>CM056057.1:97206603-98539103 GCA_029574335.1 Rana kukunoris
CTTCCTAATTGTCTGCTCCAGAGTCTTCCAGAGTATACAGAGCAGATGGAATTTCTCAGCCTCCAAGAGGCAGAGGGCAGGGATCGGACATCACACACTGCATAGTGTGGCGCCCAGTGTAATCTGAAAACTGAGTATAGGGAATCCTAAAGGGAATGATGGGGGGGGGGGGGGCAGGCTGTTACCATGGATTGCCTGGTGTCAAAGAAAAATGTGAGGAATAAACCATCAAGATAGCAGAGGAAGGGAGGAACAGCTGAGATCCACACTGGGTGCTATGAACTGAAGCAAGTGCACACTATGTGAGGATATGCTTTTTTAATTTCAGAGGTTTACAACTGCTTCAACAGTATTTCAAAAGACCTTTTTAGCATTTTGAGGTTGTGAGCTGTCAGTCTGGTGAATGGAGATTTACACAATCAGTCATTGTCAGTAATGCAGTGCAAAAACCAGTGCAAACTAAAATACCAATTTGATTTCATTGTACTGTTATCATAAAAATGATTTCTTATTGGCTGTTATGGGTTACTTTACTTAACACATCATCATTGCTCTTTGTGTTGCTTTACTGACTAAGCCAAAATGTGTTCGGTATTCTGTTTATGATCTGATTATGATAAGAGCAAGCATACCCTAGTATTTTTTTTTTTATTATTATTTTTTTTTTTTAAAAGGGGTTCTGGAATTTGGATGATTTCATGGAGATGAAATTCCAAGACCTGTTGCCATGTGGGACTACTAGAAAATTGATGTGGTGTTTATGGCAATGGTACTCAGCATGGTAATATAACTATTAGTTCATAGAGACCTGTGTGTCCAATATACAGTATACGTTATATTAAAACATAAATCATACACTACTGCAGTAAACAAAATGTTATTTTCCATCTTGACATCCTTAGAACATGGCGTGATTTGGAAACGTGTGAGATTTCAGGAACATCATTAGGGGCTGATGATGATATCCCACTGGACGAAACACGTGTAGTTTACTGACGAGATATGCTGTTGTCTAGCCAGGCAGTGGTGGCTTGTAAGTGGTTTTAGCTGTTTCATTTGGTGTTTTTTATATATATATATATATATATATATATATATATATATATATATATATATATATACTGTGTATATGTGTGTGTGTGTGTGTGTATATGTATATATATATATATATATATATATATATATATATATATATATATATATATATATATATATATATATATATATACATACATACATACATACATACATACATACATACATACATACATACATACATACATACATTTTAAAAATGGTTTTTAGTACTACGTTGTGAGATCCTCCTTTTTTTTTTTTTTTCCTGTTTGGTTATCATATTACTAAGTGGCACATAACCATCAAGAAAAGGACTCTAGTGAGGGGCGGTTGGATGAGAGCTGTAGAGATCCAGACTGCAGTGTGATAGAAAAATAGAGGGAGAGACTTATCTATCCCTGGGCTTGTTACACATGAACTCTATCCATTAAGTAGAGGTTCTGGTAAGCTGAATACTTATCTCTATGTGTTGGGCATTCTATCCCGGATAACAGCAGATCCAAGAGTTGAATGTCACTGTGTCTGTTTGTCTGGTGGATAACACTTTGCACTTTATTTATGAACATTTTGATGGATACTCTTTGTTTGCACATGGAATCCAATTGCATATGTTATATGATTATTACAGTAACTTAAATTTAGATACAGTAAAACCTTGGTCCCAGAAACATGCTTGTAATCCAAAGCACTTGTATATTAAAGCATTTTTCTACAGGGTATAAAAGAGAAGAGAGGCACCTCTAAGTGTAACAATAAGTTGCATGTTATCACCCTGTGGACGTATCTCTTTAATTTATAATTTACGTTTTTACTCTGTGCCAGGAGCATAGATATTTGTTATAATTTTGATGCTCCAATTTCAGCGGTCTAAAGCAAGGAATACTACTTAAACACAAAGCATGCCACGTGCATTGTCATGTGCTTCATTCTGCATTGGCCACTACTATACAGTGCATCAGGGTGCTATTCACAATGACCAGTACAGAAACAAACTGCAATGCGCACGCACATTTCTGCAATCATTACCATAACATACTAATCTTTGTAACCCCTAAAAAAAAAAGTAAATTAATCTTGATACATCTGGATACTTTAATAGTTGGTGTGCGTGCAATCATTTAAATTTTTAAAGGGCCCGTACACTGAAAACAAATGTTTTGGTTTTGGTAGATGTTGAAGCGTTAAACCATCTGACAACTTGCAATATCTCTTTAGGATACAGTTGGTAAGATATCTGCACTTGGGCCCCTGGGCCTGCACACTTGCTGTGACTATTATTTTGGGAAATATGGTAGGGGGATCTCAATGTTGGAGAATCCAAGCCATATAAGAAGTTAGGGAATGACTTGGCCCACCAGGCTGCATCTATAAATATAAATTTACTTTTGGGTGGGCTGGGTTTTGAAATTCCTGAAATGGGGGGTTGTTGCCAAGACTGCAGATTAGTTTGAAGCCTCTACAGAAATATCACCCCCTGCCCTTCCTACCTTCATGCAGAGCTTGATTCGAAAATCAAGAATGGTCATTAAAGAAGTCAATGTTTGACCAGCAGCCCCTAGTGTGCTTATCTTTCTATGTGATAGTGTATTTGGTTGGAGATGGAGCTGGTAGGACACATTGGGACCTTTAGCTGCACCTTTAGCTGCACACCAGCTGCTGATCCATTGCAGATCCATTGCTGCCTGTTGCTGCAAGAGTAGCATTGCCTGCCATCAGTAAATACATTTCTATTTCCCTTGTACTGTACTCCAATGATCTTTTTTTATAGTAGCATTGTGACCTCCATGAGGTTATGTCATGTTAGTTTACCTGTCGGTTAGGCGAGCATCATGGGAAATATGCAGCAGTTCAGTGTCACCTACCACAAACCCTGCAAGACATGTGATCTCAGAGGCATGAGCAGTGTCAAAGTTGGTGATATTGCTGTGATTAGCTTTAAACCTAGTGGCAATGCTTTTAGAAACCAACATGATATTGTACTCAGTTGACTATTCATTGACTCGCCACAGGAATGTGGTATCTGTAAATTGGAGAGCTTTGTGTTGCTGAGAATCAGCTCTTTGTCTGCAAGAGAACAGTCATTTTGTCTGCATTCCACAGGAGGTTCATGTGAAGTTTTCTTGTTTGTGCATGTGCTGCCATAGTAAATTGTGCTCACACTGTTCAGGATTTGTTGATTATGAAACCCAGCCATCAATAATTAATTTACATGTAGGCAGGATTATTTAAAAAGGCGACGCAACCCATGACTAAGTCGTGCCGTGCAATTGATTGCTCTGGGAAAATGCACTTTGGACATTTGCTGCTTTTTGTTTTTCCTAAGGCCTGCTAGAGTTTATGTACATGGCCTTTTACAAGTTCCTTATCTGAAAACATAACTGTACTTTTATATAGAAAGTGTACTGTTTGTCAGCATGCACAAACCAGTGTGATCCCAAAATACATTGATTTTGTTGCCTCTGTAAATGCTTCTCAAAAAATAATGCAAGAATAATATTGATAAGGGTTAAAAATAGAGACTTTTAGACTGTCCCCAACTGTATCCTTAAACACTTATACCTCCCATCTTTCAGAAATGGAAAACAGGGTAACAATTTAGCACCAATTTGTAAATACACCCCCATTTAAAACATTCCCCTTAAATTTATCATGATCTTAAATAATCAACGGGAACAAATTGTTGAGTAATTACTGTAATTACTGTATTAGCGTATAACACTCACTTTTTTGCGTGCCTGCGTGATTATACTCTTAAGCATGACCATTTTATCCTGCCAGGAAAACTGCTAAGAGAGCTTGATTCCACTGGCACAACCCTTGAGGCTGCTTTTGCTAATCTCATGTTACTGAGTGTTAGGTAAAAGTTTGGTAAGAGACATTTGCACTTTTCAGTCTGTTACAGAGTGACAAATGTGCTATCTCCATTACAAACCCTACTTTTACCGAAGGTGCGCGGGTTTCTAAGCATACACACCAACGTGTTTCTCGTTGGAAAACCAGCCCGACGAGGAACACGACGACTCCCGTTGAGGAAAAAGAGAACTTGCTCTCTTTTTTCCTTGTCAAGTTCCTCGACAGTTTACTCGATGAAATGCATACACATGACCGTTTACCTCAGCAAAAAAGCTCTCCCACTAAGTTTTTTGAAGGATTCTGCCAAGGAAAACGGTCGTGTGTACGCGGCCTGAATCTCCTTTTTTGCTAGTTAATTTACACCGAAGTAGAGCAATTTTCAGGCATATTTTTTTTATTTTTGCATTTACACACCGTTTGCATGTGTATGCAAGCATTTTAGATTTACATGTGCATTTGAATTCCAGGTGTCTTTATTTTAGCCAATGGAGGGGAATAGACATTGGATGCTGAGGTTTTTTAAGCTTTGAGCTACAAAATGCTCAGTTAATTAGGTTTAACATAGATAAAAATATAAACACATTTTAATTGTTATATTTATACTTAAAGCGGATGTCCGCTGAAAAAAATAAATTAAAAGCCAGCAGCTACAAATACTGTAGCTGCTGACTTTTAATATTAGGACACTTACTTGTCCTGGAGTCCAGCGCCGTCCGCAGCAGAGGACGAGCGATCGCCATCCTCAGTGAGGGAACCAGGAAGTAAAGCGCTCCGGCTTCACTGTCCGCTTCCCTACGGCGCATGCGCGAGTCGCTCTGCGCCTGCTGATTGGCTCCCGCTGTGTTCTGGGAGCCGAGTGTTCCCAGAACACAACGGGGGGCACGGGAGGTGACGTCCTGCTCGCAGTCTACCCACAGACTGTGTGGCCGGAAGTGGGTGCAAATATCTGTCTTTAGACAGGTATCTGCACCCCCCCTCCCTCCTGAAAGGTGTCAAATGTGACACCGGAGGGTGGAGGGTTCCAATCAGCGGGAGTTCCACTTTAGGGTGCTAAACTCCAGGAATGAATGCAGTTTCTAAAATGTGCAGACTTACTATGGGTTTAGTCCTATGAGGTGCATGCCACCAGCTATCACTGTACTCCTGGCACTCTAAAAAGAGCAATGCTGCTTTCTCACATGGCAACCGCTCTGCCCAACCTCCCCTCCACTGTCTCCTCTCACAGTAGGCTTTGTATTTTGTAAATAGTTTCACATTATGCACAGTCTTCTGTGATTGTACAGAAGGAAAGGGGAGCAGGCAGAGTGGCTGCATATAACTCTGCAACTGCAGAAGGTCCACTTTGTAAGACAATTTTCACTTTGAAAAGGGATTTTCCCTTACCTTAGTAAATGAGGTGAAGCTCTGCTGACTTTCATAATCCAATCTTTTGCAAGAATAAGTACTGTTTTTTATTTTTCTTGCATATGATTGGGAATTTGAAAATTCCCTTGCAAAGTAAAAAAGCCTATTTGTCTTTAGTAAATCACCCTCACTGTGTGTGCTGATTTAAGAACATGATTTAAAAAATATGTAAAATCAGCCTCAGCAACAGTTAAATATCAACTTCTCAGTTTCACTAGTCCATCATAAAAAATCATATGCAGGTATTAAACTAATTGTTATTGATGAGTGCACAGCGATTTTGTTTGCAGTTTGTTGTTGAATACGCTAATACTTGCTGCCTGTAGATCTTGGTTTAATCCCGGTTCTTACCAAAATCCTAGATGTAAGCCGGAAAACACAGAAGCAAACTCTCTTTGCCCCTGGCTTTTCAGTGTATCTTTTTAGACAAGAGGCTGGTACATGCTTTCAACTCCACATAACACAGGATGTGTCAGTAGATTTGATATACTGTGGTAAAGGCCATTACCTTATTAAAGGTCATTGTGTATTTGTTAGAGACTGTGGGGAATTTGTTCGACATCTAAAGGAAAAGATAATAGATTGAAGCTGAGCAACATATTTGTAGCTGGCAGCTCAGCCAATCTTTGTCTACTTAATGTAATTGTTACAGATTAGTTAAAGATTTTTCTAAAGCAAGTTGTAAATCTTACAGTCTAGACGAGGCATAGGCAGGCTTTAACAGCTACATCTGAACCGCATATCCCAACATTCTTGCTTTGGTGGCAGAGTGTTGGGTAAGAAATGGGCACATCAGAATTCTAATGACCCATTTTCCTATTGTATGAAGCACATTTCGATACTTGTCTAGCGCATTGCTGAAAATGATTACAGCAACAGTATGAGAGGTAGTACATGGATTTATTGATTAGGGTGTCATTGTGGTTTATCTGTATGTTGTAGTAGACACAAAAAATTGCTGAGTTAGTAAATAAAACTAGAAGCATTTTTAAGACAAAGTAATGGTTTTTCTGCACATCTGTTTTCCCTTAGTCGCATGGGAGAAATTTCCCTTCATTTCCTGACCCAAACATGCAACAAGAAGTAAGATAAAATTACTCTCAGTTGTCACTGGGACAGGTATCCCCAACAGAAAATTTGCCATCCCTTTTAGATCTGATGACAATTGTAAAATTAAATTTTTTTTTGCCATCACTTGAACATTGACATAGAACAATTAGAGAGGGTCAGTCTACTTAGCGGAGATACGCATAGTAATAACAACTTTACAGGGGTTCTGCTTCCCTAGTAAACTCCCTAATAAATCCAAAACTAAAAAACAGTTTGGCTGTACATAAGCTTTGAAGCAGAACTAAGGACAGTGATAAAACCACATAACCATACGTGAACGTTGGTAACATGGTTGGTGATTTGCATCTTCTTCACAATAACGGTTAGTTGCTCTTCATCCTAATATCTATGATATTCCAAGCTGCATAGGCAAAGTCAGACCGGCATTCAACCCTGCCTTTTGTATGCTCCAGTGCACCTAAAGTCTTCACAGAAAACCCTTCACATAGCAGCAGAGGTTCTACGTTTTTTTATTCTGCACCAGCATTTGTCAAAGTTTAAAGGGGTTGTAAAGGTTTGTTTTTTATTTTCTAAATAGGTTCCTGTAAGCTAGTGCATTGTTGGTTCACTTACCTTTCCCTTCGATTTCCCTTCTAAATGTTTTTTTCTTTGTCTGAATTTCTCACTTCCTTTTACTCCTCAGTAAGCTTGCCCCCATCATCCGAGCCATTCTGGCTGGGCGTTAGTCCACATGCTCGCCCCCTTCCTTGGGACTACCTCCCTGCGAGAAGCGTCTCCCTGCAGGGATGCATTCCCAAGGGAGGGGCGAGTAAGCTGACTAACTTCCAGCCAGAACAGCTCGGATGATGAGGGCAAGCTTACTGAGGAGAAACAGGAAGTGAGAAATTCAGACAAAGAAAAAAACATTTAGAAGGAAAATCAAAGGAAAAGGTAAGTGAACCAACAATGCACTAGCTTAAAGGAACCTATTTAGAAAATAAAAAAACAAACCTTTACAAGCCCTTTAATCTTGTGACTTTGTGACTGTGACTATCAGTGTCTGGTTAAAGCTTGTAGGAGGAGTTTTCATTCTATTCTAACTGTCCTTTGAGGCTGCAGGACCCCCGACCCTCTGTCTGGACAGTGATGATTGGCCCTGTGCTGGTTATATGCACTGTTCTATCAGGAGATGGATCAGGGACAGTGGAAGAAGAGGATCGGAAAAGACCAGATCAAACAGCCTTTTTACACAATGTGCAGCATTAACCCCTTAGGTTCCACAGTGATTATATCAAGCATGCTTTACTGCATATACAGACTGATTTTACATATTATATATTTTTTTATATATGTTAATTAGCATGATATGATAACATATAATGGATAGATGATAACAGAAAAAACTTCCGTAAAGCAAAGAAATTCCAAATAAGCTTGAGACTATCAATGCCCCCTTTACATCAGATTCACCCCTTACAGGAGCGTCCCATCAGAGTCCCCCCTTACATCCAGGTCCCTATCAGGCCGCGTACACACAATCGAATTTGTCCGCTGAAACTGGTCCGACAGGCCGTTTCAGCAGACAAATCCGATCATGTGTATGGGCTTGCGGACATGTCTGACCGGCGGACAAATTTTAAAGCATGCTTTACAATTTGTCCGCCGGAGACATGAGACACTAACCAGCGGACATATCTGCCCGCACATGCTTCGAGGCATGCGTGGACGTTTTTTACTTCCTGGTGCGGTGACGTGGCGGCGTCAACGTCACCGCCACGTCACCGCGCTGTCTGCCGGCGGGGATTTTGATCCGATGGTGTGTACACGCCGTCGGATGAAAATCCGGAGGAGACATGTCCGCTGGAAACGGTCCGTCGGACTGTTTCAGCGGACATGTCACTCCGTTTGTACGCAGCCTCAGAGTCCCCTCCTACATTAGAGGACTTGATAAAATCATGCATCAGTCTGGATTTGACCCGCAGGCCAAGTTTGGAGACCCTGCTTCTGGCAAAAGGCCAGTGTATAGTACAGCAAAGGTGTGCAAATTAGGTTGCCCCATTGCAAGCAAATAACATCCCTTAACTGATCTGACTATGGCAAACAAGATCTTTTTTGTTATTATACTTTACTACAATCTGTACCCCACTATTGTACACAGAGTGCCAATTGTATTCTTAGAAATAAAATCCATCGGTGTCACCGCAAGGGTTTTTTTTTTTTTCCCTTACTTAATTGGTCTTTTATTAAAGCTGCTGCCATCAGCAATTTAATATAAAAATTGCAAAATAGCTCAGTGGTTTCAATTTACTGTGAGCCTGTATGTTAATAAGCACTTTACAGGAAAATGCAGCACTGCAATGTGGATTTTTTTTCTGAGCAAGCCCAGCTTAGAGAGCCTAACAGGTAGTGACTAATGACAAGAGAAAAGGGAAATTGACTTGAACATCAAACAGTTCCTCAAAATGCACCTTTTATCTATTGCTTTCGTTTTCATAGACTAGAAGAGCTCACAGCAAGTCTCACTCTGATTCCAGCACACTAGACATAGTCAAGAACTTGCAGCTAATTACGGGAACACAGCTTGTAATTTTAACACTCTCAGAACTCGAACAGATAAAGGAGTTTAGTATGAAAAGTGACTTATTTTGAAACTGATATCAGCATTATGCAGCATTTCTAGCTGAGTCAAAGGAATATACACTGTGAAAGAGATAGTTAGGCTTTTAAGTACACCCGTGAAAAGAGCGCTGATAATGTACACAGTGCAGCAAGCCATAGCAAATATCAGGTTTTATTGTAATAAGATTGCTGAATGATGACTTCTCATTGGTTGCTGTGGCTAAGGTTTTGCATATAATTTGCCTTAGTATGTAGGTCAAAATCTCTTTAACCACTTAAGACCCAGACCTTTATGCAGGTAGAGGACCTGGCCAGTTTTTGCGATTCGGCACTGCGTCGCTTTAACTGACAATTACGCGGTCGTGCGACGTGGCTCCCAAACAAAATTGGCATCCTTTTTTCCCCACAAATAGAGCTTTCTTTTGGTGGTATTTGATCACCTCTGTGGTTTTTATTTTTTGCGCTATAAACAAAAATAGAGCGACAGTTTTTTAAAAACTTTTTGCTATAATAAATATCCCCCCAAAACTTTTTTTCCCTCAGTTTAGGCCAATACGTATTCTTCTACCTATTTTTGGTAAAAGAAAATTGCAATGATTTACAAAATAGGGGATAGTTTTATTGCATTTGTATTAACAATTTTTTTTACTACTAATGGCGGCGATCAGTGATTTTTTTTTTTTCATGACCGCGACATTATGGCGGACACATCGGACCATTTTGACACATTTTTGGGACCATTGTCATTTTCACAGCAAAAAGTGCTATAAAAATACATTGTTTACTGTGAAAATGACAATTGCAGTTTGGGAGTTAACCACTAGGGGGCATTGAAGGGGTTAAGTGTGACCTCATATGTGTTTCTAACTGTAGGGGGGCGGGGCTGGACATGTGACATCATTGATCGTGTTTCCCTATATCAGGGAACACCCGATCAATGACACTGCCACTGTGAAGAACGGGGAAGGTGTGTTTACACACACCTCTCCCCGTTCTTCAGCTCCGGAGGACCGATTGCGGGACACCAGTGGTGATCGGGTCTGCGGGTCGCACGGGCGCAGTCACGGAGCTTCGGGCCGGGTCGCCTGCACACAGGGCGTGCGCGACCCCACAGCTGGGCTTAAAGGCCTACGTACAGGTGCGTGGATGTGCCCAGCCGTGCCATTCTGCCGACGTATATCGGCATGAAGGGGTCCTTAAGTGGTTAAAGCCCAACTCCAGGAAATCTAAAAATGTTCCCTTGTAGTGGGCTGTGTCTGAGCTGCAAGGGTTAACTGGTTATTTAGGTCTAGAGGCAGGGACTGACAACTCATGGGGCCCCCGGCAATAGGAGATTATGGGGCCCCCAGGCAATAGATTATGGGGCCACACAATATACATACACCGTATACAGACACACAGTATACACATACACGCACTGAAAAGGTACTGGAGAGGCAGGGCAACTATAATCTTGGGATTTTTTTTAAAAACACAGATTACATAATGTCCCTGGTTTTACTGAGGCTGGCAATCCTAATGGGGCCCCCTAATGGCATGGGGCCCGAGTGCCTGACTGGTCAGTCCACCCCTGTCTAGAGGACAGTAAAATAACTTTTACTTACCTGATCCTCCATCCCTCTGGGCCCTGGTTCACTAAACAGTGGTGCGATTCAGCTGTGTGATCTGAACTGCAGTTTCCAAAGCTTTCTCTGTATCCCCCCTCTGCACGAGCCAAGTGATCAAGAATGCAATCAAATTTGGTTCAATGACGCACAGGAAATCGTTTCCACTGCATCTGAACTCCCTCAATAGGGGCACATTCGCATTCTGAAATCGCACGTGTGAACCAGAGCTGACAGACAGCACTCCACTATGCTCTGGTGGCGGACTGTCCCTTGGCGTCCAAAAATCTATTGCAGGACCCTGCATCAGTTTCAATGATGTCAGGACCTTAGACTGCAGTAGCATGGGGGAGAAGACACTGCAGTGACCAGTCTAGCAACACAGAAGATTCAGTAAGGAAATCTACTTTTCCAAAGGCTTAGGCCGCGTACACACGACCGAGTTACTCGTCGGACTAAACTCATCGTTCCGCCCGTCGAGGTTCCCGTTCAGCTGTCGAAAAGCTCATCGAGCCAAATTTCCCCATAGAACAACGAGAAAATAGAGAGCATGCTTCCCGACGGGATGCTCGGCGAAAAGTGTACACACGACCGAGAAACTCGGTCGTGTGTACGGGGCCTAAGACAACCCCACTGCAGGGGAGAATTTTCAAGTTTTTCTTGGAGTTAGAGAGCAGGTTCTCTATTTTCCTGATGGGAAAACTGTGAGGAAGCATACACACGTCCGGTTTTCCCGACCTCCTGGCAGTTTTCCTGACGGGAAAACCGGCCGTGTGTGCGAAGCTTCAAAATAAAATAAAAAAATGTAATGCCAGCTGTGGTTCAGTAAATGTATATGTGGCCTAAGTTTTTTTTTTTTTTATAATTCAGATAATGTCTGGTAGCTTGAAGTTGTTGCATGCTGTTGTTGTGGTCCTGTTAGTACCATGGACAGAGACATGTAAGCCAGGTGCATCGTGCACAGCAGGTGTAAGGGACACTGAAGTGTAAGCTGAGCAACATTTAATACATTATGCATTGTATGCTGTTCCCCGTGTGGAATCTAACACAGCAGCTGTGAGCAGTTATGATCCCTGAACGCAAAAAACAGCCAAGACGTACAGTATTGAAATAAAAAATACAGCATATTACTTTTTTTTATTTTTTATTATTCCACTACTCTACATTTGTATTTTATAGAGCTATTCAACATAACCCAATAAAATGTTAGAATTAGAATATGTATAACCTTTTCTGTGAAATAATTGTAATTGTGTGGTGTCTACATGACAGTTCACTGTCCCTCAGACCGTTAGAGGGCCGGGTCCTTCACTGACGCCGCCCCCCCCCCGCCAAAAAAAACCTGAAAGTCCCCCAACCCATGCCCATCACTGCAGCCTCACTTTCAATGCCTCCTTACTATGCCCTCATTGCAGCCCCCCTCACCATCATTACAAGCCCGCCTCACCATTATTACAAGCCCCTTTCACCATTGCAGCCCCCCACCATCATTACAAGCCCCCCTCACCATTATCACAAGCCCCCTCACCATTGCAGCACCCCACCATCATTACAAGCCCCCCTCACCATTGCAACCCCCCCCCTCACCATTATCACAAGCCCCCTCACCATTGCAGCACCCCACCATCATTACAAGCTCCCCACACTATTGCAGCCCCCACCATTATCACAAGCCCCCCCCACCATCATTACAAGCCCCCCTCACTATTATCACAAGCCCCCTCACCATTGCAGCTCCCCACCATCATTACAAGCCCCCCCCACCATCGTTACAAAACCCCCCACCATCATTACAAGCCCCCCCACCATCATTACAAAACCCCCCACCATCATTACAACCCCCCCCCACCATCATTACAAAACCCCCCACCATCATACAAGCCCCCCCTCACCATTGAAGCCCCCACCATTATTACAAGCCCATTGCAGCCTTACTGTGCCAAACGATGTCTGACCTGTCTGTGTGTGTGTATCAGGATCTCCTGCTCCTGCTGTGTCAGAAGCGCATTGAAAAATTCGGGCGCGCTGTGAAAAGTCACTGTGTCAGAAGCTCATTGAAAAGTTCAGGCGCGCTGTGTGATAGTAGTCCCGCCCTCCTCCTGGACTAGCTCATGTGATAGACGGACACAAGCCGGTCTAAGAGGAGGGCGGGACTATTATCACACAGCGCGCCTGAACTTTTCAATGAGCTTTCAATGAGCTTCTGACACAGTGACTTTTATCACAGCGCGCCCAAACTTTTCAGTGAACTTCTGACACAGCAGTCTACCGGCCCTGCATGCAGTGGGCCAGATAAAGGTGCTCGGCGGGACGCATGCGGCCCGCGGGCCATAGTTTGAAGACCCCTGCTTTAGACAGACTCTGAAATGCGTCGGGTGAAGGATATCCCATGCATACCACCACCTATTACAGTTGTATTGTCCATTAGTTGTTTTTGTAATGTACACTCCATGTGATTCGTTTTAAATATGTTTTATTAACAAATAAATGTTCTACTTTAATATTATTGTCACGTATATTGAGTGCTAGTAAAGTCCAAACCCTAGGGGAATTCCATGTTTTGTCTTGAATTCAGGATGTTGGCACCATGAAGTAATCACTGATATCTTCTAAACTCTTCTGAACGTGTTGATGATATTTTTTTTTCTGCCTCTGAACCCTCCTCTTCTAATATATCTGTAAACTCTTATGTGTGCCTGTAATGGTCAAAGTTTTGACCTGCTTGCTTTTGCTGAAAAACTATATAGCAATTAGTGCTTTCATCTTCATTTGCGAGAATAACACTTATTGAGAAACTGTTTTATATACAATTTCTAGTGTAATATTATCTTGTCGAAAAGGGCCTACCATCATGAAATTTAGTATTCTGCTTTGTCTCTTATCATTTTGTAACCTACATTGCTAAAAGGGTTTTGATTGCAGTAGCAGAGGTTTTATCAGGCAAATGTGTTCTCTACAATCTAAGAGCTTGTTAAGATTGTACTATCCTTATTAAATCCTCGGCATCTGCAGTGCTAGAGGGACCACTGAATTGATACAGATTAATAGATTAATCTGCACCACATTACTGTTTTATGTTTCTTTTCTTCACACGTTTCTGACCATTATTTTTTTTTTTTGCTAACATTGTTATTTTTTTTTTTATTTACCATCAATGTTTTTTTTAGAATTATAGCACAATGGGCTGATTGTACATTACCGGAGCTCTGTAGACACATGGGGGGTGGATTTACTAAATTTGGTGTACTCTGGTGCAGCTATGCAAGGTGGCCAATAAGCTTCTAACTTTAGCTTGTTCAATTGACAATAAAACCTGGAGCCCTGGTTCACACTGGGCTGCGGGAGTGAAATCGCGCAATTTCAGCTGGCAGTCCCGATTTCGGCGGGATTTAGGAGACATCTGTGCAGGGTTCTGCACAGATGTCAATGTAAATCGCGTCCTGAAATCGCAAAAAGTAGTGCAGGAACTACTTTTTGAAATCGGTGCAGCGCCGCAGATACGGCGTCGCACCGATTAGGACGGTGTCATTGTCGGCAATTGCCGCTGATTTGAGATGCGATTTCACATGTAAATGGACTTTCACACGTACTTGAATGTTATACAATGCAGCACTTGTCCATTATCACTGGTCAAAGCCAAAGTCCTATCCAAGTTGCACCGAACCAAAGTTGCATCAAGGCTGTACTCCAAAGTCGGCACAACTTTGGAGTCCAAAAAGTGTATGATCTTTCTGGTTCAAAGCACTGTAAAGCTAAGAATAAGAAAATATATTTACAATCATTTTTTTTTTTTTAACTAAATATGACAAACATTGGTAAAAATGGGAAAAGATGCTTATTAACTTAAAAAAATATATTTTTTTTGGTTTACAGATATCCTAAAGCTAAGTTTCCAAACAGATAATAAAATAAGCCTGTCATCTGCAGCAACAAACTGTAACATTGAAACTGTAAGAGCCGGTTCACACTGGGGCGACCTGGGATCCGACTTCAAGTTGCCCCAAGCTGTGCGGTTGAGAAAATAAATGGAAGTGATTGGGAGCCGTCTTAATGTACACTACTGAAGTCGCTCCGACTTCAGAAAAGGTTCCTGTACTACTTCAATCCGACTTCTAGGCAACTTGTAGGCAACTTGTACCCATTGATTTCAATGGAAATCGCCTCAGAAGTCGGATCACTGTCTTAACTGAAGCAACAATACAGGAAGATAACATACATTTTTCAGGCAAACCCCTCCCTCCACCCTCCCTCCCACAGAGCTGATTGTTGTTTGATTGGCCACTGGAAAGCCTCCTGTCCTGGAGGCGACTTGAAGTTGCCTTATACTGTCCTGGAGGCAACTTGAAGTTGCCTTGTAAGTTGCCTGATGATTCATACTCAAGTCGTGTCCAAGTTGCCTCCCAAAGTCGTGCTAGAAGTCGTGTTGCCCCTGTGTGAATGGGCTCTAAAACCAAATGGTTGCATAGTTTTAATCACTGATGACTGCAACAGCAATAATTGAACAGTATCCACTTTGGTTGACTTCTGCATACACATCAAGATTCCAACTGGCCATACATAAATCATTTTTCTTTTTTCAATCAACCAGTGATCAAAAAAATACAAACGGATTCCCCCATCCACACAAGCGAGGTGGGTGGAGGAATACTCCTCACTGTGTTATTGTATTCTGAGACTCCTCCACAGTCTGAATACACTGATCAGCACTGGAGACGGTTGGCTGCAGGTGCTGATCGAACAAAAATTACCTACAGTCCTGTTTAAGAGGATTCAATCCAACAGAATTATTTCTGTTTAACAGTAACGGCCATAGATGGATCAAAATGTGGGCAGTTACTGTTGAATCAGTCGACTTTTAATCCATCTACGTTTAGCCAGCTTGAAGCCATCAAATGGACAAACCATCATGAATGGCATCTCAAGCCTCGTATACACGCTCAGTTTACACGGCAAGAACCAGCAAGAAAACTGCTGGCAGAGATTTCTTGCCGAGTATACCGACCGTGTGTACAAGGCTTTCAGGATTCTCGACAAGAAAACTGCCCAGAATCTAGAAAAGAAAAATAGAGAACATATTCTCTATTTTCTCGTTGTGAGATTCTCTGCAGTTTTCCTGCAGAGAAACTCGAGTGTGTATACTTACCTGGTCGCCGTGGAAACCCATGCATGCTCAAAATAACTTTGACGCATGCGCAGTAGCTTCCACGACATAGATAGGGTGAAGCAAGATGGCGGCGACGGCATCAAATGTGATGAGGGCATGCTCGTCGTACGCGATGACGACACCACGTTCTTGCCTTTCAAGAGAACCGCGGTTCTTTTGAAAGGTCTGTTTTTACATTAAGACGGCAAGAGATTATTGCCAAGAATCTCGTCAGGAAAAACAACGTTTTTTTCCTGACGAGATTCTTGCCCGTGTGTACGAGGCCTAAGACCAGAAAAGGGGACAATTTGACGTCTCTTGTTTTTGATTTTGGTTGTTTTGGTGGTTGAGGTCAACTAGAATGTTTATATATTGTAGAACATTCCCAAGCAATTAATCCTAGAAACACTAAGCAGAATACATCCCCTGTCCTTTCTACAGGACAGTACACTACTTTTTGCAGAATGTACTGAAAAACAGAGAAATAAAATGTTTCATGTATTCTAGAATCGAGCAGGCACTGATTTTAAAGTGACTCTCAATGATAGCTTTATTCTCCAATAATAATCCATACACATCCACTTTTTAATGGCCTTTTAATCTATTTTTCTTTAGTTTCTTGTGTTTTCTGCCTCCTTGTAACAGCCTCCGTGAGCTCCTGAACCTCTCCCTTTCCCCTGTCACTTCTATTTGTTTCAAATGAGCAGTGCACCTTAAAGCAGTGCACAGAACATCAACAATGCACACTATAAATCCCATAGTCCACAGTCCATAGTTTGATAGGCCATCTCAGAAGCAAGCAAGAGAGGGTGGCTACTTTCCTACATCGGTCCAACCCTGTAGTCTCCATCTGACTTTTTTGGTTGGAAGTCCGACGGACCATGGATAGAGAACATATTCTCTATCTTTCTGTCAGACTTCCGACAGACTCACGGCAGACTTTTGCATGGTCAAAAGTCCGACCATGTGTACAAGGCATAACAGAGACCTACCCAATCCCTGTGTGCCGTAATGACAGCCTCCTGCACATGGGCAGGCGTGATGGCATCATCCTGCACCAGAGAATGAAAATGGCCAAGAACTGGCACCAGCATCAGGGACACTGACTGTTGGAAGAAAGGTAAGTATAGCTTCCTTTTGTTCCACTTCAAGATGAGCTAGTAGAATATAGAAACAGTAATGTATAGTATACAAAGCAGTATAAATATTCAAAGGGGACACTTATGAGTGAAACATACATTAATTAAATGCATCATCAAACAACATTGCAATTCATTACAACACACATATCGGATTAATAAAATACCCTTGTATTATAATATAGTTAAATCATGTAACTATAATATAATTAAAACATTTTAAAATCTTCCTGTATTTTAGCAAACATTAGTCAGTGGCAAAATAAATCCTGCAATGCAAATTATGCAAAACTGAATGATTTCCTCCCCTTCTAATTATTTGTAATTTGAAACCCCCCACAAAAGGCTTCTGAATAATGGATTGTGCCTGCTTTCTCAGCGTTTTGTTTCATAATCATAGGCTCTAATCACTATTTCAGTTCTGGGTCATTCCAGATGTTGAAAGGTTTTCTTTATGAAGATAATTTAATGGGGGTAAGCACAATCAAAGAGGTCGGTAAAGTTTCAGCTGTCACGTTGCGGGGCTGAGAGGAGACTGCTGTCCGGCATTGTAGGATGTGGCAGGAAATCTATGTGACAATAGCTTATATCCTGAACCGAAGGATTAGAGGACAATGTGCCACAGGTGAACATTCAATGAATGCAGAGAAAAGAGTGTTGTCACCCAAATATATTTATTGTATCGCACAGCATACTTTCCTACTACATTAATAAAAAATAAGTGTTTGCTAATCTATTTAGCAAACAAAGGATCATCCACCTTTATGAAAATAAAAACTGTCTATGTTACAGGATCAAAGGAAAAATCTGAATGGTTGTTGGACAGGGGGGTATATTTACTAAAACTAGTGCACTCAGAAGAATCTGGTGCAGCTATGCATGGTAGCCAATCTGCTTTCAACTTCAGCTTGTTCAATTAAGCGTTGACAGTAAAACCTGGAAGCTGATTGTTTTTTATACAGAGCTGCACCAGATTTTGCACGCATCAGTTTAGTAAATCTGCTGCCCCCCCCCATGTACAAGTTGCATTCAAGTTTGAAGCGCATCGGAACCCTTCGGGGTAAGACCTTGCTATATTAAGATACCTCTCAACTCAACTTATCCTTTTCTTTTTTACAAAATTACTACTTCCTCTTCTTTCTATGCAGAATTTGACTTTGCACTCACAAAGAATTTGCACTTTTCAGTGATAGTAAATAACCCCCAGTGTTTCAGTCCTCAAATTTCCCCTAGTAGATATCTTGTGAACGATATCCCAGAAATATGAACTGTTGGGGGTACTTTATAAGTTTATAAGTCCACTCTACTGTGTGTTTATTTAGGTTAGTGTTTCTCAACCTCATTCCTTAAGTGCCACAAGTAGGCCATGTTGTTGAGCTTTTCCTTTGACTTGGATTTAAAGCACCTTTGCAAGGTAAAGAAAATCTTTAAAACATGACCTGTTGAGTATACTTTAGAAATGAGCTTGGGAAGCACTTGTAATGGATTCTTTATAAAATTGCATACATGCATGCATTAGGAAACACTCTATACAGAGAAACATTTTCACAATGGTGTTGTGAGAGGTAGGCTGGGTGGTGAACTGCAGTGATTTATCTACATTGGAGTCTCCAAGAGAAGCAAATGGGTATTTTAACCCAAGCCAAAATACATAGGGGGATGTTTGCCTTTAAACTTAGGGGTTAAGTTCACCTTTGGGAACACGTTACATGTTTCACCCATTTTTAGGGTGGAACATGTTACCAATGCTGCAGCCGCTCCCCACTCACTTCTTTCCCCGTGGCAGCAGTAGAGCGAGAAGTTCCCCGTACTAACTGTCACTTTTTTAAATTGCTGCAGTCATGCCGAGCTCCGCCCACATGTCCAGGTCATTTATACACAGAGCTCTGTGTGTGAATGAACTAAAAGCCCTGACATCCTTTGCAGCTGTCGACGTGTAGTTCTCAATCAACTACCACGGCGTTGTAGTAGTTCATTAATTCTTCCTGTCAGTGTATCTACTTGCCCGTACGGGATGTATGGCACACAAATACACTGATAGATCTTCAGGAGACCGGCATGGCAACAGCGATTGCTGGCACAATGTTTTACAGGCTTCAAAAAAAATATTCACTTTTTTTACCAGCAAAAAATTTGATTTTTAAAAAACACAAACCAATACAAAACAATACAAACAAATTCTGATCCCTTCCACCACTATAATTAAAAAATAAATAAAAAAAACTTTAGACTTTTGGGGCTGCATAGTTTAACAGTTGACAGTTTCGATTAATATTAGTGGTGCTCATTAAATTGATGTTGAAAGTAAAGGCTTGATGGGGACTTTCTGCTTCCGCACACCTAGCAAATATATATTTCACTACTACTGTTCTGCCAGTGAATCCTGTCACTGGATAATTAGTCATACAGGTACAATGGTGAATCTCTAAGGACAACAGAGCTGCTGGCGAAGCGATTTCCTTGTAGCTAGTAACAGATGGACATGTCCTGGGGCCTCAGTATCAAGAACACATCAAGCGTAATGCTATATAGGTTAGCATATACCACTCAATTATGGGAACGGAAAGAAACTAGAAATGTTTAAAAAATATAATAATTATCATCTATCTATCTACTTATCATTATCTTAATGCCTGTTCTTCTCTCTACCTGTCTTTCTGTCTATAAGTCTGTCTTTCAATGTACATTTCTGTATTAAGCTGTCTTTGTTTATACCCCTTCTATTCTGTATGTTATATCTGACTTTTATCTTGTTATATGTCCTTGCCTAGCTATCTATTCTGATTTATTTTTGGCTGAATGGTATGGGACCTTTGGATTCATCTGTTTTCCAGTTTGGCAGATGACCAATTGTTTGGCAGTCATTGGTCTAATTAGACCTTCACTATGTATTACTTTAATGCACCCAGGCTGCATATGGAGTAATTTACATAAGCCTCTCTACCTCTTCTGCCAGCATAAATGAGAGTCGGATTGTTGCTCTCACCCCAAGCAGCAGCCTTGCTCTCCAGCAATCCAGCATTGCTCTAACACTGCTCTAACCAACAGTGCTGTTGCCTAACCAAAAACCGCATAGTAGGTGCATTTTCTGTTAGATCTCTTGAAAATTCGCTGTTTTCAGTATAATGGCTGTAAAGCCAATAATATTGGTTAATAAAAAGAATACATTAAAAATTTAGAAAGAATAAAGAAGTGTAAAAAAGAATGACTTCCTGTGCCAAGATCCTTAAAACAAATCTGGTCATATAAATCAGTGAATGAATATTTCTAATAACATTTACAGAGGAATTTCCTGCATTTTTTAATGGGCTTTTAAAGTCAAACAGAACAAAAGAGTGAGGTGCACAAGGTCAGATGTATTCATGGGAAATAAATGGATTGCTAATTACAGTGGTACGAAAATCTGCCCGTTTCTGAAAATGAGAGGAAGCGACACAGAATGGTTATTCTCACATTCATCAAATGCAATTCTGGCTGCAGAAACAGCAATTGCAGTCATTTTTTTCTCTTGACAATTGACACAATAGTTAGGGTGTTTTAATCGTGGTAACTAACTTGCAGTGTGTTTGCTTTGCATGATTGATAATTCATGGTCTGGTAAGCAGATAGTTTGTTTTCAGCAAAGAAAATGTATGAACATTGATCAAATTTACAGTTGTTTGTTAAGCCATTCAGACAATGGGATTGTCAGTTGCTTACATTTTCTTGTTTGCATACAATTGCTTTTACTGCTCACTGTCTGTGCACCACATTTAGCCACTTGTCCTAGTCCAGGAGAAGGGCATGGCAATTGCTATCACTCTCCTTATATGAGGGAGGATGACTAGATGCCTTAGATTGGCCATACACTATACAGATTTCTTATTCAATTTACTTTTAGATTTACCAAATCATATAATAGGAGGTCGAACACTTTCAATCTGTATGCAAACAAGCAGACTTTTGCACTACATAGTTGAAGGTAAATGTAAAGGAAATTGTATAATATATGTACAGCCTTACACCCTGTTGCTTTAGGTGAGACATTTTCATGTCTGTGTTCAGCCCTAACCTGTGTGTGTATTAGGCCTTGTACACATGACCGTTTTCCTCAGCAAAATCGATCAAGAAAAATGCTGGCAGTGTGTATGTTTTTCGTCGAGAAAACTGTTGTGGATCTCGACGAGAAAAAAAAGAGAAAATTTCCTCGTCGTGCTTCTCGTCGGGCTGGTTTATGACGAGAAACACGTTCGTGTGTATGTATAGAAACCCACGCATGCTCAGATTAAAGTATGAGACGGGAGCGTACCTTCGGTAAAAGTAGCGTCCGTAATGGAGATGGCACATTCGTCACGCTGTAACACACTGAAAAGCGCGAATCGTCTCTCACCAAACTTTTACTTAACACATATACATAAACTAAAATCTGTTCAATATGAGTATATGACATTTAAGAGATATGCAGGTGCTATGTGCAGTTGAATAAACATTGGAAGGCTTTTTTGCTTTCATTACGATGGCTCTTGTTTAAAAAGAGGATTATCTCTAGAGACATTTGCAAAAACGTTCATGAAATGAAAGCTATATGGCTCACAACTCACCAGAAAATATGGCTAAATACACATTGAATATTTGTGTATAAACAATATTACCTGCTAAAGCTATTGGCAAGTATTTATTATTTATTATTATTATTATCTGTGTAGCTCTGACAATTTAGGCAGCACTTTTTATACTGTATATTCACATCAATCCCTGTAGTCAAGTAACTTACACTCTAAGGTCCCTATCTAACATGCATGCATATACTAGGCCAGGGGCCTCCAAACGTTTCAAACAAAGGGCCAGTTTATTATCCTTTAGACTTTAGGGGAGCCGGATTGTGGCCAGTGAAAAAATGTCTCGGGCCCAGCATCAGTGAGAATAAACAAGGGTTTGTGGTCAGTAGGACAGGAGGAGTAATGCCCCATCATTGGTATCGGTGAACGATATAGTGCCCCATTGTTGATGTCAGTAGGAGGAATATTGCCTCATATAATTGGCAGGAATAGTACTCCAAGGGCCACATAAAGGCTAGCGAAGGGCCGCATCCAGCCCTCGGGCCGCATTGGGAGACTCCTGTACTAGGCCAACTTAGACGGGCGTGATTTATCCAACCAGCATACATTTTTAGAGTGTGGGAGGAAACTAGTGTACCCAGAGGTAAACACCAAACCATTGTTCTGTTCAACCAGTCTTATGATCTGGGCACCTTTGCCAGTTAGCCAGCCCTGCAACCTCCACTGCAGTTAAGCAATACAAGTTGGTCGCTGATCTACCCTTTAGCTTGCTAGCTGGCAAATCAAGGATCATTAAATTTGAATTAAATTCAAAATACTAACCACAACTTACAAAGCCATCCATAACTCTCCCCCGAGCTACAGCACCAATCTTGACTCCAAACATATCCCAAACTGTTCTCTCCACTCTTCTCAAGACCTTCTACTGTTGAGCTCTCTCGTCTCCTCCTCCCATGCTCATCTACAGGATTTCTCCAGAGCCTCTCCTGTCCTCTGGAACTCGCTACCTCAACCTGTCCGGCTATCTCCTCTTTTTTTAAAATCAGAAAGATGTTTATTGAAAATAAAGAAAGATGCATAAACATACACAGACAGGTCAGTGGTAATTGCAGTTACAGAAGAAGATGTCATGGAGCAACCATGCATTTATACAGAGTAGTCAATTATGCAATAAACACATGTAAAGGTATAATCGGATCATAAAAGATAAACACCCGGAAAACGTAAGGGTAGAAATGTCAAATAAGTCACTGCACAATGAGGACTATCTTTTAATGAAAGGGACCTGAGTGTGCTCCCTGTAGTGTTACATAGCTGCAAAAACAAGTAAGGGAAACAAATAGAAAAGAAAAAACTTCAAAACAAAAGCTGGAACAAAAAGTGAAGGCAGCAGTATAATGATCACGGCTCACTAAAGTCTTAACGTCCCCCAAATATTACTACCGGGGAAACCACACCGCCTCACCCCCCTTAGTTTATCAGTACCACCCACTACATCCTACAGCCCAAATCCACCACCCCTCTGAATAGGTAAATTAGCCTTGAAGCAGTCTATCTCTCACCAGTTGAAGGGGACCTAATCCTGGGGTATCTATCCAAGGTTGCCACATGGAATAGAACTTCTGCAAAACATTTCGATGTTGGTATGTAAGTTTCTCACGTATCAGTAAGCTATTGACCCGTTTTACCCGTCGGTCTATCTCCTACTCTTGCTACCTTCAGGCGATCTCTGAAAACTCATCTCTTCAGGGAAGCCTATCACATCTCCAACTATTCTTTTACCACTTCTATTGTATTGTCTCCCTTTTATATTGTAAAGCGCTGCGTAAACTTTTGGCGCTTTATAAATCCTGTATTATAATAATCATCCCCACATTGATGAGGTCATCACGCTGATCTCTCCTGCCATGTAGTGTATTGTAGTAGGCTTGGCTATTATTGGTTGTATTATGTAATTTTGGAATAGCATATTATTTTCTGGATGTTTTTTTCTGTATGGAATGCTTGAATCAATGGGCCCCATGATTGTCACCTGATCAACTGTGGTTGCTGTTGCTTTGAGTAGTAATTTACATACGTAGTAAGCAATCAGGACAGCAAAGTGATTTGGCGATTAATACTATTTCCATGCTGGGATTTTGATCTGCTCAAATATGTATGTCTTCTCTTTGTTTATGTAGGTTTCCACCCACAATCCAAAGTACATCCTGTTCAGTTAAGTATCATACCAGGTCACCAAGACTCAAGGAGTCTTCTGTCTTGAGCTTACAACCCAACCCCGTAAAAGCTAACAACTTTTAGAGAAGCTGCAGTATTGCTGCCCAATGGACCCTGTGGCACAGGAAAAGCTTAAGTCCTAAGTATACAATCAGCATGACATTTGTTACATGCTGTCTCTTCTTATATTTGTAAAATGTGCATTACACACTGCAGATGGGAGATGGAAGATAAGCTTTTAGTGCCAAATGAAGATTAGCCGTTTCAGATAAGTGCAAATGTGTACCTTTAAGCAATATTAGTGAAGAATTATTGTGCAGTACTCTGTTTAAATCATTATTATTCATTTTTTAAACTGCAGTGTTTTCTGTGCTGAGTAAATGCAATCAAAACTGTGGGAATATTGGTGCTCTGGTCTATAGAAGGCACTGATCTCTGTTCCTCCACAATCAGCATCTGTTAATGACATGAGAAGTCAGTCAAGTGTACAGCTCTGACTAACACACTGCTTAATGAGAATGCAAGGTAATATATCACATTATTTTACCTTTCATTGTGAATTAGTTGAGTTTGGTCTTATTTTATGTACAGTAACTTCCCCAGGAGAATTGTATTCTTTTGCGGCTAAGTCTTTAGCACAGTAGCAGTACATTTAGATTACAATAGGCTATGCGCCTTTGGCATTTTCTAGCAAAACGTACCTGTGCTGAAAGTGAACCTGTGTTTTGTGACTTTGTCCATACAAGAATTAATTCACCATAAATGTGCAGCCATTTGTACTCAATGCAGATGTGGATCTCAGGCCTCGTACACACGACCATTTTCCTCGACAGAATCCATCAAGAAACTTGGTGGCAGAGATTTTTTGCAGAGGAAAACAGTCCTGTGTATGCTTTTCATTGAGAAAACTGACGTGGAACTTGACAAGAAAAAAAGAGAGCAAGTTCTCTTTTTCCTCGTCGGGAGTCTCAATTTTCTCGTCGTGTTCCTCGTCGGGCTGGTTTACGACGAGAAACACGTTCGTGTGTATGCTTAGAAACCCGCGCATGCTCAGAATAAAGTATGAGACGGGAGCGCACCTTCGGTAAAAGTAGCGTTTGTAGTGGAGATAGCACATTTGTCACGCTGTAACAGACTGAAAAGTGCAAATCGTCTCTCACCAAACTTTTACTTAACACGCAGTAACATGAGATTAGCAAAAGCAGCCCCAAGGGTTGTACCAGTGGAATCGAACTTCCCCTGCCGTCGAATGTGTTGTACGTCAACGCGTTTGAGAACGAGGAGATTTGGTCTGAACTGTGTGTACGCAAAGACAGCTTGTCAAGTTTCTCAACAAGCCTGACAAGGAACTCATCGAGGAAAACGATGTGTCTTTTACGACAAGTTCCTCGGTCGTGTGTACGAGGCCTCAGTGTGGTCCGTTGTTACTCTAAACTAAATTATATGCCCAAAATGATGCAGACCACTACCTTTTCAAAAAGTCTAATAAAAGTAAAGCAAATGTATCTATTCACCAATTGAATTCATTCTCAGCTTTATGTTTTGTACCAAACTGTTTTACAATTACAGTTTCCACTCATGCATTCTTTAGCTATTCATAATCGTTCCTAGTTTTTCTTTTCTTTGCTATTTGTTCTCATGAATAATCATTATTGTTGATTAAACCCTTCCAGATTAATGGCATACATGATTGCGTGTTGTGCTTTGCCTTAAAGCAGTTAGCATTAAGTGTATCTCTTACATTTAAATGACCTCTCTGTCAGTCTTTGCCATGCCCCGACCTTGGGTAACAGCCGCAATCATAATAAAGGGGCTAAGAGCCAGTAACATAATTTGCAAGTCTGTGGTCACTGTCGGTTGGCAGCAATCAGCTTACAAACTGTCATTTGCATTGACATTTTAAGCTCATTAAAATCTACCATTACTGTATCTAGGCCCTTTTCTTAGGTACAGTTTCAATAGTTGCTTTTTAAGAAAGGGTATCGGGACAGTTCGAAACATATATAAGACATGTGGAAGTAAATACATTTTGGTGAGGGTGATTTTATTGGCCCAGGAGGCTGGAGTGTACCCTACAACATTTTCAACAGTGAAAACCAAAGATTGATGTTTATGGACTCACATGAACTACTTAAAAATGTGTTATTTATTTTCTTGGCTTTTGAGTACATCTATTTTATATGTGTTTAAAATGGCACATAAATATTGTAATAGACTTCAAAGTAGTTTTTTTTAATCCTGAATTATCTGATACAGTAAAACTTTGGTTTGAGAGTAACTTGGTTTGAGAGCATTTTGCAAGACAAGCAACATTTTTTTTAATAAATTCTGACTTGATATACAAGCGATGTCTTGATATACAAGCAGCGTCATGTCACAACTGAGTATAAAAAAAAAGGGAGGGGCGCCTCAAGTGTAGCAATATGGTTACATTTAACCACACATATTGCTACACTTAGGCCGCATACACACGATGGGATTTTTCCGCTGGAAATGGTCCGACGAATATGTCCGCTGGTTAGTACGCCTAACCAGCGGACATATCTGTCCGCATATGCGTCGGATCCTGTGAATGGATTCATCACATGCGCGCGGAAGTGTTTCACTTCCTGGTGCGTCACCACCGCGTCACCACGCTGTCCGCCGGCGGGGAATTTGATCCGATGGTGTGTACAGCCATCGAATCAAAACAGCCCGGCGGACATATCCGATGGAAACGGTCCGTTGGACCGTTTCCATCGGATAAATCCTATCGTGTGTACAAGGCCTTAGAGGCACCTCTGTTCTCTTTTATACTCTGTAGTTCCTGCTGGATTTTACTTCTAATGCCCTTGTGGAGGCTTTCATTTGTGGATGGACATTTTATGGTTACACAATTCTGTAATCATTTTATATGGATTATAAACTGAAGGACCTATGAATGAATGGTTGTGGAATGAATCATTTGCGTTTCCATTATTTCTTATGGGGAAATTTTCTTTGATATACAAGTGCTTTAGATTACAAGCATGTTTCTGGAACGAATTATGCTCGCAATTCAAGGTTTTATTGTACTGTCTTTATTTGATATTCTAGTTCTTAGTTCTTGGATTTAAAGTTTTAATTTCAAGGGCTATATCATGTTTATAGTGCTGTCCCTTGGCACTATAGATTTTTGTGCCCATACAGTTTTGTACATCATTGTCTTAAAAATGTGTATGCTACAAGTGAGAAAACTTTAGTACAGTATCTTTATATCTTTCCCACCAAACGTGATAAAAAGAAAGGTATATTTAAAAAAATAAAATAAAAGGCAGTGTGCCTACCTGACACTGCCCTGGTCTACGCTACATGCTCACAAACCCAAGTTGCCAAGGGGAAGAGATGAATGCTGTGGTGTAAAGGTATAGAATGGATGCTGGTAAGAAAAAACATGCTGTACTGTCCTAAGGGAGAAACCCATATTTTCCCTTGTACTGCAGGTTTGAGGACAGTCTTCATGGGTAGATAAACTAGAAAATAAGGGCTTCCCAAGAGAGTCCAGTGGGGGGTAGTAAGCCTGTTTGGAGAAACATGATACACACCCTTCAGGCAGTGTAAATGAAGACATTTGTATTCCATTTTCTTTGCTCCAAGTGTTAGGCCTCGTACACAGGCCTCGTACACACGACTGTTTTCCTCGACAGAATCCATCAAGTAACTTGGTGGCAGAGCTTTTTTGCAGAGAAAAACGGTCATATGTATGTTTTTCGGCGAGAAAACTGTTGTGGAACTCGACAAGAAAAAAAGAGAACAAGTTCTATTTTTCCTCGTCGGGAGTCTCAATTTCCTTGTCACGTTTCTCGTCGGGCTGGTTTACGACGAGAAACACATTTGTGTGTGTGCTGAGAAACCAGCGCATGCTCAGAATAAAGTATGAGATGGGAGCGTGCCTTCGGTAAAAGTAGGGTTTTTAATGGAGATAGCACATTTGTCATGCTGTAACAGACTGAAAAGCGCGAATTGTCTCTCACCAAATTTTTAGTTAACACGCAGTAATATGAGATTAGTAAAAGCAGCCCCAAGGGTGGCACCAGTGGAATCAAACTTCCTCTTTATAGTGCCGTCGTACGTGCTGTACGTCACCACATTTGTCTTGACAGTGTGTACGCAAAGAAAGCTTGTCAAGATTCTCGACAAGCCTAACAAGGAACTCGTCGAGGAAAACAATCATTTATTTACGACGAGTTCCTCGGTCGTGTGTACGAGGCCTAAGACTTTGAGAGAATAAGAAGAAGTTAGGATGGACTTACTTAAATTAATAATTATATATTTTTATGCTGTTGAAATGTGCATCCATCCCCTGCTTGGTTTGCTGTTACCCTGATTGTGGCTTGCAATAAAGGACTGTCAAAGCCATACATCTGCTGTCCATCAGAAAGGTTGTCTAAAGCCTCCTCTCTCTCCCGCATACCCATAATTTAGTAAATCGCCCTATTGCCATCTATCTCTCCCTGTGATTGACACAAATTCACTAAATGTAGCTAGTAAAATATTGGAGATTGGGTTTTTTCTCTTAAAAAAAAGTCTCTCAGTTCATTTTTGCTGTCAAGCTGTTTTTCCCACTTGTTCATGATTATCCTCTTATGTTGGTTTTTATCTTCTACGTTTGCCTTAAAAGCTTTTTGTCAGGGCTCTGTAAAATTGCACTAAATTGATTACCATCAAATAATCTGTATGAGTTGTGACCAGAAAATAAAGATTATTTGCCCTAGAAACAAAGTTATCCTCGAGTTCAGCTAATCTATATGACTGATCTAGCATCTATTTATTCTTCTCTGCAAGAGAGGAAAAACATTTATTTTCTTTTGAAACTTACAAAAAAACAAGAAAAAAATGCAAACATTTCAGCAATTGACTTGGACTCTGGGTAGATACAAAATAGATTTTCAGAAACGCTTATTTATAGAACACATTGTAATACTATTGTTTTATGCCTGATTAACGTGTTTTAAGCATAATAGCTGTTTTGATGTTTACCACATTCTGATCTGCTTCTAAACACTGGTTTATAGTACCACATAGTAGCCTCTGCAGAACCTATGAAGTTATTGGATTCTGGTAAGAAAAAACGTAATGATACCTATTCTACTGAACACTTTTTCATACAAGTACATGGTACAGCTGGCACATATCAGGAATATGAACTGTTGGGTTTACATATTCTTTAATGTGTTAGAATCCTTTCAGACATGCGGATCCCGCAGGAATCTGTTCTTTTTATATCCGCTTGCTCAGCGGGGATCGCTCCGTTGATCCCCGCTGAGCCGGCAGATGACAGGGCGGTCCCCACACACTGTGCAGGGACCACCCGTCAGATCTCCGCTCTCCCCTATGGGGGGATCGGATGAACACAGACCGTCTGTCCGTGTTCACCCAATCCGCTCTGCAGATGGATGGAAAAATAGGATTTTCCTCCGTCTGCAGAATCGGAGCACTGCAGAGGCTGATGAGATTGGATGTTCATCCACTGACACCCGCTATCTCATAGGGATACATGTATGTCCCCTTTTCATCTGTAAACGGATGGATAAAAAAGCGCACATATGGTCCGCATGTGTGAAAGGGGCCTTACTGTGGGTTTCGGTAATGCGTGGTGAAACCAATGTTACCACAACACACAAATGTCAATCTGACCAATGAGTTCTTTACTATGAGAGCTGTAAAAATGTTGAAGGGTGTTTCATAGGCACTGGTTCTTGCTGACTCAATAGATTGATACGATTCTTCATGTCATGTCTAAAATTAAGCTACCACAACCAATAGATATGATATGACCATCCATTTGTGTGCCTTGGTCTACTGGCATTCTCTATGGCTGGGTCTAGCACATAGGCAACAGACCCCCAAGGATGGGAGCAATTTTTAATAGACATAATGTTGGGTATATACCTGGTTGGCAAATATGGTGGGTAAGAGGCAGTAAATGTTTGTGTTTTTTGATCATCTGTGCTCATACACTGGCAATTGGTTGTGCAATTGCTTTAGAATCATTTGGACATTATAACAGTTTGTTGTTATGTATAGAGTACCTTCACAATATCCATCATAGTACTTAGTTGTAATGTCGTTATGCCTTTCTGTGAAAAGCATGGCTGTGTTTTAATTTATCTTTCTACCTAGTGTGACCCTCTGTCTTTCCTGACTAAATATCCACTTTTTTTTATGATCAGTTTTTGAGATTTTTTGAGAAATGTTAAGCTGGAAAAATGTACAGACATAGCTGCGTGCACAGCGAGAGATAACTTTAGGTCACCGGAGTGAAGACTCGCAACAAGTGGTAAGGCAGACTGCTTTGTCACAATGTTCTTATATTCATCCCTTGTTTGCTATCTTCAGCAGTCTGCAGAGAACATCCAATCATTCAATATTTCCAACAATAACACCACTTCAAGTATTATAAGGCTGCCAGACAGGATGGAAATAGAAAGTCAATAAATCTATATATATATATATATATATATATATATATATCATTTATATCTACAGTGTGTGTGTGTATGTGTATATGTATATGTATATGTATATGTATATATATATATATATATATATATATATATATATATATATATATATATATATATTATCTTTACAATATATTCTATTTAAAATTTTTCATGAGATGCCTGCAGGATATTTTATTCCACAATCACTGTATCCAAATGGACCTCCTGTGTCTAGAACACTTGATATCATCCTGCAAAATCTGGGATACTTAAGGCTTTGTATATATTGCAAATGTAAAGAAAGAACCAACAATTATGAGAAAAATCCCAAAACCGATATGTACCAGACCCAATATAAATGTTTTTTTTTTTTTTTTGGTAGTAGGGAGTGCCTAGCTGCCGGCCAGGGTATAGCACAGGTTAGGTTGTTTCTATCACACACAGATGTTGAAGTTTACATTTAGTTTGATGCATGAAGTGAAGCTGATAGTTTGCTGACTGTGTTTTGCGGATTCAACTTTTCGAATCAATATTTATTTATTACATAGACCACCAAAAATGATCAGGTATCATAATGATGTTTCAGGCACGCCTATTTAAATCCACTGTATTTAAGGCCTGTCACTGACAGTAAAATGTAACCATAGGTGTGCAGTTGTAATTCATGCAAGTCTTAAGCAAGCAATTAAGCAACAACAGTTGACAGTTAAAATAATTTTTCATAATTTAAGGAGCTTTTAAAGCAAATCCATATTTTGCCCAAACAGGAAAGTTTACAAGTTAACTTTAATGCCCCCTACTCAGTTCCTCCCTTGCCATCCATTCAACCATTTAGTCACCGAAGCAAAGGAAGTAGCTGTAGTTGGAGCTTACACAGGGTTGAAAACTTTCTCCCTGCCCCATGTGATGGCACTAGACCAGTCAGCAAGGGAATCCCAGGTACCTTTATATCTGCAAGTACCTATTATTTTCTTTACTCCTGGTGGATAAAGTGATCCAAGAAGGAGGGAGGGGTGCTACTGAGAAGGAAGGCGTTAAAGTAAGCCTGTTGCTTTGCAGAGATAAATTACAGATTGGCTTTAAAATACAGTGGCTACGTGGTTAGCACTAGAGTTGTCAGTTCAAATCCCAACCATGGCACTACCTGCCTGGAGTTTGCATGTTCTTCCTGTGACATACTCCAAAGATATACTGGTAGGTCAATTGGCTCCTTTCTAAATTGGCCCTAATATGTGTATGTATTAATGTGATTTAGAGACTGATGTGAATGTACAATATATATGTAAAGTGCTGCATAAATTGCTGGCGCTATACAAATACCTGTAATAAATAAGTATACTTTAACTTTTAGTATTTGAAAAACCGAATGCATGGCTGGATTGTGCAAATATAATTTAAAAACCCATCTCTTATTTTAAGCAGCAGGTTGAGCTCTCTGTTTTTTTTCATTCGTTATTCAGTCTGCATATATCTTCTGTTGAAAATAGCCTGCTGCTCACCGAAAAAAGGCCACTTTTATTGATCTCTGCTTATTCCAAAGCTCCACATCTAACCAGTGGCAGCCCATACATTAGGGGTGCCTGGGCGCCACCCCCTCTCTCCTCACCACCCCCTATATGCAATGGATAGATTCATGCATAGCATGAATCTATCCATGGCCACAGCGGCCATCTCATATTCATGCATCTGGCCCCTTTCAGGGCACCGGGTGCATGATTTACAGCGGCCAGGTTCATTTTTGAAGCACCTGATTAGAGCCAGAGGATCTAATAGGCTTCAAAATAGGGTGTGCTTGGGTCGCAGAGGATGTGCTCCGATCCCACCCAGGTGTGTTACAACAGCGAATGAATATTAGCTGTTGAAACACTGATCCTCAATTTGGCCAATCAGAAGTGGGTGTGAGACCTGTTTTCCAGTTGGTCCCGAAAAGAGAAGACTCCCAACTGGCCGCCAAGGAGGAGGGAGGAAACGGAAATCAACGCTGCCATGATTACCTGTGGAGAGCAGGAGAACAGGAGGCTGCCGCCAAGCAGGGAAAGCCACCAGTAATGAGGGAAGTGCTACTGACTGACCGACTGAGCGGGGTGGGTTTGGCATACTATTTGCCGCCCCCCAAAAAATTTCACCGGCCACCACTGCATCTTACCCTTCAGGAATGGATATACTGTAGTTTCTTGAAACTTTGATATAGTCCACATTTTTTTAGGGGCTTAAACTTTTTAGAAGAGATAGATTTATGCAGGCATAAAAATCAGGCTGTCCTAGCAAAAATGCAAGCCCTTGGCTTAGGCCTCATGCATACTGGGCATTAAAAACTCCTCTTTTAGAAGTGTTTGACTTTTTTTATGCCTCTGGACGTACCATGTTGTTAACCTGTGTTACACATTTACAAGCACTTAGAGGCATCGAAGTTTAGAGGCAATAAAAAACCCACTACCAGCACATTCAAGATCAGCAGTGTTTTGAATGAAAAAATGCTTAAAGCGTATTGACACGTGTAAGCGTGTCTAAACTTGTGTTAACGCCAGGCGTGTTTAGTGCTTGTGCATTTAATTCATTTCTTTGGCAGGATTAAATAAATATTCTGGCAAATTAAATTAATTAACACCCAAGTGTCTAAATGCGTTTACAAAAACATGGCTTTGTGCGTATTTTATGCGCTGCTTTTTCCTGCCATTTTTTTCTGAGCTGGGCATGAGGCCTTGTATTCTTTAAGTTAGACTAAACATTTGTAAGTTATTGCATTTTTCCCATTCTGTGATGGTAAGATAAAATGCACAGAATGAGCTAATAGTTATTGGTACATATGTGTTTTGTTATAGAACCAGTTAGGCCGCGTACACATGATCGGTTCAAACCGATGAGAATGGACTGAAGTCCAGTTTCATCGGTCCATACCGACCGTGTGTACGGTCCATCGGTCTGTCGTCCTTCGGTGCAAAGTTTTAAAACTTGCTTTAAAATCAGACTGATGGACACCTGACCATCGGTCCAAACCGATGGTTAGTACGCAAAAGCATCGGTTCAAAAACCCGCGCATGCTCAGAATCAAGTCGACTCATGCTTGGAAGCATTGAACTTCGTTTTTTCAGCACGTCGTTGTGTTTTACGTAACCGCGTTCTGACACGATCGGTTTTTGAACTGATGGTGTGTACGCACATCAGACCATCAGGCCACTTCAGCGGTGACCCAATGAAAACGGTCTGTCGGACCATTCTCATCGGATGGACAGATTGGGTGTACGCGGCCTAACAGAAGAGGTTGTTCTAAGATCTCTTAAACTTTGTGAAAATATTTTGTGTGCAGTTTTAACAATCCTCACATAGTACTTTAAATGTCCCTAAATTTATTAAAGTATTATTTCACCAAGAATTATAAGGATGTTTCATTTTCTATAACAAATGGACCTGCAAGCCTCCGTCCTACACTGTGTACCAATCTGCCATGTATCCTATTATTTTATTTATATTTATGGGTATATGCTGTACAAAGATTGCAAAAATCAACGTGCATATTCAAGAGAATCTTAATTTTGTAATTCAGTTAAAAAATATCCGATGTGGCTAAGCTGCCTTTAACAGCCCACTTCACAGTGATCTACGAATTGGTATCATCGTTCCGAAAATTCCATCTCAATTTTTACCTAAATAATTTATACAACTTAAATAATTTGCCCCTTGAAGTACTTTAATGATGGAAAACTTGTGTCTGCATCAATAAGTGTATCAGACTCTAGCAACTGCTGGTTGTCTCTTGGGAGATAACCCCTACAAGACCTGATTAGTGCAAGCAATTATTAAATAGCTCATGAAGCTTGCTCATAATATGCTGCACATGACCACACCTAGACTATATTACCATGCTTATAACGTTTTTTTGCTGTAGTTATATCTGAATATAAAGTTTTAGACCTCATCCTCATAATCATTTAACAAGAAATTGGATACAAAATGCTGCCATGCCCGATCAATATCCATTAGTGTATTGTAAAGGAGAAAATAAAACTTTGATGGTACAACAACTACATCTGCATATGTATGCAGTTAATATGCACCCATTCAGTTGTTTTCCAAGAAATGTATGCGGTAAGCTTTGTACGAGTTTTCCAATATGTGTGTATGATCAGGGCTTCGGGCTTGGAGCCTGGGTTGGGTAGCTGCATTTAGGTGAATAGCTATTTTAAATATTTATTAGCATATTTATTTATCATTTAGCATTATTTATACCCAAAATGATTTCTGAATGATGCAAACAGAAAAAATGAATCGACATTTCTTTAGTTATCTAACCGGATTGGTTAAATATTTATGAAACAATCACGCTCTGGACATAACTGTCACACAGCCATAACAAGCTCCCAGTAATCTTTAACATTCATAGCACATTGGGTAATGCACGTAATGTAGAAGCTTGCTGCCCTCCAATATGTAAATAAGTGTCTGAAATAGAATTGCTATTAATTAATTGCATTCCATGTCAACAATCTACGCATGTGATCTTAGCCCGCCGAAGATTGGGTTTATATGCAAATTATTATTGTCATTTGATTGGCTGGTCAATGCCAAAGCACTGCAATGCAGTCTGATGAATAGAAAAGCAAATAGGGGTTAATTTACTAAAGGCTGTGCACTTTGCAAAGTGCAGTTGCACTCTGCTAAAGCAGTTGCTCCAGAACTTAGTGGGGAGCAGTTGCTCCAGAACTTAGTGGGGAGCAGTTGCTCCAGAACTTAGTGGGGAGCAGTTGCTCCAGAACTTAGTGGGGAGCAGTTGCTCCTGAACTTAGTGGGGAGCAGTTGCTCCAGAACTTAGTGGGGAGCAGTTGCTCCAGAACTTAGTGGGGAGCAGTTGCTCCAGAACTTAGTGGGGAGCAGTTGCTCCAGAACTTAGTGGGGAGCAGTTGCTCCAGAACTTAGTGGGGAGCAGTTGCTCCAGAACTTGGAAAATGAGCAGAAGCTCTGCTGACTTCCATCATCCAATCATGTGCAAAAAAAAAAATGCTGTTTTTTTTTTTTTTTCTTGCATGTGATTGGGTATTTTTTGCAAAGTTAAACTTTACCTCATTTACTAAGCTCTGAAGCAATTGCACTTGCAGAGTGCCACTGTACTTTGCAAAGTGCAAAGTCTATTTGCCTTTCATAAATCAACCCTTATAGTATTTCCAGTAACAACTGTGAGTAAACAGTAGGATATGTTGTATTAAAATTTAGAATCAATTTCTTCTCTACAAAGACCTACATATGGAAGGTTCACATCACTTTTTCATTAGAGGTAGGCACGTTGTTTCTTCTCATTGACCATATAATTACTTCTTATCACCTTGAACCAATCTAATTAAATTCAAATGGTTAAAATTAACAAAAAAAAAAAAAAAAAACATTGCTTGCTGTATATGCAGAGTACTTTTTTAGCTGTTATAATCCAGTACTTGCTATGGTTGGTTAATTTGGTTATTTTGAGATTCAAAGGGTAACTCCACTTTCGTGGGGAAAACATATAAGCAAATAAAAAAAAAATCAATATAGTGTATACAATTGTGACTCAAGTCAGTTTGTAATTGAATGCTATTAAAAATTACCTTTCCTTTTTAATCTGCAGCACTGTAATTTTTCTGTAAAATGCAATATGGCTACCTGGAGGTGTTCTGTACATAGACTGTGTAAAGAATGCCCCCTGAAAATGTAATTCCCTGCTTGTTTGATTGGCTCACTGATTTTTGGCATTCCCTGCAACAAAAATTTCATTTTTGGTGAGATACTCACAATGGAAAATCACGTCTAAGGCCGCGTACACAGGATCAAATCTGTCTGCTGGAAACGGTCTGCTAGATCGTCCCAGCAAACAGATTTGATCGTGTGTACGGGCGAGCCAACGGATTTGGCCACCCGACAGATTTCAAAGCATGCTTTGAAATCTATCGGGTGGGAACCCGTCCGCCCGACATGTCTGCTGGTTAGTACACTTACCAGCAGACATGTCGTCTCGCACCGGCGCCGAATGGATTCGGCGCATGCGCGGAAGTGTTTTACTTCCTGGTGCGGTGACGTGGCGGCATCAACGTCACCGCCACGTCACCGACACGTCAGCGCGCCGTCTGCTGGCGGGGATTTTGGTTTGCTCGTGTGTATACGCGAGCAAACCAAAATCCAAACAGACAGATTTGTTCAAATCGGTCGGACAGACCGTTTTGAACAAATCTATTGCCTCGTGTGTACGAGGCCTAAGAGTCGGTTCACATTGCGGCAGCACGACTTCGGGGGCGTCAAGGCAAGTCGTCCTGAAGACGACTTCAAAGGCGATTAGCAAAATGACTTCTGTATAGAAGCCAATGCAAATCGCCTCGAGCCGCCCCCGAAGTCGTACAAGAACCTCTTTCTAAGTCGGAGCGACTTGTGTCGCTCCCATTAGAACGGTTCTGGGGAATAAAATGGGAGGGACTTGTCAGGCGGCTGAGCTGCCTGACGAGTCGTCCCAGTGTGAACCGGCTCTTAAGGGATGCAGACATTGCTAATTTCCTCATTAGTGCCCTGCAGGTTCAGCAGCTGATTGATAATTATAAAACCACTCCCATACAGATTCAATACTAAGGACACAAACGACTTTAGAATATGAACTCTGACAAAGTTTGTTAAAATCCTTGCAAACAGATCATACTACTAGTTTTTTTTCTTTACGGTCGGAATAACACAAGCTTTTCATTGTAGTGTATGCTCCATTGGCCTTTTTACTGTCGGAATTTCCTGCCAGCAAATGTTTCGATTTTTCCGACGGTAAAAATCAGATCGGAAATTCCGATCATCTGTAGTAATTTGGACACGCAAAATTCCAAATCATGCTCGGAAACAATTTGACGCATGCTTGGAAGCATTGAACTTCATTTTCTCGGCTCGTCATAGTGTTGTATGTCACCGCGTTCTTGATGGTCGAAAGTTCAGAGAACTTTTGTGTGATCGTGTGTATGCAAGCCAGGCTTGCGCGGCATTCAGTCGGAAAAACTTTCCAAGGTTTTTCCAACGGAAAATCCGATAGGGTGTACGGGGTATTACTCTTTAAATTGTTGGACCCTAGTTAGACATTGAAGCCTAGAGTGTCTTTTAAAAAAAACTCCTGCCAAAATGTTTTTCTTTTTATTAGGGAAGAGTTAGAACCTCTGTTATGTTTTTATTTCTGTCTTAGTCCCAGTTAGAAGGATTTAATTTCCTCTCCTAATGGCCACCTGCCACCAGAACAGGAAGGACCAAAAGTCAAGCAATCAAAAGACTTTGCTATACATGAACTGCAGAAAAAAAATAGTATTATTTTTATATAACTCATTATATCAGCTAAGAAGTAAATTGTCCTCCGGGTCTCCTGGAGCCTCTTGCTTATTTTTTGTATATCACTTTTTTTATTTTGCATAGGAAGTGGTCATTTGGCAGATTTGCCACTTTCTACATTCTTCTTAACCATAATATGAAAAAGAAAATAACTAACATTAAAGGAACACTAAAGTCAGGAATTACAAACATGTTATACTTGCCTCCACTGTGCAGCTTGTTTTGCACACAGTGTCCCCGAAGGCTGTCTTCTGGGGTCCCACGGCGGCTGTCTCAGCTCCTCCTCACAAAAGCTTTCTACCTTCATGCTCGCATGGTGGAAAGCTTTTGCGAGTGCGCTCCCGTGATACAGCGGTGGCTATAGCCGCCGACTGTATCACTCGCCCCGCCCCCCGGCGCACCGTGTCACCCGCTGTGATTGACAGCAGCGCCAGCCAATGGCTGCGCTGCTATCAATCCACCCAGCCTAGCCAATCAACGGCCAGGCTGGAAACTAAACAGGATGACATGGACGCGCCCGGGAATTTCGAGCGGTCAGGTAAGTAAAACGAGGGCTGGGGGGGCCGGTGCTGTCAGATGTTGATGCATTAAGGTAAAAAAACTTTTACCTTTACAACCCCTTTAAAAGGACTTACACTTTCTGACACCTAATATAAAGCTCTAGACCAGAGGCTGCAATTGCTCTTTATTCAGCCAAGTCAAAGAGAGACAGATGGATAGAGAGATGGATATATAGAGTAAATGGGCAGGTAGGTTAATGCCATTAGTATAGGTCGGAAATAAGGATGTAAATATAGTAGACAGATATAATTAATTTGGTATTTTTAGGGTAAAATGTTATGTTGGATAGGATAGATATTTGCTTGTGCTTAGATTATATGCTGATATTAAAATGATCATTTTGTTTTATCGCTCAGTACTAAAAGACCTTCAGGGTAAATTTGAGCCATGTAGGGATCCAACCTTGAAATGATCTTGAGTTCCTTTAAATGTGATACAGTATATGTTTATTCTGCCATATGCAGAGCTGTTATATTTTCATACCCTGCTGTTAGAAAAGAAGGCTTACCAAGATTAATGCTCTCTGCTGATATTAGCCACAAACAAAGGTCAGAAACTCGGCATGTTTCTGGAATAAATCAGGGAAAATAAAACGCCTCTCCTTAACACACTAGAAGAACAGTCGGTTCAAAGGAGGGCACATTAAATCATCAGGCACACAGCAATTAATGCACTAAACACAATGTGTAGAACGCTCTGCATCTTGTCATCTAATAGAGATCTTTCAAAACAAAGTGCAGTCAAAAAAAAAATCTTTGCATAGAGCTCTTGGTGATTTTAGTGATTAGAAAACCAATCTGAGTATTGCCATGCAATGTACTAACATCTGGAGTGCCAAGGTTTGCCATCACTGCACTAGATCATATGAGTTTAAAGGTTCTCAATTATCCAGGTCATGGTATAACTAGTTGAAGGTAACATGTTCATCTAAACTTGTTCTGCAGTGCTGAAGACATCTTGATGCTTATTCAAGCAGTTTTTTTCAATTCTAATGAGAACAGAAGAAGCTGCTTGAATACACAGCGAAACACCTTCAGCATTATAGAACAAGTCCAATTGCATGTGACTAACTGCTACTAGCTTGATCTAATGTTGCAATGTAGGTTAAATAAATAAACTTCTCCAGTGTGATCTAGGCTGTAAGAGAACAAGTTGGATGGATGAATTTTGCCTGAGAAAAACGATTCACATTTATAGCTAAATTACTATTCTTGGCTAAATGACTACATTCTTGCATGTTTTGGAGGTTGTTGATAAGGTCACCGGGTCCATTTCATTTTTTTAAATTCTGCATGACCTCTAACTGCAACTGGTTGACACTTTCGAGTAGTAGTATGCATTGACAACCCAGAACTTCAGTACGGTGGCAATAGAATGAGCTTATTTGTTGATTAAAAAATAAATGTACACTTTTGCACTCTTTTATCCAATGCTATTCAGAAAGCATTGGACCAAATTACAGAATTTTCTTTACCTGATCACTGATCTAAGATTTATATATACAATTCTTTCCTGGGCACCCTGGGGCATACTTTTCCAAAATGTTATGAGATGCTGGTGAGGCTGTCTGGTCCCATTTAAATATATCCAAAATATACATAGCATGTTCAACCATTGGTCCCAGGAGCCATTCATAAAGGATATCAAAACCACTTCAGTTGTTCCATACGTTTAGATGAGTTTCTACCTAGCACATCTTAAAGGGGTTGTAAAGGATTTTTTCCCCCTAAATAGCTTCCTTTACCCTGCAGTCCTCCTTCACTTACCTCATCCTTCCATTTTGCTTTTAAATGTCCTTATTTCTTCTGAGAAATCCTCACTTCCTGTTCTTCTGTCTGTAACTCAACACTGTAATGCGAGGCTTTCTTCATGGTGTGTAGAAAGCCTCTTGAGGGGGAGGGGTCGAGCAGAAAAGTCAGGACACTCTCTACTTTGCAGATAGAGAAAGGAGCTGTGTGTTAGTAGGCATCCTGACACTCCTGCTCGCCCCCACCCCCCAAGAGGCTTTCTCCACACCAGGCAAAAAGCCTTGCATTACGGTGTTGAGTTACAGACAGAACAGGAAGTGAGCATTTCTCAGAAGAAATAAGGAAATTTAAAAGCAAAATGGAAGGATGAGGTAAGTGAAGGAGGACTGCACTAAGGTAAAGGGAGCTATTTAGGGAAAAAAAATCCTTTACAACCCCTTTAAATCACTAATAAAAAATGAGGGCAGTAATACGACAGAGACCTCAAATTTCTGCCACTTGTACTGATTTTATTATTTTGGTCATTGTGTACCTATCCACAGAGGAACTTTGAATACTGGAAACCTCTGTAATTCCTAGGAACTGATTTCCACCCAAGTGGCAGACAGTCAACAATTGGGCTTCAAATAGCATCCAGCTGAGTTTCAAACGTAAACCCCTGAAAACTAGTACAAGGCAGCAACATGATCCCCTAATTCCACACTGTGATGTTATAAAAATGTATTACACATACAATAACTAAACTATCTGGTGTTCCTTTTCATATTATTAAAGTGTTTGTTTGCTATTGTTTTATATTAATACAGTAAGCATTTATGCATTTCTGTTTTTCCAATGTATTTTTTGCCTGCTATTTTCAGGAGTTTAAAAGAAATAATACTAATCACTGCTAAGAATGACTCTTTTCGCTAATTAATTGCATAATAAACCCCACTGTTCCTTCTTTTACAATGCTTTTATCAAGGCCGCAGTGTGTTATCCGCACAATGTTCTCAAACAAAGGCTCTGTTATGAATAAGTTATAACGATGCCTGGGTGTTTCCTATGAAATTATTCCCTCTTGTTGCGTTTTGTTTCAGGCTGTTCCTTTTTTTAGATGCCACTGCATGAGTTCATGGTTTTATTTAGTAAAGAGCAAATAAACTAGGCTTTGTTTTCTATATTGGTATTTTAAAACCCCCTGAAGCAGTGAAGCTTCTGTCATGTGCTCTAGAGTGTCACCACCGGAGTGATTTGTAAAGTCACGAGTTGATAGCTAATAGCCTTTCATTCTTATCATTTATCTGACTAATGGAAGAAGTTGGTTGCTATACGTTTATGGAGTCAGAGTGTCATTTTTTACCCTTATACATTTCCTTTGTCTTTATAATGATATAATTTATTAAACATTAGAGTTGTAAAAATACATCTTTACCAACTGCTGTCAAACAGATGCCACAAAAAATAAAAAGTGGTGAAAAAAATTAAAGAAGTGTAATAAGAGCAAAGAAGGATTTTAGAAATATATCTAAATGGAAATCTAGCTGTATTTTCTGTATTTTTTATACATGGCATGCTTATAGAGTTATTTGTTTGCAGAATTACTAGGGTGTATAAGGATTTATTTGAGAACTGTGAAAGGATGGATATGGAACATTTCATTGCACTGCCATTGGCAGTATTGCAAAGACGGGAAATATATAGACTAATTCTGGACAGATTTGAGCATCGCCTGCGAAAGCTGGACATTTATCAGTGCATTTCGGGATTTAAGTTACGATAAGAAGCCATTTTGCTTACGGAAATTGTTATCCCACATAGACGTTTTCCAAATTGTTCGAACTTTGCGCAAATCCTGTTTTACTTCTTAGGAAGAATGGCTAGAATTACAGTTTTACTAAACTCACAACAGTAAAATCAGCTTGTATATGCAGTAAAGCATGCTTGTTATACTCACTGTGGAACCTAAGGGGTTAATCCTCTGCATTGTGTAAAAAGGCTGTTTTATTCCTGTCTTCTCCGATCCGCCTCTTCTTTGACTGTCCCCAATTCATCTCCTGATAAAACAGAGCCTTTAGGCCTCGTACACACGAGGCAATAGATTTGTTCAAATCTGTCCGTCCGACAGATTTGAACAAATCTGTCTGCTGGGATTTTGGTTTGCTCGCGTGTACACATGAGCAAACCAAAATCCCCGCCAGCAGAGAGCGCGCTGACGTGTCGGTGACGTGGCGGTGACGTTGACGCCGCCACGTCATCGCACCAGGAAGTAAAACACTTCTGCGCATGCGCCGAATCCATTCGGCGGCGGTGCGGGACGACATGTCTGCTGGTAAGTGTACTAACCAGCAGACATGTCGGGCGGGCGGATTCCCACTCGATAGATTTCAAAGCATGCTTTGAAATCTGTCGGGTGGGCAAATCCGTCGGCTCGGCCGTACACACGATCGAATCTGTCTGCTGAAACGGTCCAGCGGACAGATTTGATCGTGTGTACGAGGCCTTAGAGTCACTCTGCACAAGCTCGGTTTTGTTTGTATTACTAGAGTTTTTTTTTTCTTTTGGAAGGGTGCATGTGATCAGCACAGGACCAATTAGCACTGCCCAAACAGAGTGTCAAGAGTCTTGCAGCCTCATATGACAGTCAGAGGAGAATGAAAACTCCACCTTCAAGCTTTAACCAGACACTGATGAAAGTCGCAAGACTGCTATATACTGCTGATGAGAAAGGGTATTTAGCAGTTTATATTTACTAAAATAATTGAATTCCCATGTTCTGTGTACTGTGGGAGACCAGATATAGTGAATGCAGGGTCCTGGGTTTAGTAACACTTTAACATATGAAACACAAAAGTACATACCCCTTTGTAAAACAAGCACCCCGTTGTCACCTAACCTCAGGTACTTTCTGACAGGCACGTTTATTATCAATACCTCTGTTTAAATGGGTTTTATAGATTTTCTTTTGTTTTAAATGACTGAATAAATTCTGAGTTATTTGATATGTGATTTATTCATTGCTACAAATCTACACTGTTGCTTTACGTTACTATAAGAAATAAATGTCCTCCCTCTTCTCAAAGGTACTCTTTGGGGTAAATATAATGCATCATTAGTTAGGAAGCCTGAGCTGTACACTACAAACAACTAGACATTCTAATCGTTCAATAATAGGAGAACCAACATAATATAAAGGGTGACACAGACCACTGGATCTTTATGCATACCCAATGTGAATACCCTACTGTTATCCGATGAGGCATCTGTACAATAGCGGATTCAACACAAGCAGTATGTGAACCCTTGCAAACAACTAACCACTGCACACCACTGGACATTAACACTGCACAAAAATCCAATGTGTTGGTTCCAAAATGAATAAAAAAATAAAAAAATTTTCAAAATCCAGTCGTTTTTTCATTGTAAGCACACTTTACCTTTGGCAAATCCTGATTTCTTGCAATAAGTATTTTGCATCATACACAATGCTTTAATGCAGGCAAAAAAACACCCTACAAACAGAGCCCACTACAAAATGCTCCCCATGTATGTCAACTTGTTTCTGTCTCCTGAATTGTAGCATATGAAACATGTTGTAGAGGAGGTGATAAGCTATGTAATACGAAAAACAGACGTCTGCTGAGAATAGACAAAGGGTAACTACAGGGGGGCTATTAAAATGGATGAGTACTTCATCGCTCTTAAGAATTGCTGGCTCAGTGACATAGAAAAGGGACTTGGGTATCACCAAGCCTGAAAATCTTCTGCCGTAGGCATATAGCATGTATATTTACCAAGAAATTGCTAGCTCTGCAAGGCTTATGCATACAAAGGTACATTTTGTACAGCATGACTACTTACAATATGCTATTGAGATTTACAGAGCCTCAGGGAGTAGTGTGATCAACTTGGAAACGAAATATAAAGATAACATGACTTATTATTTGGTAGCAGTGCATAGATATATTTGAGGTCTGCCAGTTCCTTAGAGAATAAATTGTGCTTTGCTGTGTTTTATTTTCTAAGTTGTTCCCTGATTCATTATGGTTTCAATACTCTATATGCCAGTAGTGAACAACAGGTGGTTCCTAAACCCTTTTAGACCATCTTTACGGTGATTCAGAATCACATTCTGTACCAACCTGTTACTGGTGGGTAAAATTTTAGCACCAGTTACCAGTATGGCATAAACCTTTTTTTTTTTTTTTTTTCTTGAGGCCATAGGAATCTTCAAATCATTACTTCATGCTTTCTAAATCAGTACTTCAGTTATTTTTTGTTACAAGAATCCTTAGTTACGTATTGGACTAGGTCATGGTTCTTCTTGCTACTGGTCTTTGGTGTCTTAACCTCCCTGGCGGTATGATTCTTTCAGATTTTAGGTGCTGAAAGCGGTACCATTATTTGCAAGGGAATTTGGCGTTTTATACTGTAGGCTTGTAATTCTTAGGAATAACTCACTGAAATCTATCCAAACAAGAGTCTAATAGGCATCCCGGGTATGATTTATTTTTATTTTTTATTAAAAATTATAATATAATAAATAATTATAAAAAATAATAACAAATAATAATATAATTATAGTAAAAATTATTCAATAATGTAATCAAATCAAAATCACTGAAATTTGCTCAGTTGCAGAATTTTTGCTGTCATTATTTTTTTTTTCATGACGAATTTCCCCATAAATCGCTATCGCTAAAATCTGCAAGTGATTCTGATTTATTATCGCAGTTTTTTAGCTGCTCTAAAACAATTTTTGCCATAAAGGGACACTTTTGGTTGATATGGGCAATTTACAGTTTGCAGGGAGAAAGAAAAGTTTTTATTTTAAAAGGACATGTATTTAGGGACATTTGTATTTTTTACATACAAGTAATCTATAAATACAGTGTACTGTATGTTAGTGTTTGTTTACATTTTTGAATTTGGTGCCGTCCCCCCCCCCCTTCCGCCCCCCTGCGTCGCGACGCTCGCAGGGAAGGGAATCGGAGGTACACACAGACTCAGACGGACATCGGCCGCCGTGTATGCGGGGATTCATCGTGGATCGCAGAGAAAAGGTAAGAAAACTCTTTTTGCATCCAGCGAGGCAAGCCCGTGTGTGGCACGGGGTTACCGATCGTAGCTTGAAAATCTCACCCCGTGCCACACACGGGAATACCGCCAGGGAGGTTAAAGATGTGGGCACTGTCTCACAGGGTTTAATATTCTAAAACTGGAAGTACCATGTTGTCACAGAAACAAGACCCATTGGCCAGTTTACAGTATGTTACCAAAAGAGTCACCATTTATAGTCATGTTAAGGTAAGTATTTACAGTGTTAGAAACTTTGATATTGGCTAGGAGCACATGATGTCTTTTCTTTACAAAAAATTCAGCTTTGAACTAGTTAAACGCAAATACTATAATATTAAATTGCTTATTTATTGTATTCTGGTCCATATGCATGAGATATATTGCCATTAAATAAAATCACACTCCATTGTACATAGTGCCATTGGATAATGGCATTACCTGTCAGATTGTGTACACCTTGTTGTTTCAACTGCTTTTGTCCTGCTTAAGTCTTGTTAACATCCCAGTGATTTGGTTTCTTTGTTTGTTGTGTTTCTTATGGGCTATAAAGATTTTTCCTCATTATGTGAAGCAGTGGTGTTAATGATAGATTAATCAAGTTGACATCTAGGTCATAGCTATTAAACCAGTGGCTGCACACGCTATAATAACACAAATTCTGCATTGTGTTATATTGCATTTCTGCTTTGAAAAAATATAAATAGATATTCCTAAAAATTAAAACACAATGCATAATTTTTTAGTAATGCTTTATAACAATTAACATACCAATAATGTATATTTTACATTAATCTTTTTTATTGTATTTTATTCGAAAGAAGATTTCAATAGCTGGGAGGTCATAATGCTGATTTATAGTACCGAAAAATCTGTTGCCTTTGGTAACACAATCAGATTTACATGTCTTTACATGTCTTTCACAGGGTAAAATAAATGAAGACAGACATCCGATTGGTTGCTTCAGGCAACACCTCCACTTCCCCTATCATTTAGTTTAATTACAGACTTGGTCAAAGAGTAGAGTGCTTGGTTGTAAACCAAACTTCACACCAGGCCAATGTTTATTGGCTGTTCTGGAGTTTTGCAGTAAGTACTGCTCTTGCACTACATTATTAAAGAAACCCAACAGTCACTGACAGTTTCCTTTGTAGCGCAAGTGCAATAGTGCACCTCATTACATGCAGGCAATCGGGGGTTTATTCATGTCAAAATGTGCCGCAATAAATGATTTTTAGGCTGCTTAACTCTAGTTAACACTCCAATTCAATCCAGTAATGTTCTCATTATATTATGAGCTGATCACATGGGTGAATTTACCCTGTTCATTAAATCACAGCGTAATAGGTGAGGAAAAAATACTAGTCCACTGCTCCATTTGAGGTCTTCCTATAGACCAGTCACATTTATTACCTCCCTGGCGGTATGATTGTCACATTTTTAATGCTGAAAGCGGTACATTGTTTTGCATGGAAATTTGGCGTTTTATATTGTAGGCCTGTAATTCTTAGGAATAACTCACTTAAATCTGTCCAAACAAGGGCCTAGTAGACATCCCGGGTATGATAGTTTGAAACACGAAATCATAAATTATAATATAATTAACTATAAATAATAACAAATAATAATATATAATAATAAAATGTATTCAATAATGTAATCAAATCAGAAATTTGCTCAGTTTGCGCAGAATTGTCGCTGTCATTACTTTCAGTGTTTCCCCACGAATCACTATCACTTAATTCTGCAAGTGATTCCAATTTATTATCGCTGTTTTCTAGCTGGTCTAAAACCACCTTTAACATAAAGGGATGCTGCTTGTAATTGAGTTTTGTGCAATTTGTCAATAAGAAAAGCCTCACGTTCTTGGAGGGATGTTGTAAGCAGAACATTACATAAATGTTTAAAGTGGTATCAAACCCAAAAGCAAACATTTGTTATATTGTTGAAGCTTAATAATTCTTAGGCCGCGTACACACGATCGAATTTATCTGCTGAAACCGGTCCGACTGACCGTTTCAGCAGACAAAGCCGATCGTGTGTACGGGCGAGCAGACAGGTTTTTCCAGCAGACAAGTTTTAAAGCATGCTTTAAAACTTGTCTGCTGGAAACCCGTCCATCCGACATGTCCGCTGGTTAGTACGCCTAACCAGCGGACAAAAATCTCCCGCATGCGCCGAATGGATTCGACGAATGCGTGGAAGTTACTTCCTAGAGTGGTTGTTGCCACGTCACCGCGCTGTGTTATTTTGGTTTGATCGTGTGTACACTGATCAAACCAAAATCATATCCGATACGGTCTGTCCGACCGTTTTCATCTGATTTGTTTAGTCATGTGTACGCGGCCTTTCATGTGGTGGCTGCATTAGTCTTCTTTTTTCTGACATAGAGGGGCAAACAAGAATGTTATTCTTATAAACCCATGACATCATTCGGTTGTTAAAACACCAGCAGCTAAGGTACATAAAAAATCTGTGGCAAGCTTGCTTCTCGCCTGCTTTATGACAATTGCTGGGCGAGTTATGGGCAATTTCTAGGTAAGGCACCCCTGATGAATACAGCACCTTGGTTGTTAAAACTGCTGTACTAATATATGGCAGCTATTCCATTTTTATCTCTGAGCAATATATGGTAAATGTTAACTGGTTATTTTGTAGTAACCACAATTGTCATGTCTCTGTGCACCCTAATATCCTAGATCATTTTTAGTTTCAGTAGACAAGACAACAAGCCCCCCACATATCAATTTTAGAGTATTTTACATTGTATAGGAAAATATCATTAACAAGTAAACATATTAATGTCTAATCTTATCTTTCAGCTACAAGGATCCATAAAGAGAAAGCTGGAAGAAGACAGTTCTCCTGTGTCCTCAAGTATAAATGATTTAATTTTTTCGAATGACAACAAGAGATTATGTCTTGATGATGTAACACTTCCTATGGGCCAAGCACAAGGCAGCAACTCAAGTGTTTCGTGTCCTGATTTGCAGCACTCCCCTTTCTCCACCAACCAGAACTCTTCATCTATGGGAGTGGCTGGTCATCAAGTTCTGCTGGAAAATAACCACATGAATGGGAGAGGAATGGCTTCCCCATTTTCTGTATCGCAGAGCACAGATATCGGTCAAAAGGTTCCATATGAAGAAAAAAATAACAATCTACAGACTGTGGACCAAGAACTACAGGACCTGTTGGAAGAATTAACTAAAATGCCTGATCCATCTCCAAATGATCTGGACCTTGAGAAGATCTTGGGAGGTAAGCCAGATGAACCACTTGTAATTAGTCATTCACAACCAGCCTTGAGTACAACTCCAAATCTATCCTCCCCTCAATCCTCTCACTTGGAAAATATCTCCAACAAAGATTTCACTAGTGGATGCAATTCTGCCAGTGCAGGTTCCCCACAGATTAGACCATCATCTACTGGAACAAACTATCCCATTCCTCCACCAAACAAACCTGTCCCCTCTCCTGTCTCTACAGCTCAGAATAAAAGTCAGTCACAGTCTATATTACCTTCATCAATGGCTAATATGCCTGGAGGAAATTGGCACGCTCAACAGCTGAAACAGCTGGCTGCCAGTAAACAAGGATCCTCAGCCAAGCAGCAAGTGCCGACAAGTAACTGGCCAACAATTTCACCGACAGGACTCTCACCACCATACAGGCCTGGATCCTCTCCTCAGCAACCTTTTAGTCCACAAAATGTCATGGTACCCAGCATGAATGCAAGCAGTTTGCAGGGAAATGCTGTACAAGGTTCACAGAGTGCACTATTATCAAGTATGTCTTCTACCAGTAATCCTACCAGCAGGCCTTCTCCACCTTATGGATCAGAAAAGATTGCAAGTCCAGCATTAAGCCAGCAGCCATTTAGTCCACAGAATTCAATGTTACAGAATATAACATCAAGCAACATACCTGGAAATACAATTAAAAGTCCCCAAAACAATATGGTGCCAAATATGGCATCTTGCCAATGCTGGGCCTTCTCCGCCCTATCAACCAGAGAAGCTTTCAAGCCCAGCCTTACACCAACAGCCATTTAGTCCACAGAACACCTTGATGTCTAATCTTACTCCTGCAGGCAGCCAGTCAAGCTTACAGAACACTCTTTTCAAACAGATGTCCACAAACCAGCCAAAAAACATGAACATGATTATGCAACAACCATCAAATGGCTTGCAGACTAGCATAGTCTCTGAAAACCCAGTGGATCAGTTTTCCTTTAACAACACTAAACCACTGTCCCACTTTGCACCTGATTCTGCTGGACAAAAAATGAATTTGTCAACAAACCCTGGATTAATCCATTATCTTCAGCAGCAGCAACAGCAGCAGCAGCAGCAACACCAGTCCTCAGCAGTTCAACAGTCCCAGCAAGTCAGCAACAATCAATTTCTCCAGCAACAGATACGTCAGTTAATGCAACCTTCCCGAATGCAGAGACAAATGCAGACCAGTGGTTTGCCTGGTCAGCCTCGTCAGGTAATTGATCTTCTTTTTTTTCTAATTATACAAATGCAGTAGTTTGAAAGAAAAAAGCAAGAGGAAGTAAGATTACTTTGACTTAAGCTGCACTTAAAAAATGTGGCATAAGCAGGGCTGGGTTTACATAATTGTAGCTTACAGCAAATCAACATTTCGCACTTTTGGCGAGCTGGCGTTAGGGTACCCTTTTTTCTTTAACTATATTTAAAGTTAACAAGAAACACTTCTGTTAACTCTATGGGAAAGAATGCATTGTAGTGTGCTGCTGTGTGTTGCAGCATATTTTATGTGTTGCATTAAAATATAGACATAATGCTTTTTTATGCAATGCACATCAGCACATTTGTATGGTTTGGATAGGGCACACTGAAAACTGTTTTCTTAATGTCCTTGCATTAAGCCTGCGTTGATCAATGCCAATCAATGTAGCTCAATGCAACTGGTGTGAAAAAGCCCTTAAAATGTATGTTAACATTAAACTTAGCCTATATACTACTTTTTGGTCTAATAATAGCAATAAAGTGTTTTGTTTATACCTGTTCAGGAAGTGGAAAAAAAAAAAAAAAACTTTGATCGTGTCAGAAATCCAGAGTTGTCCTGTGCAAGTTTCCTGTGTTATCCCTTTGCTTGGAGTTGGGCTTTAAGAGTCCCTTATGTTTTATCTTGAAATAAAGAATAATTAGAGCTGGTTCACACCAGGAATCATACAGGAACGCGCTAGCATTCCTTTGCATTTTCTGTGTGATTTGAGTGCAGTGTGTTTTGGGATGAAATTGCAGTGCCAAAAGCAGTGCATGCACTACTTGAAAAAACACAGTACAACCAAATCACATTGTACTTCTGTACCATGCAATCCAGTGCAGGCTGGGTTTACACTGTCGCCACATGCGGCGCTCAGCAGGGGTCGATGCGTTCTGGTCCACCGGTTCAAGTCTGATTTTAGCCCGAGTTTTGGGCTGAAATTTAACCTGAAATGCACCAAAAAAGGTGAATGTTTTTCCGGCAAACCGCACCGGACCCGCTGCGGAGATATGTGAACCGGGCTCCATAGAAAGCCAGTCACATTCTACTACTATGCAAATTGAATGTGGGGAAACCCGCATTCAATTTGCATAGATGTGAACCCGGCCTGATACTTTGCACAATAAAAGTTATCTCAATTTTTCCTAAGTACTCAGCTCACTCTGGATTTAAAGTGGAATTCCAGTTAAATTCTAACTAAGGCAAAATCTACTCCTACCCCCATTCTAAGACTATTCTATCTACCTTGTCAAATTAAAGATGCGTATATTTACCTATTCTGAAGCCACTCTGGTCTGGCCACATCATCGTGTTTCAGTGTCGGCTTCAGTGTAGAGGAGGGGGATCAGCTTTCAATGGCTGCCCCATAATAAACCTATAAGTGACATCATTGCTCAGGCTCTGCGGTCGTTGTTGCTTTCTCTCCTCTACACTGAAGCCGGTGCTGGGCACCAGTCATGTGACAAGACCAAGCTGGCTTCAGAATAGGTAAGTAATGACATCTTCTCTTTACAGGATAGATAAAATTGTCTTAGAATGGGGATGGGAGTAGATTTAGCCTTAGTTAGTAATTGACTGGAATACTACTTTAAAAAAGATCGGGAAGGAAGCAAATTTTAGATATAAGTACCAGAATAGCTTTGACACTGCAGTATTATACACTGAAAGGAAACAAGAGGAAAAACCAGTGCAATAAAACACTTTTATAGCAGATGCAAAACTACATTAATTGAGGAATACTGATAAGATTCAAGTGTCATTTTATTTCTATATACAGTATATGTTTTAAAACAAAAAAAAACCGCTATGATTCAGTGTTATATGTCAATGTGAATGAACAGGATGTATTTGGGTCTACCCTGGAAAAACCAAAGTTTGCTTTAGACAACCTGAATAGGTTCGCGGGTGCTTTTCTATCTGAACAGTTTGCACATTAAATGTTAGATTAATTATTACTACTCCTTCACAATTTCAAGTCAACCCAATTTGAGTTCATTTAAAAAATGCTTTAACAGGATAAGTTATCAGTTATATGATAAAACAAGGAGTAACTGTAAGTTGCAGTTTACTAAACAGATGAAGCGTTAGAAGCAATAATGCAAACAGGTTCAGGGTGGCAAAAATATGCACACACTCGGCACAATAATGAAAAGGTTCTGGTGGCAAAGAATATGCATAAATCTGAACCCTTCACAGCAAAGTCTCTGTGATTCAGTCAGAGTAACATATGGCTGCATAGAGCTGCATAACAGAGAGTCAGCCCGAGAATTGCTACTTCAGTAAAACAGTTCAGAACACAGCAACTTGTAATTGTCCATTATAAAAAGTGTCTCTGACAGTAAAGTCCTGGATAGCTCTGGTAGCCCCACCCAATAAATAACGAGAGGAAACCAAGAAAAATAGGCAAGTACAGTACGCTGGAAATAGATAACTCTGGCAGCAATTGGGGAGGGATTCCCCACAGTAGCTTGGTCTTCTAGGGAAGTTGTGTGCGACCAGGCTCCATCCCAGTCCTCTAACCTGGCTGTACATCACTTGCCTGGCTATTTCTTCCTTATCAGGTGGTGCCGCTCTAAACTCCTGAGGAAGGGAATGTGAGAAATGTAAACTCCCTGGGTGTGACCAGGAGCAAAGGTACTTGTGGGAAATAGTTTTTCAACTCCAGTTCTCAAGGCGTCCCAACTGGTCATGTTTTTAGAATTTCCCTCAGATGAAGCAGCTGTGGTAATTACTAAGGAATCAAAACTGATCAAATAACCTGTGCAAAATAATGAAAAGCCTAAAAACATGACCTGTTGGGGCACCTTCAGGACTGGACTGGAGAAACGCTGCTCTAGCGAAATGTTTCCCTTCACTTGAAGGCCAGGGACATTTTGGGAGATATTATACAGTTGCCCATGGAAATAAAAGGGTGTTATTTAAGGGTACTTCTTTCACACAGAAAATGAATCGGGACAGATGTTGGACCAATGAGAACTAAATATTCTGAAAGTTATGTTAAGAAACCATTACATTTACTTGCCTTTTATGTCAAAGTAAATTTTGTGTTAGCAAAGTAAGTGAAATTTCCCTTGTCAATGTCATTGTCATTTAGGAAACCAAGTGAAATGTTTCTCCCAAAAGAAAAAAGATAAACCCTTTGGGAAGGTGCCTGTGCCAACCTAAATTTGTAGCTCCTGCTGCGACAGCAAAATGTTGGCAATAATTTTACTTCTACAATGAGTGTTAGGACAGTAAATACCAGACCGTGTCTCAAAAGTAAAACCAGTACGATGCATAAGCTTAATTTAATTGCAACTGCAGCCAAAATCTTTCCAACCTTTCAATGGGGACACTGGTGACAACTGTCTGAGAGGATTTATTTCACTTTGGAGAGAACTTCCTGTTGTGCCAATATGACCGGAAGTGAAAAGAAGTTTCCCCAATGGGATACAGATAGAAAAAATGTGACAGGCATAATAAATGGCTGCTACTCTATCCAAAATGGAAAAAAAAGGGTTTGGAATTAGTTCAATTTTAAGGCCAGCTTTCTGCTGTTCCCAGGGAAAATACGTGTTCCCCTCAAACGTTTCCATTAAAATAAAACAGTTCACTCATTGAAGGGAATCAAAATCAGGGAGGATCCCTATAAATAAACAGAAACAGGAATGCGGGCATGCATTACCATTAGCATTGAAAGTAATGTGAGGCTGCCGACTCCCGCAACTAGTTGCAGCCGCTTACATGTAATCGATACATGCGATTACCTGCGAGTGATCGGCCATGGACACAGAGGGGGAGATTTACTAAAGCTGGAGCACTCAGAATCAATCTGGTGCAGCTGTGCATGGTAGCCAATTAGCTTCTAACCTTTAGCTTATTCATTTAAGCTTTGGTAATAAAACCTGGAAGCTGGTTTTTATCCAGAGCTGCACCATAGTGTGCGCTCTTTAATTTTAGTAAATAACCCCCATTCTGTCTGCCAATCATTCGCAGGTAATCGCTGCATAGTGATTATATAAGAGTGACTGCAATAAGCTGTAGGAGGTGGCAGTTCACCATTCATTTCAATAAGGGGCTGCTAATCGCTGAGCCCCCCTGCTGTTTATAACTTTCTTTATTAACGTTACAAAGATAGAAAATAAGGAAAAAATGTCACCTCCCCTCTTGACACACAGGCAACTTCATGCAACAAAGCCAGAAGGTAAGAAGGAGAAGAACGATGTATGATTTACACCTGCACAATGACATACACACGTGCACGGTGTTCCAAGAGATGGCACAGTTCCTCTTCTCCCATTTTTTTCTCTGCTAATTATTGGAGTCCCCAATAAGACACCGAAAAAAAAAAAGTGGCAGATCATTGGACCCTATTAGGTCTGATTCACACTTATGCATTTTTAGTGTTTTTTGCATTTTGCAGATTTGCGTTACAGTCCATTTACCATGGTTTCCTATGCAACACGTTCTGTAGTACAAATCAGAATGGGTACTTCTATACTTCGCAATTACATGTAAAATCAACAAAAAAAAATTTCCCTCTCCGTATATGCCAAGTACTTTTGGCAATATTGTCCACAGTGCATCACTTCTAAGAATAACCAAACCATAATCTCAGAATTATATTGATTCAGCTGATTTGTCCCAACATAGCATTAATGCAAGTACAGTATCACTTTTCTATTTCATCTTTTTTTCTTTTCTCTTTCTCGTACACATCTTAGCACCGCATCAAGGTTAAGACTGCTTTGTTTATAACATAAAAATTGAGAGGGGGTGAATACCCAACTAGTTCTGAAGGAGAGTAGTCCCAAACATCATACATACCATAAAAAGAGAAAACTAGAAAAACATGCAACAATTCCAAAATGCATACCCAAAAGTATTCCTAAATTTACAGATCATACAAAAGAAATGGAAAATTGTTTAAATCACACTAAACTTTGGTTAAAAATAAATTTCTAATAAATTACGTGTTTTTATCTTAGAAAAGTATCTTCTGGTGCTTTGTTTTTTGATGTTTTGATTCAGCTTCCTGTTAGAGGGTGGCTACTTTCTTTATGGTCCCACTGTATGTAAGAATGTAGCTGCCCTCTCTTGCTTGCTCCTGAGATCAACTTGGGGCTATGAACTAGGGGATGTGTAAAGTGTTTGGAATGAGGAGTACACATTAGTTGTAGTCCTGTGTACTGCCCATTCAAAACAAACAGACGTAAGGATGGAAAGAAGATGTTCTGGAGCTCACTGAGGAGGTTACAAGGATGTCAAAAAACACAATAAATACATTTCATGAAAATTGATCATAGAGCCATTAAAGTGTATGTAAACCCATTCTGTAAGCTTCTACCTACAAGTAAGCCTATAATAAGGATTACCTGTAGCTACTATGAATATCTCCTAAACCTTCACAGTTTAGGAGATATTCACACTTCATGCAGCCGACACACTTGATGCCACCAGCACATGCACTCTGAAGGGACGGTATACCCGTGCCGCCCTTCTGAGCTCCGTACCGCAGTCCATGACTCCTGTGGGAGTGACATCATGCAGGCACGGCCAATCAGATGGCCAGAGGACATGAATCCAGAAGGAAGACCGGGTGAAGATGGAAGCGTCTGTCAGAGCCTGCAGCAGTGCAGGGGTTTGTTCTAAGGTAAGTATTTCATAATGTGCTATTATGTGATGCATATTAGCACATTATGCCTTTACTTTGCATGTTTTTTTTTTTTTAAATAAAAATTGCCGCAGTTTACTTTCGTAGTGGATATGTATGGATTTTTGGAGAATACGGATATCATTTAGTGTTATTTTGAATCCTAATTAGGAACCTATTTAAACACTATCATTACTTAATTATTCACAAAGTTTGTAATGTTATTTTGTCCTGTGAGATTTAAACAAAACACATTGGCATACTATTCAGCACCATTTAGGAAATAACCTATTTTAACCTATTAAAAAAAGGATATATTGGCAAAACAATTTGGCTTCCCTCCTAGAAACTAGTAGTTAGATACAAAAACAACAAAAAGAAAAGTTACCTCTACCCCCTAAAGTGCAATTTTTCTAATACCAAAAAAGGTTTAATGAGCTCCTATAATTTCTGTAAAATTTCCACCTTTTAATTTAACATGGTATACCATTTCTCTTGAGGCTTGCATTAAACGGTGTATTAGTTCACTTAACTTTGTTAGAATTGAGCAATATTTTTTTTTTTTTTTCATATTTTAAAAACATACGGTTTGCACTTCTGGAAGAATGGTCAAATATTCCCATAGACACACTCCTATATCTTGTGGACAGCCTTCCCAGAAGTGTTGAAGCTGGAAACAAAGGTGAGTACAACCCTAAGTGAAAATGTCCAAATCGAGGCCAAATTGTCAATATTTTGTGTGGCCTTCATTATTTTCCAGCACTGCCTTAATCCTCGTGGGCATGGAGTTCACCAGAACTGGAGTTGCCACTGGAGTCCTCTTCCACTCTTCCATGACAATATCATGGAGCTGGTGGATGTTGGAGACCTTGCTCTCCTCCACCTTCCATTTGAGGATTTCCCACAGATGCTCAATAGGGTTTAGGTCTGGAGACATGCTTGGCCAGTCCATCACCTTTACCCTCAGTTTCTTTAGCAAGGCAGTGGTTGTCTTAGAGGTGTGTTTGGGGTTGTTATCATGTTGGAATACTGCCCTGTGGCCCAGTCTCTGAAGGACACCAGACCATGACACTCCAACCACCATGCTTGACTTGACTCCTCACCTGTTTGCCACCACACATGCTGGACACCATCTGAACCAAATAAGTTTATCTTGGTCTCATCAGACCACAGGACATGGTTCCAGTAATCCAAGTCCTTATTCTGCTTGTCTTCAGCAACTGTTTGCAAGCTTTCTTCTGCATCATCTTTAGAAGAGGCTTCCTTCTGGGACGACAGCCATGCACACCAATTAAATGCAGTATGGTCTGAGCACTGACAGGCTGACCCCCCACCCCTTTAACCTCTGCAGCAATGCTGGCAGCACTCATACCTCTATTTCCCAAAGACAACCTCTCAATATGATGCTGAGCACATGCACTCAACTTCTTTGGTTGACCGTGGCGAGGCCTGTACTGAGTGGAACCTGTCCTGTTAGACCGCTGTATGGTCTTGTCCACCTGCAGCTCATTTTCAGACTCTTGTCAATCTCCTTATAGCCTAGGCCATCTTTATGTAGAGCAACAATTTTTTTTTCAGACCCTTAGAGAGTTCTTTGCCATGAGGTGCCATGTTGAACTTCTAGTGACCAGTATGAGAAAGTAAGAGTGATAAAACCAAATTTAACACACCTGCTCCCCATTCAAACCCGAAACCTTGTAACACTAACAAGTTACATGACACCAGGGAGGAAAAATGGCTAATCAGGCCCAATTTGGACATTTTCACCTAGGGGTGTACTCACTTTTGTTACCAGTGGTTTAGAGATTAAAGGCTGTGTGTTGAGTTATTTTGAGGGGACAGCAAATTTGCACTGTTATACAAGCTGTACACCCACAAGTTTACATTGTAGCAAAGTGTCCCTTCAGTGTTGTAAAATGAAAATATATAATAAAATATTCACAAAATGTGAGGGGTGTACCCACTTTTGTGAGATACTGTGTGTATGTATAATTATATATATATATATATATAATATGTGTGTGTGTGTGTGTGTATTTATGTATGTGTGTGTGTGTGTATTTATGTATGTGTGTGTGTGTATGTATGTATGTATATGTGTGTGTGTGTGTGTGTGTGTGTGTGTATATATATATATATATATATATATATATATATATATATATATATATATATATATTATGTATTATATATATTTTTTTTTCTTTTTCTTCTTCTTCTTTAATAACTGTAACAAAGGGTCGTTACTGGTTCGAAAATGTGGGCAATTTTTATGACAATGTAACGAATTTGTTTCAATTGTTAATTGTGCGGCAATGTGTTTTCATTTTCTTATATGGAGTTGGGGATTGTTGGACTAATCTTGTGTTGCAAACACTTCAATCTACACAGGTATGCGTTCTACCTTGTTTATCATATATAAGTATTCCCTTACCTCTCTTATCCTATAAATAACTTTTTATTCAATGCTGGATAAAGTTTGAATGTTTTATTGTATTCCAGTCCATAAAGAGGTATACATTTATCTACTGCAGTATACAGATCACTAGTGGCATACTGCTACCGGTGTCCATTCTTGGGGCTCTAACTTTCAGAACAGACTTCTTCTCTCTGACTGCCAAGATAAAACTTGGCATTGCACATGCTCACATGCTACATTGTGCACAGTGGGCCAGATTCAGGTACATAAATTTGCGCAGCGTATTCGAAATACTCTAACCAGGCTCTACATCGAATTATGGTAGATTTTTGCCCGTACGATACGGCGGCGTAGTCTATTTCTCACCACGTAATCGAAATACGCGATTAGGGGGTGTGAAGCATTTAAATTAGGCGCGTCCCCGCGGCGATCGAACTGCGCATGCTCCGTTCAGAAATTTCCCGCCGTGCATTGCGCGAACTAACGTCGATACGTCATTTGTTGTTTGAGTAGCGTCGTTTACAAACATTCCTATTCCCGGACGACTTGCGTGAAAAATAAAAACAAACGTTGAAATTCGACGCGGGAACGACGGCCATACTTAACATGGGCTGTCTAATATTAGACCAGCAAAAAGCTGGTATAGTGTTACGCAAAAAAAATATGACTAAAGATGCCGTAAGATTGCGATTGAAGATCGTAATTTCGGGATCGCCCGGCAAAAGCTCATTAGCATACCCCGACACGGAAAACGACGGGAAGTCCACCCAGTGAGAGAAAGGAGTCACCGCTCCAGGTGGGATCACTAAATGGTTACAGGTGGTGCAGGATACCGAGGGTGCTGGCGGTGCACTAAGCAAAATGAAGACAAAGAAAAATGGATAGCCGCACTCCAAAACCTGATGGGTGGTCTTTTATTCAATAGACAGCATGTACAAAAATAGGGTCACAGCAGTAGAAACAAGGAACAGCCGACGCGTTTCGCACTGGATCAGTGCTTATTCATGGCTCACCCAGTCCACCCAGTGGCCGCAATTTTATTGCAGCGTAGATCCAAAGGCGTACGAACACGTAATCCAGTCGAATTGAAGCCCGCAGCCGTCTTTTCATGGTTTGAGGTTTCAGACTAGCTAAAAAACGTGCGTAATTTGAAAGTACTCCAGTCTAACACCAGTTAGACAGGGGTTACGGCTCTCTGAATATGGCCCAGTATTTCTCCTCTCTACTGCAAGCATTCTGCTAGTCTGACTACATGAATAGGATAAGACGGGTTAACGCAACCAATTCCAGAAGATACACTCCTTGATTAGCAATCCCAAACTGATTTGGAGCAAGATAACCAAGAGTCTCCATTGCTGGCACATCTTACAGGAGATGTAAGGGTATTTTTGCACTGACATTGGATAGTTGCAGTTCTTTCATCACAATAATCAATGATTTACAAAAGCAGTAGAGGTTTCTGTGGTTTAGCAGAGTCTGGTTGCTTACTTAAAGGGGTTGTAAAGTTACAAGTTTTTTTACCTTCATGCATCCTATGCATGAAGGTAAAAAAACATCTAGCAGCACCGGCCCCCCCCCGGCCCCCCTTGTACTTACCTGACCGTTCAAATCTCCCGGGCGCATCCACGTCGTCCTCTTTGGTTCCCAGCCTGGCCGTTAATTGGCTAGGCTGGGCGGATTGATAGCAGCGCAGCATTGGCTAGCGCTGCTGTCAATCAGAGCATGACGTGGTGCGCTGGGGGGCGGAGCCTAGTAACAGTCGGCGGCTATGGCCGCCGCTGTATCAAGCGCGCTCGCAGCTTTCCTCCTGCGAGCATGAAGAGGGAAAGCTTTTGCGAGGAGAAGCCCAGACAGCCGCCGAGGGACCCCAGAAGACAGCTTTCCGGGCCACTCTGTGCAAAACGAACTGCACAGTGGAGGTAAGTATAACATGTTTGTTATTTTTTTTTTTAAAAGCCCTGACTTTAGTGTCCCTTTAAATATGTTTTGATGTACTATGTACCAGAGGTGATTTTTGTCCCAGTTTGGCACTGTTAAATAAGCTAAAAATCTATGAATGAGAGATTACAGTACTGATGTGTGTTTTCACTACTTGACATAAATTGATAATTTTTCTCAAACGGTTTGTTTAATGTAATTCATGCATGTGTATCTCTTATGAATTCACAAATATGATCCAGAAGAATCTGTTGAAAATATGAAAGCATGCAAGAAATAATAATTAAAGTGGAACTTCACTACATCTGAGCACCACAAACAAAAAACGCTATTCAATTATTTTTTATTTCTGGACATGGCCATCTTGAGTAAGGGCAAATGATTCATTTAGCATTTGCTTCCTGCCCTTAGCTCAATTATGCATAGAAGAGAAAACCTAGTCCTCTCCTCTAGTGTTGCTCACGAATATTCGCATTGCGAATATTCGCTACGAATATTGCATATTCGAGTATTCGCGAATAACTCGAATATTGCGGCGAATATTCGCTATGGCGAATATTCGTATTTTTTCAAATTTATTTTTAAAACAGATCACATCCTAGTGATCTCTATCGACGTCTAAAAGCATTGCCGGTATGATTAGAGAGAGACCCTGGGCCGAGTAGCTGATGCGACTCTTTTATGTTGCCGAAAATTCGCATTGCGAATTGTCGGCAACATAAAATAATCGCATCAGCTACTCGGCCCTTCTTTTGCATCAGAGCCAATCAGAATAACTCGAATATTCGGCAAAAGGAATATTGCGCGATATTCCTTTTGCCGAATATTCGAGTTATTCTGATTGGCTCTGATGCAAAAGAAGGGCGGAGAAGAAAATCGCGCAATATTCCTTTTGCCGAATATTCGAGTTATTCGAGTTATTCTGATTGGCTCTGATGCTGCATCAGGAATATTGCGCGATTATATTGCCCCCTTATTCTCCTTTCTTTTAAGTAGAGTTAGTGTAGAGTTAGTGTTTAGTGCATATTAGTTTAGTAATACAGGAAATGAGAATTTCGCAATCATTTTCGCATTAGCGAAATTTCGCATTAGCAAAATTTTGCAAAAAATTTTTTGGATAAAATATCACGAATATTCGATATTAGCGAATATTCGCGAATATTCTTCTATATATTCGCGCAATATCGCGAAATCCAATATGGCGTATTCCGCTCAACACTACTCTCCTCCCCTCCTGAAGACTCTTGGAATGCATGACATAATTTGCCTAGGCAGGAAGTAACTGAAGAAATGTAAAACATTTCTTTTTTTTTTTTTTTTAACCACTTCCTTACTGGGCATGTAAACCCCCTTCCTGACCAGGTGAAATTTCAGCTTGCGGCACTGCGTCGCTTTAACTGCCAATTGCGCGGTCGTGCGATATGGCTCCCAAACAAAATTGGTGTCCTTTTTTCCCCACAAATAGAGCTTTCTTTTGGTGGTATTTGGTCACCTCTGCGGTTTTTATTTTTTGCGCTATAAACAAAAAAGGACGACAATTTTGAAAAAAAAATACAATATTTTTTGCTTGTTGCTATAAAAAATAGCCCAATTAAAAAAAAAAAAAATTCAGTTTAGGACGATACGTATTCTTCTACATATTTTTGGTAAAAAAAAAAAAAAATCGCAATAAGCGACTGGTTTGCGCAAAAGTTATAGCGCCTACAAAATAAGGGACAGAATTATTATTTTTTATTATTTATTTTTTTACTAGTAATGGCGGCGATCTGCGATTTTTATTGCGACTGCGACATCATGGCGGACACATCGGACACTTTTGACACATTTTTGGCACCATTCACATTTATACTGCAATCAGTGCTATAAATATGCACTAATTACTGTATAAATGTGACTGCCAGGGAAGGGGTTAACACTAGGGGGTGAGGAAGGGGTTAATGTGTATCCTGCATTGTGCTCTAACTGTGGGGGGAGGGGGGGTGACCGATCTGTGTCCCTATGTATAAGGAACACAGATCAGTCTCCTCTCTCCAGTGACAGGACGCTGTCATTGTGAGAGCCGGCAATGAGAAATGATCTCATATGTTTACATATGAGATCATCTCTCATTGGCCCATCAGATCGCATCGCAAACGGCCACTCTGATTGGCCGTTCGCGGCGATCTGTGATTGGCTGTGTCCAAGGGACACGGCCAGTACACAAGTTCCCCGCTGCGCGCTCTGGAGCGCGCGCTGGGAACAGAGAAAGGGGCTGCCGTGAAAACACGGCAGCCCGGAGATTTAGAACCACCCTGCGGGTCGTACGCCCGTAGGGAAGTGGTTAAACAAGTAAATATTATTTACTTTCCTATCTGTTTACTAATGCTAGCAGCATAAGGATTAAAAATAATTATTGTTGATTGGGAGAGTGAAGTTCCAGTTTAAGTAAACACTGATGACTCGTACACACAACTGGTTTTTCAGGTAGGAAAACTGCCATGAGAGCTTTTGGCTGGGAATCCGGGCATGTGTATGTTCCATCACCAGTTTCCCGAACAGGAAAACAGCTGGGAATCGATTCCCGGTGGTTTTTAAGCCTGCAGTTTGCCTTTGAGGAAAACCTGCGGTGGAACATACACACAAACTGGTTTACCGACCAAGCTCTCATGGCAGTTTTACTGTCGGGGAAACATGGCCGTGTGTAGGGGGAAAAGGCTACCGAGCGGGTTCTCGGTTTTCCCGGCGGATTTTTTTACCGGCGGGAAACTGGAACTCCCTACCACAATCTGTCCAACTGTCCCCTAATGTATCCATATTTAGACAATCCCTGAAAACCCTTCTCTTTAAAGAAGCTTATGCTGCTTCTAATACTCTGTTTTACATTCTCTATCAGCTCATTCCCACAGCTATTACATTTTTGTATCATATAACGCTCCCTTTTAGATTGTAAGTTCTAAGGATCAGGGCCCTCTGATTCCTCTTGTACAAAATTGTATTGTAACTGTAATGTCGGCCTTCATTTTGATAAGCGCTGCGCTAACTGTTGGCGCTATATAAATCCTGTATAATAATAATAATAATAATAATAGTAAATAAAAATAATAACCCTGCCATGGGATCTCAGGGATCATTATATTTACCCTTGACCCTGCTGAGTTGTGCTATGGCTTTTTTTATGTTTATGCTTGTCCTCCAACGCATTTACCCCTGCTTTCTGTATTTGTTTTCTTTTTTGAATTCTGTTACTGACTTGTTTTTGTGATGACGTTATGACCCGTGAGGGTCGGTTGTTCTCTGCATTGAATAAATAAAAAATAAAAAAAAATAATAACCCTGTAAGTAATCTGCTTCCCCCTACTTATAAAATAAGAATTGTAACATTAAATGCAATTTTCATCGCTGACACTCAGCTTGATCAGGACTAATCTCGAAACACAATCTAGTTCAATCTTTGTTTTGGTCATAGATTTATTTAATTGCTGTACACATTGTTGTATAGTTGCATGTTCTTTAGCTAGTAGTAAGAGGCCTGGGATAGTTTAAGGCTCTCAGTGAAGCAGGTTTTTTTCTCCATTTAATGGAAAGAGGTGCAGCTTGTGTACTGAAAAGGAATGTGGAAAGCTGCCAGTTGGAGTGGGAACACAAAGACATGAAATCTGATACTTGCAGCAAACAGCAAAGCAGAGGGAAAGGCACAGCTGTTGTGACATAAACCCATAAGAACGGGCTTTTAGGTGCTTTACCATATTGGAAAAGAAGAATTTAGGAACCTATGCTTACAATCATTTGTATGGACACAGTCAAGGTGACATGCACATCTTTGCATTTCATTTTGCAGTAGCTGATATGTGCCCACTTGCACTTTTATGTGTACAGTAATTATACCAACTTTTTTTCCAGTGGGAAAAGCAGAGTTTTAGCAGCCCTTGGGTCAGCTGTGCAGCTGAGGATAAAGCTATCCCATCGCTGGATTTCCAGCCGTGTCCCTCTTTTCTGAAACCATCATTGGGATTGTGGTAATGGCAACAGTTACCACTCCAGTACTGTGTGCCCTAATCTTACTGCTCGGATTCAATTGGTTTATCTGCACATGTTACATTTCTATAGGTATTAGACAGGGCCAAAAAGCTTTTCCTGTCCCTAACGGCAATAGAACACAAAGGATATATGTCATTAACCCTAAAGCTACGCACACACAATCGGTCAAACCGTTGAGAACGGTCTGATGGACCGTTTTCTTCAGACCAAACCGATCGTGTGTGGGCGCCATCGGTTATTTATCCATTGGTTAAAAAAAAAAGCAAACTTGTTTTAAATTTAACCAATGGATACCTAACCGATAGCAAAAAAACGATCGTTTGTATGCACGACCATCGATTAAAAATCCACGCATGCTCAGAATCAAGTCGACGCTTGCTTGAAAGCATTGAACTTAATTTTTTTAGCACGTCGTTGTGTTTTACGTCACCGCGTTCTGACACAATCCTTTTTTTAACCAATGGTGTGTAGGCACGACTGACCATCAGTCAGCTTCTTCGCTTAACCAATGGAAAAGTCCATCAGACCGTTCTCATCGGTTTGACCGATCATGTGTACAGGGCTTAAGACTGTGCAGTATGTGTCTTGTCCCTCCCCTTGTCCCTCCCCTGCTAAGCTTAGTGCAAACAAAACATTGTTCCAAACTGAACCCTAATGTATCCCTTTATAAAATACCTAAAGACAATGTGGCCTTCCCATAAAAAAAAATCAAAAAAAAAGCATACGAATGGTATCATTTAAAATTAAAAAGGGCATAACCACTTACTGTAAAAGCTCCGGAAGGTTTGACCACCTTCATGATCAGGCCATTTTTTTCTATTTAGCACTGCGCTACTTTAACTGGGAATTTTTTTCACACAAATAGTTTCCTTTTGCTGGTATTTGATCACTGCTGTTTTTTTTTTTTTTTTTTGCTGCTTTTTTTTTTTTTTTATATAAACAAAATAAAAAATTTTTATAAAAAAAATATATATTTTTCTACTTTCTGCTATAAAACATTTCCATTTAATAAATGTAATAAAATCAAATTTTTCATATATGTAGGCCAAAAAGTTATTCTGCTACATGTCTTTGGTAAAAAAATAATCCTAACAAGTGTATATTGATTGGCTTGTGTGAAAGGTATAGTGTCTGCAAACTATGGTATGTTCGATTTTTTAGTAATGGCGGTGATCAGTGACTTAAAGTGGGATTGTGTGGCATACAACCTGACACTAACTGACACTCTGTGGGAACTGATATCACAAGTGACACTAATACAGTGATCAGTGATAATGCTATACACTATCACTGTACTTATGACACTGGCTGGAAAGGGGTTAACATCTCAGGGTAATCATGCGTTTAAGGGAGGTGGGTTGCAGGGAGAAGAAACTAAGAGATTGTTCCCTCTGTCAACACAGGGCTCAACACAGGGCTCGGGGCTGTGATTGGCCGGGACCTTCTGACAAAATCCCACTGTGTCTAATCACAGGGTGTTTGTAGGGGGGCACGCATACGCCATAAACTCGGCAGCAGGCAGCGACATACAGGTACATCACTGTGCCTGTAGGAGCTGCCCTTCCGCAGTACAATGCCTAAAGCATTGTAATGTTCTAAAGCAGTTTAAGTATATGTATAGCCACTTTAGTTATACGGTAGAAGTGTAGAGAAGTGTAAAAAACCCTGGGCCAGATTCAGGTACAATTACATTGGCGCAGAGTATCAGAGATACACTACGCCGCCGTATTTTACCTGGCTCTACGATGAAATTCAGGTAGATTACGGCGTAGTGTATTTCTCGCGGCGGAATCAAAATACGCGATTAGGGGGCATGAAGCATTTAAATTAGGCGCGTCCCCGTGGCGATCGAACTGCGCATGCTCCGTTCAGAAATTTCCCTCCGTGCATTGCGCGAAATAACGTTGTTACGTCATTTTTTGTTTGAGTAGCGTCGTTTACGTACATTCCTATTCCCGGGCGACTTACGTAAAAAATAAGACGTTGAAATTTGACGCGGGAACGACGGCCATAATTAACATGGGCTGTCTAATACTAGACCAGATAAAAGCTGGAATAACTTTACGCGGCAAAAAGATGACTACAGATGCCGTAAGAGATTGCGAACGACGCTCGTAACTTTGTGGATCGTCGGAAAATGCTCATTTGCATACCCCGACACGGAAAACGACGGGAACGCCACCCAGCGGCCGCAAAATTATTGCAGTGTAGATACGAAGGCGTACGAACACGTAAGCCAGTCGGATTGAATCCCGAAGCCGCCATTTCATGGTTTGAGGATTCAGACTAATGAAACGACGCAAGAGTACACTGGAGTAAGGGCTCTGTGAATCTGGCCCCCTGTTTTTATCTTCTTTTTTTTTTTTTTTGTATTTTCATTTGTAAACAATTTGGAAAACAGTCACTTCCTGTCACATAGAGGCAACAGGAAATTATAGGAAGACTCCAAAAGTGAGGGGAAGTCCTATCTTAGACAGTTGTCGTCAGAAGAGGTTTCTCTATTGAAAGTCTACCCCTTACCTCTCGTTTTGGGGACTAACATTTCCCTTCACTTCTGTATCAAGGGCAGTGGTCACCAGTACAAATATCGAGATGAGTCTCCCTAATGGGGACACATACAATTTTTACAGTACATATAAAGCTTTTTTTTTATGTGGTACACTGTTGTAATATATGTCGTGCCAAAGTTTTTTCTTTTTTTCAGCCAATAGAAATTTGTTTCCTACCATGTCATATCTCCCATGGTAATCATATGATTGGGGTTCTGGGAACCACATTGATTGGCTAACAATCCTTAGTTAAGACCAGAGCTTTCAGATACTGCGCTGTTTAAAAGTTCGGTGCACACACCTGTACACGATCCTAGCTACCAAATAGGTAAAACAAGTTAACATTTCTTTAGTGACCCATGCCTAGGAACATTACAGATTGTGAGATAAAGAAAACAACAAATAAAAAAATGGGATTTTTAATGTTGCCCAAGTCATATCTTTAAAATCAAATTTTTTATTACAATTTAATCATTAAAATTATTTGGGCAAAATAATATATTCCCTTTAGACATACATAAAATTGTGTAGTGACAGCTCAGTTTTCCCGATTTATCATCAGCACATATATATTTGTCCTATTAAGAGGATAACAATGCAACTAGTTTAATATACGGATCAAAAAGGGAGAGTGATAGTTGACCCAACGAGTTTCGCAGTTGTAGCTTCGTCAGGGGTTCAGGAAATACTGTTGAACACATTGAAGATATTTTCACAATAGGAAATGTAATCTGGGCTTATGGAAAGCCAGCATGACCTGATATGGATACTTTACTTCATATCAGATCCTGAGCAGCTCCACTCCAAGGGAGGTTTTTAGGTTTCCTGGAGTTTGGATTTAATTAGGCATCAAACTCAAGCCAGTTATATCAAATATACAGTTGATTCCACAGAAATATACAGTATATTCAGTCAGATGGACAATATACAAGCAACCTCCACTTTCCTGATTTAGCTGTTGTAAATGGTGTCTAAGTATGACTGTGTGGTCCAACCAGAGTATGACTTCACTTTCACTTCACTTTCACTTGCACATTATAATATAACAGACTTGGTCAGACACACCTCCTCTCTTGCTTAGTTTATGTGACAATACAGTAAAACCTTGGTTTGAGAGTAACTTGGTTTGAGAACGTTTTGCAAGGCAAGCAAAATGTTTTAATACATTTTGCCTAGATATACTAGCGATGTCTTAATATAAGAGTAGCGTCATGTCACAACTGAGTATAAAAAATGAGAGGAGAATCTAAGTGTAGCAATATGGTTACATTTAATGAAGGTACAATATTTAGCAACTTATTGCTACACTTAGATGTGCCTCTCTTCTATACCCTGTAAAAAAATGCTTTGATATACAAGTGCTTTGGATTACAAGCATGTTTCTGGAATGAATTAACCTAGGTTTTACTGTACCTTCAAAAAACTGCATTTTTTTTTTTAAGTGTAATTTGTGCATGTACTCGAGAGAGAGAGGAGCCGGACTGCAGGAGTTGGGAGTAGGCAGACCTCCCCCAGAGGCAATCTGCCATCTTTTTCCATGCCCCCGGGTGGCAATGGCGGGTGTGAGGGGGTCCTCCCACACAGCCAGCCCTACCTGTTCTGCTTTGAAGCCCAACGGGGCAGAGGGACTCCCCTATGAGGGAGTGAGAGGATCTAGCCCTCTCAGCCAGCCCCGTTAGTCCTTCGCCTCTCTTTTTTTAGATAAACTGCATTTGATAGTTTCCCATCTATGCATGTATGGACCACTGGAGTTGGTGTGCTGGAAGAGCATCTCTATTATAAACAAAGGTATTTAAAATCATTTTAAGGCAGAAACCTGTTAAACACCATACCATGATGGTTTTGGGCTACCCAGAAAGATAACAAGGTTTGAGGCATTATTTAGGATGTAACTGTAAGTAAGCCTATGTTCTTGCTAACATCCAGTGATCACTAAACCAGTAATATGCTATCTTTAGAGACCTAAGTACATGTAATAAATCAGGCTAGGCAACTGATAAGTCAAGGCAATAAGCTTGGAATTGTTCAATGACACCATCATAGCCCGGGACCAACATCACTTCTCTGCATTCACAGCTTAGTAAAGGGTATTTGCCCTTTGGCTGCCTGTTGGCCTTTTTGGGGCTACCCAGCTACTTACTTAACACACATAAAACCAACAGATCATTAAAATGGAATTTAAAAAGTAGATTTTTTGCAGACAAAGTAAACTAGCAAATGAGCTACTGTTGGCCAGATTTTTTTTTATTATCCCTTTCAAATGTTTTTAATCAAATGCACAAAATGATTTAATTTCAGCCAAATATAAAAGCAGCTGTTATGGGAATGAGCGTGACTGAAATTATGATGATTAAACATCAATGCTTGATGTAAGAGATGTCACCAGCAGAATCCTAGAATAGCTCTGCAAGCAAAAGAATTCCATGCATAATGTTAACGGTCTATGAATGTTGCTTTTATCTTTTCATGTATGACAGAAGTATGAATTACAGCTTGCCACTCTTCTCCATTAAGGTACTAACATCGTTTTTAATAGGTCATACACAGTACAGTATGCAATAGCATCATGTATGTTAGTTTTTCCTCGTTTTATTAAGGTAATCATTACTCTTTACATTATTTTTTATGTTTATGTCATGAATTGTAGTCATTGTTTTTTGGTCTCTTTCCAGTTCCTTATATCAGTTCTCTCCCCAATGAGCTTATATTCTAATTTTTATGAAACAAATATGCTCACTCTTGTTCCAATTTTGGAAAAATCCTATTTTCCAGCTACCAAAAGTTGCAGCTGTTAATAAATACATTCTTGCCAAATCTATTGTCATTAACCACTTAAGGACCCCCGCACGCACATATACGGCCACAGAATGGCACGTACAGGCACAAGGGCGTAAATTTACGTCCCCGCCTAAGTGCGGTTCGGGGGTCCCATCGGCTCCGGGAGCGATCCGGGACGAGCGGGCAGATGTCGGCGTTTACCCGCCCCCCCGCGATCGCTCCCAGCCAATGCGCGCGCTCCCAGTCTCCTGTTACTTCCTCCTCCTGTGTAAACACAGGAAGGGGGAAGTGATGTAATCTCCCATCGCAGCGGTATTTCCAACCGCTGCGATGGGAGAAACACCTAACAGTAAGTGTGCACCAACTTTACACTGACACACACTCACATATGCATACTTAACCCCTTGCGATCTGCCCCCCCCACCCCCCCTGTCACAGTGTCTAATCACTGCATTTAGTGTCAGTGTGACAGGCAGTGTAAAATCAGTTAGTGTTAGGTTCAGGATAGCCCCCCCACCCCCCCTAATAAAGTTTTAACCCCCTGATCACCGCCCTAGTTAACCCTTTCACTCCCTATTGCCAGCGTCACTAAGCGATCATTTTTCTGATCGCTGTATTAGTGTCGCTGTTCCCGCTAGGTAGCTATTTTTTTTATCGCGATTTTTTTTTTTTACTAAAGACATGTGGCTAAATAAATTTTGGCCTAAATGTTTGACTAAAATTTAGTTTATTTGATTTTTTTTTTAACAAAAATTAAAAAATTGTGTTTTTTTTTCAAAAATGTCGCTCTATTTCTGTATATAGCGCAAAAAATAAAAATCGCAGAGGTGATCAAATACCACCAAAAGAAAGCTCTATTTGTGGGAAGAAAAGGACGCAAATTTTGTTTGGGAGCCACGTCGCACGACCGCGCAATTGTCAGTTAAAGCGACGCAGTGCCGAATCGCAAAAACACCTTGGGTCATTTACCAGCGTATTGGTCCGGGTCTTAAGTGGTTAATAGTTAAGAAAAAGGCTTTACAACAGGCAGTAAAGCTGCTATACTTGCTTTCTTACAATTTTTTTTTTTTCAATCTGCACCCAACAACAATAAGCAAGGCTTTCTTGTATGGGGACTTTCTATACAATATTGGGGCCCTGAGCCCCCTGAAATGTATTTCCTGCTCCCCCAGAAATGTTCTTCCCTGCTCCCCCAGAAATGTATTTCCTGCTCCCCCAGAAATGTATTTCCTGCTCCCCCAGAAATGTATTTCCTGCTCCCCCAGAAATGTATTTCCTGCTCCCCCAGAAATGTGATTCCTGCTCCCCCAAAAATGTTCTTTCCTGCTCATGTGAACAGCTCTGTCTATTTGCCATTAGTAAGTCAACCCCTGGTACTGATCATGTGACTATAGCAAAAATACCTTCCCACTCAAGAAGAGGACAGTGAGTGTAATCCTTGCTGGTGTCAACACAAAAAGAAGGCAGTTCTCTGCAAAGAAATGCACTGCAATTCTTGCAGTATATAGAATTGGCCCATGGATTCTTTTTTTTTTTTTTACAGCAAAAGTAGAAATTGGGGAGGAACGGAACTTGAGAAGCTGTGACCCCCTTATCCAAAAGAAAGTAGGCACAGGGCAAAAGATAAGTCATCACTATTATCAGTAGTCTCCCTCCAGCTAATCTTTTCACCACTACTGACTTATCAGGCCTTGCTCTGTCTCTGTGTGGAAGCAGCCATTTTGGTAGAGGCGGGGCTGTGCTTCCTCATATAAAGACCTCGAACAGGGAGAACAATGAGCAGCACAGTAGTAGCATCACAAAAACTCACTCTAAATCTCCCGAGATTGGTAATCATAAGCAGCAGTGCCTTAAATCTCACATTGCAGATACACAGCTATGAGGCTATAGATGCCGGAGTTCTGTGCTATCTCTTTTTAGCTAACAATACCTATTCTGAAATTCTCTGTCATGCATTGATTATTTGTTAAACCAAAATGTATACATGTAGAAAAAAAACTAATATAAAACATCAATTTAGCAGCTTCTTAACTTAAAAATAATATAATAATTGACCAATATAGTTTCCTTTGTTTTAAAGGGTCACTCAAGGATTTTTTTTTTTTATAGCTAAATAGCTTCCTTTACCTTACTGCAATCCTGGTTTCATGTCTTCATTGTTCGTTTTTGCTTTGAAGTTGCTGTAATCCTTCTCTGATCTCCACACTTCCTGCTTGTCTGTTTCCTTATGAATAAAACACATGGGAGCTTCTCTCTGTGGCCCCTGATCAAGGAGGTGTGAACCAATCAGTTTCATTTTAAAAACACACACTGCCCTGTATTGGCTCTATGTCTCTGTACTTCACAGAAACATGAAACTAGATGAAAAACGAAACTGAAACTGCAGGCACATTGATTTTTATCTATTTTTAATCATTTTTAAAAGGAAATCAGTTAACTATTTTGTCTCTATACCCTGTAAACAGTAATTTCATCAAAAAAATGTTTTCCTTTACAACTCCTTTAAGTGTTTTAAAGATGATGTAGTACCCTGTGAACTCACAAATGCAGACTTATTTCAAGTCAAAAGATGGACTAACTTTTCTATGTCACCATAACATTTCCTGAAGACATAGACTGATAGGCCATGTCTCCTTTGAGTCTCCCTTGATCTTTGCTCTTTATTCTTTACTGTATATTACGTACACAATAATGTCCTCCACTTTTTAATGTATTTAACCACTTCCCGACGGCCGTACGACTTTGTACAGCCGCAGAGTGGCTCTAAATCTCCGGGTTGCTGTCTTTTTACGACATCCGCTCCTCCGGGAAACTGGGGGGCGCGTGAGCGCCGCCGGCAGCGCACGCGTGCCTGCCGCATCCCTGAGATGCCGATGCGCGTGCCTGGCGGCCGCGATGTTAAAGCGACGCAGTGCCGGAAGCTGACATTTCACCTGGTCAGGAAGGGGGTATACGTGCCCAGTAAGCAAGTGGTTAAGCACAAAATTGAAAAGCAATTTTTATTTTATTTTGGAAATTGTGTTTATGCAGATCACAGTTCTATTCACCACATTTAATCATACTGTCCCCCATGCTTGTTGAGTGTATGAACCAATATGTCAGAAAATCTCAGGCAGCTGGCTTAGCCTTCTGGGTCTCATCAGTATAGAGTGGAATTTGGCCCCATATTGTATAAGTGGAATGTGAAACAAGATATCAAATAGCCATTATATTTTCTCACACAATTTTTTAATATGAATATCAAAGCTTAATATTTCCCCTCCAGGGCCAGATGCTATTAGAAGGGGCAATGAAAAGACATCTGTATTGCAGGGCTGTGTCAAATCAGGAGAGCTCTCCCAGAATCCCTCAGGCTTAAGTGTGAGGTTTTTCCTGATGGATTCCTGTACTAAAGTGGAGATGGAATTGGAATTGTAAGCTAATATCTGCCTTCATAGCTCACTCTTTAATCTTAAATCTATTTCTTGTGGTCTGGGAAGCTATTAATCATCAATGTCAATTCATCTTAAATATGCTGCCATCAAGCAACTACAAAAGTAATATGTTACAATTAAAGGGCATGGATCATATAATGTTTTTGCGTGCCTGGCTAGAATAAATATGAGATATATGTTTAGTGTCTATGATTAAGAAAAACAAAAAGTAGTATTTCTGGCTAACACATACTGAAGCAGAATAAGGGAGTTTATATTTTCTTTTATTGAAGGATGTCTACGTAATATTAATAGTTCTGTTTTCTGAGGTGGACATGAGGTTTCAGTGGCATTACAGAAGGCGTATTCTTTATCTCTTACCAACCACATTCTCTCTGTGATCCTGAGGTGTAATAAACCTCATGATACAGAAGTCTGGGTTGAGACTTTATTGTAAACTTTTTTGTAATGGAATCATGACTGAGATTGGTTCATAGTCATTTTGTGGTAAAACCTGAACAACTAGGGCCGACAAACAAATGCAAGGTTTATATAATGAGTACCTCTTACCGGTTTTAAAATTACATGCAAGTCCTGTTAGTCTGATCAGCATGTAACAAAAACAGGGATTCTTTTTATCTGCTGCAATGCCAAAACCAAATGTTTCAAAGCAGAAACTCCCCAATTCCTAGGCACCCTGTTATGCCTACTTACATTTTTGTAAAGACCAGTGTGCCAGCAATCCTCTATTTGCCTCTCTTTGCTTGGCAATGAAATTGTTTTCTTTATGGAGGACTCAGTGTCAATGCCCATGAATGCAGCCTAATTAGTGTCCATCTGCAGCCTCACCATTGCCATAAATGCAGCCTCACCATTGCCATCAGTGCAGCCTGATCGATGCCCATCTGTATCTTTGGAGGGGACAGGGAGGGGGGCAGGACGAGCACCAACAGATTACATACAGGAAGATCTCCTGTTTACTCGATGGCCTCTTTAATACGAAGTCCCACTTCCTATTATAGACAGAACAGTTGTCCATTGGCAGCCCAGAAGATGGAACTTCCTATTACAGATGCCGCAGAGTACACAGGAGATTCTCCTGTATGTAATCTGCCCTGGGGGCCACAAAAGGTGTGTATATATATATATATATATATATATATATATATATATATATATATATATCCAAATCACCAGGGGGGCCATACTAAACTGTGGCCCGTGGGCCGGACTTTGGACATGTCTGGTCTAGACCAAGACCCCCAAATCATGTGGTCTGGATGTTTCCAGAGCATGAACCAGCTCCGTGACATCAGCTGACAGCAGACTTTAGCCTGTTGTTAGTTGAAAATGGGTCACGGGACTGCAGAACAAATTGCACTCCTGTGATCCATACGAGAAGGATAGCCAAAAAAAGCTTTGACTATACGTCTTCTTTATTGTCTGTGTGTTATGTTGCATACAAAATAGGTACAGTATAGTCTTGTCACAGGTGCATCTGGTTCTGAAGAGACCATTCACTGTAGAAGGTGTCCCCAGGGATGTCTTTTCATTGGGCGTGGGAATGCCCGGGGGCCCCACTTGCCTGGGGGCCCCCATCCAGCGACCCTATAAAAAAGGGTGGCGGGTCAGAACTGTATATGTACAGTCTCTGAGGAAGAGTCTGGAGTGAGTTAAGAGTGGGAGGTGGGATTGGAAAAGACTATATGTAAAACCAGAGCAGCCAAGCTGGAGCCATAGAGTGCATGGTGCACCTGAGAGGATCAGTGTAGCACCACCACAGTAGGCGGGTGGTTTATGAAAGGGGGAGTGAATACAAAAATATTAGTGTACTTAGTGTATTTACTCTACAGAAGGTGTTCCCCTTTACATCAGTGCAGGATTCCCCCTTACAGTGCTGGAACTGCTGAGGACGTGATTAGGGGAACTCAGTAAAGAGAAAGCAGTGGACTGTTAGCAGTATCAGTTCCCCAATAGGTTTCCTTTCACAAATAGCTGATGCAAGAGGAAACTCTCGCTGGGTTACAGTAACTAACCTTTCCAATGAAGAAATTTGTAAAACTGTAATTTTAGGACTTTTTTGTGCCAATAAAAAATTGTGGTTCTGCCAGTAAATTTCTTGATTTTTGGCAGTAAACCTTGTGAGTGGTTGTGTTGCACTGTATTGCCCGGGGGCCTATAATGCTCTTAAGATGGCACTGGGTGTCCCCCTCAATCTTTCCCTGAAGACCTCCACTGATCAGTGGTGGGAAGCAGAGAACGAGTGTCTCCAGTCTCCTTGAGGCAGCAATGTATGTACTGTGATGTGGGCAGTGCTGTGCTGCCTCCGGGAGTCCTCACTTCAAGTGTCAGACTCAGATCTCCACTGGTAGGGTCTCCTGCTGGCCAGTGAATATTCGGACAGAGGTACTCACAGAAGGCTTTTTATCTCAATGCATAGAATGCATTAAGAAAAAAAACTTCTGCCTTTATAGCCTCTTTAAGATTTCTCAGGTTAAAAGGTGTAGGCTAGAAATGATTAAATACAATGTAGAAATTAATATAAGATTTTACATTTTGACCATAGACGCACTCCTTTATTTTATACATCTAAAAGTAAGGTTTAAAACGTATATGTTTCTTATATACAAGCTTTCCAGTAGTTTAACGGACTGTAAAGAGACCATTTTACAATCTCTGTAAAATGTAACTATGCTTTTAATTATCCAAAACTACTGAAATGTACTTCTGTTAAAAAAAAGAAGAATGTTAAATCTTGGATACTTCTTGCAGCTAGATGACCAGGCCAGCAGTACATTAATTATTGGATAATTTAGTGCATAGCCAACCAATCCAAGTGTCAGGTTACATTTGCAAACTGCAACATACGGTCATCAAGAGCATTGAAGGGAATTAACTTACTGAAGCACCCAGAATCTGGATCGGTTTGTATAGCAACCAATAAGCTAATAGCTTTCATTTTCAGAGTTTAACTAAGCTGAAGCTAGAAGCTGATTGGGTACTATTCAAAGCTGCTTTAGATTCTTTCTGTCTGCTTCAGTTTTAGGCTGTTCATAGGTGGATCTGTTTTTTTTTTTTTTTTATTTTTTAATGGACAACGTTGAAAGCAAATCAAACGGATTCCCCTATCTTCACATTCAAGGTATTCTATTCTGACAGTGGGACTCCTCTTCTGTCAGAATGCACTAATCAGTGCTACAGCCGATTGACTGCAAGTGCTGATCGAATAAAAATATTCCTATAGTTCCATTCAAGAAGAGTCATTCTAATGATCATTAGATCGACTTTTCTTTTACCAGGAATGGCCATAGATGGATCAAAATGTGTCCGTCCAGGTGAATGTTATTCCATCTATGATGAACTTTAGTAAGTGCCCCCCATTCTATTTTACATTTTGACCATAGACACACTCCTTTATTTTATACATCTGAAAGTTAGGTTTAAAAGGTATATGTTTCTTATATACAAGCTTTCCAGCTATTTAACAGACTGTAAAGAGCCCATTTTACAATCTCTGTAAAATGTAACTATGTTTTTAATTATCCAAAACTACTGAAATGTACTTCTGTTAAAAAAAAAAAAAAAAGAAGAATGTTAAATCTTGGATATTGTTGCAGCTAGATGACCAGGCCAGCAGTACATTAGTTAAAAAAGAGTCATTCTAATGATCATTAGATCGACTTTCCTTGAACAGGAATGGCCATAGATGGATCAAAATTTGTCCGTCCAGGTGAATGTTATTCCATCTATGACGAGCTTTAGTAAGTGCCCCCCATTCTATTCAGTAAAAGGGAGAATATCATGTACTAGAATACAGTACCTTTAGAGAAACCACCAACATGTGTAAACAACGCTAACATGTCTGCCCAGCAATGACATGTACCTTCTTAAGTCCCCTCACCTATGAAAGCACTTTTTTACGTTTTGGGCGTATATTTTCATACTGTATGTATCATTTTACTTAAAGCTGACTGCAGAAGATCTTTTTCCTGCTGACCTTTTTGGATATGTATGTTTATTTGTCCGGTGGTCCAATGTTCTATGGTCTTTTTATGCCAGGAACCTTCAGTGTTTCATAACAGTAGTAGTCCAATAAATATACAAAACATATGGCGAGGAGGTTGCTGTGAAAAGGGCATTAGCTGACACCATACATTATTCATAAATAAAAGAAAATCAATAAGCAAGTAAAAAGGTTTTTTAGGTCCAGGCCCATACTAGTAGTCTCCCATTTTAGTAAGTTTCAGAATAGCAGCTTTTCAAAGATTGGTGATCTATGTGTTGATTTTAAACACCAATGATTTTTAAAATTACAAAGTATCCTGAACTAGGTTCCCACAGAAACTATGGGGTTGATTTTCTAAAAGAAAATACTGTAGGCTGTTCACTTTGCAAATAAATTTTCCTAGGAGCATAGAGAAGTAAGTGAATTTCTGCAGTTGTTTCTATTTTTTATTCTTGGGTACTCTTTGCAAAGTGAAATTTCACCACATCCACTAATCTCTTGGGAAAATGTTCTTGCAAAGTCAACTGCCTATTTGCCTTTTGTAAATTAATTGTCAGTATGGGAAAGAAAACAAATATTATTGTACAACCAGACTGTACAACCAGAATATTATTGTACAACCTTATTAGCTTTGGATGGTTTTCACTCCCGGTACAACCCTGCTTATAAAAAAACAATCACTTTCTATGCACATTACACTTTTCATAACCAAGTTGGCCATATTAGTATTTGACTAATAGAGTGTTCATTTATCAGCTGTAAGTCAACATTTAAATGACGATATTTATCACGGATTGCAGTTGTATACAGTAGATGACTATACCTGACTATTCATTATTTCTGCCACTTCACTTTTTGTTAGATGACTAACGCCCATTCTATAAACCCTAATAAATAAATAGTTCTGGCTCTCTGTTTCAGTGCTGAGCAAATATCACCCACTGCCCACCAATTTTGTTGTTTATACTGAAAGGAACCTAGTTTTTCAGAACCTGGTAGTTTGCTCAGAATACAAAAAGCTCTGCCCATGTCAACACATGGCCATTAGTGCTACTGACAACTTTGGTGGCATACTGAGACCACAGGCTGCATTAGTCCACACATCAACTACTATTGTCAGCTCTAGAGAAAGTATTAACTATTGAAGCTTACTAGTCTTTTTACTTTTACATTTGTAAGGAGAGACATGGCCCAGTATAGACACACAAGTAATTAATTGGGAGAGGGGGGCAACTTGTTGGCCAAGTTGAGGAGAATATAACGATGTGGCTCAGTTGTGTAACTTTTTAAATTAATCATCATTGATCAGGTCCATCTGTGACAACCCTAAACAAAAAAAATAAATAAAAAAAAATCACTATTCTCAGCCTGTTGATGTTTATAATGCATGTATGCAGGGCTCAAAATTTCAAATCCTGAGCTACTAGCCAGGCCTTAAGGGTTACTCGCCACCAGTTGACCCAACTGATCCCTACCCTGCACTGCTCCTAATTACCCCAACACGCCATCGGAAATTATGACACTTAAATGTTTTATGCAGAATTAAAGTTACAAAAATAAATATGAACAACAACTTTATCAGTGCAGCCTCACCTGTATTGCAGCCTCGCCTGTGCCCGGCATTGCAGCCTCAGCTCACTGTGCCCCCATTGCAGCCTCAGCTCTCTGTGACCCCATTGCAGCCTCAGCTCACTGTGACCCCATTGCAGCCTCAGCTCACTGTGACCCCATTGCAGCCTCAGCTCTCTGTGACCCCATTGCAGCCTCAGCTCTCTGTGACCCCATTGCAGCCTCAGCTCACTGTGACCCCATTGCAGCCTCAGCTCATTGTGACCCCATTGCAGCCTCAGCTCACTGTGCCCCCATTGCAGCCTCAGCTCACTGTGCCCCCATTGCAGCCTCAGCTCACTGTGCCCCCATTGCAGCCTCAGCTCACTGTGCCCCCATTGCAGCCTCAGCTCTGTGCCCCCATTGCAGCCTCACTGTGACCCCATTGCAGCCTCAGCTCACTGTGACCCCATTGCAGCCTCAGCTCACTGTGACCCCATTGCAGCCTCAGCTCACTGTGCCCCCATTGCAGCCTCAGCTCACTGTGACCCCATTGCAGCCTCAGCTCACTGTGACCCCATTGCAGCCTCAGCTCACTGTGACCCCATTGCAGCCTCAGCTCACTGTGACCCCATTGCAGCCTCAGCTCACTGTGACCCCATTGCAGCCTCAGCTCACTGTGACCCCATTGCAGCCTCAGCTCACTGTGACCCCATTGCAGCCTCAGCTCACTGTGACCCCATTGTAGCCTCAGCTCACTGTGACCTGTGGTATTCTGTCTATCACAGGCCCGGGGTCAGGAGGCAGGGCTGTGTGTAACCACGAGCGGAGTGAAGAGAATTGTAATGTAAACTCAGCTGTAACAGTAGGTTATCCGCTCTGTAATCCCGTGGCTTTTCTCCTTTCTCCATGATCTCTTCCCTGGGGGCGATCGATGGGAGAACGGCTCCCGATCAACCCCACCCCCAACCCCCAGGCAGCCCAGCTCCTCGCCAGAAACGATTTTCCACTCGCAAAATTTGAGGGCTGCATGTCTATATTTAAAATAAGCTTTCCAGTAAGCATAGTAAAGCAGCAAAGTTGTCAGTGTGATGGCTATTATGAATGTTATATTAGTTTGTTTAAATCTGACCTGGATTAGAGATATAAGGTACATTCCATATACTTATCACAATTTTATATTGTGACTGTCTTATCTTATTACAGAAATTGACAGTCTGTGAATCTAAATAATATCACACATATTAAATTTGTATTATACAGACTTATTCATAAATATAGCACAACAATCATTGGATTACAGAATCCATTGTCAGTTACTAGCTTCTAGCCGCAGACAAACGAAAGCTTTTTGTTTGTTAGGGGTATGTGCACACCACAGAAATTTGGGTGAAAAAAACACAAGGGCCCAGATTCACAGAGCGATTACGCCTGCGCAATAGGAGATGCGCGTGCGTAAGTCTAAATGTGCGCGTGCGTTTCGTTGCGCGGCATCCCCAGAACGAGATACGCAAAAAAAACATACACATTAATCATGGCACAATGAGAATGCATGCATGCACACCACTGTGGTCCCTAGCACACACACCCCACATCCACATCAAATTGGATTGGCACCAGTCCACCATGCTGGACTTGTGAGCAGCAACGCCACGCCAAGGCTCCAATTATGTCACTGTACATTCATACACCATTCACACGGACCTGGGGATCACTTCTCCCTGGTCCTGGGGAACCCTTCTCCACCAAAATTGAGGGTGACACCCCTTTTCCGGCAGGAATGTCACCCCCACATTCACACAGCATTCACAACCCAAAAAAAAAAAAATGACCTGCAAAATCAAAAAATTTCCAGCAAAAAAAAAAGACAAAAAAAAAAATACAGCAGGAAAAGAAACAAAAAGAAATATATCAATCAAACAAACAGTCTCTCAAACACTTATCAAAAACCACTTTCAAAAATCTACTAACAACCACTTGATCACACAGAACACTAATCTGACAACTACAAAACACACCGCAACGAACAACCAGAACAAAAGCACTTTGTTAAATGGGAAGGGACAAAGGGATGTACTTTTGCAAAGGAAGTGCGTTTGTGTGTGTCTATTTATGCTGTTTGCGTAGTTCACAACGTTGCCCTAGCCCATTTCCAATTTCACTGATTGCGCCGCTCCCGAGTTGTGAGCATGCGCACATCGGAGCTGACATGGTCCCTACGAGAATAGAGTGATTACGCGACAAAATTGCGCAAGTCTAACGTAAAGGCGGTGCGCTACGCCGGTCCAATAATGCGCAGATGTACGTGAATCTGGGCCAAGGTTTTTAGATTTTCTCTTTTAAATAATCACCATAATATTAAATTCTCTGTGTTACATTAGCTCTATGCTCTTTTTGTAACCTTTAGCAGTGTGCTTGGGAATTCTGAGTCTTGTCTGGATGAATAGTAGGATAGGCTAGATGTCGTAGACCTTTCCACATGCAGTTGCATTCATACGTACACAAATGTCAGCTGCTGATTTTATTTTATAGTGCAGAAACATTAGGATTTTTTTTTTAAATATATTTAATATACTTACATCATACCTGTTAATTTGGGTATCTTGTCTATGTGGAGGGTGGTTTACAATATTTTTTAAACGTCTAATCATTTAAGTGTAATTGAAAAAAATAATAATAATAATTCCTATGCTGCCTTGAAAAATCAACCATTTTATTAAAACAACTATGTAAGAGTTTGAATTTACTTGGCTTCATCTTTGTTTATCTTAGTTAAAAAATGAAGCCAAGTAAATTCAAACTCTTAAAAAAAAATTGTATATGAACTCAGTAGCAGAGGGCATTAAGGATATACAGCAATTGTATTCAAAGATCTGAAAATGAAGGCATCTTCCTCTGAGCACTTTGTATAGCTCAACTCCATGAACATTAATCACCCAACTGCTTTCCATCAGGTCTTCAAACTCATTATTACTGCTTAGTATGAACCTACACTATGAGCAAGTTACATGGTGGGGAAGGCTAGGGATTGAGGCTAGGAAAGGAGGCTTGACCTGCTATGTTTCCAGCTGAGCAGAGAGAGCATTTTTCCCCATTGCCTTTCCCAGTCAAGTGTAAGCAGCACTTCCTTCAGCCATTTAAATAACACAGGAATTCTTGTAATTAGAAATAAAGAGAGATTCAGAAGCCACTTTTTTTTCTTCGTTTTTTTTTTTTTTTTCTATAGTCAGTAATGGGAGTTCAGCAAGGAAAAGCAAATTCCATGTAATGTACAGAGTGGGATGAGGGCGGTGAGGATTTTGGAGGAACTTTTTTTGTGTGGGAGGGAAATGGGCACAGATTAAACAGGAAGTGATGTTGAGCAAACTTCTAAGAGACAGAAATAGTGATTCTACTAGCACTGCATATCGCACTCTGTGAAAGATCTCGGGTGACTTAAAGCTAACTATTCAATATATCTAAACTTAAAAACAAAGCTTTCATGTATTGTAGCTTACCAGTCATTTGATGGGGTGGATGTATTTTGCTTTGTATAAGGGTTATTTGCATTTTCAGGAAGTACACAAAATATCTGTTGATTGTGCAGATTTTTTGTCATTTCCTGTAAATGTAATTAAATAAAACTAAATCTTACTAGGAAGCTGTTTTCTGTAAACTACTCCCCCCCTCCCCCTATGGAACAGAGACAAAGAAGGGATGTCGAAAGGTGTAGTCCAAATCAGGGCAGCCCAGGTGGCAACCATGCCTCCTTCCATAGATACAATGAAGTGAGTATAGATAGCCATGCTTGGACAGGAGATATTATTTGCAGCCTGAACAAAGAGAACTGGTAAGCTGTGGAGTATTTGATAAAGCCAAAGACAGCCAGGCAATTAACATTCCTAAGAGAAGATAAACAATAACAGCCCTCTTGTTTCCTAAAGTGGTAGGCTCACAGTTTTATAAAGAATTAAAGGGTCACTAAAGGAAAAAACATTTTTAGCTGAAATTACTGTTTACAGGGTATAGAGACATAAAACTGATTCCTTTTGAAAATGATTAAAAATAGATAAAAATCAATCATATAATATGCCTGCAGTTAAGTTTCATTTTTAAACTGGTTTCAGGTTTCTGTGAAGTAGAGAGACACGCAGAACAAAAACAAACAAATCCAGGGCAGTGTTTTGTTTTTAAAATGAATCTGATTGGTTATGAGGAGTTTTAGACACACAGTAATGACAGCTTAGACCACAGTGAAAAGCTGCCATGAGATTTTTCATAAGGAGCCAGACAAGCAGGAAGTGTGGAGATCAGAGCAGAATTACAGCAACTCCAAAGCAAAAACGAACAATGAGCACATGAAATCAGGACTGCAGTAAGGAAAAGGAAGCTATTTAGCTAAAAAAAATTCCTTTAGTGATCCTTTAAGGCCTCGTACACACGATCAAATCTGTCTGCTGGAAACGGTCTGCTAGACCGTTTCAGCAGACAGATTCGATCGTGTGTACGGGCAAACAGACGGATTTGGCCACCCGACAGATTTTAAAGCATGCTTTGAAATCTGTCGGCTGGGAACCCGTCCGCCCGACATGTCTGCTGGTTAGTACGCTAACCAGCAGACATGTCTTCTCGCACACGCGCCGAATGGTTTCGACGCATGCGCGGAAGTGTTTTACTTCCTGGTGCGGTGACGTGGCGGTGTCAACGTCAGCGCGCTGTCTGCTGGCGGGGATTTTGGTTTGCTCGTGTGTACACGCGAGCAAACCAAAATGCCAGCAGACAGATTTGTTCAAATCGGTCGGACAGACCGTTTTGAACAAATCTATTTAATTGTGTGTACGAGGCCTAAGAGAATGAACTCCAAATATCCTGGCCTTTCCCACCCGACCCCACTGCACAAAGAGCCCACGATAGGCCCCAGAGTGACTATCCATTATAATGCTTGCAATGACAAACACTTATTGGTCAGCTTGACCATGTGCCCATGCTGTCCTAAGAGAAGCACTTCTTTCTTTTGGGTCACCTTACCAGAAGATGACCCTTAGATGTGCATCTTATTGGTCAGCACATTCACATGACTGCACTAACCAATCAGCACTTGCCAGTGCAAGCATTATGATGTATACTCACTCCAGGGCTGTGTATTAATGTAGGGACCACTACATAAGCAAGTTGAGCATTACGCTTGCAATGTGCAGCGAGGTCTGGAGGGGTATCCATGATATTTGGAGGTAATTCACTTTTTAATTTTTCGTGAAAAGCTGAACTTACCCTTTACATTTTTCCTGGATTAAAATGACTATGGAGTCACTATAGAGTCCAAACCAAAGTAAACCTAACCTGTCAACAGAGATGTTGTATACTTGCCTTTCTGGCAGCCTTAAGCCTCATTCATACAACCAAATAACAAAATCATTTGTCTTTAACCACAAGTAATTGCTCTCTGTGCAATTGCTTCTGAACACCAGCAGACATGTCGTTGCTTCGTACAGGCCCAGCACCCACAACTATCTGCACAGTGCTGGACTCCCGGGCTACAGGTTTCATCAAGCTACTTGCCACACCGTGCCCAATTTGGCCATGTGATTAGGGCCTGTGCCCCTAGAGGCCAACATAGGCTATACATGTAAATGCTTGAGCTATCATAAAGATGGCATTCTACTTAATATCTTTCACACATTTCTCTCCTATCAATACTAGAGGTGAGCACTCCCTTCCCTGCCTGGCATGAGCACTAGTAGCATTCCTGTGTAGGAGCTACAAAACATGCTCCAGACTCCACCAGCTTAGGACATTTGACTCACGCTAGTGACTGTATACACCTCTGTTCCTATCTTCACAGTACTAATGCACTCATGTTCTGGAAAGATTAGCATTGTGTTTATTCTCCTTGAGGGCTTTCTTTCCCTTGACTCCCAAGCCAGGTATCTAGGAAGCCCTACACTGCAGCCTAACACAAATCGGGTATTGACCCCAAGCACATTGATTCCTTCACTACCAGGGACCTGTGTCATCCCTGCCAAATCACAAATTTCCAGCTGTCTGCTAAATTTTATGTATCTCCAACCCATAAAGGTTCTCAGCTGTAGTACCAACCTCAAAGGTTAACTCTCTATGCTGATTAATACCACTATGTAATAAAATCAGACCAGGCAAAAGTTTTCTTCCTTTGAATACTTTTACTGCCAAAGTTCTGAACATCAAGCAAGTTAACATACTACAGTTAAGTCAGAGATATTGCCCTTGGTGCCCCTGCGCCATAGTCTGGTCAATACCTTGATGAGCTGCATTAAGCACATTTTAAGAACAACATTCCTGAAACCCCAACCAGGTTCCCTGGAGTTACAGAATCTGATCATATTGCAGCACAATCCTCCTTCCCATACACAGGCCACCCGATCATGAGGCCTGCCTCCCTTAATATTTATAAGCTGTATCATGAACACCAGGCAGTAGGTTGGCAACCCACTGCACCTACTTACAATTATCTGATATAATGTAAAAGCAAGTTGGAAGAACCATACGGCAGAGAAGCAGGTATTTAAAACACCCAAATATCAGATACCTGTAGAGTCCAGAGATATGTTTTGCACCAAAATTTTACAGGACACAGGACACCATGTTACTTTAGTTTGAACACCATTATGACAGGCTCACTTTACCAAAATAATTTATATGTAATAATGCATTAAGAAATGTGTGTACAGTATGTATATATATATATATATATATATATATATATATATATATATATATATATATATATATATATATATATATATATATATATATATATATACACAGTTGGGTGGACAGGACATTTTAAAATTTAAAATCATGTGGTTTTTCTAAAGCTCTTGAAAGTGTGTTTTTAATGTAAGATATGTTTTCTATAAAGACACCAATATGATTTGTATTTTACAATAATCATCCTTCTAATGTTTGCTCAAGAAAAAACACAATAATTCTAGTGCTCAAAATAAAACCAATCAAATAAAAGTCCATTAAAAGTCCATGTAGTAAAGGAATGCCTGTCTATGAGCATGCTAGAGGTGGACTAGTACACAAATCACAAGCTCTTCTCTAGAGTGAAGCCGAGAAATAGCATTAAAAGAAAAACAGGAAAGTGCCTCTAAGTGTAATATTTATCTGTACATTAAAATAATCCTACAATTGGAAACTCAAATGATATAGTATTATATTAATATATTAAGTCTCATCAGTGGTGATAATCAGGCAGAAGGTGTCTCCAGCACTTCCAATCCGAGTGTGTGACAAACCACAGTATGACAGTGAGCTTGTTGGGATGAATGCCGCAAGAGTCGTTTCTGGGTGTAGGTGGATGGAGAGCGGCTTGGAATGCAGCACCTGCCTGCGTGTGATGTCACCAGATGTAAGGGGAACCACAACGCGTTTCAGAGCATGTGCAAGTCTGACACAGAGCAGAAATAGAGGGGAAATCTTAGAATGGGGACACTAAATCTGATGACAACCGTGATTAATTCACTTTAGAGGGATTTCTTCTCACTTCCTGTTTTGGCTTTAGAACAGGAAGTGAAGGGAAATTTCCCCAAAGAACCACTGAGGTTGACAAAAACTGGCAGGAGTTATAACTCCCTTTATCTATCTAAAATAAAAATAAAAATAAATAAAAAGTTTTGCTACTTTAACTGAAAACACACTTGGCGGTAGCTTGCCAAAGAGTGCTTTATATATCACAGCTCTCTAAAGTGTGATACCACTTACCCAATTATTGTGACACACAACAGTTGTATGTTTTAATATCATTCATAAAGTGTTACTTATAAAGGACTGCTGCCAAACATTTGATCATCCTCTGCTTGCTCACAGTTCAGTCATGTTATGGTGATAGTAAAAACTGAGCTGTCATGAGTTGTCTGTAAAAATAAAATCCTTATGTATTGGTAGGATGCTTTACAGCAATTTCTGCCTTTCCAAAGTCTCAGGACCCAAAAGCCAGGTCCAAGCCAGCAACACTTTCACAGTGAAGCTGAATATTCCGGTAAACTGAATTTTGCCGTGGAGCGAATATGCAGCCTGCAAGTCAGAGAACAGCAGTTTCAATTGGGGATTCTTGAGACAGATGTTTTTCCCTTCAAGGGAAACTATACCAGATGAAAACAGCAGCTGCTATTGTTAACCTCCTTTTTAATATTACTAGTGTCCTGGCTGTTTCTGAGGCATCAGTCTATTACAAGCATGCCATTGGACAAGTACAAGCATGTAAATCAGAAAGTCAGAGTGAAGTCAGAGACTGAATTCATGACTCTACACTATGCATTTTAATGCATGGGCATAGGTGCACTGCAGTGTGTTGCTATTTATTCTAATTGGCACTATAAAACACATATACAGTAAAAAAATAACACACACACCTGCCTTTTGCCCTGTACACATGATCGGTTCATCTAATGAAAATGGACCGATGGACCGTTTTCATCGGATAAACATATCATGTGTGGGCCCTATTGGTGTAAAAAAATAGAACCTGTTTTAAATTTTACGTATGGTTAAAAAAACAATAGAAAAAAACGATCGTCTGTGGGGAAATCCACCTGTCAAAAATCCATGCATGCTCAGAATCAAGTCGACGCATGCTCGGAAGCATTGAACTTCATTTTTCTCTGCAAGTCGTTGTGTTTTACGTTACTGCGTTCGGATCGGATTTCCATCTGCTTCCCTGGTGAACTCTGCTATTAGGCTCCATCGACAGCTCCCGGTATCCATCCTACACTGATGAATATGATGATATGCTTTCACTTTTGGGCCTCTTGTGAGTGCATATACTATTTTTATTCCAATGTTTCAGTAAAACTACATTTAGATGGTAACGTCCCTTTTCTTTCTTTTCTGTGCATTAGTGTCCAGAGGATTGCCTTAACTCTGACTAAAGAGGTGATGCAGCCATTTAATAAGTGACTATGCATACATATCTGGACTACTAAGGGCTTTTACCCATATTGGACTCTTATTTGTGCCATAGGGAATTTGTTTTTTAAGCTGATCTCATGTGTCAATACTGTGAGTCACTAACCCAGAACAAGTATGTAGATAAAGGCTGATATTTAAACTTGCACTGAGTCAGTGTGTTTGTATAGCAACCAGCTAACATTTTCAGAAGGAGGTCAGCAATGGAAACTCACATATTTCTCTTAAGGGAGGTTTACTTTAAATTAGCCCGGTTGAGTACAGAGAAAAAACGTCTCTTTCCTTTACATCCCTTTTTCTGTGTCTGCCATATGATAGCCTTGTAAAAAAAAGAGTATGGGGTAGATTCAGAAAGCACTTACGCCGCGTATATGCACGGATGCGCCGTCATATCTATACGCCTGAGTCTGTAAGCAAGATACGCCTGAAATTTGGCTTCATACGACCGACGTAAGTTTTCTACGCCATCGTATCTTGGGCGCATATTTACGCTGGCCGCAAGGGGCGCTTCCATTGATTTACGCATCGAATGTGTAAATGACCGAGATACGCCGATTCACGAATGTTCTTGCGCCCGTCGCTGTAATATGCGCCATTTACGTAAGGCGTACATGCAGCGTAAAGTTGTTCCACCTAAAGTTGGCGCAACCCATGCAAAGGTATGGACGTCGGAACAGCCGTCGTATTTTACGTTGTTTACATAGTACTACGTGAATAGGGCTGTGCGTAGGTTACGTTTAATCATTCGACGTATCTTAGGCGTTTGTCCCGACGTGATTCTGCGCATGGGAAGTGTCCACGGGACGGCGCATGCGCTGTTCGTTCGGCCCTTCATTTGCATGGGGTCACGCTTCATTTAAATGGATCACGCCCACTTCCTTCCTACTTTTAATTAGGCGGGCTTACACCGACCAATTTACACTACGCCGGCGCAACGTAGGGAGCAAGTGCTTTACGTGAATCTGGGCCAATATATATATATATATATATATATATATATATATATATATATATATATATATATATATATATATATATATATATATATATATATATATATATATATAATTTCCTCCATGCATATATGAATTTATTGCGTGTATGTAATTCCTATCTTGCACAATTGAAATGCTCATAGTTGATATTTAAGTTGTGGCTTGTTACGGTAATAAATGATAATGTGCTTTATAAAAGATCTGAACAAGACTGTCAGCAGTTTGTTGGTACTGTTGTTTTTGCGATGCATATGATATCAGGCTGTACTAGCAAGCTGCTTTTTTCTTGCATCTAATAGCTGTATAAGAGATATGAAAGTTAGAACTTAACAACATGCTGACTAAGCTGTCTTCATCTATTTGCATGAGCCCAGAAAAGGGTTTACAGAGGGCTCTTTTGCGTAAGCAGTATTTGTTTATGTATGGTTTTAAAGGAAGACTCGCTCTTCAATTTATCAGGAGCACATTTCTAAGTAATATTCAGACCAAGGAGATTCATTTAAGAGAGCCTGGAACAGGTTGTTTACAGCTATGCACTGCACGATATTTTATGGATTCTTAGCAGCATTGACTGCAAGGCACCAAAGCTCTCCCTTATTAGTATTGCACAATTGGAGGGGGTGCAGAGTTGATAGTTGGGGAGTTGGAATGCTTTAGTTAGGACAGTTGAGCTGGGATGCAGAAGTGGAGGTTTGCTTTTTTTGTTGTTTTGGTATTTCTAAACAAATTATTCAGATTGTAAGCAAACACTGTTCATGCATCCCTTGGCCATTTTACCCTTACCTTACCTTTCTACCCTCTCTCCTATGATCATACACCACTCAGGCCACGTACACACGATCAGACCGGTCCGATGAGAATGGTCCGATAGACCGTTTTCATCGGAACACGCTGAAGTGGTCTGATGGTCTGATGTGCGTACACACCATCGAACCAAAAATCCGATCAGGCCAGAACACGGTGACGTAAAACACAACGACGTGCTGAAAAAACGAAGTTCAATGCTTCCAAGCATGCGTCGACTTGATTCTGAGCATGCGCGGGTTTTTGGTCCGATGCTTTTGAGTACTAACCATTGTTTGGTCCGACAGACAGGTGTCTGCCGGACAGCTTTTAAAGCAAGTTTTAAAACTTTGGTCCGACGGGCCGTACACACCATCGAATTGGTCCGATGAAACTGGTCTTAAGACCAGTTTCATCGGACCGGTCTGATCGTGTGTACGCGGCCTCAGAGGTGTAGCGAAGTTCAGAATATGAATTAGAAACATCTTGTTTTTAACATCATAACATCTACAATACACATGAATATATATAATCAGTATAAATAAATTGTAAACATAAAACTCAATATAAAAATAAATAAATAAATAAGGAACATGAAAATCTCTGCTAACTGTTTAAAGCTTTATTGGAATATTTCAATTGGTGCAGTGAAATGGGGAGACATTGCTGAATCAAGAACTTCAGACAACAATCTGCTTTGTCTGACATTTTGGTAGGTGAAAACACGTTTTAACGTGAAACTACTCATACAGGGTAAAGCAAAAAGTTCACTTAAAAGTGAACTTTACTCACTTAAGGGCTGGACTGGGACAAACATTTGGCCTGGACTTTATCCAGACCAGCCCACTTTATATTTTCAAACCTGCACAAAAACAAGTGAAGCGGAAGGGCTAACGACATTCAGGAACATTTCTACAGCCTCATTGGCTGGAACTTCAGAAATTGGCATTGCTGCACAGCCATTGGCTGCCTTTTAGCAATGCAGCGGTGCTGAGGTTTACATGGGTTAGGCACTATGAAGTGAGGTGATGGGCAGTGCAGATGACAGGTCTCTCCTATGCTGGCCGGACAAACCTGCCTCCCCGGACAGCCAACCTCAATGGCCACCCAAGCCCCCCATTCACTGGCCATTAGCCATTCTACTTTATTTATCTTATAGGCAGCAGAGCAGTGCTCAAATTAATGGGCCATGCAGCCATTACTTTGACAGGCTGTCACCGAAACCGGCCCACTGAGCCATCGGCCCACCAGGAAACTCCCTGTAGTCCCAATGGAGCATATGGAGTCCAGGAAGTAAATGCTACATGAATTATTTGCCCCAATTCAAGATGGCCATATCCAGAAATGGTGGGGGTGTTTTTCTAAGTAGGTTCTCAGCCAAATAAAGCATGGGGAAATGGATTGCTGGGGAAGTCTGCATTGAATACAAAAAAAGGAACGAAATAGCATTTTTGGTCTGTGGTGCTCAAATGCAGTGTAGTTCCACTTTAACTGCCTCTTTCCTCAAACTACATGAATGTCTCTTCATTCTCTGACCTATATTGTAGGTTCTCTGGAGTGAAGAAATAGACCTAGTAAATCTGACTGTATGGTGAATGTAACTCACTGCCAAGCTATAGTATTGGTGCTTGGTGATTGGTTGCTCAGGCACCCATGCACTGTCACGTGGGGGAATGGGGGGTGGTGGGGGAATTTTAGTCAAGTGTAAGGTCTTAGATGCAAGTTGGAGCATAGGTACAGCTTCCTTTTTTCACTGCGATCCAACAAAGTGATGGGAGATTGAAAGGTAGGCAAGTATGTGCAGCTTGGAAGGGATGCAGTTAAGTGAATCTGTTGCTTTGCCGTGCATAGGTAAAACACAATTTAACCTAAAGCTAAACTCCAGCCAGGAAAAAGAAAATAAAGATTAGCCCTTACCTTATGAGAACACACTGGACTTTTGTTCAAGTGCACTCTTGCTTTCTTTTTTGCCTCCTACAACATGCCCCTGATTCTTTATATTACTTGCTTTATCTGGTTGTGTAACTGGGCGGTGCTTTTTTGTCCCTATGGAGAAATGTCTTCCAGTCGCACTATTGTCTCCAGCACACAGGCCACAAAAAGCCCTGAGCACAACCTGCAGTGAAGCATGGTATCATAGGAAATGTAGTCTCAATTCCCCTTTAGCTGCACATGTAGGATGTGACGTGTCTGCCTAGATCCTTCCCCCTGCACCCAGACGAAGTAAAATTACTAATAGAGACATCACAGAAAATTGAAGAACGAATAATACAAAAATTAGGGCATCTATTATGAAAGCTCAAAAGAGGTTTTCTAGTTGGTTGGGAATTGAAATAGGTTTTCAGGGTGTAAAGTAAACATGATTCGGGAGTTCAGCTTTAAAGTTGCTTTTACAATTTTATAGCACTAATATATTCCATAGCCCTTTACAACACACACCAAGCAGATCCCGTCTCTGAAGAGATTAACAATCTACTCTCCTAAGTACAATCTTTAGGTACACATAAAGGTCTATTAAACTTTAGCTGAATGAAAGTCACAAGCATTTGTCCAGGCTGTACACTTTGGCCCCTTGTTTTTCTCTATAAATATGACCTACTATGATTGGCAGTGCCATCTAGTTGTCAAAATTATATGATTATATATAGACATGAAATATCTCAATCGGAAAATATATTGCATTTTCCCACTAGATGAAGCTGATGATTATAGGAAGTCATAGTATTAGAAACAAATGGGGAAAATGAATGCAGCCTGGACAAATGCTTGTAACATTCATCCAAAAAATGTTTTATAAATATAACCCTTAGTAATACAAATCTATGTGGATGTCACTAAAGCCTGACTGACTTTTTCCATTTGGAAATTCCGACTGTGTGTATGCCCCATAAGACTTTTTTCCATCGGAGTTTAGATAGAGAACATGTTCTCTTTTACTCCAATGTTAGTTTGGCTGGGCAAAAGCCTGATCGCGTGTACGGGGCATTAGTCTATAAAGTTGTGTACAGCTGCTTACAGGCAGCTATTTTGTTTCCAATGCATATATTAGGAGTACCTAATGTTGGAAGTTTCACTTAAAAACTACATATCCAGATTTCAAGGCTTTTCCTGTTGCTTACAATTAATACACAAACAATTCTGAGCAATATCCTGTACAAAGGCTACTAGATACACAGGGTGAGCTGTGTTGCAGGTTTAGCCACTCAGGGAGAAAAAAAGGAAGATGAAAGGGCAACAGGTACCAGGCTTTATGCCAGGCAGGAAATAGATTGGCCAGCATGGACAAATGGTTCTTATCAGGGATCTGCTTTTATGTCTACATGAAATAGATCTGGACGCTTTCAAGATGACATATGAAAGGGCAATAAACAAAACAGATTGTTTTATTATAACAAAATATTGTGTATCTTTCTATATATTAACCAGTAATGCATTTTTATAGATAAATATTTTTATTGCATTTGAGACATTTTATTCATTGCTTGCCTAATTTATTTATTCATTCTAATTTTAAACTATAATGCTATTGGGTGAATAATACTTTAATTGTTGAACTTTAAAATGTTAATGTTTAGCACCAGTTGGGGGGGTCGTAACTTTTTAACGCTGGCTTTCAATTGGCCTGTGGTTGTGGCCAATACTCAGCAAGAGCCCTCTGTTGGGGATGTGACCATCCAATGTTGGCTTCTAATTGGTATGTGGCCAATACTCAGTGTGAGCCCTCTGGAGGGGGTGTTCACCACCTATTCCTAGCTTCTGGTTGGTCCACTGCTAATACTTCACCAAGAAAAGGGTTGTGCTTCCCCACTAAAGCCACCCCTCCCTGCCACACTAATATCTCCCTCGACAAATAGGGTCCAAAACTCCAGTATTGAAAGCCAGAAAACAACACTGACATCAACCTCTCTTACCCCTCAGAGCATGACCCCCCAATCCTTTAGGACCCTGCCCTTCCAAATGACCCTCTCAGCCCTCTCCAATCTGCAAGACAGAAGGAGCTGTATGATTGGCTGCAGCCAGGCTCAGGGCACAGCTGTATAGAGACAATGCAGTGATGGAGACTGCAAGTTGTGACATCGACCTATAGCCTTAGTGCACTCACCCTCCTTTCTCTAGGCCCCCACATCACCCCTCCACTTGCATTCAGTAGTGGTGGAAGATGGAAGAATGCTGTGATTTCCATTTTGAGCTATTGAGCTCTGCAAATAGGCTGTTTTCAGCAGTAGTTAAAGAGAAAGGGAAAACATTAAACATAAAAATAGCCCAACACTCCACCTGCTGGCTGAAAATGCAAATCTAGCATATACATTATGTACAAGATTTCATAGTTTTCCAACCAAAACAAGTCTTAGGAAGTCAGTGGAAAGTTTGAACTTCTGAGCTGCATGGTCTGCGCTTTACAAAGTATTGAAGCCACTGGATCAGCATAATAGCCAGGCAACTAGCACTTCTCAGAAGGTAAGGTCAGCAGTGGCAACCTTTGTATCTTCTCCGTATTAAAGGACTGCCCTTGTATGACCAGCTTTATGAACTGACTATTAACCAGCAAAAGGATAATGTTAAGCATAAAAAAAAATTGCATGCTTTCTATACAATTGCTTTCACGCCGCAGTTGAATAAAAAGCAATATAAAGCAGTAATATATTTCTGCACAGGAACTCCTGGAAAGCACAACAAAACATTTAGACACCTCAATTATTATTTAAATGAATGAATGCCTTGAAATGTGTCCACTGTTGAATTAGTATTCATTATATGTCTTAAAACATTTTCCAGTACTTAAGATAAAGAGCGCACATATTACAATGTTATCAAACACACCAAATATTTGCTAATTTACCTGCCTTTCTATAGTGACTTGCTAACAGCTTGCAGCTATTTCTGCTTGGGAAGCATAGAATTTATGAAAACAAACACAATGGAAATTAGACCTGCCAATTTCTACTTGAAAAATTACATTGTATCAGATTTTTGTTGTTGTTATTTAATATTTAGGCCCCATACTAGGAAGAATTGGAATATAATAAATGAATATGCTATTATTTAAATTGAGTGAAGAAACTATTTTCTTTACAAAACAAATACACATTGTAAGAACCTTGCGGGCAAGGACTGAAGTGAATGTACAACTCATATGTAAAGCACTGCGTAAATTGTCAGTGCTACAGTTGCGCTCATAAGTTTACGTACCCTGGCAGAATTTATGATTTCTTGGCCATTTTTCAGAGAATATGAATGATAACACAAAAACATTTCTTTCACTCATTGCTAGTGTTTGGCTGAAGTAATTTATTATCGATCAACTGTGTTTACTCTTTTTATATCATAATGACAACAGAAACTACCAAAATGACCCCAAACAAAAGTTTACATACCCTGGTGATATTGGCCTGATAACATGCACACATGTTGAGACAAAGGGGTTTGAATGGCTATTAAAGGTAACCATCCTTGCCTATCATCTGTTTGAGAATACCAATCAACAGTGTTCAAACTCTAATCAAGAAGTGGGAAATGAGGGGTTCTATTGAAACTAAACCAGGTAGACCAACTAAAATTTCAGCCACAAGTGCCGGGAAAATTGTTTGGGATGCAAAGAAAAACCCACAAATAACTTCAGGTGAAATACAGGACTCTCTGAAAACATGTGGTGTGGCTGTTTCAAGATGCACAATAAGGAGGCACTTATAGAAAGATGTGTTGCATGGTCGAGTCGGCAGAAGAAAGCCATTACTAGGCAAATGACACAAAGTGTCCCACTTATAATACGCAAAACAGCACAGAGAAAAGCCTCAAACCTTCTGGCACAAAGTTATTTGGAGTGATGAGACCAAAATGTGAGCTTTTTGGCCACAACCATAAACACTACATTTGGAGAGGAGTCAACAAAGCCTATCATGAAAGGTACACCATTCCTACTGTGAAACACGGAGGTGGATCACTGAAGTTTTGGGAATGTGTGAGCTACAAAGGCATAGAAAATGTTGGTCGAAATTGATGGCAAGATGAATGCAGTATGTTATCAAAAAATACTGGAGGAACACTTGCATTCATCAGCCAGGAAACTGCGCATGGGATGTACTTGGACATTCTAACATGACAATGATCCAAAACACAAGGCCAAGTCGACCTATCTTTGGCTACAGCAGAATAAAGTGAAGGTTCTGGAGTGGCCATCTCAGTCTCCTGACCTCAATATCATTGAGCCACTCTGCCAAGATATCAAACTTGCAGTTCATGCAAGACAGCCCAAGAATTTACAGGAACTGGAGGCTTTTTGCCAAGAAGAATGGGCAGCTTTAACCATCTGAGAAGATGTCTCATCCACAAATACCACAAAAGACTTCAAGCTGTCATTGATGTTAAAGGGGGCATTACACAGTGTTAAGAACTGGGGTATGTAAACTTTTGATCAAGGTAATTTGGCAATTTGTTTGTTGTCATTAAGATTTAAAAAGAGAATAATGATGGATTGGATGATGGGTGCAGGCTTACTGAGGAGAAACACTAAGTGAGAAATTCAGACAAAGAAAAAAAAACATTTACAAGGGAAATCGAAGGAAAGGGTAAGTGAACCAACAAGGCACTAATTTAAAGGGGTTGTAAAGGAAACATTTTTTTTTATAATAAGCATCCTTTACCTGCAGGCATTCCTCTTTTCACTTCCTCATTGTTAGTTTTTGCTCAGAAGTTGCTCTATTTCTTCTCTGTTCTGTTCACTTCCTGCTTGTCTGATTTTACTGACCACCGTGAAGGGAGACTTTACTGCAGTGGTCAGTGACGTGCTCGCCCCCTCCTGGGAACTACATCTGTGTGGCAGGATGCTCTCTACGTGTTAGAGACTTCAAGGAGGTGTGAATTACTGGGCCTCCCGCAATTCATACTGGGAAATGTAGTTCTTACATGAACAAGTGATGCAAACCAGGAAGTTAATGAGAGAACAGAAACTAGAACGCCAGAGGTTATATAGATGAAGGAATTTAATAGGTATTTATTTGTTTGTTAACAGAATCATTACACTATTCTGTCTACCTTGCAGACATTAATTTTAGGCAAAAAAAAAAATCCTTTACAACTCCTTTAAAGAAACCTATTTAGAATATAAAAAGCTAATTTTTTAAATGAAAAAACGTCTGTAGATGAAACGCTGCTAAATGAGAGTTACTGCGTTTACCCGCGTTTAGCCTCGTTTGGCGCTTGAAATGCCTCTAAACACAGCTTCTGAATGCATTTTTTGGGGTTTCAGAAAAAGCCTCTAAACTCAACTGCCCAGAAACTATACTATAAATGACCCCGTGTACTGATAAGATAACATAGAGGAGAGTTCCGGAGCAGTTGAAAAAAAATGCCCACCTGCTCCTAAACGCCCATTTACCAGCAGTAGTGTACATGAGGCCTTACTAGGGAAAGCAAGGCTGTTCATGCAAACATAAGTAACCCACCAGTACTGATATCAGATTTATACAATGGTCAGAGCAAAGAGCAATGCAAATGTACAAACTAAAATGTAATATTACTATAGTCTGACAAAATAAGAAATTATTGTGTTTGGTTGTTAAGAGGCACTGCACTTTGTGTTAGGCAAAAGTTTTTTTAAGATGGAAGGTACAATTATTATTATAATTACTTGTATCATTGATATCATTACTATTATTACCAATACTATTATTATCATCATTGATTGATCATCATTATATAGCTTTTAGTTTTCTCTATCTACAGATTTTCTTTACAGGCTGAATTTTAGTTTTTTACTTAGTCCTACTCCAGTCCTACTTTTTAAGTTTCAGAGTATGGAATGTGGAAGTGTTTGAACCTACTGAGTTCTTAATATGATCCCCCCCCCCCCCCCTTCCACCTCTTGTCCTGTACCAGTGACATTTATGTTGAAGGTGACAAGTTTTCAATGGTCTCATAAAGCAAAAAAAAAAAAAGAAAACAAATTTTGCTGGCGTTGCACTTTAGGCTAGATTCACATTTTTGAATTGTGGTAATGCACAACCACAGTGCCACTTATGTTTTTGAGTTACAGCACATTATTTTGAATGGCACCCCTAGTCTCTAATGCAATGTTTCTGTGCTGCAGTGCACAGTAATGCATTACAGCCTACAGGTGTGCTTCAGGGTGTGCCAAGGTGAATGGGCAATGCAAATTGAATGAGAATGCACATGCCAAGGTGAATGTACTTACATATGAAATAACTTGAATTAACGTGTTTTTTTAAGGCACTGCAAAATATAAACTTGGGCTTATGCTTTCTGGGTAGCAGTAGAAATGTTCCTGTTTTTAATTTATTGAAAAAGGTTCTAATAAACAATGTTTTCCTAATTAAAACTGTAGCATATAGGACATTCCCAAAACTTGGATATAAAGTGTAAATTTCTGTAAGGGTTGATTCACAGGAACACGAAGCACATGCATTTCCAAGAAACCATTAACCCTTGTACAGCAGAACGATAGAAGGCAAGAAACATTTAAAAAACAAGTATTCTAAACTTTGTCTAACCAGTCAGAACTTTCAAAGCTGTGGTGCTTTAAACATTGTCTCCAGCCAAGCTCCCCCTCCCTCGCTTTTCTTGGAAGTAGAGTCTGGAAAGGGCTTGTTTGGCTGTTAAAGTAAAGTGGGCAGACACTTCTTTTCCTGAGTCCTGGGCAGGCACCAGACGGATGAAGGAAGACCGGCACCAAGTTGATTTAGATTGACTGCTTTAGACACTGAGCAGGAGTCGCATCTAATTGGATTGCAGCTGTTGTTATTGTTCTGTCCTTTTCCAGTGTGCAGATCTCCACATCCTATATTATTACAGCTAAGAGAAACATTGTGTAATGCCAGAATACAGAGGGCTGTTTGGGCACTTGTCTGTGGTCTGTTTTGCAATACCCCTCTCAGGAAGGTTAGAAAGTGATGTTATCCATGTTGTGAAGCATAAATACACTAGTTCACTGGCTTCTGGTAAAGACATGCCATTGATCTAAAGTGTGACCACTTGTCAAGCACCATCTACGTTATTAAAATACAATGACTGCATGTAAGAATGTAGCTGGATTTTAATTCACTTTTTAAGCCAGAGCCATCGGTGTGGGAATGATATGATAATGTCAATAAGCGTGCCCTGTAACATTTCCATTTCTTAAAGCGATTTGTAAAGGTAATTAAAAAAATAAAATAATAACAAACATGTTATAACGAGAAAGTATTTTAATGTGGATTGGTGATCAAATCTAAAAGCACCACATCGCTAAATTGTCAATAGAAAATGGTCATGGTAGTATGGGATTTTCTAGGTGCCATATAACAGTCTATACATAGATTAAGAGGAGAATTTAAATTGCATAGTTTATTGGTATACAAGATTAAAATAGGCAATATATACATATCTCATTTACACTATCATAGTGTGTTCACATATACAATGGTATCAGTCATGTTTCCAACATGTTTCACCTATCAGGGCTTCTTCAGGGGATGTGATGACCCATGTTAGTATAAGAGCTATATCAAAACAAGTAACAAAATGTCACAGAATGTCAGAACATAATACATGATTTACATCAATAGGATATGTTACTTACATACAAATGAATAGCTTATCTAGTATGTCGGATCATCTTAAGCTTACTCTAAGGAGGTGACCATGTTCTGACATTCTGTGGCATTTTTTTACATGTTTTGATATAGATCTTATACTAATGCCCTGTACACATGATCGGTTCGTCTGATGAAAATGGTTGAACCGATCGTGTTTGGGCCCCATAGTTTTTTTCCCATTGTTGAAAAAAAATTGAATCTGTTTTAAAAATTTCTAAAGGTTAAAAAACCAATAGAAAAAAATGATCGTCTGTGGGGAAATCCATCTGTCAAAAATCCATGCATGCTCAGAATCAAGCCAACGCATGCTCGGAAGCATTGAACTTAATTTTTCTCTGCATGTCGTTGTGTTTTACGTCACCGCGTTGGACACGATCGGTTTTTTAGCTGATTGTGTGTAGGCAAGACTGATGAAAGTCGGCTTCATCGGATATCTGATGAAAAAATCCATCCGATCATGTGTATGTGGCATAACAGTGGCCCTGATAGGCAAAACAAACATATTATACTTACCTGCTCTGTGCAACAGTTTTTGCACAGATCAGCCCTGACTGTTCCTACCACCTCCAGTTTTACCTTGTTGATCCATGTTTCCCATTTTGTATATATTTTTTACATATATGTTATAGAGTCTGATCACCCCTTGCCAGTGTAGTTGGAGTACTGGGCACAGAAAGAATTGTGTTAATAGTATAGGTCAGGCAATGCAAACTAATTTGGCTTAGACATTGGTATCCATAATAAGTGGCTGTTAAATGCTAGTCTCTCATTTTTCAGAATTAAGAGATCTTTTATCGGATAACTGTCATAATTGAACACAATATTCTGAGACAGCGGTGCAAACATCGAAAAGCGTTGATGGAATCTGTACACTTGACACTAACTTTCTATGTTTACTAGATTATCTGAGTACACACACTTGTGTGTGTTTTTAAAGTGGATGTAAACCCCCCAAAAAAAACATTTTTTTGATGTCACAATGTAGAGTATAATATTTCCTATCATTTTGTGCCCAGTCTTGCCGCACAGAGTTAATCCAGCGCTGAGTAATCCTCTTTTATGTTCAATGAAAACGAACAGCCTTCCAGATAAAACCCTGCCTAAATCAAAAAGTCCGGAATCTCTCTTCTTGCTTTGAGTGAGAGGTTATTTACAAATATAGCTAGGACATGTTTATCATATGTTATGTTTTGTTTATCATAACATGAGGTGATATAACATCATAACACATCCTAGTAATATACAATGAACTTTGGATCACCTCTTGTTATGATAAACATGTCCACGCTATATTTGTAAATAACCTGTTACTGAAAGCAAAAACAGAGAAACGGACTTAACCTAATTTGGCAGGTTTTTATCTGAAGTCCGGTTAATTTGCACTGGACTTTAAAAGAGGATTACTCAGCGCTGGATTAACTCTGTGTGGCAAGACTGGGCACAGATGATAGGAAATCTTATACTCTACATTGTGACATCAAAAAAAAAAAATTTGGGGTTTACATCCACTTTAATGTTATATCGATTATGTACAATAAATCATGTAAGATTATTTTATATGATTTGGCGTTTCATGTTATGAAATGCAAATACCGGCAGGCCGCCCTTAAACACCCTTTCTTCTTTTCTTTTTGATGAATGCTAGCCTGATCCTATTTAAGAAACAGAAGTCAATTAACATTTCAGTTTTCCTTAAAGGGGTTGTAAAGGTTTGTTTTTTTATTTTCTAAATAGGTTCCTTTAGGCTAGTGCATTGTTGGTTCACTTACCTTTTCCTTTGATTTCCCTGCTAAATGTTTTTTTTTCTTTGTCTGAATTTCTCACTTCCTGTTCCTCAGTAAGCTTGCCCCATCATCCGAGCCCTCGGAACTACATCCCTGCGGAAAGATGCTGTTCACACGCTGACTAACCCCCAGCCAGAGCGGCTCGGATGATGGGGGCAAGCTTTTTTGACAAGAAACAAGAAAACAAAAAGGAGGGGCAAGCTTACTGAGGAGGAACAGGAAGTGAGAAATTCAGACAAAGAAAAAAAACATTTAGAAGGGAAATCGAAAGAAAAGGTAAGTGAACCAGCAATGCACTAGCTTAAAGGGGTTGTAAAGGTTTGTTTTTATTAAGCTAGTTTTTTAGTTTTTTATTAAGCATTCTTGGTTCACTTACCTTTTCCTTCGATTTCCCTTCTAAATGTTTTATTTCTTTGTCTGAATTTCTCACTAAGCTTGCCTCCATCATCCATTAAAGTTAGTCAGCCAGAACAGCTTACTGAGGAGGAACAGGAAGTGAGAAAGTCAGACAAAGAAAACAAAGAAAAAAAAACATTTATAAGGAAAATCGAAGGAAAAGGTAAGTGAACCAACAATGCACTAGCTTAAAGGAACCTATTTAGAAAATAAAAAACAAACTTTTACAACCCCTTTAACCACTTCAGGCCCGCGCTACCGTCGGATGACGGCAACAGCGCGGGCCTGAATATCCAACATGCCGTCATTTGACGGCATGTCCTTTAGGCGTTCCCAGCGCGCGCTGTAGAGCGCGCTGCGGGGAAGCCCTGTGTTGTCCGTGTCCCTTGGACACGGCCAATCACAGATCGCGGCGAACGGCCAATCAGAGTGGCCGTTTGCGATGCGATCTGTGGGCGAATGAGAGATGATCTCTCATAGATCATCTCTCATTGCCGTTTTACACAGAGACAGCGTCCTGTCTCTGGAGAGGAGGAGCCCGATCTGTGTTCCTTCCTACATAGGTACACAGATCGGTCACCCCCCCCAGTCACCCCCCTCTCCCCCCACAGTTAGAACACACCTAGGATACACATTTAACCCCTTCCTCACCCCCTAGTGTTAACCCCTTCAATGCCAGTCACATTTATACTGTAATTAGTGCATATTTATAGCACTGATCGCAGTATAAATGTGAATGGCGCCAAAAATGTGTCAAAAGTGTCCGATGTGTCCGCCATAACGTCGCAGTACCAATAAAAATCGCAGATCGCCGCCATTTCTAGTAAAAAAAAATAATAATAAAAAATAATAATTCTCTCCCCTATTTTGTAAGCGCTATAACTTTTGCGCAAACCAGTCGCTTATTGCGATTTTTTTTTATTTTTTTTACCAAAAATATGTAGAAGAATACGTATCACCCTAAACTGAGAAAAAAATATATATTTATTTTTTTAATTGGGATATTTATTATAGCAACAAGTAAAAAATATTGTATTTTTCTTCAAAATTGTCGCTCTTTTTTGTTTATAGCGCAAAAAATAAAAACCGCACAGGCGATCAAATACCACCAAAAGAAAGCTCTACTTGTGGGGAAAAAAGGACGTAAATTTTGTTTGGGAGCCACGTCGCACGACCGCGCAATTGTCAGTTAAAGCGACGCAGTGGCGGAAGCTGAAATTTTACCTGGGCAGGAGGGGGGTGTAAGTGCCCAGTATGCAAGTGGTTAAAAGAGTAACTCCACTTTTGTTAAAGTGATCTGTGTACATTGCAGGGATTTTAAACTTTATTGCAGATTCCTACCTTTTGTTACTCGGAAGAAATAGCTGTTTTTCGGTGTCCATGTGCAAAATGAATGTGAATAGGAGTGATTTCAAAGGTATCAGTCAGCCGTTGTATTTGCTGGGTTTTAAGATGGAAAGTGGTAGGGCCTGTATCCCTTCAGATATGGTTTCCCTGTGGGAGTATCTCACCAAAAATAAAATGTTTGTTGCAGGGGATGCCCAAAATCTGTATCTTAGTGCAGACTTCTGGGAAAATCAGTGAGCCAATCACACAAGCAGGAAGTGACCTTTCTGTGTACAGAATGTCTCCATAACATTCTACATGAAATTACAGTGCTGCAAGTTGAAAAGGAAAGGTCATTTGTAATAACATTCATGTTATATTATTAATGTTTTTTTGCAATTTTTTCCAACAAAAGTGGAGTTACCCTTTAAACTCCCTACAGACATGAGAAGACAGTCTTTGGAAGGATCAAACAAGAAATGAATGTATGTGGGGTGAGACAAAGCACTGTGTGTGATAATTCCAGAGTGGAACATTGAAAACACATTCTTATTGCCCGATAAAGGGGCAGAGATCTTATTGGGAACAATGTCTTTCTTGTATTTTTAGTTTGTAAATTACCCTGCTGCCTGTAATATTATACTTTGCCCACGTCATCGGGACACTTGGCTTGATAAAGAAATATATTTAAGTGCCAATAGATTGGTAGGTAGTGTGACTGCATTTAGAGATTAGAGAAAAGTTAATTATCCAATTGAAAAATTCAGCTTTTTTCCGTTTTAATAGCAAGTTTAAGGTGTCATTAAGGAGCACCCTGTAATTAGAGCAAAACTAATAACATCTTGACTGTGTTTTAGGTACAAAAGTGCCAGGTAAGCAGTCTACTTTTTCCAAGCATGAATATTTTATACATAAAAACAGAATTGTTTATCTGTCCTTGATGTGTATAGGGACAGACACAGTCCTATGGAATATACAAGAAGTGACTGGAAATTGATATTGAAAATAAAAATAGTCCTACAAGCATTTTAGCCATAGACCAGGTTGCTAATGAAGAGCAAAAATCAATGATATGCAAAGCTTAGTGCCTCAAAGTATCCACTTAAACGTATTGATGTCACATCAGCGAATGGTATCTGGTTGGTAGATCTCACACCATTCAAAAAATATTACAATGGTCTGTGTACTGTTGGTCAAAAATCAATTAGTATCATAATTGGGTCTCTTTTTAAATGTATTATGCTTAATGGGTTCCATCCTTAGTATTAAAGGGGTTGTAAAGGTATTTTTTCCCTAAATAGTTTCCTTTACCTTAGTGCAGTCCTTCTTCACTTACCTCATCCTTCCATTTTGCTTTTAAATCTTCTTATTTCTTCTGAGAAATGCTCACAACCTGTTCTTCTGGCTGTAACTCCACACAGTAATGCAAGGCTTTCTCCCTGGTGTGGAGAAAGCCTCTTGAGGGGGAGGGGCGAGCAGACAAGTCAGCAAACTCTCTACGTTGCAGATAGAGAAAGGAGCTGTGTGTTAGTGGGGGTCCTGCTCGCCCCCTCAAGTGGCTCTCTCCACACCAGGGAGAAAGTGTCACATTACTGTGTTTAGTTACAGACAGAAGAACAGGAAGTTAGCATTTCTCAGAAGAAATAAGGACATTTAAAAGCAAAATCGAAGGATGAGGTAAATGGAGGAGGACTGCACTAAGGTAAAAGAAGCTATTTAGGGAATTTTTTTATTTTTACCTTTACAACCCCTTTAAAAGCCAAATGTTGTCTGCTCACCAGTTGCAGCCATTTGAGGGCTTCCCCAGCACAGACATATATTTATTTTACATGCACAATGAAATATTAGCTGCTGTAGTCACTTGTTATAAAACAGTCAAAAAGACTGAATTATGTCAGTAAAGCCCAACTCCAGCCAAAATGTATTTTATTTTAGATAGAGAAGGAAAGTGGTAAAGCCCCCTTGTTTTTTTGCTTTTGTTTTGTTTTTCACTGTTGGGAAGATTTTAACTCACTTCCTGCCAGGATAGAAAGTGATGGGAAATCTCTCCAGTGGAGGCGCAGACTACAACGCTTTTTTAAATTTATAGTGGAGTTGCGAAAAGGTTATAACTTCTGACAATGTTTTTACTGCTGTCCGTGTCTTCCTGTCCTAGTGACAATGGCACCCCTTATTCCACGAATGGACATCAGGAGAGAAAATGAGAGAAAATCTTCCTGATGACAGACAGAAAATAAACCTGAAGCCGCGTACACACGACCATTTTTCATCTCATGGAAAAAAACAACCTTTTTCTCGATGTGATTCCTCTCAAGCCTGCCTTACCTACACACGATCGTGATAAAAAATGCTTGAGCAAAGCGTGGTGACGTACAACACGTGCGACGGCACTATAAAGAGGAAGTTTATGCTAATTTCCCATCTCATAACTTGCTTCTGAGTATGCGCACTTTTTTCCCCGTCGTTAAAGCGTACACACGACCGTTTTTCACAAAAAATAGTATAATAGTATATTCTAAATTTTTAATGCCCATTTTTCTCATCGAGAAAAATGCTCTGGAGCCTACACATGGCCGTTTTTTAACGGCCAATTTAAAAAAAAAATTCTCGTCATGAAAAACAGCATCATAGAAATTTTAACTCTTCTTCACTTTATCCAAATTCTGTCTATTGGCCAAAGTTAGGCTTTTATTGTACCAATAACATTAACTATGGAAGTGTTTCTTTATCTTCCCCTGGCAGCAGGCTTAAAGTGTTACTAAACAATTGCTTTTTTTACATGTTATACTTACCTGCTCTGTGTAGTGATTTTGCGCAGAGCAACCCGGATCCCCCTGTTCTCGGGTCACCCACTGTCGCTCCTGGCCCCTCCGCAGTAAGCAGCTTCCTCTGGGGGTACCCAAGCAGACACGCTCCGGAGCCGTGTCTCTGTGTGTCCATTAACACACGACGAGAAAACTGCCCGCAAAAAATTAGAACCTGCTCTATTTTTTCTTGACGTTCTTTTTCTCGTTGCGAAAACCGCTCGTGTGTATGCTTTTCCGAGGGGAAAAAAACATGCATGCTCAGAATCAAGTATGAGACGTGAGCGCTCATTCGTAATGGAGATAGCACATGCGTCACGCTGTAACGGACTGAAAAGCACAAGGCTGAAAAGCGCGAATCGTCTCTCCCCAAACTTTTACTAACATGAGGATCAGCAAAAGCAGCCCAAAGGGTGGCTCTGTTTGAATGGAACGTCCCCTGTATAGTGTTTTTGTACGTCACAACGTTTTTTTAAACCCGATCATTAAAAAAGCCTTGCCTACACACGATCGTGGAAAAAAAATGCTCTACAAAAGCGCAGTGATGTACAACGGCACTATAAAGGGGAAGTTCCACCCTTTGGGCTGCTTTAGCTGATTTCGTGTTAGTAAAAGACGATTCACGCTTTTCTGTTAAGCCGCGCACACACGATCGGTCAAAACCGATGAAAACGGACTGAAGGACCGTTTTTATCTGTCCAAACCGATCGTGTGTGGGCCCCATCGGTCAGTTATCCTTCGGTCAAAAAAAAAAGAGAACTTGCTTTAAAATTTGACCAATGGACGCCTGACCTGACTTCGTTTTTTTCAGCACGTCGTTGTGTTAAAACACGTAAACATCACAGCGTTCTAACACGATCGGTTTTTTAACCAATGGTGTGTAGGCACATCAGACCATCAGTCAGCTTCATCGGTTAACCGATGAAAACGGTCCTTCAGACCAGGTCCATCGGATGAACTGAACGTGTGTACGTGGCCTTACAGCGTGATAAATGTGCTTACTCCATTACGAACGGTGGTTTTACCAGAACAATCACTCCCATCTCATAACTTGCTTCTGAGTATGAGTGTTTTTTTCACGCCGTTAAAGCCCACACACGACCATGTTTTACAACCTTAAAAACAACAACGTTAAAAACGTAGTGAAAAAATAGAGCATGTTCTAATTTTTTTTTGCCCATTTTTTAGATAGTGAAAAATGCTCTGAAGCCCACACACGATCGTTTTTAATGCCAATTAAAAAAAAAACGTAATTTTTAGAACACGGCATCAGGGTCTTGAGACAAACAAATTTACTACTGACGGGGGTGCTTAAAATGGTGAGCTTTTATTTATTTATGTGAAACCTTATCCCAAAAAGTTTCAGTGCTATCCGGAGTTGAACTTCAAATTGTTAGTGTACCTAAATCTGCTAGCACATCTAACACTCCCCCCACCCGCCCGTGCTTCTTTATCCAGAGCGGAGACACTCTAATATAAGAGGCGTGTTACTGGCCAGATCACCAGAGGGAAAGAGGCCTAAAAAATATAAAACAAATGCATCCACCATATCTAATGATTAGTAATATGCAATAAATAAAATTTGTGGTTTTGGATTTAATACTGCTTTAAAACGTAAAATAATCTTAAAACACATATGCAATATTGTTGTTTTGGTATCATGATGTTTGTAGACAAAAGGCTGCTTCACTTCACTCTGGGATTGTGCCATTTCCTAGCTAAAAAGCTAGCCATACAGTCTGGCTTCTAATCCTTTAAGAATACATGGATGGATATTTACCAAACGTCAGGATAGTGTAGGACACTGCACTGAGTTCAAGTAAGGCACTGTGGAGGCAACACTTAGATTATGAAGTTTATTAAGTGATATTCTACATAAAGTGTTCAGATAAGTTTTTTGCAGAAAATAAGTATTAAGTGTGGAGTGATAGGCTGAACCAGACTTCTTATGTGTCCCTGACAGACCCGTCCTTTCTTGCAGCAGAACTTAGATGTAAGGGGGGACTCAGATTTGTTTGGAATTCATTTGATTTGTTTTACTGAATTTTTCCTCTCTTTTTTTGCTTCTCTTGTTCTAAATTATATCCTGCTGAAAACTCCAAGTAGAACATGTTCATTGATTTTTTTTTTTTTTTTTACATTATTTAAAAAAAAAAAATTGAAAAATATACCACGTGATACTCATGGTATCACAATAAACAATTACCCATAACTGCAATATGAATTTGCTCTGTATAGGCAATCAAGTTATGTACAAGTTATATATACATCCAGTGAACAGTGCATGTCATGCATAGCCCATTGTATTGCTCTGTCTTAGGCCATGTACACACGATGAGACTGGTCTGATGGACCGTTTTTATCGGACCACCGCTGAAGTGCTTTTGTGTACTAACCATCGTTTTGGTCCAACGGACAGGTGTCCATCGGACAGATTTTAAAGCAAGTTTTAAAACTTTGGTCTGATGAACAACAGTCCGATGGGCCATACACATGATCAATTTGGTCCGATGAAACTGGTCTTCGGGCCGGTCTGATCGTGTGTACGCGGCCTTAAAGGTTCCCATTTTTTCACCTTAATGCATCCTATGCATTAAAGTGTCACTAAAGGAAAACATTTTTTTAGCTAAATAGCTTCCTTTACCTTACTGCAATCCTGGTTTCATGTCCTCATTGTTCATTTTTGCTTTGAAGTTGCTGTAATCCTTCTCTGATCTCCACACTTCCTGTTTGTCTGTTTCCTTAAGAAAAAACTCATGGGAGCTTCTCTCGGTGGTCCCTGATCAAGGAGGTGTGATTACTGTGTGTCTAAAACCCCTCAGAACCAATCACTTTCATTTTAAAAACAAACACTGCCCTGTGTTTTTGCTATTGTTCTGTGTTTCTGTACTTCACAGAAACATAAAAATAGATTAAAAACAAAACTGAAACTGCTTATATAATTGATTTGTATCTATTTTTAATCATTTTTAAAAGGAATCAGTTAACTATTATGTCTCTTTACCCTGCAAACAGTCATTTCAGCAAAAAAAAATGTTTCCTTTACAACTCCTTTAAGGTAAAAAAACATCCGATGCTTAGTGGCCCCCCAGCCCCCCATCGAATGTCCCGCGTCAAAAACGCACTGGATTTTGGCCCGGTCTTCACGGCTCTTCATTGAATAGATTGATAGCAGCGCAGCCATTGGCTCGCTCTGCTGTCAATCAAATCCAATGGTGCAGGCATCGGGGGGCAGGGCCGAGTGCGGCATTCGTGTCTATGGATACAAATGCAGGACTCAGGAGCGCGCCTGCAAGGTAACCCCCTTGGGAAAGCTCTTTCCAGGGGGGTAAGCTGATGCGGGGAGGAGCAGAGACAGCCACAGAGGGACCCTAGAAGAGGAAGATTGGTGCCACTCTGTGCAAAAAGTGCTGCACAGGAGGTAAGTATAACATGTTTGTTATTTTTTTTTAACATTTGAATATTTAGTACCACTTTAATATTTACAGTTCCCTGTCAAGATTAAAGGCACATCGATCAGTTTGTCCTCACATGCCAGGGTGTTACATACCTGCCGCCGATCATGCTGGAAATTGGCGATGCAGGCTTTCCTTCTTGCGCTCGCCACCCCCACGAGATGCCGTGCATCCATAGGAGTCTATTGGGGGCGGCTAGAGGGAGGAGCGATATAGCTCAGCTGTAGGTAGACTCTGAACTGTCCTTTCAGGCCCACATCCAATCCCTGTCCAAATCATGCCGCTTTAGCCTCCACAACATTTCTAGAATATGCCTTTTTTCAACTAATGACACCACCAAGCTTCTAATTCACTGCCTGTTTATCTCTCGCCTCGACTAATGAAACTCCCTTCTCATTGGATTACCTTTACATAGACTATCCGCCCTTTAGTCCATAATGAATACTCCTGCTAGATTAATCCACCTTGCCAACCATTCAGTGTCCTCCATCCCTCTCTGCCAATCCCTGCACTGGCTTCCACTCACCCAATGAATAAAAATCAAAGTGCTAACAATAATTTACAAAGCCATCTATAACTCGGCCCCCAGCTACAGTACATCACTAACCTAGTATCAAAATACCAACCAAGCCGCTCTCTTTGGTCCTCCCAAGACCTCCTGCTCTCTAGCTCCCTTGTCACCTCCTCCCATGCTCGCCTCCAGGATTTCTCCAGAGCTTCTTCCATCCTTTGGAACTCCCTACTCCAATCTGTCCATCTGTCCACTTATCTATCCATATTTAGATGATCCCTGAAAACCCTTCTTTTTAAAGAAGCCTATTCTGCTTCTAAGTAATACTCTGTTTCACTTGATCAGCTCATCCCCCACAGTCATTGCCTTTTGTATTACTTGACCCAGCCTCCTAGATTGTAAGCTCTAATGAGCAGGGCCCTCTGATTCCTCTAGTACAAATGTAATGTAACTGTAATATCTGCCTTCATTTTGTTAAACGCTGCGCAAACTGTTGGCGCTATATAAATCCTGTATAATAATAATATTAATAAGCTTTGCATCATAGTGCAGAGTTTAGAAGAAAGTCATATAACCAACTTAGTTGATGCTCTTTTTGTTGGCTGTAATACATTATGTTTCTCTTTACATGCTGAGAATTGTGTGGGAATCATTCCAACTACATAACAAAATCTACCTGTTGTAATGGGTATCTTTACAGATCTATATAGGAGCATGAAGCCCTTCCTGCATGTTTGTATAGCTATGTATATTACTATAATGACTGCATGGTGTCTATTCAATTCTGATTTTCAAATACTAGATGAAAACATGGACTTTGCTCTGCTTACATGAACCTGAACGGGTTAATAACATATTTCATGGGTTCCCAATAGTGAGGCAACTGTTTACAGGCAGAGGAATCCTCTTCCAAGTTTTCCAGACATAAGCAGGATCAAATTCCTGAAATAGTTTCCAAGTCCACCCTGTGGAAGAGACTTGTACTTTCTCTAGCAACCTATGTCTATAGCTGCGTCTTCCCATAAAAATGTGGCGGTGTTTTGTGAAGGATTACTGTTCCTGGTAGTCTGACGACAAGCATTTATACAGACAGCTAGGGTGGCTCTTGGGGCATATAAACTGGGGCTTTTGTTAAGAACATGCTACAGATAATAATAATAAGCCATAGCCGTCAATTACATTTTAACTTAAAGGGGAGTTCCAGGCTTTTTTATGTTTAATAATAGTTAGCAGCTACAAAAAGTGACCGATCGGAAATTCCGTTCTTCTGCATGGAACTCCGACTGAGAAAAAAACATGCATGCTGTCGACGCATGCTCGGAAGCATTGAACTTATATTTTCTAGGCTTGTCGTAGTGTTGTACATCACCGCGTTTTGGACAGTTGGAATTTGGTGTGTCCGTGTGTATGCAAGGCAGCTTGAGCGGAATTCTGTTGGAAAATCCCATCGGAGTTTATGCCGACGAAAAAAACGATCGTGTGTACGGGGCATTAGAGGATTTTTACCAGTTGACACTATACAAAACAAAAAGGAAAGTTTAGGCCGGAGTTTCACTTTAAATCCCACTGTAGCCATTATTTATAAAATAGGATTATGGTATGGTGTCCATGCTCTTTGAGGCCTATTTATAAATAAGTACAATGAGCAATGACATTTTTCAAATTGTAGTAATACCTTAGAAATAATTTCTTATTGATCTGACTGCATCTAACTATAATTTTATTGGTTGTAATTGGTTTTCAGAATTGGCCCTTGCACTTTGTGAATGGGGATGATTGTTTTCCATCTATGTTAGATTTTGTGCATTACGGGATGACTGACCTATACGCTGGTTGTATATAATAAACAATTTTAATTACATTTTTTAGCTGCAAAGATCGCTTCACTGGTTTGAAATGAAAATAATTATAAATATGACTATTAAAAATATACCTTAGATATCATCAGTATAATGACACTAGGTATTCAAAGATATCAATCCCTTTCTAATATGAGCTCACTGGCTAATTACTTCTCCCTGCATATACTGTATGTACAATTGTAACAGATTTACATTTTACAAAAATAAACATTTCTGAAAAGCATATGGTCCTTGTAAAAGTAAGGAACTGGAAATATTTTCCTAGTGGTAGTTATGTCTCTAGGTAGGCCAAGAAGTGTGACACCCCCTTGGGGTGCCTTTTCCTTCTACTACTAAGGTGTTATTAGGGGTGTGCAGTATCTGTAACCCACAGCCAGTATCGCCTTCCCTTTGCTCAGAAGTGTGATTTACCTGATTTACCAATAATTGCTAGAAAAAAATTAAAAGCCGTGTCTGGAATCTGAATCAGGATTGCAGGATACACTGGAGGCTGAAGACAAAAGCAACACTGATCCTGAACACTGGCCCAGTTTACATAGCCCATTTGGCAGCTACATCTGTCACAAGTGCACGTGAGCGTTGGTGTGCAGGTGTGTGCACATGGGTATGCGCTTTAGCATTAGCAAGTGACAAATTTCTGCAAGCACAAAAAGGAACATTAGCCTGTGCACAGGAGTTTGTCCAGAAAAGCCAACTTGTTTATTGCCATGACTTTCCTTAGGCCTTTTTCAAACTGAGGCGGTTGCAGGCGCTATTGCGCTAAAAATAGCATCTGCAAACCGACCCTAAACAGCAGCTGCTGTTTCTTCAGTGTGAAAGCCTGAGGGCTTTTACACTGGAGCGGTGCACTAGCAGGACCGCTCCAAAAGTCGTGCTAGCAGCATCTTTGGAGCGGTGAGAGGAGCGGTGTGTTTACCGCTCCTCCACCGCTCGTTCCCATTGAAAGCAATGGAAAACCGCACAGTCCCTTCAGAGTACAGGCGCTGGTGACGTCACCAGCTGCATGCAGTGTGAATGTCTCCTAAACCATTCGGGTTTAGGAGGCATTTACTGTACCTACAGGTAAGCGCCACAAGTTCAAAAACAGGGTTTACCTCCACTTTAAGCCTTATGCCGCGTACACACGGTCGTTTTTTGCGATGAAAAAAAAACGACGTTTTCTGTGAAGTAAAAAACGACGTTTTTGAAACGTCACTTTTCAAAGACAATTTTGCATACACACCATCGTTTTTTCACAAAAAGCGAGGTTACGTTCACCACTCTTTTCCATTGAAGCTCGCTTCATAACTAGCTTCTGGGCATGCGCGGGTTGAAAAACGTCGTTTTGAACGACGTTTTTGCTACACACGGTGACTTTTTGTGAAACAAAAAACGACGTTTTGAAAAACGACACAAAAAATTCAAGCATGTTGGAATTTTTTTTTTTGGTCGTTTTTTTTAAGACAAAAAACGACGTTTTGCCCACACACGATCAATTTAAATGACGTTTTAAAAAACGTCGTTTTTTTTCATCGCAAAAAACGACCGTGTGTACGCGGCATTAGTTTATGAAGCCGTAACTTTAATTTGCCTTGTTTTTTTCAGCCACTTGATTCAGATTTTCAGCTCTTCATTGCCGTAAAATAAAGGTTGGTATACAAATAGTTATGCTTTAGTTAAATTGAGCCAGGTGACATTTAAACAAAGGAACATTATTTTGTGCAGAAAAACTAGTAACGTGTGATTAAGATTACAAGTTCACTGAATGAAGAAAAAAATCTTACCATTTAACTTTTGGCAACTTCTCAGCATTCCTCGTCGCACATGCCAAGTGTATCAGACCTTCCAGTCAAACGATCGCTTACCTAATCATTTGAGCACTTGGGAAATGTTACTTGTTTTACTGTCAGCTACATTGCATTGTTTTATAAGCACATTATGTAGTGCAAGGTTCAGACAGCAAATGGTTGTTCCTTTACATATACGCTGTCTATGTGTATTTTGCATAGGCTTAGGAAAGAAGACAGGATTTCACTGGCATCCTGTTCAGAAATCTTTCAGTTATGAATGTACAAAGGTATAGGTTTTGTTCCAGTTTTTTTTTGGCAGCATTCAGGGGTTTAAAATGTGGAACTGTCATTGTCAGTATAGATAGAATATTGTAATAATTCGCAACAGTAATGCCACGTACACACGACCGTTTTTCGGGTTCTAAAAAAAACGTTTTTAATGGTGTAGAAAAAGTTTTTTTCAACCCAATCATTAAAACGATCTTGCCTACACACGATCATGAATAAAAAATGCTCTAGCAAAGCGCGGTGACGTAAAAAGACGTACGACGGCACTATAAAGGGGAAGTTCCATTCGGATGACGCCACCCTTTGGGCTGCTTTAGCTGATTTCGTGTTAGTAAAAGACGATTTGCGGTTTTATGTCTGTTACAGCGTGATGAATGTGCTTACTCCATTCCACGGTAGTTTTACCAGAACGAGCACTCCCGTCTCATAACTTGCTTCTGAGCATGCATGTTTTTTTCACGTTGTTAAAGCCCACACACGACCATTTTTTACAACCTTAAAAACGACAACGTTAAAAACATTGTGAAAAAATAAAGCATGTTCGAAAAAAAAATTGCCCATTTTTTATAACCCAAAAAATGCTCTGAAGCCCACACACGATCGTTTTTAATGACATTAAAAAACACGTAATTTTTTTAGGACCCGAAAAACAGTTGTGTGTACGTGGCATGAGACTGAGGCCGCGTACACACGATCAAATCTATCTGCTGGAAACGGTCTGACAGACAGATTCGATCGTGTGTACGGGCGGACAGACAGATTTGGCCAGCAGACAGATTTTAAAGCATGCTTTAAAATCTGTCTGCTGGGAATCCGTCCGTCCGACTACTCACACATGCGTCAAATGGATCCGACGCATGCGTGGAAGTAATTTACTTTCTGGTGCAGTGACGTGGCAGCGTCAACGTCACCACCACGTCACCGCGCTGTCTGCCGGCGGGGATTTTGGTTTGATCGTGTGTACAGCGATCAAACCAAAACAGCCCAGCAGACAAATCTGATCAAATCGGTCTGTCAGACCGATTTGAACAGATTTATTTGGTCGTGTGTACGCGGCATGAGGGTTGTTTTGGGTACTTCTTGGTGATCTCAGTTGGGTGCAGCCATGCATCTAATTGTGCATTCATCTGCCAAGACTAATGTCCTTGCATCCAGTGGCAGGGAATCTGCTGCAATTTTATAGGACCAGTTCATTTTAGCAGGGTTTGGGTGATTAGGTTTATCCACACTTAGTTGCAGTTTCTTTGTCCATGCAGCATCTTTCTCCTGAGAAGGCATGATATTATGTGTGCTTGTATGCCATCTGCTTGACTGCTTCCTTGTATGCTCCAGAGTGCTTGGGTCAATACTGGGTGTTATAATAATTTAGTTGAGTGCCCTGTGACAGAGCTTGAGAAATAGGTTCTAGCTAGTGCTTATTGAGTGTTGGGGCTTGCCCTGCTAATCCTGATTGCAATTCTGGTTATGGTGCAGCCTGTCTTCTGATTTGCATTATTCAGATCTCTGTCACCAGCCTGGACATCCACACATCATTTGATGCTACCTGAACACCACCTTTTCTTGTCTATCCTGTATAGCTATTCTGTGTGCAAGACATTTGGCCTTGTTCTGTTTACAGAAGCTAATAATGGCTTTATTCTTTGCATTTAAGACAACAAAATCCAAACCTTCTTAAAGTGGCATTCACCTACGGACAGCAATTAGGCAAGTGAAACTATTGGAAAGAGTTCATAACCAGAACTATAGAGCAGAGAATATCTTGACTCGCTCCAAGGACAAATTGCTCCTTTAATCTCATCCCTAGGCAAAGTGAACCTCCCCCATCACCAACATGTATCCCACACAAGTGCCTCTTCTAAGATAAGTCATCTAGCACTGTCTGGACACACCACCCACCTGTCCTTTGTCATAAAGTCATCATGCCTTGTAGTTTTTTTGTGGACCATGAGAGAACCCCATCAGCCAATAGAAAGTGTCCACTTCACCCAGGCAGTGATGTGGGCAACTGTATAATGACTCTCCTACTCTTCATCAAGGAAAAAAGAAGACCACAACCTTGCTTGCCACTGAACATGCATTTAGGTATTTAAACTGGGCTTTTAGATTAGGACTTTTTAAAATTTATACCCGGAGATCATCTCCAATTTACTTCATTGAAATCTTGAAAATTGTCAGTTTAAGTATGAGAAGACATAAATAAAAAACTAAAGGTAAAGTTAAGCCCAGAAGAATAAGTATTCTGTAACTTACACAGTGGATCATGTTAGCGGGTCTGGTTATTACATTGCAAGGGGTTGGAATAAAGATGGAGGGGAAGTGTTTTGGCCTAATGGCCACCTGGTCAACCATTTTGAAATGGATGGCCATTATCCCTCTTATTTTAACAGCCAAAGTTTGTTGGGAGGGAACAAAAGCAATGGGACATATTTGCTCATCATATCCAATTGTTTCTGTTCCCCCTAAGACACCAGTAGAAATGACAAAAAAAGTCTATGTCCAGCTGTCCTCTAATGTCTGCATGTTGGCCTCTTATGCCTTGTACACACGATCGGAATTTCCGATGAAAAAAGTTAGACAAATCTTTTTCCGACCGTGTATGGGCCCCATCTGACTTTTTTTTTGTCAGGGTTTAGAAAAAGAACATTTTTTCTATCGAAATTCCGATCGTCTGTGTGGAACTCCGGTGGAGGAAAAAACACTCAGAATCAAGTCAACGCATACTCCGAAGCATTGAACTTAATTTTTCTCGGGTCATCGTAGTGTTTTGTCACCGCGTTTTGGACGGTCAGAATTTGGTCTGACAGTGTTTATGCAAGACAGCTTGAACGAAATTCCGATGAAAAATTCCATCGGATATTATCCCATCGGAAAATCTGATCGTGTGTACAGGGCATAAATTGTGTGAGGCTTCGTAGTCTGATAGTTGTGTATCTGATAGTTGTGTATGTAGAGGAAGGTACAGATTGTAAAGAAAGGAATGTGGTGCTCATCCTTTTTGTATAACCATCATCGATGGGGTATTTCTGTGCATCTGGATTACCTGAACCATTTTAATCTAGAAAGGTTTTGTGATTTAATTATTTTCTCATATATGTGGTTAATAATGTTATCTATCATATTTGTTGTTGGGTGATAAGTCAGTGACAGTTGGAGGTTTGACAAGATATAAATTCAAGACTTGCTTGATGACCTAATTTTTTATTTTTTTTCTCCAGCTATTGAGCTTACTCATTCTCCTTTCCCTGGAGAAAGCCTATTTAAATGCACAGTTCAGCTACCTTTTAAACTGAAAGATTAATTGGATTTTATGTTTCACAGAGAAGAAAAATGGATCAGACAGGAAGCCAAGTTACAGGCTCTGTATGACATAAGCATAGCCTTTATTATTTCTCTCTGAGCACTTTTTATTTCTGTTGATCTTTGTTGGATTAGCTAGTTTTCATTTCTTTTAATCTTTGTGGTTCCAAGTGTTGGATTAGCTAGATACGTCAACCTCACGTCTGCCCAGAGCATAAAACAATCTATGATATATGTATAACACAACTCATTATATGAAACCTGACTGTTTAGGTCCAAAGTACAGCATAGGACTATTCCTTTTTTTTTTCTTTTTTTTTTTTATTCCTATCAGTAAAAAGACAACTGTTTTTATACATGCATGCAGGTTAAAAAAAACTTCAGACCTTCAACCTTTAACTTTCAACCTTTACACCGGCCTGCCTAGAGACTCACTTAAAGCTTACCATCAGGTTCGCTTGAAAAACCAAGAGGCCTGTGCAAACGGGCCCTAAGGCTGGTCATAGACAGATCAAACTTTGTCCGATTTCAGCTGAATATGCTGAAATTTTAACTGTGGGTGGACCTACAAGCACCACCGGCTCTACAAAGGTCGATTTAAATTTGGACTGAGCTGGGTAGCAAATTTTTGCTGTACATTGACAGTAATTGCATTCTATAAGATGCAGTCACTGTTGGGCAAAACCACTGTATTCAGAGAGCCGCGAGTGCTGCAGCTGCCGAGTACAGTAACTGGCAGTGGAGATTTCGCTATACACACTGTTTAGCTTGGATGGGGAAATTATTATTCTGTCCTTCAGCCCAAGGGCTGAACAAGAGGAAATGGACTCATGTGGCCAGCATAAGCAAAGAAAGTAAACGATTACAGGAAAACAGACTGTGGCGTTATTGCAATCTTTATTCCTATAATTTATGACTGAATGCAGCATATCCATGTAACATGCCCTCATGCTGCAGTGTGTGTGTGCACATTGGACCAATCTGTTGGATCATTATGAAGTCAGTAAACAGTTTGCTGTTAGAGGGAGTTGGATAAGTGACAAGAAAAGTGTAACATTTGGCAGCGGGGACCTGAGTGATGCTATCTCACAGATTTCACACACTTCACAGATTTTCTTAAGAAGTGAACATTTCCAATGCTTTGTTTACCAACAACAGCGCTTAGGAGAGATCTCTCTGTGACTATCTGCGCCTGAGTACACTAGAGGCCTATGGTGGGCTCCCTGCACTGTTTTAATGAATGTGATTCTCTGTCTTTTATATACTAATAAACACTGAATCAATCAGACAGAAAAGCATTAAATATATGGGAAAATGCTCAGTACCTTCAAGAGATGCATGTAAAATAGATCAGCTCTTTGGAAGTAATCCTACCAGTGTGTGTTAACATTTCAAAGCCTATTTCTATGTAGAGTTTGTGACTAAATGTACATTAGGGCAATTGAATTTATTTATTTTGTTATTCACCTTTTGCTTCCTGGTTTGAGGAGATACACAATGGTTGTGCTTTACTATTGGCTCTCACAATGCAAGTCAATGGGGGAGATTTACAAAAAGTGGTGAACACAGAATCTGGCGTAGCTGTGCATAGTAAGTAACCAATCAGCTTCTAACTTCAGCTTTTTCAATAAAGCGTTGACAATAAAACCTAGAAGCTGATTGGTTACTATGCACAGCTGTGCCACAGTCTGTAAGCAAATGTTTTAGTCAATCTCCCCCCTATATGTCAGTGTATAATGATGTTAATTCATTATTAAAGATCAATACTGAAGATCACTCCATAAAATAAAAGATGATCATAAAACAAATGATATTGTATACAGATCTCATCGTATGTGACTATCATTAGGGAGCTTCCCTAATCAGACCACCCAGAATTCTATATTGTTACATATGTACGTACATACTTTTATTCTGTGATGGCAGAATTCGCAGCTGCTCATTTTTTGTGCAATGACTGCACGTTTTGTTGTGCTTGATGGAATACAGAGGACTCCAGAGCATATGTTAATGTAGAAGAGGGTCCTGTTCCCTGACCCGTAGCTAATAACGAACCAATCCCGTGCAACTACACAAGATTCCTAAGCTAAAACTTGAAATGCCTCAGTTATCTACAAATAAACACCATTAATTGCTCCACAAGTGTCTTGCCTAAATACTTTTGCTTCTTGTTAATGTGTCTGTACATGTGTTTTCCAAAAAATGAAACCGAGGAAGGATTTTGAAATGATTTGAAATGAGTGAACAGATTTACAGGAAGACATAAAGAATTGTCAGTTGTGAGAAGCTCCAGTTTATGTGCATGTCCCAAATGACCTTGCTCCAAGGATAAAAAGGGAGGCTGATGAAATGAGTCTACAGATGGCAAGTGATCTCAACTCTGCAATAATGAAATGACACAAAGAAAAAAATGGGCCAGATACAGTTTGTAAATACAACAAGGACAAGGGACTGACTGCCTGTAACATTTTACCAGGGTTATTTCAACGGAGAAACAAGTCAGCATGCCCAGCGGGACAGACCTGCTTTGTATTGTTCAGCGCTCCGTGGAAAATAGCTTGAAACACACATTGTGTGCTTTAGCTAACATTAGGATGAGGATTATGATAATAATAATAACAATAACAATATATACCGGTATTATTATTATTATTATTATTTACAACCTAAGTTTTAAAGAATAAAGCAGATATGTTTAGGATCTATTTACTGATGCATATCAAAGCTCATTTATAAAAACTAGACAAAAAAGAATAAGCACCGAACTGGAGTAGCTGCTCATTATAACCAATCAAAATCTTTGTTTGTTTTTTTTGCCATAAAAGCTAAAACCTGATTGGTTGCTATTGGCAACAGGTTTGTACTCATTTTCATTTATGCTGTTTCAATTAATCATTCCCGTTCAGTGTGATTTTTTTTTTTTTTATCTTGTAAACTTTAATTATGAGATGTTGTTATTTGATTCTTTATTGTATCCCATAGAACATAGGAGACTACCAACTGCTTGTGTTTTATGATTTAGGCTTTCGTAGGTTAGCTTCTTTTCCCCAGTTTTCTTGTTAACCTCTCTGGCGGTTTTCCCGAGTGTGGCTCAGGGTTAAATTTCAGCCATTGCAGATTGCATTGCCGGATCCTGGTTCGGTATACTTACCTTGTCCCCAGGATCCTGCAATGTCCCCCCGCTGTGTCCGCGGGCTGTGTCCTCTGCCAGATGCCTCTGTGTGCGTTGTGACACATGGGAGGTGGAGCCTGGTGGCAAATTCAAAATGTGAACACAAAGCATAAACCATACATTACACTGTACTCTTCCAGATTACATTACTGTATGAAATCATTTCACCTCCCTTTTGTCCCTAGTGCTTTGTCCAGTGCACTGCATGCAGTTTTATATTCTATATACTGTTCTTTCTGCCTGGAAACTGGAGATTGTCCATATCGACCAAAAAGTGTCCCTTTACGTCAAAAGTGGTTTTAGACCAGCTAGAAAACAGCGATAGTAGATTAGAACAATTACAGAATTGAGCGATAGTGATAGTGAATCGTAGGGGAAAATAATTTTATTATTATTATATTATTATTTTTTATAATTTATAGTTATTTATTATATTATAATTTATGATTTTGTGTTTCAAACGTTATCATATCCAGGATATCTACTAGACTCTTGTTTGGACAGATTTAAGTGTCTTATTACTTATGCCGCGTACACACGATTGGTCAAACCGATGAGAACAGTCTGATGGACCGTTTTCATCAAACCAAACCGATCGTGTGTGGGCCCCATCGGTTATTTATCCATTGGTAAAAAAAAATCAAACTTGTTTTAAAATTAACCGATAGTAAAAAAAAACGGTTGTCTGTAGGCACGTCCATCCGTTAAAAATCCACGCATGCTCAGAATCAAGTCGACACATGCTTGGAAGCATTGAACTTAATTTTTTTCAGCACATCGTTGTGTTTTAAGTCACCGCGTTCTAACACGTTAACTGAAAAAAATTGGATTTTAAGGGCAATGAAACAATTCACAAAAATTGAAAAAATATATAATAATTTAATATGGAAAAATACAAAAAACATGATCTAACAAAAAAATATTACAAAATTATACATAATACACAAACCACATGTGTGGTATATTAAAAACATATAATGAATGACAGTACATGGGCTCAGGGGTACATGCAGATGACTGTTTTGACGCGTTTCGAGATGTGGATTACACTTGGTGTCTTCATCAGGAAAAACACAGTATTTCTGCAATTAAAGGTAAACAAATAAATAGTACATGTACTTAATGCAGATCGTCAAACATGATAACAGATCGTGTATTGATAATCTGATAAACAAATTTTTATAAGTACCCAAAAGAAAAAAAGAAAGGAAATTTGCTAACACAGTCATCTGCATGTACCCCTGAGCCCACCAGGTTCTTGTGGTTCATCATATCATTTATTCAATAATTTCATGTATGTTTTTAATATACCACGCATGTGGTTTGTGTATTATGTATCATTGTGTAATATTTTTTGTTAGATCATATTTTTCCATATTAAATTATTATATATTTTTTCAATTTTTGTAATTTGTTTCATTGCCCTTAAAATCCAATTTTTTTCTGGAGGTAATTTTTTGTTTACATTTACCTGGGATGGTGGCAATGCTCACTATAAGAGTGTTGGGAGTAAATCTTTGTTTTAAAACATAGCATTGTTTTAGTGATAAAGTTTTTATTTTTTTATTTATTTTTTTAGTTTAGAGAGAATGATATGAGTGTTAGGGGCACCACAATTTCTGTCTGCTAAGCTTTACAAGCTGACAGTCAAGAGAGGGTGTCAACATTGGAGCAGCGAGTTGCAGCTCAGTTCCCATTTTCTCTTGGGGACCTGAGGACTTTAAAACCTTTTTACGATACCCCTGCCTTACATGTATTAGTCTAGGGACTGAAACTGAAAAACCATATACATCTAGTATCTACAGTATGTTCTAAATCACTTCTGTAAGTATACGTACATTTTGGAATTATTTCAACAATCTGAACCCCTTTCTTACACTGGAGCCTTCATTTTAGTTACTCTTTTCATTGTTACCAGAATGTAATAGAGGAATAAAATGTTTTACAGAGGACACACTAAATCAACTTGTGGAGGAGGCAATATTGCCTCACATCACAGATTCTAGTTCTAGCAAGGTCATGGAGGCTAGATGGGAATGTTCAGACAAGACACTATAAAGCCTTTATTTCATTTAGTGATGGAATTAAGTGATTGAATCGGCGGTTTCTACTTCCAAGGCTGCAAATGTACAGCTTTCTTTTTTTGTAGAGGACTGCAAGGTGTTTTTACAGTTGAACTATGGGATTTGTGTAATCAACCTGTATATGTGTTAGAGTCTAGTCTATACACAGGGGTACAAAGCCCAGATTTGTGGAAATGCCACATAGGCCACAGCCTTTGGTTGTAGTAGACAATGCTTTATTTCATCTCCTTTTTACTTTTTTCTCTGCTGTAAAATTGCAAGCATCAAATAGGGATTATTTCTTTAGAAATATACTGTATGTACCATACCCTTTATAGTTACACTTTAGACCAGGGGTATCCAAACTTTTTTCAAAGAGGGCCAGATTTGATGAAGTGAACATGTGCGAGGGCCGACCATTTTGCCTGACATTCTGTGAACCATTGTTCAACCATTGTGTGTTAGTTCGAGCACTAATGCACTGTCCAAGAATTCTCTTGCCTTTGTGGCTGTGTGTAGTGAAGAGATGAGCTCAGGCGTGCTATTTGGATATACCATATTTATCGGTATATAAAACGGACCTTAACTTTAAAAAAAAAATCGTATTTTTTAAATAAAGAACTGTGAATCAAAATAAGGGTCACTGCCCATAAATACAGCCTCACAAGTGCCATAAATGCAGCAACCCCTGTTGCCCTGAATGCAGCAACCCCTGTTGCCCTGAATGCAGCAACCCTTGTTGCCCTGAATGCAGCAACCCCTGTTGCCCTGAATGCAGCAACCCCTGTTGCCCTGAATGCAGCAACCCTTGTTGCCCTGAATGCAGCACCCTTTGTTGCCCTGAATGCAGCACCCTTTGTTGCCCTGAATGCAGCACCCTTTGTTGCCCTGAATGCAGCACCCCCCGTTGCCCTGAATGCAGCACCCCCCGTTGCCCTGAATGCAGCACCCCCCGTTGCCCTGAATGCAGCACCCCCCGTTGCCCTGAATGCAGCACCCCCCGTTGCCCTGAATGCAGCACCCCCCGTTGCCCTAAATGCAGCACCCCCCGTTGCCCTAAATGCAGCACCCCCCGTTGCCCTGAATGCAGCACCCCCCGTTGCCCTGAATGCTGCACCCTTTGTTGCCCTGAATGCAGCACCCCCCCCCCTTGCCCTGAATGCAGACTCGCCATCGCAGCCTGATTCATGGACATCTACAGCCTTGGAGGAGACAGGATAGGGGCGGGACTCAGGGATTCATTGGGGCCGCAAAAGACATACATGTCAAAATTACCAGGTGGGGTGTCTGAAACCGGAAAGCGGGCCGCGATTGGCCCATGGGCCGGACTTTGGACTTGTCTGCTTTAGACAGAAGACGGGCCCATTAATTAATGTCTGGTTTAATTTAAACATAAATGTACAGTACATTTTTGCAAGAAAAACGGTTGTCCTGTATAAGCCTCTGCTTTTCTATAGGTATATGACATTAACATTATGTTTAGTGATTGGTGAGGAAAGTAAAGTTTAAGCAAAGCTTCTATAAAATGTTAATTAGGTGTTTAGAATAGCAAAAAGTAAACCGAGGTCACTGGAATTTCACACGCCGTGCTCCTCTTGGCTTGGCTTTGCAGTAGATATCTGACTTACTGCACAGTTTTGTTTAGTGGTTAGAACTTTCCCTGCCAGGTGTGAGAATCTTCTCATGGCTCCCATCAAAGAATTTCCTCTTTGTTGTGTGTGGCTGGATGTGCCAAACGCCACAAGGACAGAATAAAGACAAACTTAAAAGAACTTCTTCACAATAGCGTCTACTCATGGATCACTTACAGCCTTCAAACAAAGCTTCCCATAACTGACAGCCCTCAAGATAAACTCAGAAACTTGAGCTTGATACTATTTTCAAGTAGCTCTATATCAAGGAAAATGGAAAATGGGATAAATCTAAGGCTACATGGCTTCTTATATTAGGATTAAAAGAAGGGGAAAACACAGGATGAATCACCACAAAACCCAAATAAATTGGTTTCAGCCCACAGGCTTAATGCAGACAAAATTTCAATCTGTGAAATTCTGTACATAAAACTTGGGAAAAATGGAATTGACATATTTTATGTATCAAATAATGCTTTTTTATGTCACTGATCATGTTGGAATTTTAAAGCTGCAGACATATATATTTTTGGTGCAGGCTATGGTGTACTTAAAATATGTGTAAATGTGAAGTGAATTGATTTTTTAAATGCTGCCTGTAAAGAAAAAGTATAATAATTAGCAGAACTACAGTGGCTGAGAATCCTTTGGGTCCATGCACACTGGCTTAAAAATGTTCTGCCAAGGGAACTGGCGTTTTTATTTTATTTTTTAAGCCAGTGTGCATGGAGCCTTTCATACAGTATCTGACACTTCCAGGGCTATTAGATGCCTGGTCTCCAATATAAAACACAGTAGTAATGTACAGTAGGAGCTGTCAGAGGGAACCGCAGTTTATCACAGGTGGTCACACCAAAAGGTATGTCAGATGCATGTGATGCTTCTGCAGTTGTAACTCATCAACAGAGTGTAGAACGGTGGTGTGGAGATGGGGGTTGAGGGGATCAGGACAGGTATGTATTAAATCCTTCTTTTTTTTTCTTTTTTTTTTTTTAGCTGAAAGTATTTTTTTTTTTTTTTTTGATCTAGTGACAAACTTCCTTTTAGGAGTAGCACTGGACTTATTATTATGACTTACCAGTGGTAGCTGAGATCCACCTGATACTTGTAATCCTCAGAGTTTTCATATCTGGTGGTGAACAGAATTTAAACTTATAAGTTTATAAGCCTAACAAAAAACTATACTTTATTTATACATAAAGTCTGGCCCCTGGCTTCTATGTTTTGGATACGCCAACAGTGAGACCTTCCTGCCATGATTCCAGTGATCTTCTGTCAACTAATCCAGCAGGTGCTGGAACTTCTTCATAGGTTCCAGCACCTGCTGTTGAATTTGTCCTAATTTAACCACTTTCTTACTGGGCACGTACACCCCCTTCCTGTCAAGGCGAAATTTCAGCTTTTGGCACCGTCACATTTTGAATGAAAATTGTGCGGTAGTGCGACGTGGCTCCCAAACAAAATTGATGTCCTTTTTTTCCCACAAATAGAGCTTTCTTTTGGTGGTATTTGATCACCTCTGTGGTTTTTATTTTTTGCGCTATAAACAAAAAAATAGCGACAATTTTGAAAAAAACACAATATTTTTAGTTTTTGCTATAATAAATATCTTGCGTGCTTCCCAGTGGCCGGAGGGGTCGAGGCCGTCAATAGACGGCCTCCCGGACCTGAAGAGCCACCTTGTGGCCATCATTTTACAATGGCCCCAGCTCCATCAAGTTAAAATAAATGAGAACTCATCAGGGTGAGTTGAAGCCATGGGATTCCATTACTAATAAGATATGTTCAGCATGTGGCACCATTCAGATAATTAGATTGGTACCCACAGCAAGTGACACATGCTGGGTTTTATTTAGCTACCTTGTTTAGACGTGTAATCAGTTTCTGGTGAAGGATAGTCTTCCAGCACAACTTCCTTTGTGGCTTTGAGATGTCATGTGACCAAATGCCAATAGCCACAAAGAAAGCTGATGCTGGAACATGTGAAGGTCTGTCTCAATAAATCATGTATTTTAGAAATGCCCACATTTACCATGCCCATCAATCAATGAGGCATCCTGGCACTCTTTGCAGTGTACATTTTATTTCGTCCACAGACATCCGTTTATCTGTTTCTGCCATAAGCGAGCTATTTGCTTGAGTTTGCCCCCAGGTAAAAGGTCACCAATCCCTCCGTTTTTGGAGCCCCTCACAGTGGCCATAGCAGGTGTGCAGACCCAAATCAGACATTCCTAAAAGACATAAGAAATTGTCAGGTTGTTTGATTTGCAAAGGCTAAAATATCAGGTTTTGGCAAACTGATACCTTATGCCTTGTAAACACGATCGGAATTTCCAAGGAAAAGGGTCAGACGGAATTTTTTCATCGGATATTCCGACCGTGTGTGGGCCCCATCTGACTTTTTTTCTTTGGAGTTTAGGACATGTTTTATTTTTTTCCGATCGGAAATTTCGATCGTCTGTGTGGAACTCCGACGGAGAAAAAAACATGCATGCTCAGAATCAAGTCGACGCATGCTTGGAAGCATTGAACTTAATTTTTCTCGTCGTAGTGTTTTATGTCACCGCATTTTGGACAGTCGCAATTTGGTCTAACAGTGTGTATGCAAGACAGCTTGAACAGAATTCCGACGTAAAATTCCATCGGATTTTATCCCATCGCAAATTTCGATCGTGTGTACGTTAAAGCATACGTTACAACTTTTTTTGATAAGAACGAGGGACACCTATTAGCAAAAGTATGTCAGCATAGGACGCACCCCCTGTCATATAAAGGAGACTTATACAAGAAATAGTAGCTAAACTCATAAGTGCTTTTTTACCACTACTACTCCTTTATATTGGTTTTTGACATTTAAAAATGCAGCAATTTAGAATTTGGATGAAAGGTTTAGCACTGAGAAACACTTTTTGAAAGATAAATAGTGCATTGTATATACAACTATATAGAACAGACCAACATGAGGGAAAATGAGGAGGAAAGAGGGCCAGAGGGACTCTGTTCCCAATCAGGGATAGTCCCTCGAAATCAGGGACCGTTGGGAGCTATGCTTAAAGTGTTCAGATAAAAGTCTCTAACTTTCATTGAGCCCCTATGGGTAGTAATATTCGTAGCCAGTTTGTAAACAGTAGCAGGAATACTTATTCACCATAGCTTTCACAATAGAGTTTTATCATTTAGACATACACCACAAAACATCCTGAACTTCACTTTTGAGTGGTGCCAAAACACCAGGTGGACTTACAGGTCTAACTGGAGATTTTCACTACAGGAAAAAGATGGGACAAAGCAGTGAATCTCTATCCAAACTACAAAAGATGCCTCATACTGTATTGAGTCATTGCAAGAAAACCGTACTTACTTTTTTCAGAGGCATCATTTATGTGCTATGAGGTGGAGGTTAATATTTAGTATTTTCAGTGTTATATACTTACTGCGTGTAAGTAAAGCATGATTTTGTCATTTTATTTCTGAGCAAGGAAACCATAGTCCCAGATGTATAGCACAATATACTGATGTTGTAAACCATCCATACTTGGAAATGAAAGGTTATGTTTGCACTGGCATATTTTTCTTCTCACAGATGTAGGAAACTTTACTTCTAGCCCACTTTAAAGCTTTCTATGCACTTTTGAAGGAGTGCATGTGTTATTGTGAGCTTATGACTGGAATATAACAGCATGTCACAAGGACAATGTAACACAGCGCATTTCTTGGTATCACTGCGATCATTGTGTCTGTCTTGCTGCACTAGTGTCAGGAATACCAAGAGCAGGCATCTATCAGTAGGGGTGACCAAGTCTGTATAGCTGGACTTAGGAAACTGAAATCAGGCTGTGTACAATAAAGCAAGCTTTTTAATAGTGAAACAAAACCTAAGGCCTCGTACACACGACCGAGAATCTTGTCGTAAATGAAACGTTTTCCTCAACGAGTTTCTTGTTAGGCTTGTCGAGAATCTTGTCAAGCTTTCTTTGCGTACACACTGTCAAGACAAAAATCTTGTCGTTCTCAAACGCGGTGACGTACAACGGCACTATAAAGGGGAAGTTTGATTCCACCGGCGCCATCCTTGGGGCTGCTTTTACTAATCTCATGTTACTACGTGTTAAGTAAAAGTTTAGTGAGAGACGATTCGCGCTTTTTAGTCTGTTACAGCGTGACAAATGTACTATCTCCATTACGCTACTTTTACCGAAGGTGTGCTCCCGTCACATACCGTATTTATTGGCGTATACCGCGCACTTTTTTGCCCTGAAAATCAGGGCAAAATCGTGGGTGCGCGATAAAAGCCGATACCCGCATTCCCGCGCCGAGTTTGAATACTGCGCCTGTATATACCGAGCGCAGTACACTCGTGTATAGTCGGGCAGGCTCGGCTCCTCTCGCACTCACGTCCTGGACGTACAGTACGTGAGGGCGAGAGTAGCCGAGCCTGCCCGACTATACACGAGTGTACTGCGCTCGGTATATGCTGGCGCAGTACACTCGTGTATAGTCGGGCAGGCTCGGCTCCTCTCGCACTCACGTCCTGGACGTACAGGACGTGAGCGCAAGAGTAGCCGAGCCTGCCCAACTATGCACAAGTGTACTGCGCTCGGTACATGCAGGCGCAGTATTCAAACTTGGCGCGGCAAAGCGGGTATCGAGTGGGGAGGACGCCGCAGAAGGACGCCGGACCTGACGAAAAGGACACCGGAAGCCTCAGACGAACGCCGGACCCGACGAGGCCGCCGATGGACGCCGCGCAAGACACCAAAACTGTAAGTACAAACATCTTTTTTCCACAGGAATGCGGGTCGACTTTAGGGGTGCGCGCTTTACACCGGGGCGCGCAATACCCCGATAAATACGGTACTTTATTCTGAGCAAGCACGCGTTTCTTAGCATACACACGAACGTGTTTCTCGTCGTAAACCAGCCCGACGAGAAACACGACGAGGACATTGAGACTCCCGGCGAGAAAAAAGAGAACATGTTCTTTTTTTCTTGTCGGCATCCACGACAGTTTTCTCAACGAAAAACATACACACGACCGATTTCCTCGACAAAAAAGCTCTGCCAGCATTTTTCTTGATGGATTTTGTCGAGGAAAACGATTGTGTGTACAAGGCCTAACAAACAGAATACACAGCAAATGTAAAGATATAAGTGAACAAACAAAAAAGTAAAAAAATACCTAACTAGCAGTCTATTCCTGGAACTCTATGTACACAAACAATCCATAAAACTAGCTTTAGAGCACTGAGGCCTAGCTAATATTTTTTCACTAACTCTGAAAAGAGTATGTTCCAAAGAATAAGAGATGTAATTTAATTGCAGTTAACAGTGCAGTACAGTGACAAACTCTGTTATTCTTTGCAAAATGTAAAGATAATGTTACAGAATACACCAGCTTCACTTTGGCAGCAACATCGTATATTCAAGCATGACTAGGTAATGGCTTTAAGAAATACCGCACTTCCCACTAGTGGCGAGAGACCTCTCTGCACATATGCTTTTCCTTTGTTCAGAATAACAGAACACATTAAGGAGTCTTCATGCTGCATCTTTATAAAGTATACCTTGGATGCAATAGGAAAAAAAGCTAAAAGCTCATTCATTGCAAAGAATAAAGTCATATACAGAGGTCTCCGAGATAATATTTTTTCCATTAGTGGCAATTAGCATGCTTTCAAGAATAAAAGCTGCAATTCATTCATTAGTGAAAGGAAGAATACCCACAAGCTCTAAAATGGAGTGCTCTGCATGTGCCAAACAGTCCCTATCACTGGTATTTAAAAAGTGTACAGTTCAATACACAGAGGTTCTCAGCAAAGTGCTAATGTCACGCTCAGCCAACTGCTAAAATGAATGCAGGATGCAGCTCTAGTATGCTTTGGCGATGCTGCCCCTATGGACCTCATTGCCTCCCTATGGCAATGTTTTGTTGCAGAAAGGCTAAAACTTGGGGAACAGTGCATGCTTTATTATGCAAGTGCTGTGTGGGTTTTTTTTTTAAAAGCAATCATGCATATTTCACCTAAATTGCACCTTTTACTCACCTTTAATGCATGTCTTAATTTAGGTAATCAGCTTTGATAGTGTCAAGTGTAGTGATCATGTCAGCTTTGGTTTACTTGATAATTCCAGTGCCAAATGTTTCTGTATACTGTAGATCAGGGGTCTCCAAACTTTCTAAACAAAGGGCTAGTTTACAGTCCTTCAGACTTTAGGCGGGGCCAGACTAGGGTCTTTAGGAGTAGAAAATGCCCAGTGGGAGTAAATACTAGGGTTGTCCCGATACCAATACTAGTACTAGTATCGGTATCGGGACCGATGCCGAGTATTTGCGGGAGTACTTGTACTCCCGCAAATACCCCCGATACTGAAATAGAATACTTCCCCCCCATATTGCAGCGATGCGTCCCTCATACCTTTTTAGATATGCTGACGCCGCCGCTGCCGCATACCGCCGTATCCCCCTGCACAATCGCATAGCACACATTACAAGCATTCATTCTGAATACTTGTAAATGGCCGTGTATTGACACTCCCCTTCTCCGGATTGGAGGGATCCCTCCAATCCCGATCAAGGGGGAGTCTCTATGCACGAATCCGCGTATAGACACTCCCCCTTGCGTGGGATCCGGAGAAGGGGAGTTTTAATACACGGAGCGCGGCCATTTACAAGTTTTTAGAATGAAAGCTTGTAATGCGCTACGCGATTGTGCAGGGGATACGGCGGTATGCAGCAGAGGCGGCATCAGCATATCTAAAAAGTATGAGGGACGCATGGCTGCAATATGGGGGACATACATGGCTGCAATATGGGGGACATACATGGCTGCAATATGTGGGGGACATACATGGCTGCAATATGTGGGGGACATACATGACTGCATATGGGGGACATACATGGCTGCATATGGGGGACATACATGGCTGCAATATGTGGGGGACATACATGGCTGCATATGTGGGGGACATGCATGACTGCATATGTGGGGGACATACATGGCTGTATATGGGGGACATACATGACTGCATATGTGAGGGACATACATGGCTGCAATATGGGGGACATACATGGCTGCAATATGGGGGACATACATGGCTGCAATATGTGGGGGACATACATGACTGCAATATGTGGGGGACATAGCTGCATTTGGGGACACATTTAAAAAAAGTATCGGTATTTGGTATCGGCGACGACTTGAAAAAAAGTATCCGTACTTGTACTCGGTCCTAAAAAAGAGGCATCGGGACAACTCTAGTAAATACCATATCTTTGGTGTCAGTGGGAGAACTAGTGCCCCATCGTTGGTGTCAATGGAAAGAATTGATGGTGTCAGTTGGAGGAGTAGCGCCCTATTGTTAGCAACAACATTTTTGCCCCATTGGAGTTGGATAGAATAGTTTTCCAAGGGCCGCATTAAGGCACGCAAAGGGCCGCATTCGGCCCCAGGGCCACAGTTTGGAGACCCCTGCTGTAGATGAATTAAACATGTCCTCAATGATTATTGAATAAATACAACAAACAAAAGTCACTGCCCCTACCTATGACTGGTCTATACAATAATTATTGAATCATGATGTCCTCCAGCACTAATAGTCAGGAAGAACGCCTGTTCACTATGACTGAAGAGCAGGATATGGGTTTAAAATCAAAAGCAGTTGAACTCACTAAATTTAGCCAGCTATAAATTAGCTTTTGGCCAGGAATCCCGGCCGTGTGTATGCTCCATCGCAGTTTTCCTGACAGGAAAACTGCCAGGGAAAAAAAAGAGAACCAGCTCTCTTTTTTTCCCGCCAAAACTTCCGGCGGTTTTTAAGCCGGCAGTTTTCCTATGAGAAAAGACTGCGGTGGAGCATACACACGGCCTGGTTTCCAAACCAAAGCTCTCGTGGCGTTTTTCCTGTTGGGAAACCAGCCGTGTGTGGGGGGAAAGACGGTCTGAGCAGGTTCTCGGCTTCCCCCTCGGGTTTCCCAGTGGTAAAAAGTCAGCCGGGAAACGCGTACGTATGTACAAGGCATTACACTCTAAAAATATGCCTCTCTCCACCCTGTCTATCACGTTAAAAAAAACTATTATCAAATATATTTTTCATGTAAAGTACATACAGTACATGCTAAATAATAAGTACAGGTAATAAGGCATGTACAGTGCTCATAAGTTTACATACCCTGGCAGAATTTATGATTTCTTGGCCATTTTTCAGAGAATATGAATGAAAACACTAAAACATTTCTTACGCTCATGGTTAGTGTTTGGCTCTACACTCTACCGACTTTTTGTGCTGAGTATCAATTGTTTTCCACAAATGCAGTCACTTTAACCATACGGTATCCACAAACTTACGGTGCAGCTGAATTCTCTTTATTCTCTTGGGCATTTCACTATACCCTATTGCAGGGATGGTAAACCTTGGCACCCCAGATGTTTTGGAACTTAATTTCCCATGCTGCTCAACTACACTGCAGAGTGCATGAGCATCATGGGAAATGTAGTTCCAAAATATCTTGGGTGACAAGGTTCGCCATCACTGCCCTAGGGTCTCAAACTGGCGACCCTCCAGCTGTTGCAAAACTACAAGTTCCTTGAGGCATTGCAAGGCTGATAACTACCAGAATGACTCCCACAGGCAGAGGCGTGATGGGACTTGTAGTTCCACAACAGCTGGAGGGCTGCCAGCTTAAGACCCCTAATTTCAGCCCATTTTCAGCTTTTTCGGATCCAAGGTGGAAAGCATTGTGAGCTTTGTTTAAAGTGGTTCTGAAGCCCAGGACATTTTTTTAGGTTTAGGCATTCCCTGCATTAAGGTAAAAAAAATCCCATTATTAGTATCGCTCCCGCACCCCTGAACCCCCCCCCCCACCTCCTTATTCTTACCTGAGTCCTCATTCAATCTAGCGCTTTGCCCATCTTTAGCAGCTCTCTCTTCCCTCCCTTCCTTCAAAGGACAGAGAGGCAACAGCGAGAGCCAATGGCTCTTGCTGCTGTCAATCAAATCCTGTGATGAGGGAGCGGGGGGGTGGGGCTGAGACACTCTGTGTATGTCAATAGTCGCTTCCCATGGTGGTGCACCAAGAAGAGAAGGAGTCTATATAACACTGGCAGCGAACCCCAGAAGAGGAGGTTCCAGTCTGCTCTGTGCAATGCCATTGAGGCGATAAGTATAGAGATGTTTATTTTTATTTTTTAATTGTAACGTTTACAACCATGCATTGTAAGTTTGGCTGCACTCTACACACAAGCTGCTGGTAACACAGTGTGGTAAAACAGATCAGCCCCTTCAGCTGCCTCTCACCTTGTGGGGTCCCCCAAGGATCTGTCCTTGGACCAATTATGTTTGCTTTATTTATAAACGATATGGGATAACCAGCTCAGACTCAGTATTTGCGCATGATTAAGCAGTGCAATAACTTCTGCGCACTTCACACACCACAAAATTGTATGGAGAAAAACCAGGATGGCCGCACTTCAAAAAATGTTCCTTTATAATAAAACAGATCACAACATCAACATGTCACAGCAAAAAACAGAAAAGACTGAAGCGTTTCACACCAAAATACAGTGCTTATTCATAGCTCACACACCACAGGTTGAACTGAATGGACTGGTGTCTTTTTTCAGCCTTACCAACTATGCAACCAAGTAACTATCATTGTGTGAGAGATGACCAAGGAAATACTTTTTCCCTTCTGCAGCAAACAGATGACATCATCGCAGCCTAGACAGAGTCACTGACTGGGCTTCTTTTTAGAATTAAATGGTAGTGCTTCTTGAAAAATGATACTGTTGCTTTTCATTGTGACATATCAGTAATGCAGTCATGCAGACTAGTAAGGTTATTGAAACGTACGCTTGAATACTGGCTGACAGCTTAGCTTACCTTAGGCTGTATTATCAACTGTATCATTCAAAGCACAAGCTTTAGCTACACTAAGGAACAAAAGCAAAAATCTCTCTAAGAGCAGCTAGGAATATTCAGGCTGTAATATAAAGTGAAACACATTTTAAAGCAAAATACTTACAGTATCTCACAAAAGTGAGTACACCCTCACATTTTATAAATATTTTATTATACCTTTTCATGTGAAAACACTGAAGAAATGACACTTTGCTACGATGTAAAGTAGTAAGTGTACAGCTTGTATAACAGTGTAAATTTGTTGACCCTTCAAAATAACTCAACACAATGCCAATAATGTCTAAACCGCTGGCAACAAAAGAAAGTACACCACTAACTGAAAATTTCCAAATTGGGGCCAAAGTGTCAATATTTTGTGTGGCCACCATTATTTTCCAGCACTGCCTCTTGGAGTTCACCAGAGCTTTACAGGTTGCCACTGGAGTCCTCTTCCCCTCCATGATGACATCACAGAGTTGGTGGATGTTAGAGACCTTGCGCTCCTCCACCTTCCATTTGAGGATGCCCCACAGATGCTCAATAAGGTTTAGGTTTGGAGACATGCTTGGCCAGTCCACCAGCTTTACCCTCAGCTTCTTTTGCAAGGCAGTGGCCGCCTTGGAGGTGTGTTTGGGGTTGTTATCATGTGAGATACTGTATGTGAGTGCTTCAATTGCAAAATTCATTCTCTACTTTCACAGCCACATACTGTTCCCAGAATAGTGAAGCTGATGTCACTACCCTGCAACTTGTATGAACTTAGAATAAGCATTTCTATGTGAAGCTATTTTTGGGTATCTTGCTTTATAATAGGTTTCCTTTAAAGCAGTATTAAACCTCAAAGCAAATATTTATTTTATTGCATCTTACCAGTTCTTAGATGTGCTGGCTGTATTAGTTTACTTGCTTAGACTTTCTTTCTTCCATTTTAATCTGGTGATCCAGCAAGCAAGTCTGTTGTTTTCACAAGCTCAGTTTCCCCAGCAGTTTACATGGATGAGACAAACCATTGGTAGGGGGTGATTAAAATGATCAGCTTTTATTTATGTGAAACCCTTATCCCAAAAGAAAAAAAAAACTCTTTGCTGTAAGTGTGAGCTGGAGTTTGGCTTCGATTTGTTAGTGTATCTGAATCTGCTAATACATAAATTCATTTAGCACTATCCCCCCCTCCCCCCCAGACTGACAATTCTGCTTTCTGCTATGCCTCCTGTGCTCATTCATCTATACATGAGATGTGTTACTGGCTGGATCACCAAGTGAAAACAGAGGGGTAAAATCACAGAAAGGAAAACTGATGCAGCCGCCACATCTGATGTTTGCTAAGCTGCAAAATAAAATGGCTTTGGGTTTAAAATGGTTGTAAACCCTTAGGCCGCGTACACACGTTCGGTTTGGACCGATGAAACTGGACGCCTGACCATCGGGCCAAAACGCAAAAGCATCGGTCCAAAAATCCGCACATGCTCAGAATCAAGTCGACGCATGCTTGGAAGCATTGAACTTCGTTTTTTCAGCACGTCGTTGTGTTGTACGTCACCGCGTTCTGACCCGACCGGATTTTGGACTGATGGTGTGTACGCACATCAGACCATCAGGCCACTTCAGTGGTGAACCGATGAAAACTGTCCGGACCATTCTCATCGGGTTGGACCGATCGTGTGTACGTGGCCTTACAGACCACTTTAGGCTACAGGTAAGCCTATAATAAGGCTTACCTGTAGCTACCCAAGATATCTCCTAAACCTGTACGGTTTAGGAGATATCCCCTGTCCCCTGCATGTGTCAATGTCTTAGGCCTCGTACACATGAGGCAATCTATTTGTTCAAATCGGTCGGACTGACCGATTTGAACCAGACGGCGCGCTGATGTGTCGGTGAGGTGGCGGTGACGTTGACACCGCCACGTCACCGCACCAGGAAGTAAAACACTTCCGTGCATGCGCCGAATCCATTCGGCGGCGGTGCGGGACGACATGTCTGCTGGTAAGTGTACTAACCAGCAGACATGTCGGGCGGACGGATTCCCACCCGATAGATTTCAAAGCATGCTTTGAAATCTGTCGGGTGGCCAAATCCGTCGGCTCGGCCGTACACACGATCGAATCTGTCTGCTGGGACGGTCTAGCAGACCGTTTCCAGCAGACAGATTTGATCGTGTGTACGAGGCCTAAGGCACATGCACACTGGGGCCGTTGCTTCAGTAAGTGTGCCGATATTGGCGACTCCTGTGCGCAAGCGTGGGAGTGACGTCATCGCAGCTCTGGCCAATCACAGCGCTGGAGCCATGATACGCGGAAGTCACTCCAGGAGAGATGCCGCCGGATGGGGGGACGAGGACCGCTGTGGGGGCTTCAAAGTAAGGTAAGTAATTCATAATGAGCTTGTATGCTATGCTATGCATACAAACTCATTATGCTTTTGTCTTGCAGGGCTTTTTTTTACCATGGGTTTACAACCACTTTAAGGGCCAGTTCACACCAGACGCAGTTCTGTTCTGTGTGCTTTTTTTCTGCACAAAATGCATGCACAGTGTTTTCCATGGATTCCAATGGCTCTAGTTGGCTTTAGTTCACACCATGCAGTCAGTTTCTGGTCAGTTTCTGCACCGGAAACTGACTGCATGGTATGAACTAGAGCCATTGGAATATATGGAAAACACTGTGCATGCATTTTTAGTGTAGAAAAAAATGCACACGGAACTGTACAGAACTGCATCTGGTGTGAACTGGCCCTAATACCGCTTTAGGCTGGATTCACACTAGTGCGGTGTGAATTTCAGCTCTCTTATTATCTCTGCAGATAGATAAGAGAAGTGTTCAGCAGATCCATTGCGTTTTAGCTGCAGATTAGCTGCAAATTTGGAGACCTGGGAGAGGGGAGGGGGGAAGTGTATTGAGGTGAATGAGAGTAAATCCTGAAGAGAAATTAACACATCTGCGAATCAGCTGCGTACCCATAGAAGATAATGGGCCTGAATTCGCACCTGAGCCGCACCGCAGGGCCTAAAATACGCACACGTTTTTTCAGCAATGCGCAGTGCAAATGCATCGCACATATGTGAACCAGCCTCATTGAAAACAATGTATTTAGACATGTTCTGCGTGTTGGATGCGGTTTAAGCCGCACTCAATTCGCATAGGTGTGAACCCGGCCTGAAAAACAAGATTACTTTCAGAAAAAGTATTGCCAATTTTCTAACACGGGATATAGTGTGTCCCTTTGAAATGTAAGTAGTGCCAAGTGTGGGGTTTTTGTGTCTACCATATTTTTTCATTTTGTAAACACAAACTGATCATAATTTCGGATGTCAAAAATTGGGGGTAAGAAGCATAAAAACATACACTGACATTTCTAACTTTGAGGTAAATAAATACACACTGAAATGATTCAGTGGCAGACGAGTGTGGTCAGCCGTCTGCACAGATCAAGAATTACAATGTGGTGGGCACGGTGACTTCCACAGAGTCCATTGTGTGACTTGTAATGCAATAGCCATAAGCAAAACATCAAAATGGTTTTTAGTACGTTAAATTTGTTTCCTTCAATAAAAAAGCAGGCTGTCCACACGCAACAAGCCGTGTCTAGGGAAAAAAACAAGAAGGCAGTGAGGATCTTGGTGGTTGCAGCTTCGCAGGCTCTTTCATGTGTAGAGTATACAAACTGGATCTGTCCTTTCTCAAATATTCCCCCAGAGGCGATCCGTATTATTCAAAGCCTAAGTGTGACTGGAGAATGATAAATACTATGTGACACAGAGGCGGCAAGCCAGCTGGATATCTGCTGTGCTACAGTGTTTGCATTAAGCAACTTATATTTTAAGGTGCCATGTTAAACAACACAGGAGGGGTGACTGAATTCACCTAGTGACATATTGGTAAATAAAGGAGGTGATTTTAGTAGTTCCAAGTACCTGCAGGGGAATTCTGCCTTTCTAAGGTACATATAAAAGAGTGATTTTTCAAATACAGCATTCGAGTAACTCTGACAGCCAATGCTCTCGGGCTGTTAGATTTAGCAGATTGCGAAAAAAAAGACATTACATTGAGGAGGGGATGTTATTTAAAAAATATTAAAGTGGATTTACCATTAAAATTTACATCTGATCCAAAGCAATAAGATACAAGGCAGCATTACAAAATCACATTATAATTTTAAAATGAGGTAACTCTTTTTTTTTTGCCATAAATCATGCTTTGTTATTGTAGTGTGGGTGTTTCATATCACTGGAGGCTGCAGAGTCTATTGTTTTCCAATCAACCGTCTTGATAGACCTGCAATGAGACAACAGGATTAGAAAAGCACAGTCACTTGGCAGCACTACTAAGCAGGGTGCAGAGGCCGCACTCATAATGAATAAATAGAGCTGTCCCAAGTTCAAATATCTTTTCAAGCCATTCATCAAAACAAAGCTTAAAGGGTTTGTAAAGGAATTTTTTTTTTTTTATCTTAAAGCGGAGTTCCACCCATTTTTTTATGTTTGTCTGTGCTGCATGCCCTAATCTAAGACTGATCTTGATCCAGAAATTTCCCTCCTCATTGGCTCAGATACAGCCAATTGAGGAAGAAACGGGAGGTGGGACACACAGAGCTCAGGAGGAAGCAAGCACCCATAGCAGCTTGCTATGGGGGCATTTGGCAAAGAGGAGGAGCCAGGAGCGCCATCGAGGGACCAGAGAAGAGGAGGATCGGAGCTGTTCTGTGCAAAACCATTGCACAGAGCTGGTAAGTATAACATGTTTGTTATTGTATCAAAAAAGACTTGATAATGTACAATTACATTAAGATACCTGGAATTAATTTAGCTGACATAAACTGAGAATTCAGTTGTATGTGAAAACTACCCCGAGATTAAAGCAATTTACCCTTACCCTCTGGAGAGCAATACAGTTTAGACATTTCCTCCCTCCCATTCACTGACAATTCAGGGAATCACTCACGCTCTTTGAAAAAATCTGCGGACCCCAGCTCTTTGACATGCACAATATCACAGTCTGTCAGCTTATTGAATCTCCCCCAGAATTATTTCCCATCATACCTCTAGCAATAGGAAGGTGAGCAAAATAAGCATTAAAGCTCTTCAAAAGAAGTCCTCATTCACCTTTGTAACTATACACAACCCCCTAATGTAAACTCACAGCAGATGTTTCTATCATATCTGTGGGAATCAGGGCTCAAGTCCTGCGGGAACGCGTGGGAACGGAGTTCCTGCACTTTTTTCACAGCAGGAACTCAGTTCCCTTTGTAGGACTCGAGCAGCCGAGCTGCCCAAGCCAATCCTTCACTAAGCGGCGATGCCCAGCCCAAGTCACTTGCTTCTTTCTAAATCCTGTGATAACTCGAGACAGACCTCCACAATGTCTCCTTGGAACAATGACAAAAGGAGACATTGCGGCATCGATGAAGTGACAAATACCCGCACACTACCCGATGAATCCATATACAGGAAGCGGCACGTAACATAAAGGATTACTACGGTACAGTGGATCGAAAAAAGAAAAACATGCCGTTTAGTAATTATCCATATGAGCATATCATTTATTTATTTATTTTGGTGAGGGAGTGGATCTTGGGTGGAAAATCCCACACTTTTTTTCCCAGGACTTGACCCCTGGTGGAAATTAATTACTTTGCAGTACCTGCTGCCAGTGAGGTCAGATAGCTGATTTTAAAGACTTTTACTATTTGTTAAGATAATGTAAACACTTGATTGTCCCTAATATGGACATATGCCATACTATTTTATAGATGTGGCCAATCAGCCAATACTTTGCTGCATTTTCAGGTGCCCCTTGATCTATAGCTTATGGGAAGCTGAGTTGTCCCTCATTTGGGAGTACTCTGCAGCATTCCTGATCCATTAGTGCCCTCTCACCAAAAAGTACTACAAAACACTCTCTTCTCATCCACCTTCTTAATGCCGCAAGCGCATTCATCTCCATGTTCTGGATACAAACAATCTCCCCATTTTGTCTCTCTATCTCTTCAAAAGAAATTATATTTTTACCAAAGTAAGGGTTCGGGAAGACTTGGTTTTTCTGGTTTGAAATTATACACTCCCAGGACTACCTCTCTCCTGTTCTCCTTCTAAAAGCTTAGTTAAGCTGGCTATACAGTGGTAGATTTTCGAACATTCATATGATCATTCATACCAGTAATACAGATGACACAATGAATGTTGTTGGAAAATTCTTCAAAAACATTTGCTTTTCAATGAATTTTTCAATCAATTTTTGGAGTGGACTTTCCCAAATGAAACCACATTCACTGTTTATTTGTTGGATAAAAAAAAAATCCATCCTGTTCCCTCAATATTTTTGTTGTCATTGCAGTTGAAAATGAACATGGATTTCACCACACTAAAAAAAATTCAAATCAAATGAACACTCGAAGTGAACATTTTCAAAAATTCTACTTGTGTATAGCTAGAGCTACACACCAAGCCAGACAGACTTTCTCAGGTGACTAGTGACATGGTCGCCAAACTGAAGGAGAGCTCCCCATTTTTGATCTTTTCCCACAACCTCTTCTTCCATTTTAAATATCCTTCATTCTCACCTCAATCCTCCCCCTATTATTTTTACTGTGTTTTTGAGTCTCTTCTTAATAAAAAATCGATATTTTGAAAGAGTAGGGGAATATTCTACCTCTGCCAACCTCTTATGGTCTAACCTAGTAATGGAGACTCCTAGGAAGCTGACTCAAAAACAGAAACAGAGGTTGATTTACTCAAACTGGAGAGTGAAAAATCTGGTGCAGCTCTGCAAAAAAAAAAAAAAACAATCAGCTTCCAGGTTCATTTTTTGTAAAAGCCTAACTGAACAAGCTGAAGTTAGAAGCTGATTGGCTACCATGCATAACTTCACCAGATTTTGCCCTCTCTGTTTTACTATATCTAACTCATAGTTTTCCATCATTTGTTTTATTTTGTATATTGTATAACAGGACTCTGTACAGTATATTCAATTGTAATTCTGATGTCTCGACTCCAACAGACATATCAACAATGTGCGTTTTTCCAAGTTAAGAGAAAATTGTGGTTTCTCTAGACTATTTTACAGCAGTGTTTTGTGCGCTGCTACTAAAAATCGCTTTAATGTGATTTAATAGCCTATTTTCATAGTCATTTTCTTTTTTATCATTGTGTGTGATATTGATTTAGCCATTATTGAATATATTATTATCATGTGGTTTTCAGGATTAGAGTTGAGACCCACTAAGCTAGACTGTGTGGCTAGACCAGAGTGTGATGACCTTTCTTGGTTTTAAGGTTTTCTATTTTATAGCTACCATATTAATTTCGATGGTGTAATGAAAGTTATATTTTAAACAGTATTCATAGTGAAATTTCAGTGACTTGTACTGCTTGAGACATGTTTCTGTAACACACACTGGGGTCATTTCCAAACTTTCTCAGTCACTACAGTCCTTAAAAACTCTTAACATGACATACAAAAGGCAAATCTGGAGAATACAGTTGACTAAAAAGAACATTAATATAATAAGAAAGTTGCAAAATATGGTGGGATTTCAATTTAGTAATTGTTCTCATATGGTTTGTTTTTATTTTTTTTCTCTTTTCTGCTGGCAGGATCCAAATGCTGGAATAGTTCCCAGAATGCAAGAAGGAGGCTCCATACCAAGTGCAGGCCCCGGGCCTACTCCTCTCACAGCTAATGGCTATATACGCAATGCAATCCTAAAGGAGCAAATAATGAGAAGGCAGCAGGTTCGTATAAATCTTTTCTTTTCTCCCCACCTTGGTGAAACTTGTTTATAAAATGTGTAATGGAATTCTTCTTTTTCTTTCAAATTTCTTATTTATAGATAAACAAAGAGACCAGTCCGTCCGGACCAAATCCCATACATTTCACAAAGCATAAAAAGGCAATTAGAAACCAAAAAACAACATGGTCAGGCTTAAAAAACAACAGAGGGATATAGACAATGACATCCAATATGTGGATCTAACATGTAACTTTCGGCCTCTGAAACTAGTGAGTCCCCAAGGGGCTTGAGCCGACCGTATATGGCCATAAGGGCCAGGGTGTGGGATCCATGGCAGGTCATCCTGTGGAACCCTGCATGTCTCCAACATGCTGTTTCTATCTCTCTCACCTAGTATGCATGGCTTTATGGGTGCTGGTGGATATGACAGCTTCTGGGCCCGGATAACTTGGTCTCTCCTCCATTTTCCATTTTTCCAAGTAGATTAGGACCAGAGGAGATAAAGTAGAGGAGAGGGAAAGAAATAAAAAAGTGAATGAAGAGGAAGGATAGAAGAAGGGGGGCGGGGGGGGGGGGGAATTGCACAAGCATGGATATATCCAGACGCCCCAGAGGGGCGCGAACTACCGTGATGTGTATCTCAAGGTTTAATCTCATGTGATCGGTTACTATAGAGGTATGTTTGGGGGTGCTCTCATCGACTGTCCCTCCCCCGAGTACCTAAAAATGTCCCACATCTGCCAGGTGTTGGTATACTCCTCCTGCCTCTGCTGATTAGAAAGGACCAAGTCCTCCATGGGCCTATCTCATCGAACTTCCTAAGCCAGAGCGCAATCGTCGGCGGCTGAGGGGACTTCCAGTGAAGAGGCACGCAGGCCTTAGCCGCGTCCAAGAGATGACGTATCAGGGATTTTTTGTAGGTTCCTGCTGACATATCTGTCGCGTGGAGCAGAAAGTACGCCGGGTCATCCGGCACCACACTCTCCGTAAATGTCTGGGTAATGCGGCGCACCTCTTCCCAGAAGCCCCTGATCCGAGGACGTGACCAAAAAACATGCAAGAGTGTACCCCTGGCCTGTTGGCATCTCCAACAGTCAGCTGAGGCGGTGGGGAAAATTTTATTCAGGAGATCCGGTGTCCTGTACCACCGTACGAGAATCTTATAGTTCGTCTCCTGCGTTTTGGAACAGAGAGAGGATTTGTGGGTGAACCTGAGTATGTTTAGTTTCTTGGCAGTGGAAAATTGAGTGTTCAGTTCCCTTTCCCACTTAGCAAAAGCCGGTATGTGATAGTCGTCAGGGGGGCAGATCAACATGGAGTACATCAGAGAGAGTCCATGAGGTAGAGCTCCAGTTTCAACACATAAGGTCTCTAGAGTCGTAAGGGGAGTCTGTGGCCCTGCAGGGGGTGGGAGGTCATGCAAAAAGTGGGATAGTTGATTCGCCCTCATGAAGTCAAGTCTATATGCTCCCGCGGGGTCCGCCAGTTCGGAGGCAGACTTCCATCTGCCTCCATCACTGAAATGGGAAGCTTGAAAAAATCCAGCTCCCTTGAGGTCTATGAAACGTCTGTCTTTCAGCCCGGGTTCAAATTTGGGGTGTCCGATGATAGGGCGGAGGGGGAAGTCGCAACTAGATAAGGAGAACTGCGAAAAAAGTCGTGCGCAGGTTCCAATCGTGGTTCCCATCAGCGGGTGTCTCGTTGCCCTCCTTGTGGATTACCGAGATTTGGGCCTGTAACGTGGCAGCATTAAAGGGTTCCCCAGTCCCCAGGTCATTGAATAGCCTCACCATATGTGGACCAAGAGAGGGAAGCAGGGTCCTGTAGTAGGCGACAGTTAGGCCATCTGGTTCAGGGGCTTTACCCGGTTTGGCTTCCTTTAGGGCTATCTGTAACTCGGGTAGGGTGATAGGGTCCTCTAAGCTCTCCCTAACCTCAGCTGTCAGGGAAGGCATTAGGGATGTAGAGATATAGTCTATGACTGAGTCTTGGTCTGTCAGGCTTTGTCAAGATTATAAAGGGCGCCGTAGAAGTCTCTAAATTCCTGCGTCATCTGCTGGGGCATGGAACGTTTTTTCCCAGACTTAGACATAACACAGGGTATATAGGACGACAGTCGTTGCGTTCGGAGGGTATTAGCCAAAAGCTTACCACATTTGTTACCGGAAACATAAGCTTTTTGTCTGCAGATCTGGAGCGCTGACTTAGCCCTATATAGCAAGATGTCCTTCACCTGTGAGCGTACCATGTCTAGTTCCACACTGATCTGTCTAGTAGGGGCATTTTTATGTGTAGTCTCCAGGGTGTGCAATTTGTCGAGGAGTTTAGACACCTGTGCCGTCCTCTCGCGTTTCAGTCTCGCTACGTGTTTTATGAGGATCCCGCGGATTACGGCCTTGTGTGCCTCCCAAATGGTTCCCACTGTGCTATCCGGGGTGGTATTAGTGGTGAAATAGTGTCCCAATTCCCTGCCCACCTCCGCCATTATCTCGGTGTCTTGCAGGAGGCTCTCATTAAGCCTCCATACAGGTGTATGACCGCCCCCTGAGTCAGCAATGGTGTATTTCAGGGCAATCGGGGCATGGTCGGACCAAGTGATTGATCCGATGGTAACTTCTTGTATCGCATGGAGTTGTCCGTGTGGTAGTAGAAAATAATCAATCCGCGAGTAGGATTGGTGCGGCCTAGAATAGAAGGTGTAGTCCCGTTCTCCCGCGTGTAGCAAACGCCAAGCGTCTACCAGCTGCAGGGAGTGTAGAGTATCACCTAGCCTTCTGTGGGAGTCTCGAGTCATGGATGATTTCCCGGAGGATGTGTCCTCAGACGGGATCAAGGGGGTATTCAGGTCTCCACCTATAATCAGATGGCCCTCCGCAAAGCGATGAAACTTCAACAGATGTTTTTTAAGGAATCCCTCTTGGTGGACATTAGGGGCGTATAAGTTAGCAAAGGATACCTTCCTGTCTCCGATCATGCCTTTCAGGAACAAGAACCGACCATTGTCGTCTGTCTGAACGCTGAGTAGCTTCCATGGTACTCTCGCGGCAACGAGAATGGAGACCCCTCTCGATTTCGCCTCTGTGAACCGGGAGTGGTAGGCATAAGGGAAATTCCTGTTTTTTAGGAGGGGCAGGCTGCTGTCCCTGAAATGAGTTTCCTGCAACTTTACAATGTCAGCTTTCCTGGCACGCATGTCGTGTAGCAGCATGCGTCTCTTTTCGGGCGTATTAAGGCCCTTAGCATTGAGTGATACTACATTGAGTACCTCCATACTCATGCAAAACGGGGGGGGGGAGAAGTAAAGTGTCTTAGGTGGGGGAAGCAGAGATAGAAAGAACTGTAGTGTGAGAGAGTAAAAGCAAAGGGTCTACACTAGGGTGTGTAGCCAAAGGTCAACGACGGTAGCCAAATATAACGGCTAAGGCGCTCACCGGGAATCCGGCAATCGAGCGCGGTCCTAGGTGGGGGATTAACCAGACAGGGCCAGGAAGCGAGCCCCCAGCCCCCCACCCAAACCCGGCAAAAACAGTAAGCATCTGTAACACGGCATAACTTATTAAACAATTATTGCAGACAATAACGGCAATGGCGGCATTAAACGCAACCATTGATATAAAAGTAAAAAAAAAAAAAGAGAAAAAACAGGATAGGAGGTACAAATTGAAAGTGCAAATAACATATATGGTGTTGTTCCCAAAACGGGGTGTCTCCCTCCCGGCACTTAAACACAGGGTTATCCCTCCCCTCCCGCTCCATCCCACTAAGTGGGTTCCCATACCCTTGTGGACTCTATGCCTCAAGGTTAGACAGATCACTGCCTGCGCCCATAACCCCAAAAGTAGCTCGTCACCTCCCGTCTCCTGGATGTCAGTACAGGTTGCGTGTCCCCCCTCTAAATACAGCCTGGTGTTACGTGGACCCCACTCACCCACCCGGGCCAGGCCCCGTACAGACTTATATACCACCTGGACTATTTGCTGCGGGACAAGACCAGACCACCCCCCTCCCCAGACACAGGTTCCCACCCGCTGCATGGGCATGCACAAGCCCCAAAACCTCCCCGCGTGGACTATCACCAATAGGGTATAGCAGTGCGCTAGTGGCTCAGGATTATGTCACATTTGGTTCAGGTGGGGTCCCATGCCATCATATTGGGTCCGAGCAACATCCCGGGTGGGGGGACATATATCTGCAGGCAGGGTGTTTCAGCTTGTGGGGCACAGGAGCAGTACAGTCTGCACACAGCAGTCACAGCCTCTCCGGGGGGGTCGCAATCTCCATTTTTAGTTCCGTTGGGATAGGGAGTGGGGTCAGGCGACCAGCATGTATGGACCTGAGGGGGATGGTTAGTCATCCAGGGGGCAGTGAATGTCAGCGGCCGCAGGGAGGGTATGGGATCTGTGGTGTTAATCACCCACGGTGATAGTGTTAGTGTCGCGGGGCTGAGAGAGCGGGGGGAACAGGGATGTATGGCCCAGAGCCTACTCACGCGACACCTCTCCTCTGCCCGATCGGCGCCTACTTCTGCCTCTTTGTTGTCGGGGCTGCATGGGTCCCCGGTAGGCTGCGACACCTGAACGTCCAGTTTGATGGGGGAAGAACTGGAGCCAGTCAGGGACCACGATGGGGTCAGTCCCCATGAACCGGAACAGCGCTGGGAGATCCGCCGGCGTCTGGAGCGTGAAGGCTTGTGCGTCCTTGCGGAAGGTAACAGCGAGGGGGTAGCTCCATCTGTAGGTGAATTCTTACTCCCTGGCGAGGTCCAGCAGCGGTCTCAGCAAGGCCCGACAGCGTAATGTCGCCCTAGACAGGTCAGGCAGGATTTTGACACGCGAGCAGTCTGCCTCCAGCTCCTCTCGGTCCCAGGCTCTGCTGGCTTGGGGCCTAGCGACCTGTGCGCCCTGTCCAGTTCGACGGTGGCCTCCGGGTCCCCCAAGATGTCTCTGAGGAGCTCTGTGACTCGTGCTCCAACGTCCTCCGGGCCATCGGACTCAGGCACCCCCGTATCTGCAGGTTGTTGCGGCGGCTCCGGTCCTCCACATCCTCCAGGTGGAGCTGTAGGGAGATCGCCGCCTCTCGATGTTGTTCGCGGGCCTGCTCAAGCGCCGCAACCCGTGCCTCCAACGAGGAAACCGACTCCTCTCCGGTCGTCACTCGGTAAGCAAGGGTGGCTACTTCCCCTCTCACCTCCTGGATGTCGCGTCTGTGCGTCTCCTCCAGGCGTAGAATCAAGGCCTCGATATCGGATCTCGTGGGGAGGGCCTGAAGCAGCGTACGGATGTCTTGGTCCAACTCTCCCATCTCCGGTAAGCTCGGCAAAGGCATCGCCATCTGGGAGGGGGTCTCCGGAGAGGGGGGTAAGGCATAGCTTGTGCCGGGGACCGTATCTCCAGGGAATGGTGGCCGGGCCTCCTCTTCGTCGGCTCCACGTGGGGAGCCTCGCGGTGCTGTTAGGTCACCTTCCGGGGGGATCTCCTGCAGGAGCTTGAAATACCTCTCAATTTCGCCCGAAATTTTTCCAGCCGGGGTCCCCCGTGTAGTAGCCCTAGTCTTGTACTTTTTGGCAGAGTACATGCCGGTTTTAATCGTGTTTTCAGCCGAGTATTGGGCGGACAGGCCGGGAGCTCAGAGAACAAGCTGCCTCACTCAGCCATGTCGCGGCCACGCCCCTACGTGTAATGGAATTCAAAAGGAAACCCAAAGGGCTGTGTAGAAATAAAAGTATCATTTTATTACTGAAAACAAAAATATAATATTGTGTTTTATAGCACATTGCAATGTGTTGTGGTGTTCAATAAGCTTTACTGACCAATCAGTCTTTTACATAATCAAGCTAGGTAAAAGGAAACTGGAACTTGATAGCGCACATTAATTATGTGATTAGGTTTCTAAGTAGCAGGTTGGAGCCCCTGGTACTAGAACAGGTCTACAGATCAGCATTCATTATGTTACAGCATACAGCAAATAAAAGTCAACTTAGTAGAGAAGCAATGGAGCAAGCTCTCTCGTCTACTAAATAGCAAACTTTACTACTCCTTAATCTTTCTAAAAGTTCAACTACAAAAAGCAGAATAAAAAAACATAATGTAAGGCCATTTCACGTGTTGCTGCTTTTTTTTTTTTTTTTTTAAGGTGAGTTGACTGACTCTATTACCTCTACCCCAGAAGCTATTGAAAGTTATATGGTTGGGTTGGGGTACTGCATACTATTTATAAACAAAATGTATTTCCAAAATGCCACAACCACCATTGATATTTGGCTTGTTGTCAAATTATTTCAGAGACAGATGCTGTTATTAAAGTGAATTGAATTAATGTACACTAGTTTTTTTATACCAAACAGGATTTAAAAAAATGTAGTATCACATAGATAAAAGGAAAAAAAAATTGGATAATCAGGCACATATGTATACATAATCCAATATTTGTATGCATCACAAAGAATACTGCACATGAAGATATTCATCCACCTAATTTCTTGGAACAAAGTCCACTTTTTAAAGGATGTATAGCAGGGGCCTCAAACTGGCGGACCTCCAGCTGTTTCAAAACTTCAAGTCCCATGAGGCATTGCAAGGCAAAAGCCCTGTACACACGATCGGTCCATCCGATGAGAACGGTCCGACGTTCACCGATGAAGCTGACTGATGGACTGATGTGCCTACACACCACCGGTTCATGAACCGATCGTGTCAGAACGCGGTGACGTAAAACACAACGACTTGATGAAAAAAATGAAGTTGAATGCTTCCAAGCATGCGTCGACTTGATTCTGAGCATGCATGGATTTTTAACCGATGCTTGTGTGTACTAACGATCGGTTTTGACCTATCGGTTAGTCGTCCTTTGGTTCAATTTTAAAGCAAGCCCTCTGTTTTTGGACCGAAGGATAACAGACCGATGGGGCCTACACACGATCAGTTTGGACCAATGAAAACGAACTTCAGTCAGTTATCATCGGTTTGAACCGATCGTAGTTTTGCAACAGTTGGAGAGCCGCAAGTATGAGACCCCTGATGTAAGGCAGTTCAGATGGTGAAATGCATCCTGTAAAAGAAATAAGCAAATCATATAAGTTACTGATGTACATAGCTGTGTGCACACCCCATGTGCATTAGCATTATCCAGGAGCGACACCAGGTGGGTGGTTGGGGGTGTCAGTGGCCAGTGTAAAGGCCCAAATATATTAAAGGCTAGGTTCAACTCTAGGAACATGTTACTTACACCCATATTTAGGGTATAACGTAATATGCTCCCAATCAACTGTCCCCTGCCAAAAGAGCATCCTCCCGGTGATAGCAGGTAGTGTTTGTGTGTTTGAGCTTTGGGGTACACACCCTAATGCAATAGGCTATGCACACCTATGCACATGTACATCTAAAAGAATTTGCCCAAAGTCTATTCCATACATTACCATGTACAGACCTCATTCTATAAAGAACCAGCTTGTAAAAACATACCCAAAGGTAAACAATATTTTCAGTCATAAGGTGTCAGAATTAAGGAGCAGCTGCAGAAAAGAGACAGGGATATTGATGGAATAGACTGCAAGGACAGCAATGTAGTAAATGAACCCCTGATGATGTCAAGTCCCCCACAGAATACCAAATAAAAAGTTTACTCCTTCAAAAACATTTATGGGTATGAGGTTGTTCATTGGGTGATGTGTTCCAATTTAAAGACCACTCTACCCACAACTGTTGTTCCCAGGGAAAAAGATAAGGGCATGCTCATGTCCTTCTCCTCATATCTCCTGCCTAAGCTTGTGTCACATGATAAATGGTATAAAAATATATTTGAACAACAGTACTCTCTCTAAAAGTAATAAAAACATTACCAACTTACCAGGGAGACCCATATCGGTTTCATATACTGATGATGAAAATACATTTATTGATCATCACATAATTTATCTTTTAAACATAAGATACCTTTTAAGTCAATTAGAAGGTTTGACATCTTAGATCAGTGGTCTCCAAACTGCGGCCCGGGGGCAAAATGTGGCCCTTTGCCTGCCTCTATTTGGCCCTTGGGACATTATTCCCCCAACTGACACCAAGGATGAGGCACCATTTCTCCCACTGACACCATTAATGGGACACTATTTCTCCCACTGGCACCATCAATAGGGCACTACTCCTCCTGCTGAGACCAATGATGGGGCACTATTCCTCCCACTGACACCGTTAAAGGGGCACTATCGCTTCCATTGATACCAACCATGGGACAGTATTTTTCCTGCTAAAACCAAAAATGTTAAAACTAATGATGGGGCAATTTTTACTGCCACTGATGCTGGGACATTTTCTACTCACACTGGCCGAAGGACACTAAACTGGCCCTTTGTTTAAAAAGTTTGGAGACCACTGTCTTAGATGAAACAATGATAGTTGCTTTTGATCTGAAGGCCTTAAACTCTAGCATTTCTCACAGTAAGATTACATTTTTTTGAACAACGTGGATATATCATAGCAAAGCATCTTTGTTGCCATCAATTCCTAAAAAAAACAATGATTTTACCTTTGTAGGCTTCCACTACCTTTAAAAGTATGGTATGTCATTGAAATAGTGATGTGTACCCTGTCTGATGTACATTTGTTGGTGTACCTGTGCCATATCATGGCACAGGCAAGTTGACACTATTTTCATTATTTGGACAGGTACAGAATTATTATTAAGGGAATTTGTGGTAAAAAAATGAATTGTGATAAAATTTCCTTTTCTTTTATATTGAAGAGAAATGAATATAAGATTGGTACTTAACTATTTTGGAAAGTAACAGCTACAAATAGTATTCAAATGTCTCAAGTGACCACCCCAATTTTTTTATTAGATCCTTTCTATATGGTCAATATTTAATGCCATCATAATTCAAAAACTTGACAATAGACTAGGATAGAGAGGATATAGTAAAATATTCTGAAGAAGACATATATATCAACATACAGAGAAACCAGAGAAAAACGTATTTATAGTCAAAAAGTAAATCCAACAGTAAAAAGTGGCCCCATACTTAAATTACTTACTAGATATAATTAGACATGTGCACACTGAAATATTTTGTTTCGGAATTTCATTTTCGTCCGAAAAATAAATGTATTTAGTTACTCCCGAAATTCGTTTTTATTTATTTTGTTTAGTTAAATGCATTAGTCCGAAAATCCGAATTAATTAAGGTCGAATCTGTCATTGAAGGCTTATGGTGTCTGTCGAATGGTCTAAGAAGATTTGAAGGAGCAGCTAAACTGCTGAACTCTAATGTTGTATGACACTAGTAATAATTATATTTATAAATTATTATTACTAGATAACCAACATTCAAATTCTTCTATAGCGTATGGGCCGAGCATTTGACCGAAAATGTATGATTGCAGCGTCGTACAGTTTAGCTGCTTGTCGAATCTCCTTAGATATATATATTTTGGGGGGGGGATATTTTTTTTGGGGGGGGGATATTTATTATAGCAAAAAGTAAAAAATATTGCATTTTTTTCAAAATGGGTGCTATATTTTTGGTTATAGCGCAAACAAATTAAACCGTAGAGGTCATCAAATGCCACCAAAAGAAAGCTCTATTTGTGGGGAAAAAAGGGCGGAAATGTTGTATGGGAGCCCCGCACCACGACCGCACAATTGTCAGTTAAAGCGACGCAGTGCTGAATCGCAAAAAGTGGCCTGGTCATTAGTAAATAAGCAGAAGCTCTGCTGAATTCCATCATCCAATCATGTGCAAGCAAAAATTCATTTTTTTTTATTTCTTTTTGCTTGTGAGTATTCTTTTCAAAGTGAGGCGTGCCTCATTTACTAAGCTCTGGAGAAACTGCACTTGCAAAGTGCATAGTCTATTTGCCTTAATAAATCAACCACATAGTGCTATCTTTACATTGCACTCTGTCATCTAATTAAAAAACTTCACCTTTACCCAAAACAATCAGACCAAAGCTTGCCATACATAGGTCCAATTTCCCAGAAATCATGTAAAATGCCTTCCATGGTTGGCCCTGTCAGCCATCACCACTGTAGTCTAAGTAAATGGCAGAAAACTCCTGGCCAAACAGCGCCTGCATCCAGTCAGATACAGACACTGCATAGTATTTTGACAGCAGTGGGTGTTTGCTGTCTGAATACAATAGTTGGTGCTGCAGATTCGTCCATCTACACTATTTAAAGGGGTTGTAAAGGTTTGTTTTTTATTTTCTAAATAGGTTCTTTTAAGCTTTAAGGTTATTCACAAGCTGTGCAGCAGCACCAGCTGTAGACAGGAGAGCAGGTAAATATTGTATTTTGATAATTGTTAAAGGTCTAGATCATCTTTTAGCTGACTATTTACATGCAATGACAAAATGTATATATTTATACATAGTACTGATATACTTTTCTGTATTTCAGGTGAAACCAAGAACGACTATGATGGCCATGACATCTGAACAGCGCAATGCATTTGTAGCACAGCAAATGAATCAGTTTCAATGTAAGTTGGAAAACAGTTTAGTTATTTCCTGGAAAGCATATACTGTGCTTCGAAAATGTTCACAGAATGAACCCTCTACTTCAGACTCAATAGCCAATAAAATAGGAAATAGACTCTCAACAGAATATGAAATAAACAGCTAATGATGCCACTGAAATATATGTGAACTGTTTGACCTCTCAAAGGTATCCCAAAGGTTTTTACTTCTGTTCATTCCTCCTTGAAATTCAGGAATGGATGGGTTATGCCAGATAGCATAACCAGGTCATAGGACTCTCAACAGACTACAATAGTCTATAGACCACACCAGCCTGTGACTACTCAATTAGGAGTGTTGCAGCATAGTGATTGGGTCTTCAGTTTGCTTTCTCCTTATGTAAGCAGGTTCACATGCCGACTGACAGCACTGTACAAAGCAGTAGTGTCATGATAAATGTTCAGTGAAATAAAGGAGACTGGTGATCCAAATAGGTTTAGGTACGCCAGCCAAATGTTTTCTGAATTTGAATAGAATAGAGAATTTGAATTTGAATTTGAATATAGCAAGGAAGGGTTATAGCATGCTGTTGTGCATGGTGGGTGTGGCCTCACTGACAGCAGGAGGGCTTTACCTAAATAGAACCTGTGCCTACTCACTATACAGTATGTATAGCAATCATATGCCACAGTCCATTTTCTGCCACACGCAATAGTCTTAGGCCGCGTACACACGATCGAACATGTCCGCTAAAACTGGTCCGCAGACCAGTTTCAGCAGACATATCCGATCGTGTGTACGGCCTAGCGGACATGTTTCCAGCGGACAAAAATTTTAAAACATGCTTTAAAACTTGTCCGCTGGAAACCTGTCCGTCGGACATGTCCGCTGGTTAGTACGCCTAACCAGCGGACCGAAATCTCCTGCATGCGTCGAATGGATTCGACACATGCGTGGAAGCATTTTACTTCCTGGTTTGCTGACGTGGCGGCGTCAACGTCACCGCCACGTCACCGCGCTGTCTGTCTGCTGGGATTTTGGTTTGATCGTGTGTACACACATCAGACCAAAATATCCCAGGAGACATGTCCGATGAAAACGGTCCGTCGGACCGTTTTCATCGGACATGTCTCTTCGTGTGTACGCGGCCTTACAGACACACATAAACATCAGCACAATCATTTTTTAAAACGTTTCCGTTATCCATTACCATTATAGGCAGAGTTAACACCTTGTCTGAGCATAAAGAAGTACTTCATTAAAATAGTCAGGGTCTACTTGGCAACCAGCAGCTTTTAAGACAATGAACATTTTAGTTAGGAATATGTAATTATTATGTAATGTAATGTGTAATACAGGAGTCAACAGTTTATACAGAGTGCAGTGATCAGAATGTAGTGGTCAAATATATGTAGTATACAGTTTAGAGCACAGAGTGCAGTGGTTAAGTGTGTTGATGCAACAATAAAACGTATGTACCACACAGCAGAGCATACAGAGTATGGTCAGGAGAATGTAATGTACACTGTACATATTCCTGACCAGGTCAGGAAAGGAGTGTGTAATGTGCAATACAGCATATTAGGGCTGCGCATCTTCACCGGTCACACGATTCGATGCGATTACGATTATCAAGTCCACGATTCGATTCGATTCGATTCCGCGATGCATCACGATGCATCAAGATTACTGCGCACGGTTTTTATCTGTTCTTAAAAAAACTCTCTGCATGTAGCAAACTGTAAACACAGCAGACAACTTAAACAGGAGCTCCAGACTGACCCCCAAATACTACGAGATGGACAGAGACTGCAGACAATGATACTAGAGAGGATCAGAGACTGCGGACATGATACTAGAGAGGGTCAGAGACTGCGGACATGATACTAGAGAGGGTCAGAGACTGCGGACATGATACTAGAGAGGGTCAGAGACTGCGGACATGATACTAGAGAGGGTCAGAGACTGCGGACATGATACTAGAGAGGGTCAGAGACTGCGGACATGATACTAGAGAGGGTCAGAGACTGCGGACATGCTTATTGTCTTAGTGATTGATTCACATCACAACTTCATTGATACCTTTTTTTTTGTACGATTTTTAGTTTTGCTCATTACTACCACACGTGCAATGCATGGCTGCATGTGTGTGGCAGTGATGAGCAAAAGCAAAAATCATACAAAAAAAATAAAAAAAGGGTATCAATTTCAAATCAATGAAGTTGTGATGTTAATCAATCACTAAGACAATAAGACATACATAAACTAGTGTGCCATCAATTGCTGCCAGTGTGCCATTGCCATCAATTGCTGCCAGTGTACCGCCAGTGTGCCAATGCCATTAATTGCTGCCAGTGTGCCGCCAGTGTGCCGTCAATTGCTGCCAGTGTGCCGTCAATTGCTGCCAGTGTGCCGTCAATTGCTGCCAGTGTGCCAATGCCATCAATTGCTGCCAGTGTGCCAATGCCAATAATTGCTGCCAGTGTGCCATCAATTGCTGCCAGTGTGCCATCAATTGCTGCCAGTGTGCCATCAATTGCTGCCAGTGTGCCATCAATTGCTGCCAGTGTGCCATCAATTGCTGCCAGTGTGCCATCAATTGCTGCCAGTGTGCCAATGCCATCAATTGCTGCCAGTGTGCCAATGCCATCAATTGCTGCCAGTGTGCCGTCAATTGCTGCCAGTGTGCCGTCAATTGCTGCCAGTGTGCCGTCAATTGCTGCCAGTGTGCCGTCAATTGCTGCCAGTGTGCCAATGCCATCAATTGCTGCCAGTGTGCCAATGTCAATAATTGCTGCCAGTGTGCCATCAATTGCTGCCAGTGTGCCGTCAATTGCTGCCAGTGTGCCGTCAATTGCTGCCAGTGTGCCGTCAATTGCTGCCAGTGTGCCGTCAATTGCTGCCAGTGTGCCGTCAATTGCTGCCAGTGTGCCGTCAATTGCTGCCAGTGTGCCGTCAATTGCTGCCAGTGTGCCAATGCCATCAATTGCTGCCAGTGTGCCAATGTCAATAATTGCTGCCAGTGTGCCATCAATTGCTGCCAGTGTGCCATCAATTGCTGCCAGTGTGCCATCAATTGCTGCCAGTGTGCCAATGCCATCAATTGCTGCCAGTGTGCCAATAATTGCTGCCAGTGTGCCGTCAATTGCTGCCAGTGTGCCGTCAATTGCTGCCAGTGTGCCGTCAATTGCTGCCAGTGTGCCATCAATTGCTGCCAGTGTGCCAATGCCATCAATTGCTGCCAGTGTGCCAATGCCAATAATTGCTGCCAGTGTGCCATCAATTGCTGCCAGTGTGCCAATGCCATCAATTGCTGCCAGTGTGCCAATGCCAATAATTGCTGCCAGTGTGCCATCAATTGCTGCCAGTGTGCCATCAATTGCTGCCAGTGTGCCAATGCCATCAATTGCTGCCAGTGTGCCAATGCCATCAATTGCTGCCAGTGTGCCAATGCCATCAATTGCTGCCAGTGTGCCAATGCCAATAATTGCTGCCAGTGTGCCATCAATTGCTGCCAGTGTGCCACAAATTGCTGCCCATTATAACTGTGCCCATCAATTTCTGCCAGTGTGCATGCCCCGAGTACCTGATGATGATGAACCTGACTCATGTCACTGCTGCCTTCAGTACTCGGCTGTCTCGGTTCTCCCACAGCAGCGTGAGTTAAGCCAAGGAGGAAGGCTCTGGGGAGTCGGGAGCGGGACCGGGGACACTCGCTGAACGTGTCCCTCACATGGCGATGGGCGACTGGGAATGCCGTCAGCGGGGGGGGCGGGAAACGAGGCGCGGCGTCTTCGGCTGCATCAGCAGTGGGGGGTGGGAAAAGAGGCGCGGCGTCTACGGCTGCATCAGCAGTGGGGGTGGGAAAAGAGGCGCCAAAACTTCGGCTCCACTCGGGCGGCTCAGTCGGCTCCACTCGGCTCTGCGCGGCTGCTCGGCGGGCGGCAATGACGTCATCAGTATGCATCGATTATTTAAAGGGACAGCATCGGCGCAGAATCGCCGGAGGAATAATCGTGATGCATCGATTAAACGATTAATTTCAGCAGCCCTACAGCATATAGGGTGCGGGACACTGGAAAATGCAGAATACATTCCATCCCACAAAGAAACCGGAAGAGTGGCCATTAATATGTACCATGCGACTGTAGAAAGTATGTCACATATAGCACAGTATGCAAAATATGACTGTCAGGCATATGTGATGTATGTTACAAAATCCTGACTGCTGCACCCTGTATGCTGTGCCATAACCACTACACTACTTTGCTGTCTGCCAGTAAATTTCTGCTCTCCTCCCCAAGCAAGAATCCTTGCGGTCTGTGCTTCTTGTCCTAGTGACCATTCAATTCCCAATCAGTCCCTGTATTTTGATATTGGGTAAATTACCGTATTTATCGGCATATAACACGCACCCAAACTTTAAGGCCGCGTACAGACCGTTTCAGCAGACAAATTCGATCGTGTGTACGGGCGGACAGACAGATTTTGCCAGCAGACAGATTTTAAAGCATGCTTTAAAATCTGTCTGCTGGGAACTCGTCCGTCCGACATGTCTGCTGGTTAGTACGCTAATGGATTCGATGCATGCGCGGAAGTGTTTTACTTCCTGGTGCGGTGATGTGGCGGCGTCAACGTCACTGCCACGTCACCGCGCTGTCTGCCGGCGGGGATTTTGGTTTGATTGTGTGTACAGCGATCAAACCAAAATAGCCCAGCAGACAAATCCGAACAAAACGGTCTGTCAGACCGATTTGAACGGATTTATTTGGTCATGTGTACACGGCCTAAGAGGGAATTTTCAGAAAAAAACTTTCCACAGCCCCCTGCATATAACAAGCAGGCACAGTTTACCCTCTATTTTCAGGGTAAAAAAGTGAGTGTTATATGCCAATAAATACAGTATGTTGTTTTATGATAATTCTTGTCATTGTGGGTGCTAAGCACTAAAATTCAGATGACCAAGGTGGTGAGGTTCCTTATGAGTCAGTAGAAGCTTGGCTAAAAGCAAAAAAGATTGCAATAATGGCAATAGTGGAGGCCTAGAAACTACAGAGGAGTGTTCTATTTACTAGCATCCTACAGGAATGTCTCTTGACAGTTTGTGATGTAAGCCTGTATATACTGCAGCCACTTTTGGGCAGACTTTAGTCTTTCGTTTGCCCATTATTTTTTTTTTCTTGTCCCAGGTTGTGTAATACAGCGGAAAATAAAGTTGCAGGGAAAAAATCTTTATCTGCAAGCCCAGTTTCTTGTTTTACAATTTTTGCAGTCATCCCGTGGCCACCAGGCAGAGTTGGCCTGTAAAAGTGCGGCTGAAGAAAGTTCAAAAACAATACTTGAGTTTCCCCCGCAGGGGTTTTCAGCATTCCTTTTCCCATTATTATAAATTACATTCAGCCCTTTTGGCTTTCACTTGCAGCACTGCTGCTCTGGCCTTACACTCCAGGCCCTTGTCTGTGTCCTACAGGCTGTTCACAGACCAACTTGGTGCACACAGCTGGCAGCCTCTTGCTGCAATGGCTCCCACACAGAGCCCTCCTGACTCCTGTGCCTTACCCCCTGTCTGCCAGGGTGGAGCCCAGAACCATGGTCAGGTTTTTACTAAAAGTCCAGCACACACCTGACCAATTATTATGCTGGCTTTTCTGAATAGCTGGATCCAGGATTGGAGATTTCATCCCAACCCGGATCACTTTGAATCTCCAGGCTCCAGGTCCCAAAATGAATTTAAGAAAATACTGAGGAAACTGAAAAGCCAGGTTCCTCTTCATGTTACAAGCTCCCTAGAGCCCCTCAACCCATCCGGTTGAAAATTCTGGGTCACAACCTTCTAGACCCTGGCAGGGCAACTCTCTGCCACATTACTTATACAAAAAGATATCTTGTGAGTTTTGCAACACTATTCATCTATTAGAAAACATGCAAAAATTGCTTAAACAATTGATACCTGAAGATACCTAAGAAGAATGCTGAGAATAATTCTATAGCCTACTGGTTATATCAAATGACTGAAATATAATCAGTGTGGCTATAACATAAATGATAAAACAAAGCTGGAGGCTAGGGAAATTAAAAATGTTACTACAAATTAGGGTTGTCCAGATACCGATACTAGTATCGGTATCGGGACCGATATCGAGTATTTGCGGGAGTACTTGTACTCGTGCAAATGCTTCCGATACCTAAATAGAATACTTTTTTTGTATCAACATGTTCTGTGAAAATTCTTTGAGTTTTTTACTACTGCGTGACAAGAAAATAAAAATTTTTTATTAATTTTTACTCATTTTTATTCTTTTATAATGTCTTGAGTTAGAGTTCTTCATCATTCTAAAGAAAATATCCTTAGTCTGGATTGTGGTTTGAAAACTGTCACATGACATTTAAAAAAAGTATCGGTATTCGGTATCGGCGAGTACATGAAAAAAAGTATCGGTACTTGTACTCGGTCCTAAAAAAGTGGTATCGGGACAACCCTACTACAAATTATAAAAAAGGTTTTCTGTGTAAATGTAGCCATGTCTTTAAATTATGTTTAAATCCTTTTCTTTTGACTTACCAAATCATCTTTTTCTATTTAAGGCTATATTCACACTATAGCATTTTATTGAATCCCCATTTGGTAATATCACCCCAAGCGCAGTTGGAAAACAGTAAGAAAATCAAAGCTGAAAAGAATGCATGAGATACCATGCTGGGGTTTTCCTCATAGGGAGTCCATTGAAATGAATAGGCTGTTCTATGCACAAAGCTCAACAATATGTACAAATTCACAAAACACTATGGGCCAGATTCAGGTAGAGTTAGGCTGGAGTATCAGTGATAACTCTCACTTTGAGCTGGCGTTTCTGTTTTCTGTAAGCAGAAAACAAGAAACGCCGGGTTGGAGTTCCTATATGAGCGGCGTAATTGTATTTCGCCATCGTATCGGAACTGCAATTTTAAAAATGGCGCTCGGGGTGTTCCCGCTGATTAACTCCGAGAATATGTTAATCAGCGAGAATCGGCAATTCACGATCGTACTCGGGCCCGACGCAGTGACTTTCCGACGTTTCCGTAAGAGATACGCGGCGTAAAGAAAAACATGCCCCCTAGGTGGAGTATCCTATGTTAAGTATGGCCGTCGTCATCGCGTCGAATTTAAAAATGTTTGCGTCGTTTGCGTAAAATGTCCGTGAATGGGGATTGACGTCATTGACGTTCACTGACAGAATTTGGAGCATGCGCACTGACAGTCGACGCATGCGCAGTACGTTTGCCGCGGGATCGCGCCTAGTTTAAATAATACACGCCCCCTACCCGCCCAATTTGAATTCCGCCGGCTCATTTTCGCTACGCCGCCGCAACTTTAGGAGCAAGTGCTATGTGAATAACAGTACTTGCTCCTAAAGTTTCGGCGGAGTAACATAAATGAGAAATGTTACTCCAAAATAAAGATTCGCTCTCCTATCTGAATCTGGCCCTATAATGTGAATGCAGCCTAAACTGAAACCCATCCTGTAGGCCTAGTACTCGGGAAAACATGCATATAGAGGAGTGGAAGGACTAAAATACTATTAATTGAAAAAGCAAGGCAAAAAACACCTGCCTTCCCTACTCTCCTGATTTGCTGATTTCCTGATGTGCCACAAAATCCGAGGTGCGCTTTCTAGTATGTTTTATGCATAAAATAATAGTAACATTTTTAAAAGGGCAATGGGTGGTGATCACTAATCAAAAACATCGTTTTGGCATGACCAACTGTTCTTTTGCATTGACATTAACTGCTGAAATATATATGTTAACATGTGTTTTCTTTTCTGCAGCCCTTCCACAAAATCTTCGTACAGATTGTGTTCAGCCCATGCCAACACCTCCTCAGAGCCACCGAATGATGACATCCTCACAAGGTCTAATTCAGACCAATATGGGAAGTGGAATGACGCCAGCAACAATGAATCAGAACAGTGGGACAATGGTGATGATTCCGCACAACACTGGGAAACAGCAAGCAATTTTCCCAGGATCTTCAGATTTTAATATGCCACTTAGGCAAAACCAGAATGCACTGAGCATGACCTCTGGTTGCCAAACTGTGCACAGCCAATCCACTGTCCGGCCAGGAATGACATTGTCTGGATATACTTCCAGCTCACTAATAACCCATTCTGCAGCTCAGCAACACTTGCGACAGGCCAGCATATCAAGAATTCCAAATGTCTATGCTAACCCTTCTTCTCAGATGTGGACTCAGACTGGTGTTACAAGAATACCAGGTCAAAACCAAATGGATCCCAGCATGCAGCAATTTCCAAACAATCCACTGTTCACCAAACAAAATGTCAGACCAAATATGGCAAGCCAGCAGTTTCCCCACCAGGGAGTGGTTCCTCCTAACCAGATTGCTCCTGGAGTTCAAGTAAGACAAATGCAAAAACTTGGTCTGTCCCAGACAAATCCAGGAATAGGGTCCTTGAACAATCCTAATCTTGGAAACAGTTTATCCAGAGGGCAGCTAGCTTCTATCAATGTAATGAAAACCATGCCACAAGGTGTTTCCACATTTAACCAAATGAACCCTGGTCAGCTCGGTCCACCTTCATATGGACCAACCTCTGTCCAAACCCCTGAAACTTTTGACAGACTAAGTTCTGGGGCAGATCTCCACCAATATGACTTTGTAACAACACAGAATAACTCTGTCTTATCTGCTAATTGCAATGAAGCAGACTTTATTGACTGTCTAATGAAGGGAGGTAATACCAGCAGTCCTGACGAAGACTGGCTAAACAATTTGACAATTCTGGATGATATTTTGGGACAGCACAGTCAAAACCCAGGACCAGTGTAGCCCATGGTGGTTTGAACATATCCATAAGTCACGTGACTTGAAATTGGGGTTAATGCTAACACTTGTTCTGATGCCTGTAAATATTTAAATATTTTTTAAATTATGTTTTTTTCAAGAATAAATAGAAGTACTTCTACTTCTGTGTGTGACTGTACATAAAATATAGCATAATGTTTTGTTACATTATAGGAATTTCATTTATAATACCTTGTTTTAAATATGCAAATATTATCATTAGTTCCAGTAATACTATGTATTACAGTCTAAATAACTGTTATGTTTTTTCACATAACAAAATGTAGAGGTGTCAAAGCAAACTGAATACAATGCATGCCATGATTTACCCATTAAAATACTTGATATATAAAATATTAAACTCTCTGTCGTCTGGCTCCAGGAACAAAAGCCTGCGAGCAAAACAAATTAAACCTGGATACCAGGTTAACCTCCTGCCACAGATCTAGTATGCAATATTGCCAGCCATCAGTACGTTAACTAGCAGTTTGTTAAAAATGTGGACTCGTAAACAAGCATGAAAATGCAGTTTTCTGGATTGGGTTTGTACAGCTCTCTGTCTGTTCAGAAGCACCGCATATAATTATATTGAAATCAATAGACATGTTACAAAAGGGTTTTGGACAGGTGTTTTGTGCCTTGCTACTGTGAAATTACCAGTGTTCAGCAAGGGTTAAATGCTGCAATAGAGAAGAGATGTACAGTTGTGACTGTATAATTAATTAGGTCGTGCAAGCAAACATAGAAAAAACATTTTAAGTGAGATATGGCCTGTTTTTAGACACGGTTGGAACTTTGTCTGAACAAAATAACATTGGAATTCCATCGGAGTAAAAGAGAACATGTTCTCTATCTAAACTCCAACGGAATTCCTTGGAATTTCCAATAGAAATAATGTGATGGGGCATACACACAGTCGGAATTTCCGATGGAAAAAGCCTGTCTGACTTTTTCCATCGGAAATTCTGATTGTGTGTACGGGGCGTTAGCTAATGTTTATGGGTAACCTAAAAAGGAGAAGGTGGGGTCCAGAGCGTAATTGCAGTTTATTTGAGCTGTAACTAGTCTGAGGATCACGAAGACGCTCTCATTTTTAAAATTCAAAGTTATTATGTGACCTTTACAGTCTACAATGCAGATCTGTAGAATTTAGGCAAAAACTTGTTTTTCAGTTCCTAACAAAGTTATTTTGCTCTTCATATTTATTTGTGGTATGAGGACTGATATTAAGTCACATAGTAGCCTAATGCCCCGTACACACAATCGAAATTTCTAATTAAAAAAGTCTGATGGACATTTTCCATCGGATTTTCCGATCGTGTGTAGCCCCATCTGAGTTATTTTATCGGAAATTCCGATGAATTCCATCAGACTTTAGATATAGAACATGTTCTATTCTTTTCTGATGGAATGTGATTTGGCTGGGCAAAAGCCCAATCGTGTGTATGCAGCATAAGTTGTTTTTTCCTGGTATAACTTCTTACTATCTCAGTAGTAGCAGTTAAACATCTTTATATGAACCCTTTTATTGAATGTTATAGTAATAAATGGTCTTAGGACACTGCAGATTGCCTGCATGCCGATGCCCCTCCAGCTGCTTTTTGGACCAAAATTTGACGTGATGCACAATAACCGTCAGTAAAAATGACTTATGGGCCTGGCATTGCTCTCAGCAGACTGGCACCCCTGCCAGTGTGTTGTCATACAAGATTCATCATTTTTTTTAGAGAAAATTGCCAGAATAGATGGGTAGAAAGAAAATGGATCACCAGATCCAAAAGGTGCCAACTGACAAAGGCCTAATGTGCCCTGGAATTATTGCAGCCTAGTTTAACAAAAATAGGGATGAATTACCTTTTGAACGCCCATATGAAAACCTAAGACCAAAAGCCAACCCAATGAAATGCTTGTCTAAAATTTAAATTACAAAAACATTGTAGGTTTGCACACCTCTGTATATATTTGTAGTATAAAGGTGACTGGTTGCTGGTTTTAAGGCTTTTTTTGCAAGTATGTTTTCCTGAAAATAAGGTTTTGAAGAAAAAGCCTAGACATAAATTTTGTCAATTTTGTCTATGATGTTTTCTGTCAGCTAATATTGTCCTATGTATATTTAAAAGTCTGTTTATAAAAATAAAAAAAAATCCACTGTACTGTAAACCTTTAATGTTCATACTTTTGTGTAATCATATTTTAATAGTCGCACCATATTTCTGTAATACATTTGTAATATAACGTCTGCATCAAGCACAGAATCAATGATGTTTTTCTTCATACCATAATAAAGAGCCAGGGAAAAATATTGTCTCAGTCTGGTTAATACAGAGTTTTTCTTTCAGGAGGGCTTTCTGAAAGTGGAGATGCTTCTATTAACAGAATCTTTTTTTTCGTTTTGGGATTGGTTAAAACTCCTGCCAGGTTTCTTTGTACTTACCGAAGTACTAAATCTCCACACTGTCCAAAACTTTGGCTTTAAATGTATTTATTTATTTATTTCAGTATATAATGCCGAAAATGTACACAGAACTTTACATATGTATTGCACATTCACATTAGGCCATGCCCTCAAGGAGCTTACAACCTGAGATCCCCAACTCACATTCATACCTACGCATACTGAGGCCATTTTAAACCAGGGCCAATTGGTCTACCAGCATGTCTTTTGGAGAACATGCAAACTCCAGACAGGCAGTGCCTTGGTTGGGAATCCAACAATGTACTTTAGGAAACTAAAGAAGACTTATTTAACCACTTGCTGACCGCCGCACACCGATGTACGTCGGCAGAATGTCACGGCTGCGCATATTGGTGGACAGGTACGTCCCATGTAATATGCACAGACGTGGGTCACGTGCTCACGACCCAGTCTGGTACTCCATGACCGCACCCGCGGGACCTGTGGACCCGATCGCCACCGGTATCCCGCGATCGGGTCACAGAGCTGAAGAACGGGGAGAGGTAAGTGTAAAACAAACCTCTCCCCATGCTTCCTAGTCAGACTAGTCAGACTGTCACTGATCGTCTGTTCCCTGTCATAGGGAACGACGATCAGTGATGTGACACACCAAGCCATGCCCCCACACAGTAAGAATAACTCATTAGGTCACACTTAACCCCTTCAGCACCCCCTACAGGTTAACCCCTTCACTGCCAGTGTAATTTTCGCAGTTATCAGTGCATTTTTATAGCACTAATCGCTGTAAAAATGACAATGGTCCCAAAATGGTGTTAAAAGTGACCGATGTGTCTGCCATAATGTCGCTGTCATGATAAAAATCGCTGATCGCCACCATTACTAGTAAAAAAAAAATATTAACAAAAACGATCCCCTATTTTTTAGACGCTATAACTTTTGCTCAAACCAATCAATAAACACTTATTGCGATTTTTTTTTAACCAAAAATATGTAGAAGAATACGTATCGGCCTAAACCGAGGGAAAAAAAATGATATATTCATTTGTTGGGGATATTTATTATAGCAAAAAATATTGTTTTTTTTTCAAAATTGTCTCTCTATTTTTGTTTATAGCACAAAAAATAAAAACCGCAGAGGTGATCAAATACCACCAAAAGAAAGTTCTATTTGTGGGGAAAAAAAGTAAGTCAATTTAGTTTGGGAGCCACGTCTTACGACCACGCAATTGTCAGTTAAAGTCCTTCACCAACAAAATGGGCCGGGGCTTAAGTGATTAAAGTGATACTAAAGGTAAAAACATTTTTTACCTTAAAGCGGAGGTTCACTCTAAAACATTTTTCTAACGTTACATTGTGCTCACTTGCAACATTGACAGTATGCGTTTTTTTTGCTGTACATACCGTCGCATCGCTATTCCCCCCCCCCCCCCGGCTTCCAGGTAGTGGCTCCTATGCAGCAGGTAAGTGATTGACGTGAGGACAAAAACTACCCCCCGTCGCATAAGGAGCGTCACGAGTTGCCGAAAGAAGCCAAAAGTCGGTGTGCAGGTGCCGTATAGAGCAGTTCGGCTTCTTTCGGCAACTTGTGGCGCTCCTTATGCGACGGGGGTAGTTTTTGTCATCACGTCAATCACTTACCTGCTGCATAGAAACGCCCACTCCCGCGGGAGCCACTACCCGGAAGCCGCAGGGGGGGGGGGGAATAGCTATACGACGGTATGTACAGCAAAAAAAAAACGCATACTGTCAATGTTGCAAGTGAGCACAATGTAATGTTAGAAACATGTTTTAGGGTGAACCTCTGCTTTAATGTATTCCTAAACATGTTTTATTTCTTTCTCGTACATCACGGGACACAGAGCGGCATATTCATTACTATATGGGTTATATGGAGTACCTTCAGGTGTGGACACTGGCAATCTCAAACAGGAAGTCCCCTCCCTATATAACCCCCTCCCCTAGAGGGAGTCCCTCGGTTTTTTTCGCCAGTGTCTTAGGTGTTGGTCACGGAATAGCTTTGCTCCACATCCTTGGGATTAAGGGCGGGCTAACCGGATCTGTCCAAAGAGCCTCAGTGCCAAAGTGGACAGTACCCGGGCCACAAACCGTGGGGTTTTGCCTATAATGCTCCTCTTTGGAGGGCTGGACCCTGGGCCCAGGACTTGGAGTTCATAAAGACCATAAGTTCCTGTTTGCCAGGGTGCTATATAGGTCCAGGACAGTGGGTACCTTCATAGGACCCCAGGGCCTGAAGGTCTATTACGCTACCCGCGGAGATGGGAGAAGATTGGATCGTTTGGCTAGACAAACATCCTGCAGCATGGAGCAGGTAAGAGGGGAGCCTGCGGGACTTGGTTCGACAGCAGGCTCTCCGGGGTAACCTAAAAGGGGGGTAGCCTAAGTATGCTCTGCATTGGCAACCTTGCTCACTATGTCTGAGAAAGACAGGATGATCCCATTTCCCCCATCACTAGGTTCCCCTGTCTAAGAATTGTGTTGCTAGCTACCTGCTGCTTTCTTCCTAGGACTGGTAAGGATCCCTATGGGGCCTTTTGGAGAGTCCTACCTGGCCGGGGGTTTGAATCTGCCGCCTGGTACTGCAGTCCTGGGTCTCCAGCAGCGCGGCTCCTCCATGTTCTTCCTGCTCCGGCATACGTGCGCGCGCACGTCTTATAGACGTTTTTCGCGCCGTTCGGAGGGGAGGGCGGGGGGGGGCGTGCCTGCAGCGTCATACAGGGGCGCGCCTTGTGCTGTTATAGATCAGCAGGCATTGTCAGTGCTCAGTCTGAGGCTGATCTCAAAGGGAGAGGACGCAGAGCGGCAGAACAGTGACTCCCGGTGGCGGAAGAGGGGTAGTACATGCTGGACTTTGTTCCAATGCCTTTCTGTTAAGCCAAGAAATCCCCCTTTTTGCAACAGGTTGGAGGCTGGCAAACTAAGTTTGGGGTCGCTGTATGTTGGAAAAAAAAAAAAAAAAAAAGAAAGAGACTTATATATATTTAAAAAAAAAAAAAAAAAAAAACATACGGGGCCCCATCAGTTTTTGGGCATTAGTGAGCTATTGTCCCCTAAGCTCTAGTTTTGTACTCCTGGCCACTACAGTCTGTTGTTGGCGGAGTCCCTCGATTTTGTATTATGGCTTCCAAAGGTTCGGGGTCAGAGGGTACAAAAAAGACCAAAAAACAAAGGGGTTCCCCCTCTGATTCTGATGATATGCCGATACTTTCCCCGCAACTTATTCCCATAAAGGTCGCCTTGGATGAGCCATTAGGGGGGTCTGGTGCGGAGGCTGGCCCAGATCAGCCCAGCCCTGTGTTTATCACAGAGGAGATGCTAGCTGTATCCCTAGGGGGGCTAGAAGAGAGAATAGCAGCATTGATCGCTAGAGCTATTCCTGGCAAGAAACGGGTTAGATCCCCATCACCAAGAGGTGTATCCTCAGATGCTGAAATTCTCTCTCCGGAGGAATTGGAATCGCAGGAGGATCAACTAGACCTGAACCAAGAGGGTTCAGGGATTGAGGGATCTACCTCTGAGGAACCATTTTCAGACTCCCAGACAGAGAGACTGTGGGTGCAGTCTTTGACGGACATGGTCCGCTCGGCATTTAGTTTACCATTGCCAGAGCCTCGGGTTCCTCCGGTATCCTCTCTGGGCTCTTTGAAAGCTCCTTTAAGCAACGCAGTTTTTCCGGTCCATCCTCTCTTGGAGGAATTGATCTTTCGGGATTGGGTACGGCCGGACAGGATTTTTCTGCCACCGAAGAGATTTGCGGTCATTTACCCCATGGAGGAAAAATTCTCCAAGAGGTGGAGGCTCCCAGTGGTGGATGCAGCCATCTCATGTGTGAATAAATCACTAACTTGCCCGGTGGAAAACATACATATGTTTAAAGATCCGGTTGATAAACGGTTAGAGACACTTTTAAAAGCATCCTTTGCTACGGCAGGAGCAGTGGTACAGCCAGCTGTGGCTGCAATTGGAGTTTGTCAGGCGTTAAAGGACCAGACAAAAGAAATGCTAAAGGACATGCCTACCCAACAGGCAGAAGAGTTTTCTGACATTCCCAGAGCTCTGTGTTTTGCGGTAGATGCTATAAAGGATTCCATCCAGCAGGCCTCTCGTTTATCACTATTTTTGGTGCACATGAGAAGGCTCTTATGGTTGAAGAACTGGGCGGCGGAGCCCCCATGCAAAAAGCTTCTGGCAGGGTTTCCCTTCCATGGAGGACGACTCTTCGGGGTGGATCTGGATAAATACATTCAGACTATTTCAAGTGGCAAAAGTACCCTTTTACCGGTCAAAAAGACATTCCGGGGTCCTACATTTAAAAGGCAGCTCTTTCCTGTCTCAGGGCCCTCAAATTCCAGGCAGTATCGACGGCCGCCTGCACGATCCAACGTTAACAGTAGATCGCAGGGACAGGCCCCTGGGGGTAAGAGACCATGGTATCGCAAGCCGACAAAGACAGCCCCTAAGTCTGCCTTATGAAGGGGCGCCCCCACTCTCGCGGGTGGGGGGAAGGCTTCGTTTCTTCTCAGAAGTTTGGGAAGCCAAGATCCCCGACAAATGGGTCCGGGCGTCTGTAACCGCAGGCTACAGACTGGAGTTTCTAAACTTTCCTCCGCCTCATTTTCAAGAGTCAAGGCTACCAAAGGATCCAGCAAAGAAGGCCTCGATGCTGGCAGCTTTGGATCACCTGCTTTGCCAGGACGTAATAATAGAGGTGCCAGCCCAAGAGCAAGGGCTAGGTTTCTATTCCAATCTCTTTGTCATACCAAAGCCCAACGGCGATGTCAGGCCAATCTTGGACCTAAAGAGGTTAAACGGTTACCTAAGGGTTCGTTCCTTCCGGATGGAATCCATCCGGTCAGCAGTCGCCACGCTTCAGAGGGACGATTTTCTGGCTTCCATAGACATAAAGGATGCTTACCTTCATGTACCAATCTTTCAGTCGCATCAAAGATTTTTACGCTTCGCGGTGGGGCAGCGACACTTCCAATTCAGGGCGCTCCCCTTCGGGCTGGCCACGGCCCCCCGGGTATTCACGAAGATCCTAGCCCCAGTTCTGGCCAATCTAAGGATCCAAGGGGTCACAGTCCTAGCATACTTGGACGACCTTTTAATCATAGATCACTCACGGCCGTGTCTGCAACAGGCAGTAAACCTCACGGTTCAGTACCTCGAAGGGTTCGGCTGGGTCCTAAACCGGGAAAAGTCAGCGTTCCAGCCTACAAAGCAGTTGGAATACCTCGGCATGAGGTTAGACACAGAACAGCAAAGGGTGTTCCTGCCCCTTGTAAAGATCGAGGCTATCAAGGGGTTGGTTCAGTTGGTTCTAAGCAAGAAAAAACCAACTATTCGCCTGTGTATGCGATTACTAGGCAAGCTAGTGGCCACGTTCGAGGCAGTACCATACGCTCAGATCCACACTCGCGTCCTACAGGCAGCCATTCTAGCAGCCTGGGGCAAGAGAGCACATGCCTTAGAGTCCCCTTTGACGCTATCATCAAGGGTCCGACAAAGCCTGGCCTGGTGGTTGAACCCTCAGAATCTTCTAAAGGGAAGATCCTTCAGCCCTGTTGTCTGGAAGGTAGTTACCACAGACGCCAGCCTGGCAGGCTGGGGGGCGGTCTTCGAGGGGTTCTCTCGCCAGGGAACTTGGGTGAAAACAGAGAGGCAGCTCCCCATCAATATCTTGGAGATCAGAGCTGCTCGCCTAGCCCTTCTGGCATGGACCTCCAGATTACAGGGGTCCCCGGTGAGAATCCAGTCAGACAATGCCACAGCGGTGGCATACATAAACCACCAAGGGGGAACCAGGAGTCAGGCCGCTCAGAGGGAGGTGAGCTTGATTTTTCAGTGGGCAGAGGTTCATGTACCCTGCATTTCGGCGATATTCATTCCCGGAGTGGACAACCTGCAGGCAGACTTCTTAAGTCGCCAGATTCTGTCGCCAGGGGAGTGGTCTCTGCATCCCCAGGTCTTTCAGACAATCTGCCAGAAGTGGGGAATGCCAGACATAGATATAATGGCATCCAGGTTCAACAAGAAACTAGACAGGTTCGTGTCTCGAGCGAGGGACCCTATGGCCTGCGGAACCGATGCGTTGGTTTGCCCTTGGCATCAATTCAAACTTCTATATGCATTCCCTCCGCTACAGTTACTTCCTCGCCTGTTGCGCAGGATCAGAGTGGAGCACAAGCCAGTCATTAGGCATGTGCATTTCGTTTCGTTCCGAATCGAAATTCGGACGAATTTTCCATTATTCGGACATTCGGATGCATACGAATTTCCGAATTGCTATATTAGCGAAAAATTTCGACCGTTTTCGGAATTCGTTCATTTTCGACCGAATTTCGAAAAAAAAAAGGTCGAAATCGAATTTTTTTTTTTTCGAATTCCGAATCGAATACCCGCGGACTAAATTCGATCGGAATTCGAAAAAAAAAAAAAATATTTTCGAATTTAATTCGAAAAAAATTCTATTCGAAAAGAGACTATTTGTTTTCTAATCTGGTTGAAATATTTTCGATTTCGACCGTTTTTTTTCGAAATTCGGTCGAAAACGAACGAATTCGAAAAAAGGTCGAAATATTTTCGATTTCGACCGTATTTTTCGAAATTCGGTCGAAAACGAACGAATTCCGAAAACGAATTCAACACATGTAACGAACCTAACTTAACGAAATTTATTAAATGACGAATTGAAACGAAACGAAACGAAACGAATTTTTCACTTTTGCACATGCCTACCAGTCATTCTAGTAGCTCCAGCTTGGCCCCGGAGGACATGGTACTCACTAGTCCTGAAGATGGCAGTGGGAGACCCTTGGACTCTTCCTCTACGACCAGACCTACTCTCACAAGGCCCGATCCTCCACCCTACATTACAACGTCTAAATTTGACGGCCTGGAGGCTGAATCCCTGATTCTCAGGGGTAGAGGTCTGTCTAGGCAGGTAATTCCTACCCTGATTAGGGCTAGAAAGCCGGCCTCCAGGGTGATTTATTACAGGGTGTGGAGGAACTACGTAGGCTGGTGTGAATCCAAAAGATGGAATTCCCGCAAATATACCATTGATAGGGTGTTAAGTTTTCTCCAGCTAGGAGTGGATAAAGGCCTGGCATTAAGCACAATCAAGGGACAGATTTCAGCTCTGTCAGTGTGGTTTCAGAGGCTGCTGGCCACCCACTCGCTGGTAAAGACCTTCATACAGGGGGTCTTGCGTATTAACCCTCCTGTCAAGTCACCAATTTGTCCATGGGACTTAAATCTTGTCCTGTCCACTCTACAGAAACAACCCTTTGAGCCGTTGGCTGAGATTCCTTTAGTTTTACTGACAAGAAAGTTGGTTTTCTTGGTCGCCATAGTTTCGGCCAGGAGAGTGTCAGAGTTAGCAGCCTTATCGTGTAAGGAACCATATCTCGTTCTACATAAGGACAGGGCAGTTCTCCGGCCCCATCCTTCCTTTCTACCAAAGGTTATTTTCACTTGAACCAGGATTTGGTACTTCCATCCTTCTTTCCGAAACCCACATCTAGAAAGGAGGGGTTGCTGCATACCTTGGATATTGTCCGGGCCATGAAGGCCTATCTTAAAGCTACAGAAAAGATCCGGAAAACAGATGTGTTGTTCGTTCTACCAGATGGCCCCAAGAAGGGGCAGGCAGCTGCAAAATCCACCATCTCGAGATGGATTAGACAATTAATCATTCAGGCCTACGGTTTGAAGAGGTTGCCTCCTCCCTTGTCGGTAAAGGCCCATTCTACCAGGGCCATGGGCGCCTCCTGGGCAGCACACCATCAGATCTCTATGGCTCAGATATGCAAGGCGGCGACGTGGTCATCAGTCCACACGTTTACAAAGTTTTATCAACTAGACGTGAGAAGGAATGCGGATTCTGCCTTTGGACAGGCAGTACTACAGGCTGCAGTTTAAGATCCTCGGGAGCAGGGGCACCCTTGGTTGTAAAAAAGAAAAAAAAAAAAAAAAAAAAGTTTTTTCTTGACTAAGTTGGAATTATTATTATTATTTGAGTATACCTCTAAATTAAATCTCGTTTGAGAAGATGTCTCCCTCCCCTCATTAAAGCATTGCTTTCGGACATCCCATATAGTAATGAATATGCCGCTCTGTGTCCCGTGATGTACGAGAAAGAAAAAGGGATTTTTAAATACAGCTTACCTGTAAAATCCTTTTCTTGGAGTACATCACGGGACACAGAGCTCCCACCCCTCTTTTTGGGAACATTTTTGGGAGGCATACTGCTTGCTACAAAACTGAGGGACTCCCTCTAGGGGAGGGGGTTATATAGGGAGGGGACTTCCTGTTTGAGATTGCCAGTGTCCACACCTGAAGGTACTCCATATAACCCATATAGTAATGAATATGCCGCTCTGTGTCCCGTGATGTACTCCAAGAAAAGGATTTTACAGGTAAGCTGTATTTAAAAATCCCTTTATTGTTCTGTCCATGTGTGAAGGGGAAGAAGAGATCCATCTTATCTCCAAAAATCAATATAGACACCAAAAAATAGAACAGTAGAAAGTTTCTGTAGCTACTGATAGGCACAACAAGTACAACAAAAATCATCAGATAAAAAAAATATATATATATTTTCACAATCTTAACTTAAATATTTTAGCCATGCAAGTGTGGAGTTTTAATGGCTAAAATTTAGATCTAAATTACACAAACACCCCAAGGTTTAGCAAGATATTATTATGTCTGGGATCAAATGAAATCTTCTGAAGTAGTTATATTCAACCAGGGGCATGATTCATATGTTTTTCAAAATTTCCAGACGACTTTATTATAAAACTCTGGAAAAATTCATATGTCTATTAACTGTGTGCATGTCCTACAATGTGACATCCAGAACCCAACTCCTGAATAAAAGCAGAAGGGGCTATAGACCCTAAAAAAAAAAAAAGGGAGTCCACAGGAATGGGATTCTAAAAGAGTGTATCGGCAATATTACCAAATATTCTGTTAAATCTAGGCATGGCCACCCAGCATATACTCCAAATATTGGGATTATTCAAGAAATAATGTAATTCATCATAGTCATCATAGTTATGGACTACAGTGGAATAATAGAGGCCCATAATATGAATAGCTGTCTAGAATATGTCTAGGACCTGATGTAAAGGTTATGATAATATGTATCTTGCTCCCCATGTGTTATGTAGGATAGCTTATCACCCAATCTGATTCTCACCAGCAGTCTCCACCTCTGTCCTCTGCTATGGAAATGGAGATGCCTCTTGCCACTTTCATTGAATCGGCTGCTGCTACCAAAGGCAAGAATGAATGCTGTTGTAGACATGATATTAATATGGTGAACTTTAGGGTACCTGAGGGTAATGTCTGTTAAAATAAGGTTTAAATTAGGGATGTTCATCTGCATGATCTCATATTCCAAAAATCCTTTCCTACAGAACTTATGTTTAAGTTTTTTCTGCATCAAAAACGCATGGAAAGTAGGTTACATGATTTCCAATGGCATAGTTCACACCAGTGCTTGCAGTTCCAGTGCGTTCCACATGCTGCATTTTCCTGCCCTGGATTGTACTGGAACTGTATAGCTGTATAAAGCATAAAAAATGCACTGCAATGCAACTAAATGCACCAAAAACACACTGAAACACACTTATGTAAGGCTAAGAAATATAGGGGGGGGGGGGGGGGTTGCACTGGACTGCATCAAAAACGTGTAAAAAAACGCACATGCAGAACACATCCGGACTGAGTTTATATGGTGTGAACAGGCCCTTAAACTTTGTTACTAAAATCTCATATGTGGTTTAACATATTATGTAAATTCCATTGTAAATTGTCTTCAATCCTTTTAACCACTTTAGCCCCGGACCATATTGCTGTCCAAAGACCAGAGCACTTTTTGTGATTCGGCACTGTGTCGCTTTAACTGACAATTGCGCGATCGTGCGACGTGGCTCCCAAACAAAATTGCCGTCCTTTTTTTCCCACAAATAGAGCTTTCTTTTGGTGGTATTTGATCATCTCTGCGGTTTTTATTTTTTGCGCTATAAACAAAAATAGAGCGACTATTTTGAAAAAAATTCAATATTTTTTACATTTTGCTATAATAAATATCCCCAAAAAAGATATAAAAAAACATTTTTTTTCCTCAGTTTAGGCAGATACGTATTCTTCTACATATTTTTCGTTAAAAAAAATCGCAATTAGCGTTTATTGATTGGTTTGCGCAAAATTTATAGCGTTTACAAAAAAGGGGGTAGTTTTATGTTATTTTTATTAATATTTTTTTTTTACTAGTAATGGCGGCGATCAGCATTTTTTTTCAGTACTGCGATATTATGGCGGACACATCGGACACTTTTGACACATTTTTGGGACCATTGGCATTTTTATAGCGATCAATGCTATAAAAATGCATTGTATTACTATAAAAATGCCATTGGCAGTGAAGGGGTTAACACTAGGGGGCGGGGAAGGGGTTAAGTGTGTTCCTGTTTGTGTTCTAACTGTATGGGGGGGTGGCCTCACTAGGGGAAATCACTGATATTCTATTCATGCATTGTATGAACAGAAAATCAGCGTTTCCCCCGCTGACAGGAACGAGAGCTTTGTGTTTACACACATAGCTCTCGTTCCCCGAGATCGCGTGTGCCCGGCGGCGATCGTACCCGCTGGGCACGTGCATGACTCGGGGGCGCGCGCGCGGGCTGCCGGCGGCGCTCACGCGCCCCCTAGTGGCCGAAAAAGAGAAGACGTAGAGCTACGTGCTCCCGCGAGACAGAGCCACCGTCCCGCAGTAATATGACAGCGGGCGGTCGAGAAGCAGTTAAAGTTCAACTGCAGGACCAAAAAAAACAACCGCTTAAGTGTTTATAAAAATATTAAAACTGTGTAGCACCGGGTAACTTCCAAGTACCGGTGCTATTGAAATTTAGAGTTTAATCAGAGTGTAATTGACTTTGATTCCAATTAAAATCATTTAATTAGGGTCTCTGTTTCAGCTTGGCTGTGCTGTGGACCCATTCTGTTGTACTGGGATGTTTTCCCACCCCGGTGCAGTAGGTGGCAGCAGTGGAGTTGAGGTTTGGGTGTCCTTTCCCAGCGGCCAATCAGGAGGCTTGGGCCTCACTGGACATGCTGGAAGAGGGTACTTATGAAACAGACGCCATGTTGGCAGGGTTTTTCTTCCAGTGTGGCACCCACCCTTAGGGTGACCACATCATCGTGCCCCGGCGTTATGGCATACCTGGCTGGGGGCATGTGTGCCACGCGGTGTTCCTGGTTTTCGGGGCCATGTTGATCCGGAACATTCAAGCAGGACGGGGACTCAACTGGGTTCCCACTTTTGAAGATCCCAAGCAAGTGTAGCTGTTCGGTCGTGAGTCCATCTGAGGAGCACCAATGAGAGGCTGGCGGTCCAAAAGGATTCCGACGAACCACCGGGGATCAAGGTAAACGGACACTGAAGGATTGACTCCTCTTTCAGTGGGTACCTGGGCGACGTTAAGAAGAAGATCCAGGCGTAACTTTACTGAGGAGAGTTACCTCCGTATCTACAATCAGAGAGGGCCTGTGGCAGAGGCGTCTCCCTGACATTCATTCGAGAGGGTCTGTGGCAGAGACTTTGTCCTGATACTTCAGCTGCTAGGTCAGTGAGAGAAGCCTATCCGGGTATGCTAATCCCACTCAGGAAGGAGTGGGGTGGAAAGTGTTATGCACAGGAGCAGGACTGCTTCAAATACTACTACTACGCCTGAATCAGCTGTTCTCCTTTCAACCTTTATCTGTCCTTTTTATCACCTGTTCACTGTTTTTACCCGGCTAGGTAATAAAGAGCACATAAAAAGACATTTCTTTGCGGACATTCCTTTTCTACTGATGCATGCACCATTCACCCCTAGACATTCGAAAGGAGACATGAGGTAAATGTGCCATCCCATCAATTCTCAGAAGCTCCTTCGGGGGTACCGCTACAACTGCTTTTGCGGTTGTGCTTCTTTCTGTTGCTGCCAGTGGTCTTTTATTTTGGGTTGAATAACACCCAGCATCATTCAATCCACTTTGTGTGAGCTCAGAGTGTCAAATATCCACAACATGGCTGTGCCGCATTACACTGACCCTACGTTTAGTGTTGCTCACTAATATTCGCATTGCGAATATTCGTTACGAATATTGCATATTCGAGTATTCGCGAATAAATCGAATATCGCGGTGAACATTCGATATTGCGAATATTCTTATTTTTTCAAAATTATTTTTAAAACAGATCACATCCTAGTGATCTCCATCGACGTCTAAAAGCATTGCTGGTATGATTAGAGAGAGACCCTGGGCCGAGTAGCTGAGGCGATCCTTTTATGTTGCCGAATATTCGCAATGCGAATATTCGTATTACGAATATTCGCAAATACTTTCTCTGCCCTTCTGTGTTTTGTGTATAAAAAAATAAATAAATTAGCTTTAGTTTAGTCATATAAGTTTGTGTAAGTAGAGTTAGTGTTTAGTGCATATTAGTTTAGTAATCCAGGAAATGATCTCCGCTTTCGCGTGTTGACGAAAATTTCGCAATCAATTTCGCATTCGCATTAGCGAAATTTCGCATTCGCATTAGCGAACTTTCGCATTCGCATTAGCGAAATTTCGCAATATTGTTTTTTTGATAAAATATCACGAATATTCGATATTAGCGAATATTTCACAAATATTCTTCTATATATTCGTGAAATATCGCGAAATCGAATATGGCGTATTTCGCTCAACACTACCTACGTTCACATCTATGCACTTTTTTGTGCGTTTTGCAGAAGCGCACTACAGTCCATTTACCTATGGTACACATTCACATCTAAAGCCCCGTACACACGGCCGAGGTTCTGCCAAGAACCTTGGCCGTGTGTACGGATTCGACGAGCATCCCGTCGGGAATGCCGTCGAGACGAAATAGACGGCCCGTCGGGATGAATGGCTGGTCGCCTTTCCCGACGGGCTGGTCGTCGAATCTGACGGCCGGCCGAGAACCTAGACGGGCGGAACGATGTGTTCCGCCCGTCGAGGTTCTCTGCCGTGTGTACGGGGCCTATGCCTTTTTCAGCCAATGCATTTTTGGAGTTTTTTTTTTCCCCACACCATATTGTGTTTTGCGTGTAATAGACTTCAATGGACCAGAAACGCAAGTGTTGCGTTCATAATGTGTTTTTTTTTTAATGCATCTTCCATTTTGCTTTCTTTTCAATTTAATACACTGTGTAAAGCTGGTTGCTAAGGAGTGGGCCGGAAACCTGCCCACCGCATCCTTAACAACTGATAAGTCATCACCTGTCAGCGGATTCCCCACTGACAGCTGAATATGAAAAAAAAGCTATTTTTTTTTTAAATGGCGTGCCCCCTCCCCCCAAAAAAAATCCATACCAAACCCTTATACGAGCATGCAGTTCGGCGGGTCAAGAAAAGGGAGGGGATGAGCAAGTGCCCCACCCCTTGAACCATACCAGGCTACATGCCCTCAACATGGAGAGGGTGCTTTTGACAGGGGGGGGGCCTGGTATAAACAGCACTTTATGATTAAAAACCATGTCATTGTTTGATATGCAGTAAAATGTCATCCCATTGGGACTATGGGCCAGATCCACAAAGCATTACGGCGGCGTATCTCCAGATACGCCACCGTAATTTCAAATTCCCGCCAGCGTATTTATGTTTTGTATTCACAAACAAGATACGCCAGAATTACGCTAAGATACGACTGGCGTAAAGTTATTACACCGTCGTATCTTAGTTGCATACTTACGCTGGACGCTAGGGGCACTTCCGTTGTGTGTCCGCGTAAAATATGCAAATGAGCTAGATCCGCCGATTCGCGAACGTACGTACGGCCGGCGCAGTGTTTTTACGTCGTTTGCGTAAGCGTCGGTCCAGCGTAAAGTTACCCCTGCTGTATAGAGGCGTACGTAATGTTAAGTATGGACGTCGAGCCAGCGTCGATTTTTTCATCGTTTGCTTAAACCGTTCGCGAATAGGAATTTGCGTACGTTGCGTTCACGTCGTTTTCATTGATATTTTGCGACGTAATTTCGCGCATGCGCACTGGGATACGTCCAAGGCCGGCGCATGCGCAGTTAAAAAAAAGCGTTATTTGCGTCGGGTCATTCATAATTACAATAAAACACGCCCCCCACTAGTTAATTTGAATTACACCTGAGTACGCCGGCCCATTTACGCTACGCCGCCGTAAGCTACAGCGGCATTTCTTTGTGGATAAGGATACGCCGCTGTATCTTACAGCGGCGTAGAGTAAATGGGACACGCCGCACCGGCGGGGCAGTTTTTGTGGATCTGGCCCAATGTGTTTACATTCTAAATTTATGGGCACCGGGTTCTAGCATTAATCACTTCAGCCCCGGAGGATTTGGCTGCCTAATGACCGCGCCTGTTACTAGGCAGAACAGGGAAATGCCTTGTTTACATAAGCATCTCCCTGTTCTGCAGCTCTGTGACATGATCACGGGACACTGGTGGACATCGAGTCCACAGGTCCCACGGGCACGGGCACGGAGATCGCGGCAGGGGCGTGTGCTCCCCACCAGCAGCGCACACTTGCCCGCACCGCGACAATTTCAAAGCAACCTACAGGTTTCATGGTGGAGCTCTGCATTGTTTTGAAAATGCAGAGCTCCATCCAGCCTCTCTCCTCGACAACCAGCGGGTACCGGTAGATATTCATTTGTTGGCACACGTTGAATGGCTTCTGCTGTGACAAATCGCAGCAGAAGAGGCACAGGAGCGCACCCTGACTGGAATTGCAGAATCATGTATATATAGGTGATTCTGCACAGCGAGACCGCCCTGTAGCAGTAAATCTGCTATGGGGCAGTCAGCAAGTGGTGGTGTAAATTATATATTTGTTGACCCCAAAGGAACCTGTTTCAGACAAATTTCTGCTTCGACAACAAATTAGCCATTACATACAATGTTCGTCTCCACCATCAATAATTCAAAAATATTGATTTGTAAATTCAATTGCAAAAGACATTGGGGTCAATTCACAAAGCTTTATTTTCAGATTGCGAGTGTTATTTTAACGATTTTGCACGTTATTGAAGCTAGTTCAATTCACTAAACGATTTAACGCTTTGAAAAATCATCAAATAACGTTTCCCTACACAGAACCGATATTTTAAGGTGTGGATCCTTATTAAAGAGTCAAATCGTTATTTTAAAGATTCAAAACGTTATTTTAAAGAGTCAAATCGTTAAATATGTACAGAAGTGCAATTCACAAAAAAAAAATTGACAGTTATCAATCGTTAAGCAATCGTTAAATTAACACCTCCCTCAGGGTGGCGTTATGACATTTCCCAGGCGATATTTTGTTGTTAGAGGAAGCTTTTGGCGATTTTTGTAGTGTAGTGTAGTGTTGGGCAAGCTAGAACCGTGCTCTATTTGAACTTAAAATTATCCAGAGGCGAAGAAGAACATGTTAGAATGTTGTTCAGATTTATAAACGTGTATTCCGTTCACATACTATTTTGGATGACTTTTCTGAAACCCAGGTGATAGCTAAATTCCGATTATCATCTCCCATGATTTATTCTCTGTATGAGGAAATACACATGGCTTTAGAAAAGCACACACTAGAAGTTTTGCACATCACATGCTCAATCTCCATGTGTATTGCTTGTGTCTCTCTCTCTCTCTGTATCTGCTCTTTTCCACATGCAGCTGTTCTCCTCCCCTTCTGCTCCCAGAATGCATCTCTCCAGCATTATTTAACGATCTTAAGAGTTATTATAACGTCCCAAATGTTAATAATAACGTCTGAGTAGTTAGCATAACGTTTGGATAAAGAGTCAGTCGAAAACCATAGCGACTATGTTAAATAACGATTATAGCTTTCGTGAATACCATGTTTGCTAGCGTTAAATAAGGAGTGCTAATTTAACACCTGAAGAAAACCAATAACGTTTCTCTTTGTGAATTGACCCCATTGTATGACTTGGTATTATATATTAGTAACTGTTTTTTTATATTTTTTTGGCTTAATTGCACTTTTCCATTTATTTGGTCAGCACGCCAGCAGTAATGTGGTTGAATGTTATGCTTATAAGTATATCTTTCCTTTCAAGTATCTATTACTTAGTGCTATTTTTGCACCTGAAATAAAGTTCTACCTGCTAGTCTCTGGGGTTATGGTTTTGGCAGCTATATAGAAGCACCATTTAATCTCGCTGATAATACTCCATTGTTGAAAAGAGCATGTAAAAGAGTCTTCCATGTAACGCAAAAGGCTTTTCGTTGGTATTTGACTAAAATGAAATACTGCAGTCTTTAAAACCCATCCACTCTGAAACAGTTGTTGGATTAGATCATAAATGAAAAAATTATTAGTTGCAGCCAATGTATACTATGTTCTTTGGATTTAAACTGGCTATCTGGTAATTGCGCTATTGGTCAGAAGGACTGGGAGCACTTGTGGTGAATGTAATGTCCAAAATTCACTATACCCCATGCATATTGTGTGCTAGGACCACAAAACAGTAATGCCGCGTACATGCAATCGGACATTCCGACAACAAAACCGTGGATGTTGGCTCAAACTTGTCTTGCATACACACGATTGCACAAATGTTGTCGGAAATTCCGATCGCCAAGAAAGCGGTCACGTACAACACGTACGACGGCACTATAAAAGTAAAGTTTAATACCAAGTGCGCCACCCTTTGGGCTCCTTCTGCTAATCTCGTGTTAGTAGAAGTTTGGTGAGAGACAATTCGCGCTTTTCAGCCTAGTGCTTTTCAGTCGTGCTTTTTTTTTTATTATAACATATTTTTTTTCTTTTTATTAAAGGGCCTAGAGGCCCCCCTTTTTTTTATATACATATTTTTTTTGAAGGGGCCCAGAGGACCCCAGGGCAACCCCCCAATTCGTGGCACCCCCCGCTTCTCTATTATTGGCAGGGCACCCCCCCGCTTCTCAATCCGTGGCAGCCCCCTCCCGCTTCTCAATTTGAGGCGGCAGCACCCCCCGCTTCTCTGCTCCAGGGGGCCCATGCCTGAAGCTGTGCATAATTCCTGATGGCCACCCTGCAAGTTATACTGATTGGGTATATCCCCTACAGAAAAAAACAGACGCAGTAGCAGCAATCTGAGAGAGTAAGTGATCTTTTAACTGTCAACTATAACTGTGGTTGGGCAGTGTGTCATGGTGTAGTGGTTAGCAAGCTGGACTACCAGTGCAGACGGCCATAGGTTTAAACCACCATGGGGCTGCTACAAGAGCAGAGCCCAGAGAGGTGGGCCAGTCAATTATTTATTTATTTTTGTTGTAAAAAAAGTTGAAGGAACCCTATAATAGAATGTTTAAATATACCCCTTATTTTTTAAATAAAGAATTCTTTAACCACTTCCCACCTGGCCACTGTACATATATGGCTGGGCGGGCGCTCTCTCCTTCTGAGTGGACGTTCAGGAACGTCCCTCAGAAGGAGGGGGATCGTGTGCGTTCCCAATGCATTTGTCACCGGGACACGGCGCATCTCAGATCAGCAGAAGGGCTCTGTGATTGGCCCTCTTGATTACATGACGGCCGTGTCCAATCAAAGCCGTCATGTGATATAAACACAGAGCCGGTTGCTAGGCGATCGTCTCTCTCTTCTCACACAGAAGTTGTCGGCGGGGAGAGGAGAGGGATCGCTGCAGCCCAGCTGGTGATGGCAGCCCTGGGTGCCTGCTCACTACAATTACTTGTTAAACACAGAAGTCTGGTTTCTGTGTTTACAAGTGACAGCTCTGCACTCTGTGTGTAATCCCCCTGAACTCTGCACTCTGTATGTAATGCAATCCTGGTATTTAACCACTTAAGACCCGGACCAATACGCTGGCAAATGACCCAAGGGGTTTTTGCGATTCGGCACTGCGTCGCTTTAACAGACAATTGCACGGTCGTGCGACGTGGCTCCCAAACAAAATTTGCGTCCTTTTTTTCCCACAAATAGAGCTTTCTTTTGGTGGTATTTGATCGCCTCTGCGATTTTTATTTTTTGCGCTATATACAAAAATAGAGCGACATTTTTGGAAAAAAATCAATATTTTTTACTTTTTGTTATAATAAAAAAACCAATAAACTAAATTTTAGTCAAACATTTAGGCCAAAATTTATTTAGCCGCATGTCTTTAGTAAAAAAAAAAAATCGCATTAAAAAAAAATTAGCTACCTAGCGGGAACAGCGACACTAATACAGCGATCAGAAAAATGATCGCTTAGTGATGCTGGCAATAGGGAGTGAAAGGGTTAACTAGGGCAGTGATCAAGGGGTTAAAACTTTATTGGGGGGGGGTGGGGGGGCTACCCTGACACTAACACTGACTGACTGTCACACTGTCTGTCACACTGACACTAAATACAGTAATCATACATGTATGATTACTGCATTCAGTGACACTGTGACAGGGGGGAGGGGGGGGGGCGATCGCGGGGGTTAAATGTGATTTTGTGTGTGTGTAGTGTAGTGTTGGTGCAGGACTTACTTGTTGTGTTGTGATCTCTCCTCAGCGGCGCTTGAAACAAACGCCGAGGGAGAGATCACGTCGCTTCCTCCTTCCTGTGTTTACACAGGAGGAGGAAGTGACAGGTCAAGCGGGCGCGCGCATTGGCTGGGAGCGATCCGGAGGGGGCGGATGAAAACGGATAGCCGCCCCCACTTGTCGGATCGCTCCTGCAGCCGCGCGGACCGCCGCATGTACAGGGGGGGGGTCCGATCGGACCCCTGATCCCCCCCAAGGCACCAACGTATATATACGTTGATGTGCCTGTCGGTGCCATTCTGCCGACGTAAATGTACATGCGGCGGTCCTTAAGTGGTTAATGCCCTTTTAAGACCCTCCTACTGTTTGTGAAATCTTACCACACCCACTATTTGATATGATTTGGAGGGTGTGTAGGGGGAGGGGTTTTAGGGGGGTCGTGGATGAGTTCCAGTACGTATTGTTTCAGAAAAAAAGCCCTGCAGAAGACTAATATGAAAAAAAGATGCAGGTAATTGCATAAAAAAAAAAACACAAAGCAAATGCTATTTTTATAACAAGGTACACCCTCTGTGTTGCTTATTCAGACCGTTAATAAAAAGCATACAGAATGCACTTTTTTGTCTTTGGTTTAGTTTGCCTTTAGTTTAAGCAGAAATCACATGAATTAATTTTCCATTCCTGGATCATGGCTGCAGTTGTGGGAGAAGAGTAGGGATGAGCCGAACATGACCCCCCCCCCGTTCGGTTCGCACCAGAACCTTTGAACGGCCCGCTCGTTCGTGCAAACTTTAGAACCCCATTGAAGTCTATGGGACTCAAACGTTCCAAATCAAAAGTGCTAATTTTAAAGGCTAATATTCAATTTATTGTCGTAAAACGGGTTTGAGGACCCGGGTCTTGCCCCAGGGAACAAGAATCAATGAAAAAAAAAGTTTTAAAAACTAACGTTTTTTCGGGAGCAGTGATTTTAATGATGCTTAAAGTGTTTTTTTTTTTTTTTTTTAATAATTCCTTTAAATAACGTACCTGCTGGGTGTCTATAGTATGTGGTGCCTCAGCATGTCATGTAATGTCATAATGCAATGGAGCCAAGCAGAGCGCCCAGAGCCTCATGTGCGGGTCTGCGATATGGGAGCAAGGCAGGCTGGGACCAGGACCGTCAATGCTGTTTAAACTGGAGTGGACTGAAGGGACCACTAGGCTTGGGGAGAGGCTGTCACTGTGACTCAGGAGAGGACGTGTCATGTCGGTGAGGTGTCATCATCATCTGTGCTGCTACACACTGCTGTCAGTGTCATTGTGAGAGTAAATTTTATGTGTGTGTGCCGCCTATTCTGATTTCTTGCCCTCCTGAGGCCGATCCCTGAGCTACACACAGTGTGCGGGGACCGCCCTGTCAACTGCCAGCTCAGCGGGGATCAACTGAGCGATCCTCGCTGAGCATACGGAGCATACCGAGGCGGATCATTACTGATCCACCCCGTGTGAAAGGGGCCTAAATCATATTGCTATGTGCATATTGTATTTGTTGTAGCCTAACTACTCCAATCTGCACTTAAAACTGTAATTTTGTAACTTTTGGAAATGTCAGTAAAAACGTGGCTGTGCCAGTAAGTTTTGGGTGTTGTGTCAGCAAATTTTAGTCTGGTAGGTTGGCAACACTGCTAATACTGCATTGACATTTTTTGTATATACCTGGACAGGTTTGAATAATTATTGTAACGGTCACCACCGCTTACAACCTTCCATCCATCCACGACAAGCTTATCAGACACACCCTGACAATATTGCATACACGATCCATATCCTTTCCCAGAATAAGGCGAGACAGAGCTCTGTTCTTGCTTCCAAAGATATGACAATTTATTAGTATTTTCTCAGCTTCTTATATCCAGTACAGCATAATACAGTTCATCACAGGACAATGCAATCTCCACCCCCCTTCACACCATGGGGGGCTTCAATCACACTCTAAAAGGCATTTAGGTAAGCTAACCATGTAGACCGGTCGGCACCGTATCTTCAATAGGGTTCAATTAACTTTGAATAATAACACAGACATCTAGTTGAATAAGTTATCTATACAGCTTTATCACACAATGGCATTGAGAGTGGGTGCAATCCACACCTTCAGATTTCAATAGCCTATTATACAAAAGGTATCACTCACTGACTGGCTGACCTGGTCATGTCATCATGAACTCCTTGTGATATCTCAGTCCTGAAATATGAAGTATTATTAATGTCCCATCTCATGTAATATATGAATTATGATTCACTATTAGCCACCCTACACCCAAAAGGGCACAGGGTGGATTTCGACCCAAGAGTTATTGTTGCTGCTGGCACAAGAGTATCTCTCATCCTTCCAACGTCTCTGGGTGTCACGGGCCATTCTGTTACATCTCTCCCCTTTCGGTGGGAGACGGACACAGGAGGGAACCCCGAACGGGTTGACTCCGAAGTCCGTCAGTAGTTCCAGTCCTCCAATGCTGGTATCCATACTGTACCCCAAATAAATGGCTCCAAACTGAGCATTACTCACCCCGCCAACCTCTGCCTCTCTCAGAGAACACTCCTGCCGCTGGGGAGAAGGCAGGGTAGCTGGGCTCAGTCCATCATGCTATTGGGGGTCTGGGCCAACTGCCCCCCCTTCCTGGGGTATACCAGTGGAGATTGAAGTCCCATCCACTGGTGCTTGGTGAAAACCCCCCGGTGCTTGCAAAGCAAAGCCGACATCCTCCTGTCCCAGTCCTGTACCATTTTCTGGGGTTGTGCCAGTGGAGACTGAAGTCCCATCCACTACCCCAGGGTCCCCCCCTTCTGCTAGTTGGGAGCAGAGGCCTGGGGCACCCTGCTCTGTTGCCAGTGATTCAGCTGGGGGTAAAAGCTTTACCACCTCAGCTTGTTGCTGGAGAGAGGGGCCAACCGCCCCGGCTCTCTGGAACTCCACACCATCCGCTTCGGCTTTAGGGATGAAAATCTTAAAAGCAGCAAAATGTATTTGTCTCCTTTCAGTTTGTGCTGCTGTGACTTCTGCTGCTGCAGAACCTCTTTTCGCTAGCAAATGTGCATCCACAGCTGCTATAACCCGGTCTATGATCTCCGGTGGAGGGTTAGGACCATAATGTGCCAGTCTTAGTTCAACAGCCCGATAAAAACTTGTTTCTTTAGGTGTCCTTTCCGTTACGCTGGGCCTTTCCGTTACGCTGGGCCTTTCCGTTATGCTAGCCCTCTCCGCTCCATCCATTTGGACAAGTTCTGCAATAATGTCCATCTTCTTACGGTTGCTGGCCGGTCTGCCCCGGCTCTCCAGTAAGTCCTTGAGGGAAGAGCGCTTCATCCGTTCATACACCGTCTCCATTGTCCTGTGTCCTTGTAGCCGTCCTTCTGGTGATGGAATCATCCCACTGCTGTGCCACCAATGTAACGGTCACCACCGCTTACAACCTTCCATCCATCCACGACAAGCTTATCTGACACACTCCGACAATATTGCATACACGATCCATATCCTTTCCCAGAATAAGACGAGACAGAGCTCCGTTCTTGCTTCCAAAGATATGACAATTTATTAGTATTTTCTCAGCTTCTTATATCCAGTACTGCATAATACAGTTCATCACAGGACAATGCAATCTCCACCCCCCTTCACACCATGGGGGGCTTAAATCACACTCTAAAAGGCATTTAGTTAAGCTAACCATGTAGACCGGTCGGCACCGTATCTTCAATAGGGTTCAATTAACCTTGAATAATAACACAGACATCTAGTTGAATAAGTTATCTATACAGCTTTATCACACAATGGCAGTGAGAGTGGGTGCAATCCACACCTTCAGATTTCAATAGCCTATTATACAAAAGGTATGACTCACTGACTGGCTGACCTGGTCATGTCATCATGAACTCCTTGTGATATCTCAGTCCTGAAATATGAAGTATTATTAATGTCCCATCTCATGTAATATATGAATTATGATTCACTATTAGCCACCCTACACCCAAAAGGGCACAGGGTGGATTTCGACAAAAGAGTTAATTGTTGCTGCTGGCACAAGAGTATCTCTCATCCTTCCAACGTCTCTGGGTGTCACGGGCCATTCTGTTACAATTATATATAGTACTTACAAGGTACAGTGCCTTGCGAAAGTATTCGGCCCCCTTGAACTTTGCAACCTTTTGCCACATTTCAGGCTTCAAACCTAAACATATAAAACTGTAATTTTTTGTGAAGAATCAACAACAAGTGGGACACAATCATGAAGTGGAACGAAATTTATTGGATATTTCAAACTTTTTTAACAAATAAAAAACTGAAAATTGGGCGTGCAAAATTATTCAGCCCCTTTACTTTTAGTGCAGCAAACTCTCTCCAGAAGTTCAGTGAGGATCTCTGGCAGGCCATACACGATTCGAATTTCGAACGAGCAGTCGAGCGATAAACGAACGCGGCGCTCACAAAAGCATGCGAGTGTACCATCAATTACGTACGAAAATCGAGCGAGAAAACACAATGTTTTCATACCATAGAGGAAGTGATGTAATCTTCTGTGACCTTTTAAACATACCCCCTACTGTCAAAAGTCGGGTCGCGCCAACTCGGATCATGCGCAGTTATGTTTCTTGGGAAAAATCGTCCAACTCTACCATTAACGATACGATTTTTGGACGTTTTTCAGAAAAAAAACCAACATGTTGGTTTTTGAAATTTCGCCTGTCGTACGAAAATCGCGAGTCGAACAAGCACACTAATGATACGAAAATCGTCCGATTTCACGCTCGTATGCGATTTTCGATCGAAATTCGAATCGTGTATGGCCTGCTTCTGAATGATCCAATGTTGACCTAAATGACTAATTATGATAAATAAAAACCTCCTGTGTGTTATCAAGTCTCCATATAAATGCACCTGCACTGTGATAGTCTCAGAGGTCCGTTTAAAGCGCAGAGAGCACCATGAAGAACAAGGAACACACCAGGCAGGTCCGAGATACTGTTGTGGAGAAGTTTAAAGTCGGATTTGGATACAAAAAGATTTCCCAAGCTTTAAACATCCCAAGGAGCACTGTGCAAGCGACAATATTGAAATGGAAGGAGTATCAGACCACTGCAAATCAACGAAGACCTGGCCTTCCCTCTAAACTTTCAGCTCATACAAGGAGAAGACTGATCAGAGATGCAGCCAAGAGGCTCATGATCACTCTGGATGAACTGCAGAGATCTACAGCTGAGGTGGGAGACTCTGTCCATAGGACAACAATCAGTCGTATACTGCACAAATCTGGCCTTTATGGAAGAGTGGCAAGAAGAAAGCCATTTCTTAAAGATATCCATAACAAGTGTCGTTTAAAGTTTGCCACAAGCCATCTGGGAGACACACCAAACATGTGAAAGAAGGTGCTCTGGTCAAATAAAAACCAAAATCCAACGTTATGTTTGGCATAAAAGCAACACAGCTCATCACCCTGAACACACCATCCCCACTGTCGAACATGGTGGTGGCAGCATCATGGTTTGGGCCTGCTATTCTTCAGCAGGGACAGGGAAGATGGTTAAAATTGTTGGGAAGATGGATGGAGCCAAATACAGGACCATTCTGGAAGAAAACCTGATAGAGTCTGCAAAAGACCTGAGACTGGGACGGAGATTTGTCTTCTAACAAGACAATGATCCAAAACATAAAGCAAAATCTACAATGGAATGGTTCACAAATAAACATATCCAGGTGTTAGAATGTTTTTCAAGGAGGGATGGGCAAAAATTTTAGTCTCTCGATGTGCAAAACTGATAGAGACATACCCCAAGCGACTTACAGCTGTAATCGCAGCAAAAGGTGGCGCTACAGTATTAACTTAAGGGGGCTGAATAATTTTGCACGCCCAATTTTTCAGTTTTTTATTTGTTAAAAAAGTTTGAAATATCCAATAAATTTCGTTCCACTTCATGATTGTGTCCCACTTGTTGTTGATTCTTCACAAAAAATTGCAGTTTTATGTCTTTATGTTTGAAGCCTGAAATGTGGCAAAAGGTTGCAAAGTTCAAGGGGGCCGAATACTTTCGCAAGGCACTGTATGTCTTACATTTGCAAATACACATGTGTTTGTCTTGCTTTATATCCACCTTGTTATTTGATTTTCTGCAAATGAACATCTCATTACCCTTCGCAAGGAACTTTTTGTACTGACAATTTGTTATACCAGAGATGTAGTACATTGATGTACACTCACTAATATCTTAGCTAGTTGGATGGCAGACAATGTGCAAATAAAATAAATTGCTTATTGTAGTCTCATCAGTGCATAACAGGTTAGGAAAACACAAGAAAGTGAGTGTAATAGTAATATAATGATGATGAGGTGTATCCCAAAATGCTCTGCTCCAAATCTACTGTATCAGATATTGGATTAGGCAAACCAATCCATTCATCTCTACTGGTGAGTGATCTCCTCCGTGATGGGCTAATGAAGTGTTTGTTACTGGTAGGACCAGATTCCAGTTCATAAAGCCTACCCATGCAGTACCATTATTTATAAATTGTTCCTTCAATTCTTTCGCCTGTCAAAGAAGTTGACAATTTAGTTGCGTAAAAGGGACAGCTGACCCTTCCAGTAACAAGCACTTTATCATCTCATCAAACATGTCATGAAACTGAGGATCAATTGCCAGTAAATACAAAATATGCTCATTGAGTGCCTGAATGGCCTGTCTTTGAACCTGACTGCTAGTAGGACTGACTGAAAAGAGCAGCACCACATGAGCAAGAGGTGAGGTTAATGTATCAAGTGGTAGAGTGGAGCAGTCTATTCACTAACTGAAAACACAGAAACATTTTTAGTTGGTCAATCAAAATCCATTTGATCAGCATATTATTATTATTATACAGGATTTATATAGTGCCAACAGTTTATGCGGCTCTTTACACTCTAATGGCAGACAGTACAATTACAATACAATTAAACCACTTCAGCCCCGGCACTGCGTCGCTTTAACAATTGCGCGGTCGTGCGACGTTGTACCCAAACAAAATTGATGTCCTTTTTTTTCCACGAATAGAGTTTTCGTTTGGTGGTATTTGATCACCTCTGCGGTTTTTATTGTTTGCGCTATAAACAAAAAAAAGAGTGACAATTTAAAAAAAAAGTATTATTTTTTTCTTTTTGCTATAATAAATATCCCCCAAAAATATATATATATATAAAAACAACTATTTCTTTCTCAGCTTAGGCCGATATGTATTCTTGTACATATTTTTGGTAAAAAAAAAAAAATCGCAATAAGCCTTTATTGATTGATTTGTGCAAAAGTTATAGTGCCTTATAGTGGCATGTTTATTATGGTTTTTTTTTATTAGTAATAGCGGCGATCTGCAAATTTTATTGTGACTACGACATTGCGGCAGACAGATCAGACACGTTTGATACATTTTTGGGAATGTTGACATCTATAGAGCGATCAGTGGCATAAAAATGCACTGATTACTGTATACATTTCACTGGCAGGGAAGGGGTTGACACTAGTGGGCTATCATGGGGTTAACTGTGTGTTCCCTCACTGTGTTCTAAATGTGTGGGGATGGAACTAACTAGGAGAGATGACAGATCATTGTTCCTACTTTGTAGAAACACACGACCTGTCTCCTCTCCTCTGACAGCAAAGGGATTTGTGTGTTTACAGGCAGGGAAGGGTTTTAACACTAGGGGCGATCAAGGGGTTAACTGTGTGTTCCCTCACTGTGTAATAACTGTGTGGGGATGGGACTAATTAGGAGAGATGACAGATCGTTTTTCCTACTTTGTAGAAACACACAATCTGTCTCCTCTCCTCTGACAGCAAAGGGATTTGTGTGTTTACAGGCAGGGAAGGGTTTTAACACCAGGGGGCGATCAAGGGGTTAACTGTGTGTTTCCTCACTGTGTTATAACTGTGTGGGGATGGGACTAACTAGGAGAGATGGCAGATCATTGTTCCTACTTTGTAGAAACACACAATCTGTCTCCTCTCCTCTGACAGCAAAGGGATTTGTTTACACAAATCCCTGTGCTGGCTCTCGAGCATGCGGTCCTGCGTGGCCAGTGGTGACCGCACCTGCCGGCCACCTCTGGTGGCTCTTAAAGGACCGACGTATCAGCACGTGATTTTGCGCAACCGTGCCACTTTGCCGACGTATATCGGCGTATACAGTAGGAATCAGAGGGCCCTGCTCGTTAGAGCTTACAATCTAAGAGGAAGGGTCAAGAGATATAAAAGGTAATAACTGTGGGGCATGGGCTGATGGAGAAAATAACAATACAATGGAGAAATGACAATAACATAAAAGCCAGTTGACTAGCATTTTTCAACGGAGATTTAAAAATGACAACCTATGTATCTTCTCAGTACAGGTTTGCTTGTAAGAACTCAATATACTGTAGTAAAACTTGATCTCCAGGATAGAATGTATCCTAACCAGATGATGAGCAGTGATGGGCATTGCAACCAGCACATGGTAAGTTTCCTTTAGCTTAAAACAACCAATCACTGAATAAAATAATTTAAAAGCTTATATAGACTAAATGGTGCATATCTAAATTTGGCTCTCGGTAGGGAAACATTATTTGCAGAAAAATAAAACGCATCTTATATTTACCAGTCCTTTAAATAATTTTAAGGGCATTTTCCATAACCTATATTACAAGGGTATTACATTCTTCAGGATGCAGATTTTAACAAGATTACTTACTTTACATACATGTATTATAAATATGTGACGGTTATATAGCAAGAACCCTATTTCTATGCAAAAGCAATATCAATCAGGGCTAAAACTATTCTATCATAGTCACAGATGCCTTTTTCAGCACTCCACAACGGCACACACTGCCTGTATAAAAATAGAATTCCCTTACTGTGTTTCCTGTCTAATTTGCATCGAAAAGCTGATTTGGAATATCTAATGGGAACATTTGCATTTTGTGCTGGCTTCTAAGACCAAATTGGTTTGGGGCATTTTCCAGAGATCTTACGGAAGGTCAGTTCTGCTTAAACTTCAAGATGCGTTTTCAAGCAATACCTCATGGAAATATATCTAAAGCTCTGTTTCTAAGTTATTTTCTACTTTTTGGGGGGTTGGGTACAGTCACAGTTCAGAGGTTAAGGGTCCTGAAATTAACTAGCACAGTGTATATATTTACAGTGGAACATAGATTTTGTTAATGAGTGTTCTTCAAGTCTACACTATCTGTCTTAATGTAAGATATGCATCTCGGTCCCTGTTACTATTCTTAGTGCATATATAATGTACTGATTGACTTGGCTTTTAATTAAAAGAAACATGTCATGAAAGAAATATGGACATTGCCATTGCTGACTTGATTTTTAAAAGCTCTGGGGCTATTATTTAATTTCCCTTGCATGAGATTGGGTATTCAAATAAAATACTGCTTTAACGTATTTACAAAGCTAAGCGAAAAGTCACTATCTGCTCTTTTATTAACCAGTTGTGAATTTTGAATGTGCTAAGTATACGCAATAAAAGTACTCCTCAGAAGGATTCAGAGGTTTTACATTGTGTTTACTCAGTTCCATTCACCTGCAGATCAAATGGCTGCCATTTATTTTAAATAAAATGTGTCCCTATTTAACCCTTTATTAAAGTGGTTTCAAACCCGTTACAACCACTTTTACCTACAAGTAAACCTAGATTAAGGCTTACCTGTAGGTGCTCGAAATATCTCCCAAACATCCGCGGTTTAATAGATATTCGTCTTAGAACCGGCGCTGACATGATCGGCGCATGTGCACTAAAGAAAGGGCATGGATCTATAGTGCCTGTGACGTGACCGCATGCGCAGGAGTGTCGTCACGCAATTCTGGCTTCCGGCCGACCCCGACTCTGGCCCCGGAAGGAAGAGGGGTTTAAGATGGACGTGATGTGAGAGAGGGGACATCGCTGACATTGCGGGCTTCTTCTGCAGGTAAGTGGCACATAATGGGTTACTATGCGGTGCATAGTAGCCCATTATGCCTTTACTTTGCAGGGAACAAAGAGGAAGTAAAACCCATCAGGGTTAATTCCTCTTTAACCCATGGTTAACCTTAGCCTGGGTTCACACTATTGCGATGTCAGACATTGCATGTGATTCGTGTGATTGTATGGCTGAATTTGCATCTCATTTGGACCAAAATGGTGGCAGACCCTTTTTTTGGTCTGCACTGAAATCGGTTGTTCACACCCATGCGATCTGATTCCTGCACCATTTTACAGTTGGCACAGTTGGCACAGTTTCATAGTTGGCACAGTTTCACAGTTCGCACAGTTTCTGTGAACCGATCTGGGGGGTGTCATTACCTTTTTATTGGCACCAGCAGCAGTTCGCATAGAGCAGTGTGAACTGCCTGCAAGAGACATGCGATGCGGGAACCCGCACAGGAATCGTACTGGTTCCCACACCGCATATGTGTGAACAAAGCCTCAATCAGCCCTATAAAATCAAAGAAGCTCCACACTGCTATCAGCCAACCTAGTGTAGCCTTGAAAATGGTCTCAGCCAGGGCTCAAGTCCTGCGGGACTCAGTTCCCTTTGCAGGACGAGAGCAACCGAGAGCAGCCAAGCTGCCCGAGCCAATCCTTCACTAAGCGGTGATGCCCAGCTCAAGTCACTGTCAGGGGCAGGCGAACCTTAGTAATCCTTTATGTTACTGGCCGCTTCCTGTATATGGATTCATCAGGTAGTGTGCGGGTATTCCGTCACTTCCTCGATGCCGCAATTTCTCCTGGGAGCTTTTGTCTTGCTTTTTTCGAAATCCCACGATAACTCGCGGCAGACCTCCGCAGTGTCTCCTGGGAACAATGACAAAAGCTCCCAGGAGACATTGCGGCATCGAGGAAGTGACGGAATACCCGCACACTACCCAATTAATCCATATACAGGAAGCGGCCAGTAACATAAAGTGGGCCATCCTGATAGTGAGTTGTTGGCCATCACTAATTGTGATCAATAATGGCTCTACATCACTGGTCAACGTGATTGACATTGGATTTACATCATGTGACATTTTTTGTTTTTGGCTGGTTGAAGAGCAAAGGAATTCCCTTTGATCTGCACACTGCAAGTTAAAGTTTTTTAAATAAACATTGTACCTACTTAACCATTATTAACTTCTCCTCTTAGATACCATTTTTTTTTTTTTTTTATATTCATATGTAAAATATTTTTTGTTTCACTCATTATGCTTCTTTTAACTCTTTAAAATAAATAAATAAATAAATAAGGGGAAAAAAGTAACGCTGCACTTCTCATGTCTATCAAATTGATTTTCAGCCGCATGTTCAATAGTTGATTCTACTCTTGTACTTTTGCGTTTTTTAAATGAAGGAATTAAAAAATATATTTATATATATATTTATATTTATCTGTTAATAACTTCACTATAGCATAAACTTAATATACATTTTAGCACTATTATGAATGGGACTCAATCTAAAACAAGTAAGAATTCATTAGGAAAAAATACACTTTATTATCTATACTTTGCACTAAATTGTTTTGAAAACAAACACTGATCACGCTAGAAACGAAACAAACACTTTTTGTGTTTGTTTATTTGTACATCGTTTTTACAAGACAATATTGGCAAAAATAAATAAATAAATAAAAAAGAAATAAAAAGAGTAATGCTTCACTTCTCATGTCTATCAAATTGTGTTAGTGATTTTCAGCTGCATGTTCGGTAGTTGATTCTACACTTGTACTTTGGCCTTTGTCTAACATAAAGATTTTAAAAAAAATTAAGGAAATAAAAAAAGTATTATATTTATCTGTTAATAACTTCACTACAATTCATAGCATAAATGTAATATTTATGAAACAAAAAAAAACTTAATATTAATTTTAGCACTATTATGAATGGGACACAATCTAAAATAAGTGAGAATTCATTAGGAAAAAATACACTTTATTATCTACACTTTACACTAAATTGTTTTGAAAACAAACACTGATCACGCTAGAAAAAAAAAATTGTGTTTGTTTATTTGTACATAATTTTTACAAGATAATATTGGCAAAAAAAAAAAGGAAAAATGTACAATATGTATTACTTTAGTATCATACGTAATGGCAAAGATATAGCCAAATCGATGGCCCATAGCAAAAATGTAAAAATTGCTCTTGTTGATAAGAGTTTTATCTGTATGGGAGCTTCAGAGGTTAAAGAGCAGATCAGTAATAGCAGCTCTGATAAACTGATGATGGCCGACAAACCGTAAACAGAGGATTGCATTTTCCAATAATTGGCTGTATAACATACAGTAGGTCTGTATCTGCGCTATAAACCAGAAATTGTAGATGCACAATTGGACAAAAGGGGCATTAAGTAATGATTTGCATGGCTCTGCCCACTATTCCTAAATGAAGAATAACCCCTTTATTTTCTGGCTTTGTAATGAAAGTGAAATATATGCATGTATTCTGCTTTAGGAAGTCTCTGCCGTGATTTGCACAAGTCTCAAACAGTGGCCTACACATTTCTATTAGTACAGGTTTTCTTAGCTTTGTCCAGATTTATAGCACATATTTATGTAAAAAGTGAATACATGAGAAAAGTACAGATTGTTGGAACAGTAGACTGTGACATTGCAGGGACACCATAGTTTACAGGGAAGCTGCAGAGTGTAGGACACTGCTGTCTCTATGTCTGAATACTGCAGATAACTGTTCAAAATGGCTGCAAAGACATAAACTGAATTATAACAATGAAACATTAACCCAAACAGACGTGCTAAGCACAAATGTACTGTATTGGTGATGGGTTCCTTTAGGCTTTTGTTTTCCTATCTGCCCAGAAAGATGAGTGATAAAATCTGACTGATTGCTACAGGCAACAAAGACACTGATCTTTCTTCCAGTTCTGAAAACTCAGGCCCAGTATTTGAGTAATTGCCTGCTTAATAATTGCTGGACTTTTCTAACATTATCATAATAATACGCAAGAATTAACCCTGGGAAAAGACTAAGGAATTAATTCATTTATATTCTGAAAATATGTTAATTTTAGCACAGCCTATAAAAGATCTGCCTTGGATGGTATAAATAAATAAATGCATGTTTGTGCCCTTAGGATTGTTCTTATTCACTCAGGCATTTCATACAGTTTTTAATTAAAGGCTCCCTCTGTCCCTCCCCTCTTTAAACTATGTATATTGAAATAAATATAAAGCTTAAAGTTGTTAAAATATTTTGTGTGGGAGATTTACTAAAACTGAAGTACTCAGTGGAGCTGTGCATTGTAGCCAATCGGTATCTAACTTCAGCTTGTTCAAACTTTGACAATAAAACCTGGAACTGATTGGTTTCTGTGCGGTGCATTCATTAAGGGCCCAGGAGCGCCACCCCTCTCTCCTGTCCCTGCTCTAATTACCATAGATAGATTCATGCATTGCATGAATCTATCTATGGTGGCTGATGCACCCCGTATTCAGGTGTCCAGACCCTTTTTGAGCGCACCTGAATTACAGCGGTGAGGGTGTTTTTTGGAAGCACTTGAATAGATCCATTGGAGCACAGTGGCAGAATTTGGGACACAGTGGCAGCATTTGATGGGCACAGTGGCTGCGTTGGATGGGCACAGTGGCTGCGTTGGATGGGCACAGTGGCTGCGTTGGATGGGCACAGTGGCGACGTTTGATGCCACAGGCCTTATTAAACAGCACTCATGTGTCTCAATAAGCCTATATATCCCGTATTCAGGTGTCCGGCTCCTTTTTATGCGCCGGGCGCCTGAATTACAGCGGCGAGGGAGTTTTTTGGAAGCACTTGAATAGATCCATTGGCTCTAATAGGCGCACAAAAAATGTGAATAACGGGCGCAACGCTATGCGTTTGCTATTCACTAAGCTGTGTGGTAGCAAAGCGAACCGCCTCTCAGCCAATCAGGTGCTCGGGTCTGTGTTACCTGTCACCTGATTGGCTGAAACAACAGGTGCTGTGATTGGACGCCTATAAGGTGTCCAATCATAAGAGAAGACAAAAGGACAAAGCGGGCGGGAGAACAGAGGACATCGAGGACACCGCTTTATCTCCAGCACAAACAATATGCCCAGAACTCCTCTCCAGAAGTAGAATGTGGCATGTTTAAAACTGCTGAACTCAATGCTTCCTCTTATTGTTCCTCTTATCAATATGCCTCAGCTACCTTCTACAATGTAGGCTGAGTATCTCCATAGCACCCCTACTGGCAGGATAGAACTGGCCATGTTCAGTATGAGCTGACTGGTTGTGCTCTACCGATTACTGCACATACATCAGTTCCTTATTTCCCTTATTTTCAATTAATTTTATTCTTTTTATACTATGACAGAATTTTATATTAAACTTTTAGACCCTGTAAAAAAAATCCCCTGCAGTAGGGCAGCGGGCTCCACCAGCAGCATAAGAGTTCATTGCGTCTAGGGGATTTGGCAAAGTAGATTTACCTACCTAATCCTCCTTGCTTCTAGACCAATCACTGTAGCAACCCCCCCATGATCCAGTGGTCTAAGGTCCTAACTTTATCAAGACCATTACAAGGTCCATAACCCTGCACTGGATGCAATCATGCAAAGAGACAGTCCACCGCCGGCATTGTACAAGAGCCTACCATTTAGTTTACTTTCACTCTGTCCCTACTAATACAAAATAAGCCCTATCCAATCTGATGCAAAATGTGTATGTCAGACGGTCTTTCATACACACCCTGGACACTGCATGACCTTGTCCCACACTAACCATTAAGGCCCCTTTCACACTTGTACGACTTGTCCCAAGAGTTGGGACTGCAAAGTACCATGACAAGTCATTCCCCATGATTTGCAATGACAACCATTTATATTCGTACAACTTCAAGTCGTTCTGACTTCAAAGAAATCCCTGCACTACTTTGGTCCGATTTTGATGCCAATTACACAGGCATTCCTTGAAATCGCTGCAAAATTGCGGCCGCAAGATTGCGGCCGCAAAATTGCTGTAAAATCGTGTGACTTTGAAGTCGCACAAATGTGAAAGAGGCCTTACAGTGACACCACAGATCTCCTTAAAGGGGTGTTCCAGCCAAAAAATGTGTTTATTAAAAGTCAGCAGCTACAAAAAGTGTAGCTGCTGGCTTTTAATAAACACTCACTTACCTGCTCCTGCGTTCCAGCGATGCGCCGACCGGGGCTCCGCTCCTCTCCCCCCTCCCCTCCCCAGCCTTCGGCTTCACGGCCGGGCACCCACTGCGCATGCGCGAGCCGCTGATTGGACAGGCGATTGCCTAGGACCTGTCAGTGTCCTAGGCCATCGCCTACAGGGAGGGGCTGAAATAAGGCGATTACGCCTCTCGCCTTACCAGCCCCTCGGCGGAAGCAGGAAGTGGGACAGGAAGTCCCACTCCTACTGAAGCCCCCACTCCCCCCCCAAAAAAATTACATGCCAAATGTGGCATGTAAGGGGGTGTGGAGTGGATTAAGAGGAAGTTCCATTTTTGGGTGGAACTCCTCTTTAAGCCCAGGTTCACACTGGGCTGCCAGAGTGAAGCTGTACTGCCGCGTACACACGGTCGTTTTTTGTGATGAAAAAAACCGTCGTTTTTTAAAACGTCATTTAAATTGATCGTGTGTGGGCAAAACGTCGTTTTTTGTCTTAAAAAAAACGACCAAAAAAAAAATTCCAACATGCTTGAATTTTTTCAAAACGTCGTTTTTTGTTTCACAAAAAGTCACCGTGTGTAGCAAAAACGTCGTTTAAAACGACGTTTTTCAACCCGCGCATTCCCAGAAGCTGGTTATGAAGCGAACTTCAATGGAAAAGTGTGGTGAACGTAACCTCGTTTTTTGTGAAAAAAACGATGGTGTGTATGCAACATCGTCTTTGAAAGTGACGTTTCAAAAACGTTGTTTTTTACTTCACAAAAAACTGCGTTTTTTTTTCATCGCAAAAAACGACCGTGTGTACGCGGCATACGAGTTCAGCTGAACTCGCATGATTTCACTACTGCCTGTCAGTTCAGATTTCGGCCGCGATTACAGAGACATCTGTGCATGTAAATCACGGTCAGAAATGGCAAAAAGTAGTACATAAACTACTTTTTGAAATCGGGGCAGCGCCGCAGATGCGGCGTCGCCCCGATTAGGACGGTGCCATTGCCGGCAATTGCCGGAAAATTTAGCCGATTTAACATGTTAAATCACATGTCAAACTGCACCAGTGTGAACCAGGGCTTAATCTTTCAAAGCCTATCCAAAAATGAAGATATAACTTTGCACAACTCAACTAAATGCCATTACACTTACAACTGCATTGTATTTAGGCTCTCAAAAATATAGGGCCAGATTCACAGAGCCATTACGCCGGCGTTACAGGAGATACGCGGCGTAAGTCTAAATTTGCGCATGCGTTTCGATGCGCCGCATCCCCAAAATGATATACGCATGAAATCTACTTTTTTTAGACCGGCGTAATTTCGATAGACCGGCCTATCTGTCCGCGCAAAACTGCGCTAGACACACCATTGATTTGCTATTCAAATATGCAAATGAGGGAGTTACGGGGATCCACAAAAGTAAGTTGGTGCAGCGCAGGCTACGCGCTGTGCCCAACAGCTGCACGTCCTGTCTAAAATTAGACCATATAAAAGGTGGAATAAAATTAGACAATCCGTCTACATGTCAGCTAAAGCAACACTGTTAGTGAGGAGCTTAGCAGTCACACTTGCTGGACAACAACCTGTATGCCAACATGCCAGGGGCATCCTTGCTCATAGCTATACAAATGACTTTAGAGGAGCAAAGAAGGAGGAGGGCACGGAGGAGGGCACGGAGGAGGGCACGAGAGAGGATATACCACACCCGCATAGACCTCTTTGGCATGAGTGATTCTGAGGTGTATCGCATCTTCAGATTCACCCCTCATGCCATCCTGGAATTAACCACAACCTTGCAGGAGGACATCACCAGCCCAACACACCGCTTGCATGCAGTGCAGCCACTGGTCAAGGTCCTGGCAACACTCCATTTCCTTTTCAAAGAACAAGTGGAGTGGTGGCTGGGATGGCACAATCCTCCATGAGCAGATGTGTGCACCAGGTTGTCCCCGCAATGCTCAGACGCATGGCCAACCAAATCATCAAACCAACCACTGAGGACCTGCGGCTGAAGGCAATGACAGATTTCTACAGAATTGCCAGATTCCCACGCACCGTGGGGGCCATTGATTGCACACATGTGGCACTCCAGCCCCCCCCCCATGAGAAAGAGCACATATACCGCAATCGTAAGCATTGGCATTCCATCAACGTACAGGTGATAGTCGATGCCCAAGGCCTCATATGGCACGTCCGTGCCAAACACCCCGGATCCAGCCATGACAGCTACATATACAATTAGAGCCCCATCCCATTGAAATTTCGAACAGAACGTGTATGGGGACACCTGGCTGGTTGGTGAGTGACATGGGTGGCAGGCATGACTGCCCCCCCATGATGCACACATCACAAGGGGCACATGCATGACTAACATCCTCCTGTCTTTTCCCTTACAGGTGACTCTGCATATGCACTGGGACCCCATCTCATGACTCCTATCCGGAACCCCCAAAGCCCAGGAGAGGAAAGATACAATGAAGCCCACGCCCAAACACGTGCAGTGGTGGAGCGCACCTTTGGCCTCCTGAAGTCACGTTTCCGATGCCTGGATAAGTCTGGGGGGACCCTGTTGTATTCCCCAAACTTTGTGTGCCAGATCATCGGTGCATGTTGCATGGTGCACAACTTCGCATTAAGAAAGGGCCTGCAGATTGACATACGTGATGACCTGACCCCTGAACCAGACAATCCCCCCCTAACCGAGGCTACCCCGTCTTCTGAGGGAAGAGCAGACAGGAGACAGCTCACATTAGGCATCTTTGCACGTTAAACACACACATTAATCATGGCACAATGAGAATGCATGCATGCACACCACTGTGGTCCCTAGCACAGACACATCACATCCTCATCAAATTGGATTAGCACAAGCCCACCATGCAGGACTTGTGAGCAGCAACGCCACGCCACGGCTCCAATTATGTCACTGTACATTCATACACCATTCACACGGACCTGGGGATCACTTCTCCCTGGTCCTGGGGAACCCTTCTTCACCACAAATGAGGGTGACACCCCTTTTCCGGCAGGAATGTCACCCCCACATTCGAAATCATTCACAACACAAAAAATAAATAAAAAAAATTGTCCAGCAAAAAAAAAATTTCCAGAAAAAAAAAAAATCCAGAAAAAAAAAAAGGGGGGGGAAACCAAATTAATGCCGCTGGAGTGACCCACGCCTGGGGCGCCCACGGCCACGGCCCCGGTTTCTCAGGGGAGACTCATGGGGGGGGGGTAATCCGGGGAAGGAGGGGCAGCCCCTGGTCTCTGCCCACCTGGCGGCCTGCCCTCCAAGGCCACGGCAATTCTGGTCAGGCCAGCACTTAGTGTTGCCGTATTGGCCTGGATAGCCTGGGTGAGGGCCCTCAAATCATGCCCAACGTCTGCTGTAGTAGTCTGCAGTTCGTTTAGGCAGTTTGTAAGAGCCAGGGAGTGGCAGTCCAGGTCTCCAAGCGTATCCTTTATGAAGGACAGGCTCTCCTCCATCCGCACCAAAGTCTGGCTGACCTGTCTCAGATGGTGGGTCTGAAGGGCCTGGTCCCTTCTGAGATTGGCGGGCAGAACCTCGGCCACCCCCTGGTCTTCTGGGATGACTTCCTGCCTCCAGCTGATGCTTGTGGCCGGGGAGAAGGGGAGGCCCTTGGAAGGGGAGCCCTGTTGGGGGAGGAGTGGGAGGGGCTACCCCTTATGGAGGGCTGGCTGCTGCCAGCCAGAGGGGAAGACTCCTCCAAAAACAACAAGCCACTGCCTGACATGACCTCCTCCTCCTCCTCAAACTCCTCCTCCTCCTCAAACCCCTCCTCCTCCAACTCATCCGAGGACTCCGGCCTTGTCTGGGGGTCCTCATCAGGCTGGTGTCCCCGTAGATTGTGCAGTCAGGCCAGATGGCCCAGCACCCTCCTGCACATCTGTGGATGACACAAAACATTCACAGGTTGGAGGATCCACACACTTGCCACATTTTCCCTCCCCCCCCCACACACACATGCTACACACCAGATAGGAAGAAAAAAAACCTTACCTGTCACCACAGCCTCCTGACTGGAGTCATAGCCAGGCAGGCCCTCCACTTGTTGCCTATTAAAGGTGTGGGCCACCGCACGCTCCCTTGCTGTCAGACTAACAGGGCATGGTGGGCCCCCTCCAGTGCCCCTGGCATGGGCTGCCATTTTGGCCAGCTTCTTTCGGACCAGACGCCAGAGATCATTGATCTTCTTTACGATCCCCTCGCGTGTCAGGGTCTCCCCCCCAATGAATTTACCTGGTCGGTAATGTTCTGCAAAATATCCTTCTTCCTGGCCGGGGGGTGTTGGCACTCTCCGGGCCGTGAAGGAAACGGCCATATTGGGTAAGGGCCCGGGCAATAATTTGTTTCTCACCCAAAGAAAAATTGCTCTTGCGCTTCCTCTCAGTCATACTCATACAACAACTCTCTCCCAAACAATTACCAAAAATCACACACAAAAACAAGCAGGAAAAATCAAGCAACAAAACAAACAAACAAAATCTATCAACCAAAAAGTCTCACAACCAGTCACCAAAAAACACTATCAAATATATTCTACAAAACACTAGATCAAACAGTCAACAAATATCACAAAGACAAGTCACAACGCAACAAACGCAAACACACAACAGAACAAAAGCACCTTGCTGTATAGGAAGGGATAAAAAGGATGTACTTTTGCAAAGGAAGGGCGTTTGTGTCTGTCTGTAGTTCACTAAGTTGCCCGGGTCCACTTCCAATTTCACTGATTGCGCCGTTCCCGAGTTGTGAGCATGCGCACAGAGGTGCTGACCATGGTCTGCTTCATGTGCGCATGCGCGATCCGGCCGGCCCTTCATTTGCATGGGGTCACGGCTCATTTCAATGAAACACGCCCACGTCCTTCCCAATTTGAATTACTCCGCCTTACGCCTCGGAATTTATGTTACACCGGCGCTAATTTCTGCGCAAATACTACGAGGATACGATGATTGCGCCTCTACATTGTGCCGGTCTAACGTAAACGAGGTGCGCTACGCCGGTCAAAATATGCGCCAATGTACGTGAATCTGGCCCATACTATGCAAATTTGCTTCATTCAAGAAAAATAGAAAAGTCTAATGCTGGCCATACACGGCTCAAATTTCGAAAGAATTTTCTTTTAAAAATCCTATCTAGGGGCGCATGCACGGCGCGGTACTGGTTGGACGCCTGATAGACCAGCTCCGGGCGCAGCGGGACTAAATCATCCCTCCGGGGGCAATAACTTGTATTCCCATCATACAGACTATCACCCACTGGCTCCGGTAACCACGGTGCATGTCGAAGTCGAGGAAAAAGAACAAGGGAGCCGCCCAAACCTCTCTAACCCACTACCTCCTCCGTACCAGGGAACAGTACGGGATGGCTCAAGATGGCGCCTCGGCCCCGGCCTGTCCACCTGAACACGTTCCTACTCATCCTACGAACTGTGAGTACCCAGCCACCCTGTCTAAGGCGGATCTCGATGCTAGCCTGGAGGCCATGTATGCCCGTTTATCCTCAAAGTTCCAATCGGAACTCAACAAGACCTCGCATACACTATCGCAAGAGGTCTCCTCTCTGGGCTCCCGCACTGATTTGCTTGAAACCAAGCATGATGAGCTTGCCCTGGCATACAGCTGTAACATCCCTGCTACGCAACTACAGTATACAGTTGGTTTTTAAACTATAGAGGTCTCTCAGATACAACCACCACTTCTCACTCAGAGTAATCAGAGAGATTGGGGTTAATTCATCACAACCTCTAGTGAATAACCAACTGAGAGACTGCAGTAGCTTATTCCCCTATAACCAACTACCTCAGGGGAAAACAGGGTTGTATCTCTGATACACACAAGGTAGTACTACAAATCTACAAGCACAGACTATAGTATGTGGTACTTGCGGTTAGGAGAGTAAAGCCTGGTATGCTGGTGGTCCCGGAGGGGGTGTAGAGCGAACTGTGGTGTCCACTGAGGTTCAGAGCGGGTACAGCAAGGTGGCGTGAAAGGGGTTCTCAGGACAGCAGGCGTCCTTTCGCAATAGGGAAAGCAAGAGATAAATCCGGGTCACAAGCCGTGGTCAGGTGTTGGAGAAGTCACAGGTATCCGAAGTCCAAGCCGGGTCAAGGGTTCAGGCAAACAGCAGTCCAGAAAGCAAAGCCAAGGGTCAAAAGCCGGGGTCAGTCAAGGAGCTTAATATATAAGCAGTTTGCTTTAGCACAGACAGGGAGATCAAACCAAAATGAACTGACACTGCTCTCTAAGTGAGGTAGGGCTTTATAGGTTGGCTAACTGGTTAAGCTGTGTCAGCTGTAGCAAGAATCTCAGGTGTGGAAGGTAATGAAATCCAGCTAAGGTGAACATTCCATTCAGCACCACCATAGCTGGAAAGCAACATGAATTTCTAATTCAACAGTGGCTGAGAGGTAAGGGTTTGGGCTGGTAACAAAGAGGTCCCAGGTTCAATTCCACCCTAAGCCACCTGGAGCACGGCCACGCCTGGCCGTCTGCCTGACACGATGGGGATCATGACAACAGCGATCTGAGCAGGGAACATGAGGAATTGTCTGCAGCCTTTGTTAATTTGCAAACGCAAGTCGAGGATCTCGACAATAGAAATCGCCGCCAGAACTTACGTCTGCGCGGGATTCCGGAATCCATTACAGACCTAATCTCTGCGGTGATTAGGCTCTTCAAATCCCTGCTTCCTGATCGTGAAGCAGCAGCTTTCACATGTGATAGGATTCACAGGGCGCTCAGACCTAAACCCCCTGATGACAAACCCCCTAGGGACATTGTTCTCTGTCTTAAGGACTTTCTCATCAAAGAGGAAATTCTGAGAGCTGCCAGGAATACTCCCAGGATCACCCTGGACGAGTTCGCAGTTCAAATTTATCCGGATCTATCCCCCGCCACTCTGGACAGAAGGAGGGGGATGAAGGAAGTTACGACGGTCTTACAATCGGCTCGTATCCGCTACAGATGGGGGTTCCCTTTCAAACTGACGATCCCTCACAACGGTTCAACATATACGGCCACCTCTTTATTTGAAGGAAAAGAGATCCTAGTCAAGCTCGGTCTGCTGGAGGCCGAGGCGATTCGTCGCCCCCCCCTGACCCCTCGTCCTGCACAGATCTGGCAAACTCCACCGTCGAGACGAGACAGGAGGAGGATTCGGTATGGTGAAGGATCCCCACGGAATTGAATGATCCGGGCTGTCTGCTCTGGGTGAGACGAAGACTATAGTTTTGATGGTTAGCTAGTTTTCCAGGATAGTTGGTTCACCCCTTACAATATGGATCCCTGTGACACTCAATTTATTTTTTTCCCTTTTCCTCCATTCCATGCCACTCTGGTATCTACTAACTGATCTGACTGGAGGTCCCTCCTAAAGCGCCATTGCATGGTTTCCACCCCCCCAGCGATTCCTCAGACTGCTACAAGTTTTGTTTTCCTTTTTTTTTGGTGGTTTGCAGTCTTGGACTGGCTGGTTGCGAGACGTGGAAGTCTCAGGTCTTTTGAACTTTTTTTTGTCAGGATTTCCTGTTTTCCTGATCCGTTCTTCAATGACTTTTTTCTCTTTCTTTTTTACCCATTTTTTTTATTATTTTATTTTGTTATCTCAATTTTTTACTCCACGGTTATTTATGCTATGCAGTTTCAATGCCTATTTTGTCCATGTCAATATTGCTGCCATAGGGATTTATCTCTAGATCGATGCCTTGATGATTCCACTAGGATTTCTGGGCTCTCTGGCTTCAATAGGGAGCTTGGAGTACAGTGGTCCTCTGCTTACTCTTGTTGTTGTTTTCCTTTTGAGTGCTCTCCTTCTGGGGATTGGGATGCTTGCCTGGAGGGGCTTCCACCTCCTGCTGGTCCGTGGACTACATTCATTGACCATCTCAGATGCCTTAGTAACAAGATTTTATGGTGGCAATTAATTGTGTCTCCCATAATGTTAAAGGATTTAATTCCCCTCTAAAACGCAAGAAATCGTTTTCTCAATATAAGCAGCTTGGGGCTAAGATCTTGCTTTTACAGGAGACCCACTTCTCGCGGGCATCCCACCCGAAATATTTTCACAAGAGTTTCTCACAGGCTTATTACACACTTCATGCCACCAAGAGTAGGGGAGCGGCTATATTCTTACATTCCTCTCTCCATTTTGATGTCCAACACATCTATAGAGACAAAGACAGCAGATTTGTCATCATAAAAGGTGTTCTGCACGGTAGGGAATGCACAATAGCAAGTGTTTATGCCCCTAATGATGCAGTAGCAACCTTTTTTTTTTTCTTTTTTTCAGGTTCTGGAAAGATTTTTGTCCCCACATATGATTGTGGGAGGGGACTTTAACTTGGTATCTGCCCCCTCCCTAGATAGAAGTCACGCCTCCCCCTCCTCTAAGGCCTTTCCTAAGACCCTTTCCAACAAACTGATTGACCTACAGTTGATTGACTCATGGCGTGCCTTAAATGTAGGTGCAAAAGAATATACCTTTTTTTCACATCCGCATCATAGTTACGCTAGGCTTGATTATATTTTTACTACCCCAGTCATCCTAGCCAACTCCAGCTCTGCTAGCATACATGCCTGTGTGTGGTCAGACCATCAGATTGTGTCTTTTTCTACGAAATGTGTTAGGTTATCTCCCTCTACTTTCACTTGGAGATTGAATGAGTCCCTCCTCTCTGACCCCCTGATTGAAGCGGAAATTTCCAAATCTATTGAAACTTATTTTTCCATTAATGACCTCCCCGAGACCCCAATCTCTACGGTTTGGGTGGCCCATAAAGCAGTGGTTAGAGGGGTCTTTATCAAATTGGCCTCCGCTCGTAATGCCAGTAACAAACTTAAGATCTCTCAGCTCACATCCGAGCTAGATGGGTTATATAGAAACTCCTCTACCCTGCTCTCGGAATCTACCAGAAGCCTTATTGAGCAAAAGCGATTAGAATTGGATGCTCTACTTTCGGCTAAAACTGAAAAGGCCCTTCGCTGGGCCAAGGCTAAATTTTTAATCCATAGCAACGCAGCATCCGCAATGTTTGGAAATTAAACCAATCCTTCAGGCCTCCACACAATTATAAGTTATCTTCCCCTTCTGGAGGCTCAATCACTCATCCTCAAGAGGTTCTGAAAGTTTTTCAGGATTACTATGCTGCTTTATTGGGCCCCCAAGACTCCTCCCCCGCAATTGAATCACTGTCCTGGTTCAGGGACCTCCCCCTCCCTACTCTTTCTCAGGCACAGCTGTCAAAACTAAACAGCCCTATCTCGGTTACTGAGGTCCTTACTGTTATTAGCTCCCTTAAAAACACCTCTTCCCCCGGCCCTGATGGATATTCTGCCCCTTACTATAAGAAATTTTCAGCTCTCCTTGCCCCTAGGCTAACCCGTCTATTTAATTTTGTTTTAAAGAGTGGTTCCTTCCCAGATGAAATGCTTTTGGCCAACATGTCCTTAATTCCCAAACCTGATAGAGACCATACATTTCCCCAAAATTTTAGGCCAATCTCAGTCATGAATAATGATGTAAAAATTTTTAGTAGGATTATGGCAGATAGACTGGGTAACATAATTTCTTCCCTAATCTCCCCATTTCAAGCAGGTTTCATCCCCCACCGCCTTATCACAGATAATATCCGCCTGGTAAGTAATATCATCCAGGATGCTAATGCCTCCTCTAAGAAAGTTCTTATGTTAAGCCTGGACATACACAAAGCTTTCGATTGTGTCTCTTGGGACTTTGTGTCCCTTTTATTACAACGCTTTGGCTTTCAGGGAGAATTCCTTAATGCATTTCAGGCCCTCTACTTAAACCCCTGCACTTGTATAAGGATATCGGGATTTAACTCAGAGTTCTTCCGGCTGGGTAGAGGCACCTGACAAGGGTGCCCACTCTCCCCTTTAATTTTTGCCCTTGCAATAGAGCCTTTAGCCATAGCTATCTTACAACACCCATATATTTCTGGTTATCCCAAAGCGGGATCTGAGTACAAACTCTGTATGTATGCGGATGATGTACTTCTCTTTCTGACCAATCCTTTAGTCTCATTGCCGAACCTTTTAAACATCCTATCCCTTTTTGCAGATATCTCTGGCCTGACAGTCAATATATCAAAATCCCTAGCCCTCCCAATTGGTTTCTCCCCTGAGGAATTGGTTCCCATTAAACAAATACTCCCCTTCACGTGGGCTCAGTCTTCCCTCCCCTACCTTGGAATCAAGCTTTCAGGGGATTATAATGAGATATTCAATCTTAATTTCCCTCCCCTAATAGTCAATTTGAAAAAATTAATGAAATCCTGGTCCTCCTATAATATATCTTTTCTGGGAAGAATTATAGCTGTCAAGATGACCATTCTCCCCAAATTACTATATTTATTTCGTGCTCTTCCTCTTCTGGTCCCCAAGGCGTATCTCCTTAAGTTTCAGTCTTGCATTAACAAATTTATCTGGAGAGATAAACCCCCCAGATTCGCTAGAGCCACTCTTTATAGATCTTATAAGTTAGGGGGTCTGGGGGTCCCTCAGTTATGGTTATATTATTTAGCTAGTAGGTTTTCTCAGCAAGCTCAATGGTCCATTAAGAATCCCAAGGTCCCATGGGTAAAGTTTGAAAATAACTCTATTTATCCCCTCTACCTGCCGGGCCTTTTATGGTTCTCGGGTCCCCGTCCCCCGGAGTTGGATGATTATAACCCTCTGGTGGCTCAGGGTTTGAGACTGTGGAGGCGCTATAGCTCTTCGATGTTCCTTTCCTCGGTGGCCCCCCTGGGGCCTCCTTTCTAGGGGACCCTAGAATGCCGTCTGCCTTTTCGAACCCTGACTCCTTTGATTGGTGGATCTCCTCTGGTTTCACAACCTTAGGGGACCTTCAACATAATGGTAAATTCATCTCCTTCTCTCAATTGCAATCTCTTACAAATGCCCCATTGGGTGAATTTTATAGATATATGCAAATCAGGCATTTTTTCTTGACTCATTACCCACAGTCCCCATCTCTTTCGCATTCCTCTTTTGAACGATTGTGTAATTCGGGGCTAGACAGAAAGGGATGATATCAGCACTGTACAATATAATGACAAATGCTCAAACCCTAGACAAACTGACATATATGACTGGGTGGGAGGCGGAATTGGGCCTGGAGTGTGAATTGGAGGATTGGGAGAGGAACTGGCAGAATCTCTGTCAGAGCACGGTATCAGCTTTTTTTAGGGAGACTGCGATCAAGCTGTTTACCCGTTGGTATTACACCCCCCATCGCATACACCAGATTTTCCCCCAGTCCTCCCCAAATTGTTTTCGGGGATGTCCTACACCAGGCACTTTCTTCCATATTTTCTGGGATTGTGAGAAAGTCTCCTCAGTTTGGAAGAAGGTCTTCGATCTAGTCGACAAATTGGCGGATTGCCAAATTGATCTGTCGTATGTGCATTGTCTGCTCTTTGAGAGAATCCCTGACACTCCTAGTCCATTGAGGAAATTGATACATACACTTTGCACAGCGGTTCTTTGGGCAATTGCTTTCAATTGGAAGTCTCCTGCGATCTCCTTTCCTCAAGTTCTTTCTAGGGTGGACCAGGTCATGCTGTCTGAAAGCATTTTCTATACCTTACGGGATTCGGTCCCACTATATGATGCTAAATGGACCCCATGGTGGCTACTACGTATCCAATCTGAATAGCGTACTTATTTGCTTTATAAAACTGAAACGATGCTAAGCATATCTCTCTTTGTTTCTATTTCCTGTTATACTGGCTCATTTTGAGCTCCTACCCTCTTGCTTCCTCCAATTTTTATTTTATTTACTTTACATTTTATTTTTATTTTTTTTATTTCCTCTTCTTTCATTTAGACTCTTTTACCTCCGTAACCCGTTTTACAGTATATTTCTTAATGGGAATGCATGCTGAGTTGAACACTGTTATTTCGCCATCTTTTGTCCTACTTTGTAGATTGTGTTCAAGATTAAATATGCTTATACTGACTCTTCTCAGTCCTTGCATGGACTGTCTAGAGCAGGGGTGTCAAACTGGCGGCCCTCCAGCTGTTGCAAAACTACAAGTCCCATGAGGCATTGCAAGGCTAACAGTTACAAGCATGACTCCCACAGGCAGAGGCATGATGGGACTTGTAGTTTTGGAACAGCTGGAGGGCTGCCAGTTTGACACCCCTGGTCTAGAGATATCTGATTTACATGCCTTGCATTGACAGTTAATATTTTCTTGCCTTTAATTTTTTGTTCTATGTACGATTACTCTTGCTTTCGTTTAAGATGTACTGTACTCCTTTGTATTTTGTGACTACTTTAATAAAAAACCTTTAAAGTAAAAAAAAAAAAAAAAATCGTATCTAAGAATTTTCATATGAATTTCGTACGGTTGGTGGGCTGCAGCAACAGCCGATTTTCGTGCGGCAATAAAATTTGTGGAATTGGACATGTTGGATTTTTTTTAAAAAACTAACGATTTTCTAATCAATGATGGGAGAATCATGCGAGAAATATAATAGAAAAAAAAATTCCCAGAGAGAAAAGAAGATTCCCAGCCACGAAAATTATTTTCTGTAGCAACATGAAGGCTTGGTCGACTGAATTTCGAGAATCAATGGTGGGATCATCGGATCCCAAAAAACGTTCTGATTTTGAAAGGACAATTTGTTTGAAATTTGACCGTGTAAGGTCTCTTTCACACTTGTGTGACTTCAAATTCATGTGAATTTACCACGATATTGCGGCTGCGATTTTGCCGCAATTTGGCCGCGATTTCAAGGAATGCCTGTGTAATTGGCATCAAAATCGTACCAAAGTAGTGCAGTGACAACTTTGAAGTCAGAATGACTTGAAGTCATACTAATATGAATGGCTGTCATTGGAAATCATGGGGAATGACTTGTCATGGTGCATATCAGTACGACTTTGAGTCGTTTCGACATCAAAAGTAGTCCCTGCACTATTTTGGTCTGATTTTGATGGCAATTACACAGGCATTCCCTGAAATCGTGGCAAAATCGTGCCAAGATCGAGAAATTGAGGTAAAAAACTTTAATGTCGCACAGGTGTGAAAGGGGCCTAAATGTTCTTCATAATGCCCTAAAAAACAGATCCATGGCCATCATAGGTTTATGCCCCGTACACATGATCCGAAAATCGGACGATAGATCGATGTTTTAGTTTACTAGTCGCAAGTAGAAATTGAATAGGTTACTAAAGTCGTGAAAATTCTCGTCTGACAGAAAAAAAAATCGCGAGTGATGTCATGTATTGAAATGTATTTGTGTTGTATATTTTCGGACGACAACTGTACTCACTATTGTACGATTAAGTATCGTATGAGGAAGATTTTCAGGCATGTCCGATAAAATAATATTGGATGAACTGTCATGATCGGCTCACGAAAGCCCTGTACTAACAATCCGATTATCGTTCGATTCTTCCTCGGACGACATTTTTCGTACAATATTCGGATCGTTTGTACGGGCCATTAGTGTGTAAAAAAAGCTCTGCAAGGACCACCATAATATGAAACACCACCACCCGGGAACACATAATGTAAAAGAATCATGGGAAAATGTGGCTTTGCTTGTCTTACCCTGTAGGACGTCAATAAAATCTTAATGACTTTTTCCCTCTGCTTTTCAAGAAAACTAGATGGTTTGCCAAGAACATGACTTTAGATAAACTGTTTTCACATCTCTTGTTAGATGTTTCACAAACAACACAGGGCATTGCCAGCTAGTAAATTACACAGGGCTTCCCTCTGAGCCTATCCAAGGACATGGCTTATTCAAACCGAAGACATGTCAGCTTTAACACAAGCAGTGCTGGGCTGCAGCCAACTATTATTGCCTCTCTCTCATACTAGAAGAAAACATAATTACAGAAGGTGTTTCTATTTTATATATATAAAAAAAAAATGTGCACCTACATTCCATTCCCAAAACGTAAAAAAAAAAAAAATACTGATATTTTTAAGGGAAAATTAAAAGTTTTTAAGAGTACTTTATTGAGGTGGACACAAGGAAATTGAAGAAACTGAACAAAACAGAAAATTGCTGGCAAAATGTTAAGTAAAAGCTATGGAAGATTTACTAAAACAAAACTGTTATTATGTTGGGAATCTATTCACAAATTGGTCCTTCACAACTTCAAAACTTCAGTGGTTTGGGTTTATTGAAGCTTTGCCATCTGTTTTATTTCCTGCTGTATGGTTTATTTTCTTTATTAAAAAGTGGATTCATGTATTCCTAAACATGTAATGCTAAACAAGACCATCGTTATTGAATTTTCCTTCTTAAAATCTTATGGCTAGATTCACGTAGAGCGGTGTAATTTTGTGCGGGCGTAGCGTATCTCAGATACGCTACGCCGCCGTAAATTAGAGAGGCAAGTGCTGTATTCACCAAGCTAAGTTACGGCGGCGTAGTGTAAATGGGCCGGCGTAAGCCCGCCGAATTCAAATGTGTTTGATGTGGGCGTGTTTTATTTAAATTAAGTGAGAGGAAGTGAGAGGAAATCTACCCCTAGGAAGGGAAATTATATCCTGTAATTCCGCATACACAGGACAGATTTTCATGACGAGAAAAATGCAATTTTTTAAATTGGTCATTAAAAACGAGCTCCAGAGCATTTTTCTCTACGTGAAAAATGGGCATTAAAAATTTAGAACATGCTCTATTTTTTCTCGTCGTTTTTCACGTTGTCGTATTTCACGCTGTGAAAAACGGTCGTGTGTAGGCTTTAACGTCGGGGAAAAAAACGTGTATGCTCAAAAGCAGCTTATGAGAAGGGAAATTTGCATAATCAGCCCAAAGGGTGGCACCATCCGAATGGAACTTCCCCTTTATAGTGCCGCCGTACGCGTTGTATGTCACCGCGCTTTGTTCGAGCATTTTTTTCACGATCGTGTGTATGCAAGGCAAGCTTGACAAGAATCACGTCGAGAATTTTTTATTTTTTTTCCATGACAGTAAAAACGGTGAGTTCACAATTATCCAAACAAAAGAGGTGTGCTTGTCTGAAATTTACAGACGTCACCCATTTAGACTATTCAGTCAGCTACCAAACAGTGTGCAATCCCCAAATTTTCCATGACCCAGTAAAGGACACTTGTAGAAAGATTAAAGTGTTACTAAACCCAGTAATATGAAAATAGTTTATCCTCCCCGCAGTGCCCACAGCTTATAAATCTTCTTTTTACATTAAAATACTGCCACTTTATATCTTTTTGGTTAATTTGTATACCACGGTCACGTGATAAAATGCAGGATTTTCTGAGTGTTTAGGTAGGAGAAGATTCCCACTATAGCCTGTATCCTCATGCTATTATGGGAGGCGGATCATCCATCAATCAAGATGTGACATCCCACCCACTGTGTTCTTTTTAGTTACTGGGTATGGAGGAGGAGGGAGTGACTAGGCTGTCATTTAGGATCTATATACACACCCACATGTGCGATGTCAATGTCATGTGACCTGAAAAGCTCAGCTCAACAAGATAATATTCTCTCCAGCAATAGAGGCCAAACTGAGCATGTGCAGGGGGACCACTCTGACTGTGTATTATCTGGCCTTGCCTAAACAGACTCTGCAGGAGGGGGAGGTGTAACAATATCATGTACTGGACACACGAAGAGCTGTAGCTAGTGGTTTTGTGGTTTGAAAACCGTACGGCAGCCATGAAAGCTTAGCTAACAGTGTAAGCAGTAGAAATGAACTCACTCCCTTCTCTCTTATTCTCAGTAATTCATAGGTTTACTACTTCAAACGAGCTGTTATCTCAACAGAGAAGCAGAACCAAGCTAGGGTTGATAATGTCGCCTGGCAGGGTTCCTGGCCTGTCATAAAACTGTCACCCTCTCACCTCAGAGAATCATCAGACCCCGGTTGTAAATGCCTTAGTACCCATAAAAGCTTAAACTGTGGAATAAGTATGAAAGTTCAACATGTTTCATAACTTCCAAATAAATAATAGCACCACCATAATATGGACATATTTAGTTTCTTCAGACAATTTGTAACGTTTCAAGTCCAGACACCCCTATGACAGGTCATATGGAAAGCCGCTGGTATCCTTTATTCCTCCTAGGTAAACTAGAAATGGGAGACACGCTGAACAATACAATGGATATTGTTAGTCTGTAAACATTAGGGCTGCAGAGATATGAATATGTATCAGAAAGTGTACCTGGGACATGGGCATGAATGTAGACCCCTGCCAGTAACCAACCCCTAAATAAGATGACCAGACGATTGGTCACTGGTCACTGTCAACACCTCTTTGATCTGACAGAAAAGAGGAGATGCCAAGTCAATGGGAAGTTCTCCTTTTTACCATCCAAGCAGGAACATCTGCCAAGTTTGAGAACCGATTACCCAGCTCATCGATCAAACTCTGATCAACCCTTGGACATTAATTGCAAGTATTCTTCCTCTCAATTTCTACCTTATTACTTTGTGGCTGTATATTGTCGTTATCTCTTTAAAAACATAATTTTCTGTAACAATTTATTACAGTAACTTGCCCTTTTCATAATAAACCCTTATGTTGAAAAGTGTTAACCTTGTCTCTAAAATTCTTAATGCAAGCTATAAATGAGTGCTACTGTTGAGTAAGGCCTCTGAGCAGACCCGTCTGTGATGACAGTGTGTGCTGCAGACACTTATTCTAAACTCATAATTGGTATTGCTAATTAATGGGAGTTCTGACTCTCCTTCATCAAATGTCAGTGGTAGCACAATCACTCTCAGGCTGCTGGCACTTAGATGGTGGTCCCACAAGCTGGAAAATCTTTGTGCTGGGCGCAGTTGAGAGTGGCATTGTTACGTAAGTGATGGCGTGGTGTGAGGTTGGCCGGTCCATCGTCGCAAGTTTGCGCGGATGGGCGGGTATCTGACACCCGCCTTGATCACATATTATCTGTGCATATAGGATCAAAGAGCCTTTTTACATAATGATTAACCTCTTAAGTTCCACAGTGAGTATACCAAGCATGCTATTCTGCATATATAGACAGATTTTACTTTTGTGGGTTTAGTTACACTTCAAAGATTTTAGGACCTGTTGGCAGGTGATGTTTACTTTCTCCACTGCAGGTGGTGCTCTTCCACATCGGCACTGCAGTTGAAGAGGAAGTCAATAGGAACACAGTTGCTTTATGGTTTCCTGGGTCACTGGGGAAGCATGCATGCAAGTGGAGAGACAATAGAAGGATGGCGCTGCAGCTCTTTCTTCATCCAATCAGCAGGCTGGAGGTTTTTTTCTTGAACAAGCTGTGCTGATGCAATGAAGGTCAATGGCTTGTCTTTGCTGTCCTGCAGGCAGACTAGTTGCACAGTGTAGTATACATATTTCTAGTATACATAATTCTAGTAGACATATTTCTAGTATACATATTTACATATATGTATTTCAGCTGAGTATTTGGCTGCTTGCCTGGTGTTCATCTAAGCTCTTTTCAGGAATGTGTTATTGGAGCATAAAACCAAATAATATGGCATAAAGCACTGTATGAAATTGAAATTTTAAAGAGTCAAATTGGTAAAACAGGGATGGCAGTAGTGAAAAGCACATACAGCCTTTGAAGAAGATTTTTTCTATTTTTTGCCAGATTTTTATTTTTTGTGTTTCGATTACCACATCCATTTTTACTGTTGAAGTTCTGCTTTACAGCTCTCATGCAGATTAACAAGTCATGTGATAATTTGGCTCTTTAGAAAAATATAATTTCAAATTGCAAAGTGCTGTCAGCATTTAATTCTCATTGCGGATGCATGAAAAGTCATTTTCGTTACTGAGGTGTCTGCATAATTTGTATTCAGCAGTAATTCTGTCTGCCGCTGGCGCTAAGTGAAGTTGGTATAGGTACTAATAAGAGTCTAGTGTTAATGAAATTGTCAAGAATTATCCTCAGCAGTTTAAAGGAAATCTTGACTTAATTGGAGCATTTATTGGCTATGCGGTATCCTTATGTAAACTGGAAACTGTCATAACTGGGTCTTTTTTTTTTCTTACTATACATGGAAGAGATTTTAGGTGTCTATTAAAATTTTCAGATAATTTTACAACAGCAGTCATTCTTGTTAAAGATGCATTAACTTGCAGGTAACATTTGTTCAGAAAGCATAACATTTTAAATTAGGACACTTGCATCCCTTTTGAAAATACTGCAGAGAATTGGGGATTGCCTGGAGAGATTTAAAGCAAGCTTGTACATTCCCTAGCAGCTTATACATTTTTCTTGCTACCTTATCTCTCACTTCAGCTGCTGGATGCAATGGAAATACTCAGTACATAAGGGTATGGTGGAGAATGAGACTCACTCCCATAGGCGTGCACACATGGTGTGCCAGGTGTGCCTGGGCACACCCTAATCACCCTGTGCTGGGCAGATTCTCTCTGCTGCTTGGTTGTGAGAAAGAGATTGGGGAATCTCTGTCCCCAGTCCCTTTCTTTGTCTTAAAAGTGAGACATCAGGGGCCTGTTTAGACCCCTGATATTTCACCAAAGCCCCAAATGGGGCACCTAAAAAGATTGTAAAAAGCAATAATACATTGTTTTTGTTTAAAAATAATATAACAAAATAATGTAATAATAAAAAAATAAACTACTGACATCAACCACTGCTCTACTGATGCTGTCCATTGCCCTATGTATGTATAGGGCATGTGTGTTTGAGCTTTGGGGTGCACACCCTAATGCAATAGGCTGCGCACACCTATGCTCACTCCATCTAAGACCGTTGGTCCGTAGCAGTGTTGCCAACCGCTAGTATTTTTACTGGCAGCCAGTAAAAAACAGCCAATTTTCTCCTGCCTGTAAATGCCAGTAAAAGTAAGGCCCGAGTAAATAATGTCCGACCGATTTGAATAAATCTGTCTGCTGGCATTTTGGTTTGCTCGCGTGTACACATGAGCAAACCAAAATCCCCGCCAGCAGACAGCGCGCTGACGTGTCGGTGACGTTGACGCCGCCACGTCACCGCACCAGGAAGTAAAACACTTCCGCGCATGCGTCGAAACCATTCGGCGCATGTGCGAGAAGACATGTCTGCTGGTTAGCGTACTAACCAGCAGACATGTCGGGCAGACGGGTTCCCAGCCGACAGATTTCAAAGCATGCTTTGAAATCTGTCGGGTGGCCAAATCCGTCTGTTTGCCCATACACACGATCAAATCTATCTGCTGAAACGGTCTAGCAGACCATTTCCAGCAGACAGATTTGATCGTGTGTACGAGGCCTAAAAGGTTGCCAGTAAAAAATATGGCTGTGACGCTTGGCTTGGTCTGGAGCCGGCTGGGACCATCCAAGTGCCTGCTACAGTGTGATCATGTGGCTCTGGTGGAGGTGGTGCCTGAGAATGTTGTGTGGTATCATGGTTCAATGAAGCCAAGCAGTGCGGACAGAGCCTCATGCGCAGGTCTGCGGTATGGGAGCAAGGCAGGCTGGGACCAGGACTGTCAGTGTCACTGTGAGAGTCAATTTTATGTGTGTGTGCCGCCTATTCTGATTTCTTGCCCTCCTGAGGCTGGTCCCTGAGCTACTTACTTACTATATCAAAAATAAATATATATATATATATATATATATATATATATATATATATATACGTGTTTGCCTTATTATCTACTTAAATACAATATGCAATTAGCAATTTGATTTAGTTTGTAGCCTAATTACTCTGCAATTGTGTAACTTTTAAAGTGCCAGTAAAAACTTGGCTGTGCCAGTAAGTTTTGGGTGTTGTGTCAGTAAACTTCAATCTGGTAGGTTGGCAACACTGGTCCGTAGTGCCTTTATTCACTCTCATCAACTGCAAGGGGCAGAATAAGTGAAGGAAAAAGTATCAAGTATCAAGCAAGGGAGGGAATATTAAAATGGAAATCGTGGACATGAGAGCCAGAACGGGCCAGAACTAGTAATTAGGGACAGTCAGTCCCATCCCCCACAGTAAGAAACACATATCGCTCCCTAGTGTTAACCCCTTCCCTACCAGTGACATTTACACAGTAATCAGTGCATTTTTTCAGCACTGATTGCTGTATAATTGACGGTGCCAAAAAAAAGTCTCAAAAGTGTCTGATCTGTCTGCCAGACACTCCTTTTTTGCTAAAAGCGCAAAAAAAAAACGCATTGGTGATCAAATACCACGAAAGAGAAAGCTCTATTTGTGGGAAAAAAAGGATGTCAATTTTGTTTGGTTACAACATCGCATGACCCTGCAATTGTCAGTTAAAACAATGCAGTGCCGTATCGCGAAATATGACCTGGTCATTAAGGGGGAATCCTTCCGATGCTTGAGTGGTTAAAATAAAATTGGTCCAAAACCATTACATTTAGCCTTTAAAATAGTCCAATTTATAGATTATTAGCCGGATTCAGAAAGCACTTACGCCGACGTATCTACAGATACGCCGCGTAAGTGCACGGATGCACCGTCGTATCTATGCGCCTGATTCTGTTAACAAGATACGCCTGAAATTTGGCTTCATACGACCAACGTAAGTGTCCTACGCCATCGTATCTTGGGCGCATATTTACGCTGGATGCAATCGGCGTACCCATGTTAAATATGCAAATGAGTAAGATAAGCCGATTCACGAACGTAGATGCGCCAGGCGGAAAAGATACGCGGTTTGTGTAAGGCTTACGTCCGGCGTAAAGTTACCCCTCATAAAGCAGGGGTAAGTTATGCAAAGGTATGGACGAGGGAACAGCCGTCGTATTGTACGTCGTTTACGTAGTACTACGTGAATAGGGCTGTGCGTAGGTTACGCTCAGTGATTCGACGTATCTTAGGCGTTTGTCCCGACGTGATTCTGCGCATGCATACTGGGATGCATCCAAGAGGCGACGCATACGCAGTTCGTTTTTTGAAGCTCAGCCCATCATTTGCATGGGGTCACGCTTCATTTAAATATATCACGCCCACTTCCAACCCACTTCCACCTACTTTGACTTACGCCTACGACTATACACTACGCCGGCGCAATGTTGGGAGCATTTGCTTTGTGAATTCCATGCTTGCCTCTCTGCGTTGTGCTGGCGTAGCGTAAAGAAGATACGCTACGGCTGCATAAATATGCGCCGATGTATCTGAATCCCAGCCTATATTTATTATTTTTTTTGACTATTTGCTGAAATACAATGAACTGTGCACATTGCATTTTGTATCATGAAATGAATGTCTAATTTTTCAGTAAACGCCTACACGTAGCAACACTGTTTTAAAAAATATATTTAGCTGAAAAAATGTGAATACAGTGAATAACTGTGCAATTAAATATTTATTTAAAAAAAAGGAAAAATTATTTGTATATACCATTAAAAAAATATTCCCATTGAAAACCACAGCTAACAAATTATATTTAAATTTAAATGAGCCAGTTCCTTGCCTAATTTTGCTCTTTTTATCCAGGGGCTTTACTAACTTGTAATGCATGTAAAAGAGGCAAGCAGAATTAAAAATAAAATTATATTCTGTACAAACATCAGAATTTCAGGCCCCTGCGGTGACATCAATTGTACAGCAGGAGGACAGCAATTGGATTGAGGGACAGACTTGTCCAAAATGCACCATATTTTAATTAAGACGATTACTGTGAGAAGTAATCGCCTTAGATTAAATATTGCCTTTGTACAGTCTAAGGGTACGATTAACAGATGGCTTCTGATCATTAAGGACAGCAGAGCTGGAGAACAGTGTTTCAAACATGGCGCATTTGGAAGCTGGTAATTATGTTTGATTAAGGAGGAAAAAGAATTAAGACTTTTAAATCCTATAATTCAGAGTAATATTACTTGAATCTAAGGTTCCAGCAGATTAGATAGATCAACAGATCAAAAAAAAATATATATTTAAAGAGTTAATCATAATATATTCTGAACACATCTCATAAACAGCATTGCTAAGTGATTATAATTATAGTATCATGCAACCACCCTGTAAGTGTATTGTAATACTCATTAATAACACTCATGTTTTGTCTGTGCAGTTTGATGCGATGCCACACATAGTTATGTCAAAGACAGATTAGACAGAGTAAAGTGTACCCTCTACCCATCAAGGTTTACAGTGGCCATTTCGCTACCGCATTAGTCAGTTGCAGCTATCCTATGAAATACCTTTAAGCTGTTCTAATCTTCTTTCATTATTGAACTGGATAGTTGCTCCATTAAGTATTAAACTAAAATGTGTGAGTTTTTTTTTTTTTTTTTCTACTAAACTGTTGGAACTAAACCGTGGACAGATGGGGGTATCCACTAGCTCTCAGGCAGCAGGTTACATGTGGTCCCAGTGCCAATTCATATGTAGAGAATCATTATGCAGTTCACCTTGAAATGAATACATCTGAGATCTTTTATTTCTATGAAGGACAAAACTGTACTTTATGAGTTTGGGTGCCCAATCATCTGGCCATTAACTGATAGAAATATGAGTGTGGTCAGAACTTTTGCATAAATATCATGAAAGTGGTGCGCAGCCTATTGCATTAGGGTGTGCACCAGCGTCAGTAGGGCAGAGGTTGGCATTGGTAGTTTATTTTTTATTACTTTTTACAATTACATTTTTTTCAATTTTTAAAATATTGTTTTTTAAATCATTTTTCTTCAGAGCGCCATTATGGAGCTTTGGTAAAATATCAAGGGTCTAAACAGACCCCTCATGTCTCGCTTTTGGGACAGAGAAAGGGAATGAGGACAGTCCCTTTCTCTGCAGCCAAGCAGCAGAGGAAATCTGTGCAGCACAGGTTGATTAGGGTGTGCCCAGGCACACCTGGCACACCCTGTGCGCACGCCTATGAATATCATAGAAACGTCAAAAAGTCCAGGTGAAGTTGATGGAGAAGGGATTAGCGCTCACCAAGCCTGTGAGTCTTTTAGAAGCTCCGGTCCTACTTTGAACACACAGGTGCTGGCTCTGCACAAACTTTGCAAGAAAGAAAATATAATATAATTGGCTATGAGTAAGCATCTCATGACGTTTGACTGCATGCTGTGATTTGGATTTTATATTCAATAAAGAATGTCTCATACAGAGTGCAGCAGTCCAGGACACTTTCCTTTCGTAGAAAAGTAACAGCAGAAAAAGACTGAGTAGTCCATCGAGTCTGGCCAATTATTTTTTGTTTGTCTGTTTATTTATTTAATTTCCTTTACTTCATTGTCTGAGTACAAATCTATGTTTGTCCCAAGCATGTTTGAAGACATTTACTGTTGACTGTCTCACTACCTCTGCTGGAAGTTTATTCCAAGCATCAACTACCCTTTCTGTAAAATAATACTTTCTAAGATTAGTTTTGAACTTTCCTCCAGATAGTTTGGGGTGATGTCCCCATGTTAATTATGGTTTCATATTGAAAAAACTGCCCTCCTGAACCTTATTCACCCCTTTGATGTATTTAAAGGTTTCGCTCACGCATTCCCTTATTTCCACTAGACTGTACATATTAAAGTGGATGTAAACCTGTTTTATGAAATTTGAGCTAAGCACATTTATCTGTAGTGTTTTCCTATCTCTCTCCAAAGCACTAAGTCCCATGTGTTTCTACTGTTTCCTTGCTCTGCTATCAGCATGATGACTTCTGACAAGTTCTCTGTCAACCAAGAAAGAAGCAGTCTGGAATTTGTGTCGTGAGAGGTTGCTATAAATAGATTAGCAGAGAGCTTGTCTTGTCAAAGCACAGCTCTGCATGTTTCTTCCTTTCTTTGCCTATGTGGAGTGGGGGGTGTGCCTTTCCTCCAATCAGCTGTCTTGGCTGTATGCCAAGAAATCACTCCCAGTGCTGAACAGGAAGCAAAAATCTTTAACACTATGAGCACTTTCTAAAGAATATATAAAGCTGAAGATGGCAGATATGCATGTAAAACTTTTGTAGGAGGATTTGTTTCATCCCTGTGTATCATCTGAGTCTGTTCACTTCACTGGGTTAATGTGAGGGTTTACATACACTTTAAGTTCCTGAAGTCTCTCTTCATATGTTCTATTCTCAAACCTTTCACTATTTTTGTTACCTGACTTGTTCTATCTTATCAATATCTGTAATGCCGCGTACACACGGCAGAGAAACTCGACGGGCAGAACACATCGTTCCGCCCGTCGAGGTTCTCTGCCGGCCGTCAGATTCGGCGACCCGCCCGTCGGGAAAGGCAACCAGCCATTCATCCCGGCGGGCCGTCGAGCAAATAGAGAACCTGCTCTCTATTTTCTCGACGGGTTTCCCGACGGGCGGGGTTCGCCGAGAGCGTACACACGGCCGAGGTTCTCGGCAGAATGCGGCTCCCAGCGAGGTTCTCGCTGTTTTCTGCCGAGAACCTCGGCCGTGTGTACAGGACTTAAGAGAAGTCTGGCTAACAGACGCGCATCTGCGCACAAGAACGTGCACACCAGTGTGTGTACAAAGAAGGACTTGTATTGGCGCATGCACGGCCAAGTAAGCCTATTTAAACTGAACCCTGACACATAAACATTGCTGAGTGGTCTTTCAGCTTGTGCCGGTTTACCTGATCTGTTCCAGCTTCCTGTGTCTTGACCTGTCTTCACCTAAACCTTCTTCTTGACCTCCGCCTGCCTACCTGATCCCGGCTTGTGTTTGACTCTGCTTCTGTCTGATGTTCCTGGACCTTGCTGCCTGGCTGTGTACTGAACCCGACCTGTGTCCCGTCTCTGCCTCTTGTCTCGGTACCTGCTCTGTCCAGCTGTTGATGACCTCCTGGCTTACATCCCAGCTACGCCTCAATCTGCTGATCCAGCAATACAGAGTTCCAGTTCTCAGAGCCTGCCCAGCACCCTTCAGCCACCTGGTTCCTGCCAAGGCCCAGCCAGCGCCATCTACTGCATCGTCCCTCATGCCACTCTGTGTCCTTCACGCCCTGTCATCACTACTAGGGGTGTTGGACAGGAGGTGCAAGAGAAGCCCCCTCTCCAACTCGATCTCCATCAGGTACGTGACAATATCTTTGTGTAAGAGAGGTCTCCAGAACCGGACACAGTATTCTCAATTAGGTCTCACTAAAGATCTATATAGGGAATCTAGAACCTCCCTCCTCCTGGTGGATCAGTGCCTCAGAATACAATTGAATCTGTATGACAGCCAGGTAACTAGTATTTTTTTACAGTTGATAGTAGCTTCAGAGACCCACTCATTCTCATAGTTAAAAGTATAACTAAAAGCAAAACATTTTATTTTTGTGTTGATAGTGTTGGAAGGTGCAACATGGTTGATATCAGACATTTATGAATTTTTACCCTTTGGTTATCACAGGGCCATCTGGCCTGCTGGAGGTCATCTTGAAGCATCAGGCAAATCAGTTTACACAGCAGGGTGTTTGTAACAAGGGGTCTCAAATGGGAATTCATCTTCTGAAAGATGTTTTTGCAAAGGCCTCCTTACATGGCTAATTTCCTGACTTGCAACAATATCAACGGGGGCCAAATGTAGACCTGGGTCAAGGAAGTTGTTTACAGCATAATACTGGAAGACAGCAACATACTTTCTGGAGGATGTCTGGAGTAATAAAATACATCCTGGTGATTAGGAAGGAGAGCTCAGTATGGCTTACAGATTGTAGCTCATTGGACAGAGGACTACACGGGCAGGCAGAGGGTGTTTGTGTGGGTTGTGCCTGTGAGTACTTTAAAATGTAAGGGCCAATGAGGAAGGCACCCTCTTTCTCTTGGAGCCCAGCTCCTGTTAAGGAGATTCACTCTTTCTGTTAGTCCTATTTACCATTATTATTGAAAGTGAAAGTAAAAGAAAATCACACATTTTGGGTTGTCTTCCAAATTTTAGAAGGTGCAACATGGTTAATATCAGACATTTATGAATTTTTACTCTTTGGTTATCACAGGGCCATATGGCCTGCTGGAGGTCATCTTGGAGCATCAGGCAAATCAGTTTACACAGCAGGGTGTTTGTTACAAGGGGTCTCAATTCGAATTCATTTTCTGAAAGATGTTTTTGCAAACATTTTGCCTCCTTATGTGATGTAGAGGGGCATCATCTGAGACCTCCTGGTCGAAAATATACATGGCTAATTTCCTGACTTGCAACAACATCAAAGGGGGCCAAATGGGGGCGTGGCCTGGACATGGCCGTGTGAAGCTGCGTTTCTTCTGAGCTCCCGGCCCGAGCCTTCCTTTACCGGCTCCAGAGCTACTAATTCCAGGCATGCAATCACAGAAAAAGCAGAGAAAGAGAGTGCCTACCCGAGTGATCCACTCTGCGGGTGATTTACACCGCTATTTCCAGTTCCAGCCACGGATATCTCCCGAGTCCAGAGCAACAATACCACGAGGCGCAACACGTGTGCATCCAATGGAGAGTCACGGACAGGGTGATTGAGATTCCTTTTTGGACACCTTGGATCACTCTGGTCGGTCGACCCCTGGATCACTACCGTACCATACCACCATTGCGTCCCCCTCACCATCCCCGGGATGCCCCCCGACAGGCCAAGACATTCGGGCCCTTCTGCAAGCCCTCCCCACCAGAACCGACATGGAGGCCCTTATCCTAAAGTTGGAGGAAACCCACCGTCGGGACTTCCAGGAGGTTAGAGAGGAAGTCTCCACTCTGTCAGAGTGGGTAACCACGGGTGAGACATCACTTACCGCGCTGGAGCTTCGGGTCGCAGGCCTCGAGAGATCCAGGGACCAACACCGGGATGCGGCGATCACCCTCCAGCTACACCTAGAGGAGGTCGAAGACCGGAGCAGACGGAACAACCTGAGGCTTCGGGGGGTGCCAGAAACGGTGGAGGTGGAGGTACTGGGGGAGAAAATACAGGAGCTTTTTTGATCAGTACTGGAGGCGCCTAACGTAATAGTGGAAATAGACAGGGCGCATAGAGCCTTGGGCCCCAGGTCGGCCGACCCAGACAGACTGCACAACGTTGTGTGCAGACTCTTGTGGTATGCTCAGAAAGACCAAATCCTACGTCGGGTGTGAGAGCAGACAGAAGTACTCCTGGAGGACGCACAAATTAAGATTCTCCCAGATCTCTCCAGAGTGACCCTATGACGCAGAGCCATGCTACAACCCATCCTAGACCTGGCGAAGCAAAGAGGATTCACCTACAGATGGGGATACCCGCTTTTGGTTACCTTCCGGAAGGACGGATCGGCCTTCACCCTGCAAACTATCGCCCGACTCTTTTTAGGTTCCTAGAGACGGAGCGGATTGAAGTCCCAGATTGGCTGCAGCTGCTACCACGCTCCGCCGGCAGGTCGGGCCCCTCCACGTACAGGGTCGCAGCCCCGGCAGCAGAGGGCTAATAGAAGACGGCAAAGGGTGCCATCCGGAGAGGAGAGACGTGAGTAGGCCTATGGCCAACACCCCCTAATAGTAACTCTTTACCCTCATGTGACTGCCACCATGCTCCTCCTGTGCTCACCATAGACTCAGAGTGCCATGCAAGCTGATCAGGAGACTCTGTGACACAATGACTTACCTGCCCGACCCCCGTTCCCACCCCAGGCCTGTATTCCGCGCTCCCACCCATACTGGTGGAAGATACTGGGAAATAAGCCCCCTCTGTTATACTGGATCGGTCACGGGGGATACCCCCAATGCCCCCCCTGCTGCATATCCCTGTGGGCTCCTGCGTTGTTAGGACGCACCCTGTTAGTGGTCATTTCCAAGCTCTGTTCCCCCTGTTATACTTTGTTATGTGCCTCTTATGTTGGGAACCTCAGAGCTCGAGCCCCGAGCAGTCACCATCCACTGCATCCTATGCGCTCCTAGTACAAGCTGTTCAAATTGGCATCATAGAAGGACTCGCAGCGGGATATCCATGTGTGGGGAAGACGAGACTACTGGCTGGGACTTTGAACTTTGTTTGGGATGTGGCTGGGGGTGGCGGGAGGGCTGAGACCCATACTGTCCCGTGTGGTGTCACTCTTACATGTAGATCTTGTTGGGGCAGGGGAGGTTGAGAACGATGCAGGTTCCTACTGATTTTTTTTTCTATTTTTGGACCAAGGGGGAGATTGGTTGTTGGTCAGGCCCTGTTTAATGTAGTAATTACCGGATGCCCCTCCCCTACCTGAGGAGCTTTAATATTGCATACCGGGTTCTGCACTTTTGCTAAATGTTGTAAGTAGAACCTTAACCTGTGCTCTTGCTTTTTTGTTATTTTATTGAAATGTTTAAAATTTATTGCAATGCCGACATCTGACGCGTCTTTTTGACTGGCCGGTGGGGGTTGGCAGGGCCGGGGGCTCGCTCCGCCGACTCTGTTCATCCACCTACCCACATAGGACTGCGCTCAGTGCCCAGTGTTTCGCTGGAGAGCGCTTGAGCCTGTTAGGCTAAGTTAGACGTTTTCTTTGAGCCACACACCCTAATGACGGCCTGCTGCTCTAGGTTTCCTTCCTCTGGAGCGGTAGCTCATTTCTTTCTTGCTCTTACTTCCCCCCCCCCCCACATCCTGTCTGACTCGGGCCCGGTGTGGTTCACTTCCTACCACCACACGGACCTACTTCGTTATTAGTTCCTGGTGACCCCCCCCCCCCCCCTGCCTGTCTGCGAACATGGACGAGCTGACTATTATCTCTAAATGCCAAGGGTCTAAATGTCCCTGAGAAGAGGAGGATGCTTTTGAATGATATGCGCCGCCTGGGGGCGGACGTTGTCCTGCTGCAGGAGACGCATTTTAGGGAAGGGCACTTTCCCATGCTAAAAAACAAATACTATCCCACAACATACCACTCCGCGTATGCGTCGGCCAAGTCCAGGGGGGTCTCCATGTTGATCTCTGCGAGGGTACCCTGGACGCACGGAGACGTGAAACTAAACACAGAGGGTCGTTTTCTATTTTTAAAGGGTAAAATAGGGGAGACGCTAATTACATTTGTGAACCTTTACGTTCCAAACGAACGACAAGACACATTCCTGACAAGACACTTCGAGCAGCTGACCAGTTTTGTAGAGGGGCAACTTGTGGTGGGTGGCGACTTGAACATCCCTCTGTCACCTACTGAGGACACCTCCAATGGGCTGTCCTCGACATCGGGGACCACGCGGAAAAACATTCAGACATTACTACACTCCAACCGACTGTTGGATGTTTGGCGTCTGTGTCACCCCGGAGAGAGGGATTACACCTTCTTGACAAGGCCTCACCAATCCTACTCTAGGATAGACTACTTCCTGGTCCCACATAGGCACTTGGCAGCCGTCAGGGACACCACAATAGGATCCATTACGTGGTCGGACCATGCTCTGATCACGTTGGTTTATGCCCTAGCAGAGGGGCAGTCCGCCCAGAGACACCCTTGGCGGCTGAATGAGTCCCTTTTACAAGACCCGGATACTATGACGGAAGTGGTCAGGGAATTAGGACACTATTTCGACGAGAACGCCATCCAGGACTGCACACCGGAAGTAGTATGGGAGGCCCACAAAGCGTTTGTTAGAGGCATACTTATCAAACATGGAGCTAGACTGAAGAGGCTGAGATCCGAACAACTGACTGCTCTACTTCTTAAACTACAAACACTAGAAACACAACATAAACAGGCCCCGGCGGTACAACTGAGCACTGATCTGGAAAATACAAGTCACTGACATATTGCAATATAAAGCCAAGGCGGCAATACAGATATGCAGACGTAAGGTCTATGAGTCAGGTGACAAATGCGGAAGGATGCTTTCTCAAGCTACTAGCTCGCAGAACAAGTCATCCTACATACCGCACATCATGTCACGCGGAGGTCGGAAGATCTCTACGCCCCAACACATCTCTCGGGAGTTCAGAGATTTTTTATCACAACCTGTACAATTTGCCAACCGCTCCCCCGACCCCGGACGCCGAACTGACAGAGACTTACATAACCTCCTTGCATATGCCAACACTACCCACGGGGACGAGAGGCCTTCTAGAAGAACCGATCACTCTATCGGAACTCACGACAGCACATGGCGCTGCCAAGTCAGTTAAAGCCCCGGGACCGGACGGACTAACTATTGCCTACTACAAGACCCTTCTCCCCTCCCTGGGTACCCACCTAGTGACCCTTCTTGATAACCTGAGTACTGGGACGAAACTGCACATCTCCACGTTACAAGCGCAGGTAGTTGTAATCCATAAAGACGGAAAAGACCCGGGACAGTGCGGTAGCTACCGCCCGATCTCACTGTTGAACACCGACCTTAAATTATTCACCAAAATCATAGCGTCTAGGATCCAGCAACATCTACCAGACCTGATACACCTCGACCAGGTAGGCTTTGTCCAGACTAGAGAAGCCAGAGACAACACTGTTAAAATGTTGAATCTGATTCAGGTAGCCACGACATCAAAGACCCCCTGCGTCCTCATTGGGACGGATGCCGAAAAGGCATTTGATAAGGTTAGCTGGCCATTTATGTTCGCCACCCTGAGACATATAGGCATAGGACCGAAAATGATGAACTGGATATCGGCGGTCTACACGAACCCGCTGTCTAGGGCAAACGGAACGCTGTCAGAGACATTTTCAATCACCAATGGGACCAGACAGGGCTGCCCACTCTTGCCCCTCTTATTTGCTTTGTCCCTGGAACCCTTCTTGAGACACGTGAGACTGAACCCGAACATCAGGGGTGTTGAGGTAGGGAACGAGCAATACAAGGTATCAGCTTACGCTGACGACATGCTCTTCTCGCTAACATCACCATCGGTATCCCTACCCACTTTAATGCAAGAATTCGACAGGTATGGACAGTTATCTAATTTAAAGATTAACTTTACGAAAATCAGAAGCGATGGGGGTGGGAGTGGTTGAGCCACAGCTAGCCCGTCTTCAGAACAGCTTTCCCCTGAAATGGACTGACATGGCCCTGACTTACTTAGGCACGCGTATCCCCCGAAGATCTCCCAAGTATATAAGTTAAATTTCCCGCTCCTACTTCGATCTGTTCAGACGCTGCTAACCCAGTGGACTACTGGTTTTCACTCTTGGTTTGGCAGGTGCAATATACTCAAAATGACCATACTACCAAAATTCTTGTACCTCTTACAGGCTCTCCCCATACATATACCAGTTGACTTCTTTAAACAAACCCAGACTACCTTCACAACATTCCTGTGGGTCGGGAAACATCCTAGAATTCACAAGACGGTTCTTTCCCTCCCAAAGTCATACGTGGCATGGCGATGCCAAGCATCCGATCATAGTACCATGCTGCGCATCTGAACCGTCTGATAGACTGGTGCAGACACGGAGTCACCAGACTTTGGCCGAGAATAGAACAATCACAATGTGAGACCCCTCTGGACCGAGCGCCTTGGTGCCACAAGGCGATAAAAAACTTTCTAAAGCCCACCCGCTGATAGGTACCACCATTAAGATTTGCGCTAGACTACTGACACAGACGCACCTCTCGTCTGGGAATTCACCGCTACGCCCAATACTGGGGAATCCCTCTTTTGAACCTGGCATTTCAAGCCTCTCATTTTGGAGTGACGGGCCGTTGGAGAACGGTCTCGGAACTCATGGACCCGACGGGCCGATTTCAGCTGGACTTCCTGCGAGCGCACCAACTCAGCCACTTCCTGAATACCTTGACACCCCCCAACCTGTCTGATTCCTCCCTCACAGCTTTTGAGGAGCTGTGCTCGGAGTCAGGCACACTGTCGCACATTCACACTATACTGGTTACACCAACAGAGGGTTAACGAATCCCAAGCCTGACAAGATGAGAACGGGATCTGAATTGTACATTCTCACCCGGGCGGACACAACATATCCCTACGTTTGTACATAAATCGTCGATCTGCCCCAAGGTGCAAGAAGCCAACTATAAAATCCTGACGAGGTGGTACAAGACCCCGGCCCTGTTGAATACGTTTTTTCCGACGACGTCGGGCCTTTGCTGGCGGTGTCAAACAGACAAGGGCACATTGCTGCATGTCTTTTGGACATGCCCGACCCTACAACCATATTGGGAAGAGATACTGCGGATATCGCAAAAATTCACTGATCGCATAATACCCGACGACCCGGCGTACTTCCTTCTGCATGCAAACAACGTACCTATGCGCATATATAAGAAATCGATCATACACCACCTCCTGGACGTTGTCAAGGCGTGTATTCCATGTTGGAAGTCTCCACACCCCCCGATGGTTGCTATGTGGCTACGGAGAGTGGACGACATCAACAAAATGGAGGACTTGATCCTCACGAGCCAAAACAGACACGAGGCATATTCCGGGACTTGGCAACTCTGGAACATATTTACGTACTCGGAGGAGGGACCCTCTAGAAACTCCAAACGGGCCCCATAGGCCTGACTATACCCGACCTACCGGGCGGCCTTCGCTACCCATATACTGCATCAGAAAAGACGCGTGTCCATGTTCGCAGATTCCCCCCCCCCTCCCCTCTAATCTTTTTCTCTACTCCCACTCAATCCAGGCACTGCCTGGTTCCTCTCTGTTTCTTCCTTTTGCTACCTCCTCTAGCTGTTCTCTTCCTTGCTGTCCTGTCCTCTCAAAAAAAAAGAGACGGGAGGCGGACCCATGGGACCATGGTGATCTGCCGCGCAACTTACACGATATGTAATTAAGCGACTGATTACCCACATAACAACGAGAGACCGAACTAAATATGCTGACTACTGAGTCATATTAGGTGTGGCGGACGCCCACCCCTGTCTATATTGTACTTTATGTACTTTATGGGCCAGATTCAGGAACACTTGCGCTGGAGTATTTCGATATGCGCCGCGTAACTGTGATGATGCGCCGCCGTTTCTATGTGCCCGTACCCACCAAACTAGATGCGCCCAATAACGGGTCATTTGCGACCGGCGGAACGTTCCGACGCCAGAGTATCGTCAGCGCTTATTTTCGCTGGGCACATCAGTCGCGCCCATTGATTTCCCCTGCAAATATGCAAATGAGGTATTTTTCCCAATTCACGATCGGATTAGCACCATACGCTGGCTACATGCGCCACGCGTATCTGGTCCATCCGGCGCAAAGTTATTTCTACAAAAGGCTGCTTTATCTTTACTCCAGACGGTCACAGGTCAGCAGGAGAGCAGCTACAGCAGCGTTACCGACGAAACTAGCAAGCTGAACAACAACACTTGCAAGGACAACACCTCTGTGTGCCAACATGCCAGGGGCAATTGTGGTCCTAAGACTAGTACTGGGTCCCTCGCTACGGAGGAGGCGGGCACGTGAGAGGATATACCGCACTCGTATGAGCCTCTTTGGCATGGGGGATGAGGAGGTGTATCGCCTCTTCAGATTCAGCCCTGATGTAATACTTGAACTAACCACAACCCTGCAGGATGACATCACCAGCCCAACACACCGCTCACAAGCAGTGCAGCCACTGGTGAAGGTCCTGGCAACACTTCATTTCCTTGCCAGTGGATCATTCCAGCGTACAAGTGGAGTGGTGGCTGGGATGTCACAGTCCTCCATAAGCAGATGTGTGCACCAGGTTGTCCCTGCAATCCTCAGACGCATGTCCAACCAGTTCATCAGACCCACCACTGAGGAGCTGCGGCTGAAGGCAATGACAGATTTCTACAACATTGCCAGATTCCCACGCACCATCGGGGCCATTGATTGCACACATGTGGCCCTACAGCCCCCCAGTGCCACAGAGCACATATACCGCAATCGGAAGCATTGGCATTCCATCAACGTACAGGTGATAGCTGATGCCCAACGCCTCATATGGCACGTCCGTGCCAAACACCCCGGGTCCAGCCATGACAGCTTCATATACCGTCAGAGCCCCATCCCAGCAGAATTCGAGCAGAACATGTATGGGGACAGCTGGCTGGTTGGTGAGTGACAAGGGAGTCAGGCATGACTATCCCCTCCCGTGATGCACAACAGAAGTCGCACATGCATGACTAACATTCTCCTGTCTTTTACCTTACAGGTGACTCTGCATATGCACTGGGACCCCATCTAATGACTCCTTTCCGGAACCCCCAAACCAGAGGAGAGAGAAAATACAATGAAGCACACATCAAAACCCGTGGAGTGGTGGAGCAAACATTTGGGCTCCTAAAGTCCCGTTTCCGCTGCCTGGATAAGTCCGGGGGGACCCTATTGTATTCCCCTACCTTTGTGTGTCAGATCATCGCTGCATGTTGTATTCTGCACAACTTTGCTATGAGAAAAGGCCTGCAGATTGACATACGTGATGACCTGACCCCCGACCCACACAGTCCCCACCTGCCAGAGGACACCCAGTCTGCTGATGGAAGAGCAGTCAGGAGGGTCCTCGCCGTAGGCATCTTTGGACACTAAACCAAAACATTAATCACACAGACAGTGCACGCGTGTACACCACTGGATCACACACACCACATGCACATCGCATTGGATTAGCCCAAGTCCAGCATGTAGGAGTTGGGAGCAGCAACGCCAGCGTCAAGGCCCCAATGATGTCACTGTCCATTCACACACCTTTCACACGTCATTCATTCAGCCGTGGGGTTAACTTCACCACCACGGCCGAGGGTGACACCCCTTACTTTCAGGAGTGCCACCCTCTCACATTCACACACCATTCACACTGTCCCCTGCACTCCTGACCGTGTGCAGTACAAAATAAATAAAAAAATCTCATAACCTGAGAACCAAAAAATAAACAAAAACTCATGTCCTGAGTATAAACAATAATAATAAAAAATAAACAAAAACTCATATCCTGAGTATAAACAATAATAATAAAAAATAAACAAAAACTCATATCCTGAGTATAAACAAAAATATATAACAACCAAAAAAACAAAAAACCCTCATCTGGGATGACGGGGGCTCCTCCTTGGGGGCACTCTCGGGCTCCTCATCTGCCTGGAGGGAGTGGGTGGTGGTGGGGGTGGGGGGGCATCAGGAGGAGGCTGATCCCCGGGTGGGCCACTCCTGGGAGCTGTTGGCTGCCTGCCCTCCAATGCCACAGCGATACGGCTCAGATACAGGTTTGTTTGGGCCTGCATCCTCAACTGGCGGGTGATATTGTGCCGCTGGTCACGTTGCCGCTGCCTCCCCTCTTCCCGGATGGCAGCTGTGTTGTCTCGAACAGCTGCTGTCAAGTGCCGGATATCAGCCTGCACCTCCCCCAGGCTGGTCACAACGCCCTGCACGCGACTGGGCAGCTGTGACAGAGAGCCCAGGCTGTCTGCGACCCTGTCTAAGTGGCCAGCCATCTCCCCCATTTGCTGGGTCTGTTTGGCGTGGTCCAACAGCACCTGGTCCTCGACCAGATCACACACCCCCCTGGTCTTCCGGGTGGCCTTCCTGGGGGCAGAAGAAGGTTGTCCCCGTGGGGATGGAGTCGCCCTTGAGGGGCTACCTAGGATGGGGGAGGGGATCACAGAGGGCCCTGCAGAGGAGGAGGACTCCTCCAACATTAAAATAAACTCCTGTTCAGGGACAGGCTCCTCCACAACCACCTCTGCTGAAGTGGTGTGGGCACTCTCCTCCTCCACCTCGGTGTCTCCAGCACCCAGGGCCTCGTCTTCAGCATCCCGTTGGGGGGTTGGGGTGGACTGGCCGGCACGAGATGGCCCAGCACCGTCATCTGTGGATGACACAAAGCAGACACATGTTGGTGGTCCCACACACTTGCCACATGTAAACACCCCCCCCCCCCCCCCCCACATGCAACACACCAAAAAGGGGGTAAAAATCACTTACCTGTCCTGGAGCCTTCCTCTACGGAGTCATAGCCAGGGACCCCCTCCAACTGCTCCCTGTCCAGGCAGCGGGCAACCACCTCCTCCTCCGCGGTCAGGGTGACAGGACATGGGGGACCACCACCTGTGCCCCTCTCATGGCTCCTAATGGTGGACACCTTGCCCCTCACCTTGCGCCGCAGGTCATTTATTTTTTTTTGAATGTCCGAAGCACTCCGGGTGGAGTCCCCCAGCACATTGACCCTGGCAGCTATGGTGTCCAGGATGCCCTGCTTCCTCTCCCGGCTGGTCTTCCTGCTTTTTTTCCCATGGAGGAAATCATTAAACGTCTCCATAGCCGAGATTATCACAGAGACCTCCTGGGCATTATAATTTAGGTTCCTCCTCTCTTTGGGGGTAGCGGGAGCAGCCATTACAGGGCAAAAGTATCTTCCCTGGGGTGGGGGGAAATGGAACTACTTTTGCGCCGTAATGGCGTTTCCGCCAGCGCTTTTAAGCGCCCAGCAGAACGCATTGCGCTGACGTTTCCCAGGAAGTGGTGCCGACGGAAGTTGTGAGCATGCGCACAAGGGGGCGAGTGGAGCCGCACTCACTGCGCATGCTCCGTGGATGATGCGTTGAACGTAAGCCTCTGCGCTGGGCTCCGCCCATCATTTACATATGATCACACCCACTTCCACTTGCGTCGGGTTACGCCAGCGCATTATCGTTACTCTGGCGCAAGTTTACGCGCAACTGCTATGTGAATTACAGGACTTGCGCTGAAAGGGTCTTCAGAGTAACGTAAATGAGAAGCGTTACTCCAGAGGAAAGATACTCTCATCTACCTGAATCTGGCCCTATGTATTTTTCTTTACCCATGTTGTGATTGTTTTGACTGTTTTGCTACTGTGGTTCATGTGGACCCGTTTCCTGTTTTGAATAAATAAATAATTTTGAAAAAAAAAAGGGGGCCAAATGTAGACCTGGGTCAAGGAAGTTGTATACAGCATAATACTGGAAAACAGCAACATACTTTCTGGAGGATGTCTGGAGTAATAAAATACATCCTGGTGATTAGGAAGGACAGCTCCGTATGGCTTACGGATTGTAGCTCATTGGACAGAGGACTACACAGGCAGGCAGAGGGTGTTTGTGTGGGTTGTGTCTGTGAGTGCTTTAAAATGTGAGGGCCAATGATGAAGGGCCCCCTTTTTTCTCTTGGAGCCCAGCTCCTGTTAAGGAGATTCCCTCTTCCTGTTAGTCCTATTTACCATTAATATTTAAAGTGAAAGTAAAAGAAAATCACACATTTTGGGTTGTCTCCAGAAAAGTAATAGAGGGAAAATCTTCCAATGGGGACACTAGTTCTGGTGATTTAGGGTTCCCCATGGAATTTCCTTAACCAATTGATCTCTGGAAGATCTACCTTCCTTCATGGCCAGGTAATTTTTTTTTCATTACGGCACTGCGATAATTTAAGTGACAATTGCGCAGTCATGCAATGCTGTACCCAAATAACATTTATGTAATTTTTTTCCACAAATAATACTTTATTTAGGTGGTATTTGATCACCGCTGGGTTTTTTATTTTTTGCACTGTAAACAAAAAACGACAGACAATTCTTAAAAATAAAAACAATATTTTTACTTTCTGCTATAAAAACATATCCAATAAAAACTATTTTAAAAATCTCTTCATCGATTTAGGCCAATATGTATTCTGCTACATATTTTCAGTAAAAAATCCCAATAAGCGTATAATGATTGGTTTGCACAAAACTTATAGCGTCTACAAACTATGGAATATACACTGGAATTTGTTTATTTTTTATACAGGTAATGGCGGTATTCAGCAACTTATAGCAGGAATATGATATTGGGGTGGACAACTGCTAAAAATATGCTCTGTCACTGTACTCATAACACTGGCTGGGAAACATTTAGGGTGATCAAATGGTTAAATATGTGCCTAGCCAGTGTTTTTGTGTACTTTGTGTGTTGCTTATTACTAAGGAATGTAATGGATTTTCTTTCCCTGCTTTGCGATCAGAAACAGTGTTTTTGATCGCCACTATACAAGCCCTATTGGCACTAGACCAGTAAAGTCAGCAACAGTGTTCCTGATTACCGGTACACCAGTGCAGTGTTGCCTCTGTCTGCTTCCTGTACTGACCCATGCCTGTTAAATGACCATGTTTCTGCCTCCTGCCTGGACCGATCCTTTACATGTTTGCTGACAATGTCCCTGCCGAACTGACCCATCTGCATGTCCAACTGAGTACACCAGTCCCAGCTATCTGCACAACTGAACTCCTGGAACCACAGGAACTCTTTTGTTCTTCCTTTCTTCTACTTTCTGTACTTACTGGCTGAAGTACATGGCATTCCTGAATGAATGAATGAATGAATGAAAGAATGAAAACTTATATAGCGCGGCACATGCGAACTGAATCGCCTCTGGGCGCTTGTTGTTCCTGTCTCCTTTGATATCAAAAGAGAAAAGTCTTGACCTTTTTCCTAAATGCTAGGTGGTTCTCCTCCAACCGAATGCTGGTTGGTAACGCGTTCCATAGTCTGGGACCTTGGATCGCGAATCTTCTTTCTCCTTTGGTCTTGAAGTTGGCTTTCGGAACCTGGAGCAGGTTCTGATTCGTGGATCGCAAAACGCGATTGGGATTATGCGCTTTTATTATTTCGCATAAATAAAGGGGGGCATTCCCATGGACACATCTATGCGTAAGACAGAGTGCTTTAAAAGCAATTCTGTCTTTAACTGGCAGCCAATGAAGGGCTCTCAGTGAAGGTGAGATGGATTCCCAGGGTTTTTTCCCAGTCACAAGTCTGGCGGCCGTATTCTGAACGACTTGCAGACGAGCGATTTGGTACTTGGGGAGGCCGAGGTAAAGGGCATTTGCATAATCCAGTCTGGAGTTTACAATTGCTCCCACCACGACCGCTAAATCTTCTTTCGGGATGAATGGAGTGAGTCTACGTAGTAGGCGCAGTAGATGGTGAGATCCGCTGACCACTGACCCTATTTGTGCGTCCATTGTCATAAAGGAGTCAAAAATGACCCCTAGGCTTTTGACTTTGGCGCTAGGGGTGATGAGCTTGCCCAAAATAGGCGGGGGGGTCCACATGGTTGAAAGTTGATTCCTACGCTTGGCGTGAAACAGAAGAAGTTCTGTTTCCGCTCCATTGAGTTTAAGATTACTCTTTGTCATCCAGTCCTCTATCAAAGAGAGACATGTCTCTAGATTGAGGTGGTGATCCTGTCTGTTGCAGATGCGGAAATACAGTTGTGTGTCGTCTGCGTATGAGTGATAGAGCAGTTTTTTGCTGCTGATAATCTCAAAAAGAGGACGAAGATAGATGTTAAACAGCACTGGTGACAGAGGCGATCCTTGAGGGACTCCGCATGTTACTGTGCGTTTTTCAGACGTAAAAGGTCCTAACTTTACTGTTTGCGATCGGTTTTCCAGAAAAGAGGAGAACCAAGATAAATCGCCTTCTGCGACTCTGGCTACTTCAGCAAGCCGAGTCAGTAACAGATTGTGATCTAAAGTGTCGAAAGCTGCACTCAAGTCCAACAGAACTAGAAGACAAGATTCTCCTTCGTCTGCGGCCTTGAGAACATCGTCCCACACTTTCAGCAATGCTGTTTCCGTCCCGTGTCCGGGACGGAAGCCTGATTGCAATGGGTCAAGTAGCTTGTGGGTATCCAGATGCTGTTGCAGCTGTTGTACCACTACTTTCTCCATTATCTTAGAGAGTACGTTGAGGCTTGTTATGGGACGGCGGTGGAGTGGGTCCTTGGGGTCCAGGGAGGGTTTCTTCAGGATGGGTTGGATTATACCCTCTTTCAACTGTGAGGGCACTATGCCCTCCAGAAAAGACTGGTTGATAAATTGCGTGATGGGAGGAGCCAGGATGTAGGCGCATTCCTTCAGCAGTTTTGTGGGGATAATGTCATTTGGCGTTGTGCCATTACGCAGAGCGGCAATGACATTTTTAGTGGTCTCGATGGAGATGGGTTCCAGGGTAAACTTACCTGATATAGGAGAATTACTATGGGTGCTGTGTGAGAGGCTGCAGGGGGGGCTGAGAGGGGAATTGTTTTGCTGAATGCTTTCACGGATTGCTTCGATTTTATTAATGAAGTAATCCGATAGTTCATTGCAAAATTCTTGTGTGTCCGAACTGGGGGCTTCAATGCATTCTGGTTCCATGGTCTGGGTGACCATCTTGAAGAGTTTGCGGGGGCGGTTAATGGCCCCGTTGATAGCCTCCGAAAAATAATTTTTCTTGGCTTGGAAAATTCCTGGTGGCAGCCACGTTTCAATAGGCTAGGCTTGCTTGGCTTATAGGAACTGGGACTGCTATAGGTGACACTACACTAAGCTATATTCCCTGACCACGTGTATAGTAATTACCATTACAGTACATTGTTTTTTTATACAATTGGTTGATTTGTGTGATACACAAGATACAATGTCTGGTACATAATCAGTACAAACAGGGAAAACATCTAACACAGGAAAAGTATCAGAATATATTTTGGGAGACCCGGACCAAAATGCAGGTAAAGGACCAGGCCCCTTTTTGCGATTCGGCACTGTGTCGCTTTAACTGACAATTGTGCGGTTGTGCGACATGACTCCCAAACAAAATTGGCATCTTTTTTTCCCCACAAATAGAGCTTTCTTTTGGTGGTATTTGATCACCTCTGCGGTTTTTAGTTTTTGCGCTATAAACAAAAATAGAGCGACAATTTTGGAAAAAATTCAATATTTTTTACTTTTTGATATAATAAAATATATAATATATAATAAATATATATATATATATATATATATATATATATATATATATAATTCCTCAGTTTAGGCTGATAAGTATTCTTCTACCTATTCAAGTGTGTTAGCGATATCTTATTAATTAGCAACTTTGCTTAAAAAAATTTTTCATTTTTATTCTGCGTTTTCCAAAAACGTTGTGGCAAAAATTTCCTTGCAGAATGTACCTTAGAGTGTTCCAAAATGGGGTAATTTTGTGTGTATTTCTCCTCTCCTGGCACTTCAGGAACTCAAGAAATATGATGGATAGTCAGGAAATTAGATGCATAAATTATGCTATTTGAAAGTCCAAAGGTGCTCCTTGGATTTTGGGCCCCTCTATGCATCTAGGCTGTGAAAAAGTCTCAACTATGTGGTGCCCCATAGTTGGGAGACATAGCAGAATGTGTTTTAGGGTGTAATTGTAAGTATGCCTATGCTATGGGTCATGGCCAACGTCCGGGATGTGAGGACGCAGATCACCTGAGCTCCGTCCACGCCGCACAAATCCTCTACTGATCCTGCTGACCCGACCGCACTTCAGGGTTCCCATCTGCCTCCCCAGACTCCTGCGACCCTAGAGCTCACCAAGCGATGGTCAAATATGGCCCTGTCATGGGAAGGGTCCCTGCTTCTAACCCTGACGATCCCCTCCTATTCTCCCCTCCTTAGGACACTGATCCTGATTCCCCTAACGCTGTGCATGCTGATACAACCCTGGCACAGATCATGGAGGCTATAGCCATGCTTCCCTCACCACACAAATAGACTCCATTCAAACTGATTTATCCTTCCTGAAACACGATGTGCACAATCTCCATCACAGAGTGGCCAATGCTGAACAGCGAATAGGAAAATTTGAGGACGAGACACAGGTCTCTGTTAGGGAGTAGTGATGTCGCAAACCTAAAATTTTCCATTCGCAAACGGCCAACGCGAACTTCCACGAATGTTCGCGAATGGGCGAACCGCCACAGACTTCAATGGGCAGGCAAATTTTAAAACCCACAGGGACTCTTTCTGGCCACAATAGTGATGGAAAAGTTGTTTTAAGGGGACTAACACCTGGACTGTGGCATGCCAGAGGGGGATCCATGGCAAAACTCCCATGGAAAATTACGTAGTTGTCGCAGAGTCCGTTTGTAATCCATAAAGGGCATAAATCACCTAACGTTCCTAAATTGTTTGAAATAACGTGCTGTAAAACATCAGGTATGAAGTTGTATCGATCAGGTAGTGTAAGGGTTAGGGTTACGAGTAGGGTTACATACAGGGTTAGGGTTACAGATAGGGTTAGGGTTACAGACTGTAACCCTAACCCTATCTGTAACCCTAACCCTGTCTGTAACCCTAACCCTATCTGTAACTCTAACCCTAACCCTATCTGTAACCCTATATGTAACTCTAACCCTATCTGTAACCCTAACCCTATCTGTAACTCTAACCCTAACCCTATCTGTAACCCTAACCCTGTCTGTAACTTACAAACTCATGACATAAATGTTATTCCTCTATGCGTCAATCTTGGTGTAGTGATGATGACTGTGCTCATGCGCACGTTTGGGAGATTGCAGGCGATGGGGGTTTTTCAAAGCCTATGGTCATGCTGAGGTAGTTCAGCGACAGTTAAGTGACCCAGAAAACAATAATTCTGCAGTGTGGGCCCATTGTTGGCCTAGTAGGCTTTAATGATCAACTTAGATGATCATAAAGAAAATTAATGTTTTTTCTATGCAAAATTATCCAGCCAATCGCTTTTGGTCTGTTCACAATGAAGCAACGACCGTATCATCTGGGGTGTGCCAACATTGCCATTGCCAACACACTCATAGAGGTGGTTGCTTCATTGTGATATGCAAGCCTCTTTACCACAACAAGGTAATGATTACGAAGGGGAATTGACACATGTATGTGCTTTTTTTTTAATTTTTTGCAGCCGTAAATACTAAGAATAGCCGGCGTATCTTTTTTTGGTATTCAGAAAAGAAGATACGCTGGAATTCTGCTAATATACGAGCGGCGTAAGTCTGTTACATCGTTGTATATTAGTTGCAGTTTTACGCTGGCCGCTAGGTGGCACTTTCGTCGTCGGATGTCAGCGGGCATGTCACCTCTGACATCCATCGCTCCATAGACCTGTATGGAGCGCCCGTTCATGTCCGCCTAAAAAACTGACAGGTGGACCTGAACGGTCCGCATGTGTAAAAAGGGCCTAATCCTTCTGTAGTAAACACTAAAAGGGTTCTTTGGGATAACACAGGAAGTGCACAGAAGACACAGCACAGCTCTCTACAGTTATTTTTATGCAGATACAGTGCAACCCGGAAAGTATTTCTAGTGCCTTTTTTACATTTTGTTATGTTACAGTCTAATTCAAAAATGGATTCAATTAATTAATTTCCTCAAAATTCTAAAAACAATACCCCAGAATGACAACATGAAAGAAGTTTGTTTAAAATCTTTGCAATTTAAAAATACAAAACGAAAAACTTGCATGTACTTAAGTATTCACAGCCTTTGCCATGACACTCAAAATTGAGCTCAGATGCATCCTTTTTCCACTGATCATCCTTGAGATGTTTCTATAACTTGATTGGAGTCCACCTGTGGTAAATTGTTGATTGGACATAAATTGGAAAGGCAAACCCCTGTCTATATAAGGTCCTACAGGTAACAGTGCATGTCAGAGCACAAACCAAGCCATGAAGTCCAAGCAATTGTCTGTAGACTTCCAAAACAGGGTTGTATCGAGGCACAGATCTGGGGAAGGGTACAGAAAAATGTATGCAGCATTGAAGGTCCCAATAAGCACAGTGGCCTCTCTTATCTGTAAATGGAAGCAGTTTGGCCTGGCCAAACTGAGCGATCAGGGGAGAGGGGTCTTAGTTAGGGAGGTGGCCAATAACCCGATGGCCACTCTGACAGAACTCCAGTGTTTCTCTGTGTAGAGAGGAGAACCTGCCAAAAAAAACAACTGTCTCTGCAGCACTCCTCCATTCAGTCCTGCATGACAGAGTGGCCAGACAGAAGCCACTCCTCAGTAAAAGGCACATGACAGCCCATCTGGAGTTTTCCATAAGGCACCAGAAGGACTCTCAGACCATGAGAAACAAAATTCTCTGGTCTGATGAACAAAGATTGAACAAGCATCATGTCTGGGGGAAACTGGGCACTGCTCATCACCTGGCCAATACCATCCCTATAGTGAAGCATGGTGGTGGCAGAATCATGCTATGGGAAAGTATTTCTGTGACAGGAACTGGGAGACTAGTCAGGATCGAGTGAAAGATGAATGCAGAAATGCACAGAGACAGCCTTGATGAAAACCTGCACAAGAGCGCACTGGATTTCAGACTGTGGTGAAGGTTCATCTTCCAACAGGACAACAACCCTAAGCACACAGCCAAGATAACAAAGGAGTAGCTATGGGACAACTCTGTGAATGTCCTTGAGTGGCTCAGCCAGAGCCCAGACTTGAACATCCCTGGAGAGATCTAAAAATGGCTGTGCACGGACACTTCCCATCCACCCTGATGGAGCTTGAGAAGAATGGGGTAAACTGCCCAAAAATAGATGTGCCAAGCTTGTAGCATCATATTCAAAAAGACTTGAGGCTGTAATTGGTGCCAAAGGTGCTACAACAAAGTATTGAGCAAAGGTTGTGAATACATGTGATTTTTTTGGTTTTTCATTTTTAATAAAACTGCAAAGATTTCAACAAACTCCTTTCACTCCTTGTCATTATGGGGTATTTTTTGGAGAAGTTTGAGGGAAATAATTTATTTCGCTGGCCAAAGACCAGGCCACTTTTTGCAATTGGGCACTGCGTCGATTTAACTGACAATTGCACGGTTGTGCAATGTGGCTCCCATACAAAATTGACGTCCTTTTTTTCCCCACAAATGGAGCTTTCTTTTGGTGGTATTTGATGTTTTTATTTATTTATTTTATTTTTTTTACTAGTAATGGCGACGATCTGTGATTTTTATTGTGATTGCGACTTTATGGCGGACACAACGGACACTTTTGGGGCCATTGTCATTTTTACAGCGAACAGTGCTATAAAATACACTGATTACTGTAAAAATGCATCATAGTGTTTATCTTAATTAGCGCGACTTCCTCCTCTTTTTATTGTTGTTTATGTTGTATAACATTTTTTAGTCGCTGCTTCCACTTCATAAATTGCGCAGTATTTTTTTCTACTACTGTAAAAATGACACTAAAAATGACACTAGCAGTGATAAGGTTAACCACTAGGTGGCGCTGGAGGGTTAAGTCAGTACTAGGGAGTGATTCTTACTGTTAGTGGGCGTGGCTATGAGTGACACGTCACTGATGATCGTTCCTGATCACGGGGGAACAGCCATCAGTGACATGTCACTAGGCAGAATAGGGGAATGCCTTGATTACAAAGGCATCCCCTTGTTCTGCCTTTGCCGATCGCAATCGCGGGCCGCCCAGGAACATCGAGTTGCCGGGACCCACGAGCACACTCGTGAGGCACGTGCCCCCGGAGGCGCCCGCTGGGCAGAAAATTTAAAGGGGTGTACAGGTACGCCCATTTGCCTACCCATGCCATTGTGTCGACGTACACTGGCGTGCGGCGGTCGGCAAGTGGTTAATCCATTTTGGAATAAGGCTTTAACATAACATAATGTGGAAAAAGTGAAGCGCTGAGAATACTTTTCGGATGCACTGTATATCAAAATACCTCCAATGATATTCAAATAGGACCGAAGAGCAACTAAGAGAAGTTCAATACTGTATTTGGGTTTACACACACTTTGGGTAAAAGAAATAATTTCATTCACACTGATAAATCTGACCTAGATGTCTGCAAAAGTGTCACAGACGGTTGTTTAGTACTGCACGCACATGGGTCACAACACAAAAATCCTTTGCTAAATTTATGTTACAGTATATAAACATTTGATTCTTCTGACATGTTGCGTAGTATCTACACACTCACAGGAACACACACCTGCTGCATTACTGCAGGTAGCCAGCAGATGGCAACACAGAAGCAAGCAAGACTTTCTCTGCTTACTCTTTACTGCATAGTTTGTTTGCACATTGTATTGTTTGTTGCATTATCATATATTAATAAAGTTTTTTCTGTCATTCCCAGTGTCTGATATTAATGTGTTTTTCTTTTTAATTTAGGCACACATACACATGCACAGTTTTAAAAGCTTTAAATAGTTTTTTGGGGGGTTTGATTGGATGAGCTGACCTGCATTTGCCGTTATGCCGCGTACATAGGATTGTTTTTCGGCATGAAAAAAACAACGTTTTTAAAAACGTCATTTAAAATGATCGTGTGTGGGCTTCACATCGTTTTTCATCTTCTGAAAAACGAAAAAATAAATAATTCGAGCATTTTTAAAAATTTTGTTTTTCGGGTTGTAAAAAATGATCGTGTGTGGGCTAAAACGACGTTAAAAACGACGTTTTAAACCAGCGCATGCTTAGAAGCAAGTTATGAGACGGAGCTTGAATGGAACTTCCCCTTTAGAGTGCCGTTGTACGTGTTGTACGTCACTGCGCTTTGCTCATAATTTTTTTGAAAAACGATGGTGTGTGGGCAACGTCGTTTTTAATGATGAAGTTGGAAAAACTAAATTTTTTTCCATTCCGAAAAGTGATCGCGTGTATGCGGCATTAGAGTGATTTTAACTAAACCCACAAAGGATATGTTAGATTACTATTTCATTTTTTATGAGAAGGTGAACTTAAGCTTTAACTCTATTGCTATCACATAGTGGACTGATAACCTCCTATCTGTTGGCATATTTACTATCACAAAAAACAGTAACTCTCCTGCACTCAGGTGTTATGCTTAAAGGAGAATTGGCTTAATCTTTATTGTCAGAGCCTAGGGTCTTGCTGCCCTCTCAGGACCGTCCAAAGGTACTAGAAAATAACAAAAACAAGAGAAGAGCTCACTGACCTAGTGTAATTCCATTAAAAACATTTATTAAATAAAAAGTGAAACACAAGATACTCACAAACGTATGTTGTATAAACGCATGTCAAAGCACAATGTAGAAAAGGTTTTGCTGTTTTTGACTGTTTTGCTGAGGAACAGGAAGTAAAAAAATTTTTTTCCACACTGGAATACAGATGGCAAAAATAAAACTCTCAGGCCGCGTACAGACGAGGAGACATGTCCGCTGAACATGTCCGGCTGACCATTTCCAGCGGACATGTCTCCTCGGATATTTGGTCTGATGGCGTGTACACACCATCGGACCAAAATCCCCTCGGACGGATAACGCGGTGACGTGGCGGTGACGTTGACGCCGCCACGTCACCAATCCAGGAAGTAAAATACTTCCACGCATGCGTCGAATCCAGTAAAAAATTTTTTTTCGTTTTTTTGTTCCGTTTTGTATGGTCCCGTCGGTTCGCTTCCGTTCGTTTTTCGTAAGACGCCCGTTTTTCCGTTCGTTCCCGTTCGTTTTTCGTACGACGGGATTTTTTCGTATTCCGATCGTTTCGTATTTCCGTTACCGTTTTATTTTCGTACATGCGGGATGGTTCGTTATTCTGTTTAATTCATGTTCGTTACTTGTTAGACAATCATTTTCGTGAATTTTCGTCAATGATTTGCATTCTGTGTATCTTGAATGCTTTTTATTTTATTTTCAGTCGTATGTTCATTGTTCATCTATAACAAAAGAATTTCATTATGTATATTGTATTGAATTCCTTTTTTCTGTTCGTATTGTGTATTCAAAATACTAAATGCAAATCTTTTGTTATAGGTGTCATATCAACATACGAAAATAACAAAAGAAAACGGATTCAAATGCAAATCTTTTGTTATAGATGTAATTATCGTTTTTTTGAATGGCCAGTGAGTTAGTGAGTGAAGCAGCTTCTCTTTTGTGCTGAGTACACTAGTACAGTGAGTAGTACAGTAAAGCCAAATAAACTTTTCTGTGGATTTTCATCTAAAGGGAGATCAGTTGGCCAGACTTTTGAACCCAAAAATTGTTTTCTGAGAACGATCGGAAAACTATCATTTTTATGTTTGTTGTTAAAACAGTCCGACCAAGTGTATGGGGCTTAACAATAGTTAATATGGATGAGCCGCGTGTTGAAAGTGCCGTGAATCCCACAATATATTTAGGAAAGTACAAAATGACGAAAATCCTTTTTTCTGTTCATATTTTCAGTCACATGTTCAATTGTTCATATAAAAACAAACACAAAACGGATTCAAGCAAAATACAGAATGCAAATCTTTTGTTATAGATTTCATTTTCGTTCTTTTGCCGTTTTCATTTTGTCGTTTATTTCCGTCGGATCGTTCGTTCGTATTTGCGGACGTTCGTTATGCGGCTCATCCGTAATCCCGTCGTTTTCGTATTTTGGTGCTTTAACGTTTTCATATGTACACATTATCCCGCGGGTACGAAAATGAACATTTTCGGATGAAAATAACATTCGTACGAACGGGAATGCACATATCTAGTAATTAGTCTGGATAAATGTTACGCGATCCTGAACTGCTGGTAATGAGGCTTCAGGTATGGTGTTTGGCAGGAATGAAGGATGAAATCCATAGTTCGCCCAAAAGGGTGACTGATTGGTTGCTGCATGCACAGTTATTGTACGCAAATTCAGCACATGGAAGTAAGGAAAGAAAATCATCTTGGGGAAAAAGAACAAAAGCACCTAGATACTGTTCTAAAGTTTGGATGGTTCTCTCGGTTTGCTCATTACTTTGTGGGTGATAGGCGGAGAACAAGCAAACATCTATTGCCAAACTTCTCCAAAATCCTGAGGTAAACTGGACCCATCTATTCAAAACAATGCTACACCACTGGGACTGACACTCCTATGAAGGTTCACCACTGTTCTAAGTTTTCTCCATTTGAAGATAATGGGGTAGATTCACATAGATCAGCGGATCTTTTGATCCGCGTGATCTATCTTATTTATGATCCCCCAGCGCCAGTTTTTGAGGCAAGTGCTGTATTCAGAAAGCACTTGCCTCGTAAGTTGCCCTGGCGGATCGTAAATCCCCCCGGCGGAATGCAAATTCCGCGGCTAGGGGGAATTTTCTATTTAAATCAGGCGTGTCCCCGCGCCGATCGTACTGCGCATGCGCCGCCGGCTAAATTTCCCAGCGTGCATTGCTCCAAATGACGTCGCAAGGGCGTCGAAATGACGTTAACGCAATTTACGTATGGCCGTATTCGCGAACGAATTACGTAAACGACGCAAAAATTTCAAAACTCGACGCCGGAATGAAGGCCATACTTAACATAGGATACGCGGCAGTTACCCCTCATATAGCAGGGGTAACTATCCGCGGGAAAAAGACGAACGCAAACAACGTAAAAAAAAAACGACGACCGGTCGCTCGTTTCTGATTCGGCAGTTCTCCTCATTTGCATAGTCGTCGCGTAGAAAAACGGAAGCGCCACCTAGCGGCCGGCGGGAGATTGCAGCCTAAGATCCGACAGTGTAAGTCACTTACGCCTGTCGGCTCTAAGGGAGATCTATGCGGAACCTGATTCGATGAATCAGCCGCATAGATCCGAGCGTCGGATCTCAGAGATACGACGGTGTATCAGTAGATACACCGTCGTATCTCTATGTGAATCTACCCCAATGGCTCTCACCGTGGTTCACTGGAGTCCCAAAGCCTTAGGAATTGTAACACTTTCCAGACTGATATATGTCAATTACTTTGTTTCTCATCTGTTCTTGAATTACTTAGCTTGCGGCATGATGTGTTGCTTTTTTGTATCTTTTCGCATGCTTTACTTTGTCAGACAGGTTTGGACAGCCTTTTCCCCTTAATCTGAATCATCATTAAAAAAACTGAATTTTTGTAATATTAAAAAGTATTTGATAATCTGAATCATTAAATTGTGACAAATATGCAAAAAAAAACAGGAAAGGAGCAAATACTTTTTCACAGTACTGTGTATGCATATATATATATATATATATTATGGCTGTGGAAATTAGAGATTAATTCCTCGATTAATCGTTAATTTTTTTGATCGATCAAAATTCTTTTGATCGGAACTTGTGGTGCAACGGATCGTAAATGATCCGAGATTGGCACGCCACGTCATCTGCGGAGCTCCGCTGCTGCCTAGACCATGGGAAGGGCTGCGGCATCGGCCTAGCTTCCGGAGTGGCGGCCACCTTGGTCCACCCGGTGGTGGCCTAGGTGAGCCTAGAGCAGAGCACTGATGTCATCACCCGGCCTCAACTGCTTGTGTTCGGCCGGCTTCTCTGGTAAGACTAAGCAAGCACTAATCTTCCAATACAGTGGGGGAGATGTGGACCATATTACAGTGGGGGAGATGTCTAAATATTAGTGGGGGAGATGTCTGTGGATATTACAGTGGGGGAGATGTCTGTGGATATTACAGTGGGGGAGATGTCTGTGGATATTACAGTGGGGGAGATGTCTGTGGATATTACAGTGGAGGGGATGTCTGTGGATATTACAGTGGAGACTATTTATGGTGGTGATCTGAAAGATTTATGTGCGTTACAATTAATCGAAATTAGTCGATTAATCGGTTAAAAAAAAAGATTAATCGAACACGAACATTTTAATCAGTAACAGCCCCAATATATATATATATATATATATATATATATACAATTCCACAAGTGTTGAATAAGTGTGAAGTCCAATTAAAAATTTGAAAAAATAAATGCTGTATATACTCGACCCGAATATAAGCCGAACCACCTAATTTTACCACAAAAAAAAATGGGAAAACGTATTAACTCGAGTATAAGCCTAGGGTGGAAAATGCAGCAGCTACTGTAAGTGGAAAAGAGGGTCAACAATGCCCATCTGCAGCCTCACTGTGCCCATTTGTAGCCTCATAGTGCCTCACTGTGCCCATGTGCAGCCTCACTGTGCCTCATTGTGCCCATCTGCATGCCTCACTGTGCCCATCAGCATGCCTCATGTACCTGATCTCCCACTGTGTCGTGCAGTCTTAACTACAGTTGGTAGCTGTCCAGTGTAACAAAGCCCTGCCTCCTCTTCGTCCGTGATAGAAGGAACACTGAGTTTCCCAGCAGTGAGTCAGTGTTCAGTGTTCCGTCTATCACAGACGAGGCGGGGCTTTGTTACACTGGACAGCTGCCGACTGCATGACAGAGCGGAAGACCCGAGTATAAGCAGAGGAGGGCTTTTGCAGCACAAAAAAATGTGCTAAAAAAGTAAACTTATACTCGCGTATATACGGTAGATGAAATCATAAAGCACATTTTCAAGTGTCCATGAATAAAAATCTGTTCAATAATTATAACTGTGACCAAATAGGTGAAAATCCTGTTAATCCATGACCTCACTGTCAAGGTGCTACTGGTGTGAGCTCACAGGCGAGCAGGTGACACGGGATCCCCCAGGGCATGGAATCTAAGGGCCAGCCGGTATTCCGCCAGGGACCCCCTTATAGAAGTTTGGACTTAGCTGCGTGCTGACCCCAGGTGATGACCCACAGGTTTACACTGCTCGCAAGGAGAGTACACGATGTGACAGTGCAGGCACAGATGGATGGATGGAGCAAAAGGAGAGCCGGATAACGAGCCAAGGTCAGGGCGGGCAGAAAACAAATGTAATTAGAACTAACAGAGTTGGTACACAATAGATCTGTCCACAAGAAGTCAGGTAAGGAATGATAGCACAAAGGGGGCTCAGGAACAAGTGTTGCTCCAGCAACCAGAAGCTGGTCTGAGTGGAATTTAAATAGGGAGCCACATGGGAGGCTGGACAGGAAGTACATGAAGATAGTCTTTAATGCGTCCACTGACATCAATTCTGGGGCTTATTAATGCATCCACTGATACATGGGCAAGGCAAACTGAGACATTGACTAGGGTGTCAAAAATCCTTGCACCAGCCCTGCCACCACCTGCAGACCGACAATTTTGAAAACAAATCAATATTGTTTACTTTTTGCTATAATAAATATCCCCAAAAAATAAATGAAATAAAAAAATGTCTTTCTCAGTTTAGGCCCATATGTATTCTTGTACATATTTTTGGTAAAAAAATTGCAATAAGCGTATATTGATTGGTTTGCGCAAAAGTTATAGCGTCTACAAAAGTTTTACATCTGGGGGTGAGGACCCCGGATGTAGGGTGCGAGAACCCTGGATGTAGGGTGCGAGAACCCCGATTGTAGGGTAGGGTGCGAGGACCTTGATTGTAGGGTGCGAGGAACCCGGGTGTAGAGTGTGAGGACACTGGATGTGGGGTGCGAGGATCCCTGATGTAGGGTGCGAAGACCCCGGATGTAGGGTGCGAAGACCCCGGATGGATGTAGGTGGGAGCACCCCGGATGTAGGTGCGAGAACCCCAGATATGGGGGTGCGAGGACCCCTGAGTCAGGCTAGGACAGGTCTCATAAAGCAAGTGTCACAGTAAAGTTGGCCCTCTGGGTAAGGTGACCAGATTTTTAAAATGAAATCCGGGGACATATTTTTTCTTTACTAGTAATGGCAACAATCAGCAACTCTCTGCCCGTCGCCGCCTGCCTCACAGCCTCTCAAGTCTTACTCTTCGGGCCCCGGCTACTACTGGATGGGGAGTGGAGAAAGATCATTCCGCCAGGGAAGGGAAGGAGATAGGCAGGTGGCTGGCCAAGATTTGAGCCAAGGCATAAGAACATGCGAGCGAAACTGAATGGGCATGCGCCCGAAACGGAAAAAATATTCCCTCTGCTCCGACCAGCACATGATAAGGGGCACAGATAATGGGAAAAATACAACCACCCTATGCTAGTAGCCACGGCGGAGAGGGGGTGTGTAATTCAAATTTTTTTACTTAAATTCTGCGCTGATTGTCTTTGAAATTGCCCCTGCCCCCTATTAAATCCAATCTGGGGACAAAACCAGGGACAGACTTGGTCCAGGGACAGTGTCCTCAATCAGGGGACTGTCCCCTGAAACTGGGGATGTCTGGTCACCCTACCTCTGGGGACACATTTTGTGGGATTGAGGTACGTATTTATCCTGTGTGAGAAGACATCGGAGGCTGGCCAGGGGAAGAACGCAGCTACACGGTCAACGATCACTGAAAACCCTCCGAGTCTAAAAATAACTCTGCCATCGCCTCGGAAAACCTCTCCCTCTCTGTATCTCCCGACATCCATGGGAACTACAATTCCCACAATGCAATGCCCGGCGAGCCCGCTCTCAGCCAATCCAAAGTGTGGCCTGACCGAAGCCTCGCCCTTGTTGCCGTCACGTGAGGCGGCCCGGGTCCTCCCTCCCTTGGATAGAGGTGAGCTGTGGATTCAGAACTTCCTGTCAGGCTCATCGGCCCCGGAGGCGGATCTGACCCGCACAGGTAGGCAGCACAGAGCGGGGATGACGGGGTGTGCCCAGGCCTAGGACAGGTCGGGGTGGTGTGGGGATGGTGGTGTGAAGTGGCACGTTGCCCACTGATAACCGTCCGGTCTGTGGGGAGTGCCCGGCTGTCAGTGCTGGGGGTGGGGTGCGGGTCATGTTTCTGGTGTCCTCCTGCACCTGTCCTTATGTGACAGTGAGGGGAGAGGGCTCAGGGAGGCTGGGTGGGTGCTGGGTCCATGGAAGTCCCTCGTCTCTGTGTGCTCCTCTCATGTCACTCCTCGTATCCTCACATTATTATTATTACTTTTGGGGGGTGTAGTGATTGATCTCTGTGTACCCCTCTCATGTCACTCCTCGTATCCCCCATTATTATTATTATTATTATTTCTGGTAGGTGTAGTGATTGATCTCTGTCCTCCATATTATTATTCATGAGACATGGAGGCTCCTCTCTCATCTTATAGAACATTGGCTGAGGACCTGTCACTCCAATGTTACCCAAATCTCCAATCGCATCTACAAGATCAATATGTCCTGCAATATCCAATCCCCAGTGATGTCCGATCCCCGACATCTCACAGTGTGGATTGGCCAAAACAACATAACATGTACAGTGTATGTACACAGGTGTTCATTCATCCTGGTACCAAGAAATGCAGAGACTACATTGTGTTTTCTTATTTCCCTATTATAGCAGTGATTTCTGTCAGTCTCAGCATGTGGTGTCCTGTGCCCGCAGCCTCCGCCCATGTGGTGTCCTGTGCCCGCAGCCTCGTGCCCATGTGGGGTCCTGTGCGCACAGCCTCGTGCCCATGTGGGGTCCCGTGCGCGCAGTCGCGTGCCCATGTGGCGTTCCGTGCCTGCAGCCTCGTGCACATGTGCTGCCCCATGCACATGTGCTGCCCTGTGCCTGCAGCCTCCTCCCATGTACCACCCTGTGCCCATGTGCTATTCCAAGCGCCATTCTGTGCCCGCAGCCTTGTGCCCATGTGGCGTCCCGTGCCTGCAGCCTTGTGCCCATGTGGCGTCCTGTGCCCGCAGCCTTGTGCCCATGTGGCGTCCCGTGCCCGCAGCCTTGTGCCCATGTGGCGTCCTGTGCCTGAAGCCTCGTGCCCATGTGCTGCCCCATGCACCACCCTGTGCCTGCAGCCTCCTCCCATGTACCACCCTGTGCCCATGTGCTATTCCAAGCGCCATCCCGTGCCCGCAGCCTTTTGCCCATGTGGCGTCCCGTGCCCGCAGCCTTGTGCCCATGTGGCATCCCATGCCCGCAGCCTGCTGCCCCATGCCCATGTGCTGCCCCATGCCCATGTGCTGCCCCATGCCCATGTGCCGCCCTGTGCCCACAGCCTCCTCCCATGTACCACCCTGTGCCCATGTACTATCCCAAGCACCATCTCGTGCCCGCAGTCTCCGACCATCTGCCATCAGAGGCCCCCACAGCCTCTGCCCATCTGCCACCCCATGCCCACAGCCCTTATTATAGGCCTACCTGTAGGTAAAAATCACAAAGCGGACTTTACTATCGCTTTAAGCTTTGACGATAAACCTGAAAGCTGTGTCTGTTTATCAATAAACATTCTTCTTGCTCGTAAGTTGGAGTGCAAAGTTCTGTTTTAAGGGCTCGTTTATATCGGTGGTTGGAGGGCGGTAAAATCTCTTTAGTTCAGACACATTTTTATGGCCCCCTCAATCACTGGTGCTTTAGCTGCAGAGGCAGCAGCCAGGAGTGTAAATGTGCCACGGCAGGAATTCTACCCACTGTTGTATTTAGCGGAAATTACTACCTGCCAGACATGGCCCATTTAAATGAATGCAGCGTGGTAGTCTGGCATTCAGGGGATTAAAGCAGGTGGTGAGGAGGCAATACAACATCTTACCACCTGTCAAATGCTCTCTGAAGAGTAATCCCAATGCAGGTCAATCTTTAGAGAGTAATGCAGGTACCTGTAAATGAGGCCAAAAAGTGATGTTTCAGTGCCTGCTTTGTTTTTCCTGCATCTCCCTGAAAACATTAAAACCCTACTTTCTGAGTCTGCTGGTTCCGTACATAGGTATCAACTTCTTGTGTGGGAGTGACCACGCTAACCCAGCTTCTGGAATCAGAGCAGCGTTGTCACTCTCAGGTCTCTAGTGCCTGCAAAGACTACAGTGTGACATGCTGGTGTGATTAAAGTTCTAAGGTCTCAGTATACACTTTATATGTCGTTAGCAGTGATAACAATACAAACAATAGTTCTATTTCCTTTCATGTTATGCATTCTTCCTGTCTGCTGTCCATCAACTTTCTACAACCTCCTATATTCCCCGCTTATTTTTCTTCTGCTGTCCCAGAGTACATTGCTGCCTTAAAGCCGTGATTCTTGTACTGACCCCGCCTACTGAAACTCCTCCTTTTTAGCACTCAGTAGTTCAGGTGTCGGGCCCTGTGAAATGTGTGACACAGCAGTGCCTACTTACAGGACAAATATGTCACAGAATTCAAGGAAGTAAATGTGGGAGGAATCTTCACAGAGTAAGATTAAAAACGTCAAAATCATTTAGATTTAACCCTTTCCCGCCATATATGCAGCCTCTTGGTTGGTGGGCCTTAACGCTTGGAGGCCGCATATATGCATACCTAAAGATTAACACAGCTGTGCCAAGTGCGCGCCACTGGCACAGGTACCGGCGGAAAGCTCCCGATCTCTACTTTTTGATCATGTGACAGCCAATCACAGAAGTCACATGATCAGAAACCCCACCACGCCTCCCGTCATCTGAAACCCCTTAAAGCGGAGTTCCACCCAAAAATGGTGCTTTCCGCTTTTCGGAAAGACGTCAAAGACGGGTATTTGCACCTACTTCCGGAAAAACACTCCTGCGGCAGTCACGCCCCTACCGGCACCCCCCCCCCCCGCTGTCTTCTGGGAAACGCACTGTTTCCGGGATAGAGCGGGGATTAGTGACAGCGCACCGCGCTACTTGCGCAAGCGCGAAAGGGAACCGGGCAGTGAAGCCACAACGCTTCTCTTCCCGATTCCCTCATCGAAGATGGCGGGTGCAGCCGAGGGACAAGCGATGCCTCGGCTGCTGACATCGCAGGCGCGCTGGACAGGTAAGTGTCCATATTTTAAAAGTGAACAGCTGCAGTATTTGTAGCTGCTGGCTTTAAAAAATAAAAACCTCTGCTTTAAAGGCCAGTTCACACTGTAGAAATGCAGTCCAGGTGCTTTTCTGTATGCATGTTTTCAATGAAGTCCAGTGTATTTTTTTTTCCCACAAATTGTTTTTTTTTTTTTTATTGGTGGTGTGTGTGTGTGTTATTAAAAAAAAAAAAGACTGATATTGTGGTGGACATTCTGACGCTAACTGACACTTTTCAGTGCTAAAAATATACACGCTCACTGTACTAATGACACTGGCTGGGAAGGGGTTAAACATCTAGGGCAATCAAAGGGTTATCTATGTACCTAATCAGTGTTTGTGTTTACTGTGTGCTGTTTTTACTAAGGGATGTGGTGTATTTTATTCCCTGCTTTGTTTTTCCAGTGATTGACTTGTGCTGTATCTTAGCACAGCTGTGGCACCCCCCCCCCCCCCCCCTACCCAGAAGGGCCGAATCATGTACAGTACTAGGTATGTGGTCCAGGGCAGGAGAGCCACTCTGCCGCTGTACTCATACTTGAGGTGGTCAGCAAGCAGTAATGTACATCTGTTGCAGAAAAGAAAAAGCTTTCTTTGTCTTGTAGGATGTCTTGCCTCCATCTTGGTTAGAAAACCCCTTAGGCCCCTTTCACGCAGGCTCTTCCTTTGGACGGAATACTCTTGCTCAGAGGGGGATCGCTCTGCTGATCCCTGTTGAGCAGGCGGATGACAGGTATGTCTTCGCTCCATTGTGCTGAGCGGAGACATGTCAAATCTGCTGCAGTTGCTGGCAATGGCACCATCCTAATCTGTGCATCTGCGGCTCTGCACTGATTTCAAAAAGTAATTTCTGTACTACTTTTTGCGATTTCAGCCCGCAATTTACATTGACATCTGTGTAGAAAACACACAGATAGCTCTGTAATTGCAGCCAAAATCAGGACTGACAAGCGAGACTGAAATCGCGTGAGTTCGCATGGCTTCATTCCCGCAGCCCAGTGTGAACCTGAGCTAAGGCTTATTTTGAGCATCTCCTTCAACAAGAATGTCATTTTTTGGTGAGATACTCCTAAAAGGACATCACGTCTAAGGGCCGGTTTACGCTGTGCAAATTGCATGCGATGTCTATGCGATTTCAGCCATACAGATAGTATTCGCATTCAGACTAAATTCGCACAGGACCCTTCTTTTTTTTTTTTTTGGTCATCACCAGAATCGGATTGCATGGATATTCACACTTCTGCGATTGGATTCATGTCCTAACTGGCAGTTCGCAGTGCGACATGCAAGCTGAAATGGGGGTGTCATTAACAATGTATTGACACTCCCCAGCAGTTTGCATATGACAGTGTGAACTGCCGTGCGAATCTGGTGTGATGCAGGATTTGCAGAGTTCCCGCATCGCACTAGTGTGAACCCAGCTTAAAAGAATGCAGACCAAGACACTTTCCTCATTGGAGCCCTGCAAGTGCAGCAGCTGATTGATAATTCTAGTACCACTCCCATACAGATGGACACAAACAAACCGCTATTCCTTCAGAATAATAAAAGGTAGGAATTTGTATCAAAGTTTGTTTAAAATTCCTGCAATGTACAATGGATATGGAAAAGTCAATGGAAAAGGACAATGGAAAAGTCTACACACCCTTGTTAAAATGTCAGGTTTCTGTGATAAATAATTTCAGAACTTTTTCTACCTTTCAATTTGACCTTTTAAACGCTGCAACTCAATTGATAAACAAACTAATCTTTTTAGGGCGGCGGAGAGTAAAAATTAAAATGTAATAATGTGGTTGCATAAGTGTGCACACCCTCTTATAATTGGGGATGTAGCGGTGTTCAGAATTAAGCAATCATATTCAAACTCATGTTAAATAGGAGTCGGTACATATCTGCTATCATTTTAAACGGCCTCTGATTAACCCCAAATAAAGTTCAGCTGTTCTAGTAGGTCTTTCCTGACATTTTCCTAGTTGCATCCTACAGCAAAAGCCACGGTCCGCAGAGAGCTTCCAAAGCATCAGAGGGATCTCTTTGCTAAAAGGTAGGGTTGTCCCGATACCACTTTTTTAAGACCGAGTACAAGTACCGATAGTTTTTTTTTTTGTCATGTCACAATTTTAATAATGGCACTGACGGATGGATGGCACTACTGACCCCTGCTCTGTCCACCACACTATATACTGACTTGTCTAAACTATTCTAACCTCTCTCTGTGGCTGACAGTCTCACCTGCAGCTTGTGTGTTCCATCAGCCTGGAGGAGGTGAAGAGAGGGTGTCTGGAGGAGAGGGGGAGCCTGGAGGATGGGAAGACAGCATATCAGTCTGGAGGCTAGAAGGAGGCAGGACCAGCCCCGCCGTGATCACGGATAGCCCCGCCTGCCGCCGTACATGACCATTCACAGGGCACAGGAACATTAGGGGGACGGATCCGGCAGTGACACACACTGCCTGGCGTCCCCCTAAATGTATGCACCCGGCGCCATCCACGCTACATCCGCCGACTTCCGGGTATCGGATCAGTACTCGCACAAATGCTCAGTATCGGTACCGATACTAGTATCGGTATCGGGACAACCCTACTAAAAGGTATCAGTCAGTAGAAGGGTACGAATGAATTTCCAAAGCATTGGATATATCATGGAACACAGTTATCAAGTGGAGAAAATATGGCACAACGGGGAAGGAAAACCTTAAAGCCCGGCTAAACTTTGCATAAACATGTCTGAAGTCTCCCAAAAACATGTGGGAAAATGTGTTTTGGTCTGATGAAACCAATGTTGCACTTTTTGGCCATAATTCCAAAACATATGTTTTGGTGCAAAAACAACAATGTACATTACCAAAGGAACACCATACCCACTGTGAAGCGTGGTGGTGGTGGCGGCGGCAGCATCAAGCTCTGGTGCTGTTTTTTTTTTTTTTCTTCAGCTGGAACAGGGGCTTTAGTCAAAGTAGAGGGAATTCTGAACAGTTCAAATATATCCGTCAGTATTGGCACAAAACCTTCATCTTCCAGCACAATGACCCAAAGCATATATCCAAAATCATCAAAGCAATGGCTTCACCAGAAGATTTAAGTTTTGGAATGGCCCAGCCAGAGCCCAGACCTGGATCCAATGTGAAGAGGATGTGCACAGGAGATGCCCTCGCAATCTGACAGATTTGGAGTGTTTTTGTAAAGAAGAGTGGGCAAATATTGCCACGTCAAGATGTGCCATGCTGATGGACTAATATCCAAAAAGACGGATTGCTGTAATAAAATCAAAAGGCACTTCAACAAATTATAAGTGTAAGGGTGTGCACACTTATGCAACCATATTTTTTGTTTTTTAGATTTACTTCCCTCCTCCTAAAAGATTTCAGTTTCTTGTACAGTTTATAGGTCACATTAAAGGTGGAAAAAGTTCTGAAATTTATCTTTTGTGTCGTTCTTTTTACATCACAGAAACCTGACATTTTAACAGAGGTGTGTAGACTTTTTATGCCCACTTTACATCACCCCGAGGGGAAAGGTGTTGTTTTTTTTCCCTCAAAAGTGTAGATAATCTTAATTTGATTGAAATTTTAATTATGGGTGACAAAGATTTTAAAATAAATCTGCTAAGAGGGGTGTAACATTTTTGGCCCGATATGGACTGCATCTTGTCAGATGCAGTTACTCCTTGTAGTTTTGAGGCAATCGCAGATGTTTCATCTGTCAGAATACAATGGCTGACAGGGATGTTTCCTCCATCTATGCTATTCACATGTATGGAGAATTTGACAGATTTTTCCATCGTTTAGCCTGTGGGCTGAATGAGGAAATGAGCAGCGTATGGCTAGCATTAGTGACCAATGTGTTGGAAGGTGGGGAGTTTTTTTGTCAAATTTGAACTTTAAACCTGTATGCCATTATCACACTATTGGTCATTTACCGTATTTATCGGCGAATAACGCACAATTTTTTTCCCCCTTAAAATCAAGGGAAAATCGTGGGTGCGCGTTATACGCCAATCCGCGCTGTCTGAGCCCCACGACCTATACCGAGAGCAGTACGCTCGGCTAGGCTCTGCTCGCGGTTCAGCCCTGTCCCGCCTCCTAGCCTTTATGCGAGAGGAGCCGAGTATACTGCGCTCGGTATATGTCAGCGGCGGCGCTCAGAGACCGCGTGGGAGAAGCGGGGAGGACACCACCAAGGCCGCCAATGGACGCCGGGCAAGACACTGACCAGGGGCATTAAAACTGTAAGTATTTCTTTTTTTTTCCTTAGAAGTCCCTTCTAGGTTTGGGGTGCGCGCTATACGCCGGGGCGCGTTTTTACCCAGATAAATACGGTATAAATCTGAACAAAATCATATTTTTAACTTTTATTTCTGAGCATTGTATTTTTTTCACCTTTTTTGTCAAATGGTCTCACTGTGACTATCGCGTGTATTTTTTCCACAATAGAATGAACATTGTGCACATTTAATAGTACATCATAGAACTGCTCAGTTGAACGGGATTAAAGTAAAACCCAAAGGTTAATATTACTTGCTGTTTTCAAACAGAGCATAAAGCAACGATAGGATAAATATGCAGACCGCTCTACATGTGTGGCTTTTATTGAACTCGTAAGCTGCTATATTAATATGCAGAATCTTTCCTGTGAAGGTGTAGCCTGATATTTTTCTAATGCTCTGAGAAGAAAACATGAAATTATCTGCTTTTTCCACTTCCTTGCATCTTTGTACTAGATTCATTGATTCATGAAAATGACTGTTGTTTGTTAGTGTTGCCAGGCAACCGGACTATATATTTCTATTCCAACAATCTGTGACTGTTTTTCACCTGAGTGAATCGGCTCTCTGTTTTCAAACTCTTCAATACCAGCACATTTCTGTACTGGGATTGTATTGGAACACTGAGGGTTCCATATACTGAATGTCTTTGCCAAGTATTTCCCAGACAGAATCCAAATATATTATTATAATTTTATGATGTTGTGTACACAACTGGTTTGCTCCCCTCACCTGGTTTGGGTGCTCACCTTGTGGGCCCATTGGGGATGGACAACTGGAATACATTTTTACCTATATTTATGTGTTCAGCATTTCTATTATTATAGCTCAAATTCATATAGATATATAAAATGTATATCTCTATCGATCTATCAAATAGTCTCTTATGTTCTTTCTGTTCACGCATAATGGTTGCCTTAAGCTCCTGAAAAAGTGCTCGGCACGTACACTTCAAGCACTCTGGAGTAAATCTAACCGTATACATCACATTTCTTTCCTATGTAGTGCACCAAGTTGGTGTTAGATTGATGATTATGCACTTTACAGGCCATTAATTCAGCATGAATTTTAAGCTTAACTATTTGTGTAAATGTATATTATGTACTTAAGATACCGTATATACTCGAGTATAAGCCGAGGTACCCCATTTTACCAAAAAAATAAATAAACGGGAAAACGTATTGACTCGAGTATAAACCGAGGGTGATATGCCTAAAAAGTCCAAGTTCGGTGTTCTATCTATTTCCAAGTAGGACGCAGCACATGCACTATTTGTTTGTATCCACAGTACCGCAGTTTCATTAACCACTTAAGGACCTTGGGTGTTTTTCAGATTTGGTGTTTACAAGACTAAAAGTTTTTTTTTGCTAGAAAATTACTTAAAACCCCCAAACATTTTTATATATATATATATATATATATAAAATTTTTCCTAACGCCCTAGAGAATAAAATGGTGGTCATTGCAATACTTTTTGTCACACCGTATTTGCTCAGCGGGTGGGGGCCATCTTGCCCTCACTCGAATCCCCACACAGCACAACAGAGGACCCGATCGCCTCTGCCGCAACCGTAGGCTCCGCCCCAGCCTGGACCGGCTCTGTGACGTTGGCTGAGAGTGGGCTTCAGTCCACTGGCTGCTGAAAACTGGTCATAGGAGTGCAGAATAAAATTACACGGTTGTGATCCACAGGAGACGTACAAACAAGCTTTAGCTGTACTTCTAAGTTAAAAAAAACCTTTTTGCATCTGCTTTCCCCTCAGCCATTATTAATTTAATGGGGGGGGGGCTGAACCTTTTTAATGGGGGTACCCAAAATGCCTGAAAGTGCTGCTCAATGCTGACATCTTGGGTCATAGACCATTTAGCAAAAGTGATTGGAAAGACTTGGCTAGATTACTTGGTTCTTTAAGTATATTTTGCAGCATGGGTTAAGTTTATAAACTCCGGTCTGGTGACAGGGTTTCTATGCTATAAGACATCCCAGATTATTTTTCTTTCATGATACTGAAGTGTCAGTTGAACAAATCGGTTTTCAGTGTGCAATGGTATATATGCTGTTTAATGAGAAGATACAGGAAACGTGTGTTAATATAGTTACCGTATGTGGGACCTGCTGTTGTAAAGCTCCCCCCACCCCTATCATATTTTGTATTTTTTTTTTTTTTTTTAAGTTTACAAGCAGACATTACCAAGCTTTGTGCCCGAATCCATCTCCCCTCTCAGACCTTTTTTCTCTTGTTTCTGTAGTAAGAAAGGGCTTTTAGTACTCTGTGACATCACCAGATTTTAACAGAAGCAGATGCTGTGAGCTCAGTTGGTTTTGACACAGGCACGCCCCCAGAACTGCATCTCCCAAGAGCCTTTTCCTTACAGAATGTGTGTGTGACAGGGGAGCTGTAAAGAAAAAAAAAATAGATTTGATTTAAAAATCGAGTTGGTAGGTCAAATCTTTTTGATTTTATTTTTTTTTCCCTAGGACCGCGCCGGTTCTGAGAAGCTGCGGGCAGGAGTTTTTAGGCGAGGCTGCGGCTTCGGCCTAGTCTGTGAGGCCGGACGCCGGGGACTAGGCCAAAGCTGCAGCCTCGCCTAAAAACTCCTGCCTGCAGCTCCCCAGGACCGGTGCGGTGTCCATCAAAAAAGGAAAACTTGAATCTAAAATCGAGGTTCCCCTTAAAAAAAAATCCCAGATTTTTTTAGGGGAAAAAATCACCCAGCTCTAGTGATGGGCTCTTGGGAGTAAAGCAGCAGCAGGCTATATAGCTGGCATATTGATAATTTTCTGGACTTAAGCTGGGTTCACACTACGATTTTCTATACAGTTTTTGGATACAGTTTTTTTTAAAAAAACGTATTCTAAAAAACGGACCCAACCGTATGCTATACGGTTGCATCCGTTTTTTGAACAGATTTTTTTTTTTAATAAAGTTTCAGTTGTTCTATTGAAATTTCAAGGGAAGCAGGGTAACAACCGTATAGAAAAAAACGGACAGAACCGCAACGACATACAGTTCTCATAGAGTCTTATGTTAAAATAACCGTATACGATTGAAATACGGTTTTTGAACCGGACCAAAAACCGTGGGGTTTTTTACAAACGTACTGTAAAGTCTATGGCCACGGTTTTCTGTACGGTTGCATACGTTTTAAAAAAAAAAAAAACGTATCCAAAAACTGTATAGAAAATCATAGTGTGAACCCAGCCTTACAGAGGAATTAAACCTAGGGGAATTGTACATGCACTGCGGAGATGTACAGAATGTGTTTATTTATCTTACCACACACTTACCAAACCCAGGTATTACAATGCTAATCCTATTCTAAAAGCAAATATTTTACTGCAGAAGTTCTATTGAGGTAGTGAAACTTTTTTAGTACTTCCGTTTACATTAGTTTCACTAATATACTTGTGTGTGTTTTGTCTGAGTATAGGCTTAAAGAGTATGTTAACCCCCCCAAAAAAAATTAAACCTTTAACCACTGGCTGTTATCTGATGTCCTGGGCTTTCAGTGGCGATTATTATCTAAATGACGCTTGCAGCTACATGCTTCATTCAGAGATCAATCTTTTCCACCGGCGATTCCCTTCACCGTAAGAACAATTATAGTGGCTGTTTAGCCTCTTGATCATTCTTGCAGGCAGCAGGAGGGGGCACCCCCCTCCGGTGTGTCTCCCGCGTCGTCCGTGCGATCGCCGAACCAGAGAAGGATTTCAACGCCGGTGGAAGTTAGCCATTTCCGAGGGACAGATGGTCCCTGGCAATCCCTATGACTTTCCGTGGCCCAGCGCAACGATGTGACATCACGTCCGGCCCGGCAAAAGTACACAAAGCTGTGGACTCGGCAGGAAAGGCTGGGATGGTGTTTTTTTATTTTTTATTTATTTTTTTACTCTGCCTTTCCTGCCTAGAGGAGAGATTTGGGGTCCCCACATCTCTCATAAAGAGGACCTGTCGCGCACCATTCCTATTACAAGAGATATTTACATTCCTTGTAATAGGAACAAAAGTGATCAGCTTTTATTTTTAAGAGCGTTTAAAAATGAAAATAATAAAAAATGCACACTCCTCCCCGCGAACTCGCACGCAGAAGCGAACGCATGCATAAAGCAGCCCTCAAATTTTCCACTCGCATTTTGCGAGTGGAAAATGGCTGTTGGCAAGCGTGGGGCTGCCTCAGAGTGGGGGGGTGAGCACCGCCGACACTGTCTCCCAGCCAGGGGAAGAGAGGCGAGGGAAGAGGCAAGCTGTCCGTATCAGCAGAGAGCGAGATTGCCCACTGTAATAGCTTTCATTAGAACTTCTCGTGTTCACGGGGCTCATGTCGCATAGCTCCATCTCTTGGCCCAGCGCCTTTGATAGACAGAACACGGGTCCAATGCAGGACATGTGAGGTCATCAAAGACGTTGGGCCAAGAGGTGGGGCTATGTGGCGGGGAGCCCCGGGAACACAGGAAATTCAAATGAAAGCTATTACAGCGGGCAATCTTGCTCTCTGCTGATTCGGACGGCTTGCCTCTTCCTCGGCACAGGTAGGGCTACATTGGGCACAGGTGGGGCTGCACTGATGGGCACAGGTGGGGCTAAACTGATGAAATTAATATTTTCATAACTTGATTCTGCATAAAACATTTAAGTGTCATTTTATGAGGGTGTGTTTAGGGGGCAGGGCATGGTAGGGGTTGGGTGGGGCAACTGGTGGCGAGTAACCCTTAAAGCCTGGCTAGTAGCTCAGGACTTGAAATTTTGAGCCCTGCATAAAGCACGCCCGCCCGCATATGTAAATAACGTTTAAACCACACATGTGAGATATCGCCACGAATGTCGGAGCAAGGGAAATAATTCTAGCACTAAACCTCCTCTGTAACTCTAAACATGTAACTTGTAAAAATAATTTAACCACATGCCGACCATCGTACACACTTTTCCGTTGGCAGAATGGCACAGACAGGCAAATGGACGTGCAGGTATGTCCCTTTAAATTTGCCACGCACACCCTTGCCACAAGCTCCGTGTCTGCCAGTGTCCCGCGATTGTGTCATGGAGTGGCAGAACGAGGGGATGCCTGTGTAAAAAAAAAAAAAAGCATCTCCCCGTTCTGCCTAGTGACAGGGCTCCTCTCATCGGGAGGAGCGATCAGTGACGTGTCACAGTAAGTCCAGCCCCCACACAGTTACAATCCCTGAGGAGCTGCAGCCTCACCTAAAAACTCCTGCCCGCAGCTCCCCAGGAATCGGCTCCATGTCCATCAAAAAATAAATAAAAAAACTTGAATCGTAAATTGCGTTTTTTGTAAAAAAAAATCGCAGGACACTGATTGTCTCCCTCTCATCGGGAGCAGCGATCAGTGTCGTGTCACAGTAAGCCCAGCCCCACACAGTTAGAATCACTCTCTAGGACACACTTAACTCCTTCCCTGCCAGTCACATTTGTACAGTAATTGGTGCATTTTTAGAGCACTGATCGCTAGGGCTGTCAAATTTAATCGGGGCATCGGTGCATCGCGATTCGGGTGCCCCCGATGCGATTACGATGCATGCGATCGTATTAATCGATGTTTGGCCCCGCCCCGTCCCCGGAGAGCAGTCCGTCGTTCAGACGTTGCCTTGTGTGTGTGTATAAGGCGCGCTCATGTAACTGCCCAGCCCGTCTCTCTCGTTTTACGTCTCATGTCCCTCCTGGCGTCAGCCCCGCCCTCCTGGTTGTCACAGCTGTCTCTCAGTGGCTTGCCCTGGCGGATGGGCGTGTCGGGGCGGGGTTTGGCATGGTTGGTGACTGGGAAGCTGGCTGTGTCAGGGTTTAGGGAGAGGGGAGCTTGGACATGTACAGCGCCACGGCCTCGGTTAGCTTTTTCCTGTCCGGCTGTGTGTGACCGTGCCCGCTCCGTCCTCTCATAGTTCTCACGGTACCAGGGACATGAAGGTGGACTTTGAGGAGTGTCTGAAAGACAAGCCCCGGTTCAGGTAAAGTCAGGGCTGGTCCTGTAACGTGGGGGGTTTTCTGAAACTGAAAGTAGCTTTGTATGTGTTTTGTATGTGTATGAGGGGGTCAGGGCTTCTCACACTGGGCTGGGAGCAGGAAGTGTGACACTAGGTACTAGTACTGATCTGTGGAGGACAGCATACTGTACACAAGGCTGACATCAAGGCTGACATCTACTGACCTGTCCTATACATGTATCCCACCCACCAATCACATACTGGGGGGGGCATCATCATCAACTACTGACCTGTCCTATACATGGATCCCACCCACCAATCATACATACTGGGGGGCTTCATCATCTACTGACCCTTCACCACATCCCACCTGTCCTACACATGGGTCTCCTCCACCAATCACACATACTGGGGGCATCAGATCCATGACAGAACACATGCTGTCTGTGCTGCCTGTGTGATTTTCATAATGCTGGTAAAGATACAGTGAGATGATGCTTTACACTTGCATTTGGCGGGGGCAGTAAACATGTGCCCCCCAACCACTTCCTGTCCAGCGACGTACTGGTACATTGCTGGATTGTAAGGGTGATATCTTGATCATCGCTACAGCGAAATCCACTCCTGTACTATGCCCGCAGTCTCTGATCATCTCCTGTACTATGCCCACAGTCTCTGATCATCTCCTGTACTATGCCCACAGTCTCTGATCATCTCCTGTACCACGTCTGTAGTCTCTGATCATCTCCTGTACTATGCCCACAGTCTCTGATCATCTCCTGTACCACGTCTGCAGTCTCTGATCATCTCCTGTACTATGCCCACAGTCTCTGATCATCTCCTGTACTATGCCCACAGTCTCTGATCATCTCCTGTACTATGCCCACAGTCTCTGATCATCTCCTGTACTATGCCCACAGTCTCTGATCATCTCCTGTACTATGCCCACAGTCTCTGATCATCTCCTGTACTATGCCCACAGTCTCTGATCATCTCCTGTACTATGCCCACAGTCTCTGATCATCTCCTGTACTATGCCCACAGTCTCTGATCATCTCCTGTACTATGCCCACAGTCTCTGATCATCTCCTGTACTATGCCCACAGTCTCTGATCATCTCCTGTACTATGCCCACAGTCTCTGATCATCTCCTGTACTATGCCCGCAGTCTCTGATCATCTCCTGTACTATGCCCGCAGTCTCTGATCATCTCCTGTACTATGTCTGCAGTCTCTGATCATCTCCTGTACTATGTCTGCAGTCTCTGATCATCTCCTGTATTATGTCTGCAGTCTCTGATCATCTCCTGTACTATGTCTGCAGTCTCTGATCATCTCCTGTACTATGTCTGCAGTCTCTGATCATCTCCTGTACTATGTCTGCAGTCTCTGATCATCTCCTGTATTATGTCTGCAGTCTCTGATCATCTCCTGTACTATACCCACAGTCTGATCATCTCCTGTACTATGCCCACAGTCTCTGATCATCTCCTTTTAGTATTTTGGGGGGCGAGCCATGCGCACTTGCACTGCAATCGTGATGCATCGTGATGCATCGCGGAATCGAATCGAATCGAATCGTGGACTTGATAATCGTAATCGCATCGAATCGTGAGACTGGTGAAGATGCGCAGCCCTACTGATCGCTGTATAAATGTGGTCCCAAAAATAGCATCAAAAGTGTCCGATATGTCTGCCATAATGTCGCAGTCAAGATAAAAATCGCTGATCAACACCATTACTAGTAAAAAAAAAAAAAAATGCCATAAAAAATGATAGGCAATTGGTTAAAGCATGTTATATGACAGTGCTTCTGCTGTGTCATTGGGCTCCCTGTAACCTTAAAAAATAAGTAAAAACAACTGGCTGATCCTGCCAGTTTCTACCCTCCCCTATGTAAACTGACTATGGTGTATCATGGTGGCTGAACCCTGACACCGTGGTCAGTTTATGTGCCCCTGTCATCTGCAACGCTGCTCTGTGTCCTCTGACCCCCCCCCCCCACACCCCACCCCATCCCTGCCTGTCAGCAAGTGAGTGTGCACTCCCCCTCCGCTCCTGGTGCTTGAATAACTAACATTTATTCACCATCAGCACTGTCTCCTATTGCAGTGTCCCCCTATGTGTGTGATTTTATTAAGAAAGAAAATGCTGTAATTGCCTCATTTCATTGCCGAGATCTGCAATCACATGACTGGCCGACTCTCTCCTCTCTCCCCCACCTCCTGTCTCACTTCAGTGGAGAATCTTGACCCCGCCCGCTGCATCTGTCAGTGGAGAAAGCTGGCCGGTCATGTGATCGCGGATCTTGGCTCTAAAATAAGGTATTTACAGCATAATATTTTTATATATAAATCATACACAGAGGGGGACACTGCAATAGGAGATGGCGCTTGTAACGGTCACCACCGTTTACGATCTCCCATTCCATCAACCCACGACCAGCTTATCCGACAGGACCCGATCCATAAGAATTCCCTCAGAGAGACAAGACATACGCTCTGTGTTCTGAGTCAGATGTATGAATGTTTTAATGGTAAACTCAGCTGGTTCTTATACAGTTACAAACATGTCACAGTTAATCACAGGGACAATGAAACTCTCCACCCCCCTAACATCACACAATGAACTTTAATCACATTCGCTTAGATAATGACATTCAGTTAAGGTAACTATCCCCCAGACGTTACGACTCTGCCAATAAATGATTTACCTGCAGAATACACATTCCTATGTCAGACGTTCTGTCTCCAACAAAAAAGTATTCACACCTGATCATCAATAGGCTTTAAACAGTGTTGGCATCACACAATGAAAGGTCTTTCAGAAGCAGACTCAATTAGCATCTCAACAGCATGTGTCCCCACCTTGAATGAAACATTGACCTTTACAGCTTTTAATATGTCCAGATCTCCTGCAATACATGAAATATCATTTATCAGTCACCCTATGCCCAAAAGGGGCACAGGGTGACCTTAGACCCAAGAGTCCTTAGTGACGCTGGCACAGGAGTATCCCCCCCCATCCCTCCAAAGTCTCTGGGCGTCACGGGTCATTCCGTTGCAGCGCTGATAGTGTATACATCTTGGAGTGGCTTAACCACTTGCCGGCCGCCTGCCGTCATTATACGTCAAATGTTTGAAGAGGAATATTGTTATGGCTGCAGCTAACCCCGGTATCCTCTTCTTTAGCGGGTGGCCGGCTTTCAGATAAAAGTGGTCTTATTTTTTTATTTAACAGTGTCAAAATAAAAAATTCAAAGTAAAATGATTTTATTTTTTAAACCACCTCTTCCCGACGAGTTAGTGTGCAGGAGCGAACACATACATGAGTAGTGCCTGCTTATATGAAGACTATGTTAAAACCACCCACGTGAGGTATCACCGCGATCGTTGGAGCGAGAGCAATAATTCTAGACCTCCTCTGTAACTCAAAACATGCAACCTGTATAATTATTTAAATGTCGCCTATGGAGGGTTAAGGTTTGTCGCCATTCCACGAGCGGGCGCAATTTTGAAGCATGACATGTTGAGTATCAATTTACTCGACGTAACATCTTTCACAATATAAAAATAACTTTAAGTGTGCTTGTTTTTACTGTTTTTGACATGTAAACAATAAATCTCAAAACGAGATTCTGTCCTTTTTAAGTGTTTAACAACCACTGTAACGCGGTCCTTTTCCTGTTTACCTGTGAACATTTCTAGCGTTATGGAATTGTTAGTGTTGCCAAACATGTTATTTGTAAGCTGTGATTTTACAATTTATAAAGAATTGCGGTTACTTTACCAACATAAAACATTCTCAGCTCTAGGGATGAGCTTCAGCCCAGGTTCACACTGGGCTGCGGGAGTAAAGCTGTGCGAACTCGCACAATTTCACTCCTGCTTATCAGTCCCGATTTTCGTCCGCAATTACAGAGACATCTGTACAGGTTTCTGCACAAATGTCAATGTAAATCGTGGGCCGAAATCGCAAAAAGTCGTACAGAAACAACTTTTTAAAATCGGTGCAGTGTTGCACATCGGGTGTTGTCAGTGTTGACATGTCAGATCGTACCATTGTGAACCAGGGCTTGGTTGAATCACCTTTTGGGTTCCACCCAAATGCAGCTTTGTTTACATAGACATCCTGTTCTGCCTCTCCGTGTCACGATCGCGGGCCACCGGGCGACATGGAGTCCGCAGGCACGCTCATGCAGTGGCTGAGCTCGTCCGCTAGCCCGTGATTTAAAGGGGGATGTACAAGGTACGCCCATTTGCGCAGCCGTGCCATTGTGCTGATGTACATAGTCATGCGCTTGTTGGCAAGCGGTTAAGGAGGCGTGGGCGGCGAACTTGTCCTCAATCTATCAATTATTGTACATATATGTGCTCCTACTATGGAGACTCGAAATTTGTAGAGTTAAAGGAGTTGTAAAGGATTTTTTTTTTTTTTGCTGAAATTACTGTTTACAGGGTATGGCGACATAATAGTTAACTGATTCCTTTTAAAAAAAGATTACCAATTCATAAAAATCAATCATATAATGTACCTCCTAGTTTCTTTTTGCATGTTTCCTGCTTCTCTGCTGTACAGAGCCAATACAGGGCAGTGATGGTTTGTAAAACGAAACTGATTGGTGCTGAGGGGCTTTAGACACACAGTAATTGCACCTCCTTGATTAGTGACCACAGAGAGAAAGCTCCCAGCACTGTGGTTATCAGGAAACGGACAACCAGGAAGTGTGGAAATCAGAGAAGAATTACAGCAACTTGAGAGCAAAAACAAACAATGAGGACATGAAAACAGCACTGCATTAAGGTAAAGGAAGCTATTAAGATAAAAAAAATAAAAAAAAATCCTTTACAAACCCTTTACCACTTGACCACTGGGCACTTAAACCACCTTCCTGACCAGACCAATTTTCAGCTTTCGGTGCTCTCACAATTTGAATGACAATTACTCAGTCATACAACATTGCACCCATTTGAAATTTGTGTTCTTTTTTCACACAAATAGAGCTTTCTTTTGGTGGTATTTGATCACTTCTGGGTTTTTTATTTGTTGCGCTATAAAAGAAAAACGACTGAAAATTCTGTAAAAAAATAAAAATAAATCTTGTTTCTGTCATATTAGCAGGTTATTTCTCACACACAGCATATGCATACCACAAATTACACCCCAAAACACATTCTGCTATTCCTCCCGAGTATGGCGATACCCCATGTGTGAGACTTTTACACAGCGTGGCCACATACAGAGGCCCAACATGCAGGGAGCACCATCAGGCGTTCTGGAACACCCAGACCAATTCTGACATTCCTCTACTACATGGAAAAATCATCATTTATTTGCTAGAAAATTACATAGAACCCTAAAACATTATATATGCTTTTTTAGCAAAGACCCTAGAGAATACAATGGCGGCCGTTACAACTTTTTATCTTGCATGGTATTTTCGCAAACATTTTTTGAACACGTGTTTTAAAAATAAAAACCGTTTTGTGCTTAAAAAAAAAACAGTAAAGTTAGCCCAATTTTTTTTTTCATAATGTGAAAGATGAAGTTACGCCGAGTAAATAGATACCCAATATGTCACACTTCAAAATTGCGCACACTCATGGAATGGCGCCAAACTTTGCTACTTAACCACTTCCCTACGGCCGTACGACTATATACGGCCGCAGGGTGGTTCTAATTCTCTGGGGCGCCGTGTTTTCACGGCAGGCCTTTTCGTCGTTCCCAGCGCGCGCTCCAGAGAGTGCGCATCGGGGAACTTCTGTGCTGGCCATGTCCCTTGGACACAGCCAATCACAGATCGCCGCGAACGGCCAATCAGAGCGGCCGTTTGCGATGCGATCTGTGCGGCGAATGAGAGATGATCTCATATGTAAACATATGAGATAATTTCTCATTGCCGGCTCTCACAATGACGGCGTCCTGTCAGGGAGAGAGGAGACCGATCTGTGTCTCTTGTACATAGGGACACAGATCGGTCACCCCCCCCAGTCACCCCCCCTCCCCCCACAGTTAGAACACTATACAGGATACACATTTAACCCCTTTCCTCACCCCCTAGTGTTGACCCCTTCCCTGCCAGTCACATTTATGCAGTAATTAGTGCATATTTATAGCACTGATTGCAGTATAAATGTGAATGGTGCCAAAAATGTGTCAAAAGTGTCCGATGTGTCCGCCATGATGTCGCAGTCGCAATAAAAATCGCAGATCGCCGCCATTACTAGTAAAAAAAAAACCTAAAAAAATAATTCTTCTGTCCCTTATTTTGTAGGCGCTATAATTTTTGCGCAAACCAGTCGCTTATTGCGTTTTTTTTTTTTACCAAAAATATGTAGAAGAATACGTATCGGCCTAGACTGATTTTTTTTTTTTTTTTTTTTTTTTTTTAATTGGGCTATTTTTTTATAGCAACAAGTAAAAAATATTGTATTTTTTTTTTTCAAAAATGTAGTCCTTTGTTTATAGCGCAAAAAAAAGAAACCGCAGAGGTGACCAAATACCACCAAAAGAAAGCTCTATTTGTGGCGAAAAAAGGACGCCAAGTTTGTTTGGGAGCCATATCGCATGACCGCGCAATTGTCAGTTAAAGCGACGCAGTGCCGCAAGCTGAAATTTCATCTGGTCAGGAAGAGGGTATACATGCCCAGTAAGGAAGTGGTTAAAAATCCCCATAGGCGACGCTTTAATTACTTTTATTGGTTACATGTTTTTAGTTACGGAGGAGGTCTAGGGCCAAAATTGCTCTCGCTCTAACGTTCGCAGAGATACCTCACATGTGTAGCTTGAACACCGTTTTCATATGTGGATGGGACTTACGTATGCGTTCGCTTCTGCATGCGAGCACACGGGGACAGGGGTGCTTTAAAAAATGGGTATTGCAGGATATTGGGGTATTGCAGAGTATCGCGCAGGGTATTGGGGTATTGCAGAGTATTGGGGTATTGCAGAGTATTGGGGTATTGCAGAGTATTGGGGTATTGCAGAGTATTGGGGTATTGCAGAGTATCGCGCAGGGTATTGCAGAGTATCGCGCAGGGTATTGCAGAGTATCGCGCAGGGTATTGCAGAGTATCGCGCAGGGTATTGCAGAGTATCGCGCAGGGTATCGCGCAGGGTATTGCAGGGATGGTTGAGCTGGGATGGATGGATCTGTGACTTCATTTGTCACAGATCCAACCACAGCGCTGCTGCTGCCACCCGCTCCCCCCCCCCTCCTCTCACACTGTACCGAACGGATCACGGTAAATTGCTGCTGATAGCGGCCGTTTACCACGTGATCGCACCGTCAAATGACGGCGCGATCACTTGTAAATAAACGGCGTCATTTGATGACGCCGGTTTGTTTACAAGTTTGTTTACAAGGCAATTTACCATGATCCGTGATGCGCCGGTTCTTCTAGACCCGGCGAGCACGGACACTTCCGCGAGCGCGTCCCAGGGGACGCGCAATCGCGGAAGTGCACGACGTCGTCCCAAGATAACTCCACCGTGATGTACCAGTAAAATGTCTACAGCGCGGTGGGCAAGTGGTTAAGACTACACATAATACTGAGGTGCCTTGTCGTAGCCTATGCGTGTGCATTGCAAATGTGTGCAATAAACTGCTGTTTGTAACGTGAACTGTTAGGACAGTTCGGTTTGTTGAGCTAAGAGTATTTCTTTGTTTTTGTTTAGTAGTAATGTTTGCTTTCTATGTTCTCCTGTGTAGGTTTTTATTCGAGTTGTGAGTGAGTGAAAAACGTATATAGCGCATCACATGCGAACTTAAAGGAACACTTTTTATTTTATTTTTTTAAATAACAAACATGTTATACTTGCCTCCACTGTGCAGCTCGTTTTGCACAGAGTGTCCTCTAATCCTGTCTTCTGGGGTCCCTCCGCGGCTGTATCAGGTCCTGCTCGCAAAAGCATTCCACCGTAATGCGAGCGAGATCGCACGGTGGAAAGCTTTTGCAAGCACGGCCGTCATCCGATGTGATTGACAGCAGCGCCAGCCAATGGCTGCGCTGCTATCAATCTGCCCAGCCTAGCCAATCAACGGGCAGGCTGGGAACCGAAGAGGATGATGTGGACGCGCCCGGGAATTTCGAACGGTCAGGTAAGTAAAACGGGGGCTCATGGGGGTGGGGGGGGGGGTTACCAGCGGATGTTTTTTCACCTTAATGCTTAGGATGCATTAAGGTGAAAAAACATTTACCTTTACAACCCCTTTAATCGCCATTGGGCGCTCGTGAGTTGTTGTTTTTTCCTTTTACAGGTCAAAAAGGACTTGGTAGGTTGGCTAAACTGACTCTGATATATGCTTTTTTATGTGATCTCGTTTTCAAAAGCAGACCAGGCGGATGTGGCTAACCTACAGTGTTTCTACCCACCACCCATGTACAGCATGCTGTCGCTATGTGCATTGTTTTGCATTGTACAAAGTGTCTAGCAATCCTTGTCTTTTTTTTTTTTTCTTGTACGTTTTACCACCCTTTTTTAAAAAAGAATTGACTGCCCAAATCAACATGCTTGATTGCATGAAAATGCAAATAGTTTTTTGTCTCGAGTTTTTGCTTCTGGAGAGTACTCGGGTGCTTGCCTTAATGTGGCAAAGATCTCTTCTGATTTGGCAACTCAACTTGGAAGCAGGGCTTGTGTTGTCAGATTTTGTTTGCATCAAACGGATTTTAAAATCCTACACAGATTTGAGAATGCAAAAGCCGCTTGGAGCAAGTCAGGAGGTCAACTGCAGGTCTAATGCACCTGTCATTGACTTCTGAAGAAGATCTCACAAGTGTTTTATATTGATTGCATTGATGGAACCCAAAGTCCATGATCACTGCAGGCCCCCTAATATGGCTTTTCTTTGAACATGCAATATTCTAAAATGATGACCATTTTTTATCTTGCTGCAGTCTCATATAATTTTAAAGTGGAGTTCCACCCAAAAGTGCAACTTCCACTTTAAGTACTTCTTACCCCCCTTACATGTCACATTTGGCATGTCATTTTTCATTTTATTCTGGTTTTGACAGGTACCCAGCTCCCACTTCTGCTCTGGCCCGCCTAGTCGACTCTTCCTCTCCCCCTAGGCCCCTCCCTCCCTGCAATCTTCTGGGACAGTTCACAGGTCCCACAAGATTGCACAGCCATTCACAACGTGCAGCGTTCACCCAGCTGTGAAGCCTAAAGCTGTCAGTCGGGTGTCCACAGTTGTAATTCCAGCCCCGCGGACAGGGGGACAGGAGTGAGGCCTTTTTGACCTTTAATAAACGCAGAATAGAGTGTAACTCTTTATTATCTTTAAACTGAACTTCTGTTCACTTGGCATTTATTTTATTGGAGCTCATGAAATCTATTATGAAATGTTGTTGGATGATTTAAAGCTAATCTCTGGGCAGAGGTTATCCTACCCACTCATCACCCTTCCACCCAATAGCCTACCAATGTTGTGTTTGTTATTTATTTTGTTGTTTTTTTCCAATAAGACTTTAAAGCGTTACTAAACCTACAACAGTAAAATCAGTCTGTATATGCAGGAAAAAAAACTTGTACTCGCTGTGGAACCTAAGGGGTTAATCTTCCTTCATTGTGTAAAAAAGCTGTTTGATCCTGTCTTCTCTGATCCTCCTCTTCCACTTTTCCAATATTTTGCCTGATCATACAGGCTGCACATATTCAGTTTTGTGTGTATTGCTAGAGAGTGTGCTGATCACATCAGTCTGTGTCAGCGCCATCTGATTCCTGTCGTCATGTCACCCTACTGCTGCATTCTTCAGGACTTTAGAATATTTGAACACTGGAGATCGAATTAAAAGTGTTTACATGAGTCAGGCAGTGCACTGGGCACTCAGTGAAGGACCCTCCCACTCTGCCGGGAGAAAGTGATGAGACTCGGGCACATCATCTGAAGACAGATGAAGGGATAGGGACTTTTAGATGGGGATTAGATGGGGGTGGGGGATATGATGCCTGGGAACATCTTTAAAGTCGATGTAAACCCAATTCATGAAATTTAAGCTGGGCACATATATCTGCAGTGTTTTGTTATCTCTCTTCAATGAACTAAGTTCCATAGTTCTCTTCTGAACTGTTCCTCTGTTATCGGCCTAATAACTCAGGACAAATTCTCAGACCTTTTAGACAAAAGCAGCCTGAATCTTTTGTCCAGGGAGGTTGCTAACATAGATTAGCAGAGAGCTGGTCCTATTACAAAACACCTCTGAGGGTCTCTGCCTATGATGAGAGGGGGTGTGTGCCTTTCCTCCAATCAGCAATTTTAGCCATCTTGGCTGTATTCCCAGACCTCACACTCTGTATTAACCAGTAAGGATGAACTCTGGTGTGTTCTCAAAGCCCACATGCAGAACCCGCCAGGAAGTCGGCACTGCGCTAATCACAGGCAGTGAGACATTTCCCAATCTCTGTAGCAGAGCATCGGGACAATATCTCCCTGCCTGTGATTAGCACAGCACAGTTCCGACTTCCTGCACGTGGGCTTTGCGAACACGCCAGAGCTCATCCTTATTAACCAGGAAGAGAAAATCTAACACAATCTCAACTCTCTAAACCATGTATAAATGTAAAACCTATGTAGGGAGATTTGGTTCATCTGTGTATCATCTGAGGCTGTTCTCTGGGTGCATGGGGGGTTTACATTCACTTTAAGGATTTACATTTTTTGCCAAAATTCATTTCTATGTAATGGTACATAAATTACAAGGAGCCGCTCTTCTAAAAAAGTTGGTTGCCTGTCTGCCATACTATGCCGCTTGAATAGTTTGACTATCAAAGGACCCAGACGTGTGCAGATTGGGATTCCAGTCTTTGCTGGGTTATTCTAACACAGTACTGAAGCCGTGGAGCAGTGTGCGTGCGTGTGTGTGCTTTATTTGTATATAAATCTATCTAAGTTGTCCAACATTTCTGCATTTCAAAATATAGAACGCAGCGAACACCTGTGTAACCTGTTTTTACGCAATTGAGCTGACTGCGTTTTCTCTTTAGCAACAACAATGCGTCGCCACGTCCAGCTGTAGTCTTCTTCTTCATTGCTAGGCTGAAATGGGGCAATCCATTGTGATTGTATTGAATATACAAAGTTTCTCCTACTTCCAACTAGATGAGCAAGTAAACCCCTTTTAAAAATACATTTTCTAATTTTGATATGTTTTTCTGCATAGTTCCCCAAGAAACGTTGACTGAAGTCTCCTTAATGCTCTGGTTTGGTTTGGTGACATTTAACTTTAGTACATTGTAATACAGTAAAAGATCCATTCTTCACTCTCCTCACTACTGTACTGTTTGAAATAAAATCCCCTGCAGACGTGGTTGTTAAGTAGTTCTGTTTATTGGAAGACTTTATTCTCATTCCCAAGTGATACCTGGCCGTCAGCAGCATTTCTCTATATTATCCATCTGTAAGGAATTGTCTGGTGTACAGTGTCTTCCCATTAAGTCTAAATCCTCTTCCCTTTTTTTTTTCTCACCTAAAGATTCCTGATCATGGCCTCCTCCTCGGTTCCAAGGTTCACTTCAAACTCCTTGGAAACTGCCTCGATCCGAAGGGTAAGTCTTAACTCGCAGTTAATGTTTACAACCGAATGTCTTGGAGCACTCTCTCTTGCAGAATGTGAGATATGCAGAGGTTAGTAGAAGGATCATTACACAAAGCTTTGAAATATTTAACACTAAGACTTCATATTGTATGTAGAAATGAGCTATCAAACTCACTAAAAGTGGCATGGATTGTTTGGTTGGCCCAAGATGTGGTAATCTGAATCTATCTTACAGTATATTTGGGGGGCATTGGTGTGTAAATCCACGGTCATGTTTTTATTGCTGCCTGTGTGCCTATTAGATCACTCCCTCTAATGGATCAGACCAAAATTTTGAGCTGCCACCAGAACAGCAACAGAGGGGACATTTTGCAATGAGACGTGTTCACGTAATAACTGTTTAAGAGTTGAAAAAAAAACATCCTCTGGTATCCTGGTAAAGTGCATTAAGTGTAGGATGAAAACAAAAGTCTCCTGCGCTTCGGTATTTTTTTGAAAGGTGCTATGAGTTGAGTTCATTTAGACGATAGCTTCCAGAGTCTTGCAGCCCTCCTCAGAATCGTGGGAATTCATAAGACTAAGGAAAAAGAAAAAGATGGAGGGTGCACCGACCTAGTGTGATACCGCTAAGTGAATTTTTATTAAAATATTAAAATCAATCATTATACTCACAATGTGGAGTTAAAATCAGTCTTAAAAGGACAGTACAGCAGAAATCCAGCAACATCAGCAGAGCTTGATAATCACTTGAATCTAAAGTCGATGTTAGGGCTGACGCGTTTCAGGGGCGTACCCCTTTCCTCAGAGCTTGGTGGTCTGCAGTGCTTAAGTGTAGGATCACACTGACTGCGGGTAAGAAATCTGAACTCGCACGGTGTCAAACCGGCAATGCAGTCTGACTTTGGGGGGTGATTTGACAGACCTCTGTACGTGTTGCTGCACAGATGTCAATTCAAGTCGCCCCCGAAGTACAGGGACTACTTTTGGCAATCAGTGCAGTGCCGCGAAGTCTGCGCACCGATTCGGGCGGTGCTATTGCTGGCAATAGCCACCGACTTGGCACAATGTGAACGTGGGCTAAACCCTATACATGAAATGTCTAAAGATGTGGAAGTAAAACATCTGCTCCTGATTGTAAACACAATTTGACCCCATTCCTATCTCGGCTCAAAGCTCAAACTTTGGAGGAGTCTCCTGAAGCCAAACGCATAAAGCTTAGCGTTCTGGAGCTTTTTTTTTTTCGTAGCTCTAATTGGGTAGATTGGTGCGTTTTTGTTCCCTAGAAGTGCATGGAAACGCTTAAAGGGGTTGTAAAGGTTTTTTTTTTCTAAATACCAGTGGCGTCTTCAGCTTTCATATTTAGAGGGGGGACAGGGACAAAAGTAGGGGGGCCATTTCTAAAATTCAATTATATTTAATATCTCCTGGGGCACTTTACTACGATCCCACAATGGACCCCCTCACAGCCCTTTGAACTATCTTGCTTTGCATGTAATGAGTCTATTTGATATATTAGTTTCACCATTTTAAGTTGCATTAGTGAAATAAATGAACTTTTGCACGATATTTTAATTTTTTGAGTTTCACCTGTGTATATATAATCAACCGTATGTTCAGCAGCCATGTGGGCTCTATGCCTGTAAAGTGTGGGCTTTGATCAATAAAATCACTGATATTTAAAACTAGGATTTGACTAGGAGCATCACCTGGATTGCATTCCGATCAGCTTGTCGGAGAAGGCTCCACTGCTGCTAAGCAGCCTGCAGGGAGCTCGACCGTCTACAACCAATACAGATGTGCTTGGGTGTATTTGAAATTCCACATGCCCGATCCCGCCAGGAAGCTCCACAGTGCTAATCGCAGTCGAGACATTTCCTGATCTGTGCAGAGCTGCGGACCGGGAAATGTCTCACTGCCTGTGATTAGCTCTGTGCAGTGTGGGCTTCCTGGTAGGCTCTGGCATGTGGAATTATGAACATGCCCAGCCCATCTCTAACAAATTGTGGTGGCCCTCTTGTACATCCGCCCCATAAAGTAACCAGCACTGGGTTCCTATGTGCTGCCGCTGCTGCCATGGAGACAGAGACCAGCGCTGTGAATAGCCAGGACAGGAACTCTGGTTGTTCCAGCACTGGTCCACACTGGGAGGATTCCCCTATCCACCTATAACGTGTAGATGGGGAATTGTATCTTTTTTTATTTTTATTCAATCTAATAGTTAAATGAAAAAAAGTGATCAATGTATGGGCTGCCTAAGAGCTAAGACCAGCCATAGACAGTTTAAATCTCAGCTGGTTCAGCAGGAACTGGCTGAGATTTGAACCATTAATGAGCAGATTATCTTATGATTATCACTAGTGGTTGCTGTATAGACACTAGTGATGATCACTGTTTGTCGGGAGAATACAATTGCTGGGCAGGAGGGATATTCCCCTGTCACCACTGACTGTGCTGACAGGGGAATCATGCAAGTTTCTTTACTGCAATCTGTGAATGCAGGAAAGAAATGTGCACCGTATATTACCTGCCTAATTGAAAGTGAAAGTAAATTTTGAATGTCTTGAAAGAACAGGAGAGGGGTAGGGAGACAGATGGGGGAGAGAAGGGATGGAGATAATGCAGTTCAGTGATTACAGTGCACACACTTGCCCACGGTTCAAGCTAGAATCTCAGCCATCATTCACACACAGCCATCAATGCTGCTAATGCGGGACTAAAAGGAGGAGGAAGAGCTGTATTCCTCCCTGCTCTCGTATGTGAGGAGAGTGAGGGGGGGGGGGGTGGCTGGACTCGCTGTTTATTTTCTATGTCTGAATTTATCACTTCCTGTTCCTCTTCGGTAAGCTGTTCTGGCTGACTAACCCCCAGCCAGAAAGGCTTGGATGACGGGGGCAAGCTTACTGAGGAGAATCAGGAAGTGAGAAATTCAGACAAAGAAAAAAACATTTTTAGAAGTGAAATCGAAGGGAAAAGTAATTGAACCAACAATGAACTAACTTTAAAGGAACCTATTCTGAAAATAAAAAACGAACATTTACAACCCCTTTTGGTTTAGTGTTTTTAGCAGGGTTATGTTTTGTCGTAAAAAAAAAAAAAAAAAAAAAAAAATAACACCAACCCCTAACTCAAATATTATCCCCTAATATTAACCTCCTACCCTAAACCTAACCCCTAATCTAACAAAATAAATGCATAATAATAATAGTAGTAAATAAATAATAATAAAAATTAATAGATTTGCCCCTAACCATAACGTAAACCCCTACAAAAAATGTATGAATAATAAAAGTGAAACGCTCCAGTATTGTGTTGGCAATGTTCCATTGCGTTGTGTGTGTTTTATTTTATTTGCTAACTTTGACTTCATAATACAGATTGTGTTATAATAAACATGTATATCTAAATCATATGACATGCTAGTGATACTGCTGCTGATGGTAACTTGCCAGTATGAAAAAGAGGGGTTTGTGGGACTTTAAATGAGGGAGCGGCATTTCAAAGGGAATAATAACATAAATATATCATGTACTGTAACTTAATTTTTATTAATATCTTAAATATTTGTCAGATTTTGTATCAAATAGATAGGTAGTCACAAGGCTTACTCTAAATATTCTGCTCATAGCATGCAATACAGAAAACAGACATGGCAGATATACATGGTAAAATGAATCATTTAAAAAACATGAAATATAGGCAGGTGACTGTTGGCATCTAGTGGCACTCTACGCGTTTCCTGACATTTCAGCCATTCATCAGGAGAGTTTTAAAGCAGTATACTGGAAATAAAAATAAACACGGATAAATAATAATGCCTTATGAATAGGGAAGGACAGGGACATGTCCCAACAAGATGGAAACAGTTGGGAGACTTATTATACATCCTCAAGACTAGTCCGGTATCTGCCAAGGAAAAAGGGGGGGGGGGGTTCGGGCATGTCTCGCCCGGGGTTTATTTTTATTTCCAGTATACTGCTTTATAACACTCCTGATGAATGGCTGAAATGCCAGGAAACGCATAGAGTGCCGCTAGATGCCAACAGACATCTGCCTATATTTCATATGTTTTTTTATTTCATTTTACCATGTATATCTGCCATGTCTATTTTCTATTTTTGTATTGCATGCTAGGAGCAGCATATTTAGAGTAAGCCTTGTGACTACCTCTCTATTTGGTACAAAATATCTGACATGTATTTAAGATTGTAATAAATATATCATGTACTGTAACTTAATCTTTGTTATTCCCTTTGATATGGCACGCCCTCATTTAAAGTCCCACAAACCCCTCTTTTCCCATATACCAAATCAGGGATGGAGGCCGCCGTGTGTGTGTGTGTGTGTGTGGTCACATCCATTTATGGTAACATGCCAGTGTGTGGCCAAAAACAATCCACTTGCATTTTTCTATGGCACCACCCACTGGTGGGAGCGGGGAGGCATCGCTCCTTCACTGACCAGCAAACACTTTTTTACTTATATTTTTATGTATTTTAGTCTTAATTGATGCTGTCCCTGGCAAGTTGATCCCAGCAATAGGGTTGCTAGTCTGTCGTAGGCCTTAACACACATCTGCCATTCCATCTACCTGTTTAAAATCCGTTTTTTTTTATTTTTTATGCAACAGCCAAGAGATGGTTTAAACCAAGAGCCCAATGATGAAATCCCCCTTCTACCTGGAGAAGCACTTGTGACAGGTGAGTTTGTGAAAAAAGTCCATGTATGCATTGCGTTTATAGTCTCCTAGAAATATGAAAACATAGCTGTTTGTTATATAATAAGTTTCTGTGCTTTTCTTGTAATTCAGTCCAGCCTAGGCTACTTGTGTGCATTTTTGTCCAGCCAAGAAAGCATCCTAGCAAGATTGTACGACAATAATCTATTTTACCGGAGTAGTTGGCATCCTTGGTTAGCATTCAGTTTCACATGACATTTGTAATTGTTTAGTAGCTTTAAACTAACCTAAGTTAGTATACATTTTTTTTATTTTTTGTTTGTAGATGAGGCAATGTAATTGCATACTGCTTACTAATTACAAATGTCACTTTTAGCTGAGTATGCAATTGTACTGTAGTTTTTATCTTGCAATCTTCTTCTGTAGTCAGTTCATTTTATTGAGGCTACATTGGTCATGCACTTATGGAAATGTTGCAGGTTCAGCAGGGACCACATGAATTTCGATCAGTGTAACCATGTAACTTCAGTTCAGTTCAGTTCTATTTAGTTTTAGTTGTATTTTAGTCTACTAAAATCTCTAGTACATTTTAGTCGACCAAAATCGAATGGGTTTAGTTAAATTGTAATGCATTATTTAAGAATTTCTCTAGAATTGCCAAACCTATAATAATAATCCTGGCGTAAAAAATCTAACATGTCATTTATGGTATAGGGTTTGAACATGCACTAGACACAGATTTACCCTGCAAGATATACAACGTCATAAATAAAACCAAAGTTTCATAAACATAATGCTTTTTGACAAAACAAAAGTGCAACTTTAAAATATATTAAAAAAAAAAAAATAACAAAAACACACTCTAAACTATTCGTTATTGTGGCCATTCCTGCTCGACAAAAGCGGTGTTTATTTGGACAGCAACATTTTTTTCTTCTACTAAATTAAAGCGGAGCTCCACCCAGGAAAACAACATTTTCCCATGTTGTTTAAAAAAATTAAATAAAAAAAACCTGAAAAAAAAAATACTCACCTGAAATACCTGTTGCTATGCGGAAGTCCGTAATCTGCCTCTTCCACTCCGCGGTGCCTTTTCTTCTTGTCCTTCTCCTTGTGAATGGGGCGCACTGCTTTCTGGGAACTGTGTGTGTTCTCAGAGAGCAGCGCGCCCATTCACAAGCCAGCGTGAGACTCTTTCCCATAGTGTGAATGACGGCGCGGGACCCGGAGCGATCGTGGGACCGGCATCGGGGGGCCCATCAGCGTGGGCAAGTAGGACAAGGTAAGTGTCCTTATTTAAAGTCAGCAGCTACACTGTTAGTAACTGCTGACTTTAAAAACAAAAAAAAATTGCGGCTGGAGCTCCGCTTTAACACTATTTTAGTCGATTTTGAAATGCAACTAAAATGGCATTTTAATCAAAACTATGACTAAATTAACTTTTTACGTCAAAATTAATACTGCACTACCCCAAAAAATAAGTAGGGGGCATCTAATAAGCGGCTGAAAGAAATTAACAATAACAAATAGTTTAGTGTGTGTGTGTGTTGTTTTTGTTGTTTTTGTATGTATTTTTTTTTTTTTTTTTTTAATGTATTTTAAAGTTGCACTTTTGCTAAGTGCCGTTTTCACACTGGGCGGCTTCAAAGTCGTCCAAATTAAGAAGCCACCACGCAGAGCGCGACCTCAGTGCCGCTTGCAAGCTACTTCTTTAAGAGAAGTCAATGCAAGCCGCTCTGGATTTGCCCCAAAGTAGTACAGGAACCTTTTTTAAGTCTAATCGACTTGAGTCGCTCCCATTAGAACGGTTCCATTGCACTGCATGGAGTGTGACTTGCCAGATGGCTAAGTCGCCTGACGGATTGCCCCGGTGTGAACCGGCGCTAAGGCATTGCCTACTTTCAAAATTGGAAACAATTTATACAAATATCATTTATTTGCAGCAAAGTTAAAACATAAAAACATCAAAGATCCTCTCTGGCAGAGCACACCTATCCATATAAAGCCAGCAGTGGAATAGAAGAAAACCTTTTTCAAATAAAAAAACAAAGAAGTTAGTCCCTCATGAACAGTATGTGTACAACATGGTAAATCCCCAAAAATAAAGTACAGCTCTCACTCACACAGGTCCTATACATAAAACCTCATCCTAATAAAATATTGTAACGGTATGGCCCGTGGGACCCAGAGGCTCTTGAAGGATGTGGAGTACTCCCGTGTCAGCTTCACCAATGACTCTTGCATCTAGGGTCATCCTATGTCCACTAGGGGCATAGGATGACTAAGCAATGATATCTCGGATTACATGAGATGGGACAATTAATCATAATTTATGTATTGCAGGATATCTTGAAATATTACACGTTGTTCATTTTGAACCCAACAGGTCAATAGAACATAGACTGTTGAGGTGCTAATTAAGTCTGCTACTGTAGTGATGTGAATTGGAGCTTGGTAGACAGCCTGGCTTCTAAAGACCTTTTCATTGTGTATGCTAATGACACTGTATTGTGTGAAAGTCTATTGATGATACTATGTGATGTGAATTAGCACCCTCTAAAAGTCAGACGTCTGACTTGCGTTTACTAAAGGAATGTGTATTGTGTAGCAGGTGAGAATTGCTTATCACGGAGTCAGAATGTCTGTCTAAGATGAGGATTGAGGGGGACTCGTTAGGAACCATTGTGAGATATTGTGGGTGGAGTGTTTCATTGTCCTTTTGATTACTGCAACATGCTTTTGGTTGCTAACTGTATAAAAGCCTGAGTTTTACCATTAAAAGATCTGTCTGTTTGAAACCAGAGAACAGAGCTGTGTCTCGTTCTTCTGGGGGAAATCCAATGGGTCCTGTCTGCTGGATTGTGGAGTATCGGAAGCTGTCTTGGGTTGGTGGAATGAAATATCATAAACCGTGTTAACCCCTGACCGTTAGAAATATGATGAACATGGAGTCACACACACCCCTCTAATCGCATTGTCCTTAGAAGATGATGTAAATACATATGAAGTCTGGATTGTATAGGGGAGCAACTACTTTTCTATGTTGCATTTTTTTATATATCTCCTTTTTTTAAGATGGACCATGGAAACCCAAGACAGGGGATTGTTATATAAAGTTTAATTTACATATGGTGTTACTTTGATGTTCTGTCACTGGAAGAAACATGTTAGTGATGTACTTTCTATATCATTGGTTTATCCATAATTGCTTCTGATTCTGGTTACATGTACTGTGTTTTCTTCTTTTTTTTTTTAACAGATAAAGATGTAATTTACATGTGTCCCTTTAATGGTCCAGTAAAAGGGAGGCTATTTGTCACAAACTATAAACTGTACTTCAAAGGTGAGGAGCCGGTAAGTTAAAACCACCATTGCCAACCACCATACAACCATGCTACAACATCTTGCATGGGTTGTTTGTTTTTTCTACCTTCCTTCCTTTTTTTTTTTTTTGTTTTGATTTGACCATTCCATTCAAAGCCATAATACAAGACCTACACTATTCTTCATTTGGGACAAATGTTTTGTGTAATCACTTTTGTGGCTTTCTAGGCACATCCAAGTATTGAAGGTCACACAATTCTTCCCCCTCCCGCCGACATCCGGTGCTTCTCCGGGCTCTCCCGTGCCTTCGGGGGCCCGGAGAACGAATCGTCCGGTGTCGGCAGGAAGCATAGAGATGACTGGTGACCAGATGGTCACCAGTCATCTCTATGACCGTCGGAGGACCCGGGGGAGCGATTGTGGTGACGTCACGCCCGGGTCCCCATAAGTAAACAAAGCCGTGATTGCAGCTGTAAGCAACCATTCATGAGATCGGTGAATTTTTTTTCACCGATCTCATGGTTTCCAGCCTGGAGGAGAGATGTGACCCCGCATCTCTCCTTAAAGAGGACCTGTCGCACACATTTCCTATTACAAGGGATGTTTACATTTCTTGTAATAGGAATAAAAGTGGAAAAAAAAATTGAAAAAAAGTGTAAAAATAAGTCAAAAAAATAAAAGATAAAAAAAAAATTAAAACGCCCCTGTCCCCGATAGCTCGCGTGCAGAAGCGAACGCACACGCAAGTCCCGCCGACATATGTAAACGCCGTTTAAACCACATAAATGAGGTATCGCCGCGTGCGTTAGAGTGCCAGCAACGAATCTAGCACTCCTCTGTAAATCTAAACTGGTAACCTATAAAAAAATAGATAAAGCGTTGCCTATGGAGATTTTTAAGTACCGAAGTTTGGCGCCATTCCATGAGTGTGCGCATAATTAAAGCGTGACATGTTGGGTATCTATTTACTCGGTGTAACATAATCTTTTTTCACATAATAAAAAAAAAAATAACTTTACTATTTTTGTTATTATTTTTTTCATTCATGAAACAATTTTTTTTACAAAAAAAAGGCGTTTGAAAAATGATTGCGTAAATACCGTGCGAGATAAAACGTTGCAATGACCGTCGTTTTATTCTCTAGGGTGTCTGCTAAAAAAAACATATATATAATGTTTGGGGGTACTGCGTAATTTTCTAGCAAAACAATGCTGATTATTACATGTAGGAGAGAAGTGTCAGAATAGGCCCGGTATGGAGGTGGTATAAAAGCCAGGTATTGAAGTGGTTAAGCAACAGTGGCTTGGCATGACCAATCTGCAACAGGAGGTGCCATTCCTGGCCGGTTCTTCAGGTAAAAAGTTTGCAACAGGTCACAGTTATTTGTTTAAAAAACTCCAGTGAAACATGACACCAAACAAACCAAATAGATCAATTTTTAGAGTATGCGTACACCCTAAATTTGAGTCAGTTAACTGAAAAATATGTATCTGAGACCTTATAAATAGTAACTAGTTGGAACGTCCCATATTTGCAACAACCACAGCCAAATACTTATTGTAGTTGCTGATCAGACCTGCATAATGGTAAGCAGGTCAATAAATGGCATTTCTTTTACAACTACAATGATCATTCAAACATTGCAAGGTGTCCAGGCCCTGAGGTGGCAATTGGCCCTTTTCCACTATATTGCCCAGATGGGACACCTTATCCCTTCTGGGCAATATAGTGGAGAAGGGCCAATTGCCACCTCAGGGCCTGGACACCTTGCAATGTTTAATGAATAATTGTAGTTGTAAAAGAAATGCCATTTATTGACCTGCTTACCATCATGCAGGTCTGATCAGCAACTAAAATAAGTATTTGGTTTGTGGTTGTTGCAAATGGAGTTTTGTTATGTGCAAACAGCATATTGTACTTTTTACTATGCAACCAACACGCCCCATCTATCCTTTTCAGCCAAGGAAGCTGCCATCTTAGCCTTTGTTTTGCAATTGTAATGGTGGTGCACATGTGATCATTTGACACCATCCATTTGATGGTTCGACAGTTTGGTTGAGAGCCCAAGCAAATTTAACAGTTGGCATTCCTACCATTCCAGAAATATACCTGTTGTTTTTAAACCATAAAATCGATGGGTTTAGTTTGGCTTTAACAAGTTTTCCGGTACTCTTGTAAAACTTTTGGAAAGTATTGAGCAAACCGAAGACTGCTAGATAGAACATTAGACCCCTTTCACACTGGGGTGTTTTTCAGGCACTTTTGGGCTAAAAATAAGGCCTCAAAAAGTGAAGATGTGCGATGTTATAGGAAGTATTTATGAAATATATTTTTTTTTTGCAATATACAGTGCATGTTATACAACTGCAACCATGTGTTTTGACAAGTTTCTTATCACTGCAAAGAAAATCTCTCAATTGTGATATTTCAGATATTGGCGAGATGTGACCCTTTTAATATTTTGGCAAGCGGGCTGATGCTTTCTAAATTATTAAGAGTTAAAGGGGTTGTAAAGGTTTGTTTTTTATTTTCTAAATGGATTCCTTTAAGCTAGTGCATTGTTGGTTCACTTACCTTTTCCTTCGATTTCCCTTCTAAATGTTTTTTTTTCTTTGTCTGAATTTCTCACTTCCTGTTCCTCCTCGGTAAGCTATTCTGGCTGACTAACCCCCAGCCAGAATGGCTCTGGTGATGGTGGAAAGCTTACTGAGAAGAAACAGGAAGTGAGAAATTCAGACAAAGGGGGAACATTTTTTTTGAAGGGAAATGGAAGAAAAAGGTAAGTGAACCAACAATGTACTAGCTTAAAGGAAACTATTTGGAAAATAAAAATGAACCTTTACAACCCCTTTAATCGTCTGATTTTATTCATGTTGTCTCTTTTTTCATATAGGAGCCATTAATAGTATTTGACGTACCCCTTGGTGTCATAGTAAGGATTGAGAAGATGGGCGGTGCCACAAGCAGAGGAGAAAATGCCTATGGTCTAGATATAACCTGCAAAGTAAGTATATTATTAAGTTCTGTGTTTGAAGCCCAACTCCAGGCTTCTGTCCCCTTTTTTTTTTTTTTTTTTAAATAGTTTGTATGGGCCAAGTGGATCCAAACAAACAATTGCTTTCTCTTACAAACTGTGTGTAGCATCAGCTACATACAGTATACAGAGCTGTGTTCTGGCAGCTGGACGGGGACTTCTGTCCTGTCCTGGAACTAAATTGAGTCGGCCTGAGCACAGCCATCCACAGAAAGCTTGGTATTTTCTGAACGAATATAAGGCTTCCTTATTGACTGAGGTGGACAGATGGCTGGATGGCAGAGGAAAGCTTCCTGTGAATGGCTGAAGGCAGGTACACGCGGACTGGTTCAAGAGAAACCGGCCGACATTCCTATCCTATTATCCTAATCACATAAGTTTTTTTTTTTTTTTTTTTTTTTTTTTTTTTTTTTTTTTTACCTTGATGAAAAGAATGCTTTTAGAACCACTTCAGCTGTGCTTTTTCAAAAAAATTTAAATCAGATTGTGTTGCCTTATGATTTTCAGTTCATGCTAACATATACATGGTGTGGCAGCATAAAAAAAAGCTGTATTTTGAAGCCTTACCTTTTCATGTTATCCGTATAAATATACCAGGGTATTTCCATGTGTTTTTGTTTCTGTGCTATTTTGAGAAGGCTTCTGCATCTTTTCCCCCAAATCTAGGACATGAGGAACCTGCGTTTTGCTCTGAAACAGGAAACGCATAGCAGAAAACAGATATTTGAGGATCTAACGAGACATGCCTTTCCCCTGTCACACAGCTTGGTATGTACATTAATGCTTAAGAAACCACAATTACAATTCTGATGGTTAATTTTCTGCCTGTTTCTGTGAATGCCATTTTTTACAGTCACATTGAAAGTACTTTGCATATATGTGTTCTGATTAAGAATTTCATTACCTTTTTCAACTTGACAAAATATGCTATTTATTCTGACAAGCCTTGTACACTAAAAATGAATGAACCCTTTATTGTTACAATTTTAACAATTTATATATGAATGTTTTTATTTATTTTTTCATAATTGACAATTTTTAGTGAATTTTAGCGTTTTCAATACAAAATATAAAACGCAGATGAATGAAGAAAGAAAGGGGTTATATAAACAAACCTCTCCGGTAAGGGCATAAATGGTCTCAGTACAACAATTTAAACACAATGTCCGGTGGCATAATTAACTAGATCACAACACAGCCCAGGAACGCAATATCGGAAGTGCAGTAGTAATAGATTTTTTTTTTTTTTTTGTCAGACATTCCATATGCATGTACAGTCATAGATGAACTGCGTAGCCTGCTGTTCCGGAGAGAAAGGGAAAAAAAAAGGGGAAGGAAGAAAGGGGGAAGGAAAGTCCCCAATGGGCCTATCTCTCCTGGGCTCTAAGTGCACATGGTATACATAGTGGGGGAGGGGTCTTGTAGAATCAGGGTGGGTCCATCCATCGATGCCAAGGATCCCATGTCACCGATTTGTAGATCTAGTCAATCCCTCAATCTAGCCGACATAGACTCCATGACCTCCACATCCTTGATCCTGTCATAAAGTTCAGAAAGTGTTGGGGGATTACGTTGTCTCCATTGAAGGGCCACTAGACATCTAGCCGTTGTTACTATATGTGTGCCCAACTTTTTAGCCAAACTGGGACAAAGCCCACCTGATTCTTATTAATTAGAGAGGGGAGGACTTCATTCATTCAGAGGGATAGTAATTTCGTAAAAAAATTGGATCCGAATCCAGTAACTATATATAAATGTTTAGTTACCTTGGTGTCGCACGCTGCATAGCAATGTAGTGTTTGGCACTGGTGTGTTTTTTTTTTTTTTTTTCTCTCTTTGACAAAAAAATGTAATATACCCTCTCTGCAGCCATGGAAGGAGATTTCTGGGAGTTTAAGTGGATGTTTTAGAAGTCCTCTTTACTGCTTGTATGATATGCCATTTATTTGTCTGCTAAGTTGATACAGAATTTAAAGTAGAATTTTGAGCATCGCCTGAATTAAGTTTTCTGTAATAAGCATTTTCTATCTGGTGGTGATAGGGTTGCTGGGGATGCAAAGGTTTTCCTATTGCATTAAAGTGAATTGTAAATTTGTGATTGGTGTTAGTAGCCACATAACATAAAAGGAAGTTTTCACAATAAACGTAAAGCAGAAATCAAGCCAAAACAATAAAAATGAATAGCCCCTTAACAGATGAAATGGTAAAACCTGGCTTTTGCTGCAAAATTCTGCTTCCAGAGATCTCTCCCACAATCTCCTTTTTTTTTTTTTTTTTTTCTGTTCAGTAGTTGTCCTCAATCTGATCCAACCTACTTCCTCTGAGCCCAGATCATCATGGTTTTTCCCAGCCTGTGAGAGGTGGAACAGCATGGTGATGGGCTTATCTCTGTCGCCTTCTTTTCTCTTCCTATCGGCATGGTTTTTGTCAGCACATTAACTGATTATCTCCTTTTTTTACTGCTGCTTCCGCTCTCTATAGCCTTACTATGCAGGGACTTAAAGAGACCGATACCAGGTCAAACTTTGGTATTCGCACCACTGCTTTAATTTGTAACTTTTAGATCTGCTTAGAGTTCAGCTTTAAATCCAGGCAATCATAATTGTACAATTATGGAAGCAAGCCTGTCTCTCAGCCACAGCTTCTTTCTGAAAGACTGATTGTGTTTGTGTCATTCCACATGGCTCTTCCAAGGGTGCACAGGCTCCTCATTTTACCATCTCCAGGTAACTCCGAGACCATCATCCAAGCTTATGTTCTCAAGGATCAAGTTCCATAGTTTCCTCTCAATGGACACTCTTTTAGACCTGGGAGTGCTTCTTCAGCTTTTCAAAAAGAGCAACTGTTTCCCAAATTTGCAAGGCTGCCTGGTCATCTATTTGCATGTTCTGTTATGGACCGCTTCAGGCGTGAGGTCCTTCAGGTGGCTTTTTGAGCTGCAGGCAGTTCCTTGTCTTCTGTTGGCATTTGTTTGCCCCCACCCCTCAGTGGAACTGCTTCTGGATGTCCTGAAGTTAAAAGATTTGGTCTCCTCATGGAGGAGAGAGAGAAAAAGATGTGTCTACTTGCAGTAGAATCTGTTTTCTTGGAGTCTTTTAAGACCCCCTTCACACCTGCAGACCGTATGTCCGCTTCTTTCATCCATCCGTTTACGGATGAAAAAGGGACCTGCATTGATCCCTGTGAGATAGCGGGTGTCAGCAGATGAACATCCGCTGACAACCGATCTCATCCAGGTCCGCTATGCTCCGATTCTGCAGACGGAGGGAATCCTATTTTTTTTCCATCCATCATCGGGTGAACACGGAAAGACTGTCCGTGTTCATCCGATTTCCCCCCCCCCCCCCCATAGGGGAGAGCGGAGATCTGACAGGGTGGTCCCTGCAGAGTGTGTGGGGACCGCCCTGTCATCCGCCGGCTCAGCAGGGATCAATGGAGGGATACCTGCTGAGCAAGTGGAGGTTCACGGGGCAGATCATCGCGGATCCGTCGCGTGTGGAAGCACCCCTAGGAACATTGGTCCCAGCCCTATTTGTTTATCACCCTGCTCTTGATGCTGCTTTGTTAAAACAACTGAGGCATGCTTGCTGTCTAAAAAAAAATATATATATATATATATATATATATATATATATATATATATATCCAATCCAATCATGATCCCATTTTAAACTTTCCAGGAAGCTCTTGTGCTTTCAGTCCATGTGAAATGAGAGCAGTTCAGGTGTAGAGTACCTTTGTTTGACCCGCACTGCTATTTATAGTTCAATAATAATGACACATCCATCTAATACATACGACTGTCTCCAATATCACAATTCATTATTTAGAAGTAGTATATATAAACAAAACATGTTGAAAACTGGATATAAGGATATTGAATTTCTTGGTCTTCTGATCACAAGTTATTTTTATTTATTTTTCGTTTGCCACTCCTTACATTCACAGACCTGGAGGTCATTGATGTTGCTTTTGTTAATCTTTTTTGTAAAGCACACTTATATGCAGTTACAGTGTTACTAAACCCAGGGCCCTTCATTCATTATATCTGGTCTCCCACAGTACACAGAACACGGAAATGCAATTATTTTAGTCAATATAAACTGCTAAATACCCTTTTTCTCATCAGCAGTATATAGCAGTCTTGTGACTTCTATCAGTGTTCAGCCAAGCACTTGTAGCTTGTAGGAGGATATTTTTGACTGACCTATGAGACTGCAAGACCCCTGACCCTCTGTCTGAACAGTGCTGATTGGACCTGTGCTGATCACATGCACTCTCCTAAGTAAAAACCTCTTTAGCAATACACACCAAACTGAGCATGTGCACCCTGACTCCTTAGACTCTGTTAACATTATTAGAAGTCGGTGGAAGAAGGGGAGGATCAGAGAAGACAGGATCAAACAGCCTTATTACACAATGCAGATTAACCCCTTAGGTTCCACAGTAAGTGTAACAAGCATGCTTTACTGCATACAGACTGATTTTACTGTTGTGGGTTTAGTAACACTTTAACTGCAGCAGCAGCACCTCATCAGTCGGCTTTCATCAGAGTAATGATTTTGGGTATAAGGCTGCATTCACACCTGAGCGTGGCGTTTTCCCGCGATTTTGCTGCGTGTTTTGCCGCATTGTTTTTCTGCCGCGATTTGTTGGTGCGTTTTTTTTACCGCAATTTTGGACAGGTCTAGGGTCACCAATGTAAAAAGAGAAAAAATACGCTCAATTCGAGCGACAAAAAAGGGTCCTGAACTTGTTTGAGCTTCAGGCGTTTGGCGTCAGGCGTTTTGGAGTGGAGATGTGAACCATCTCCATTGAGAATAATGGATTTTTTTCCCCTCTAGCGTTTTGGAGCTTCAGGCGACAAAACGCTCAGGTGTGAATGCAGCCTGAATTGCTATATCTGATTACTAGTGTGGTTTACTACACTTTACAACATTGTTTCTTGTCTTTTGATAATAGGTCCCCCCCCACAGATGCAGCCGTGGTCCCGTCCCCCCCACAGATGCAGCCGTGGTCCCGTCCCCCCCACAGATGCAGCCGTGGTCCCCCCCCCCCCACAGATGCAGCCGTGGTCCCCCCCCCCCCCACAGATGCAGCCGTGGTCCCCCCCCCCCACAGATGCAGCCGTGGTCCCCCCCCCCCCACAGATGCAGCCGTGTCCCCCCCCCCCACAGTGCAGCCGTGGTCCCCCCCCCCACAGATGCAGCCGTGGTCCCCCCCCCCCCCACAGATGCAGCCGTGGTCCCCCCCCCCCCACAGATGCAGCCGTGGTCCCCCCCCCCACAGATGCAGCCGTGGTCCCCCCCCCCACAGATGCAGCCGTGGTCCCCCCCCCCCCACAGATGCAGCCGTGGTCCCCCCCCCCACAGATGCAGCCGTGGTCCCCCCCCCCCACAGATGCAGCCGTGGTCCCCCCCCCCCACAGATGCAGCCGTGGTCCCCCCCCCCCCCCACAGATGCAGCCGTGGTCCCCCCCCCCCACAGATGCAGCCGTGGTCCCCCCCCCCCACAGATGCAGCCGTGGTCCCCCCCCCCCACAGATGCAGCCGTGGTCCCCCCCCCCACAGATGCAGCCGTGGTCCCCCCCCCCACAGATGCAGCCGTGTCCCCCCCCCCCACAGTGCCCCCCCCCCCCCACAGATGCAGCCGTGGTCCCCCCCCCCCCCCCACAGATGCAGCCGTGGTCCCCCCCCCCCCCACAGATGCAGCCGTGGTCCCCCCCCCCCCCACAGATGCAGCCGTGGTCCCCCCCCCCCACCCCCCCCCCCCCCACAGATGCAGCCGTGGTCCCCCCCCCCACAGATGCAGCCGTGGTCCCCCCCCCCCACAGATGCAGCCGTGGTCCCCCCCCCCCCACAGATGCAGCCGTGGTGCAGCCCCCCCCCCCCACAGATGCAGCCGTGGTCCCCCCCCCCCACAGATGCAGCCGTGGTCCCCCCCCCCACAGATGCAGCCGTGGTGCACCCCCCCCCCCACAGATGCAGCCGTGTCCCCCCCACAGTGCAGCCCCCCCCCCCCACAGATGCAGCCGTGTCCCCCCCACAGTGCAGCCGTGGTCCCCCCCCCCACAGATGCAGCCGTGGTCCCCCCCCCCACAGATGCAGCCGTGGTCCCCCCCCCCACAGATGCAGCCGTGGTCCCCCCCCAGATGCAGCCGTCCCGTCCCCCCCACAGATGCAGCCGTGGTCCCGTCCCCCCCACAGATGCAGCCGTGGTCCCCCCCCCCACAGATGCAGCCGTGGTCCCGTCCCCCCCACAGATGCAGCCGTGGTCCCGTCCCCCCCACAGATGCAGCCGTGTCCCGTCCCCCCCACAGATGCAGCCGTGGTCCCGTCCCCCCCACAGATGCAGCCGTGGTCCCGTCCCCCCCCCACAGATGCAGCCGTGGTCCCGTCCCCCCCCCACAGATGCAGCCGTGGTCCCGTCCCCCCCACAGATGCAGCCGTGGTCCCGTCCCCCCCACAGATGCAGCCGTGGTCCCGTCCCCCCCCCCACAGATGCAGCCGTGGTCCCGTCCCCCCCCACAGATGCAGCCGTGTCCCCCCACAGTCCCGTCCCCCCCCCACAGATGCAGCCGTGGTCCCGTCCCCCCCCCACAGATGCAGCCGTGGTCCCGTCCCCCCCCACAGATGCAGCCGTGGTCCCGTCCCCCCCCCACAGATGCAGCCGTGGTCCCGTCCCCCCCCACAGATGCAGCCGTGGTCCCGTCCCCCCCCCACAGATGCAGCCGTGGTCCCGTCCCCCCCCCCCACAGATGCAGCCGTGGTCCCGTCCCCCCCCCCCACAGATGCAGCCGTGGTCCCGTCCCCCCCCCCACAGATGCAGCCGTGGTCCCGTCCCCCCCCCACAGATGCAGCCGTGGTCCCGTCCCCCCCCCCCCACAGATGCAGCCGTGGTCCCGTCCCCCCCCCACAGATGCAGCCGTGGATGCCCGTGGTCCCCCCCCCCACAGATGCAGCCGTGGTCCCGTCCCCCCCCCACAGATGCAGCCGTGGTCCCGTCCCCCCCCCCACAGATGCAGCCGTGGTCCCGTCCCCCCCCCACAGATGCAGCCGTGGTCCCGTCCCCCCCCCACAGATGCAGCCGTGGTCCCGTCCCCCCCCCACAGATGCAGCCGTGGTCCCGTCCCCCCCCCACAGATGCAGCCGTGGTCCCGTCCCCCCCCCACAGATGCAGCCGTGGTCCCGTCCCCCCCCCACAGATGCAGCCGTGGTCCCGTCCCCCCCCCACAGATGCAGCCGTGGTCCCGTCCCCCCCCCACAGATGCAGCCGTGGTCCCGTCCCCCCCCCCACAGATGCAGCCGTGGTCCCGTCCCCCCCCCACAGATGCAGCCGTGGTCCCGTCCCCCCCCCCACAGATGCAGCCGTGGTCCCGTCCCCCCCCCCCACAGATGCAGCCGTGGTCCCCCCCCCCCCCCCCACAGATGCAGCCGTGGTCCCCCCCCCCCCCCCACAGATGCAGCCGTGGTCCCGTCCCCCCCCCCCCACAGATGCAGCCGTGGTCCCGTCCCCCCCCCCCACAGATGCAGCCGTGGTCCCCCCCCCCCCCCCCACAGATGCAGCCGTGGTCCCCCCCCCCCCCCCCCCCCCCCCCCACAGATGCAGCCGTGGTCCCCCCCCCCCCCCCACAGATGCAGCCGTGGTCCCCCCCCCCCCCCACAGATGCAGCCGTGGTCCCCCCCCCCCCCCACAGATGCAGCCGTGGTCCCCCCCCCCCCCCCCACAGATGCAGCCGTGGTCCCCCCCCCCCCCCCCCCCCCCCCCCCCCCCCACAGATGCAGCCGTGGTCCCCCCCCCCCCCCCCCCCCCACAGATGCAGCCGTGGTCCCCCCCCCCCCCCCACAGATGCAGCCGTGGTCCCCCCCCCCCCACAGATGCAGCCGTGGTCCCCCCCCCCCCACAGATGCAGCCGTGGTCCCCCCCCCCCACAGATGCAGCCGTGGTCCCCCCCCCCCACAGATGCAGCCGTGGTCCCCCCCCCCCACAGATGCAGCCGTGGTCCCCCCCCCCCCACAGATGCAGCCGTGGTGCAGCCGTGGTCCCCCCCCCCACAGATGCAGCCGTGGTCCCCCCCCCCCACAGATGCAGCCGTGGTCCCCCCCCCCCCCACAGATGCAGCCGTGGTCCCCCCCCCCACATGCAGCCGTGGTCCCCCCCCCCACAGATGCAGCCGTGGTCCCCATACCGTAGATGCAAATGCCGCCGCCTAGTTAATCAGCTCGGGGAACATTACAGCTTTCATTTGAATAGCTGTGTGTTCCCCGCCGCGACGCGTATAGACACTCCCCATTGCTCGGGCACTTTGATAGACAGATCACCCGTCCAATCCTGTATCGGATCTGGCATTGGGGGCATTTGCGGGAGTACAAGTACTCCCGCAAATGCTCAGTATCGGTACCGATACTGGTATCTGTATCGGGACAACCCTAGTTCAATCCATCACAGAGAACGTGTCAGGTAGAAGCTGATTGCATGTGTTTAATTTTTTAATGAGAAAAATAAAAAAAATGCAAGCTTTGCAATCATTTTAAGTAGGGTTGTCCCGATACCAGTATCGGTACCGGGAACGATACCGAGTATTTGCGGGAGTACTTGTACTCCCGCAAATACCCCCGATACCTAAATAGAATACTCCCTAAATACGGATCCATCCAATCCCGAGAAGGGGAGTGTCTATACATGGTGCGGCAGGCATTACAAGTATTCAAACGAAAGCTTGTAATGCAGGGGGATTAACCCGGCGGTATGCGGCGACATCATATCTACTACAGGTATGGGGGACATACATGGCTGCAATATGTGGGGGACATGCATGGCTGCAATATGTGGGGGACATGCATGGCTGCAATATGTGGGGGACATGCATGGCTGCAATATGTGGGGGACATGCATGGCTGCAATATGTGGGGGACATGCATGGCTGCAATATGTGGGGGACATGCATGGCTGCAATATGTGGGGGACATGCATGGCTGCAATATGTGGGGGACATGCATGGCTGCAATATGTGGGGGACATGCATGGCTGCAATATGTGGGGGGACATGCATGGCTGCAATATGTGGGGGACATGCATGGCTGCAATATGTGGGGGACACGCATGGCTGCAATATGTGGGGGGCACGCGTGGCTGCAATATGTGGGGGGCACGCGTGGCTGCAATATGTGGGGGGCATGCGTGGCTGCAATATGTGGGGGGCATGCATGGCTGCAATATGTGGGGGACAGGCATGGCTGCAATATGTGGGGGACAGGCATGGCTGCAATATGTGGGGGACAGGCATGGCTGCATCTGTGGGGGGGACATGGCTGCAATATGTGGGGGACATGGCTGCATTTGGTGACACATTTAAAAAAAGTATCGGTATTCGGTATCGGCGACTACTTGGAAAAAAAGTATCGGTACTTGTACTCGGTCCTAAAAAAGAGGTATCGGGACAACCCTAATTTTAAGCTTGGGTAGAACTCCTTTATGGTTTAGAATGCAGAATTGTTTGAGTGCAAAACGCTGCCTGTACAACAGGACTGCTTTAAAGTAGATCTAAGGTCAAAGAAAAAAAAAAAACTTCTTCTGGCATTAGTAATAACAGTCATGGCACAATAGCATTGTATTGGTCTGAGCCAGCCTGTAACATAGTTTATCGTGGAACCATAGTTAGAAAAGTCCTGATTTTTTATATCAGTATTGCATTGTATTGTATATCCCTGTATGTTGTGGTCGATGCTTATCGAATAGTTTTTTTTAAACTATTGATGCTCGCCGCTGATACCACTGTCTGTGGAAGAGAATTCTACATCCTTGCTGCTCTTACAGTAAAGAACACTCTACGCAGTTTAAGGTTAAAACGATTTTTCTTAAAATTTTTGTGAATGGCCACGTGTCTTAAGTGTGCAAATATTGGGATGGTGGCGCTGCTATATGCGTCAAGTGTGCAAAGCGTCTAAAAAGACAAAGTGTTGGGTAACTTGTAAAAGGGGAGTCCCAAGAGAAAGGTAGACCCCTTTTTTGGCCTCTCAGAAAGGTTTTTATAGTTACCTCTTTAATAATATGGACTGACTAAATGTCCTGTTTTAGTGGGTGCTGGAGACTTCCACCACTAGGTGGTGTCCTCTGACGTGTATGGAGTGATTCCTAAAAGGTGAGCATGTGTACCCAAAATAAATAAAATAAGAAAGCCAAAATTTTTTGGTCAAGACTCTGTGCAGGTAAATGGAAGAATACCTTCCAATAATAGTGACTAATGTGCCAAATGTAGATTCTAATAATCCAAGGTGGTGGGTCTGTTGACCGCACCAAGTGATTCCTCCAAATCAAATTAAACAAACACAACAAAACGACAGGTCCCAAACAGTGATATATGTCAGGTGATCTAATAAATCACAAATATTCTCCCGGTCCCACGGGGGGGGGGCGACTGGCTGGTTTTATAGAGGAAGCCGGGATGAGAGACATTTGGAGATCCTCTTTCCCACAGACTCGCCAATTCTCATGCTACTCCAGCTCCCATCGCACACTATCCAGAATTGATATGGCCCTGTGCAGTGAGGGTGTTTTGGCCCTGGTCAAGGAGATACACTATGGCCCTAGGGGGATCTCAGACCACTCCCCGTTGATGCTAACAATAAGGATTGGTGTTAAGGCTCCACATAAAGAATGGCAGATCAATCCTGGTTGGCTGGAGCTGATTAGCGAATTCCAAATCATGCTGTCGCAACTAGCTGAGTTTATACTCATTAACAAAGGGACGGCGCCGACGGGGGTAGTCTGGGACTCCCTGAAAGCCTTTGTGAGGGGCCTACTTATCCAACAGGTTGCCAGAATAAAGAAGGCATCGAGAGTGGAGGAGGCTAGGTTGTCTAGCGAGTCTGTCCAAGCTGAACTGAGATTTATTGGAGAGCCAACTCCAGAGATTCGGACAGCATGGCTGGCAAAACAAGATGAATATAGGTCGCATATCCTAAAAATAGCTGAGAATAAGAGAACACTACAGAGGCAGAGTCAATTTGGTGAGGGAGAGAAGGTAGGGCGTATGCTTGCTCTTCTGAGTAGAACGAATTCCCCCCCCTCAAATGTCCCAGCAATAAGAACAACGACGGGCGAAATCTCAACCGAAGGCCACGTGATTTTAAAAACATTTTGCGAATACTATAAAGAACTCTACAAGTCCAGAAGGGGGGCGGCGAGTGGCGCCATGGAAACTTTCTTTCAGAAAATAGCAGTTCCTACGTTGCCTAATAGAGATAAACAGGAGTTAGAGGCACCAATTACCCTAAAAGAAATCCAACAAGCAGTAAGCGATATGCCTAATCAGAAATTCCCGGGCCCAGATGGGCTCCCTATTGAAATATATAAGAAGCTTGGGGAGATATTGCTTCCAGAACTATTGAGGACTTTTGAGGGGGCGGTGGGCGAGGGGACACTCCCCCCCTCAATGTCGGAAGCAACCATTATTGTAATCCTCAAGGAAGGGAAAGACCCTCTGGAACCCTCATCTTATCGCCCAATCTCCTTACTATCCTCCGATATAAAAATCCTTGCCAAAATTCTTGCAACTCGCCTAAATAGACTAATTTCTAACCTCATTCATCCAGACCAGTCTGGTTTTATACCAGGGAGAGCAACGAGCATTAATATTAGGCGAACCTTCTTAAATATACATACACCATCAGATAGTGAAGGATCCAGGGCAGTGCTGTCACTCGATGCTGCCAAAGCTTTTGATAGCCTTGAGTGGGCATACCTCTGGAAAGTACTTGATAGTTTCGGCTTTGGCCCTTGCTACATTAACTGGGTCAAACTGTTGTATGGCGCACCAAGTGCCAAGATTAGAGTTAACGAGACGTCTGAGACCTTTCGGCTGGAGCGGGGGACGAGACAGGGGTGTCCGCTGTCCCCCCTTCTGTTCGCCCTTGCAATGGAACCACTAGCACTCATGGCCAGGGCGAGGTCGGACATAACGGGGTTCAGAAGACATCATGGAGAAGACAAGATCGCACTTTTTGCAGATGACGTCTTGTTTTTCCTGGGGGATACTGGGGACGCACTGGATAAAGTGATGCAATTGATGGAGGAATTTGGCCAATTTTCAGGCCTCACTATCAATTGGACAAAGTCAGCTTTGCTGCTGCTGGACCCGGTGGATCCTCTGATGTTGCCAGGCCTTTCCCAAATAACAGTAAGCACCAAAATTAAGTATCTAGGGATTTGGATCACTAAGGATCCTACCCAGTACATTGATTTAAATCTTGCTCCACTCTTATTGAAGTGGAAAAACAAGTGTGATACAGTGCCTGCCGCCGAGAATGTGTTTTCAGCACGCCAGCATCGCGCTGAATCTCGGCGACAGGCTGCCGACATCTCGCACTCGCTGGAATAGTAAAAGTACATTCCAGCGAGCGCGTCATAGAAGCGACGGGGATCCGACTTGGATTCCCGCCAATTCTACACGTGGGCGGAGTTTGTTATGAATCCTGAAGGAGAAATCCCCGCCGGATTTTTAAAGAAAAATCCGGCATGGGTTCCCCCCTCAGGAGCATAACGGGCCCTTAGGTCGGTTATGGGTTGTAAGGAGACCCCCCTACGCCGAAAAAACGGCGTGGGGGTCCCCCCACAATCCATAACAGACCCGTATCCAAAGCACGCCGGCCGGCCGGTCAGGAAGGGAGTGGGGGCGAGCGAGCGCCCCCCCCCTCCTGAGCCGTACCGGGCAGCATGCCCTCAACATGGGGGGGTTAGGTGCTCTGGGGCAGGGGGCGCACTGCGGCCCCCCACCCCAGAGCACCCTGTCCCCATGTTGATGAGGACAGGGCCCCTTCCCGACAACCCTGGCCGTTGGTTGTCGGGGTATGCGGGCGGGAGGCTTATCGGAATCTGGAAGCCCCCTTTAATAAGGGGGCCCCCAGATACCGGCCCCCCACCCTAAGTGAATGAGTATGGGGTACATTGTACCCCTACCCATTCACCTGCAAATACAAAGTGTAAACACAAATAAAACACACAGGGTATTGAAATATTTTATTAGTTGGCCGCCGGGGGGGGGGGGGTGTGTATGATCGCTTTTATAAAAGCGCCCCCCTCCGGCGGGCTTCTGTGGGGGGGTGGGTGCCGCCGTCTGGTTCTTTTCCGCCGCCGGGGGGGGCGCTTTGATAAAAGCGCCCACCACCCGGCGGGCTTCTTTCAACGTCTTCGGCGGTGGGGGGGGTCTTCTCCCACTCTCCGGGGTCTTCTCCCACTCTCCGGGGTCTTCTCCCGCTCTCCGGGGGTCTTCTCCCACTCTCCGGGGGTCTTCTCCGCTCTCCGGGGGTCTTCTTCTTCTTCAGGACTCGCCGCCGCTATCTTCGTGTGTTAGCTCAATTACTAGCGGCGGCGGTCCCCTCTTCTGCGACGTCGGCGTCTTCTTCTTCTTCTTCTTCTGCTGTCCAGATGTTGACGCGACGCTTCCTCCCGCTGTTATGCCCGGCGCGCGGCTCGCAGCGAAATATATAGGCCTGTCTTGTGACGTCGCAGTCCCATCATGCTCCGGTAGGTACCACGTGCTACCTACCGGAGCATGATGGGACTGCGACGTCACAAGACAGGCCTATATATTTCGCTGCGAGCCGCGCGCCGGGCATAACAGCGGGAGGAAGCGTCGCGTCAACATCTGGACAGCAGAAGAAGAAGAAGAAGACGCCGACGTCGCAGAAGAGGGGACCGCCGCCGCTAGTAATTGAGCTAACACACGAAGATAGCGGCGGCGAGTCCTGAAGAAGAAGACCCCCGGAGAGTGGGAGAAGACCCCCGGAGAGTGGGAGAAGACCCCCGGAGAGTGGGAGAAGACCCCCGGAGAGTGGGAGAAGACCCCCCCCGCCGCCGAAGACGTCGAAAGAAGCCCGCCGGGTGGTGGGCGCTTTTATCAAAGCGCCCCCCCCCGGCGGCGGAAAAGAACCAGACGGCGGCACCCACCCCCCACAGAAGCCCGCCGGAGGGGGGCGCTTTTATAAAAGCGATCATACACACCCCCCCCGGCGGCCAACTAATAAAATATTTCAATACACTGTGTGGTTTATTTGTGTTTAAACTTTTGTTTTGCAGGTGAATGGGTAGGGGTACAATGTACCCCATACTCATTCACTTAGGGTGGGGGGCCGGTATCTGGGGGCCCCCTTATTAAAGGGGGCTTCCAGATTCCGATAAGCCTCCCGCCCGCATACCCTGACAACCAACGGCCAGGGTTGTCGGGAAGGGGCCCTGTCCTCATCAACATGGGGACAGGGTGCTCTGGGGTGGGGGGCCGCAGTGCGCCCCCTACCCCAGAGCACCTGACCCCCCCATGTTGAGGGCATGCTGCCCGGTACGGCTCAGGAGGGGGGGGGGCGCTCGCTCGCCCCCACTCCCTTCCTGACCGGCCGGCCGGCGTGCTTTGGATACGGGTCTGTTATGGATTGTGGGGGGACCCCCACGCCGTTTTTTTTCGGCGTAGGGGGGTCTCCTTACAACCCATAACAGACCTAAGGGCCCGTTATGCTCCTGAGGGGGGAACCCATGCCGGATTTTTCTTTAAAAATCCGGCGGGGATTTCTCCTTCAGGATTCATAACAAACTCCGCCCACGTGTAGAATTGGCGGGAATCCGCGTCGGATCCCCGTCGCTTCTATGACGTCTTTGTCTCCATCGCGGCAAGCCAGCTCGGCGCTGGCTCCCGCGATGGGGCTCGTAGGTGGTCAATCTCGCCGAGAAAGGGAGCGAGATTGACACAATATCCCAGTCACCTACTGTATCTGGAAAAGATTGCCCTTATCTGTTGCAGGGCGGTGCAACTTAATAAAAATGATCTGGCAGCCGCAGTTATTATATTTGCTACATAATTCTCCATTATGGATTGGACATAAATGGTTTAAAAAAATAGATTCACTGTTTAGGGAACTTATATGGAAGGGAGGCCAACCCAGGATAAGTTTACAAACCCTACAACTTCCAGTAAAAGAGGGGGGAATGGCGGTTCCACACCCAATGCTATACTTTTTAGCAGCAAAACTGCAACATTTGGCGGGATGTGGAACCGCCGACGGAGGTAGTGTTAACAATCGACTCCTGCTAACAGATAACCCACATAAATCACTAGTCGAAGCCCTAGAAGCAGATTTTTTCTGCCACAAACACGCGACCACTAAACTAGTCATTAAAACATGGCATACAATAAAAACAATCCTGGGGTACGATGGGCCAACAGAATTTTCCCCCCTCTGGAATAGAGGTCGACCGATATGGGTTTTTCTCTGGCCGATGCCGATGCCGATATTTAGAAATCGCGGCGGCCGATAGCCGATTTTATGATGTCGATTTTTTTTTTTTTTGGGCTGATATGTTAAGCCGATTTCTCCCCCCCCCCCCCCCCCCCCCCCCTTCATCTCATAAAATCTAACAGTTAGACCCCTTTCACACTGGGGCGTTTTCAGGCACTTTGGGGCTAAAAATAGCACCTGTAAAGTGCCTGCAAAACTGCTCCCCTGCAGTCTCAGTCTGAAAGCCCGAGTGCTTTCACATTGAGGTGGTGCGCTGGCAGGACATTAAAAGTCCTGCAAGCAGCATCTTTGGGGCGGCTCCTCCACCACTCCTGCTCATTGAGATAAACGCCTGCAAAGCGCTTCTGCAGTGGTGCTACATGGGAGCATTTAACCCCTTAATCAGCCGCTAGCTGGGATATAAGCACCCCGCTAGCAGCCAAATAGCGCTGCTAGAATGATGGTCCAGTGTTTAGGCAGCGGAGTTCTGCGGAAAAAATAAATAAAAGTCAGCAGCTACAAATACTGCAGCTGTTGACTTTTAATATATGGACACTTACCTGTAGTGGGTGGCCACAATGCTGGCACCCGAAGCCGATCTCTCCCTCGGGTGCTTCGGCTACCATCTTCCGTAAGGGAATCAGGAAGTGAAGCCTTGCGGCTTCACTTCCTGGTTCCCTACTGTGCATGCGCAAGACACGCTGCGCAATCCCACTGGTCCCTGCTGTCTTCTGGAACCTGTGCATCTCCCAGAAGAAAGCTGGGGGCGGATTAAGCACCAGATGTGGTGTAGGTCACCGCAGTGATCTATGCCCGGAAGAGGGAGCAAATACCTGGGATTACGCAGGTATCTGCCCCCCTTCCCCCTGAAAGGTACCAAATGTGACACCAGAGGGGGGGGGGGGGGATTCGGAAAAGCGGAAGTTCCATTATTGCCCTGCTAAGTAATGCAGAACATTTCTTACATTTAAACACAACAAGCCTCCAATCAGTGCACTTGTAGGTGTAATTTAGATATAAAAAAATATACATTATAATATATATATAAATCCAATACACAAAAACAGGTAATGAAAACTTTTGGACGAAAAAAAATAGGCTAACTTTTTTATTTGTTAAAGCATATTTTTTCCCCAAAAAATGCGTTTGAAAGACCGCTGCGCAAATACCATGTAACATTAAATATTGCAGCAATCGCTATTTTATTTCCTAGGGTCTCTGCTAAAAAAAAAATATATAATGTTTGGGGGTTCCAAGTGATTTTCCAGCAGAAAATACAAGATTTTTACTTGTAAGCACCAAGTGTCAAAGATTTAGCCTTTAAATGGTTAAACTGAGAACTCTCCTTCACGGAGATCAGTTAATTGATAAGTAGCAACATTGTAACTTTTCTTAAAACTTGGCAGGCTGCCCAGAGTCTCCTCCACAGGAAACTTCAGGCAACTTGCATTGACTTCTATTATAGAAGCTTTTTGCAAGTCGTGCTGCTGAAGTTAAAAAAAAAAAAAAATCGGCTTTCTTACAGCACAAATCGGCCGATGCCGATTAATTAAAAAACGCAAAATATCGGCCGATATATCGGTCGACCTCTACTCTGGAACAATATGAACTTACAAGAGGTAGTCGGCATTGAGGTATCAAGAGACTGGGTGAGTAAAGATATATTTCGCCTAAAGCACCTGTTCAAGGGCAATATCATGAAGTCTTTTCAAGAACTAGCTAGTGAGTTTAAAATTTCAAATAAAACCTTCTTTAAATATTTACAAGTCAGACACGCCATACAGGCGCAATTTGGCTCACAGACGGTTAAGTGGACACAAATGCCCGCCCTGACCACTGTAATTGAGGCAACTATATCCAAGGGCTTAATATCCGGTATGTATAACAACCTGGGTGCTAGGGCACTAAGCAAAGAAGGCCCGCGGAAGAGCAAAATGGCGTGGGAGAGATTTGGGCACAATATCCTCAGAGCAGTGGGCTAGGATTCTCCATCAGGGTGCTTGGGTGTCTATCGCTCCAGCCCAAAGGCTGTCTCACCTATTCCTACTACATCGGGTCTATCACACCCCCCATAAAATGTTCAAACTAGGGTGGAGGCAAAACAACGAATGCCCAAGATGTAACGATAAAGGAGATCTTATCCATATGGTTTGGAAGTGCCCAAAACTCTACACTTTCTGGGAGGGAATTGTAGTACGGATTAATGGGATATTTGGGTCCGCACTCGACCCAATAGCTAGGACTTGCCTCTTGGGTTGCATGGACGAGACTAGGGTACCACATGGCACCCTTGAAGCTATTGTGAGATGCCTATTCCAGGCGCGTAAGATAATTGCCCAAAAATGGCAAGCACAGGCCCCCCCGACTATAGACAATTGGTTGACGGCAATGAAACAAACAATTTCAAATGAAAAGGTGTACTACACCACCCAGGGGAACTATGGCAAATTTGTTAAAATATGGGGGCCATGGCAGCAGGCAGCTGTAATCCTTAACTAGCTGTCCGTGACGCTAACAATTGGAAACTATCGAGTCCTTGTACAACAAATCTTAAACTAGCGAATTGCCCCGTCTTCCTCTGTGCTTTCTTTCCCTTTTTTTCTTTTTTTTTTTCCCCCTCTTTGTCTCTCCGAGGGTTAAACAAAACAACGGGACCCTGAGGCAAGATGGCACAATCTATTTCATTTTCTACCCCTATTGTATGCTCTCAAGGGAAGGGTAAGGGTGGGGGGAGTAGGGGGGTGGGGGGGGTACCACACAGTCTACAACACAATCAACAGCATCTAGGGATCTAGAACCTTTTACCATGGGTGTCAACTACCCTGTATGGGAGTAGGGACTCGAACTAGTATGCTTGTACCTATGTATTTTACATGTAAACTGACTCTGTTTATAACTGTTGGGATCTGTATAAACATGTTAAAATCAATAAAAATAAATTAATTAAAAAAAAACAAATATTCTCCCAACATGTGTAACCCAAGTATGATCTACAGTATCGGCAGGACACTGTGCGAGCCACTAGGTAGGATATAAGAATGCTGTGAGCTTAGAGGGGAATATATATCAGAACACGCATGAACATCAGATATGGATCCAATGTACCTCCCTTCAACAGGGATTCTGCTGATATATATATATATATATATAAAACTTTAAACAAGGAGAATCATTTGCAGACCATACATAAAGGAAAAAATGGTAAGTCTATAGGTGACTTGGTGCAATTATTTTCCTATTAAGATGCTGCTTCATGACTTCAGTGCTCCCCCACGTGGGTCCCCACTCACCAGATGATGGCACCCTCCAGGGGCTAAGGGCAGATGGTGGTGGTACCTTAGGTGTTACTATTCCACGAATCCCTTTATCCGCGTAGCACCCGCTGTCAGCTGTAGGGGTATCCTCACGTTATTTGCAGTGATGAACTTCCGGTGTCACTCAGAGACAAAAAGTGGTACTGATTAAAAGATTCTTGGAAAAAGGTTATAAACAAGAAGTGCTTACGACACTGAAAAATAACATCCGAAACTTGGACAGAAGTGAGCTGTTAAAAAGTAAAAAAACACAACAAGCCCCTGCCATGGATATAACCTTTGTCACGGACTATAGCAATCAGTACCAACAAGTTGAAAGAATCTTCAAGAGATACTGGCCAATCCTCAGAGGACAGGACACTGGCTACCATACTGCCCCAAAGACCAAAATTCGTCTATCATAGAGCACCCACCTTGAGAACTCATTTCGTACATAATGTATTGGACCCCCCAAAACAATCTAACATCTGTCCAGAGCTCAAAGGGTTCTACAGATGTCAGAGATGCCTACCATGCAAAACAAACAGACCTCAACCAAGGAGAAAAACATCTTTCAAATCTCATACGTACAATAAGCAGTTCCAGATAAAAGAACTTATTACATGCAACAGTACGCATGTGACCTATGTCATTGAGTGTCCGTGCCGCCTCCAATATGTGGGCCGTACCACCAGACCCTTACGTGTGAGAATAAGGGAACACATTAAAAACATACGAAAGGGGTTCCCTAGACACAGTCTTTCAAGGCATTTCGCTGAAAAGCATAATAAAGATCCTACACTCCTTACCTTCTACGCCATTGATATTATCAAGGATCATTGGCGGGGAGGTAACAAGCAACAATTGGTCTCTCAAAATGAGACCCGATGGATACATAGGCTGGGGTCCCTAGCGCCAAGGGGCCTCAACCTGGACATTGACTTAAATTGTTTCATTTCTAACTTCTAAATAATTACTTTACCGTAACCATATTCTCCTTACCGTATACCCTCTCTAGCATAAGTAGCAGTTGAATGACCTAGTTTTTGTCTCAACTTGAGATTATCTACCCAACTTAATTACAACTTGAAAAGAAGCACACACCCATAGAGAAATATCCTCCAACATTCTCTATAGAATACAATAGACATACAAAATATACTAAACCTTCTTCTATAGCTGTAAAATTCTCTCCAATTAGGTCCTTATCCCATTACCTTCACCACAATATTAGATACGGTGTGAAATATTCACTCCATAGTATCCCTATACACTTTTTTAAAACACCCCTTAATGGAGAAATATGCCTCTAAAATATACATCTTCCTCTGGAGAAATATGTAATGGGATGATGTGAAGTCCCCACCCATTTCCAGGGTTATGTTAGCCTCTAGATGACCCAATTATTTTTATTTTTTATTATTTTTTTTTTTTTTTTTGTGACCTGCAAGGAGTCTTCTGTGACATAGGGCTTGGTCATAAAGTTGAACATGAGGTCTGGGACCCTCTATTTTGACACATTTGGTATTTATATTGCATCGGGATAAACACAGTTATCATAGATGATGACAGGACACATTGTATATCCAGGTTGGAATAACAATGTATCAACTGTGTTTGGCCTTTTACATCACCAGTCTCTTCTCTTTTCTCTCTTTTTTCTATTGATTAAAAACCTATCACTGCGGACTCACCTCCACACACAGTATTAAAATGTCACGGGGTTCTATATTCTTTTTATGTTTCTTTTTATACACTCTTCTTTTCACATTTATTTCTGTGCATCCTTTATGGCGGAAATAAAGAAAAAGAAAGAGAGAAACAATACCTCATTAATTAACACATACTATTGTCAGGGACAGTGATCCTTGTGAATGCAGATTTATAATCGTTATCCTTTGCTTATATAGCTCTGTCTGCTATTGTTGGTGTTTTTTTCATTGTTGCATGCAGCGGCATGCAATCATATATCCCTTCATTTTTTGAATTTGGCACTGACAGGGGTTAATGGAGGGAAGGCAATGCTGGACACACCCTACTATCCACAACCTATCACACCCATCAACAGGATGAGGGGAGTGCCTGCCGCTGCATACAAAAAACACATCGTACGTACGTTGCCCATATCGCCTTTGAAAACGTCATACGACGAAACGCGTCAGGTGACCACCACGTCAGAACGTACGCATGCATAGTACGCTCAGCTATACAGCTACACAGCTGATCCACACGCCGCGCTGCGGGGTAGCGAGTTACCGAGGATGGACAACCACCACCCACGGATTATACACTCCGGGTGCAACGGCGGACTCGTTTCCATAGCAGCCCGGCTTAGGGGCAGGTGGACAGCACAGATAGCTGCGGCTCATACTCGTACTCTCATTTGTTTTGTTTTAAGTTCATATAATTTTTAGTTTCATATATTTTTTAACCAGCCCAGGTGCCTCTGGGATTTTAAGTGGAAATGACCGCTTATAGCAGTTTTTTATAATAAATGCACTCAGTGCTTTTGGAAACATACTACACTATGTGGATACTTCACTTTTTGTCTCTCTGAGTGACACCGGAAGTTCATCACTGCAAATAACGTGAGGATACCCCTACAGCTGACAGCAGGTGCTACGCGCATAAAGGGATTCGTGGAATAGTAACACCTAAGGTACCACCACCATCTGCCCTTAGCCCCTGGAGGGTGCCATCATCTGGGGAGTGGGGACCCACGTGGGGGAGCACTGAAGTCACGAAGCAGCATCTTAATAGGAAAATAATTGCACCAAGTCACCTATAGACTTTTACCCTTTTTTCCTTTATGTATGGTCTGCAAATGATTCTCCTTGTTTAAAGTTTTTTATATATATATATATATATATCAGCAGAATCCCTGTTGAAGGGAGGTACATTGGATCCATATCTGATGTTCATGCGTGTTCTGATATATATTCCCCTCTAAGCTCACAGCATTCTTATATCCTACCTAGTGGCTCGCACAGTGTCCTGCCGATACTGTAGATCATACTTGGGTTACACATGTTGGGAGAATATTTGTGATTTATTAGATCACCTGACATATATCACTGTTTGGGACCTGTCGTTTTGTTGTGTTTGTTTAATTTGATTTGGAGGAATCACTTGGTGCGGTCAACAGACCCACCACCTTGGATTATTAGAATCTACATTTGGCACATTAGTCACTATTATTGGAAGGTATTCTTCCATTTACCTGCACAGAGTCTTGACCAAAAAATTTTGGCTTTCTTATTTTATTTATTTTGGGTACACATGCTCACCTTTTAGGAATCACTCCATACACGTCAGAGGACACCACCTAGTGGTGGAAGTCTCCAGCACCCACTAAAACAGGACATTTAGTCAGTCCATATTATTAAAGAGGTAACTATAAAAACCTTTCTGAGAGGCCAAAAAAGGGGTCTACCTTTCTCTTGGGACTCCCCTTTTACAAGTTACCCAACACTTTGTCTTTTTAGACGCTTTGCACACTTGACGCATATAGCAGCGCCACCATCCCAATATTTGCACACTTATGATTTGATCTCCCAGGAGATCCTTAGGGAGGCAGCAGCTACATCACACATCCAAAGCGCGGATTCTTCATTTTATCATTCACGTGTCTTATTAAATGCTTTTTTTTTTTTTTTGCAGGAAAAGTTTTAACCCTATTGTGGGGTCACCAGTATGGCATTTGTAAATTGACATAATATCTCCTCTCAACTGTCTTTTCTCCAGAGAGAACAAGTTCAGTGCTCGTAACCTTCCCTCATAATTGAGGTCCTCCAGTCCCTTCTTTTCTTGCCCTTCTCTGGACTCTCTCCAGTTCCAGCACATTCTTCCTTCCTGAGGACTGGTGCCCTGTACTGGACAGCATACTCCAGGTGCGGCCGGATCTGAGTCTTGTAGAGTGGAAGAATTATTGTTTTATCCTGGGAGTTAATTCCCTTTTTAATGCATGCCAATATTCTGTTCGCTTTGCTCCAATATTCTGTTCGCTTTGCTTGCATCTACTAGGACCCCCAGGTCAATTTCTATCCTATATTCTCCCAGAGGTTCTCCCCCTTAGTAATCTGACCACCAGATACGTGATGTGCCAAACCCGAGCGCCCGTTAAACATACAGTTCGGTGCTTCAGGTCTTTGTGCCAGATTACCCTCTCTGTCCTAAGAATTGAGTCCTCTGCCACCAGAATCTTTCCTTTTCCTTGGCTTTACTCCCACCCTCACTGAAGGAGTTATTATCCTGGCAGCTAGGGGAGTCGCTCAGCTCCAGCAGTGCTGGTCCCTGACTGGTTTCACCAATGTCACTCAACAGGGTGTACTTATTGGGATGTTTCAGCCCAGGACCGGCCTCCCTGACTCTTTCCCATCTATCCTTTCTGACTGTCATCCATCTACTCTACCTTGATGCCTGCCCCTCTTTATTACCACCTGCCTTTTGTGCTGGCCCCTGCCGGCATGATCCCATCTCTCCTTTTAGCGTGGAGGGACTTCTCAATGTTAACAGTTTTTTCCCTAGATTCAGAAACTGGGCTTCCAGGGAAACAATGCGCTTACATTTTGCATAGCGGTATTCGTCCTCGATCGGATGATCGAGGGACGCATACATGCCACAAGATGTACTCCGAGTCACTTCCCCACACCCACCGGGCATCATACCTACTTATTTTTTTTTTTTTTTTAAAGTGTATTTTTGTGCGTGAACTCGAGAGAGAGGAGCCGGACTGCAGGAGTTGGGAGTAGGCAGACCCTCCCCCCGGAGGCAATCGCCATCCTTCTCCATGCCCCTGGTGGCAATGGCGGGTGTGAAGGGGGGCCTCCCACTCACCCCGCCCTACCTGCTCCTCTTGGGAGCCCAACTGGGGCCCAACGGGACCCCAATGGGGCAGAGGGACTCCCCCTATGAGGGAGTGAGGGGGCCTAGCCCACCCAGCCAGCCCCGTAGGTCCTTCGCCTCTCTTTATTTTAAGAGACCGCATGGCCAAAGTGCATGTGTTTTAAACCAATTTTGTGTGCGTGCAAGTGTGGTGGTTTTTGTGGGGGGGGGGGTGGGCGTATTAAGCACAGGCGTACCTTGCATAGCACACCCACCGGGAGCCGGGCTGAGACCACCAAACTCAATTCACATGTAGCCGAGACCGGGATCCGAACCCTTGGCTGCAGAGGTGAATGGCTTGTCAGCGCAGTGCCAATCACGTTGAGCCACCACAGCTCCCTATATATACCTACTTATTTAATGTGGATTGGTGCCTATATCCTGTCTAAATTAACCAGCTAGCTTCCTGACACTAATACGCAACAATACACAGGTTCTCAAGACAATACACAGGTACTCGCAGCACACGTGCCTTCACAGCCCCCTCAATAGAAACAACACTTGGGTACTAACAATACGCACGCACTACTCGGATGCTTGCAAATATACAGGTACTCGCAATACTCACAATACATAGGTACTCGCAGTACTCAAAATACACTGTCAGGTTTTGAAGTTTGTGTCTGTTCCCCTGCACAGCCTCCCCTTGTAATCTGACACTAGCTGTCAGTAACCTTCAGTCCTACTTCTCCAATCAGCCTCTTAGGCCTCGTACACACGAGCAGACAGATTTGTTCAAATCTGTCCGTCCGACAGATTTGAACAAATCTGTCTGCTGGGATTTTGGTTTGCTCGCGTGTACACACGAGCAAACCAAAATCCCCGCCAGCAGACGGCTCGGTGACGTGGCGGTGACGTTGACGCCGCCACGTCACCGCACCAGGAAGTAAAACACTTCCGCGCATGCGCCGAATCCATTCGGCGGCGGTGCGGGACGACATGTCTGCTGGTAAGTGTACTAACCAGCAGACATGTCGGGCGGCTGGATTCCCACCCGATAGATTTCAAAGCATGCTTTGAAATCTGTCGGGTGGCCAAATCCGTCGGCTCGCCCGTACACACGATCGAATCTGTCTGCTGAAACGGTCCAGCGGACCGTTTCCAGCGGACAGATTTGATCGTGTGTACGAGGCCTAACACTGTCTCATTGTGAAAGATGATAAATGGACAATGGACAAGTAAATGGACACCCAACATGTCACACTTTAAAATTGCACACACTTGTGGCATGGCCCCAAACTTTGGTACTTAAAAATCTCCATAGGCGACACTTTAAAACAGAGGAGGTCTAGTGCTAGAATTGTTGCTTTCGCTCTAGTACAGGCGGCAGTGCCTCACATGTGATTTGAATGGCTGTTACATATGTGGGTGCGACTTGCGCGTGCGTTCACTTGGGGACGGGGGTGCATGCATGTGCGCGGGAGATTTCTTTCCGACAAGGTCCGGCGGCTGCCGGGCCTTTAGCTGAGGATCCCCGCTGGGCATGCGCCGCTGCAGTCAGCGGCGCTTTGCGAGGGGAATATCTCCTAAACCGTACAGATTTAGGAGATATTCTTTATACCTACAGGTAAGCCTTATTATAGGCTTACCTGTAGGTAAAAGTGGTAGTACAGAGTTTACTACCACTTTAATGAACAGCCTCAATTCAGGGTGGTTGGAAGGAGCAGGACAGCCCTTGACTTTTTTGCAGAAAGTCAAGCTTTATCAGAGCGCTCTGAGCCTGTAGGGCCCAGGGGTGTTTGTAATTAAAATGCATGCAAAGAAATTGATATGCTGAGCAGTTTACATTCTTTTTACGTTTTTACACACAGCTTTAAAATTAAAACACAGTAAACTAAACAAATGTGTATTTTATTTTCAATCAATTTATTCTAGGTATTTTTAACTACTTTAATAAATAGGCTGCTTTTCATCCGACCGCAAATGGAGCCTTTCCCAACTTCACCGTTTTAGCTACTGTTTGTTCTCATGATGCCGTTTTTGACATGCCAGCCATAATGGCTTTCTCTGCTGTTGTTCTTGCACTCCTGATTTTTTTCTATTTTTTTTGGTCCCAGTTGTACTATGAACCTCATATAAAAATCAAGTTGCATAACAACATTCCAGTAGACTATTTATAACATTGGTGTCTTCACTTCTTTGTGCCAAGAAGCTGCAGTCACTATACATCAGTAATGTGTCCAGCTAAATAAACATTTCTTCCTCTTCCAGCAGGTTTGCTCTGATGAACTGTGCTGCATTTTGATGCGTATAACCTTGTCCTGCATCTTCTCAGTTGACCAAGACAAATGGCTTTTCTGTTTCAGTTCAGCCCGCTATTCCATTATATCCTGACTGCTGTTTTCACAGTTCACTTTCTGGAAATGTTCTTGCGTGTAGTTTTTTTTTTTTTTTTTTTTCCCTTGCCTGAATTTTTATTTTTTTATTATTAGTTTCTGTTATTAATATTTGCAAAGGGGTAATTTTTTTTCTCCTTTACTAATTTGCACTGCTGCAGCTGCACTGATAATCGGGACACTGTCAGTGCAGATGTGTTTTTTCAATTATTATTTTAAAAAAAATCCTGACTTTTTGCGAGTGTTTCGCAAAATAAGCAGGATTCAAGCCTCTGCGGTGTGCTTACTGCATTTGGCCTGAGGTGCGGGTGCGCCAGAGCAGTTCGGAAATACTCTGTTTCCGAATACAGCTGATCGACACTCCCCACCTCTGGCCAGATGCTGTATTGCATGCCAATGTGGAACAAATTATTTTTAGTTTTCATTGACTTCTATGGAGAAACTCGCTTTGATATGCAAGTGCTTTGGATTACAAGCATTGTCCTGGAACGGATTATGGTCGTAATCCAAGGTTCCACTGTATAATGTAATCAGAAAAACTAACCTATGAAATTAAATATAATAGTAATAATAACCGCTGCATACAAGGACAACTCTTCCACAGCCTTCACTGGACTCTGTGATGTCCCTTCGCCTGCCCCACCTCCTTTCCTGTCAGATTAGGATGCTCTCCTCCTGCCCCCTTCCTCATCCAATGAGAGGATGACAGACACCTGACGTGACCCTGCATGGCTCCGGCTATCCCCTGTTCTCACTCTCCATTCCCAGTGATAGACGGAGCTGTACCACTCTTCCGGACTATGGGGGTCTTCTTCCAGTAGTTGACGTTTAGTTCCCTCTCCTTCTACTCTCTGCGTTTTTTAGGTCTCCATTTGCTTGTAGTTCTAAAGTAAGATTGCAAGCAGGTCATCTGGGCTGATCTGTAATAGCTCTGTCCTTAGTAGCTTACAGATTTTCAGAACTGTCTTTTACAGGGTTTTATAAGGGGTTTAAGGTATGCATCTTCAAATTTTAACTAAAAGCCTTAAATTATCATAAAAAATGGTATGGTTCCCCTAAGGGGTTTTTAGCAGCTGAATATTTCAATCAATATGTTGTACAGTTTTTGATAAAATCTTTAATAAACAATCGTATTCAAAAGATGGAGTTAAAATATGAGCTCTGGCTACAGATATATACAAACATGTTTCATTGCATCTGTCAAATTTCACACAATACACATGTCAGAAATTATTGCATTACAAAAGTAGTGTCCACATGAACACACCGACGCATTACGACTTGCAGTCGTAGTCTTCAGGGGATTTTGTTCTCTAGAGAGACATCAAAGTATACCCATATGTTTAATGCATCATAGTTTGCAAGCATCTATGAATATATTGTATCATAATGAGGTTATAATTGCCACTCAGGAAATACAAATGTATCCTATAGCCAGGCTTTGCTTAAAAAGATCCCAGCGATTCCATGTTTTCCATGGGAACGGCGCATGGAGATCATGAGATCGCTGGGATCATTTACTTCTAACCTCATTACGATACAATATATTCATAGATGCTTGCAAACTATGATGCATTAAACGTACGGGTATTATTTGCTATGTCTCTCTAGAGAACAAATACCCTGAAGAAGACTATGACTGTTTAAGTCGAAACGCGTAGAGTTCATGTGGACACTACTTTTGTAATGCAATAATTTCTGACATGTGTATTGTGTGAAATTTGACAGATGCAATGAAACATGTTTGTAAACATCTGTAGCCAGAACTCCTATTTTAACTCAATTTTGATTTATTTTTTTAATTCAATATAGTTTTTTATAAAGATTTTATCAAAACTACAACATCTTGATTGAAATATTCAGCTGCTTAAAAAACCCTGTGGGGGAACCATTCCATCTTGCAATTTTCTGAGGTGTGCGGCCTTTTAAACTTTCTGTCAAATGCATGTTTCTATTCATAAATTATCATCCTAACATTTATTACATTATTTGCACCCACCTCCGCCTTTTAGTCCAGTTAGTGCGACATAGGAGCTTTTGTAATAAAACTAACCAAAGTCACATTTTCCATTGATATGAAACAAGTATGTTTCACACTGCTATGCATTAAGGCTACATAAAATGGCTATAGCAATAATGTTATAACATACATTAAAATAGAAATTATGTCTGAAAATTGAAAATGGGTCTTGACAAAACACAAAAGTCAGGTTACCAGTGTGTGTTAAAGGAACTTTACTTTTTAAAAATTAAAATACATTTCAAAGCTTCTAAGTACAGTATATGTATTTATTTTGATAACCTTTATTAATATGACTGGTTCACTGCTTTTTCCTTAAATGTACACTTCGCAGAAGTCAATTTTTTTTTTTTAGGATTTATCAGCAATGGTCTTTTGTGTTACATGGGGATAGTGGTGAAATTGTATCAAAACATGAAAAAAGTGAGCACTGTGAATTATTTTAGCGACTGACACAAAAAAAATGAACATGCAACCATTAATCCTGAGACAACAAAAAATGTGCAGCGCTTCCGGTGTTAAATCGGTACATAACAGTCCTATAGTATAGACAAAGTCCCAATACAGTATCTCATATTTTTTTGTAAATATTTTATTATATCTTTTCATGTGACAACACTGAAGAAAATATAGTTTGCTACAATGTAGAGTGTACAGTTTGTATAACAGTGTAAATTTTCTGTCCCCTCTAAGGGCCCTTTCACACTAGCGGACGAACGGTCCGCTCATTACAAGTCCGTTTACGGACTTGTAATGGGTCCCTATGGGAACGGATCCGTTAGCGGATGATGCATCCGCTAACGTCCGCTCGATCCGCATCCGTTTTTGCGGACGAAAGAATGTCCTATTTTTCTTCCGTCCGGGCAAACGGATCGGATGCAAACGGACAGACGGTCCGTTTCCATCCGACTCCCCATAGGGGAGAGCGGAGGAGAGACGGGGCGGTCCCTGCACAGTGTGCGGGGTCCGCCCGACAGCTCAGCGGAGACCCCCGGCTGAGCTGACGGACACACGGAGCGGACCGAAAAACGGACCGCTCCGTGTGTAAGGACCCTAACTTGGCGCACCATTAATGTCTAAACCGCTGGCAACAAGTGAGTACACCCGTAAGTGAATGTCCAAATTGTGGCCCATTTAACCTTGGGAGTCATGTGATTCATTCGTGTTACAAGGTCACAGGTGTTAAATTTGGTGTTTTCTCTCCCCACTCTTTCTCCCCACTCTTTCTCTCCCCCCCCCCCCCCCCCTCTCTCTCTCTACATAAAGATGGCCTAGGCTATAAGATCGCAAAGACCCTAAAAATGAGCTGCAGCCTGGTGGCCAAGACCATACAGCGGTTTGACAGGTACAGCGGTTTGACAGGACAGGTTCCTCTCGGAACAGGCCTCAACATGGTCGACCAAAGAAGTTGTGCATGTGCTCTGCGTCATATCTAGAGGTTCTCTTTGAGAATTAAACGTATTAGTGCTGCAGAGGTTGAAGGGGTGGGAGGCAGCCTGTCAGTGCTCAGACCGTATGCATGGCTGTCGTCCCAGAAGGAAGCCTCTTCTAATGATGATGCACAAGAAAAACCTGCAAACAGTTTGCTGAAGACAAGCAGACTAAGGATTACTGGAACCATGTGCTGTGGTCTGATGAGACTAAGATGAATTTATTTGGTTCAGATAGTGTCGAGCGTGGGTGGCAACCAGCTGAGAAGTACAAAGACACGTGTCACTTCCCTTCAGTCAAGCATGGTGGTGGGAGTGTCATGGTCTGGGGCTGCATGAGTGCTGCTGGCACTGGGGAGCTACAGTTCATTGAGGGAACCATGAATGCCAACATTTACTGTGACATACTGATCCCCTCCCTTTTGGAGACTGGGCCGCAGGGCAGTATTCCAACATAACGACCCCAAACACACCTCCAGGACTACCACTGCCTTGCTAAAGAAGCTGGCCAAGCATGTCTCCAGACCTAAACCTTATTGAGCAGCAATCGTAGTGATGAGCCAATAAAGTGTAATCACAGGGGAGAAGCTGTCAGAGTTTTGCCCTTTTGTAATGGCATGGAATTTAGTATAGAGGGAGGCATTAAAGCAAAACTCTGAGCAAATTTCTTTTTTTTTCCAGGGGTGTGCCCTTTTACTGATATTTATTTTAATATCAACACTTTTTGGATGGATGGGTACAGCTTTTGCTATACTTTCAGCCTGCTGGGGCTCCAATACACAGAAGCTGCAGTATGCAGAGCGTGCAATGTTCTGTTTTTTTGTTTACTTTCCGCATGAAGTTGCCAAACGCATAAATACAACCTGTCATGGTGCTCTTCCAGTTTTGATAGAAACAGTTGGAGGCAGATTGCATTGATACATTCGATCATTTCGCTGGACCAATCCTGCCTTTTTTTTCCATTTGTGTGGCCAGCAGAAAGGATTGTATTGCTCTGTATGCCTCCTGTATTGTTGCTTTATATCCCCGATAAGAGATTGTAATTACCTTTGCTGCACCAAAATAGTTGAGACATGCCACAGCATTACAATGTAAAAGCCAGGAAACCAGATCAATAGATGAGATGAGATAAAGCACTTAAATTGCAAAAGATTTGTCTGCTAAGGGCAATCCTCACCTGTACCAACACCTTTTTACCAGCCTTGCACCTCTCTTAACATACCAGTGGTGCAATGCTGGTTGTAAATTGTAGTTTACATGAATCACTAATGAGTAGATGGTGACTACAATCCACTCATTCATTCACCTAGGGCATTTTTTTTTTAAACCAACTAAAACCAGGTTAAAAAAATTATGGGATCCAATTTTGTTACAAAAAAGGTATTTTTAAATTTGGCATTAGGATTTAGGCAAGGATTTTGTAGCCTACCTTGCAAACCCAATATGGAATTTAATTTGCCAAAGCAATGTGTATCAAACAATTGACAAAAAAACCTGGGGAATGCCCAGAGAATAACCAAGCCTACTTACCGACCAGCTCGCAGAAAAACCAATTAACCTGTCTAACAGTATGCGTTAAATACAGGGGTTTTGTCCGCACGCATTTGCAAACACATGCGTGTATCAAACATTTTATCTTCTTTTTATGAAATACTTTTTTTTTTTTAAATCCATTGTTGCATCTCAATGTGGATGACCTCCTGCAGCCACTTTTGTCTATATGTATACATTCTAGTACTGTAATGGCATTTCTCCAGACAGGTTTCCTGTTGGTGACACCATTAAGGCATTTCTATGCAATGTGTGCAGAAAATAACCACCTGTAGTCTTCATCAGAAGAATGTGTGACATGGTGACAGGGACAGAGCAGTCACCATGCAATAGAAAGCATTTGAACAAGGTGTTAGAATATTATTTCAAATTCATAATTCGGCACTTATAGGTGTTCTATTGTTTTTAAAGGCAAGCTTGCAAAACATATTTGGTTTTATGATTAGTCCGTAGTAAATATAATGTGTATGAATGACCTTGATCAATTGATTTGACGTGATTCTTCATCTAAAGCTGAGCATTGCTAGATGTTTCTGGTAAAGCCAAGTTGAGTATGACATATAAGGTATCTTGGTATAGAATGTCATGAGAAGACAAGAATAGAGTATTTATGTAGTGAGAGAAATAATATATTTGTTTATATTTTGAGAGAAATAATATATTTGTTTATATTTTGTTAGTTTAGTGAAGTCTTGGTCATAATATGTTTTGGTATATAGTTACTTTATTGTAGATAAAGTTGGTAATATGTATGATATTACATGATCGTCAAATTACTTTACGTATAGGGGTCAATTCACAAAGCTTTATTTTCAGATTGCGAGTGTTATTTTAACGATTTTGCACGTTATTGAAGCTAGTTCAATTCACTAAACGATTTAACGCTTTGAAAAATCATCAAATAACGTTTCCCTACACAGAACCGATATTTTAAGGTGTGGATCCTTATTAAAGAGTCAAATCGTTATTTTAAAGAGTCAAATCGTTAAATATGTACAGAAGTGCAATTCACAAAGATTTTTTTGACAGTTATCAATCGTTAAGCAATCGTTAAATTAACACCTCCCTCAGGGTGGCGTTATGACATTTCCCAGGCGATATTTTGTTGTTAGAGGAAGCTTTTGGCGATTTTTGTAGTGTAGTGTAGTGTTGGGCAAGCTAGAACCATGCTCTATTTGAACTTAAAATTATCCAGAGGCGAAGAAGAACATGTTACAATGTTGTTCAGATTTATAAACGTGTATTCCGTTCACATACTATTTTGGATGACTTTTCTGAAACCCAGGTGATAGCTAAATTCCGATTATCATCTCCCATGATTTATTCTCTGTATGAGGAAATACACATGGCTTTAGAAAAGCACACACTAGAAGTTTTGCACATCACATGCTCAATCTTCATGTGTATTGCTTGTGTCTCTCTCTCTCTCTCTCTCTCTCTCTCTCTCTCTCTCTCTCTGTATCTGCTATTTTCCACATGCAGCTGTTCTACTCCCCTTCTGCTCCCAGAATGCATCTCTCCAGCATTATTTAACGATCTTAAGAGTTATTTTAACGTCCCGAATCTTAATAATAACGTCTGAGTAGTTAGAATAACGTTTGGATAAAGAGTCAGTTGAAAACCATAACGACTATGTTAAATAACGATTATAGCTTTCGTGAATACCATGTTTGCTAGCGTTAAATAAGGAGTGCTAATTTAACACCTGAAGAAAACCAATAACGTTTCTCTTTGTGAATTGACCCCATAGAGTGTTATGCCGCGTACACACGATCAGATTTTCTGTCGGAATAACCTTAATTTCTGCTCAATCTTGGCTTGCATACACACGGTCACACAGAGATAGATATATATATATATATATATATATATATATATATATATATATATATATCTATCTATTTCCCATCAGAAAATTTTGAGAACCAGCTCTTAATCTTTTGTTGAAAGAAATTCCGACAGCAAAAGTCTGATGGAGCATACACACGGTCGGAATTTCCGATTGTGTGTACGGGGCATTAAATGTGGGCTTGTCAATCAAACTCCATGTGCCTCTCTGAGCTAATATGTTTTGATTAACATATTGCTGAAGTTAACAGAAATGAATATGGTGCGGTAAGGTTCTAAGTTTTTGCGAGGCGATGACGTTCATCTGTAATATATATATATATATATATATATATATATATATATATATATATATATATATATATATATATATATATATAAGCCTACACTTTGAGATGGAAGGGGCACGACACAGACACACTCACTACGAGAGATGACACTGACACATTTACACAAAGACTTTGACAAATGGGAACAGCTAAACAGAAGTCTAAAATTCCTTTCACACGGAGCGGACCGTTTTTCGATCCACTCCGTGTGTGTGTCCGTCGGCTCAGCGGGGATCCCCGCTGAGCTGTCGGCGGACAGGGCGGTCCCCACACACTGTGCAGGGACCGCCCTGTCTCTCCTCCGCTCTCCCCTATGGGGAATCGGAAGAATACGGACGGTGTGTCCGTATTTATCCGATCCTTCAGACGGAAGAAAAATTAGGGTTTTCTTCCGTCCGGATCTTTGCGGAGGCGGGTCATTACGGACGTCCGCTAACGGCTGTGATCACATAGGGTACCATTACAAGTACGTAAACGGACTTGTAATAAACGGAAGAATGGTCCGCCCGTTTGAAAGGACCCTAAGAACGTAATTTCCTGCTTCTTTCGTGACACAAGACAGCATGGAAGACTGAAGCTGCTAGTATGAAGGACATGTTTTCATAAGCTTACTACCGCTTTATGACCACCTTTTATTCTATATATTTTTACCTACACTGAACTGTTCTACCTTTTTTATTTTTATTTTTTTATTATTGTATATATGATGCCAACTGTGTGACAATAAACTTGCTTTGTTTTCAAGTCAGTTGACTATCGATGCTATTCATTCAGAAATGCCCTTGAGATACAAGGATATTGGATATTAATCTCCATTCTTCACAAGGACCTTCATTATAGGATTGGTAGATCTTTTATTTAAAGCTGCAATTATGAAAAAGCTGAAAATAACTTTTGAAATTACAATAACATTACAGCTTATATAAGATTTTGAGTTTATACAACTCAAAACTTTATATACTTTAAAGTTGAGATCCGATTGATTGGCTGTACTTTACTACATAAATTGCACTGTACAGTGCTTAAAATAAACACCCGTTTGTCTTTGTAAGACCCCTTTTACACTGGGGCATTTCTCAGGTGTTTTAGAATTTATAAAAGATCCCAATGTGAAAGCCTGAGTGCTTACACACTGAGGCGCTGCGTTGGCAGGGCGTCAAAAGTCCTGCAAGCAGCTTCTTTGCAGCCCTTTAGGAGCGTTGAGGACACCCCAGTGTGAAAACACCCCAGTGTGAAAAGGGGTCTTAGCGGAGCTTTACCAGCGTTTTTCGGGCTCTGGCAGTGAGAAAGGGCTCTGAAAGCACTCTGGCTTTGACTTTGGGATTGCAGATGAGGCTTCTTTCTGTCGCTTTTTTTAACGCCAAAGCGCCTAAAAAATGCCCCAGTGTGAAAGGGGTCTAACTGGGTAGCATTTTTGCTTATCTCCAGTTTGCCAAAGACCAATAAGATGTTGCTAATGGGGCAAATTTATGTGCACTTGATACAAAATATGAATGCTGGGGCCCTAAAGAATTATATACACACCCCAACTTCCAGCCACCTTATCTAGGTACTGATGGGGTCCCTGAAACGCTGGGGATCATGAATCCCACCAGAATATGCTATTGAACTGTACAGGAGTGCTTCTCATGAGATTTCCAAACCTGTATGTTAGTTGGAATCCCAGGTCGCCTTACTACAGAAAGAACAGTGTGTATGTTCTGAATTCGTATTGTTCGAGGTGCTGATCTATTCTAGCTACACAAGACTGCCCCCCTAGAATCTACCGTAGTAAAGCTTTTCTAAAATTCACAAATTCAAGTTGTTATATATATATATATATATATATATATATATATAAATATATATATATATAAATAAGAATACATTTTTCTTTTGCAGAGGAAAAATAAGTTGTCAGAGTAGCTTTATCCTTTCATCAAAAAATAAAAAATTTAGTGCTTCATCAGCATTTTGCTAAAGCTACAAATCGTTACGATGAGCTGTCAGTTTGCAAACGTATTGCTGTGTGAGACAGGAAACTGCCGCATTTCCTCCACCCTTACTAAGTGCTGTAGCCATACTAAGCTGCACTATCACTCAATTAAAAGCTACTTTTACTCATCATGGTGGTGATTTTCTGTTGAAGTATATAATGGCACACAAACATTTCGTCTTTGCATTGTGTGTGGGTAATCCGTCATCAACGCATTACTACTGAGTTGTGTAAAATCTTGAACTGTTACACAAGGTAAATTAGTCTAATCTTACAGAGTATCATTTTATAACAGAGTTCTAATTCAGCCTTTTTCAACCTGTAACAAGGAGGAACCCTTGATATTACTTTCAGGTTTTAAGGATCCCCTCCCAATACTTTCTACATCCATAGTGCAGTGGTCAGTGGGAAGAATGCCTCAACGTTGCATTAATGTCAGTCGTACATATCTCATTCCACAAGAAACCCCTAACAACCTTTAGAGCAGTAGTTCTCAACCTTCCTAGTGCCGTGACCCCTTGATAAAAAATTTCCCAAGTTGCGGGGACCCCTACCATTAAATTTATTTTCGTAGCATGGGTTGTCAGCACCCAAGGTAAGACAAGTAATTTTAAAGTGAATTACAGGAGGGAGTTCTGATCAGCCAACTTAGGTGCTCTTGATCAAGGTCATCTGCTGATCTGAGAACTGTAGTGGGGACCTTTACTGACAACTATAATCACAGGTAGTGTTGCTCACTGTGTCTCTGGCTTTCACTGTGTCTTGTAGCAGTGACCCATATGCCAAAATCACGAGATAGGGTCTTCTCCAGTTCCTCCAACTTCACATTTCTCATGCCATGAACAACTGAATGGGTGGCTGCAAAGAGGCTGGTAGAGAGGTGTGGGCTTCAGGAATAGCCCAATATTCGGTGAGCCCTGGCAAATCATCATTCGACCCCCAGGTTGAGAACCACTGCTTTAGAGGAACCACAGGATTCCACGCAATCCTGGGAAGCACAGTGGCTAAGATGTTGGCACTTACAGCTAGCAGCACTAGGGTTGTTGGTTTAAATCCCAACCATGACACTACCTGCCTTCATTTTGCATGTTCTCCCTGTCCCTGCAAAGGTTTTCTCCTACACTCCAAATACATGCCGGTAGGTTAATAGGTTACTGTCTAAATTTGGCCCTAGTATGTGATTGAATGTGAGTTGGGGACCTTAGATTGTAAGCGTTTGAGGGCAGGGATTGATGTGAATGTGCAATATACAGATGCATCTCATAAAATTAGAATATCATCAAAAAGTTTATTTTAGTCGTTCAAAAAGTGAAACTCATTTTTTTATCACAGCTTTAACGACGTGAAAAAACGTGCATGCTCAGAAGCAAGTTATGAGACGGGAGCGCTCGTTCTGGTAAAACTAGCGCTCGTAATGGAGTAAGCGCATTCATCACGCTGTAACAGACTGAGAAGCGCGAATCGTCTTTTACTAACACAAAATCGTCAAAAGCAGACCCAAGGGTGGCGCCATCCGAATAGAACTTCCCCCTTTCATAGTGCCGTTGTACGGCACCGCACTTTGCTAGAGCATTTTTTCTTCATGATCGTGTGTAGGCAAGGCCGTTTTTAACGATCGAGTTGAAAAAAAAACGTTTTTTCTAGACCATTAAAGCGTAATTTTTTTACAACCCAAAAAACGGCCGTAGCAGAATTAAGTGTAAGGAATACACAGGAAAAAATGCACGTTGACAAGGGGAGTGTAAAGGTGGGCGGAGAGTCTACTGACATCACGACTCCACCCACAGAATTGGCAGTTTTTCAGTTCTTATAACAAAGGGGAGACATTTGACAGGTAAGGATACATGCAGGAGGCATGTATATCCTTATAGATCAGCACCATGGCAGTAGTTTAGAAAGGATGAAAGTGGGTTTACATCCACTTTAACCACTAGGGTACTGCATGCCGTCAAATGTCGGTGGGCGGAATACCATATTGTTCTGGCAGGACGTCATACGACGTCCTGTCATTTAAAGCTGCTAGGGGGCGCGCGCGCCGCCGTCACGTTACTGGCAACACAATGCGCGTGCCCGGCGGGCACGATGACTGCCGGGCACCCGAGATTGCCCAGTAACTGAGCAGGGGCGTGGAGCTCTGTGTGTAAACACAGAGCTCCACGTCCTGTCAGGGAGAGGAGACAGATGCTGTGTCCCTTGTACATAGGGACACAGATCGGTCACCTTCCCCTACAGTTAGAAAACTCACTAGGCTACACATTTAACACCTTCCCCGCCCCCTAGTGGTTAACCCCTTCCCTGCCAGTCACATTTATACAGTAATCAATGCATATTTATAGCACTGTTCACTGTATAAATGTGAATGGTCCCAAAAAAGTGTCCGATGTGTCCGCTATAATGTCGCAGTAGCGAAAAGAAAACGCAGAACACAATTATGTCCCCTATTTTGTAGGCAATATAACTTTTGCGCAAACCAGTCACTATACAGTCATTTCGATTTTTTTTTTTTTTTTTTTTTTTATGGGATATTATAGCAAAAAGCTAAAAATATTGTGTTTTTTATTTTATTTTTTATTCAAAATGTACGCTCTTCTTCTTCTTTTTTTTTTTTTTTTTTTTTTCTATAGCCCAAAAAATAAAAACCGCACAGGCGATCAAATACCACCAAAAGAAAGCTCTATTTGTGGGGAAAAAAAGGACGTCAGGGGAGAGAAGGGGGGAGGGGGAGAGAGATTGACAGGAAGGGAGGGGGTGAGTCATAAGAGGGCTAAGGAGAGAAGTGGAGATGTGCTTCTTTGTGTCTGTGTAAATCCATGAAGGGAATAAGCAGCAACTTCAGCTGCCCACAGTTAAAATGATTGCAGCCACTCAGTGGAGTGAGATTTCTGCAGCACATTTGGCAAGTATAGAATCGCAGTATATATAAAATATGCAAAGTGGCTGGAGGGAAGCTTCAGAATGGCAAAAAGTTTATTTTTTTACAATTTATGTGAGCAGGCTGCAGTTCCTCTTTTAATTTAGAATTTAATCTAGAATTTCTTGGTAAAGGGTTGTGCTGACTTTGGACTTGATAAAACACAGTGGACCAACACCAGCAGATGACATGGCTCCCTAAATCATTGTGGAATAACCGAAATTACCTTTTTGAAGATATTATGATTTTATGAGACGCAACTGTATATGTGAAGCTCTACTTCAATTGACCGAGCTATAAGTATCTATAATAAATTAAATAAGTAAAACCCAATTTAAGAAGTTCTGTGATGAATCATTGTTTAGCCCTAGTGTTTCCTGAGTGAACATTCTTGAAATGTGTGTCTCCTGGCTGTCATACCAATTCTCCATCATTAATACTTGGAGTTATTGTCATAAAGCGGCCAGTAATGGCAGCAACCCTATCGTTCTTGGAGCAGATGAACTAGAACTGCAGAGAGTTCAGTGAGCTTTCTTGTATCTTAGTACAATTGCCCTATTCTCTTTTAATTGGAGTTTTGGGTCAGTTTTTTATAGTACTGCTGCAATTGCTGGCATCAACAGATAAAGTAGTTCTCTCTGAACCTTCTGCAAACCATACATACATTGGTCATTGTCCTAACAAATGGTATATTCCTCTATACAAAAATCCACAGCGTGTCCTGGGGTGGACAGAGCTAAAAGTGCGCTCTTTTTGCTAATTTGGTATTTATCACGTCGCCTTTAACCACTTAAGACCCGGACCAATACGCTGGCAAATGACCCAAGGGGTTTTTGCGATTCGGCACTGCGTCGCTTTAACAGACAATTGCGCGGTCGTGCGACGTGGCTCCCAAACAAAATTTGCGTCCTTTTTTTCCCACAAATAGAGCTTTCTTTTGGTGGTATTTGGTTGTATTTGGTTGTATTTTTATTTTTTGCACTATATACAAAAATAGAGCGACATTTTTGAAAAAAAATCAATATTTTTTACTTTTTGTTATAATAAAAAACCAATAAACTAAATTTTAGTCAAACATTTAGGCCAAAATTTATTTAGCCACATGTCTTTAGTAAAAAAAAAATCGCATTAAAAAAAAATTAGCTACCTAGCGGGAACAGCGACACTAATACAGCGATCAGAAAAATGATCGCTTAGTGATGCTGGCAATAGGGAGTGAAAGGGTTAACTAGGGCAGTGATCAAGGGGTTAAAACTTTATTGGGGGGGGTGGGGGGGTTACCCTGACACTAACACTGACTGACTGTCACACTGTCTGTCACACTGACACTAAATACAGTAATCATACATGTATGATTACTGCATTCAGTGACACTGTGACAGGGGGGAGGGGGGGCGATCGCGGGGGTTAAATGTGTTTGTGTCTGTGTGTAAGTGTGCAGTTGGTGCAGACTTACTTGTTGTGTTGTGATCTCTCCTCAGCGGCGCTTGAAACAAACGCCGAGGGAGAGATCACGTCGCTTCCTCCTTCCTGTGTTTACACAGGAGGAGGAAGTGACAGGGCGGGTGGGCGCGCGCATTGGCTGGGAGCGATCCGGAGGGGGCGGGTGAAAACTGATAGCCGCCCCCACTTGTCGGATCGCTCCTGCAGCCACGCGGACCGCCGCATGTACGGGGGGGGGGTCCGATCGGACCCCCGATCCCCCCCAAGGCACCAACGTATATATACGTTGATGTGCCTGTCGGTGCCATTCTGCCGACGTAAATGTACATGCAGCGGTCCTTAAGTGGTTAAACACTTTGCCGAATGTTCCCCGACTGTTGCATGATTTTGGGAGATATCAGGCCTCTGCATTGATGCTCAGAAATTGGTAGCAGTGAATGTTAATCTTCCCTCACTAGTGTCCCATTTGCAAGAGGCGTTTTCATTTAGTTGGCGGACTGACTTTGTTTCCTACTTGGGTATTTGTTTTACCCTCTACCCTTCATGTTTACATAAGGTGAATTATCCACCACTTTATAAAAAAATTGGAGGGTGACTTACATGGGTGGGTGAGTCATGGTCTGCCCTGGCTGGGTAGAATCTGCTCTCTATCAAGAAAAAAAAAAATATATATATAATGTTTGGGGGTTCTAAGTAATTTTCTAGCAAAAAAAAAAAACTTTAACTTGTAAATGCCAAATCTCAGAAAGAGGTTTGGTCCTTAAGTGGTTAACAAGCACCTTGCTAGCATAATTTAATGACCCTGTTAAACGATTTAAGAAGATGTGGGAGCCATGGGCCAGCTATGTTCATATAGAGCTTTAGGAAGGTGCATGATAACAGGGGGGGGGGGTTCCCTTTTCCATTTAGTTGCCCGTTTCATCTCCCTCTCTGGGTTTCCTTTTCCTGTCCTGATGCTCTTGCTCTCTTTCTTCACTTCCTTCTTTTTTTTTCTCTCCTGGGGTCTTCCATTTCTATTTTTGAGGGTTTTATTGTCTTTCCCATGTGGGGGGCCAGAGCTCATATTTTACATACAAGTAGCAAGCCAATAGTTAGTGTATCAGTGAACTGTTCTTGTTTCCGTGTTCTGTTTAATAATTAACCTTAATTTAAACTTGTTAAGTGAGCGACCAGTGAGTAATCATTAGGTGAAAATGTAGGGAAAAGAGTTTTGTGTAGAAACTGCTGCGTTGGGAAAAGATACTGATCACAGCAAATGTGTCATTCAACGCACAGCAATAGACACATTGTTCAGATTGGTTTCTATACATCATCCTCTCTATTCCTCACACTTTAATTACAAGGCTCAGCTTATTCTGTTTACAGGAGCTCAGCCAGTGTTCCTCAATCATAATGGAAATATATGGAAATAACTGTGTGTAGAGTGAACCTTGCAGCTCATACCTATAGGACAACCTGCAGTTATTCCTAAAGATGGTTGATTTTTTATTTATTTTCCAGTTCTTTATTTAACAAAACCAGGGTGCAAAGGCCATATGCAACTTTTTTCAGAAGCATGTGCATACAGAAAACTTGGCAGTACACCAACAGTTGTGATGACCACAATTCACAGATCAAACTTAAACATGACAGGCAAAGTTACGAATTTGTCTAGGCACCTGGCTTGAGAGAGCCATAAAGACTAAAAGAAAGGAATGCCTTCTACATGTACACTATACTGTACATGGATCTCGGTACTCATGAAAATGTTTTTTTTTTTAGCAATTGGGGAGGTATATCGTGCCTAACAAAGAGAGGAGGGGACAGGTGAATTGGGTCCTCCCCCCCCATATACCAGGAAGTTGGCCTGGGGAGGGGTAAATCTGGTTCCATGACTTTAGCCTCAAGAGGCCATATGGTGTCTCGCTGGCATTAATAGATTGAATTGAACTTGGTAGGGACGTATACTCTGAGATGTGTTTAAATTCATGCCAGTAGAACCATCTTCCAAAAATGTCTTCCTTGTGCTCTGCTCCTTGTTGCAATCAGGTCCTCCATCTCATTGATTCCCCCCCCCCCCCTTTTTTTTTTTAACTATTCTGCAAGTGACTGTGCTTGAACTTTTTTTTTTTTTCCAGAAGATGGGTATACTTTTTTATTTTTCTGTGCACTCACCAGTAGTAGAACAATAGAGCGCCTATAAGTCTCAGCTTGAATATCTTTGTAACATGACAGAGGCAGGTTTCTGAGGGATCTCCTAATTCATAAATTAGTTATGTGCACCCTTTTCGGAAGTCTTGATGTTTATCACATGTCCAAAAGATATGGAGCATGTTTTTGAACCCTTTCCCACATCTCCAACAATTATCTGTACTATAAGGAAGAGGGAGTCACCGCTTCAGGTGGGATCGCTATATGGTCACAAGTGGTTGCAGGATACTAAGGGTGCTGGCGATGCACTAGGCAAACAGGAAAACAAATGGATGGATAGCCGCACTCCAAAAAATCCAATGAGGAGGTCTTTATTAAATGGTCAGCAGGTACAAAACAGGGTCACAGCAATGAGGAACAAGGGGACAGCCGACGCGTTTCGCACTGAATCAGTGCTTATTCATTGCTGTGACCCTGTTTTGTACCTGCTGACCATTTAATAAAGACCTCATTGGATTTTTTGGAGTGCGGCTATCCATCCAATTATCTGTACTATGTGGAAACATCTTGTGTATTATCAAAAGTTTTGAGTATAGCCTCACATAGAATAATGTAATGCACCATAAAAAAAAATACCATCATACAAACTGATATAGAGAAACAGAGGGTTGGGGGTATTAGGGGCAGTTGCTGAGGCTGACCGTACACTTATACCCACCCCGAAGGGTTATAATGGACTATCTCGGTACTGATATATTTGTATATCAATATCGAGATAGTCCATTATAACCCCTTTGGGGTGGGTATAAGTGCAGATTTCTGATATTTACAGCCTGTGAAGGTTTTGTATAAGAAGAGAAGTGTTCTCTCAATCTGCTTACTGGTGAAGGTAACCCCAAGGTCTCTTTGCCATTTGGAGATGTGAGACAGTTTAACCCTTCCAGAGGGGAAAGAAGCAGTCGGTAGGTCAATAAAACCACATGACGTAGGGAAGTTTAATCACCACAGATTTGTTTGAAGAGAGTGAGACTGCAAGTAACAGAGGCCTTGGGTAAGGTTCTCAGAAAATTTGATAATTGGAGTCTATTCCAGAAGGTAACATTAGAAATGGCTAGGTTCGACCATAGCTTTGGCCTAGATTTGCCAGTAACCAGCATTTACTTAATGTTTCACATGGAATGGTCCTCCACGCTTTAGCTTGGAAACAGGAGTTGGACTCAGACTAAAAGTATTCCCTATAATGGGAATGAGCAGCAAAGGGGAGGTAAAGATTGAAGGCCTTCGCATATATACTCCAAGTTTCCTATATTGTAGCATGGGACTTGAGGCTGGATGGGAACTCAGTTCGGCACCAGAGGAGAGTCGACTGTGGGATGTTTGAGACTGCTTGCGCAATGGAAACCCATTTCTTAAGAGAGGCATGTCAGCATTAATCCAGTACCCTGCACAAATGACAGATGGCTTGGTAAAGGGTTATATCTGGGAGTGCCATGCCCTATGCAAGAGGGACTGAGGAAAGCGTATTGGCTTGCGAACCCACAAAGTTTGAGAAAGTCATTCATAGCTTTTAAAAAGGTGCTTGGAATCCGTATAGCCTGTAGACGATGCAAAAGATGTTTAAGTCTTTTGATTTCTGGAAGTTAATGCAAAAATTGGTAAAGGGATCTGTAATTTGTTCAGTTCCTAAAGAAGGCTTGGTAACAAGATTATTTCGGTTCATGGTGAAAAAATAGGAGGTTATGACATTGGCTGCACTTTCACAGCTGATGATGTTCCATATTGCGGGGCCAGTAACATCTGGATGATTTCAAATTTTCACTGAGAAAAGGTTCCAGTGTTAGTATATGATCAGTGAGGAGAGGGGGCACCCCTGTCTGCTTCCATTTGTAATAGAGTTGTCCATTTGCTTTCACTTGTGCAGTGGGGTTTAAGTATATAGTATTGATCCAGTCAGTGCCACATTATTTGTCCTATGCCCAGGTGGCGTAAAGTCTGTCACCACCTATTACTATGACAAAGGATGTTTACATTACTTGTGACAGCAATAAAAGTGATCACATTTTTTATTACATTTTTTTCTCTCCTTGGTTGCATTCACACCTCCGACTTTCTGCCTAAAAATTTGAAAAACGGCCAAAAAGAAGCTCATGTCATTTTTGAGCTTCAGGCCATTTAAATGAATGGGATTTTGATTGTTGGGTGTTTTTCCAGTCGTTTTACGAGCTGAAAACACTCAGGATAGGTGTATATATGCTACAGAAGGATGGATGTGTGTGTGTGTGTATATATATGTGTGTGTGTGTGTGTGTGTGTGTGTGTGTGTGTGTGTGTGTATATAATTATCTCCATTTTTGTATATAAAAAATCATCTAAAACCTAATTGTGAGTGTGCCATTTTTTTTTTTCATAGTGTACTTATTGGTTTATTGCCATATCGTCTAGCAACATAAAGATAATATTGAGGAAGCATAATCCTGAAACCTAAAAGTAATTATTCTTTGAATAGCCTCCAGTTATCCGATGTGCTGGCTTGATCCAGCAATGTGGAGAAGTGGCGGCTGCGGGGAAAAGGATAACGGTTTTGTTTAAGTGTTTGTGCAGTGAAAGTGGCAGGCATTTCACTGAATGGAAAGTTAGTGATTTATAGCGCTCTAAGCAGATGAAGCCATTCGGTTAGGAACAGAAAATCCTTTGTAAGCAAGGATCAGAGCTCTTTGCAGGTGTTCGCTCAATGCATCCTTTTGTTTGTCATCCTCTTCCTTCTTGTGTCTCTGCACGCCCATGCTATGCCAGGGCTAGAGAAACGTTTGTGTTATGCTTCAAGTCTGTACTGGAAAAGTTAAAAAATCACTCTAAAAGTCCCCCTTAATATAAGAAAACCTAAAGTAGTGCATATTATGGGGAAGATTGATATTGAGTATTGAATGCCTGCTGGGCAGTGGGTGCTGTAGAAGTTTAAATTGATAAGGCTAGACATATTGCATCAGGAAAACAAAGGGCTGGTTCACACTGGGAATCGCACAGAGATGTGTTCCTGTGCAATTAAAGTGGATGTAAACCCACTCTCATCTTTTCTAAACTACTGCCATAGTGCTGATCTTTAAGGCCACGTACACACGACCAAATACATCTGTTCAAATCGGTCTGGCAGACCGATTTGAACAGATTTGTTTGCTGGGCTGTTTTGGTTTGATCACTGTACACACGATCAAACCAAAATCCCTGCCGGCAGACAGCGCGGTGACGTGGCGATGACGTTGACGCCGCCACGTCACCGCACAAGGAAGTAAACCACTTTCGCGCATGCGTCGAATCCATTCGACGCATGTGCGGGCAGATATGTCTGCTGGTTAGCGTACTAACCAGCAGACATGTCGGGCGGACGGATTCCCAGCAGACAGAATTTAAAGCATGCTTTAAAATCTGTCTGCTGGAAAAATCTGTCTATCCGCCCGTACACATGATCGAATCTGTCTGCTGAAACGGTCTTTCAGACTGTTTTCAGCAGATAGATTTGATAGTGTGTACGCGGCCTAAGGATAATACATGCCTCCTGCATATGTATCCTTACCTGTCAAATGTCTCCCCTCTGTCTGTTATAAGAACTGAAAAACTGCAGATTCTGTGGGTGGATCTGTTGTCTGGAGCTCTGTGGGTGGAGTCGTGATGTCAGAAAACTATCCGCCCTCCTCTACACTCCTTTTTGTCAACATGCATTTTTTCCTGTGTATTCCTTACACTCAATTCTGCTATGATCACTAACATCGAGTAAAAATCCAGAAAAGTAACCACATGACTTAAAAAAAGGAGTGGGGGTGGGAATAAAAAAAGCATGCCTGTCTCCAGGCTAGTGCATGAGATATGTAAATAACCTGTCACTCACAGCAAGGGGGCAGAACGGACAAAGGTTTTTCTCTGTAAGTCCGTTTTTTATTTCACTGAACAAAGAGGATTGCTCAGAGCTGGATTAACTCTGTGTGTCAAGACTGGGCACAGATGATAGGAAATCTTATACTGTACATTGTGACATCAAATAAAATTAAACATTTTGGGTTTACATCTCGATATTAACCACTTTAGCCCCGGACCATATTGCTGTCCAAAGACCAGAGCACTTTTTGTGATTCGGCACTGCGTCGCTTTAACTGACAATTGCGCGGTCGTGCAACGTGGCTCCCAAACAAAATTGGCGTCCTTTTTTTTCCCATAAATAGAGCTTTCTTTTGGTGGTATTTGATCATCTCTGCGGTTTTTATTTTTTGCGCTATAAACAAAAATAGAGCGACTATTTTGAAAAAAATGCAATATTTTTTACATTTTGCTATTATAAATATCACCAAAAAAGATATAAAAAAACATTTTTTTTTCCTCAGTTTAGGCCGATACGTATTTTTCTACATATTTGTCATAAAAAAAAATCGCAATTAGCGTTTATTAATTGGTTTGCGCAAAATTTATAGTGTTTACAAAAAAGGGGGTAGTTTTATGGCATTTTTATTAATAATTTTTTTTTACCTGTAATGGCGGCGATCAGCGTTTTTTTTCGGTACTGCGATATTATGGGGGACACATCGGACACTTTTGACACATTTTTGGGACCATTGGCATTTTTATAGCGATCAATGCTATAAAAATACATTGTATTACTATAAAAATGCCATTGGCAGTGAAGGGGTTAACACTAGGGGGCAGGGAAGGGGTTAATGTGTGTTCCTATTTGTGTTCTAACTGTATGGGGGGGTGGACTCACTAGGGGGAATCACTAATCTTCCGTTCATACATTGTATGAACAGAAGATCAGCGTTTCCCCCGCTGACAGGAACGAGCGCTGTGTGTTTACACTCACAGCTCTCGTTCCCCGCTCTGTAACGAACGAGTGCGCGAAAGTCCCGACGTAGAGCTACGGGCTCTCGCGCAGGAGAGCCGACCTGCCGCCGTAGAACCACGGCGGCTGGTCGGCTAGTGGTTAAGATGCTGTTCTGTGTGGAGCAATTTCAGCCCATTCAAAAATTCGCACCACACCGAAAGTATTGCATGCACTACTTTTGGAAACTCACTGCAACTGCACCACTTCCGGAAAATGCTACATCTGTACTTTGTATAAATATATATTTTTAAAAGTTATAATGGTTTCTCCCTAAGCCATGGGGTGTCCAAACTTTTTTCAGAGGGCCAGATTTGATGAAGTGAACATGTGTGAGGGCCGACCATTTTGTTTCACATTCTTTGAACCATAAAATGCGGTCTAAGCGTGTAAGTCCGAGCACCAATACACGGCCCAACAATAATTCTCTTACCTTTGTGGCTGTGTGTGGTAAAGAGATGAGCTTGGGCGTGTTATTTGGATATACTGTATATATTTATTTTGTGGCCCCAACGAATCCCAGAGCGCTGCTCAGGACTAAGGATAAGCTTGGGCGTGTTATTTGGATATACCGTATTTATCAGCGTATAACACGCACAGGCTTTCCATTGCCATGAATGCAGCCTCACCATTGCAACTAGTGCAGCCTCGCCATTGCAACCAGTGCAGCCTCGCCATTGCAACCAGTGCAGCCTCGCCATTGCAACCAGTGCAGCCTCGCCATTGCAACCAGTGCAGCCTCGCCATTGCAACCAGTGCAGCCTCGCCATTGCAACCAGTGCAGCCTCGCCATTGCAACCAGTGCAGCCTCGCCATTGCAACCAGTGCAGCCTCGCCATTGCAACCAGTGCAGCCTCGCCATTGCCATCAGTGCAGCCTCGCCATTGCCATCAGTGCAGCCTCGCCATTGCCATCAGTGCAGCCTGATGAATGCCCTTCTGCAGACTCGGAGAGGGGCGGGACGAGTGCCGACAGTTTAAAAACCGGAGAATATCTTGTTTACACTGTGGCCTCTTTAATACAAAGTCCCGCCTCCTATGATGGACAGGACAGTCCTCCAATGGCCTCCCAGGAAACGGGACTCCAATACAGACGCTGCTAAGTAAACAGGAGATTCTCTTCATGTAATCCGACGGCGCTCGTCCTGTCCCCTCCAAGGCAGTGCCGATAAATATAGTATATATCTTTTGTGGCCCTGGGGGCCACAAACAATATATATATCCAAATCCCCAGGGGGGCGCATTTGACCCGCGGGCCGGACTTTGGACATGCCTGCCCTAAGCAAAAGATAACATACCTTTAGACATATACTTAACCAACCCCTTAGTGCCAACCGTAGGCACATATGCAGCCTCTGCTTTAAGGAGTTATACCTGGGTGTTATGCAGCTGCAGGCATCATCCTGGTACCGTTTTTTGAGTGGATGGTCGGCTTTTCAGTGATAACGACTAATGCTGTTATGCCGAAGAAGCGAGAGGGGAAGTCTCCCCCTTATGCCCCCTCGGCCGCTCTTCCCAGGCCTCTATTTCCACTTGGAGACCCAAGCCACGATCTTTCACCAGCTAGAGTGAGACTGCAAGGAAGCCAGAAACTGCTTTCTTCCAGTCTCCTTTGTCTAAACACGGAAGCAACGTCCCTTCCAGTTTACTTGACTGCCAATGGTGTCGCCTTTAAAAAAAAAAAATACAGTATTTAAAATCGGCGGTTTTACAGATCTGAATATTTTTTAAGTGCAAAGGTGTGATTTGGGGTCTTTTAGACCCCGAACCCTCCATAAAAAGTAACTGTCACCTCCTATTCCTGTCACAAGGGATGTTTACATTCCTTGTTATAGCAATAAAAGTGATCACATTTTTGTAAAAAAATGAAATAAGGAAAAATAAATGTTTAAAGCCCCCGCCCCCACGAGCTCGCGCAGCAAAGAAAACACACATGGAAGTCGCGCCTGCATATGTAAGTAAACAGTGTTCAAATCACACATGTGAGGCATCGCCGTGATCGGCGGAGCGAGAGCAATAATTGTAGCACCTCCTCTGTAACTTTAACCTGGTAACCAAATCTCTTTTAAAGAGCCGCCTATGGAGATTTTTAGGTATTGTAGTTTGTTGCCATTCCACCAGGGTGCACAATTTCAAAGCATGACATGTTGGGTATCTATTAATTATTAAAAAAATTGGCCTAACTTAAAGCGGAGGTTCACCCAAAAAACATTTTTCTCAGAACAACTTCTTTAGACTTCTAACATGTACAGTCCGCAATTTTTTTTTTTACGCTGTACATTATAATCTTTTTTATTCTGGCTTCCGGGTACTTCTCCCCGCGGGAGTAGGCGTTTCCAAGCTGAGGAGGCATGTCATCTGGGAGCTCGCCCAGATGATTGACGTCTTTTCAGCAAAAGTTCCCCCCGGTGGATAAGGCCCCGGCCCCGTATTGTGTAGGCGCGTCCGAATGACGGCGTTTCCGAAAGAAGCCAAACGTGTAGATCTGCTAGTCTGCTCTATACGGCGAGGGCGCATGTTGGAAGTCTAAAGAAGTTGTTCTGAGAAAAATGTTATTTGGGTGAACCTCCGCTCTAACTGTTTTGTTTTTTATTTATTTTTTATAAAAAAAAAAAAAAAATATGGACTTTAACGTGTAAGTAACAAATGTCAGAAATGGGCTTAGGCATGAAAGGCATGACAAATTTACTTCTAGAAGCATTGCGCAGTGCAAAGAAATGTAAACCTTTTTTAAAAACTATTAAAGCTATTTTGCAAGTCTTCATCCACTGACCTTTGGGCCTCATGAGATTCTGGTGTATTTGTGTGGAAGGCACATGTGCCCCATCCAGCCTTGTTGCCAGCAGTCTTTAACCGCTTTCTGGCCACTGCACAAACTTAAAAGTTGACAGAGTGGCACGACTGGGCAAATGGGGGGATATATATTTATACGCACACATCCCCTTTAATTTGCCGCTATGTGGTCATGCTTGCCTCCGTGACCATGCCCGATGGACCCGTGGACTGGATGTCCTCCGGTGTCCTGTGGACTGGGCTCCATTCACATCTACACATTTCTGAATGCATGGCAAACCACACAGAAAATGCACGCTTTGCTGTTCAATGCAGAAATGCACATCAAACCACATCTCGCTTATGTTGATATTTAAGTGATATTAAAGGCAAATTTAAAAGGGGGGGGGGGGGACTTGCCCTGCAATACGCCACCTTTGCCAAATCATGGAGTATATGGAAAAGTAACAAGTGAAGTTTTCCCACTAGATTATGCAATGCAGTTGTTTCTAAGCTGTACTGGAATTCTTTGTACTCTGTACTTTTATATTTTTTGCGTTTCTTATTTTGCCTCAATTGTTTGTTATTCCATGCAATTTTTGATAAACCAATAAAAATTATTGGACAGAAAACAAAAAAAAAAAAAAAAGATGTTTATACTTGCCCTCTCTCTGAAATGGTTTTGCACAGATCTTCCTCTTCTCAGGTCCCCTGCCCCCCCTCCTCATTGGCTCACTAGCTGTGATTGATTGACTCCCGCTGCTTTATCAACCAATGAAGAGGCTCTTAAGCACATTGCTGGATTGCGATTGGGCTCAGGTAAGTATTAGTGGGGGGCTGCTGCATACAGAAGGTTTTTTACCTTTTATGCATAGCACGCATTAACATGTTTTATCAAGTGTTGCTGCAAGACATATTGTAAGTGTGAATGAGCCCACAGTGGTTGTATTCATGAGTAGGTAAATTGGTAATACAAAACCCTGGGCTGCAGTCTGTATATATCTTCCAGGTCTCAAAGTGAAGCTACAATTCCTGCCCATTGCTCCGCCCTCTGATATGATTTACATGGCTTGGGCTACGATTAATCCCAACCTGGGTGAAACGCATCGGCGGGCGTGGCCAATGGGAAGAGACTGTAGCTAAATCCAATGCTTTCAATTTATTTATTTTCAAACTTGGGCTTTTTTTTTTTCCCCCACAGCCTATTTTTGCCTTTGTTAATGAAGAAAGATTTCCAACCAATGGCTGGAATGTGTATGATCCTATGGCTGAGTTTCAGAGACAGGTATGTGACTCTTACTATTAATAAAAAAAACAGCCTGTCCAATGCATTGAGATTTATATTGTAAAGCTTTTTATAGGAATTAATTTTTCGCAAACACGAATGGGTGTTTCACACCAGAACGCTTTGCAGGAAAGGCACGCTATGTGCTCTTTTCCAGATTTGCTCTCAAAGTGAACTTACCTTGGCAACCTGCTGCTAGTTTCAATACATTAACGGACCCCCAAATGGAGATTGCAAATGCCGTGCATTTGCAGGCACCAAATCACATAGTACACAATTATTAGTATGCGCTAAATTACAACTAATGTTGCGATATCATACAGTGATAAATAATAAGTGATAATATAATTCTTATGAGGCCAAACAGCCAATAGGTATAATATATTAAGTGTCCAGCTGAGTACACTCCGTGGGTATCGTTTGCCTCAAGCAGGCTAAACTGCATACACGTATCCAAAAAACTGGGTGTCACAAAATTAAATATATATATATATATATATATATATATATATATATATATATATATATATATAATTGTGCTAGGAAAATATCCAGTCCAGCACCTTTTGGTGGTAACGTCCACGAGTCACATATGTTAGGGAATCAGAAAAGGTACCACAAAAGCAGTCCAGCAAATGGGGGCAATAACGTTCATAGGTCTCATTCACCACAACAGATGGCTCCAAAGAAACGTATGCACTCATGTGCTGATGTTACTCGCGATCCTCGGTACATGTAAAAAGAAAAAAACATACCATAGCACAGTACTGCTTGTGTATGATTGCACTCACGGATCCCCGTTCCAAACAAAAGCCGCTCAGTATTGTTGAGATACGTATGGGAAACCTCCACTGGTCTCAGTACGTTAGGCTCCTCCCCTACGCGTTGCTTCGCTGTCACGTGACTTACTCATGGGAACTGATCGCGGAATGCATCATGCAGGTCATTTATCTTGGAATACCCGGAAACGTGCACACGGAAGGAGCTCAAAGCAATTTACATAATTTGCGGCACAAAAACTATGACAGTGAAAATTGACTATATGATCTAAAACAAAGACAATCTTTAATTGCATTCACAGTCATAAATAAATTAAAAACGTAAGGTAAAAAGGCAATGATAAATGTATAGCTGCTCCACCCATGGTCTTATATGGTATTACACGCTGCAGCTCCATCTATCTAACTGCTGTGTCATGGGGATATGTACGGAGCTTATTTACTATGCGGTCGTATTCGTTTAGAAAAAAACACACACCAAGTATTAACATATAGGACTCAATGGGTCAAGCATTGATATAAAAACTTAATGCTACCTTACTCATGTAAATGAATATGGATAAAAACCACAAATTACAATTTAAAATTAAAATTTTAAAAAGGGGATAAACATCAATCTGTGCTAATGGTCCGAAATAAAACAATTTAAATCAAAATCGATGTTGAGGCCGTTAGGCTCTAATGATTTAATTTCATATATCCATAGAGATTCTGATTTACTTAACTCACGGACTTCCTCTCCAGTGAGGGTTATATTTTTGTATTGCCCAGAATTTAAGTTCACGAGGATTTTTATTGTGACACAACTTAAAGTGACGCGAATCACATAGTACCTCAGTATGGTTTTCAAAAGAAGTGCACTCACTACTCTTTGTGCGGTCTGGTGCGATTTGCCGCCCATTCGATTGAATAAACTGCCAAATTGCACTGTACTCCAGGGGAACACACAAGAACCGGATTTTGGTGTAAAACAGCCCCAAAGCAACACATATGCAGATCATTATTTATTTTCTTGCTTTAGATTATCAGCTTATTTGAATACTGACAGCCACCCCAGCTTTAGATACCCTTTAGATACCCCCCAAATGTCAAAAAATTGTCAGCCTTGTATTTAGGTGGCTAAATAGATCTGCCATTTAAAATGATATTTCTCATTCGTTCATTGACCGACACATCCTTCTTATTAATAACCATAGGGTTATATCGCCTCCATGGGCGTAGGACTAGGCAGAACAAAAAAAACGAACACCTGGCTACGCCCATGGGCCGTCCTCAGTCAGTATATAACCCCCCTCCCTGCTCTAGGTATTCCGTCTTTTTTTCTGCCTAGTCAGGAGTAAGGACCTGGTTATCTACTGGGGTCTCTAGTCCTGGGAATTTTTTTTTTCTTTTTCCTGTTTTTTTTTTTTTTCGGTTGAGCCTGAGGGCTTGGTGGACATGGTATCCCATGGGTCCACCTTCTGCATTTTGGGGCCCCGGACAGGAGGTGAGTGGCCGGACGTCCGCATTGGGTGAATAGGCACGGGAGGGGGGGGGCAGCGGAGGCCGCCATTGTCCGTTTGGGGTCGAGGGGCCATGCTTTTGCGCCCGGACAGCTGAAAATCACCTCTACTCACAGGGTGTCAAAAAGTGTGGCGTTCTCTTGTCATTCACCTTTACCCAGGTTAAGGTGGTGCTTTGCCCCTTTTTACATAGTTCCATCCTTGGATTTCCATTTGAATAAGGACATTGTGTTGCCTTTCTTGGGTTCCTGGTCAGCACATTCCAATGAATTTGCGTTATCTGCCCTGAATGGGTTTTTGCAGACGGGTCAAGAAAGAGGGCTCGTCTTTTTCTTTTTTTTTTTTTTCTGCAACCTTTTTATGGATGGAGGGCTATTCTGTCAAAGATCGGGTGCCTCCTTCCCAGTTACGGCGCATTCTTCTCGGGTGCTTAGCACTTCTTAGCACTTCTTGGGCCTCTGTTATGCCTCCACCACTGGTCATTGGTGTACATTTTCACAAGTTCTGCAAAGTGGATGGGTTGACATCTCTGGATGCCTCTTTTGGCCACAAGTTTTTGCAGGTTGCTGTTTTAGTGGGTCTATTCCCTCTTGAAGGGGTAGTGTTCAGGTTGGGTTACAGCTGGTCCTGTGTGAAGCTCTTGTTACCTGGATGGCTCTTGTGTTAGCCTTGGGAATTTTCATTGTCCCACCCCTCATGTTTGACAATGCTTCGGGACTTCCCTATGGTTCTGAAAAAGAAGGCTGTGTCTGTCAATGAACAAATGAGAAAATAGGATTGTTTACTTACCGTAAAATGTTGTTTTTTCGAGTTCATTGACAGACACATCACCCACCCCTCTATGAATTTTTTTTTTGATACTTCTATTACTGCTTGCTACTAAACTGACTACCTACAGCAGGGAGAGGGTTATATACTGACTGAGGATGGCCCATGGGCGTAGCCAGATGTTCGTATTTTTGTTCTGCCAGAGTCCCACTCCTATGGAGGCGATATAACCCTATGGTTCTGAATAAGAAGTCTGGGTCTGTCAATGAACTCAGAGAAACTGATATTACGGTATGTAAAACGATCTATTATTATAAAAAAATATATATATAATGTGTGTGTGTGTGTGTATATATATGTGTCTCTATAGCTCATTGAAAGTAAAAGAAAATCCCAATTTTTTGGGTTGTCCTCAGAAATGTAATAGCGGGGAAATCTTCCAATGGGGACATTGGGGGTCCCTTAATTTGCAGTGATTTCATCTCGCTTCCTGTTTTGGCTACGGCACAGGAGGTGAAAGGAAATCTCTGCAATGGGACACAGATGGTGAAAAATAATCTAACAGAGGTTATAACCCTCTCTTGCTTTATCCTAAATAAAAATAATGTTGTGCCTATAGTTCTACTTTAATATTACACATTGACTTTTGAGGTTTTCATAGTATAAAATCTGATATGAATTTTTTTACTTTTTTTTTTTTTTTGCAAAAATGCATCTAAACATTGAATGTAGACACTATTGTATCCTATTTGTTTAATAGAGTTTTGTAATGTTTTGTCCTCCTTAAAACTTTATAAACGGCACAGAAACTCTGAAACATACAAATTTTATGTTTTATAGGCCAGTAAAAACGGTAGCTTAGCAGCAAAGCTGTCTTAGCTGCCATGGACGGGTCCTTCCATGCTCGTCTTCAGTCCAACAGTACATACTCTTGGGGGATTTCGCAGTGTCCTCACTTCTCGGTTTTAGTTAGCGATGCTCTTTGGACATTGTTGGACATCGGATTGCCTCTAATTTTATGCCGTTTTATCAGGAAAGCTCTTCTATAAACCAACATTAATACATTGGAGTCTTTATACTGAGCTTTGCAGTAGTTTGAAGATCAGCCAAATACCAGCTTTTGTTGAATCAACAGAAAAATCAGCGCATGCTTGCCCAGTGTGACAGCTGTCATTTGTCAGACAGCCCAAAGCATTTTTTGTATTGAATGGTCGAAAGCTACAGGTTACATGTAGGGTCGGGGAGCTACATGGTTAATTTGTTGCAAAGACTGAGTGACTAAGGAGTACATTCAGGGCAAGGTAATTCTAGTGCCATCATCACAGCCTGTAAAAATGAAGACTTTAATTTCTTTACGAAGCTCTTGTTTTTTATTTCATCAGTGTCAGCCTGATGTGCAAAGCATTGAGTAGTTTGTATTATTTTATGAAAACTTCCATGTGGTATGAGCAGGCCTTCTGGGCTTCCTGCCCAGGTTGAGTCAGCCTGTTAGCACGACAGCTGCCAGCTGAATGCCCACTCCGCCCTCTTTACAGTTCCAATCGTTATATCATTAAATAGATTACAGCCATTTTGTGTCTGTGTCTGTACAATTCCACTTAGGACTGAGGTAGACCCCCGAATTTGCATCACATGATGGACTTGTGTTGCTCATCGGTCCTAGCTCGATCATCATGTTGAATATAGAGTCTGCTATTTACATCCTTTGTTTCATTTTGCCATACAGTGTTTTGAGTGTCCTTCATACAAACGTCCTTGCAATAGTTGCATTTGATCACCACCTTGTGGTTGCTTGATTAAAGTACAAGGAAAGATAAAAACACCATGCAGAAAGTAAGCTAAATATGCGTTTTCTTTTTTACCAAGGGCTTGCCAAATAATAACTGGAGATTAACCTTCATTAATGCGCATTTTGAATTCTGTGATACCTATCCCCGACATTTGATGGTCCCATTTAATGCCACAGAGGATGACCTCAAAAAGGTTGCCACCTTCAGGTCCAGGAACAGAATTCCGGTATGTAGTTTTCTGATGGGTCATTATTTTTGAATACGCAATTCTTATTTCATTAGTCTTTTGTTGGGTCTTCTAAATTCATAGACTGTCCTTCATTCTTGTACCCTTCACTTCTTCCCCCCCTCTCTCTCTCTCTCTCTCTCTCTCTCTCTCTCTCTCTCTCTCTCTCTCTCTCTCTCTCTCTCCTCCCCCCCCCCTTTTTAGGGTCTCTGGGACTGGAATGGTTCTAATGTCAACACACAGGCCATTTTCATGGGACTTTGCCAGTGCACAGCACTGAGGAAGAAACCATATTACACCCCTAATGTCCCAAGCCGAGCTCCTAGTCTGAACTGTTATAGAATATGTCCCTTTTGATTAGTCTACTTGTTGTCCTGCACTGTTATGAATAGCAACCTTCTCTACCTGAGGCTCCCCTCTAATAGTATATGTTATATTGCTATGCAATTGCTCTAAGGGTTGTAATATGCTCGCCGTTTTACTCATTCTGCTGTTTCTAGACTGTTTTTTGTATCTCTCTTTTTTTTGCAATTGAAATTTGACTCACTCTGCTGCTAAACTTCTGGCACTGTGTGAGGGAGTTAAAGTGGTTGTAAAACGTAAACATTTTTATACCTTAATGCATTCCTTGAACCCCCCCCCAATGTTTACCTGAGCCCTCATTTAATCCAGCCTTGTGCACATCTGAAGCTTCTCTCCCCTTCCTGGTCACTTGGGCTTTGCTGAGGTTGTCAATCAAAGGTGGTGCTGAGGAATCAGGGGGCAAGGGCAAGTCCCACTGTCTGTGTCAGTAGACACAGAGAGGCTCAGGAGCAAGCCTACACAAATGCCCCTCAAAAAAACGAAGTGCCAGTTGAGGACCCCAGAAGTGGAGGTTTTTTGGGGATGATCTGTGCTTTGAGAAAATAGTGATACAAGGTTCCTTTAACAAACAGAATTTCCACTTTCCCTGGAATCCACTTTAGGAAAAGATATGTGACTGAATGAAAAACATTTTATATCCTGTTAATTTTTTTAATGTATGTGTACTCGCATGTTATCCTAGATTTTGTTCAAACATCCTGATTCTTGTACAGGTTTTGTCCTGGGTCCATCCAGAAAACCAGTCCGTCATTATGAGATGCAGCCAGCCACTAGTGGGCATGAGTGGAAAACGGAACAAAGATGATGAGCGGTACCTGGAGATTATTAAAGAAACCAATGGCCAGCCTTCCAAATTGACAATCTATGATGCCAGGCCAAGTGTTAATGCAGTGGCCAACAAGGTAAGAGCTTCTTGAGCAGCTTGCTTGGGATGTTCTCGCAATCCCGGGGGATAATCCAATGTTATATAAATTTAGTTTTGTCATTGCCATACTCTTACTATACAGTTATTACATTTTTTTTAAGGTATATACTGCAGTCCAAAGATGTTTTATTGGAAATATGTAATTCAGTTTCAGGTTGCTCAAAAGCTTCTTTTTGAATTCTGCACAGCTTATTTATTTTTTTAATATATAGAAATTAAATTTTTACGTTATTTTAATATACATACAATCGGTTTTAACAAATCCAGGAAGCCAGTGTATGTGCAAAATCCAGTGGCAAACTTTGTTTTTATTCATGTGCCATATAAGCAATTGTCTGCTTAAAAAGTACCTTTTATACATGGCAGCAATCACAAATTTTGGGACCCCTTACACGGCTTTAGTCAGGCCCCCCCTGGAGCAGAGAACGGGCTCCTCTTTCCTGCTGTGAGATAGGCCCCTGGGGGCCATCGGGCCCTTGCAGGTGTAATGCCTGTACACCCCTGATGGCGGCCCTGCTTTTATATGCAGCAGACACCTTTAAAAAGCGGAATGTGCTTGCATTTAAAGTGAATGTGTTACTTTTTCTATACACGGTCAACAATAGTTTTCTTTATAGCCTGCCTCCTCTATTGTTTCCTGCATTCCCTCAATGCACCATACCAGCCCTTTGTATGAGAACTTTGCTGATGCCCTCAAGTGCTCAGGCCTGACTCTTGGCCACTCGTGCATGGCATTACAGCACAGTGGCAGAAAGGGGAGAAAATCAAATGTTCCTCTATACTTAAAGCTATTTGTTATTTCCAAAAGTTCTGGTTGGAGAACCAGGTGGTAGGGCAATGTGTGGTAGAGGACTATAAAGAGAACTTACTTTGCCCTGATTCGGCACCATTAATGATTGTACATCATTTACATTCTCTGTAGGCCACAGGAGGAGGTTATGAGAGTGAAGATGCTTACCCCTTTGCTGAGCTTGTGTTCTTGGACATACACAACATTCATGTGATGAGGGAATCTTTGAAGAAACTAAAAGATATTGTATTTCCACAAGTAGAAGAGTCTCACTGGCTGTCAAGCTTGGAGTCCACACACTGGCTAGAACATATTAAGGTGAAATTGTGGATATATATATATATTTTTTTACATTGTTGCCCCTTTAGTGTTTAAAATGTAATTTATTTAAAACTGACATTTGAATGTGTAATAGGGATCAACCAGTAAATATTAGAGTAATGCACAAAGGGAAAAAAAGCTTTTTGCAACTGAAAATGTTGTATGAATGTTTGCTATTGTTCTTATTGTGACATGCTGTGAACCTTGTTCTGTGTACAGGTAGGTTTGAGTTGCACAAGATCTATGTTTCTTTCTATAATATCTTGCATTTGTAGCTAAACCATGTCCTAAAAATCCACCCATTATCTTGAATTTATAATAGGAAATAGTAGTGCACTACTTGACATGTGACTTTTCTTGCTCACGTCTGTTTCTCTAGCCACATAGCTGCATATTATTTATTACATTTACTTATATAGCGTTATCAATGTACGCATTTCTTTACATATCTAATATACATTCACATCAGTCCCTGTCCCTCAAGGAGCCTACACTCTAAGGACCCCAACTCATGTTCACATGTGCTAGGGCCAATTTAGATGGGAGCCAGTTAACCTACCAGCATTTCTTTGGAGTGTGGGAGGAAACCAGAGTACCTGGAGGAAATGCACACAGCCCCAGGGAGACATGCAAACTCCAGGCAGGTAGCGCTGTGGTTGGGATTTACACCAATAACCCTAGTGCTTCAAGGTGGAAGTGCTATACACTTAGCCACTGTGCTGCCCTTTGCAGAGTATTAACCACTTGCTGACTGCCTTCCGCATATATAATGTGGCAAGGCGGCTTGGCTGCCCAAGCTATCATACCCATATGTCGGTCTGTACATGTGGTACTGCGGGTCCGGTGGGGACTCTGTTCGTCAGCCACTCGCGATCGTGGTAAAGGGCCAGAAAGGGTATCTGTCAGTGTAAACAAACAGATCCCCGTTCTGATGGGGGGAGCTGTTCCTGGCTGATTAGGAAGCTTTTAGAAGAAAAGCACAATCCACACAGCAAAGATCTCTGAATGGAGGTTTGACTACACGATTTAAAAAATGCTCAGAGCAGGGAGTGAGGCCACTAAGATAAAGCACACTATATGATTTACTTTTCTTCCCTTTTTCATTCTATCTTAATTTTGTTTTCTGTGAGCAAACCCCTTTACTTCCAGGCTTGGCATTTGTAGTAATAGGGCCAATAATGTAATCCTGGAATTTTCAATATATGAACGGCTTAAGTTTTTTGTTTTTTTCCCCTCACTAAAACAAATACATAATTTTGTTCCTTCAGAATTTGTTTTTGATTAGTATCTTACAATGTAAAGTACCCGCTTTTGTTTGTGTGCTGCTATATAAAGAGATGATGACATTCTAGACACCTTTTACACTGCTCAGTGTAAACCCACCAGCAAAATTATGTGACTATTTATAGTATTGTCTTTTTCAAGTTGCCACTTGAACATTAGCTTATACATTTTATGTTTCATTTTAGCTCTTGTGACATTTTTTTTTTTTTCAGTTGGTTTTAACAGGAGCCATTCAGGTTGCAGATAAAGTGGCTTCTGGGAGGAGCTCTGTGGTTGTGCATTGCAGTGATGGATGGGACAGGACAGCCCAGCTCACTTCTCTGGCTATGCTGATGCTGGACAGCTATTACAGGACCATAGTCGGCTTTGAAGTGTTGATACAAAAGGAGTGGATTAGCTTTGGACACAAGTTCTCATCGGTGAGTATCTTGAAGGATGGTGTTTGCTTGGTTTACAAGCTGCCTCTCTGCCATGACTGTATTCAGAGGTTGCTGGCTTTTTGTTATCTGGTTAAAGAATTTTAAATATTTAAGTAATGGAGACAATAAAAAGATAACCAATCAGTGGACTTTAAAGGCACTGGAATAATTTCTTGAAAAAGTATAATTTATTGGACATGATACACAAAGTAAAGGTAAAATACATTGGAATGATTGCAGTTACTGTATACAATGATATCAAACAGAGCAGTGCAGCGCAAACCTAAATAGCATAATATTAATATTAAAACGAATATGCTCATACCAGTGAAGACATAATTGAATTAATAACAGTGAAAAAATAAAATAAAATAAAAAGAAAGTCCACATTTGCAAAGTGCAAACAAATCCTGTGATCAAAACAGTCAGAGTATCTCCACCATGTGACTTGGAAAACCAATATTTCAAATATTTCAAACGTGATCCCTTCACCAGTAAAGATGGGTACTCTCAACTCACACCAAGACCCTTGTTTTACCAAAGGTCTAAAACGCTTAGAACAAATGGCAGGAAATCCAGATGGCTCAAAGATGTGCAATTGTCAGCTGAAGGACCCGGAGATATGCAAGTATCCTCAGTGGCACCAACGAATCAATATGCAAAGAAAAAAGGCCAGATCTAAGAGCTTCCATATAAACCAGGTCTCTTTAATGAGTAAAAAATGTGCAGGGTACTCACATTCAAGTAGAAAATACAGGCATAAAACACCATATCAGGCAGCTCAAATGAAGATGTGGGACATCAAGGAGTGACATGGGATGGTTCCTGACCCCGGACGCGTATCGTAATACTACTTCCTCAGCAGCATATCTCCGGGTCCTTCAGCTGACAATTGCACATCTTTGAGCCATCTGGATTTCCTGCCATTTGTTCTAAGCGTTTTAGACCTTTGGTAAAACAAGGGTCTTGGTGTGAGGTGAGAGTACCCATCTTTACACATGGTGGAGATACTCTGTATGTTTTGATCTCAGGATTTGTTTGCACTTTGCAAATGTGGACTTTCTTTTTATTTTATTTTATTTTTTCACTGTTATTAATTCAATTATGTCTTCACTGGTATGAGCATATTCGTTTTAATATTATGCTATTTAGGTTTGCGCTGCACTGCTCTGTTTGATATATTTACTTCAGGAATTTTGTGATTGTTCTTTTGGTGTTCAGCTTGCATCCATATGAAATTCACTCTTTGAGTATTTTTCATTTTTACACTTATTATTTTTATTTTTTTCTGATCTTTATATTTTTGCGCTGATTGCACCCCCCCTGTTTTACATATACTGTATACAATGAGATTCTCTTGGTTCACATGATACATTTCAGAGTATCAATGTCTTTCTTCAGGGGTTTTATGAGAAGGTCAATCATGTATCTACAATATAGTGGTTACAGAGGGTCACAAAAAATGTATTACAATATTCGTATATATCTAAATTGGATGTATTTAAACAAACTTGCGTATACTGTAGTAGTGTTACAAATGAAACATGCCATAGAACTATTTAAAAACAAGAACAAAGATAGAACTGTGTCTCTAAACACTTCCTGCTTAAGGTGGCTGGTCTTGTTGATATGCATTGCATAGAAATGGTAGGATTGGGGTGGTGCTGGATTCCCCAAAGGGGCAAATGGACAGCTAAAGACACTTGGGTGGATGTTAAAAGGGGGATATGTTCCAGTTCACGTCAAGGATTGTGCAAGGCGAGGGAGTAGGGGGGTGGAGGAGAAGGAAAAATAAAAAAGGGGGGGGGGGTTGTTCGATGGAATTGGAGAACCAGACTGGGAGGCGGGTTCAGGAAACATGGTATCACAAATCAGGTGGGGGCAGCCAAGTACATGGATCACGATGGAGGTTGATTGGCGTTGTTGCGGCGTTCCAGCCAAGCAAATGCTGACTCGGGGTCCTCACAAAAGTGCCCACGATCGTCACCCACCACCTGTAATATTACAAGGTACAGCATAGCGTATTTTAGGTTTTTGACCTGTAGCTGGCGTTTGACCTCAGTAAATTGGATGCGGCGATGCTGGACCTCAGCAGAGAAATCCAGATATACTGCCACCTTTCCATGACGTAACGGTATATTTGCTTAGCCCAAAAATGGCGTTGCAGTCCCTGAAGTTCATAAATTTAGCAATACAAGTGCATGGCGGGGCGCCACTAGGAAGGGGGTGTGGCGGCTAAATGGTGAGCGCGTTCCAAGACGAAGGAGGTTGAGAAGGCGTCCCTGCCATAGGTGGTGATGAGCAGGTTTTCTAGAAAGGCCTGTGGATCTGTGCCCTCCGCTCCCTCATGCAGACCTACAAAGCGAAGGTTGCATCGTCCCAACCTGTTCTCCATGTCATCCTGCTTCTGCATGACAGAGTGAAGCTGGTGGTGTATATGCTCAGTGGAGACCTGCAGGGGGGGAGGAGATGTCATCCTCCACTTGGTTGATCCGTCTCTCAGTCTCTGACACTCGGTCAGGGAGCTTCTGGAAGTCATGTCTGAGCAGGGAGAGGTCCACCTTTTCGATTTTAGACTTCGGGATGGTCTGGCACTGTGAAATAGCCTCAAGTACCTTAGCGGTGTCTCCAGCGGCTTGTTCAGGCCCTGCAGGAAGCTCGGTGCCATCTTCTCTCATGATCTCCCTCTCCTCATGGTGGAATTTATCAAGTTTGTTGATGGCTTCAGACACCCTTTTGGGGGGGGGGGGGGGGGGCGACATTGCAGCGTTATGGGTGGGCTGTGCCACGAGGTAGATCTGGCAGCAGGACCATCAGGATAGACCAAAGATTACTGAATATAGGGGTAATGACCAGCTGAGCTCTCAGCTAAAGTGTCTTACACAATGCCACTTCAAGCCATGACCCCCCCCCCCCCCCCTCATTATTGATCATTTATAATTGATAAAGTGCCACTTCCAGGGAGCAATTTTAGCCATTTATATCCATTTTTTTTTTTTACTTCAATCCTGGGTGACCCAAGGTGCACATGGGTCTGTTTTTAAAATGTTTATTTTTTATTTTGGTGGGTTAAGATGCAGTAATTTCAGACGCATTTTTCTAGCATAATAATATTATTATATTTTTTTTTCCTCATTTTGGCATTTACCTTACTTGGTGTCAATATGCTCCTTTTCTTCACATGACTACTTTTTAAAGGCGAGACTGGATAGTAACAGATTATTATTTGTAATTATATGCAATGTTTTGGGTAGACAAAGAACATTTGTAGTTCCCTTACAAAATACAAAAAAAATGTAGCGAGTCTTCATTTTTACACAGCATAGCACATGCCACCACAGTACAGAAACCTATAAAAAAGGGTTAAGTGTGATGCAGGGTAACGCAACGCACCACCCCTCACTGCCTTTTCACAGCATACAATAGTGCTGATGCATTTCAGCATGTGGTTTGATGTGAATACGCCCCCAAGTTATGTATTTTGGTGCTTCCATTTATTACACCACTTTAAGCACAAAACAGATTTGTTTATATCCCTATTGGCACATTATTTGGTAATGACTGGTTCAGAAAAAAAACTTACAGACTCGCAAGTAATTAGTTCACTCGTCACTTGAAAGCTCTCTATAATACTCTTTAGAGGAGAGAGGATGACCAATCGTCTTTAGTAAAACTTGAAATTAATGAATGAATGATAACTTGTATAGCGCGGCACATGCAAACTAAATCGCCTTTGGGGAGATGTTCAGGAAACCTCAGCTTTCTGTATGTGGAAATTATGCATATGGTTTTCTAAGGTAACTTTACTCTGGTTTGAGCCGCCAGGTTTGTGGCAGATTTAGCATACCACTCTATCAAATAATCAAAAAAAAAAAAAAATGAGCTTCTGCGGAAAATGGTAAATTATGTGTAATTTTAAGACGGCTCATTATTTCTTTCTTTGGCTTTTTCATAAAATATTTAAAACATGTTATCCATCTGTTAAACCAATTTTGATGGTTACACATCTGATGTCCTTTTGTTCTATTGCAGAGAATTGGACATGGTGATAAGAACCATGCTGATGCTGACAGATCTCCGATCTTCCTTCAGTTCATTGACTGTGTGTGGCAGATGTCAAAGCAGGTAAACTGTGGGTAATACAGCGAATGCTTAGCAGTTCTCTACATTATTCATCACTGAGAGTCTTCGTGCAGGCAGTTGCATACTGCCTCCTACAGGAGGATGGGACACTGGCAGACACATCTTATAAGGTCTCTCCCAAATAACACCTATTCAACCCAACATGATTTTATGTTTTGCTAGTGTCCTTGGTTTGGACACCTTTTCTCCTGCTCTGCTGAAAAGTCTTGACCAATTTTTTTGCTAGCCTTTTCTGTTTTTGTGGAGGTCTTTCACCTTTTGCATGTTACATGCTACACCTGTATTTGGGATGGTATTACATTTTTCCCACACCAGTGCAGTCACATGTAAAATCAGCACAGGAGTACAGGACTTCACCCGCACAGCCACATTATTAATTTATAGGGATCTGTGCATGAATGAACTACGCACCATGAAACTACACAATCAATGAACATCTTATGTAGGTGAAAAACACTAGGTGCAGGTAGGAGTGTTTACAATGCATTTTAAGTCCTCTTTCCATGGCTTGGCTGTAGTTTCTTGAAGTTTTCTCCTGATCCTTTCCTCAGTTCTGACCCTTCTGTGGATGCTTTCCTGGAGGCAGGTCGGATGTCTCCTAGAACTATACTATTTCAGATTAGGCCGGCAGGTAATGGTAGATTTCCTCCCTGAATCCAAGGGGTGGGAGTATAAGAAATGGGCCTTTTGTTTGTAAACCAGCTGGTTTGCTCATGTGGACCTATTGGGGTTGATTTACTAAAACTGGACAGTGCCAAATCTTGAACATGTTGAAGGTAGAAGCTGATTGGCTGTCGTGCATATCTGCACCAGATTTCACATTTTCCAGTTTTATTAATTCAACCCCTTTTTTGTCCATGGTCACCACAGGGGCCTGTCCTCCTGGGGAGTTTCAAACCAAACACAGCAAATAGTATTGCTTTGATTCTGCTCCTGTTCCATTTGTTTTATGGCCTTGTTCACACAGACTTCAGCTTGTATAACACCAGTATGTACAGCAGGCATTTGTAAAGTATTTGTAAAGATTCAGGCAGTCTTCAAGCTGCTTTGTTGTAGCACAATTTACAGTACCTCCAGTTTGGGCATGATAAAATTCAAAGCATAATGGGAGTGCTATCACTTGAAACAAGCTGCTAGAAAGCTTCCGAACTACATGAGTCTTGTTTAACCACTTCAATACTGGGCACTTTTACCCCCTTCCTACCCAGGCCAATTTTCAGCTTTCAGTGCTGTCACACTTTGCATGACAGCATTACCCAAAGAAAAGTGTTATCACTTTGTTCACACAAATAGAGCTTTTATATGGTGGTATTTAATTATGACTGGGTTTTCTTTTTTTTGCCAAATGAAAAACTGAAAATTTTGATTTTCTTTTTTTTTTTTAAATAAAAATGTTCTTTGTTTTGGTTATAACTTTTTGAAAATTATCTTTCTTCATGAATTTGTATGCCAAAATTTATTCTGCTACATTTTCTTTGGTGAAATAACCCAAATCGGTGTATATATTACTTGGTCTGTAGGAAAGCGAGTCCAAAATCGATGGTATATTTCTGAAAATTGATCAAATTTGATGTACTGACTGCCTATTTCATTTATTGAGGCCCAAAAATGTCAAGACAGTACAGATATACCCCCAAATGACCCCTTCTTTTTAATGTAGACACCCCAGGGTATAGTAAGGGACATGGCAATTTTTTTTTTTTACATAACAGTGCAGTACAGTCCCATCACATAACTGATGTGGCAGTGATCAGGAACACTGACTGACTGGTGACAGTACAGGGGGGGAAATATAATCTAAAATAGCAAGCATTTTACTGAATTAATTCATTCAGTTTGTGGTGTTGTGATTAGCTGTGACTGGCCACAGTTGATCACATGGCACAAATGGGCTATGGTTGGCCCAGACTGTACCATGTGATCATTCACAGCTAGCAACTCAATTGTATACAATGAATGGCTTGAAAGGAAGCCATCTTGAACACGATAGCGGTGGGCTGGTACAGGCTACCAAGTACTGTATTGTTATAAGAACAATCTTATGAACCAAGGTAACTTGTTCTGTTACTAAGGATTAATGTGACAATTTTAATCTGTACTGTTAAGTAAATACTTTCAATAAAAATCTATTGTTTAAAAAAAAAAAAAGGAAGCCATCCATTGTTTTAAACTGTCATGTGACCTGCTGTGTTTGGTTACAGCTGTCACATGGTACCGGCAGCGGGCCCGATCCGGGAGGACGTCCTATGACATCCACCCGGATTGACAGGCCTTCAATTTAATAAAGGCCGGGGGTTAAAGCATGCTAGCTGCTGCTTCAAAGTGACAGTCAGCACACCCATATTGGAACTGAGGTTTTCTTTTAAAGGTATGCACAAAAATGCTAAAAGCTAGCCAAAAGCTTTATAAGTACTCTGCTCTTTTACAAGTGGAAGCTCATAAGGACTAAGGACATTTTGGAAGAGAAATACATAGGATGACAGCCAGGCAACTATAATTTCCAGACAGAGCTCAGCAATGGATGACAAAGTTTTTCTTGAAAAGACAGTTTTCTCATAAAGGAACCATATCACTGTACCTTAAAAACACAGTATAAATTCCTATTAACATTGCTCACACAGCCAAAAACCACTTCAATCCTGAGAAGTCCTCATGCCAGTACACTAGGAAACCCTTTGAGAGTGTCAGTCTCCTGGGCCTCCTGAACATTTTCTGATCTGCACCCATAACAGGGTACATGGAGTTCAGTAGAAGGAACAAGTGAGATATTAGGATGACCCAGGAGATCGACACCTGGAAGTCTGTTTCACACCAGACTTCACATGGAAGATTTTCAGGAAATGGGAATTGTATGGCTGGCTTTAAAAAAAAAATTGTATTTCCTTTAGGGTGGCGTTAAGCCCAGAGGTAAAACCTTTTTTTCTTCCTCCAGTTTCCAACAGCCTTTGAGTTCAATGAACACTTTTTGATTACAATCCTGGATCATCTATACAGTTGCAGATTCGGCTCATTCTTGTATAACTGTGAGTCTGTTCGGGAAAAAGAGGTAAACTGACTCATTTGTATACATTAACTACTGTAATAAATTGCTTATCATTGTTGCCTGATTTTTAAAATAAATCCTATCTTTCAGAAACTAAGAGAAAACACACAATCTTTGTGGTCTTGGGTAAACAGTGAGAAATCAAAGTATATCAACCCATTCTACACAAAGGAGTTGAATCGAGTGCTGTATCCTGTGGCCAGTATGCGCCACCTGGAGCTGTGGGTCAATTACTACATCAGGTGGAACACAAGGATAAGACAACAGGTACAATGGAAATAATATGGATTTAAAAATATAGGATTAGGTTAATGGTTGGATACAGTATGGGACACAGGCTGCCTAATCACTATAACTGGGTTATATGCAGATACCTTTTGGTGATTGGACACCAAATAAAAAAAGCTGCAACAAAAATTTCAGAAAAAAAAAAAACTTAAATAATCTTTCTTCTTAAATGTAGATAAAAATGTATTCTACTAAATTTCGTTGGAAAAAAATTACCCAAATCCGTGTTTATTTAGTCTGTAGAAAAGTTAGTCTACAAACTGGTATAACAAAAAAAAAAATGGTATATATCTGAAAATTTATAAATCCTGATGTACTGACTGCCTATCTCATTTCTTGAGGCCCGAAGCCAGGACAGTACAAATATCCCCCAAATTACTCCTTTTTGGAAAGTAGACCGTCCAAGGTATTTAGCAAGAGGCATGGTGAGTTTTTTGAAGTTGCAATTTTTGGTCACACAATTTTTTGGAAAATAAAGAAATGTAAAAAAAACGTTTTAATCACATTTTTATATTATATATATATATATATATATATATATATATATATATATATATATATATATATATATATATATATATATATATATGTGTGTGTGTGTGTGTGTGTGTGTGTGTGTGTGTGTGTGTGTGTGTGTGTGTACGTACGTACGTACATACGTACATACATATATACGTACATACATATATACAGTACAGCATTAGGGTGGTGATCAGGGACACTGGTGACAGTATGTAAAAAACATTTTTAAACACACTGTGACCAGAGCAATAAGTGTTACTGTAGTATCCTGCGGAAGTGATTTAGGATTATTTTTATTTTTTTTTTGTACACATTGATTTCTCATACCAGTAAATTTCACTGTTTATAAGCAACCAGCTTTACTGAATGAAATTGATTGATTGTGATTGGCCACAGCTAATCAAATGGTACAGATGGGCTGTGATTGGCCTTCCTTTGTACCATGTGATCACTGTGACCAATCACAGAGATCAACACAATTGTACACAATGAATGGCATTGTTCTGGTGTGTCTGGCAGTGACTCTGCTTGCTGGGACAGCTCCTTGAATGATCTTGTCTTGAATCTTGTTTGCCTTGAACCCTAAACCCTTTGCTCCTCCCATGAACTTCCTGATTTAAGCCCTGTCTCTGCACTTCTTGGTTGCTATTGTGCCTTCACCAGCCAATATCTTGCCAATATCTTGCTCCTGTTTCTCCTGCTGCCAACCGTATCTTCGCTATCATTCGTTACCGACATTTGGCTTGTTCCTCGACTTCGCTTCTGCAAAATCCCAACTAATGCTGGACTTAGGGGCTGGGGCAAACTCATGGACATCGAATTTGCCCAAAGTAATGACATTCAAATAAGAAATAAACTTTCCCCTATTGATATGGAAACTGTGGATGGGCTCACCTTTTGTCTTCAGGACCTGTTACCCACAATCCCGCTTAAACTCCTAATTGAGACTGACCATCAGGAGACTATCAGCTTTGAGCTGATCACATCACCCAAGTTCCCTATTATTCTGGGCATTTCTTGGTTCTCTATCCATAATCCCTCCATCAACTCGGAGACACTTTCTTTAACCACTTAAGGACCGCCGCACGACGATATACGTCGACAAAATGGCACGGCTGGGCACAAGGAGCGTACATGTATGTCCCCTTTAAGAGCCCAGCCATGGCACGCTCGCAACCCAGTACTCTCCTCTGTGACTGCCCCCGTGGGAACAGCAGACCCGATCGCCGTCGGTGTCCCGTGATCAGGTCACAGAGAGGAAGAACGGGGACAGGTAAGTGTAAACAAACCTTCCCCGTTCTTCCTAGTGTGGCTGTCGCTGATCGTCTGTTCCCTGTGTTAGGTAACGATGATCAGCGACGTCACACACACAGCCACGCCCCCCACAATAAGAACATTCCCTTACTACACACTTAACCCTTACAACGCCCCCTTCTGGTTAACCCATTCACTGCTTGTGTCATTTTAACAGTAATCAGTGCATTTTTATAGCACTTTTCGCTGTGAAAATGACAATGGTACCAAAAATATGTAGAAGATTACGTATCGGTCTAAACTAAGGGAAAAAAATTTGTATTTTTGTTTATAGAGCCAAAAAAAAAAAAAACGGCAGAGGTGATCAAATACCACCAAAAGAAAGCTCTATTTGTGAAAAAAAAGGACGCCAATTTTGTTTGGGAGCCATGTCGCACGTCCGCACAATTCTCCGTTAAATCGACGCAGTGCCGAATTGCAAAAAGGGGCCTGGTCCTTAACCTGCATATTGGTCCGGGTCTTAACCGCTTAAGCTTTATATCTGACCATTGCAAGGAATCTTATCAAATAAGCCCTCCACCAACCCAAGATTTACAAGCAGTTTTGGAAACGCAAGTCATACGACAATTTACCTCCACAATATCTTAAGTTTTGGGACGTTTGTGATAAAAAGAACTCTGATCAGCTGCCTCCTCATTGCTCTTATTATTGTCCCATTGAATTGCTTCCAGGGTCAGAAATACTATTTGGTCGCCTTTTATTCTTTATCAGAACCTGAACTGAAGGTGCTCAGGGAGTGGATTAATGAGAATCTAGAGAAGGTTTTATCAGACACTCACCCTCTCCTGCTGGGGCAGCCTTATTCTTCGTGGTGAAAAAGCACTTCACCCTGCCTCCGTGTATTGACTACAGAGATTTAAATAGGATCACAATTAAGAATCGCTATCCACTCCCACTGATTCCAGAAATGCTTGAGAGACTCCGCTCCACCAAGTTCTTTACCAAATTAAATTACGGGGGGGCATACTACCTTGTCCGCATTTGTCCCGGAGATGAATGGAAAACTGCTTTCAGAACCAGATATGGACATTTTGAGTCTTTGGTCATGCCCTTTGGGCTTTGCAATGCTCCTGCAACTTTTCAACATTTTATTAATGATGATTTTCTAGATTTGCTTGATCAGTTCATAATGGCATATTTGGATGACATTCTCATGTTCTCTGATACTTTGGAAGAACACCGCAAGCATTGTCTGTATTGCTTTCGAGAGATTAAGGCAAAATCTATTATATCAAACTAGAGAAATGTGAGTTTGAACAAACTCAGATGCAGTTCTTGGGATACATAATCTCTTCTGAAGGGGTAAGCATGGATCCTGACAAGATCAAAGCAGTGGTGGATTGGCCTGTCCCTAGGAATGTTAAGGAGACACCGATTTGTTGGATTTGCCAACTTTTACAGAAGATTTATAAGGAATTTCTCCAAGGTAATTGCTCCAATTACACACCTGACAAAGGGATGCCCTTTTTGTGGTCACCTTAGTCACAGGCTGCCTTTAGTAAACTGAAAACTCTCTTCACTTCTGTACCAATACTGGTACATCCAGATCCAATACTACCTTTCATCGTAGGTGCATTTTCGTCAAGTTGATGCTTTTAATTCTTAGTGAATTGGAGAAAAAAAATGCAGATTCATCCTTGTGCTTATTTCTCTCGACCAATGTCTTCAGCCAAGAAGAATTATGACATTGGAAACAAGGAGCTGCTGACAATTAAGGAAGCATTTTCTGAGTGGAGGCATCTGCTGTAAGGGGCTGAGCACCCTGTAACCATTCTCGCCGATTTATAGAAATTTCAAATTTTATTAGGTCTGCTAAAAGGTTATCATCTAGACAAGCACGTTGGACCCTTTTCTTCTCCAGGTTCAATTTTGTTATCGCATACCGCCCTGGGTCAAGGAATGGTAAGGCTGATGACCTATCACTGATGTTGTCTGGGCCTCTCCAGTAAAGCAACTCAATGTACAATCCTGCCTCAAAAGAACTTTCTAGGGGCCATGAGTTCGAAGACATTTCTTAATCTGCTCAAAGAGGGGTATAAGAATGACCCACTTCTTAATAATCCTCCTAAGGACAAACCGTTTTGGACTCAAGCGCATTGCCTCTATGTTCCTGAATCAGTTTGGGTATAAGCTCTCAAGTTTGTTACACGACCCTAAACTTGCTAGTAATTTGGGGGTTTCTAAGATGAAAGCACTCTTATCATGTTCCTTTTGGTGATCTGGGTACAAGAAAGATGTAAAGAGTTATGTGGCTTCATGTCTAACCTGTGCTCACAATAAGACACCTGATCTTTTCTGGGGTTACTTCTACCACTCCCTGTTCCATCAAGACCATGGGGGTCAATTTCTATGGACTTTGTGGTCGACCTACCTTTCAAAAGGGATGACCACCATTCTTGTAGTCATTTACCATCTCACTAAGATGGCTCATTTTATTCCAGTTAAGGGGGTACCCTCTGCCGAACATAATGCTGAGGTAATTGTTAGAGAAGTTTTTAAACTTTATGGAATTCCTGATGATGTGGTGTCTGACAGAGCGGTACAGTTTACCTCCAACATTTTGGAGAAGTTTTCGCCCAGCTTTGGGTGTAACAATCTGCCCTTGGCTTTTCATCCGCAGTCTAATGGTCAGACCGAGAGGACAATCAAACTCTGGAGCAATACCTTTTGATGTTTCGTGAGTTATCTCCAGGATGACTAGATGGACTACCTTCCTAGGGCAGAGTTTGCTTATAATAGCTCTAAACATGGCTCCACTTCCCAAAGCCCATTTTTTTTAAACACTGGGTATCGTACAGTTTTCTTTCCTGATCTCCCCATCTCCATTTCAATTCCTGCTGTAACCAACAGACTAACTTCATTACATTCAGTAGAAATTGTCTGATACATTTAAGGAGGTGCAGGAATATTACAAGAAGGCCGCTGACGGACATCGTAGGTCTATTCCCACCTTTCACGTAGGTGACAAAGTTTGGTTATATGCCAAAAATGTAAAGGTTCAGGTTCCATGTGCTAAGTTGGGTCAAAAGTTTATGGAACCTTTTGAGATTTCTGCTTAAACCAACCTGGTCCCCTTTTCCTCTAAAACTTCCTGACAATATAAAGATTCACCCTGTTTTTCATATATATTGCTACTTAAACCAGAAAAAGTATTTTCATGAAACGGAAAAATTCATCCTCCTCCTCCACCCATTGAGGTACAGGGTGAAGAAGAATTTGTGGTAGGAAAAAATCTTGACTCCAGGATCTCTAGGAACAAATTGCAATATTTGGTTCAATGGGAAGGATATGGGCTAGAAGAAAATTCTTCAGGCTCCCAAAAGAATGTTCATGCCCCTAGATTAACAAGGGAATTCCACTAGAGGTTTCCTCAGAAACCTGGCCCCAAGACATCCAGGGGACATCCTGGGAGGAGGCGAGTACTGTTAGGACCTGGGCTGTGTCTGGCGGTGAGCTTGTTGAGCCACCTGGAATGCTGGACAGCTCATTGGACAGTTCCTTTGATAGTTCCTTAGACAATTCCTTGAATGATCTTTTCTTGAATCTTGTTTGCCTTGAACCCTTTGCTCCTCCCATGAACTTCCTGATTTAAGCCATGTGTCTGCACTTCCTGGTTGCCAGAATATTGTGCCTTCACCAGCCAATATCTTGCTCCTGTCTCTCCTGCTGCCAACCGTATCTTCACTACCATTCGTAACCGACATTTGGCTTGTTCCTCGACTACGCTTCAGCTTGATCCCTACCAACTATATCTGCTACCGGACCCCAGCTTGCTCTCCTCCTGGTGGGGCTATCCTGAGGACTGTGACCTGGCACTAACACGCAGCAAAGCCCATCTCCACCATCAGGAGCTCTGGTGAATAACTGTTAGTGCTTAGACCATGCACCTCAGGTGAACCCACTAATTGTATACAATTGTCGTTTGATGTGCTGTGATTGGTCACGGCGATCACCATAGTACCGGCAGTGGCCAGTACAATAATCTGTCATCTGCTGTGTCCACGGGTGACAGAGCACGCTGCAACCCGGCCCGTTCAGGGAGGGCATCGTATGACTTCCACCTGGAACAACTGTTCCAACCAAACCTCATTTTGATTGTAGGACAGGGCGAAAACTGGCTAAATTGGGTGTAAACATTCACATATGAAGTGAAGTGAACAGCCTCGGATGATACACAGAGATGAAACCAATCTCCCTACAGAAGTTTTACATGTATATCCAATGCCTTTCCCTTTCTATAGTCTTTAGAATTGTTACATCCGCTTAGAATGTTCACTTCCTCATTCAGCTGTAGGAGTGTATTCTTGTTTTACACTGGGAGACAGCTGATTGGAGAACAGGCACACATCCCCTCTCCACATTAGCAGAAGAACAAAGATCCTTTCAGAGCTATGCTGTGAGAAGACAAGCTCTCTGCTAATCTATTTAAAACGGCCTTTCTTGACACACATTTTAAGCTCCTTTTGTCGCCTGTCTCTGAGAACTTGTCAGAAGTTATCATGCTGATAAAAAAATAGGGGACTCAGGGCTTTGGAGTGAGCTAAAAAAACACTGCAAATGTATGTACCCATGTCAAAATTCATAAATGGGGTTTACATCCACTTTAAGACTGTTGGCGAAAAGTACAGTCCTTATTTACATGCATGTTCTGTTTTTTTTTTTTTTATCAAAAGTATTTTAGGGGGTTGTAAAGGTTCGTGTTTTTTTTTATTTTTTTTATAACAAACATGTCATACTTGCCTCCCACTGTGCAGCTCGTTTTGCACAGAGTGGCCCCGATCCTGGTCTTCTGATGTCCCTCGGCGACTGTCTCCGTTCCTCCCCACAAGAGCTAACCCCCATTCTGGGAAGCGCTCTCCCAAGGTGGTTAGATGCGGGCGCTCTCCCCTGTGATACAGTGGCGGCTATAGCCGCCAAGTTTATCACTCGGCCCGCCCCCCGGGACGCCGTGTCATGATTAGATTGACAGCAGCGAGAGCCAATGGCTTAGCTGCTATTAAATTCCAATGAAGAGCTGAGAACAGGCGAGAAGACAGGGGCAAGTAGCCAAGCGCGTTCACGACGCTGGACTTTCGAGGCTTCAGGTAAGTAAACCGGGAGGCTTGTAAGCATCTGATGCATTAAGGTGAAAAAACGCAAAGCTTTACAACACCTTTTAAGTCGGGTCGGCATGACCAGCACTTTTAAAGAGGGAAGTCAGCAATGACCACCACTATTATTCTCATGACAAGTTTATTTTAAATGTAAACATCTGGGATGGCCTCAAAGAAGAGGGCAACAAACAGGAACATGGTTGTTGCGTTACTTAAGAAAGTGAACCAGTAAAAAAACATATGTCCTCTTTCCCTCAGCGCTCTTGGAAAGTTGTCGAAGAAGGTAAAAACTTAAAAGCTGCTGCTATCAAATAGTATAATAAAAAATGCTAGAACCTCTGAAGAAAATGCATGCATTAGCAGCGCTAAAAAAACAAAGTTCAAAGTAAAAGGTCCTTGACTAGAGTCATGGTATTACACACAAAGTCCTTGGAAACAAAACCCAGATAGGGTGACTGGTGAAATAGAATATAATTAGGAAACATCCTTGTAAAGTGATCCTCCCGTCGCCACACCTCATGCTGCACCGTTTCCTTAGGATTTTAAACTCGCCAAAAATTAAATGAGCTGTGGCATTCGCACCAGTGTTGTCAATTGGAGCCTTGGAGGTAGTGGATACCATGATCTGCTGATGGGAGAATGAGATGTTGCAACTACATTTGATATAAGGCGTTTATCCCATTAATTTCTGGTGAGTTTAACATCCTAAGGGATCGGTGCAGCACAAGGTGTGATGGGAGGATCACTTTACAAGGATGTTTTTCTAATTATATGGTACTCTAATTCACAAGTCACCCTATCTGGGTTTTGTTTCCAAGGACTTTGTGTGTGATACTAAAGCTTTGTACATACAATCTGATTGTTGGCCAACCGAGCGTCTGATTTTTGTCTTAAAGGCGTGTGCCAGGATCTTGTCTTGCATACTAACGGTACACAATTGTCGTGCAACAAGCACGAACGTAGTGACGTACTAAGAGGAATTTCAGCTCTTGAGCAACACCCTTTGACAACAGTTGTCAAAAGGAGCATACTAAGGGCTCTTTCACACGGGGCGGATCAGTAATGATCCGCTCCGTGCACCTCCGTTTGCTCAGCGGGGATCGCTCCGTTGATCCCCGCTGAGCCGGCGGATGACAGGCCGGTCCCCGCACACTGTGCAGGGACCGCCCTGTATTTCCTTCGCTCTCCCCTATGGGGGAGCGGATGAACACGGACCGTATGTCTGTGTTCATCCGATCCGCCAGACGGATGGAAAAGTAGGTTTTTCCTCCATCACACTTTGGCGGGTCAGATGTCAGCGGGCATGTCACCGCTGACATCCGTGGCTCCATAGAGGTGCGCCTAAAAAACTGGCAGGCGGATCTGAACGGTCCGCCCGTGTGAAAGAGCCCCAACAGTCAGATTTTAGGACAACAGTCTGTTAACAGACAAACCCCTGACAACAATTGGATTTAGATTCTCTAGTCATGAGGACTTTTTACATTGAAGTTTGTGTTATTTTAGCCTGCATTTTCTTCGGAGGTTCTAGCATTTTTTATTATGGTTTTTGAGTTGCCAATGACCTAGAGAAAGATGAAATGGTAGGTTCAGGCACTGGGGAGCTTAATAGATTCTGAGATGTTAAATGCATAGTATGTGAAGAATTAAAATATGAGTCATCTTATTTTTCTTTTAGCTTGATTTGATTGATTTCTTGCTTCTTTTTTTTTTTTGTGTCTCTAAATCAACAGCAGCCAAACCCTGTAGAACAGCGCTACATGGAGCTGCTAGCAATACGTGACGATTATGTCAAGAAACTTGAAGAACTGCAAATCTCCAATTCACCAAAAATGAACAATTCCTCCACCTCTCCACCTTCACCGTCACGAATAATGCAAACACCATTTTGAACAAAACTAACTCTTTGTATGAAGTATAGATACCGGCTGTGCTATTTTTCAGAAGGCCATTTTGAATGATGCCTTATTTGAAGGAAATTGGAGTCTTCGTGGTTGAACAAAAATGTGCCTTTTTTAAGATCTTAAAATAGTCCTCTTTTTATATGTTGCACTGGTATACAGAGCTTGTTATACAATATGTAAGAAAGTACTTGGGATAGCTGTTTACCAGATCAGTTTGGTTACCGAAATATATTTTAGTAACTGGAGATAAAAATGCAGGTTGTTTTCATAACGTTTAGTAGTCATCCCAAAATACTTTTTTTTCTTTTTGCATTCATGTTTTTTCCTCCTCTTTGTCTTCAACAGCCCTTGTCTTCCTTTGTAGTGTGTACCAGTGTCACATATTCCTTGTGCAGGCCACACAGGGAAAGCCAACATCTGTTGTAAAGCTTTGCTGTACCTCTCAGTATTAATGCTCTCTACTGTAAGCTAAGATAAAAATAAAAAAAATGTACAATAAGAGTGCAAAAAGTAAAAATAGAGGACACATAGTTTTCAAATGCAGCTCTGTTAGATTTAGCACTTGGCTCTTATGGAGGAAGTCTTGCATTTTAAGTGCTAGAGATAGAGAAAAGTTTGCAGTTTCAGATTTACTGCATACTGCTACCAAAGGTGAACTTAAGAACGCTGGTAAAATGAATTTCAGGGTTTTCAAATGATTGTGCTTAATTTACCTATGTTAAAGAGCACCCTTAGGCCCAAAGCTTTGATTCCAACATGTGGAAATGACACATTGTGTATGCATTCCATGTATGGATGTAGTACTTGGGGGGTGTTGCAGTTTTTTTGGACTTGTAACAGGAATCTGTTGCATACAGTATCTTGCATAGGTTCAGGATAACAAAGTGGCAGTGCATTTTCCATGTTAGAGGTACTGCTGTAAGTCTCACTGACAATAGGAAACAGTAAGTGGACCTTAGCTTGACATTCAGAGTTTCAATTTGCTTGTTAGCGCAATTTTTTCCTAATATCACGTTAATTCTATATCTTGGTTGTAATGTTCCATTAAATATTCTTATTCATGCCAAGGATATCTGTACACTATTGTTACTGCAACTTTTTCTCTGAAGCTTGCACAGAAAAATCAGTGTGTAGTGTAATTTACTTATTTCTGTGGGCATCCAAGAATGGTGTATGAACTTGTCCTGCAAAACAAATGTTTAAGTATAGTGAATATAGTACCAAGTAAGTCATCTGGAGTTGCTGAATGTTGGCCCCCGAGAGGTTCTTTCATAAGATGACACTTAGCGGTACATTCAATGTCACATATAGCTCTTCACGCCACTTCTAAAGAAGTAAGGATCTCCCATTGATTCTCTCGGACCTGTGCTGAAAACTGAACATTTGTGATCATTTCCTTGATTGTTCCTTTGGGCATAAGTAGACATTTTTTATAGTTTGCATGAAATCCGAGTGTAGATAAAATACGCTGCTTTGTCTTCAGGTTTGCTCGAGCTGTCGAGCTGCTCCATGCTTGATGCCTTTTTATAAATGTATGTTCTCTACACATAACCACAATAGTTCATTTTAAACTAAGCCATTCTTCCCTGTTAGGACAGCCTATTTTCTGCCTTCAATCTAGTTTTGTTCATTCACACATACTGTATCTTTATGACCAGACTTTTATACTAACCCTACCTCATTGTGGCTTTCAAATGTTTCCTTGTTCCAATGAAAGCGAAGTTTGGTAGTTGTACAATCATTTCCATTGAAAATTAACATCCTTCTCAAGGAGACCGAAAATGGACTGTTGAGGTACTTTAAGGTTGCGTTCATACTGTACCACTGCTATGCCCTCTAACAAATGCACACATAGTCCTAATATCATGAATATGTAGTTTTCACTACCTTGCACTGTTTAGCAGTGTGATTTTTTTTTTTAAATATGACCTGTCCGATATTTTTTCCATTATAAAGCATTGGGAGGTGTGTGGAGTGATGGCACGTCTTAATGGGTTACAGCACACATTGATATCACAAAGAAAATACACCTGAATTAAAGACTTGAGAATCCAAAACCCAGTAGTCCCATCTAGCTAAGTTTTTTTCTGTTAAAATAGTGCCATTAGAGGAAATTCACAATTTAGGATTATGGTTAACGGTTTTGTAGATAGTTTGTTATATTTACCACACAATAGTTATCTATCAAAAGCCATTTAATAGGCAGACAAGAGGCTAGTAAAGACTTTTTATTCATTGTCCCATAAAACAATTTGTGTTTTATACTAAAGGATACCCAGTTGTAAAGCAATTGGTCTGGAAAGGAAATGATACATGTCTAAAAAGAATACATGCTGGAGCCAGGTAAAAATGGTACACACTCGGGTATCTACATGTTAGGAACCAACCTTTCTGACATTCAATATTCTCTAGGGCCGAAACTAATCGATTTATCGACGACTAATCGATTATGAAATTAATTGATTACAATTTTCATAATCGATTAATCGGCCAAGAACATAATGGAGTTAAAAAAACTAAAATTAGCCCTTTTATAGTACAAAAAAGAAAATCGCTACTGTAAATTTTACTTTCACTGTCCCACAGTAAAAAAATGAACCCTTTTACAGTAGCGATTATTTTCTCTTTTTGTACTCCTTTTTGTTTTTTTAACCCCCATTATGTTACTAAACATCTCAGGCCTGGATTCACACCTGTGTTTTTTTTTGTGATTTTTGCAGAAACGCACTACAGTTCAGTTACATGTTTCCCTATGGGACATGTTCACATTCATGATTTTTTTTCAGCGGCTGCGTATTTGGAAAGGGGCTGGGACTTTTTAACGCAAAACAGTGCTATTTTTTTTTTTTTCTTGGTTCAATATACTTCAATGGAGAAAACCGCCGAAAAGCATGTAAAGTGTTTTTTGCGGCAATTTGTGTTTTGTAATCTGCCCAACAACAAATTGGCCCCCCAAAAAAAAATACATTTTCTTTTAAGGCTATTATCCGATTAATCAATTAATCTAAACAATAATTGGCCAACTAATCGATTATGAAAATAATCATTAGTTGCTGTCCTAATTATTCTCCTCCACCATGCTTATTCAGGCCCTAGTGCATGCTAGTCAACCTTCCCATTACTGCCTGTAAATACCAGGGTTCTCTGTTCACCAGTCTTAGAGATGAATGGAAAATTGAGACAACAATCGTGACTGGTCAAGAAAATCCAACCCAGCTGCTGAGCTGCTCGCATCCGTATGTAGGTTTCTGGTCGCATCTGAAGATGCCCATAGATCTTGCAATTGACCCATGGCAGATTTGCTCTACAGCAGTTTAAAATTTCTTTGAAGAACCTTTAAAAAATACCCTGCAATAAAGATGTAACTCTTGCCTTTTCAGCAGAGGATTTTGTTCTGTTACAGAGCTATAGCCACTGCAGAATTCTTTGAAATTGAATGATGCCTGGTTCACCTCTATATTCAAGGCTGGTGGAGGCAAGTCATTCAATGCACTCAGAAGTGTGAGCTTGATGCAGAAGATTCTTCAGGGGCTGTAACTCTTACAGAGAAGATCAGAGAAGTATGTAGTAGGGCTTGCTTTGATGGGCATAAACAATGCAGCATGTTTAGAGTTGCACTTCACTTGCTAGCCTTGTCATCAGACTCTGAGATCATGCAGAATTCATTGATCGGTGCATTTGACTTCTATGCTGAATAAAGCTGCATTCCTATTGACTTGTATACAGAGAGAAGCCATTGTGATGCAAACAAAAGCCTTTCAACGCTGGCCAATCTTTTTCTTTCTGAAATAGTCAATTTTACTGCCACCAACATGAGGTTGGGAAACTGGCAAACCAAAAAATATTAAAGCTTGAATTTAGTTGAAGAAAAAATCGGCACAAGGAGCATTCATGTACTTGTCCCTGCTCATCAAGAGTGCCGACTATGCCCATGCTGTCCATCTCCCCTACTTCATTCAAAGAAGCTGTACCCCACCTTGTATGAATGAAAAATCTATAAATGGAGGCGATCGTGGACAGATGAATAAAAGGTCCACCTCCTCCAGTCATAAATCGTCTTTTACTTATAGAATGGGGGGGGGGGGGGGTTGGAGCAGGGGAAGATTTCAACTAAACAGAATCCAGAGACACATGGAATGCATAATATTGATGGGGAAGAGTTGTTCTTTGTGTCTTTTTTTTTTTTATAAACTTGGCCAGCCCCTGTAAAAGGCATTGCTTTTTGCTAGTGTCCTATGAGGGTTGGGTGCCTTTTTATTCAGCTTTGCTGAGGTCAATATTTTTGCTAGCCTTTTTGTTTTCTAATATTTCTTTATTGAGCATATTTTTCTGCCATGATCTCTGCATCTGTTGGACCTCTCAATGGCTGTTATCCACCCCTCAGTTGCTTTTGGACATCCCAACTGTTTAATAATTTCTTAATTTGTGTGCCACTCAATAGACGATAAAGAAAATAATGGACACAGGTCATGCCCCTCTGTGGCTCTATGTACTGCTTGCTCATACAATGATTACAGTCGCACAAGGACTGGCTTTATGACTTCCTTTTTTTCTTGCCAGTGTCCCAGCCTGCTCTAAGTGTCAGAATGATCTGATTACTTTGCCCCTTTTCCCTTTCAGGAGTTTGACCAGGAAAGCCATACTGTTTACAACTATCCCTGAGTTGGCCCATTGGCATGCATATTGTATTAACAGTGTTTCTGGGCACTAAATATCATGCTATTCATGTTTTTAGATGTTTGCTACATTTTTATTAGATTTTTCAGATATGTCTCCCTTGTAAACTCTTCATTTTATTACAGTATTTGAAGGGATGCTTCAGGAATTTTTATGTTTTTAGATTGTAAATTATTGTAAAGGTTTAGAGAGTTATATAATACTTATAAAAAAAATGGGTAGTATAAAAGATAATCATAATACAATGTTGTACATACAATACTAGATATAAATGCAGTAAGAAAATTGGATATCATTCATTGCTTAATGTATTTTTAAACCTGAAAAAAAATGTATGTATTTAGATGACATTTGCACATGTTAATATATGTATTCATTATCTTGTTTCCCTTTCTGTTTGGATGATATTTTGTCCACCCTGATTAAAACAGGCAAATCTGCTAATTAAACCTATTCTGCATAAATCCTTTTCATGTACTGCTGTATAGTGTATTCTTTGCATTATGGAGATGACTATGTCTTCATTTTGCAGATATAAGCATGCAGGTTATGATGTCACTGGGAATTTGTTAAAGGGTTAGTTCACCTTTTCCAGGAATAAAATGAAAAGGTAAACTAACTCCCTGTTGTACTTGCCTCCGTGGGTGATGATGTAGGCGTCTGGGGATTTGAAATCCCTGCTCTTCCCATTTATTCCTGCAGGACTGATCAGAGCAATTCTCTATGCAAGCGCTAACCAATCAGGAGTGCTCTGACTTGGCCCTGAAGCCCCGCAGAAAGGAGGGGAGAAAAGTGGGAATCCCTAAACCAATATTCTGGTTGCATGGAACCTGACAGCTCATCACCCACAGAGGTAAATTCAGCAGGGACTGAGGGGAGGGGACAGTGTAGGGTGGTAACCTTTTTTTTTTTTTTTTTTTTTTTTCTGAAATGGTGAACTTTAATTCATGGACACAAAGGTCTTATGGTCTCCAGACTGTACCACAGTGCTGTCCCTGCAAATATGATGAGCTGTGTAATGGCTTTGTGTAGAAAACGTATGCTTTTGCACACCGACTAGCTTCATTTTGTAAACGGACAATAATTTTGAAAGTGTATGTAAATCCTAACAATGAACTTGTGGTCTGTGAAATATTTCATTAATAATCCCCTTTCACACTGGAGGGGTTTTTCAAGTGCTAAAAATAGCGCCTGTAAAGCGCCTTAAAAAATCCCCATCTGCAATCCCAGTGTTAAAGTGATACTAGTGGTACCAGAGGTGACGCTTGCCAACTCGCCACTTTGTTTTTATGCCTGTTTTTATTGCATCCATGTGAGTACCGTAATGTATGCCTTTTTTTATTATTAAAAACTTTTAAATGATACTGTACTATTGCCGCTTTTTACCTCCCTGGGTGAGGGTCATTGTTGTCCATTGGACGTGACTCCTGAGGGGGACTTTATCCACAGAGAGAGATTACAGTTCACTGGGACATACTACATTCTGAAACGACTGGAACATCGTTGGCTATAATATACATGCTGTTAGCTTACAGCAGTAAGGTAAGATGACATTGGATATTGGAATTCCTTCTCTGCACCACCTTCACGCTGAATATTTCGGCATAAGCACCAGCACTTTGATTGTTTCTTTTGATATTTTAATCTTCTAAACGGCATTTGTTTTTGCTGTTTTTTTGCATGGACACTGAGGCAATCTCTTATCATGACCTATGTGTGTTGTTTTAGCTTTGCTACTATATAGCAGTGCATGCTTCAATTTAATATCACTGAGCACGCTGTATTTTTGATTGGATGTCATTTGCATCACCAATATCAGCGAGTATTATTTTTTTCTTTTGATGGTCACATATCAGTTATAGCAACTGTCTTTTCTTTAATTCATCTACCCTATCACACAGTGCAGCACTACATATTTATTACATTAAAGTGATACTAAAGTTTCACATTTAAAAAAAAAAAACATATACTTACCTCCACTGTGCAGTTCATTTTGCACAGAGTGGCCTCAATCTACCGTGAGGGCCCACAGCGGCTCCTCCCCGCATTAAATAACCCCCTCTGGGAAGCTCTCTCCCGAGGGGGTTTGCTTGCGGTGCCCTACCCTGTCATACACGCGGCGTACATAGCCACCGAGTGTATGACTCGACCCTGCACCCCAGCAGCCAAGTCATTGGATTTGGTTGACAGCAGCTGGAGCTAGGGATGGGCTTCATATTCGAGTTGAACTCTAACATCGTATGTTCAATCGTTCGTCGAATTGCGAAAGTTTTGGGCCGTTGGCGCCAAATTCGAGTTGCGTTTCACCACCCATAATTCACTGCGGCATTGCAGTGCATTGCTGGCTGATGATTGGCCAAGCATGCACTACGACCCGCATACTTGGCCAATCACAGCTTGCAAAAAACGGAGAGCCATGATTGGGCAACTTATGGCTCGGGGGGTTTAGTACATGCCCCATTATAAAAGGCTGCCTGCAGGTCGGCCTTGTGTAGTGTGTTGCGGTGGTTAAAAGAGAAGACAGAGAGAGAGACAGTGTCCTTTTTAGTAGGTAGATAGAGCAGGCAGGCTAGTCAGTTAAAGTTAGTGTGTAGAGGATATATATATATATATATATATATATATATACATATATACATCCCAGGTGTTGTGAGTGTGTGTGTATATATATATAATTAATACACTGTATAGTTTAGCTAGATCTGCACTTCCGAATTTATTGGCAGGCAGGTGATTGTGCTAGCTGCAGTATTCTCACATGGTGTACTGGCTGTGTCCTCTGCAGTGTGCACCTAAAGCTACGTGGTGTGTGTACTGCCTGTGTCCTCTGCAGTGTGCACCTAAAGCTACATGGTGTGTACTGCCGGTGTCCTCTGCAGTGTGCACCTAAAGCTACATGGTGTGTACTGCCTGTGTCCTCTGCAGTGTGCACCTAAAGCTACGTGGTGTGTGTCTGTGCTATTTTTCTCAATGATTTTTATCCATATTACAGGGACCAGACATTACATTAAAGCCGCAAGCAGTTATAAATTACTTTTTTCTTATAGTAATCTCATTTTGTACAGGGACAGTTCTAAACATGTACCACTTCAAAGGCATACTATAGACACCCAGCAGGTACGATATTTAAAGGAATTTTACATTTTATACATTTTTTTTTCACTTTAAGCATCATGAAAATCACTGCTCCAGAAAAAAACGTTTTTTAAAACTTTTTTCCATTGATACACAGGGCCGTTGTTAGAAATCATGGGGCCCTGTACAGCCTACCTGATGGGGCCCCCTTCAACCATGCCCTTGATCCCACCCCTGGCCCCGCCCCCTGACCGTGGCTTGAAAAACATTGCTTGTGATAGCATGGGCCATGACTGGTCCTGTTTATGGAGAGATATGAGGTCTTTTAGAACCCTTATCTGGCCTCCAAAGCATCTGATCAAACCAAGATCAGTTTGATCAGATGCTTATTCGAGCCGGTGGCGGTTTCTTTACATGAGCCCAAAACCGGCAGTGATAAAATCCTCTTAACTTCCGGTTTCTGACGTCACAAGGTGGGAGGAACAACACCCATCCCTCTCACTATGTCCCGGGAACCGGATCCTACTGGTCACATCTTAAAAGCAGTAAAGGTGGTGATGGGACCCCCTTCTACTGTCTGTAAACGTAATCCAGGGGCTTCTTAGCCACTATGATTATTTTTACTTTGTGCAGAATTGCCAGGGCTAAAAAATGATATCTTGATCATTGCTGTAGTGCTGACCAAAATATCACCCTTCCATTCCAGCGATGTACTGCTACGTTGCTGGACGGGAAGCAGTTAAAGGGGATTGGCTTGGGGAGCAGTAAAAATGCAGCTCTGTTGCACGTTTACTGCTCCCCCAAATGAAGTGTAAAGCATCTCATCGTTTTTTATGATCATCAGCATTATGATAATCACTTAGAGCGGTATCATTCCTTCATGATAATCACACAGGCAGCACAGTAAGCAATAAAAGCAGGTACTCTATCATGGATCTCTGTCTTATTGCTTTTGAGTGCTGACTTTAACTTATGGCTGTATGACTATAACAAAGTCGGTACCCAAAAGCAATGTGACACAGAGCCATGATAGAACCATTATAGAGCACCTGCTTATTGTGCTACCTGTGTGATAATTGGAATGCTGATAATCTGCTGTGTTGTGAGATACATGATAGGACACAGTAAGTATTCTATCCTCTATTCCCCACTCACTGTGTCCATTGCAGCCACGATCTCCTCCTGCTCTCCCCTGTCAGCAGCTGATCCACTTAACTTCATCATATCTCTTGACGATTGCAGCCGGGAGACGCATGGATAATCTCTGTATCACTCCGCCAGTCGGGACTAATAAAATAGTGGTGCGGCATGATGTACATGTGCCCGAAAATGAAGAAATAGTCCCTCCGCTGCGCCTGCACTCCCCTCTAGGAAAATTATATAATCCCCCAATGTAAGCAAGTAGGAGCAGGAGAGAAGTTTTGAAAAAAAAAAATTTTTTTTGTAAATGCAGTAACAAACTGTAATGATGCCCGGGCCCGGCTGTGTAGCTGAAGGTGGGCGGGCCCAGTACAAAAGGGCTGGTTGTACTGCCCTATCAGCGGCCCTGTTGATACATGTTACCTGGGGCAAGACCCGGGTTCTCAAAGACGTTTTACGACAATAACTTGCATATTAGGCTTTAGAATGAGCACTTTTGAATTCAAACGTTTGAGTCCCATAGACGTCAATGCGGTTCTAAGTGTTCGCGCGAACGGTCGGTTCGTTTGAAGGTTCTGGTACAAACCATACGGGGGGTTTTCGGCTCATTCCTAGCTGGAGCCAATGGCTGCGCTGCTATCAATCTATTTAATAAAGAGCTGAGAAGTCATTGGGAGAACGACACAGGATCGGGCCCACTGAAGTTTGGGGCTCAGGCAAGTAAAACGGGGGCCGGACAGTGCAAGGTTTTTTCACCTTGATGCATAGGATGTCAAAGTGCTTTCACACTGGAGCGCTGTGTTGGCAGGATGTTAAAAAAAAAAGTCCTGCAAGGAGCAGCTTAGAGGCGCTTTAGGAGTGGTGTATACCCCTAAAGTACCCCTGCCCATTGAAATCAATGGGCAGAGCCACCAAAGCGTCTCAGCAACGGCGCTTTGCGGGCACTTTTAACGCTTTATTCGGCTGCTAGCGGTGGTTAATCGGACCCCGATGGCGCCCGAAAAACGCTGCAAAAACAGTGGTAATGCCCCCGCGCTGGCAGTGTGAAAGGGCTCTAAGGCCCCTTTCACATGCCCGTTCAATAAATGTCAGTTTTTATGCCACGGTTAATGGATGAAAAATGGACATACAGTTGTGCTTATAAGTTTACATACCCATTTTTCAGAGAATATGAATAACACAAACTTTTCTTTCACTCATGGTTAGTGTTTGGCTTAAGCCGCTTTTTATCAATCAACTCTGTTTACTCTCTTTAAATTATCACAACAGAAACTACCCAAATGACCGTAGTCAAAAGTTTACATACCCCAGATCTTAATACAGTGTATTGCCCCTTTTAGCTTCCTGGCTGATGAATTCAAATGTTCCTCCAGTATTTTTTGATAACATACTGCATTCATCTTACCATCAATTTTGACCAAATTTCCTGTGCCTTTTGAAGCTCGCACATCCCCAAAACATCAGCGATCCACTTCCATGTTTCACAGTAGGAATGGTGTACCTTTTATCATAGGCCTTGTTGACTCCTCTCCAAATGTAGCATTTATGGCTGTGGCCAAAAAGCTAAATTTTGGTCTCTTCACTCCAAATTATTTTGTGCCAGTTTTGAGGCTTGTCTGTGCTATTTTGCATATTGTAAGAGGGGTACTGTGTGGCTTTGCGTAGTAATGGCTTTCTTCTGGCGACTCGACCATGCAGCCCATCTTTCTTCAAGTGTCTCCTTATTGTGCATCTTGAAACAGCCACACCACATGTTTTCAGAGAGTCCTGTATTTCACCTGAAGTTATTTGTGGGGTTTTCTTTGCATCCCAAACAATTTTCCTGGCAGTTGTGGCTGAAATTATAGTTGGTCTACCTCCCCGTGTTTTGGTTTCAACAGTCTTGATTTTAGTTTGAACACTGCTGATTGGCATTCTCAAATCCTTGGATATCTTTTTATATACCTTTTTATGTTTTATACAGTTCAACTAACTTTTCCCGCAGATCCTTTGACAATTCTTTTGCTTTCCCCATGACTCGGAATCCAAAAACTTCAGTGCATCACTGAATGAAAGATGCAAGGGTCTGTCAGGAGTCCAGAAACTGATTGACCTTTTATATATTGACCTTTTTATATACACACACTAATTACAAGCAAACAGATCACAAGTGAGGATGGTTACCTTATAATAGCCATTTAAACCCCTTTGTGTCAACTTTTGCGCATTTTATTAGGCAGAAATCACACAGGGATTTAAAATTTTGATCTGGGACATTTGGGTAGTTTCTGTTGCCATTATTATTTTAAAAAGAGTAAACCATTGATTCATAATACACCCTGTTCCAAATTATTATGCCAATGATAATTTTTTTTAATTACCTAAATTTTTTTCAAAATAAAAAACTTGCAATGCACTGTTCCAAATTGTTACGCACAGTAAGTTTCACAACACTTTATAGATTGTAAAGAACTAAAAATTGTAATTTGTTGTGTTTTCTCATATTTACTGAAATCAAAAGCTATTTCAATCAAACTTTGAACAACATTTTAACTTTTTAAACATTTTAACATAGGCCCCGTATTTGATAGCAGCTTCACAAGTTTTATATCCATTTAACTTGTGAGTTTTTGGACAGTTTCTGCTTGAATTTGTTTGCAAGATGTCAGAATAGCCTCCCAGAGCTGCTGTTTGGATGTTACTGGCTTCCCACCCTCATAGATCTGTTGCTTGAGGATGCTCCAACGGTTCTCAATAATATTGAGATTAGGGGAGGATGGAGGCCACACCATGACTCTCTCCTCTTATCACCATAGCAGCCATTGATGCAGAGGTATTCTTTGTAGCATGAAATGGTGCATTGTCATGCCTGAAGCAGATTTTATTACGAAAGCATTGTTCTTCCTCCTGTACCAGGGAAGGAAGTGGTCAGTCAGGAACTCCACATACTTTGCAGAGGTCATCTTTACACTTTCGGGGACCCTAAAGGGGCTGACCAGCTCTCTTCCCATGATTCCGGCCCAAAACCTGACTCCACCACCGCCTTGCTGACATCGGAGCCTTGTTGGAATAGGGTGGCCATCCACTACTCCATCCATCTGGACCATCCAGGGTTGCATGGCACTCATCAGTGAACAGGACTATTTGAAAATTAGTCTTCATGTATTCTTTTGCCCAATGCAGCCGTTTCTGCCTGTGAACATTGGTTAGTGGTGGCCGAATGGAAGGTTTATGCACAGTTTCAAGACTTTGGAGGACTCTACACCTTGATGTCTGTGAAACTCCAGAGGCACCAGAAGCTTTAAATATCTGTTTGCTGCTATGTAATGGTGTTTTAGCAGCTGCTCTCTTGATCCCATGCATGGATCTGGCAGAAATCTTCCTCAACGTACCTCTTATCTGCACAAAACCCATCTGTTCTAAATCAGCCACAAATCTTTTAATAGTGCGATGATCACGTTTTCGTGAAATATCCATTTCCATACCTCGTCCAAGGCACTGAGCTGTTTCACTCTTTTCAGCAGCAGATAGATAATTTTTTCTTCCCCATATTGCTTGAAACTGGTGCTCTACTTAAAGGAGAAGTCCAGCCTGAGCTTTTTAGGCTGGGCTTTTCCCTCAGGGTCACAGGAGTGCAATTAGTTTTGCACTCCTGTGACCCGTTTTCAGCGGAGATCGGTCTGAAGTCCACTCTCCGCTGACGCCACTGCCATCAGTCGGGGCAGCGTGTCATCATGACTTCTAAGTCGGGATCTGCCAGCTGCCCTGATTGATGACAGTCTCAGCGAGCCGCTGAGACAGCCTCTCCCCGCCCCTCCAATGAGCGTGGAGAAGCAGAGAGGAAAGCCGCTGCTTTTCTCTCGAGGATCTGTGAGAACCGAGCCATCGGCGATGTTCGGTGGCTCGGTTCCCAGGGCAGGAACGGCAGGGGACAGATGGAGCATCGGTCTGATGCATCAGTGGATGGAGCAAGTATGAATCTAAAATTTTTATGTAGCCCATACTTTTCTTTTAATAGTAGTTTTTCCTTTAATTGGGCTCATCTGGCAATCTAATTATCACAGGTGTCCGAGATTGTTTTCAGTGATCAAAAGAGCCCTGAGACACAATGCCATCCATGAGTTAAACTGAAAAACAAAATATTTAATCTTTGGGACACTGAAATAGAATTTGCATAATAATTTGGATAATAATTTGGAACCGGATGTAAATGGCTTCAGCCGAACACTAACCATAAGAAAGAAAGAAATGTTTTTGTGTTATTCATATTCTCTTAAAAATGGCCAAGAAATCATAAATTCTGCAAGGGTATGTAAACTTATGAGCACAACTGTAAATGTATCTGGGATAGCGGATGACCCTATTTTTTTCATTAGTAAATAAAAACAGTGGTCCTCATACTCACCTCATCAGTATCGCTCCTGGAGTTACTTCCAGGTATTGAAGGCTCTGCCACTGTGAATAACCGGAGCCGCGATGACGTCACTTCTGTGTGGGAAATGCCAGTAACGGCACACTCACTGAAGCAATGGCACGTACAGCAGTAATGTGATAGAGTGAAGGAGTGAGGTGAGGAGTAGACGGGTAGTTTTCGGCGTTGTTACATTAAGGTAAAACAAACCTCATGCCATTAATACCACTTTAACTTCAAGCCATGTATGCACGCAACTGCTGTGTTTTCTTTGTTGCTTGGTAGCTCTAGGACCAGTCTAGAAGTGGTACTGGATAGATTTTAGGTATTCAAATTTTGCTAGTGTCTAGACTGCTTTACAGCCAGATTCTTTCCACAAGGTTTTCATTTCTGAAGGGAGGACCTGTCCATCTCGGATCTCAACAGCATCTACAATCTGGTTTGCCATAAAATGCTGATTATATTCAGCTTTGCTGTTTCTCCACTAGAAACCAACCCTCCAGCTACCAATGAAGTGAGCGGATGAATACATTTATCATTTTACTCTGTAAATAGTTTATTTTATTCAAAATAAAATATTTTCACAGTGCAGGAGTGCTAATACAGCAAATGTTCTGTGTATGAACAGAATCTGCAATTTTCTTCTGTAAACCATTTGCATTGTGTAGTCATTAATACATGCCTAGAATATAGTTTTGTCTAAAAACCTTTTATGGCCTTTGATATATACAGTAATAAAAAAGATAAGTAACATATATATAAATTTATCAGGCATTGTGCAAGATACGAAAGCTGAGTTTGACAAATAAGACCTTATTAAAGTGGAGGTCCGCCAAATTTTTAATTTTTTTAACGTCCGCAGTTAAAAATACTGCAGCTGCTGACTTTTAAAATAAGGACAATTACCTGTCCAGTACACCTGCGATGTCGGTACCCAAAGCCGAGCTATCGCTCGGCTCTTGGGTGCTGCTGCCACCATCTTTGGTAAGGGAATCAGGAAGTGAAGCCTTGCACCTTCACTTCCTAGTTCCCTACTGCACATGTGCGAGTTGAATGATCCCTGCTATCTTCTGGGACCTGTGTGTCTCCCAGAAGACAGCGGAGGGGGGGGGGGGGGCGGGAAGTGGCGTAGATACCCACAAATAATGCTGCTATCTATACCCAGAAGTGGGAATCAAATACCTGTATTAAACAGGTATCTGCTCCCCTCCCTCTGAACGGTGCCAAATGTGACACCGGAGAGGGGAGGGTTACGAAATGCGGAAGTTCGATTTTTGGGAGGAACTCTACTTTAAAGTGGAAACTTCACCTTAAAAGGGAAGATCTGCCTTTTGTAATCCTAACTGGTGGCAGTTTTTTTATTTTGGGGGGGGGGGGGGGGGGCAAGTACCTATTTCTGTTGGGTACCCACTTCTACTTCCTCTGGGATCACCTAGGCAATTTCAACAGAAGTTCTGCCTCCCCCTAACCAGGTCCCAGGGGGCTGTGGGTCTACTCACAAAGCACAGCTTGACATACGCATGCACAGTGTAAAGCTGCAAGGAGGCGCAGCTGGTTTCCCACCTCCAAGATGGTGGCAATGGGGACCTGAAGACAGCACTGGATCCTTGGATAGGTAAGTGTCTTTTTATTAAAAGTCAGCAGCTACAGTATTTATAGCTGATGACCCTGCATTTTCCGATAACTAACTGAAGATCCTCTTTAACTACAGGCAGATATGGAAAGCACATAATCTATATGAAAAAATGGAAAACAAGTGCAAAACCACTAAAATGGAATAATATGAATCAAAATAAAACCTATTTAAGGGAAATTATTTCTAATATATTTATATTTAAATATGTGACCACAAAAATTGTGAAAGGATTGTGCAAAAAAGGGTCCATGTGAAGTTAATTACAAAGATAGTTAATACAAACTATATAAATATATATCTTGTTAAAATTGTGTTGTATAACAACAAAAAAGTCCAAAACATATATGTGTGTGATAATCACAGTATGGAACGCTCTTCAGATCTCAATAATTTGAGGTCTCATCTATCTGGTAAGCAGCATTATTGTTACATTTTTGGGCTGCAAGCAGATCAAGGCTTCTTCGGAATATTTCATTTAACCACTTAAGGACCGCCTAATGCCGATATACGTCGGCAGAATGGCACGCTGGGAACAAGCACGTACCTGTACGTCCCCTTTAAGTGCCCAGCAGTGGGTGGCACGCACTGGCGACCCGGCCTGAAGCTCCGTGGCCACGCGGACCCCATCGCCACCAGTGTACCACGATCAGTCACAGGAGCTAAAGAACGGAGAGGGGTGTGTAAACACACCTTCCCCATTCTTCACAGTGGCAGAGTCACTGATCGTCAGTCTTTCCCTATATCAGGGAACAATCAATGATGTTAAACGTCCGGGCTCCGCCCCCCTACAGTTAGAAACACATATAAGGTCACACTTAACCCCTTCAGCGCCCCCTAGTGGTTAACTCCAAAACTGCAATTGTAATTTTTATGGTAATCAATGCATTTTTATAGCACTTTTTGCTGTGAAAATGACAATGGTCCCAAAAATGTGTCAAAATTGTCCGATGTGTCCGCCATAATGTCGCAGTCGTGAAAAAAATCGCTGATCGCCGCCATTAGTAGTAAAAAAAAAATATATATTAATAAAAATGCCATAAAACTATCCCCTATTTTGTAAACGCTATAAATTTTCCGGAAACCAATCGTTAAACGCTTATTGCGATTTTATTTTATTTTTTTACCAAAAATAGGTAGAAGAATATGTATCGGCCTAAACTGATATATATATCTTTTTATATATATATCTTTTTGGGGGATATTTATTATAGCAAAAAGTAAAAAATATAGAATTTTTCAAAAATGTCGCTCTATTTTTGTTTATAGCGCAAATTAGGTGATCAAATACCACCAAAAGAAAGCTCTATTTGTGGGAAAAAAGGACGCCAATTTTGTTTGGGAGCCACGTCGCACGACCGCGCAATTGTCAGTTAAAGCGACGCAGTGCCGAATCGCAAAAAGGGCAAGGTCCTTTGGCTGCATAATGATCCGGTAGCTGCATAATGGTCCGATCGCAGTCGGGCACCCGCGATCGCTCGTTACAGAGCGAGGATCGGGAGATGTGTGTGTAAACACACAGCTCCCTGTCCTGTCAGGGGAGAAATTCAATAGATTGCATGCAATCTATGAACAGCGATCAGTCGATTCCCCTAGTGCAGGGGTAGGCAACCTCGGCTCTCCAGAGGTTTTGGAACTACATTTTCCATGATGCTCAACTACACTGCAGAGTGCAAGAGCATCATGGGAAATGTAGTTCCAAAACATCTGCAGAGCCAAGGTTCCCCATCACTGCCCTAGTGAGTCCACCCCCCCCCCCATTACAGTTAGAACACACCCAGGGAACATACTTAACCCCTTCTCTGCCCCCTACTGTTAACCTTTCCCCTGCCAGTGGCATTTTTATAGTAATCAATGCATTTTTATAGCACTGATCGCTATAGAAATGCCATTGGTTCCAAAAATGTGTCAAAAGTGTCCTCCAAAATGTTGCAGTACTAAAAAAAAAATCACTGATCGACACCATTACTAGTAAAAAAATAAATAATAAAAATGCCATAAAACTACCCCCTATTTTGTAAACGCTATAACCTTTGAGCAAACCAATCAATAAACGCTTATTTGCGAATTTTTTTTTTTTTTTTACGAAAAATATGTAGAAGAATACGTATCGGCCTAAACTTTTTTTTTTTAATATATATTTTTGGGGGATATTTATTATGGTAAAAAGTAAAAAAATATTATTATTTTTTTCAAAATTGTCGCTCTATTTTTGTTTATAGCGCAAAAACTAAAAACCGCAGAGGTGATTAAATACCACCAAAAGAAAGCTCTATTTGTGGGGAACAAAAGGACGCCAATTTTGTTTGGGATCCACGTCGCATGACCGCGCAATTGTCAGTTAAAGCGACTCAGTGCCAAATCACAAAAAGTGCTCTGGTCTTTGAACAGCAATATGATCTGGGGCTGAAGTAGTTAAAACGACGTTGCCCACACACGATTGTGAAAAAAAAATGCTCTAGCAAAGCGATGTGAAGTACAAATTGTACGACGGCACTATAAAGGGGAAGTTCCGTTCAGATGGCACCACCCTTGGGGCTGATTTTAGTAAAAGTTTGGTGAGAGACAATTTACGCTTTTCAGTCTTCATGCTTTTCAGTCTGTTACAGTGTGACAAATGTGCTATCTCCATTACGAACGTTTTACCAGAACGAGCGCTCCCATCTCATAACTTGCTTCTGAGCATGCGCGGGTTTTTCACGTTGTTTAAGCCCCACACGATCATTTTTTACAACCCGAAAAATGACAGTTTAAAACTTCGTTAAAAAAATGGAGCATGTTCGAATTTTTTTATTTTTGTAGTTTTTTAGAACCCGAAAAAAATGCTGTGAAGCCCACACACGATCATTTAAATGTCATTAAATGACATTTTTTAAAAACGTCGTTTTTTACATGCCGAAAAACCACCTTACCATCCAGCCTCTCCAGCGCCAGAAACACATCTCCAGACCGGAGGACATATCTCAGGGTACCCTCCGGATAATGACCTGCAATTCCACAACAAGGGAATCCACCAGTTAGATTTTTACATGCAGCCCATACACGCTGCAGAGATGCTGCCAAGGGATGAGCTCCGCGTTCGTTTTGAACGTATGTTCGACTCGAACACCGTCTGTTCGTACGTTTGTCGAAATTCGAACAAAAAGGGTCGTTCGCACCAAATTCGAGTGATGCGTCACGGCCCATAATTCACTGCGGCATTGCGCGCTGATGATTGGCCAAACATGCACTATGACCCTGCATGCTTGGCCATTCACAGCGCGCAAAAAACGGAGAGCCATAGCTGGCCAAAGTTAGGGTGGCTTTGGCCAATTATGGCTCAGGGGGTTTAGTACACGCCCCACACTATAAAAGGCAGCCTGCAAGGCGGCCTCGTGTAGTGTGTTGCGTTGTTGTTAAAGAGAGAAGACCTATAGAGAGAGAGAGAGACAGAGACAGACAGTGTCTTTATTACTAGATAGAGCAGGCAGGCTAGTCAGTTTAGTTAAATTTACAGTGTGTAGAGGATATATATACATCCCTAGGAGTTGTACATATATTTATACACTGTATAGCTTAGCTAGATCAGTTGTTTCAATTTACTGGCAGGCAGGTGATTGTGCTATTTAAAGACGTTATCACAGGTATAGACACTAGTGATGAGCGGTATACGCCATATTCGATTTTGCGAATATTTCGAAGAATATTCGCGAATATTCGTTAATATCGAATATTCGTGATATTTTATAAAAAAAAATTGCGAAATTTCGCTATTTTTTTTTTGGATAAAATATCACGAATATTCGATATTTACGAATATTCGCTATATTTTATAATGAAATTAAAAAAAATGCTAAATTCCGCAATTTTTTTTTTTTTTATAAAATATCACGAATATCAGGAAAAAAAAAATTGCGAAAAAAATACGAATATTCGAAATAGCGAATATTCGCCGCGATATTCGAGTAATTCGCGAATACTCGAATATGCAATATTCGCAGCGAATATTTGCAATGCGAATATTCGTGAGCAACACTAATAGACACCCAGCAGGTACAATATTTAAAGGAATTTTTCTTTTTTATTTAAAGCGGATCTCCACCCTAAAGTGAAGATCCGCTGATCGGAACCCTCCCCCCCTCCGGTGTCACATTTGACACCTTTCAGGGGGGAGGGGGGTGCAGATACCTGTCTAAAGACAGGTATCTGCACCCACTTCCGGCCCGCAGTCTCGGGCAAAAGACGGGCTTTTCCAGTTTGTGTGCTGGGAACTCTCGTCTCCCAGCACACAGCGGGAGCAGCGCGTCTCGCGCATGCGCCGTAGGGAACCGGGCAGTGAAGCCGGAGCGCTTCACTTCCTGGTTCCCTCACCGTGGATGGAGGGGGGAGCAGCAGGGAGACGAGCGATCGCTCGTCCTCTGCTGTGGACGCCGCTGGACTCCAGGACAGGTAAGTGTCCTAATATTAAAAGTCAGCAGCTGCAGTATTTGTTGCTGCTGGCTTTTAATATTTTTTTTTGGTGAACCATCCGCTTTAAGCATCAATAAAATCACTGCTCCTGGAGCAGTGATTTTAATGATGCTTAAATAAAAATTCCTTTAAATATTGTACCTGCTGGGTGTCTATAGTTTGCCAGTGAAAACGTCTTTGAGCCCTGGTTCACACTGGGCTGCGGGAGTGAAGCCCACTGTGAACCAGCTGAACTCGCACGATTTCACTCCCGCTGGCAGTCCCGATTTCGGCCGCGATTTAAGAGACATCTGTGCGGGTTTCTGCACAGATGTCAATGTAAATCGCGGGCTGAAATCGCAAAAAGTAGTACAGAGACTACTTTTTGAAATCGGTGCAGCGCCGCAGATGCAGCGTCGCGCCGATTAGGACAGTGCCATTGCCGGCAATTTGCGGCAAAATCCGCCGTTTTGACATGCGATTTGACATGCCAAATCGCATGTCAAAACGCACCAGTGTGAACCAGGGCTGAGACCCAGGGTCTTGCCCGAGGGAACATATATCAATGGAAAAAAGTTTTAAAAACAGTATTTTTTTCAAGAGTCCTGCTCCTGAAAAACTACCGTTTTTAAAACGTTGTTCCCTGGGGCAAGACCCGGGTTCTCAAAGACGTTTTCCGACAATAACTTGCATAGTGGGCTTTAAAATTAGCACTTTAAATGCGAACGTTCGAGTCCCATAGACTTCAATGTGGTTCTAAATGTTCGTGCAAACGTTCGGTCTGTTCGAAGGTTCTGGTGGTTCTGGGGTGTTCGTCTCATCCCTAGTGCCGACCAGGAATGTAGAGAACCGGTGCTGCAGCTTAGTCTACTGTACCTCAGCTGAACTCCTTACCCAATTTCATTTACAAGGTTTTACACTTTATTTATTTTTTAGTGTATTTTGTGCGTGAACTCGAGAGAGAGGAGCCGAACTGCAGGAGTTGGGCAGGAGTTGGGAGTAGGCAGACCCTCCCCCCGGAGGCAATCGCCATCCTTCTCCATGCCCCTGGTGGCAATGGCGGGTGTGAAGGGGGGCCTCCCACTCACCCCGCCCTACCTGCTCCTCTTGGGAGCCCAACTGGGGCCCAACGGGACCCCAATGGGGCAGAGGGACTCCCCCTATGAGGGAGTGAGGGGGCCTAGCCCACCCAGCCAGCCCCGTAGGTCCTTCGCCTCTCTTTTTATTTTAAGAGACCGCATGGCCAAAGTGCATGTGTTTTTAAACCAATTTAGTGTGCGTGCAAGTGTGGTGGTTTTTGTGGGGGGGGGGGGTGGGCATACCAAGCACAGGCGTACCTTGCATAGCACACCCACCGGGAGCCGGGCTGAGACCACCAAACTCAATTCACATGTAGCCGAGACCGGGATCCGAACCCTTGGCTTGTCAGCGCAGTGCCAATCACGTTGAGCCACCACAGCTCCCTGGTTTTACACTTTATATGTTAAAAGAAAAATTTTCAATAAAAGAATATTGAAAAGAAATTTAGTATTTTATTGTTTATACATTAAAATCTAGTGGTGTTCAATGACCACCAAAAGAAAGCTCTATTTGTGTGAATAAAATGATATCATTTAAATTTGTGTACAATGTTGCATGCCTGCGCAAAGACCAGTTAAAGTAGCACAATGCTGAATAGCAAAAAAAAAAAAAATGCCCTGGTGATAAGGGGGGTAAAACCTTCCAGAGGTCAAGTGGTTAAGGATATCATGTCTATTCTTATTGATGTGGTGCATACATGTCTAAAACTGGAGCAGCTTGCGTTTGAATTCTCTAAAGCTACCAGTCTGGGCTCCTTCAAAGTCCCAAACCTGTCAACTTTCCAGATACAGGGAAAGATGTCCGGAATGCATCCAGAAACGCATCAAAAACTCACTGGAACGCATTAAAACCGCATGTGAAAAAACAGTGGATAGTATAGGAATTTAGGTAGGTTTGTGTAAAGACCAGTGTAGGAATCAGGCTGGTCAGTACTATTGTAGGAAGGGAAGTGACAGGACTCGGCGTAAAATGTGCTTGGTTACTGTGTGGGAGGTGCTTGTACTATGGGAAGGCAGAGATCTGTGTTCCTGCTTTGCATAAACATAGGCTCACTACCTTCCCTACTGACAGAACGACGTTCTCCCTTGTTTACAATCCATCTGACCCACATCAAGTCCACCTGACAGGCTGATTGGCTCCCACTGTGTCCAATCACAGTGAGAGCAGGTTGCGTATGCCCCACTCACTCACCCCCAAGAAGTGTTAGATCGTGTATTAGGTATGTTATCTTGCACAGAGCAGCCACCTTTGCCGCAGTAAATGTACGTAGGGCGGCCGCTAAGCGTTTAATCCCAAAGATGCTGAACTTTGCAAACTTACTTTGTGGAGAACTACGCACAGAATAAAACCTGGTACACACTATTGTTGTGTTTTTTTTGTTTAACCCAGCGGGTTGAGCGAAAAAAAAAAAACTAATCTCTGGTCAGAGACACTGTACTAATGATCCAATGTTAGTACAGCAACCTCACCCACTGAACTGTTATGCTCTTACAGGGAGACAGCCCAACCCACCCAGAACACTCCGATCGGCGCTCTCCGTCATTGGCTGAAAGCACTGATCAGGACACGGTCGGCTGCTGGTTTTCCAGCATGCATGTCCGACAGAAAGCCGGCTCGGGTGGCATACACATGGGCCGAATGTTGGCATGTTTTTATTTAACCAGCTGATTTATGGCTTTACTTCCATAAAATTCTGTGACCCGTAATCACTGAATCCTGCTCATTTTGTGAGACAACACTCGCAAATCGAGTCAGGGTTTTTCACAAATAATAGTTTGTATTACGAAGCGCTCGTTACTCACAATCCGAGGGTCTACTGTACCTTGTAAGCACTGCTGTGTCACACATTTCACAGAGCCTGTCACCTTAACTAGAGGTGCTGAGAGGAGGAGTTTCAGGGGGTGGAGTTAGTACAGGAATCAAGGTACCATGGGATATGTAGTCCTCAGAAGAGGTAAGTATAAAGCGGAGAAGCTGCAAAGCATGCTGGGAATCCAGGAAGATGTGGAAATTGATGGCCAGCAGACAGGCAGAACTCACAGTATGAAAGGAGGTTTTTCAACTAATTTGCTTTTTAAAACCGTATTGTGTTATGGCAATGCTGATGTTATACAATGGACGTCTATGGAGTCTGCAGTCTCCCCTCAGCTATCTCTCCTATAGCATCCCTCGGCTCTCCGCACTGCATTATGGGTAGGTGCTGTAGTCCCGGCCCCGCCCAGAGTCGTGGTAGCGGCGCGGTGCATGCTGGGAGGTGCGGTGTGACAGCAGGGACGTCAGATGATCTCTCCCTCCTCCATCACCCTGCAGGAAGCCGGCAGGAAGAGCGGCCTGCAATCCGGCCCTTCCTGTGCGATAAGCGGCTCAGCTGCATCCCGAGCATCCGGGAAGGGGGCCGCTATGGACAAGCTGTCCGGGCTGGAGAGTGCAGGAGGAGGGGGCGGCACCGCCGGAGCATCAGCTGCTAGGAAACCTCCCCGGCCATCCGCACCCCCGTCCATACCCAGCTCAAGGCAGCCCAGCGTGGAGACCCTAGACAGGTACTCTCATCAGGACACTGCATACACCGCCACCGCCTCTGTGTGCGCCATGGTTGGGGGCGGAGGGGGCTGTACTGATCATTATATAGGGGGGGGGGGGGGGGCATCTCTGCTATGTCAGATCTTGTATCCCTGCTGTGTACAAATGTATGGGGGTGTACTACAGATCCCAGCATGGCTCATCACTAGAGAAGGGGACCATTATCGCATTGGGATTCATTCCTGTTACACTGAGGGGGAGATTTACTAAAACTGGAGAGTGCAGCTCTGTATAGTAACCAATCAGCTTCTAACTTCAGCTTGTTTAATTAAACTTTGACAATAAAACCTGGAAGCTGATTGGTTTCTATGCAGAGCTGCACCAGATTTTGCACTCACCAGTTTTAGTAAATCAACTCCCATAGTGTCAGCGTGTGCTTGTCAGCGTGTGTGTGCGCGCTCGCTGTCAGCGTGTGTGTGTGCGCGCTCGCTGTCAGCGTGTGTGTGTGCGCGCTCGCTGTCAGCGTGTGTGTGTGTGCGCTCGCTGTCAGCGTGTGTGTGCGCGCTCGCTGTCAGCGTGTGTGTGTGCGCGCTCGCTGTCAGCGTGTGTGTGTGTGCGCGCTCGCTGTCAGCGCGTGTGTGTGTGCGCGCTCGCTGTCAGCGTGTGTGTGTGCGCGCTCGCTGTCAGCGTGTGTGTGTGTGCGCGCTCGCTGTCAGCGTGTCTGGCGTGTGTGTGTGCGCGCGCTCGCTGTCAGCGTGTGTGGTGTGCGCGCTCGCTGTCAGCGTGTGTGTGTGTGCGCTCGCTGTCAGCGTGTGTGTGTGTGCGCGCTCGCGTCGTGTCAGCGTGTGTGTGTGCGCGCTCGCTGTCAGCGTGTGTGTTGTGTGCGCGCTCGCTGTCAGCGTGTGCTGTGTGTGTGTGCGCGCTCGCTGTCAGCGTGTGTGTGTGTGCGCGCTCGCTGTCAGCGTGTGTGTGGTTGTGCGCGCTCGCTGTCAGCGTGTGTGTGTGCGCGCTCGCTGTCAGCTGTGTGCTGCTCAGCGTGTCAGCGTGTGTGTGCGCGCTCGCTGTCAGCGTGTGTGTGCGCGCTCGCTGTCAGCGTGTGTGTGTGTGTGCGCTCGCTGTCAGCGTGTGTGTGTGTGCGCTCGCTGTCAGCGTGTGTGTGTGTGCGCTCGCTGTCAGCGTGTGTGTGTGTGCGCTCGCTGTCAGCGTGTGTGTGTGTGCGCTCGCTGTCAGCGTGTCAGCGTGTGTGTGTGCGCTCGCTGTCAGTGTGTGTGCGCTTTTGCTGTCAGCGTGTGTCGCTGTCAGCGTGTGTGTGTGTGCGCTCGCTGTCAGCGTGTGTGTGTGCGCTCGCTGTCAGGCGTGTGTGTGTGTCGCGTCGCTGTCAGCGCTGTTGTGTCAGCGCGTGTGTGTGCGCTCGCTGTCAGCGCGTGTGTGTGCGCTCGCTGTCAGCGCGTGTGCTGTCGCGTGTGTGTGGCTCGCTGTCAGCGCGTGCGTGTGTGTGTGCGCTCGCTGTCAGCGCGCGTGTGTGTGTGCGCTTTTGCTGTCAGCGTGCTGTGTGCGCTGCTGTCGCGTGTGTGTGTGCGCTTTTGCTGTCAGCGCGTGTGTGTGCGCTTTTGCTGTCAGCGTGTGTGTGTGTGCGCTCGCTGTCAGCGTGTGTGTGTGCGCTCGCTGTCAGCGTGTGTGTGTGCGCTCGCTGTCAGCGTGTGTGTGTGTGCGCTCGCTGTCAGCGCGTGTGTGCGCTCGCTGTCAGCGCGTGTGTGTGCGCTCGCTGTCAGCGCGTGTGTGTGCGCTCGCTGTCAGCGCGTGTGTGTGCGCTCGCTGTCAGCGCGTGTGTGTGTGCGCTTTTGCTGTCAGCGCGTGTGTGTGCGCTTTTGCTGTCAGCGCGTGTGTGTGCGCTCGCTGTCAGCGCGTGTGTGTGCGTGTGTGTGTGTGTGTGCTCGCGCTGTCAGAGCGTGTGTGTGTGTGTGTGCGCGCTCGCTGTCAGCGCGTGTGTGTGTGTGCGCGTGTGTGTGTGTGTGTGTGCTCGCTGTCAGCGCGTGTGTGTGTGCGCGCTCGCTGTCAGCGCGTGTGTGTGTGCGCGCTCGCTGTCAGCGCGTGTGTGTGTGCGCGCTCGCTGTCAGCGCGTGTGTGTGTGCGCTCGCTGTCAGCGTGTGTGTGTGCGCTCGCTGTCAGCGCGTGTGTGTGCGCTCGCTGTCAGCACGTGTGTGTGCGCGCTCGCTGTCAGCGCGTGTGTGTGTGTGCGGCGCTCGCTGTCAGCGCGTGTGGTGTGTGCGCGCTCGCTGTCAGCACGTCAGCGCGTGTGTGTGTGCGCGTCGCTGTCAGCGCGTGTGTGTGTGCGCTCGCTGTCAGCGCGTGTGTGTGTGCGCTCGCTGTCAGCGCGTGTGTGTGTGCGCTCGCTGTCAGCACGTGTGTGTGCGCTCGCTGTCAGCACGTGTGTGTGCGCTCGCTGTCAGCACGTGTGTGTGCGCTCGCTGTCAGCACGTGTGTGTGCGCTCGCTGTCAGCACGTGTGTGTGCGCTCGCTGTCAGCACGTGTGTGTGCGCTCGCTGTCAGCACGTGTGTGTGCGCTCGCTGTCAGCACGTGTGTGTGCGCTCGCTGTCAGCACGTGTGTGTGCGCTCGCTGTCAGCACTTGTGTGTGCGCTCGCTGTCAGCACGTGTGTGTGCGCTCGCTGTCAGCACGTGTGTGCGCTCGCTGTCAGCATGTGTGTGTGCGCTCGCTGTCAGCATGTGTGTGTGCGCTCGCTGTCAGCATGTGTGTGTGTGTGTGCGCTCGCTGTCAGCACGTGTGTGTGTGTGCGCGCGCTCGCTGTCAGTGCGTGTGTGTGTGTGCGCTGGCTGTCAGCACGTGTGTGTGTGTGCGCTGGCTGTCAGCACGTGTGTGTGTGTGTGCGCTGGCTGTCGGCACGTGTGTGTGTGTGCGCTGGCTGTCGGCACGTGTGTGTGCGTGCGCTGGCTGTCGGCACGTGTGTGTGCGTGCGCTGGCTGTCAGCACGTGTGTGTGTGCGTGCGCTCGCTGTCAGCACGTGTGCGTGCGCTGGCTGTCAGCACGTGTGTGTGTGTGTGCGCTGGCTGTCAGCACGTGTGTGTGTGTGTGTGTGCGCTGGCTGTCAGCACGTGTGTGTGTGTGCGCTGGCTGTCAGCACGTGTGTGTGTGTGTGCACTCGCTGTCAGCACATGTGTGTGTTTGTGTGTGCTTGCTGTTAGCGTGTGTGTGTTCGCTGTCAGCGTGCGTGTCGGTGAGTATATGTATAAAGAGGAGATATTATACCATGTTGGAGCAGCACTGACAATCAATCCAATATAACCATCATCGCAGAGAAAGCTCCTGCTCCTTTTTGAGCGAGTTGTGATTTGCCGCAATTGGGGTGCCATTAAGAAGTGAGGGCATTGCATGATTTTGATTCGCAGACAGAGTCGCAGCGATTCCGCCCACAATTGGGATCGCTCAGGTGTGAATAGAGCCTGAAGTATAACTAAGGCGTTTTTGTTTGTATAGAGTGGAGATGGATTATCATACCTGTTTTTATTGCTGTCTTGCTTACCGTTGTGATTGAAAGTAAAAGAAAATCCCAAATTTTGGGGTGACCCCAGAAAAGTACTGGAGGGGAAATCTTTTGATGGGGACACTAGTTCTTTTGACCTGGGGGGTCCCCAAGAGATCCCTCAATTTGGGGATTTGGATATATACAGGGAGTGCAGAATTATTAGGCAAGTTGTATTTTTGAGGATTAATTTTATTATTGAACAACCATGTTCTCAATGAACCCAAAAAATATTTTTGGAAGTAGTTTTTAGTTTGTAATTAGTTTTAGATATTTTAGGGGGATATCTGTGTGTGCAGGTGACTATTACTGTGCATAATTATTAGGCAACTTAACAAAAAACAAATATATACCCATTTCAATTATTTATTTTTACCAGTGAAACCGATATAACATCTCAACATTCACAAATATACATTTCTGACATTCAAAAACAAAACAAAAACAAATCAGTGACCAATATAGCCACCTTTCTTTGCAAGGACACTCAGAAGCCTGCCATCCATGGATTCTGTCAGTGTTTTGATCTGTTCACCATCAACATTGCGTGCAGCAGCAACCACAGCCTCCCAGACACTGTTCAGAGAGGTGTACTGTTTTCCCTCCTTGTAAATCTCACATTTGATGATGGACCACAGGTTCTCAATGGGGTTCAGATCAGGTGAACAAGGAGGCCATGTCATTAGTTTTTCTTCTTTTATACCCTTTCTTGCCAGCCACGCTGTGGAGTACTTGGACGCGTGTGATGGAGCATTGTCCTGCATGAAAATCATGTTTTTCTTGAAGGATGCAGACTTCTTCCTGTACCACTGCTTGAAGAAGGGGTCTTCCAGAAACTGGCAGTAGGACTGGGAGTTGAGCTTCACTCCATCCTCAACCGAAAAGGCCCCACAAGCTCATCTTTGATGATACCAGCCAAACCAGTACTCACCTCCACCTTGCTGGCGTCTGAGTCGGACTGGAGCTCTCTGCCCTTTACCAATCCAGCCACGGGCCCATCCATCTGGCCCATCAAGACTCACTCTCATTTCATCAGTCCATAAAACCTTAGAAAAATCAGTCTTGAGATATTTCTTGGCCCAGTCTTGATGTTTCAGCTTGTGTGTCTTGTTCAGTGGTCGTCGTCTTTCAGCCTTTCTTACCTTGGCCATGTCTCTGAGTATTGCACACCTTGTGCTTTTGGGCACTCCAGTGATGTTGCAGCTCTGAAATATGGCCAAACTGGTGGCAAGTGGCATCTTGGCAGCTGCACGCTTGACTTTTCTCAGTTCATGGGCAGTTATTTTGCGACTTGGTTTTTCCACGCGCTTCTTGCGACCCTGTTGACTATTTTGAATGAAACGCTTGATTGTTCGATGATCACGCTTCAGAAGCTTTGCAATTTTAAGAGTGCTGCATCCCTCTGCAAGATATCTCACTATTTTTGACTTTTCTGAGCCTGTCAAGTCCTTCTTTTGACCCATTTTGCCAAAGGAAAGAAAGTTGAACAAAAATTATGCACACCTGATATAGGGTGTTGATGTCATTAGACGACACCCCTTCTCATTACAGAGATGCACATCACCTAATATGCTTAATTGGTAGTAGGCTTTCGAGCCTATACAGCTTGGAGTAAGACAACATGCATAAAGAGGATGATGTGGTCAAAATACTCATTTGCCTAATAATTCTGCACTCCCTGTATATTGTTTGTGACCCCCAGGGCCACAAAAGATATATGCCATATTTATCGGCACTGCCTTGGAGGGGGCAGGATGAGCGCCGTCCGATAACATGAAGAGAATCTCTTGTTTACTCAGCAGTGTCTGTATTGGAAGTCCTGTCTCCTGGGATGCCATTGGACCACTGTTCTGTCTATCATAGGAGGCGGGACTTGTATTAAAGAGGCCACAGAGTAAACAAGAGATTCTCCTGTTTGTAATCTGTCGGCACTCGTCCTGCCCCCTCCCTCTGCCCTCCGAGGCTGCAGATGGGCATCGATCAGGCTGCACTGATGGCAATGGTAAGGCTGCATTTATGGCACATGTGAGGTTGCAATGGTAAGGCTGCATTGGTTGCAATGGTGAGGCTGCATTCATGGCAATGGTGAGGCATTCAGGGCATTGGTGAGGCTGCATTCAGGGCATTGGTGAGGCTGCATTCAGGGCATTGGTGAGGCTGCATTCAGGGCATTGGTGAGGCTGCATTCAGGGCATTGGTGAGGCTGCATTCAGGGCATTGGTGAGGCTGCATTCAGGGCATTGGTGAGGCTGCATTCAGGGCAATGGTGAGGTTGCATTCAGGGCAATGCTAAGCCCGTGCGTGTTATACGCCGATAAATACGACATATCCACATAACATGCCCAAGGTCATCGTTTTTCCTGAGCAGCACTCTGGGATTCGTTGGGGCCACAAAATAAATATATACAGTATATCCGAATAACACACCCAAGCTCATGCCTTCACCACACACGGCCACAAAGGCAAGAGAATTCTTGTTGGGCCGTGTATTAGAGCTCAGACGAACACACTTAGACCGAATTTTAATGGTTCAAAGAATGTCAGACAAAGTAGTCGGCCCTCACGCATGTTCACTTCATCAAATATGGCCCTCTTTGAAAAAAGTTTGGACACCCCTGATTTAGGACAACTGTCTGTCAACAGACAATTCCAGCCAACAATGGAACCGTGTGTACGAGGCTTTACTCTATCCAACATGGGGGGGGGGGGGGGAATGTTTTGCTTATAGTTCTACTTTAATGCCTGGACCCAGTTGTGCAACTTTGACATGTGTTAGTAAGACTTTACAATTTATCACAACTGCTTGGTATATCCAGGTGATGGATACCTTGTTTTTTCAGGACAAATTGGGCTTTTATTTGGTGATAAATGGGTAACGGGTATCTCTATCTCTTATGCCATACCCTGGCCATTTTTCAGAGAATATGAATAACACAAAACTTTTCTTCCACTCATGGTTAGGGTTTGGCTGAAGCCGCTTATTATCAATCAACTGTGTTTACTCTCTTTATATCATAATGACAAAAGAAATGACTCGAATGACCCTGATCAAAAGTTTGACCTAATTTCCCATGCCTTTGTAGCTCACACATCCCCAAAACATCAGCAATCCACCTCCGTGTTTCACAGTAGGAATGGTGTACCTTTCATCATAGGCCTTGTTGACTCCTCTCCAAATGTAGAGTTTATGGTTGTGGCCAAAAAGCTCTATTTTGGTCTCATCGCTCCAAATGACTTTGTGCCAGAAGGTTTGAGGCTTTTCTCTGTGCTGTTTGGCGTATTATAAGCGGGATACTTTGTGGCATTTGCATAGTCATGGCTTTCTTCTGGCGACTCGACCATGCAACACATCTTTCTTCAAGTGCCTCCTTATTGTGCATCTTGAAACAGCCACACCACATGTTTTCAGAGAGTCCTGGATTTTACCTGAAGTTATTTGTGGGTCTTTCTTTGCATCCCGAACAATTTTCCTGCCAGTTGTGGCAGAAATGTTAATTGATCTACCTGCCCGTGGTTTGGTTTCAATATAATCCCGAATTTTCCACTTCTTGATTAGAGTTTGAACACTGCTGATTAGCATTCTCAATCCCAGGAATTTCTTCCCTGTTTTATACAGTTCAACTACCTTTTCCAGCTGATCCTTTTACAATTCTTTTGCTTTCCCCATGACTCAGAATCCAGAAACATCAGTGCAGCACTGGATGAAAGATGCAAGGGTCTGTCGGAAACTCATTGACCTTTTATTTTATTTTTTATTTATATATATATATATATATATATATATATATATATATATATATATATATATATATATATATAATGCACACATTACAAGCAAATTTAAACCCCTTTGTGTCAACTTGTGTGCATGTTATCAGGCCTAAATCGCCAGGGTATGTAAACTTTTTATCAGTCATTTGGGTATTTTCTGTTGCCATTATGATTTAACACAGTTAAAGTGTAAACACAGTTGATTGATAATAAATGACTTCAGCCAAACACTAACCATAAGTGAAAAAAAAGTTTTTGTGTTATTCATATTCTCTGAAAAATGGCCAAGAAACCATAAATTCTGCCTGGGTATGTAAACTTATGAGCACAAGTGTGTGTGTGTGTCTATCTATCTATCTATCTATCTATCTATCTATATATATATATATATATATATATATATATATATATATATATATATATATATCCTGTTTCCCCGAAAATAAGACCTAGCGTTATTTTTGGGGATGGCTGCAATATAAGCCCTACCCCGAAAAGAAACCCTAGTTAAAGTCGTCGTAAAAACATGTAATCCATTTTTGGGCAGCCACGTAACCGGCTGGAGATCTTCTCCTCTCTGATGTCAGTGGTCCCTTCCTCTGCAGTGCTCAGAGTGGAGAAGAAGAGCTAAGGGGGGTCGCTGTGTTGGCTATCATGCTTTTAAAGGATCACAGTATATTTTTTTATTTTTGGGGTCACAACCACTCTAAGATCGTCATAATGACATGACTGTATTTGAATAAATGTAGTTTATTGTACATACTGTAAATAAATAAGACATCCCCTGAAAATAAGCCCTAGTGTGATTTAATATAATATAATATAATATTATAATATAATATATTTAATATAATATTAATATAAGACCCGGTCTTATTTTCGGGGGAAACACGATTATATATATATATATATATATATATATATATATATATATATATATATATATATATATATATATATATATATATATAATATCGTGTTTCCCTGAAAATAAGACCATATACAGAAAAAAAAAAAATATATATATATATATATATATATATCTGTATCTAGAGAGGGGAAGAGGGAGATAATATAAAGAGAGAGATATAGATATATATCAAAGGAAAACTGGCACAAAAAATAACCTACCAACAAATAACCCAAAATAATGTCTCCTGCTCCTGACAATCATGGCAGTATCACATGTGTATACTATCTGTTGTAGGTCCCACAAATAGTGAGCATTTTTTATTCTAAGTCCCATCCCCAAACAGTTAGATCGCCCCCCTAGTGTTAACCCCCTCCCTGTCAGTGACATTTACACAGTAATCAGTGCATATTTATAGCACTGATCGCTTTATAAATGTCAATGGTCCCAAATAGGTGTCAAGTGTCTGATCTATCTTTCCCGCAATACCGCTAAAAACGAAGATCTCCGCCATTAATATAAAAAAAAATAAAAAAAATACCATACTCCTTTCTCAAAATTGGGGGGATATTTATTATAGAAAAATTAAATTATTATTTTATTTTTTTGTTTTGTTTATAGTGCAAAAAATGAAAACCACATAAGTGATCAAATACCACCAAAAGAAAGCTCTATTTGTGGGGAAAGAAAGGACGCACATTTTGTTACAGCATTGTATGTCCGCGCAATTGTCAGTTAAAGAGACGCAGTGCCAAATTGTAAAAAATTGCTCTGGTCAGGAAGGGGGTAAAATCTTCTGGGGCTGAAGTTTATTTTAAAATCGCTTCCGCCCTGCAATGGGCACGATCTCCTCCCCTGCTGCCGCCGGTTAGCGACGGAGGGAGGGGAGCGTCCTCTCCCACGCCTATAAAAGTGATTTTGCGGCAAATCTGCTGCAGAGACCACTTTTATCTGAACGCGGACTGCCGGCTGAAGAAAAGGATACCGGAGTTATGGTAGCTAGCTGCTGCCATAACAATGATATCCCTCTTAAAAGTACCAACCTATATCACAACGGCGGGCAGTCCGTAAGTGGTTAAAGTGGATGTAAACCCTTACCTATACCTAGCAAATAGAGTGGCCTCTGGTAATACACAGAGAAGAAACAAATCCTCTTACATAAGTTGTAGCTGTTTATCTGCGGTCTTTTCTTTTCTACATCCATTCAGTGCTTTTAATTGAGACAAGTACACACTATAGAGCAGTAATGGCGAACCTTGGTACCCCAGATGTTTTGGAACTACATTTCCCATGATTCTCATTAGGGTTGTCCCGATACTGATACTAGTATCGGTATTGGGACCGATAACGAGTATTTGCGGGAGTACTTGTACTCGCGCAAATACCCCCGATGCCTAAATAGAATACTTCCCGCCGCATACCACAACTCCGCCGCTGCCGCGTTAATCCCCGTGTATTTTAATCGCCGCATTACAGGCACCTTTCGCTTGACTTCGTCTAATGCCCGCCGCACCATGTATAGACACTCCCCTTCTCGGGATTGGACGGATCTGTCCAATCCCGAGCAAGGGGGAGTGTCTATGCACTGAGCCGTGTATAGACACTCCCCCTTGCTTGGTATTGGACAGATCCGTCCAATCCTGAGAAGGGGAGTGTCTATACACGGCGGGCATTAAGAATATAAACGAAAGGTGCCTGTAATGCGGCGATTACAATACACGGGGATTAACGCGGCATCATCTACTACAGGTATGGGGGACATGACATGGCTGCAATATGTGGGGGACATGACATGGCTGCAATATGTGGGGGACAGGACATGGCTGCAATATGTGGGGGACAGGACATGGCTGCAATATGTGGGGGACAGGACATGGCTGCAATATGTGGGGGACAGGACATGGCTGCAATATGTGGGGGACAGGACATGGCTGCAATATGTGGGGGACAGGACATGGCTGCAATATGTGGGGGACAGGACATGGCTGCAATATGTGGGGGACGGGACATGGCTGCAATATGTGGGGGACGGGACATGGCTGCAATATGTGGGGGACGGGACATGGCTGCAATATGTGGGGGACGGGACATGGCTGCAATATGTGGGGGACAGGACATGGCTGCAATATGTGGGGGACAGGACATGGCGGCATATATGTGGGGGACAGGACATGGCGGCATATATGTGGGGGACATGACATGGCTGCAATATGTGGGGGACATGACATGGCTGCAATATGTGGGGGACATGGCTGCATTTGGGGACACATTAAAAAAAGTATCGGTATTCGGTATCGGCGAGTACATGAAAAAAAGTATCGGTACTTGTACTCGGTCCTAAAAAAGTGGTATAGGGACAACCCTAATTCTCATGCACTCTGCAGTGTAGTAGAGCATCATGGGAAATGTAGTTCCAAAACATCTGGGGTGCCAAGGATCGCCATCACTGCTATAGAGAGATGTACTCTGTTCATAGATCATGTCTGAGCTTTAGAACTATTTTAAAGCGGAATTAAACCTTCCTATCCTTTACAGCCAAGGAAGCTGCTTCTGTTTGATCTGCAACTGCCATGATGATCGGTTATGACACAAACCATTTGATGGTTTGACAGTTTGGTTGAGGACAAAAGCAAATGTGACAGTTTGCATTTCCAACATGCCAGTAATGGTATTGTGTTTTTTTTTTAACCGGTAAATCGATGGGTTTAGATCCGGTTTATGATTTATTTTTGAGGCTTTGGACTTCAGCAAAATGGCAGCCTCCATCAAGAAGAAACAGGATATAGCCATTGTTCAGGTATTTTGAGAGTTGGGGTCAGAATACAATAGCTGTAATGGCAGATTTGTTCACCTGTGATGTGTAGTGGAGGAACCTGTTCTCCTACCCCCCCCCCCCTTTTTATTTTTTCCCGTAGCTCCCCCATAATCTGTGTATGGCCAGCCTTGCTTCCAGTAGAGATTTTATGTTCTGTGATGTGTTTTCCAATACGGCACAGTTTCCCCCTGCAAGGCCTGTTTCCCAGCTTTTTTTACTGCTGTGTATAAACCAATTATATGCATTCCAAATGCCCAAGAACCACAGCTCTGAACATGGTCTCCAGGACAGTAATATGTTTCTTCTGTGAATGCTATTCATTAGAGTTTACGAGAGAAGAAAAACCACCACTCACAAGTTCTTGCTGTTTCTGTAGTTTATTAAAACGTATACACCTATAAAGAGACATCGGATCAGAACCACAGGGACTTGTATACTTTGGCTTCAGGACACTCTTTATATCAGGTTCAGGAGGTCAGCGTATTCAATATGAACAGAATATGGGGACAGGCCTTCAACCTAGGAGAAAAGTATAACACTTACCTTTTAAAGTGGAGGTCTGCCCAAAAAAAAAAATTAAAAGCCACCAGCTACAAATACTACAGCTTCTGACTTTTACACTTACCTGTCCAGGGTGCCCGCGATGTCGGCAGCCAAAGCCGATCAGTCTCTCGGCTGCCCCTGCTGCCATCTTCGGTGTGGGAATCAGGAAGTGAAGCTTTGCGGCTTCACTTCCTGGCTCCCTACTGCGCATTCGCAAGTCGCACTGCACGTCCTCGCTGGTCCCTGCTGTCTTCTGGGACCTGTGTGTTTCCCAAAAGACAGCAGGTGAAGAAATGTGTAGGCACAGAAAGTGGAGTAGATCACTGCAGTGATCTATGCCAGGAAGTGGGGAAAAATGCCTTTTATTAGACAGGTATCTGCTCCCTCCTCCCCCCTGACCGGAGGGGGGGAGGATTCCAAAAAGTGAAAGTTCCATTTTTGGGTTGAACTCCACTGTAAAGGAACACTAAACACTTTTTTTTTAAATAACTAACATGTTATACTTGCCTCCACTGTGCCACTCGCTTTGCACCGAGTGTCCCCGAACTCTGTCTTCTGGGGTCCGTCGGCAGCTGTCTTGACTCCCCCCTAAGAACTTACCACTTTCTTGCGAGCTCTCGCATGGTGGATGGTTATTGCGGGAGCGCTCCCGTGATACAGCCAGCGGCTATAGCCTCTCACTGTATCACTCGGCCCCGCCCCCCGGTGCGCCACATCATTGGATATGATTGACAGCAGCACGAGCCAATGGCTGCGCTGCTATTAACATCCAATGGCGAGCCGACTCAAGCTGGGGGAAACCGTAGCAGGAATGAGCCCACGGAGTTTCAGGGGCTTGGGTAAGCAAAACCTGGTGCTGGGGGGGCCGACATTGCCAGTTTTTTTTTTTTTTTTAACACTTTAGCCCCGGACCATATTGCTGTCCAATGACCAGAGCACTTTTTGTGATTCAGCAGTGCGTCGCTTTAACTGACAATTGCGCGGTCGTGCGACGTGGCTTCCAAACAAAATTGGCGTCCTTTTTTTCCCACAAATAGAGCTTTCTTTTGGTGGTATTTGATCACCTCTGCGTTTTTTATTTTTTGCACTATAAACAAAAATAGAGCGACAATTCTGAAAAAAGTTCAATATTTTTTACTTTTTGCTATAATATCCCCCAAAAATATATAAAAAAAAACATTTTTTTCCCTCAGTTTAGGCCGATACGTATTCTTCTACATATTTTTCGTAAAAAAAAATCGCAATAAGCGTTTATTGGTTTGCGCAAAAGTTATAGCGTTTACAAAATAGGGTTTTTTTTTTTTTTTTTTACTAGTAATAGCGGCGATCAGCATTTTTTTTCAGTACTGCGACCTTATGGCGGACACTTCGGACACTTTTGACACATTTTTGGGACCATTGGCATTTTTTTAGCGATCAATGCTATAAAAATGCATTGGATTACTATACAAATGCCATTGGCAGTGAAGGGGTTAACACTAGGGGGCGGGGAAGGGGTTAAGTGTGTTCCTGGGTGTGTTCTAACTGTAGGGGGGGTGGACTCGCTAGGGGAAATCACTGATCTTCTGTTCATACATTGTATGAACAGAAGATCAGCGTTTCCCCCGCTGACAGGACCGGGAGCTTTGTGTTTACACACATAGCTCCGGTTCCTCGCTCTGGATCGTACCCGCCGGGCACGCGCGATCGCTCGTTACAGAGCGAGGAGCGGGACCCTAGTGGCCGAAAATGTAGCTGACGTAGAGATACGGGCTCTCGCCCGGGAGAGCCGACCTGCCGCCGTAGATTGACGGCGGCTGGTCGGCAAGTGGTTAAAACCGAACCTTTACAACCCCTTTCACACGATCGAAATTTCCAATGGAAAAAGTCGGAAAGACTTCCGTCGGAGTTCTTTTACTCCGATGGAATTCCAATGTGATTTTGGCCGGACAAAGGTCCAACCGTGTGTACGGGGCTTTAGTATTTTTTTTGTAAGAATCTGTTCCAAGTATCAACTACCAACAACAGAGTTCGACCCGGGTGGCTCGAGGCTGGAAATACTTTTAAAGGGTGCCAAGAATGAAAACAATTTGAAACAACGACTAGACTCGATGGCTCCTAAATTTCCCATCAATCAGACATGTTGGTGGAATTTTACAGCATCTTAGCTAAACTCCATCCAGTGTAAGTTTTACGTTTTGGGTACGTCTCTTTCTGACCGTTGGTTTTTGGGCAATCATCATACAGATGTTGGATTTGAAATAATGTTGGAGATGTCATTTCTTACTGAATTGCAGTGGGGATAGTTTTCCTACATGCCCAGCGGAGGGGCTTTTTTTCTGCCCCAATCCTTACTGTCTGTTCGTCAAATTTATCCTTACATGATTGCCATTAACCGCTTGAACCCTGGAAAGGGAAGATTGGTCTGGAACAATGTAGTAATTCTATTTATGAACTTTATTTAAATCTGCCCAGGGAAAAACAAGGAAATTTGGCAGTTTCGGAGTTTATTCGCACTTATGAGACTTTAAGAACAAGGGAAAAACTGTTGCTTCACCTTTATGTGGATAAATCGTATAGCACCTATTAATAGGAGAAAGGTCATGGGGAAAAACTTGTTTATTATTAAAATACAACACTTATTTTAATCAGGAGGTCTGCCCTTAATTAATTAAAAGGCAGACAAATTTTACATCTGTTTTTTTTCTTGTCCAGTGGTACTCTTTTGTTGTGCAGGTGCTGTCATTTAAAAAATTGCTAATGCCATCGAAATACTACCTTCTGTTTTATTTGCCCTGGACACATTGGCTCCCTAATCGGTGGGGTACCATTGGGTACAACTTCACCCCTGCTTCCATTCTGCGGCTGTTTTGTCAGGAGGTGAAATGTGTAGGCATATTATACTCCTGCGATTGATCTATTCCAGAATACGTCCTCTTCCCCCTTGTCATCAGTGGGACTTCTGCTCTGGTCCAAAAGCCCTGCTAGGGAAAGATCACTGTCAGGAAAAAGTGAAATAAACAAATCAAGTATTCATTTTGGAATAATAATATTAACTGTATACTGTCCCTGACCGCTGGGCGCGGGGGGGGGGGGCAAGTTCAGGCTGGGGACAGGTCCGGGCGGGTGGGACCCAGGGGGAAGTAACTAAACATGATATACTTGGTGCTACTTGGGGTTGTTCAGTTGGGTGTAGCCTGGGGGTCGGCTTCGGGCAATGTCATGGGGGGTGGACCCAGGTGGTGCCATGTGTTCGGTGGATGGATTGAGCTGGGTGGGGTGGGTGGGCTGGGGGGGGTGTTGCTCGGTTGTGGGGATAGGGGGTTCAAGTTGGTTGAAGGCAGGTTTGAGGGTTTGGGGCGCTGTAGTTTATCAGGGCCGAGTGTAGGGGGGCGATATTGGGGGTTGATGTGGGGGGGTTTGGGGTTGTGTAGGATTAAATTTTCTGGGGTTGGTGTTTTTTGTAGAGTTTTTTTGTTTTGTTTAATTTAGCCCCGGCAGGTGTTGTCTTATTGTCGATTTGTTTCTCAGCATTTCTTTGTGTATTTTGTTAGTTGATTATAGTGTTTTTGTTGGTGTTCCAATAGTCTGCGTAATTAAAATTTTCATTCTTAATTGTTATTTTTTTTTTTTTTCGGTGAGGTATTTACTTTTTGTAAATTTTTTTTCTTGGTATATTTTTTTTTTTTTACTGATATCCGGAAATTAATATTTTCTTATTTTGTTATTTATTAAAATTGTTGCGTCTTTTGTTCAATTAGTAGTTTAGTTATATTTTCCAAAAATTCGCTGCTTTATTTCTTTGTGTATACGTTTAAAGATTGTTTTATTTGGATCTGTCGTTTTTTATAAGATTTCTATTATTCTTAATGATTGTGCGCTGGAAGTTTATTTAGGAGTAATTATTTACATATGGTCAATCAGATTTAGAATCGTGGTTGGTGATTATTTATCAACGTATAAAGGAAGTTTTGTTCAGTTTTAATGTTATTTCTTTTGTTTTTTATTTTTTTAAATCTTGATTTATGTTGGTTCAATTCTGTTATTTTTTTGGTATTGTTTTTTCTGACTTCGTTTTTTATATTTTTTAACATTGATTTATTGTCGCTCTAATGTAACCACGAAGAACGGCTTTCGCTCGTTAGAATGTAGGGGTTGTTTCAATTGTTTGAATTTTACTTGTGATAAGTCCTCGTTCGCCGCTGATGGAGGGGAGTCTGCTCTTCTCTTCCAGTGGAAAAAAACGTGACCCCTTTAAAGCGGTAGCAAAAATGCTAAAGGCTTTCGTAGATTTTCATGCTTTAGGGGGGATGGAGATGGGGGGGGACGGGGGGGAGGGGGGTGTTGGGGGGAAGGGGGGGGGGGGCTTTGGGGTTTTTTTGAAGAACTGGAGAGTATGAGACTAAAAAAAAAAAACGTTTGTGCGCTCCCCTCCTTTCCTTTCAGTTTTTTCCAAAGAAACAACTCCCCCATCTTTCCCCCGGACCCCACACAGACTCCTTAATACTCATCTAAGCCAACTCTCGATCCAACAATTGGGCACGGAGGTCTACCCCCATTTTCGGCTGTTCCCGGGGGACTCCCTCTCGGTTGGGGGTTAATTTTACTTTTTTCTGTTGCATTGGACAGGGACACACATATAGCTCTGCATTAAGTTTTTATAGAACTGTTAGTCAAAATTATCTATTTAAAACCTAGACATGTTTCTGTGGTTTTTCTTGGGACGGGGGGGAAATAATCGGGGGGGAGGAGTTGGTCGGAAAATCCTGGGTGTGATTGAATACAGTGCTGGGCCCTAAAAAAAAAGTATTTAGACCCCTTTGAACTTTTACAATTTTGTCATGTTTTGCTAAAACCCACCCAGAAAACCTTAAGGGCCAGTATTCTTTCTAAGCGGCGCCTACAACGGTCGGATATCTCAGAGGTACTACGTTCCAAAGGCACCTGTTTTTTTTTTGGCTCGTATTCAATGCGAGTGATGCTTAGCATCCTTTGGCATATGATAACGCTTCAACATCCACAAGTGGTTAATGCCCTTTTCATCTTGCGGCTCGTTTTAGTTGTAAGGATATACTCCGGCCCTCTAGGTTTCCTTGACCTTCAGTGTGCTCATTTTGATGCCATTGATGCAATATCAGGACTAGTACTCCGATTCCGTGGATGCAGTTTGACCCCGTCTTGTGCTGTCAGTTGGGGAGTTTTTTCTTTTAAGGTCAAATAAAAACCCGTAAAGGTTACCACCAGATTCTATGAGGAGTAACCTTACGACGTGCAGTCGAGGATGCCCATGTTAAGGTTATGGCGTTCGTTAATTTTTTTTTCTTTTGTGCATGAGAGGACACACAATAGCTCCACCCCCCGTTGCCCACCTGCTTTCCAAAATTATCTCTTTTTTTTCCGTTGCTTACGGTTTGCGTTTTTTTGTTTTTTACTTACTTCGTTCGCGAAAAGGGGTATTGCGCTAGTGAACTTTTCACATCGTTTGACATGTTTAAAACAAAACCTTTTGACTCCGTGCCTTACCAAGGAGCTGGATTTATACGCCGTTTTTTTTTTCCTCGGCCGGGGCGGCTTAGCAATACCTTGGGCAGTCCGGCGTACATCAGTTTAATACTAGTGTAGTCGGTTTTTTTTTTTTTTTTTTTGTTCCAGTGGGATGAGTCTTCAACAGTGACAAGTTTAATACTCATTACGACAGGCCGGATGTTGTCTTTGGGGGCGCTTTTAATTTTTTTTTGTAAATACCATGCCCGCACATTTCGATTTACGCGGGCTTTTACCGTCGTTCGTCGGTCGATTTATACTTACGGTTCCGCAAACTTGCTCTAGAGTACGATTGCGAGGCCGTTAAGTATGGTTTTTTGTTTTATCGTTTTTTTTTACGTAATTGGAAAATGCCAAAAAAAAAAAATTGCGTGCGTAAATGACGATGGTTACGCCACGCCCGGCGATTTTCCTTTAGAGAAGCTGGGCCCCATTTGGCTTTTCCGTGCTTACGTTTTTTAGTTCGTCCGACGCGTAAGTGGCACTCTTGATTTTGAAGTGGAAACGAGGGTGGGGGGGGAAATTTACTCTAATGCGTTTTCAACAATGCTTTAACTATATGTGCATTTTTGAAAAGTGTGGCGTGCATTTGCACGCCGGCGATTTTTTTTTAGAATCTTTTTTTTTATTGATTGTAACCAAACACTGTTGTAAAGTGGAAAGAAAACCTTTTTCCATGTAACAAATATGTGGTGTGGCTTTTTGCCTTCTTGGTTTTTGGTGGACCCATTCTGGTGTTGTTTGTGACTCTCTTGGTTTGTTGTTCTGGTGTGATTGCTGTTTGTTCACTAATGTTCTCTAACAAACCCCCGAGGGCTTCACAGCTGAATTTTATACTGAGATTAAATTACACACAGATGGACTTTTTTTTTTTTTTTACTAATTAGGTGACTTCTGAAGGCAATTGCCTTCACTTGATTTTAGCTAGGGTTGTCAGAGTAAAGGGGTCTGAATAGAAATGCACGCCACACTTTTCAGATATTTATTTGTACAAATTTGGAAAATAATAATATCCCAATAAAATACATTTTAAGTTTTTGGTTGTAACATGAAAAGGGTTATGAATACTTTTTCAAGGCTCTGTATATACAGGTGAAAATACAGGTGTATATACAGGTGAAACTCGAAAAATTTAGGATATCGTGCAAAAGTTCATTTATTTCACTAATGCAACTTAAAATGTGAAACCAATATATATGGGATAGACTCATCACATGCAAAGCAAGATAGTTCAAGCTGTTATTTGTCATAATTGTGATGATTATGGCTTACAGCTCATGAAAACCCAAATCCACAATCTCAGAAAATTAGAATATTACATGCAATCAATAAAACAAAGATTGTACACAGAACAATATCGGACCTCTGAAAAGTATAAGCATGCATATGTACTCAGTACTTGGTTTGGGCCCCTTTTGCAGCAGTTACTGCCTCAATGCGGCGTGGCATGGAAGCCATCAGTGTGTGGCACTGCTGAGGTGTTATGGAAGACCAGGATGCTTCAATACCGGCCTTCAGATCGTCTGCATTGTTTGCTCTCATGTCTCTCATCTTTCTCTTGGCAATGTCCCATAGATTCTCTATGGGGTTCGGGTCAGGCAAGTTTTCTGCCTAATCAAGCACAGTAATCCCACGGTCATTGAACCAGGTTTTGGTGCTTTTGCCAGTGTGGGGGAGGTGCCAAGTCCTGCTGGAAAAGGAAGCATGAAGTGCTCCAAAATCCCCTGGTAGACGGCTGCGGTGACCCCGGACTAAATGAAGCACAGTGGACCAACACCAGAAGATGACACGGCCCCCCAAATCAACACAAACTGTGGAAACTTCACACTGGACTTCAAGCATCCTCCAGTGTGTGCCTCTCCATTCTTCCTCCAGACTCTGGCTCCTTAGTTTCCAAATCAGATGCAAAATTTGCTCTGATCAGAAAAGATGACTTTGGACCACTAAGCAACAGACCAGGTCTGATTTTCTTTAGCCCAGGTAAGACACTTCTAACATTGTTTGTTGTTCAGGAGTGGCTTGACAAGAGGAATACAACATTTGAAGCCCATGTCCAGGATCCGTCTTTGTTTGGTGGCTCTTTATGCACTGACTCCAGCCTCAGTCCACTCCTTGTGAAAGTCCCCAACACTTTTGAATGGCCTTTTCCTGACAATCCTATCCAGGCTGCAGTCATCCCTGCTGCTTGTGCACCTGTTTTCTTTCACATTTTTCCCTTCCACATAACTTTCTATTAATGTGCTTTGATACAGCACTTTGGGAACATCCAACTTCTTTTGCAATTGCCTTTTGAGGCTTTCCCTCCTTATGGAGGGTGTCTATGATGGTTTTCTGGGACACTTTGAGCCTAGAATATTGCACCTTTTCACAATTAGGCACGTGCATTTCGTTTCGTTCCGAATCGAAATTCGGACGAATTTTCCATTATTCGGATGCATACGAATTCCCGAATTGCTATATTAGCGAAATATTTCGACCGTTTTCAGAATTCGTTTGTTTTCGACCGAATTTCGAAAAAAAAATGGTCGAAATCGAAAATATTTCAACCAGATTAGAAGTCTCTTTTCGAATAGAATTTTTTTCGAATTAAATTCGAAAATATATTTTTTTTCAAATTCCGAATCGAATTCGATCGGAATTCGAAAAAAATAAAAAAAATAAAATATTTTCGGATTTAATTCGAAAAAAATTCTATTCGAAAAGAGACTATTTGTTTTCTAATCTGGTTGAAATATTTTCGAAAACGAACGAATTCGAAAAACGGGCAAAATATTTTCGATTTCGACCGGATTTTTCGAAATTCGGTCGAAAACGAATGAATTCCGAAAATGAATTCAACGCATGTAACGAACCTAACTTAACGAAATGTATAAAATGACGAATTGAAACGAAACGAAACAAATTTTTCACTTTTGCACATGCCTATTCACAATATTCTAATTTTCTGAAACTTGTGGATTTGGGGTTTTCATGAGCTGTGAGCCATAATCATCACAATTATGACAAATCATGGCTTGAACTTTCTTGATTTGCAGGTAATGAGTCTCGTATATTCGTTTTTTTACCTTTTTTAAGTTGCATTAGGGAAACAAATGAACATTTTTTGAGTTTCACCTGTAGTTTGCAGCTGTCTCTTCTGCAGTGGTTACAGAATATATAAACCAGAGCATTCCATAGCCTAGTGACCCTTAGACAGATGTCCCTACTAATAGTCAAGCAAGTTCAACTTGGCCCCCATTTAGAGTAGACACCAAATTTACGTTCTAGTGTGCCTTTGAGTCGTGAGTGGAAACCAGCACACCTGGGCAAGGAAACTCAATGGAGGCAAGATTGCATGGGAGACCTGATGGCAGCATAGTTGTATTGTACCTCTACAGCACTAACAAGCCATGCAGAGCTGACCAACATTAAACTACTGTGAGCCTGTGATTGCATGTAAAGTCTAAGTGCCTTTTTTTTTTTTCCTTTCTTAGCCCTACCGGATCCCACGTTGAATGGTGCAAGCAGCTGATTGCTGCCACAATATCCAGCCAGATTTCCAGTTCTGTGCCACCAGAAAATGTTTCCCGAGATTACAGGGTAAGTGAGAGAGAAGGAACATATGTCTTCTTGTCATGGAAAAGTCATGCAGCAAGTCATTCATGGGATTCTTTGTGCCTCTCCAGACATGCACTTTAGATCAAGTGCATTACCTCTAGAGCTCTCAGTACTTCATCTTCGTACTTGGACTAAACATAGCCCAAGAGCTCTTTGCCTGAGGAGTCACAAACCATTAGCTAGCTGGAGTGCAAGCAGTATAGCTCAGACCAGCCAAATTACACTGAACCTTCAGGTGGTTTTCAGCCTCCTTAAAGGCAATTAAGAGTATGTTGATGACAGCCATTTTGTCTAAAACATTGTTTTGGTCCTTTAGCAGTTACTGTAGTCTGAGGAATCTGCATTTTGTTATTGGCCATCATCCACAATTGTGATAGAATCAAATATCTTGCATATCAGAACATTTCATGTTCTGTGTTCCCCATCATCCTCCCTGACAGCATCCTGAGCAGAGATCCCGCCCAACCCTACTTCACTACTATTTGTTACATTCAAGATACTTGTTCACTCTATAACGCATAGAGGGAAATCTGCCTATTATACATTTCAGTTTAAGAATAATGTAGACTGACGCATCTTTGTTGAACCTGTTAGAAAGTACACAGATGCTATAAGGCCCAGCTTTTTAGACTACTCACTATACTTTTTGGGTAAGTTGGGTGTTTCTTCACATATAGGTGTGGTCATGGAGAATTCCTGGTAGTGATTTTATCAGTATTTATCAATTCTGTGTTTTATAATGTCAGGCAGTGACGTAAATCTTTTGTCTTTGATAACATTGTGCATTTTAACAGGTTTTCAAGAGGCCCGATATAAGGGTAAGATCTCTTTGGTGTTCAGCAAGTCGGCCTCTTGCCTGTTTGTCCAGTGTGCTGTGTGCTAAAATTCTTTGTGCGCTTAAAGCATCAAAATCTCCAGACATAATGTAATATTTCCTGTGAAAACCTTTTGTTGCTGTAGAGCAGGGGTCTCCAAACTTTCTAAACAAAGGGCAAGTTTACTATCCCTCAGGCTTTAGAGGGGCCAGACTTTGGTTAGTTGGAGTATGTATTTCACTGGTATCAGTAGGAGTACACCATGTCTCAGGCTTGGTGGTCAGCAGGAATAAAAAGTGGAGGAATGGTGTGCCATCACTGGTGTCGGTGGGGGGGGGGGGGGTTAGCGCCCCGTCCGTGGTGTCGGTGGGGGAGGGGTAGCGCCCCGTCACTGGTGTCGGTGGGGGAGGGTTAGACCCCCCCCCGTCACTGATGTCATTGGGAGTAGACCGTCTCTCAGGCTTGGTGGTCAACGGGTACCCCGACGGCCAGACAAAGGGCCACAGTTTGGAGACCACCTGTTGCAAAGTAAAGGAAACCAGACTGTTCAATAAACCTTCATCCTACTGGTGCAAGCCATGTGCCCTACAAAAAGGCCCTACTTCTATATGGGAGTGGAATACTCACATTATTGACTGTAAATGCTGAAGTCCATCTTTAAATATCCTATGATTGGCTATTCCTCCCCTGACTTTTCTGACACTGGTGTGGCCAGCAAGAGGATTTAGACCATATGCCAATTGGCCATAACATTATGAACACCAAACTAATATATTGAGTAGGTCCCCTTTTTTCTGCCAAAACAGCCCTGATCCTTCAGGGCATGGACTCCACTAGAACTCTCCTAGGTGTGCTGTGCTCTCTGGCAACAAGCCCTCCGTAGCAGATCCTTTAAGCCTCGGCCAGTTTGCCTTCTTCCCATAGTTCATCCTGGTGCTATCTCTTCCCCAGGTATGTGACACGCGCACATCCAGCCATCTACATGATCTAAAAAAACATGACCCATCAGACCAGGCCTCCTTCCATTACTCCGTTGTCTAGTGCTGTTGCTCACATGCCCATCCAAGGCACTTTTGGCTGTATACACGAGTCAGCGTGGGCACCCTGACCAGTCTGCGGCTACCCAGCCCCAAACACAACAAGCTGTGAAGCATTGTGTGTTCTTACAGAGTTCTATCAGAACCAGCATTAACTTTTTCAGCAGTTTGCGCAACAGTAGCTCCTCTATTGTGTCAGGCTACACTGGCCAGTGTTCACTCCCCACATTTATCAATGAACCTTGGTCGCCCATGTCCCTGTTGCTGGTTTTCCCTCCTTGGACCACTTTTGGTAGATCCTGACTACTTCAGATGGGAACATGCCCCGAGCTGCAGTTTTGGCATTGTTCTGACCCAGTGTTCTAGCCGTTAGTTTGGCCCTCGTCAAAGTTGCTTAAATCCTTATGCTTGCCCCTTTTTTTCTGCTTTTAAAACTAATTCCAAGGACAACATGTTCACTTGTTACCAAATATATTCCACCCACTTTCAGGTGCCATTGTAACAAGGTAATCAGCATTCCCTTTACCTGTCAGGGGTCAAAATGCTATGGCTGATTGATGGATGTACTCCATGTACCTTTTGGTTTATACTGCAGGCATATTTAACTTGAATTCTGCTCGTCTTGCGAGTCAACACTTGCAAACCGAGTCTGAATTAAGAAAAAAAAAGTTGCTTTCAAACCAAGTTACTCCTTAAACCGAGGATCCACTGTATACTGTGACTCTGTGCTTGCCAAATTTGCTGCAGAAATCTCCCACCACTAAGTCTGGCTGCAACCATTTTAACTGTGGGCAGCTGACGGTAATGCCTGTTCACTTCCTGGATTTACACAGACACACTGAGGCACGCCTCCGGCTCTGCAGCCATGCTGCTCTGATTTGCCCTCTTATGACTCATTCCCCTCTCCCTTCCTGGCAAACTCTCATGAGAGTGAGAGAGAGAGAGAGAGAGAGAGAGAGAGCTGTGCATGATGTCATAAGCCTAGGCTAATGACCAGACAAGAAACAGGAAGTGGGCTTTATAAGGTATTTACTGGCACAAAAACATATATTTTACTATCCAAAGTTAAAACAACAAGGGCAGAAGATTTATTAATAGATGGAAAGTTCAAAAAAATGAATCTATTTGTTTGGTTCCTGCTTAATGGTGTTGGTGAAAGTCCTACCATGAAATAAGCATCTGTCGATCATCACCCTTGACAGCATAGTCCTACACTACAGTATTCTTCTGACGTTATCAGTCACATCTCGGAGGTTTACTTTCCAGGTTTGTATTGGGGAAACAGGAGGAGTGGGAACGTCTTATAGTGAGCAAAAAAGCCCAGAGCTCTAGGAACTATAGCTTAACTGTCCACTGTCTTGGGCTTGTTTGGGGGTGCCCCAGAATTCAAAGAATCCAGCGTGACCACACACTACAACTGAAATTCCCCTTTTAGCTGCACTGGCCCTTTAAGACGAATCAAACTAGGGAACGAGAACATCGTTTTGGGAAATATCCACCACTGACGGCTCTTCCCACCCTAACTAGGAGTTTGCTGGAATGTTTTTAGCAAACCGTCATTGACCATATTCATTGATTTCTGGTACACAAACACTTTGACACAAAATTGATGCTTTTTTTATTTCTCTTCCTTTTTTAAAGATTATGATCCCTTTTTTTTTTTCATTGTGTTTGCTCTTTGTGAAATTCCAGTTTTGCTAGCTTGTGGTGTTGCTTTAGTTTGTGCTTTTTGTTTAATTGTTGTGCATGTGTTGAGTTGAACATGAGCTTGTACACAGATGAGAAATAAAGTTCAGGGAGCACAGCATCCATTTTAAAGTTAAATCAGTTTTGTGTGCCTTGTGTTTTTATAAAGTTTTGCAATCACAGAACATTCATACACATCCTTTGAGAATATTTAGCTTAATTTAAAGTAGAAGTAAACCCTCCTATCATTTTCAGCCAAGGAAGCTGCCATCTTGGCCTCTGTTTAATTTGCAGTTGCCATGATGCTGCACATGTGATCTGTTATGACACCAGCCATTGGATGGTTTGACAGTTTGGTTGAGAGCACAACCAATGTGACTGCTAGCATTTCCGGCATGCCGGAAATGTTAACTGTTTTTTTAAACTATCAAATTGATTGGTTTACTTCCGCTTTAAAAATTTCAGCTCTTCAGAATTGCATTTGTATGAAAAAGGAACTGCTTGTGACAAAAACTAAACTTGCAAGGAGATGTTGGTAAGGAAGTCAAGAGCATAACCCCCCCCCCCCCTCTTGTTTTTTACTTATTTTATACTATTGTTGTTGGCCCTAAAGCCTGGTACACTCGGTCTAAATATTGGGCGGTTCAACAGAAACCGGCTGACATTCGACCCGTGTGTACATCAGCTTGTCCGACAGAAGCTGCCCAAACGGGCATTCTGGATAAACCAGCAGCTGATCATTGGCTGTGTTCTGACAGGGGGCAGTCTCCCGATCAGAACACAATGAATCAGCGGGGATATCACTGTACTAACGTGGCATAGTTAGAATGAGACTTAGATAATACTTGGCGCGTACCAGGCTTAGGAGAGAGCCTCAGTCATTGCTGCTCTTACCTGGTCATAGTGCATTGCTCCTAGATAGCTGCTAAATTGATGTCGGTTGTCCGGATATACAGTCTTTTCAGAAAATGAAAACGAGTGCTTTTAGAGCCCTTTCACACTGCTAGCGCCCTTTCACACTGGTAGACCCCTTTCACACTGGGGTGTTTTTCAGGCTCTTAAGCGTTAAAAAAAAGCGTCTGTAAATTGCCTGAAAGAAGCCGCATCTGCATTCCCAATGAGTGCTTTCATACTAAGGCACCTGAAAAACGCCCCAGTATGAAAGTGCTCTTAGCGTTAAAAAAAAGCGTCTGAAAGAAGCTGCATCTGCAATCCCAATGTGAAAGCCCAAGTGCTTTCACACTGAGGCGCTGCCCTGGCAGGGCATCAAAAAAAGTCCTGCAAGCAGCTTCTTTGTGTGAGTGTTGAATACACCGCTCCTAAAGCCTCCTTCCCATTGAGGGAGCTTTTTTTAACGCCACAGTGCCTGAAAAACGCCCCAGTGTGAAAAGGGTCTTAGCGGCACTTTACCAGCGTTTTTTAGGAGCTGGCAGTGTGAAAGAGCTCTGAAAGCACTCGGGCTTTCACATTGGGAATGCAGATGAGGCTTCTTTCAGGCTTTTTTTAACGCTAAAGCGCCTGAAAATAGGCCCAGTGTGAAAGGGGCCTTAAAGTGTCGCTAAGACACCTTTCACACTGGGGCTTTTTTCCAGGCGCTTTGGCATAAAAAAAGCTCCCTCAGTGGGAAGGGGGCTTTAGAAGCAGTGTATTCAACGCTCCTAAAGCCGCTGCAAAGAAGCTGCTTGCAGGACTTTTTTGACGCCCTGCCAGCGCAGCGGTCGGGCTTTCACATTGGGATTGCAGATACAGCTTCTTTCAGGTGCTTTACCGACGTTTTTTAACACTAAAGCGCCTGAAAAACGCCCCAGTGTTAAAGGGGTCTTACTAAACAGTATGAGGATAAAGCTCTTCAAAAATCTACTGTAAACTTGAAACGAATTGTATTTCTAGCTATGGTTCTGAGTGGCCAGTCCTCCAATGTCACTTAGGACACACAACCACTTTTGTCATCAATCATGAAGTTACTTTCCATCAAGAAAGGGGGTCTCCCCTTGATACCTTTTGGCTTCATCATCCCTGGAAGCTTTAACATTTCAGTCCAGTGTATGGTTGATGCTGCAGAGTTAAACTGACAGGTTCTTGTATCTCTTTGGAATTCTTTTGGTGAGATCTCTGTTGCTTGACATCCTGGGTCTGAACACCTCCTATGGTCATCATGGAGAGGTCTTACTCCTTTTTGACATTTTCTATTTTTTTTTCTTTTTTATATTCTGTTGAATGTAAAGGAGAGTGAGAGAACTCACAATTTTGCGGGGATATCAAAATATGTTAAAACAACAAGCTTGGGGGAACACAAGTGGGGGAAAAATGTAATTAGTATGTAAAGTTTTATACAAAGTATCTTATCATAAGACAAACTATCTGGGGGGCAGACGATTAAGGATTCAATATGAACTTGTAGATGTAGAGCCAGGTCCCATCTTCGGTTTCACCCTTGGGGTACTCTGGTTTGTAACCTATAAATCCACCACACTTCTTTTCCTAATATCTTCCAGTGTCTGTCTCCTCCTCTAGGTGGCGCCCATACCTATCTATACCACCATGGATTTCCCTAAAATATCAAACATTTGATATGTTTGGCAGAATCGCAAAAATGCTTTCCAATCTGCAAGCCAATGTGAGTTCCAAGGGGATGTGTTGTGCACCCCACATACTGTACGCAACAAGCTGTACAGCTAATGAGGTACACAACAAATGTTGTGCCACAACTGATGTAATATTTAATTCTAAACTTTTCACCTCCATCTAGGAATGAAAAACCTTTTGTACACAAATGTATCTGACAGTACCTGCATGTGTTTATTCCACATGCATACAAACCTGTACAAGTGACAACATTTCAGGGAAGTCCATGGTGGTTATACCACATTTTTCTTCTAGGTATTGCGGTATAGATAGGGTATTGGCGTCACCTAGAGGGAGAGACGGACACTGTTGGGTAAAGAAGCGTGATGGATTCATAGGCTACAAACCAGAGTAGCCCAAAGGTTAAACCAAAGGTGGGACCCCAAATTACATCTAAGTTCATATTGAATCCTTAAAGCGGAGGTTCACCCTAAATATAGTCTTTCTCATGTGATCCAGCATACTGGCGTCAGCGCCAGTATGCTGTTTTTTTTTTTTTAAATCCCCCACTTACTGTGTAATCTTTAATTTAAATTTCTTTCCCCCGCGGTGGATGGCGCCTATACAGCCCGTCACATCTTAAGAAAATACCCGATTTTTTTTTTAAAATCCCCCACTTACTGTGTAATCTTCAATTTTAATTTCTTTCCCCCGTGGTGGATGGCGCCAGTATAGCGCGTCACATCTTACGAAAATACCCGATTTAGGACTCGGGTATTCTCAGCGCAATGCGGCGCCTGCGCATAGACCTAGGAGCTGACTGCGCAGGCGCCGTATTTCTCGGAGTCCTATTCCGGCTTTTTTAGGAGGGCGTGACGCGCCATAGCCGTAGGACTCGGAGAAATACGGCACCTGCGCAGTCAGCTCCTAGGTCTGTGCGCAGTCCACATTTCGCCAAGATTACCCGAGTCCTAAATCGGGTATTTTCGTAAGATGTGACGCGTTATACTGGCGCCATCCACCACGGGGGAAAGAAATTAAAATTGAAGATTACACAGTAAGTGGGGGATTTAAAAAAAAAAAACAGCATACTGGCGCTGACGCCAGAATGCTGGATCACATGGGAGAGATTATATTTAGGGTGAAGCACCTCTTTAACTGTATCTCCCCCCAGGTGGTTTACTTGTCTTATGACGAGATACTTTATAGATTCTATTTTTGTTTGCTTGTTGTTTTTAACACATTTTGATACAATGCACTTAGCAATGTTTTGTTTTTGTTTTATGGTATATAGCAGTCTCTTCTTCCCAGCCAGGCTTTGGTATTTTGTCTTGTATGCTCCATTTTGAAACACCTCCTTTTTTGTACTGCTTTTAATTGAATAAAGATTGATTTTTTTTTTTACTTTAATAAACAGAAATTTATAAAAAAAAAAGATTGATTTTTTTTTTAAAGGGGTTGTAAAGGTTTGTTTTTTATTTTCTAAATGGGTTCCTTTAAGCTAGTGCATTGTTGGTTCACTTACCTTTTCCTTCAATTCCCCTTCTAAATGTTTTTTTTCTTTGTCTGAATTTTTCACTCCCTGTTTCTCCTCAGTAAGCTTGCCCCCATCATCCGAGCGGTGGTTAGTCAGCCAGAACAGCTCACTGAGGAGGAACAGGAAGTGAGCAATTCAGACAAAGAAAAAAAACATTTAGAAGGGAAATTGAAGGAAAAGGTAAGTGAACCAACAATGCACTAGCTTAAAGGAACCTATTTAGAAAATAAAAAAAGAACCTTTACAACCCCTTTAATACTTTGTTGCTGACTTCACCTCACCTTGGAGATCTTTTGTGTATGGATTTGGGACTGCCTATCGGCACGGTGCGTGAAGACTGCTCCAGCCCATTTTATACCAGCTCTTAACTTGATTATTATGCCAAGAGTGAATGCTGAACTGCACATGCACAGCTTAATATACATTCAGTAGAAAGTTGAGAAGAGGCAGGTAAGTCTGTCCTGCAGATTAGATCTAGCATGTCACCTCCTGCAATAAAATAGTGTCTGCTCACAGTTTTTTCTACTTTTAAGTTGCAGCAAGAATCTTTGTTTTGTTCCCATTATGCAGAGAGATTTGACATGTTGATCTGTATGGTGCTTGAGGCAGGCTGCTCCCCATCACTGGGATGTACGCTGTGTTCTGCATTGTGTAGTGCCAGTCTAGTGTCACTGACATTTACTCAACACAACAAGCATCACTTGAGTATCTGTAGTGCTTTAGGTTGGCTTCTGTTACCTCTTCAATACTGCTCAGAGCCAGGTCTGTTTCCTCATGTGTTGTAGCTTACAATATGTATTGGCTGTGCACCAGATTGATCAGATCCAGATCTGAGCCACTAAAGAGAATACCTTTATTCCCTCAATGGCGTGTACTGGGGTACATGTAATACACCTATGTGATAATTAAAGCGGGGGTTCACCCTAAAAACAAATTTCTAACATTACATCCAGCATACTAAGGACATTTACAGTATGCAGGTCTTTTTTTTTTCTTTTCTCCGTACATACCGTTATATTGTGATTTTCTCCAGGGCTTCTGGGTTCTGATTACTGCGGGACTGTGCGTTCCTATCCTTGCCTCCGTGTACTGAATACTGCGGGACTGGGCGTTCCTATACCTGGGTTAGATGATTGACGTCTGTTAAAAAAGTTCCCATGTCGCACAACACACGTCACCAGATTTCCATAAATAGCAGAGCTGCGAGTCGGCAGTATACGGTGCCTGCACCCGCCGTGTGTAGCTGACTGCACAGGCGCCGTAAAGCGCCAACTCGCAGCTCGGCTATTTACGGAAATCTGGTGACGTGCGTTGTGCAACATGGGAACTGTTTCAACAGACTTCAATCATCTAACCCAGGGATAGGAATGAATGAATGAATGAATGAATGAATGAAGAACTTGTATAGTGCAGCACATGCGAAATAAATCGCCTCTGGGCGCTTGTTGTTCCTTTCTCTTTTGAGATCAAAAGAGATGAGTCTTAATCTTTCTCCTGAAGACCAAGTAGTTCTCCTCCAGTCGAATGCTGGCTGGTAAGGCGTTCCATAGTCTGGGACCTTGGACAGCGAATCTCCTGTCTCCTTTGGACTTGTATCTGGCTTTCGGTATCTGAAGCCGATTTTGATTATTGGATCGTAGAATACGATTGGGATTGTACATTTTTAATTTTTCGCATAGATAATGGGGAGCATTCCCATGGATACATCTATGCGTAAGACAGAGTGCTTTAAAGGTGATTCTGTCTTTGACTGGTAGCCTGTGACGGGATCTCAACGAGGGTGAGATTGATTCCCAGGGTTTTTTCCCAGTCACAAGTCTGGCGGCCGTATTTTGAACGACTTGAAGACGAGCGATTTGGTACTTGGGAAGTCCGAGGTAAAGGGCATTTGCATAGTCCAATCTGGAGTTTACAATCGCTCCCACCACGACCGCTATGTCTTTCTTGGGAATAAAAGGCGTGAGTCTGCGTAGTAGGCGCAGCAGATAGTGAGATCCGCTGACTACTGCCCCTATTTGTGCGTTCATTGTCATGTCGAGTCAAAGATGACCCCAAGACTTTTGACTTTGGCACTAGGAACACCCAGTCCCGCAATATTCAGTACACGGAGGCAAGGATAGGAACGCACAGTCCCGCAGTAATCAGAACCCGGAAGCCCTGGAGAAAATCGCATTATAACGATATGTACGGAGAAAAAAAAACACCTGCATACTGTAAATGTCCTTAGTATGCTGGATGTAATGTTAGAATTTTTTTTTAGGGTGAACCCCCGCTTTAATTTCACATATATGTTTAGAGAAGGGAATTGTTTATACTGTTAGCTGAATTTTTAATCATTGCACGTTGGTGTCTTTTCATACATCTCAATAAGGCTATGATTGACATTTAGCTTGAGGGTAGTTATATGGTGTTTTTATTGGTTGTTCATAATTACTGAAATTATACCCTGGTCTGAGACAGTTTGCTATTGAGTTGTAGTGTCCATACAATAGCTTTCAGAATGCATTAGGCCAGACATAGAAAGTTGAAATCTCGGCCGGTTCAGCAGAAACTGGGCCAAGATTCGAACCATGGATGGGCAGGCTGAATGTACCAAGTTGATCGATCAACTTGGGTGCAACCAGCCTGGTAAATTTTACATGCGATTATTGCTAACGGTGGCTGTCTTCTCCCAGTGGGGGTGGTTTCCCCCGCCCACCCGTATTTGCAGGAATCAAATGTGCACTGTATATGGCCTGCCTTAGAAGATTAGACAATGTTGTAACCACATTAGTTGCATGACATTTTTTTTATGATGGCTGATAGAGCTGCATTGTTTATCTTAAAAAAAATAAAACACGATCTTGATTCAACCCCCCCCCCCTCATGATTTTAATCCAGCATTTCCACAATTTATGTAAGTGCAGAGCTGTTTTTAGAGCTATCAAAGGAGAAAAAAAAAAGCGGACAAAGTTATTTCGCAAACTTTTTTTTCCAATTTTTTTTTTATGACACTAAAATAGAAAAATAAAAAAATCTGCAGCAAAATAGTAGTGAAGATGAATAGGGAGCTGATTGGGGTAAACTAGTAATAAACAGTGTTTATAAATGTAGTGTAAAAGTCTTATATATGTATGTATGTGTATATATGTATGTATGTATGTATATATATATATGTATGTATGTGTGTGTGTGTGTGTATATATATATATATATTTTGTAGTAGTGTGGTACCCCAGGGGTGTGGTGACCCAGGGTTCTCAACCGGTCGGGTTGAGGGGCTCCAGCGTAGTTACTGGTTTCAGAGGAAACTGGCATTTCAGTTCCCTCAATTTGTAGTAAAGTACACTTCGGGACCTGGAGCCCGGGGATTTCAAAGAGATCTGGGTGGGATGAAATCCCCAGTCCTGGGTCCATATTTTCAGATGGATCAGCACACTGATTGTGCAGGTGTGTGTGGGCCTTATGGGGAAACTCAGGACCAGCATTCTGGGCTCCACCCTCCCGAGGAGACCAGGCTTGCAAGGGAGAACCCCACAGAGTGCAGGTGTGCATGGAATAAGCTGGAGAGTGCAGGCTGCACTGTGAGAAACTCCAGAGACCTGAGTGAGGTTGCTGACAGGAGTCAGGAAGGTTCCATGCTGGAGCCTAAGCAGTTGGGCTACTGCTGAGGAGAGCCAGGTGGCTCGGTATTTTCTTTACACGTGTAAGCCAGGAGGCTGAAGGTATCGTTTTGTGTGGACAGTGAAAACCCCTGCGTGGGAAACCTATGTTTGGACTTTTGTTTATTTTTGCCTTTTCAATAAAAGTGGGCCCACAAGCCCTTAAAGACAGTTCCTGACTGGCGTGAATCGCTTAAAACGCATATCCCACTTGAGCTAACAACCCCCAATATTACAATATATATAGGTCAATAGAGCAGCTTATAGATAGATAGATAAGCTGCTCTATTGACATATGCCCTGTGTACTGTTCCATAGCCATAAAGTGAGACTCAGGTTTTGTCTTTTTGTTTGTATGTGTCCGTACTGGGGAGCGTGCTCCTTACCGTCTGTCTCTTTGACCATGCAGGAAATTAGGGTATTTTGTCAACTGAGAAACATAGCAGTAACCACCAAACAACAGATTTTAGCGCTTACCACTCTGCAAAAAAAAAAATACTTTATTGTTGTGTTTTATCATTTTTGGCGTTATTTCTTCTAGCTTTCTGTCTCGCTACACTGTAGAAAAAAAAATAGTTGGCGTGCTATTTTAAAAGTAAAAGAAAGGAGGCTATTGAAATTTTTTCTATGTTAGAGATCAGAGGTTCAGTCTCAACTGCATATAGAGAAAAAATATTTCAGACATGAAGCACTGAAAACTAGAGAGACTAAAGTGAACACACTGACTCATAGGTAAATCCAAAGTATAGTAATAAAACTTTTAATGATTATTTAATAACATAGATATGAGGAATATTTATAGGGAGGCTAGGGTATCAATATTATGCGATCAAAAAAAGGATTAGAATTGATTCTAGCATACACATACGTATTTAAAGAGTACAAAAATATAGAATTAAAAGACTGTCCGGACGTCTATGTATGGAAGAAAAAGAGGAAAGTCTATCTCACTCAGGGAGAGAAAAAAGTATATCCCACACTGAGTAACTAAAAAAATATATAGTAATAATAAGTATAGAATAATTTGAGATAGAATATTCCCACTTTGCCACCAAGGTGCTCGAGCAAAAATTATATATTTATATATATATATATATATATATATATATATATATATATATATATATATATATATATATATATATATATATGCGCAAAAGAGGATTAAAGATAGATAGAGAAGGGAAGAGAGATATGAAAAATAAGGATATAATAGGCTGCAGCCACAATATTTTCCAGTTACTCTATCATATTGCTATGTTTAGCCTTGTGGTATTTGATCCTTCGCACTATAGATGCTATTATAGGACAGTTCACCGCTAGTCTTCACAAGATAACAATGGGGTCAATTCACAAAGAGAAACGTTATTGGTTTTCTTCAGGTGTTAAATTAGCACTCCTTATTTAACGCTAGCAAACATGGTATTCACGAAAGCTATAATCGTTATTTAACACAGTCGTTATGGTTTTCAACTGACTCTTTATCCAAACGTTATTCTAACTACTCAGACGTTATTATTAAGATTCGGGACTTTAAAATAACTCTTAAGATCGTTAAATAATGCTGGAGAGATGCATTCTGGGAGCAGAAGGGGAGGAGAACAGCTGCATGTGGAAAAGAGCAGATGCAGAGAGAGAGAGAGAGAGAGAGAGAGAAAGAGAGAGAGAGAGAGACACAAGCAATACACATGGAGATTGAGCATGTGATGTGCAAAACTTCTAGTGTGTGCTTTTCTAAAGCCATGTGTATTTCCTCATACAGAGAATAAATCATGGGAGATGATAATTGGAATTTAGCTATCACCTGGGTGTCAGAAAAGTCATCCAAAATATTATGTGAAGGGAATACACGTTTATAAATCTGAACAACATTCTAACATGTTCTTCTTCACCTCTGGATAATTTTAAGTTCAAATAGAGCACGGTTCTAGCTTGCCCAACACTACACTACACTACAAAAATCGCCAAAAGCTTCCTCTAACAACAAAATATCGCCTGGGAAATGTCATAACGCCACCCTGAGGGAGGTGTTAATTTAACGATTGCTTAACGATTGATAACTGTCCAAAAAATCTTTGTGAATTGCACTTCTGTACATATTTAACGATTTGAATCTTTAAAATAACGATTTGAATCTTTAAAATAACGATTTGACTCTTTAATAAGGATCCACACCTTAAAATATCGGTTCTGTGTAGGGAAACGTTATTTGATGATTTTTCAGAGCGTTAAATCGTTTAGTGAATTGAACTAGCTTCAATAACGTGCAAAATCGTTAAAATAACACCCGCAATCTGAAAATAAAGCTTTGTGAATTGACCCCATTGTATACTTCAGTGGGTAAGCAGAGTTTAAAGTGCAGTACGTTACCAGGACTTGATTGAAGCGTCTTGTTCAGTTGCGGGTAAGTGTGTAGTTTGAAACACTTTGGGAGTGTTTCAAACTACACACTTACCCGCAACTGAACAAGACGCTTCAATCAAGTCCTGGTAACGTACTGCACTTTAAACTCTGCTTACCCACTGAAGTATACATTGTTATCTTGTGAAGACTAGCGGTGAACTGTCCTATAATAGCATCTATAGTGCGAAGGATCAAATACCACAAGGCTAAACATAGCAATATGATAGAGTAACTGGAAAATATTGTGGCTGCAGCCTATTATATCCTTATTTTTCATATCTCTCTTCCCTTCTCTATCTATCTTTAATCCTCTTTTGCGCATATATTATATATATATATATTATATATATATATATATATATATATATATAATTTTTGCTCGAGCACCTTGGTGGCAAAGGGGGAATATTCTATCTCAAATTATTCTATACTTATTATTACTATATATTTTTTTAGTTACTCAGTGTGGGATATACTTTTTTCTCTCCCTGAGTGAGATAGACTTTCCTCTTTTTCTTCCATACATAGACGTCCGGACAGTCTTTTAATTCTATATTTTTGTACTCTTTTTAAATACGTATGTGTATGCTAGAATCAATTCTAATCCTTTTTTTGATCGCATAATATTGATACCCTAGCCTCCCTATAAATATTCCTCATATCTATGTTATTAAATAATCATTAAAAGTTTTATTACTATACTTTGGATTTACCTATGAGTCAGTGTGTTCACTTTAGTCTCTCTAGTTTTCAGTGCTTCATGTCTGAAATATTTTTTCTCGGCGTGCTATTTTAACCAAGACTAAACATAAGGGTTGTACATGTTAATTTATTATGGGGCCACATGGTACTTCTCCCTGCTTTCAGAAGAATAGTGTGTATTTAGTATGTATTTACTAGAATAAATATTGAGGAGGCTCTGTGAGTTAGCCTCTAGTGCAGTGATGGCAAACCTTTTTGAGCCCGAGTGCCCAAACTGCAACGCAAAACCAACTTATTTCTTTCAAAGTGCCAACACAGAATTAAACCTACCAGCCTCGTCTGTACAGAGGATGGGACTGATCATCCCTCTAAATGAGCCCCAAGGGACCAAAAATGTACGATTCTGCCAGATTCGCTCAGAATGCAGGGTTCAGCAATGCATTGAGCTCAGAATGCACTGTGCAACATACACTGACCTACCTACCTGACCATTGCACTCGCCTACCTGACCATTGCACTCGCCTACCTGACCATTGCACTCGCCTACCTGACCATTGCACTCGCCTACCTGACACATCAAAGTCGTCCTGGAGCAGGGGGAGCTGGAATATCCTGCCTGCAGGAAGGAATGCCCGAATGCCTTACCAGAGGTGTAGGGGTTTGGGGGAGGCAATAAGCTGCAGAACAGAGTCGGGGCAGTGGAGGAAAAATTTTACACCCCCAAACAGCACACATGACTGGCTGCCCACCCTCCTGCCAATGTCACTTGGACTGCTTCAAGGCAGGGAGCCGGAGTCCTGTTGAGTAAGTGCAATTGACTGCCTGGCTGGGGGAATCCCGTAGCGTGCCAACAGAGAGGGCCTGGAGTGCCAGCTGTGGCACCCGTGCCATAGGTTCGCCATCACTGCTCTAGTGTATGCTTTTTCTGCTTTTTCTGCCAAAGAGTATAATAAGATTGTCTTCCTGTGTCAGTGGGGAGTCTGCAATCTGCATGAATTTCCTGTGTTTATTGCATGCGTGTTCATCCTTGACTTTTTGTGTGACCTTTAAAGAGTGTTCATGTTTTCTGCCTGGCATCTCCTGTGCTGTGTTTGCATTTTCTGCACTTCTTTTAAATTGAATTTCTAAGTTTGCCTAAACGGGATTGTAAAGTTGATCTTTCAATGCACCAATGTCTGCTTTTCTACACAAACAGTTTAGCCTCTACAGTTGTACCGGATCATTTGGTGTAGTAGTGAAATAATATGCTCTGCTGTTGCGATGTCCATTAACCAGGACTTGAAGTCCCAGCAATCCTAGGGTGTCTAAAGACATAAGCGAAAAATTTACCAAACCTGCCAGTTAAGACTCATGCACACGATACGATTGTTGTGCGATGGACTTTTGTACAGACGATGGAAAAATCTGACAACATAGCGTTGTTCACCGAAAATTTATCAGCCTGCCATCCAACATTTGTTGGCCGAAAGTAGGACAACAATTGTCAGAAGGAAGTGTACTAACGTTCATATTTTACATCAACAGTCTGTCATCGGACAATCCTCTGGCAACAATCGTATTGTGTGTACGAGGCTTAACTGGCAGAAGGTGCCCAAAGGGTGGCACTCAAGAGCTGAAATTCCACCTAGTGCCTCACTACGTTCGTGTTTGTTGGCTGACAATTGTGTGCCGTTGGTATGCAAGACAAAATCCAGGCACGCACCTTTTTGGCAAAAGTCTGACGCTCGGTTGGCCAAACATCGGATCGTGTGTACGAGGCTTTAAAGTTGAAGACACCATGCAGATTTAAGATTGTTTCCAAATCCAAGCTTTTGGTTCCTGAGGTATGTTGAGAAGGGATAGACCTGTTTGCAGGTAGTCATTGCTGTCTGTAATCCACCTCCCCTTCCCCATGGAGAGGGGGTCCACCAAGGTGAGAAAGAACAGGTGGCAATAAACACCTAAAAAAGAGAACCGTGCTGACTAAAAACAAACAAAAAACTCAAATACCAAAGGCAGCAGCTTAAGTGGGATAAGCACAAAACACAGTAAATACAAGAAAAACTTCACCAATAATTAAACTAGACTATTAACAAGCATCAGAAAATGAATATACTGGGTGTACTCCTAGCAGAGTAGAAACAGTTAATTTCATATGCTGATCTTCTAGATCAGTGATGGCGAACCTCGGCACCCCAGATGTTTTGGAACTACATTTCCCATGCTGCTCATCTACACTGCAGAGTGCATGAGCATCATGGGAATTGGAGTTCCAAAACATCTGGGGTGCCAAGGTTCGCCATCACTGTTCTAGATGGTAATTAAACAACACCACAGTGTTTCCATCCGCCATGCGTCTAAGTGATAGACCCACCACCGAATGAATGGCTGCTTACCAGAGGGCAAGCCTAGTATGACAATCGGCTATAGCCGTGGCCTTTGCGCTCCGGGGAAGATAGGACGTCAGAATGGATTCACAGAAGGTAAGGATTCAAGGACTCCCAGTTTCATCCATCACATCAATTCGTTAGGTTAATGATAACAGAAAGAAGGGAGACCATAGCATAATTCCGCAATAGGAATGTTTAATAAAAAAGAGAAACTTACAATTTATCAATTTAAAAGTGCATTAAAAAAACGTGGCCGGCATTCACGAGCCTATTCCTCCTCACTTCAGCGTGGTGATTTCACTGCGGGTCCTCCCATACTCGTTTCGTCATCAACAGATGTTCCCATTGACAACGTCTGATGACGAAACGCGTATGGGAGGACGCGCAGTGACGTCACCACGCTAAAGTGTGGAGGAAGGGCTCCGTGTATGCCGGCCGACAAAATTTGCACACTGAAGTTTTTTTTACCTTCATGCATAAAATGCATGAAGGTAAAAAGCCTTTAGCCTTTACAACCACTTTAAAATAAATATGGGTATGTGTTCCTGTAAGGGCACCACCAGAATCCCGGTCTGCTTACATGTGCTGTGGGCAAGGGGAAACAAAGCACAAATTTGATGTTCAGATATAGAGGAGTCCGGAGGATGCCTGATCTCATCTCTGGCTGGGATGCCAATTGAAACCCTGATCTCACTTAAAAGGGGGTTCCACCCTCGATTTTTTTTTTTTTTTTTTTCAGCAACTATAAACACTGTAGCTGCTGACTTTTAATAAGGACACTTGCCTGTCCTACTTGCCCGCGATGTCGGACCCCCCGAGGCCGATCCCACGATTCTAGCAGCTCCCGGGACCACCATCCTCAGTAAGGGAAACAGGCAGTGAAGCCGTGGGGGCTTCACTGCCCGTTTCCTAATGCGCATGCGTGAGCCACGCGGCTCTTTGTGAATGGGCCGGCTGCTCTCTGGGATACACACAGTTTCCAGAAGGCAGTGTGCCCCATTCACCAGAAGACACCACGACTAGGACTGAGGAAGAATGCCCATCGCGGACGATGAAGAGACAGATTACAGACTTCCACATAGCAACCGCTATTTCTGGTAAGTATAAAAAACTGGAACTCCACTTCAAAGCTGGATTCTAGGCAGATATAAAAGACATGTTTAATGCAGCTTTGCAATCATTGAGACATCTATTTATTTTTAAATACAATGAACTGCAAGTACATAAATTTGAACTGTTATCAGTTGTTTGTAGACCCCCCTACAGCAGGTTGGTGTTTGAGAGGAAGAAGTTGTACAAGGAGCCAATCGGTTCTTGTGCTGATAAGAAGCATGCTTGTAGGAGGAGAAAACGGAGTTCTTCTCATTGCGCTGCTTCTCTTGTCTAGTCACAGGCCGAGGCGCCTCCAGGATTACCTGGGCTCAGAGGAAGTGCAATGAATTATGCAGGACATCTAGTAGCACAAAATAGGCAATTCGGGGAAATCTCTGAACCAAGGTGAATATTGCTGCAAAAGCTGGTTGTGTTAACTTAATGGGCTATTCATTTTTATTGCAGACATTTTTTAGATTTTACAGGTGTTAGGTGACCACAGATTTTCATCTGTCAGATTAACAATTTAAAATTTAGCAGCAAGTTTGTAGTATGAGGATGTATCTGTTGGGATATAATGTTTGCTTAGGTGTGCTCTCGCAGTACAATGCTGTTGGTAAATTATTTTAGTCAGACTGTAGGTGGCAAGCTAAACGTGTCTGTCCTACTCCACATAGGCCAACTTGGGTTATAGGTTTTTTTTTCAGCTGTTGGCCTGCAAACACCTTGTAATCCACCAAGAAGAGCTTAGACTTTGCTGCATAGAAAAAAAAAATGGTTTCTGCTCCTAGCAGTCATATAGTGCAGGTTTCTGCACATCAAGCTGATCTTTTCTCCTTGTCCTCTCAGTGCCAATAGTTTTCATTATATCATTGTTCTATTTACCTACACCTTCAAGAGAACCCAGGGACACATGAGCATTTGTATTCCTCCTCAGGAAATGATAACGTTTTTTTATTATTTTCTTTGCTACAGCAGGAGTGTAAGGCCATCCTCTCGCCTGATAGCAGGCACTCCAAAACCTGTAATTGGCAGCCCCTGGGTTACAAACAAGGTTCTGTAGGTTTGTTCTCCTTTAAAGCAGGATATACAGCATAGTGCTTATGCAGTGTCATTTGTCCCTCTCTATGCATTAAAAAACCTGATTAATCCTGCCTGTCCCCATTCCCCCCCCCCCACCCCCCCCTAAGTGTGCTGACCACGGTAATCATGGCTGCTGATCCATGAAACTGTGGTCAGTTTACATGCCTCCGTCGTCCTGCTGTTCTCCCTCATCCCCTCCCTCCCTGCCTGTCGGCTTGGGGGTCTGTATGTGAGCTGTCTCCTCTACCCCCCCCCCCCCTGTGCCGCTATGGCTATAAAATCGCTAATCCAAAATCCTGGAAGCCCCTCTGTTACAGAAAGATATACTCTGCAGTATCTGTGTTTTAAAAGTTATGCAGCAAAATGCCTTATTTTCAGAGTGTTGCTGTGCACTCGCTAGACCTCCCTCAACTCTCCTACCTCCTGACGTCAGTGGGGAATCTCAGCCCCTTCCACTGTAGGCCTCAGATTGGTGGAAGGGGATGACCATGAGGTCACATGACCACGCAGTCACACTGTAAAATAAGTTATTTTGCTGCATAATTTTTTATTTATTTTTTAAACACAGATACTGCACAGTATATCTTCATGTAACCCATGTGATTCCAGGATTTGGAAGTAGTGACTTTTTTTTTTTTTGGCAGCGTAGGGAAGAATTAACACCCCTGTAATGTCTGTGCCTCTGTTTAGAAGATTCCACCTCACTTCCTGTCCATGTGGCAATTGGCTCTTGAAAATTGGGTTTTTGTGGAAACAAAGTATTGTTAATAAAGCTTCTTTGGAGACACATTTTTCTCATGATAACTCTTACAGGAGTGAATTTCCCTTCCTAGGGGGAGATTTCATCTCACTTCCTGTTGTCTCCCTCCGCTTGTAAGTCGGATGTTTGTAACCTGGGAACTGCCTGTATATAAAAAATGCTGTCTGGTTTATATGGAAAGTAAAAGCTTTGTGACAGCAGCAGCAAGGATCGAGTATCCCTTCTTAGCCCTGAACTAAAGCAGAAGGCGGGTCAGCTTCTGTGGGGGGCCTACAGCCTTTCGCTGAGCTGCCATTGCCATGCTGACAGGAGGGCTTGTTTACATGGGGTGAGTAAAAGCAGGCGGCTAAACTAAGGATTTACTGCCCACCTAAACAAAGCAATACAGCTGCTCAGGACTGTACCCATGCAACACCTGTAATGCTATGCCCATATGGCCTATGCTGGGCAGTACTGTTGCGCAGTTTTTCTGCTTTTTGAGTGTTAAACCAGGTGGTGTGGAGGCAACATATCACCACCTTTAAAATGTCCTCTGTAAATCACTTTTCAAAGCAGTAAAGCCACACATGTAAATGAGACCTGAGAGTTGAGACTGTGCTATTGTAACAACTTAGGAGTGGCAATTGAGATCCTTACATTTGCCCATTCCTGACTGATTCTCTGTAAAGTTGAGCTTAATGCAGATATTTATTCACTAAAAATACCATCAAGAGTCCATTTAGATATTTGCATTGTGAAAAGGTGGGTCTGTGCTGTGCATTGCGGTGCTGTTTATTGTGAATGGCACCCCAGTGCATTGCCCAGTAGTGACCAAAGTGTGGCTGATGCTAGAGTAAGTACATGTAAGCAGGAAGTAGTTAAAAGGATGGAGGAGATCAGATACATTAGGCAATGAAAATGGCAATTGTTGATGACACATTGGGGGTTAATTAATAAAGGCAAATCCACTTTGCACTACAAGTGCACTCGGAAGTGCAGTCGCTGTAGATCTGAGGGGGACGTGCAAGGAAAATTAGAAATACAATCAGCAGAGATTCCCCTCAGATCTAGTCACAGTAAATCAACTCCATTGTGCTTTAGTGAAATAAAGTGGTTGTAAACCCTCACCTATACCCAGTGCAGTGACTGGCCTCAGTTGATACACATGAATAAATCCTCCTACATAAGCTGTACCTGTCTATAGCTGTCTTTCCCCTTCATCCATACAGAATTTACACAGGATCTCTCCGCTCCTAAAAGCAGGGGCAGAGAGTTTTGAGGAGTGAGGAGAGCGACACACCCCCTCTTCATACAGCACACAGGAACACAGCTGAGGCTGTCAATCAGCTGGAGATCCCTCCCACTGTCACCATTTTTCTGTTTGTGTTTGGGAAATTCATCAGGAGACGCATACTATAGAGGGATATTATTTGTTCATATTTCATGTCTGTGGTTTACAGACACTTTAAGTGTTGTCTATTTAGGCTCGATTGCGTTTTTTGATGCGATTTGCAGAAATGCAGGGATTTTTTTTTTTAACATGGGTCCCTATGGAACATGTTCACATCAATGCATTTTGTGCCTCCTGCATTTTTGGAAATGGTCTGGGACTTCTTTTTCCCCCACAAAATGCAGCTTTTTGCATGTAATGGATCAATGGACCTGCATCCAAAAGGCAAATACTGCATTTTTACCTTAAATTTTAAGCGATTTATGTATTTGTGATTTTTTTTTTTTTTAGCTGTACATTCACTTTTTATTTTAGGTACTTGTATAGCGCCGTCAATTTACGCAGCGCTATACATATACATTGTACATTCGCATCAGTCCCTGCCCTCAAGGAGCTTACAATCTAAGGTCCCTACCTCCCATTCATACTAGGGCCAATTTAGACAGGATCTTATTAACCTTCCAACATGTCTTTGGAGTACTATATAACTGGTTGCTAAGGAGGGGTCCAGGAAGCCGGCCACCATGTCCTTAAAGCGGTGTTCCACCCGCAATTTTTTATTTTATTTTTTTAACCACTTAAGGACCGCCTCCTGCAGATTTACGTCGGCAGAATGGCACGGCTGGGCACATCAACGTATATATACGTTGGTTATAGTACCCAGCCGTGGGTCGCGGGCGCGCGCCCGCGACCCGGTCCGAAGCTCCGGGACCGCGGGATTCGCGGACCCGATCGCCGCTGCAGTGCGGCGATCCGTCCCTGGAGCGGAAGAACGGGGAGAGCCGTGTGTACACACGGCTTCCCCGTGCTTCTCTGTGGCCGGAGCATCGATCGCGTCATCCCTGTAATAGGGGGACGCGATCGATGACGTCACACCTACAGCCACACCCCCCTACAGTACTAAACACACACATTAGGTACACATCCCCTACAGCGTCACCTGTGGTTAACTCCCAAACTGCAACTGTCATTTCCACAGTAAACAATGCAATTTAAATGCATTTTTTGCTGTGAAAATGACAATTGTCCCAAAAATGTGTAAAAATTGTCCGAAGTGTCCGCCATATTGTCGCAGTCACGAAAAAAATCGCTGATCGCCGCTATTAGTAGTAAAAAAAAAAATAATTAATAAAAATGCAATAAAACTATCCCTTATTTTGTAAACGCTATAAATTTTGCGAAAACCAACCGATAAACGCTTATTGCGATTTTTTTTTACCAAAAATATGTAGAAGAATACGTATCGGCCTAAACTGAGGAAAAAAAATGTTTTTTTATATATTTTTGGGGGATATTTATTATAGCAAAAAGTAAAAAATATTGCATTTTTTTTTAAATTGTCGCTCTATTTTTGTTTATAGCGCAAAAAATAAAAACCGCAGAGGTCATCAAATACCACCAAAAGAAAGCTCTATTTGTGGGAAAAAAAGGACGCAAATTTTGTTTGGGAGCCACGTCGCACGACCGCGCAATTGTCTGTTAAAGCGACGCAGTGCCGAATCGCAAAAACCCCTTGGGTCATTTGCCAGCGTATTGGTCCGGGTCTTAAGTGGTTAAAGTCAGCAGCTACAAACACTGTAGCTGCTGACTTTTTAATAAGGACACTTACCTGTGCAGGGAGCCTGCGATGTCTGCCCCCTGAGGCCGATCCGTCCATTAGATCGGGTGCAGGTGCCGCCATTCCAACTAAGGGAAACTGACGGTGGAGCCTTGTGGCGCGTCCCGCAGTGCTTTTTGAATGGCCAGCTTGTCTTCTGGGACACGCACAGGTCCTAGAAGACAACATGGGAGCTCGCTGAAGAGGAGAATGTGACGTCCTGGGCTGAAGCCCGGCTGAATTAGAATTGAAATTACATGTGTACTTCAAAAATAAGGTAGTATTGGGAGGGAGGGGGGATCAGGTTATTACATTATTAAATTCAATTCATTCTAATACAGCATTGCCTCCTGGTGGTGAAAATATTAAGAATCCAAGATGGCCGCACATATGTGGTTGTCATGGCAAGATGAAAGCGAACCGTCATTTTACATCATCAATTACGTAGTAGTGACACACACACACACACTGAAATCTGGAGAGAGAATGAGAGATATTGAAAGGCACAAAGATGTAGGAGGTTGGAAGAAGTAATTTGGGACTCATAACCTGATACTTCTCAAAACCAGTTTCATAGACCATCGGTAAAGTATTTATTCATTTTCTATATTAATCTTTTCATGTGTACCTTTTGGTAATAGAATTGTTTTTGCATATACTGTACATTACTAAAACCATTTAAATATATGGCAGAGCAAATTGGAGTCGTATTATTTTTAACTGCAGTATGAAATAATTGTATTCCAAATATTAAGAGACATACACATTTTTGTTGGTCTCTAAAACTCTAAGGCCAACGTCTGTACAATGGTTTTGTCATTATATGTGTTAAAAAATAGATTAATTCTAAATTTAAAAATAAGTCTTGATTGGATTATCAAGCCATGTGCACAGTATAACATTGTGTCTGTGCATTTTAAAGTGTGAAGGTCTATTTGTTTTGAGAAGTAGTCACAAGTGTCAAAGGTAAACACCTAGGTGTTTACATAAGACTGTAGAACCACGGGAGAGGTCTGGTTCACACTTGTGCGATGCCAGACATCGCATGTAATTTGCAGCGCACTGCTGTTTACATTACATGCAATGTCTGTGTGATTTCAGCCATACAGATAGTATGGCTGATATCGCACTGCATTCGGTCCAAATGTGCAACAGGACCCCTTTTTTTTTTCGGACCAGAATCAGATCACGTGTGTCATGTCCAAACTGTCAGTTCACAGTGCGAAACGTGAGCTGAAATGGGGGTGTCGTTAACATATGACACTCCCCAGCAGTTTGCATATGGCGGTGTGAACTGTCGTGCGAGTCGGGTACGATGCGGGAACCCGCAGTGGATTCCCAGGGTTCTCGCATTGCACCAGTGTGAATCGGGCCTTATGGGACACTAAAGGTTCCCTTTTTTAATGTCGTACTTGCCTCCACTGTGCATCTCGTTTTGCACAGAGTGGCCCCGATCCTGGTCTTCTGGGGTACCTCGGCGGCTGTCTTGGCTCCTCCCCGCATCAGCTAACCCCCTTCATGGGAAGCTCTCTCTCAAGGGGGCCAGCGAATATAGCCGCCGACTGTATCACTCGAGCCCCTCTGCGTCATTGATTTGATTGATGTCAGCGGGAGCCAATGCCTGCGCTGCTATCAATCAACCAATGAATGAGCCGAGAAGCGAGCGCATCCACGGTGCGGGACTTTTGAGGGGTCAGGTAAGTAAACGGGGCTGGGGGCCCGCTAATCCTCAGATTTTTTTTTTCACCTTAATGCATGAAGGTGAAAAAACATGTACATTTACAACCCCAATGATTAAATTGGAGCCTCTTAAAGTAAACACAGAAACAATGAACATAAAAGTACCATCATCCTAAATATCAATTGAATAGATCAAGTTTACCTGGGACCCCAAGAGTGACCCAGGAATAACTTGGAAATGGGGGAGTGGGCGAGTGGACTATAGCGGTACTGGGTATAAGAAAATACAATGGAAAGATGAACTAAGGTAAAAAGTTACTACATTCGTTTATTATACATAATAATGGGCAAATAGAACACACATTATTGGATTATAAAAACAAAAACAACATTAAAAACGTGACACAGTGCATGACCAACCAGACAGGTCACCGAGATATTAAATCAACCCTACACAAGGGGGGGGGGCGGTGAGAAGAGTGGGGTCATGCCAGTTGAATCTCGACTAATTTCGCAACAGTAGTTGAAGACCACCTGGAGCTACAAGCCGCACATGGAGGAAGGTAACCTCTCAAGAACGGGTAGATGGAGGTAGCTGTGTATGTAAAAGGAAAAATAAGTGTCACACACCGGATTCTGTGAACCATACAGTGCGCTCTACCGACCACTGGTCTCTTACTCTATATACTCGTTGTGGGATTGCTACCAAACACCCACGCCAGTCATGCTTTAGTTTTGAACCATGAATATGGTTCGCAGGTCCTTTTTTTTTCCTTTTACATACACAGCTATTTTAGGGATAGCTCATAGTGCGGTTCCACCCTCCCATCTACCCGTTCTTGAGAGGTTACCTTCCTCCATGTGCGGCTTGTAGCTCCAGGTGGTCTTCTCTACTTGTGCAGACCACCTCCCCTGACGAAGCAACTACTGTTGCGAAACTAGTCGAGATTCAACTGGCATGACCCCACTCTTCTCACCGCCCCCCCCTTTTGTAGGGTTGATTTAATATCTCTGTGACCTGTCTGGTTGGTCATGCACTGTGTCACATTTACAACCCCTTTTAAGAGTTACCATAAGTTATCATTCAGTTGTTGAAATGTGACATTGTGTAATAAGAACTTGTAATAGAAATGCGATTTATCATTTGTATTCCCATATCTTTTTATATTTAAAAGTATATCCAATTTTTTTGTATTATCACAAATTATACCTGATATTATTTTACACTGTATTTTTAGCATATCATTTGTGTTGCTTGTCTTTAAAATAGCACTGCTAAACAAACTTGAATTACTTGGTTGTAATTGTGGAAATATGGGAAATATGGGCACTGCATTTTTTTTTTTTTGTGGGTGGGTCCCCCTCCGAATCCATAATAGACCCAAGGGCCTGGAATGGACGCTGTTTTTTTTTTTCCTCCTTTTTTTTCCTTTACATTCGGCAGGGAAGCCCGCTGACAGCTGATGACTCATTGGTTGTTAAGGACGTGGCAGCCGGCTTCCAGGCCCCCTCCTTGGCAACCAACTATATACAGTTAAAAAAAAAAACACATGCTTTTGAGATATGAATCGAGCCTTCGCCTTAGGGTTAGATCTACTTTAACTGCAGCAAAAAGAAAGTCAGGCCATTGGCCTGGCTGTGTTTTCTTGCAGGGCTGTACAAATCTTAGGTCTGAATGGACAGAAATACAAATCTTTTGGCAGATATACCTGTATTCACTCCCATAGATACATATGTAGCCTGGGGATCCGCTTTATACAGAGACATCACTGTTCTTTGTTTAATGTAAGAAGTTGCTGCTCTCTATCTGTTGGTTACAAAACATCAGCACACAGTAACTGTAGTGTTCCTTCTGGTCTTGTTTCACTACTCCAAGGAGCTTACTGTGAAATGCCTCTTCCAGCCAAGAGTCTGATGTTATACCAACTGGTCGCCGTAAGCCTCTTTTTGCCCATCTGTTGAAGCAGATGTTCTCATCCTGGTTCCAGCTGTTTAAGAATGGCAGAACGTATGGCTGTTTGCAAACCACTGTAGATGTTTGATCAAATACAATTCATTTACAGTATTTCCCCTATGTAAGGGCATGGCTATGGGGTTTGTTTTCAGAGGGAATATTTTTGTAAGGTTTCTTTTATATCATTAAATATTTTTACTGTTTGGACTGAAATCTTGTATAAAAGCACAGCTATTTACACCAATCAGAGCTATGGGGGGCTCTGGAAATTGAGACTCCCAGAAGTGGTTTCTCTTTGGACTTTAGCAGATGATTTCTCATCACCAGAGCAACATTTGGCAGCATGGACAACAGGAAGTGTAAGTATATACACCCTTCTTTTACAGATATGCCTTTGTTTTTCCAAATTTGTATAACGGGCCGGGTTCACACATGTGCTCCGGGTCTGTTCTACTGTTTCAGGTGCGATTCAGGTCTGAATTCCCACCTGAACCAGACCCAAACACGCACAGGACCCCTTTGCAATCTGCTCCACAGCCACCCTGGACCTGTGTGAGATGGTCACACTCGCCTGTCATGTAAATTTGATGTGGCAAAACCCAGCCTCATCTGTGAAAGTAGACATGTCTGGGTTTCCCACCAAAAACAATTCAGCTTCCTGATGATTTTCTGACCTGTAGATGCAATGTCTAGAGGACTTAAGATGGCCATACATTATACAATTTCCTTATTCTTTAGATTTACTTTCAACTATGTAGTGCGTGGGCCTGCCTGATTGCATACAAATTAAGTATTAAGGTTTGACCTCCATATATTTTATATGGTTTTGTAATTCTAAATGAAAATTACAAGAGAATTGTTCAATGCATGCTATTTTAGTGGTTTGATAGATTTGTGTTTTACTGGTTAGGTTTTTTGAAAGTGACACTGGAATGAAACTATCTGCACCACGTGATAGCTGTGACCAATAACGGCGTCACAAAATGTGAACAAAGGCTGTAGCTTTAAGTCTGCTCTTACATACAGGTGGTTCTCAAAAAATTAGCATATTGTGATAAAGTTCATTATTTTCTGTAATGTACTGATAAACATTAGACTTTCATATATTTTAGATTCATTACACACAACTGACAACTGAAGCAGTCCAAGCCTTTTCTTGTTTTAATATTGATGAATTTGGTATACAGCTCACGAAAACCCAAAATTCCTATCTCAAAAAATTAGCATATCATGAAAAGGTTCTCTAAACGAGCTCTTAACCTAATCATCTGAATCAACTAATTAACTCTAAACACCTGCAAAAGATTCCTGATGCTTTTAAAAACCCCCAGCCTGGTTCATTACTCCAAACCGCAATCATGGGTAAGACTGCCGACCTGACTGCTGTCCAGAAGGCCATCATTGACACCCTCAAGCAAGAGGGTAAGACACAGAAAGAAATTTCTGAACGAATAGGCTGTTCCTAGAGTGCTGTATCAAGGCACCTCTGTGGGAAGGAAAAAGTGTGGCAGAAAACGCTGCACAACGAGAAGAGGTGACCAGACCCTGAGGAAGATTGTGGAGAAGGACCGATTCCAGACCTTGGGGTACCTGCGGAAGCAGTGGACTGAGTCTGGAGTAGAAACATCCAGAGCCACCGTGTACAGGCGTGTGCAGGAAATGGGCTACAGGTGCCGCATTCCCCAGGTCAAGCCACTTTTGAACCAGAAACAGCGGCAGAAGCGCCTGACCTGGGCTACAGAGAAGCAACACTGGACTGTTGCTCAGTGGTCCAAAGTACTTTTTTCGGATGAAAGCAAATTTTGCATGTCATTCGGTAATCAAGGTGCCAGAGTCTGGAGGAAGACTAGGGAGAGGGAAATGCCAAAATGCCTGAAGTCCAGTGTCAAGTACCCACAGTCAGTGATGGTCTGGGGTGCCATGTCAGCTGCTGGTGTTGGTCCACTGTGTTTTATCAAGGGCAGGGTGAATGCAGCTAGCTATCAGGAGATTTTGGAGCACTTCATGCTTCCATCTGCTGAAAAGCTTTATGGAGATGAAGATTTAATTTTTCAGCACGACCTGGCACCTGCTCACAGTGCCAAAACCACTGGTAAATGGTTTACTGACCATGGTATTACTGTGCTCAATTGGCCTGCCAACTCCTCTGACCTGAACCCCATAGAGAATCTGTGGGATATTGGGAAGAGAAAGTTAAGAGACCCAAGACCCAACACTCTGGATGAGCTAAAAACCGCTACCGAAGCATCCTGGGCCTCCATAACACCTCAGCAGTGCCACAGGCTGATTGCCTCCATGCCACGCCGCATTGAAGCAGTCATTTCTGCAAAAGGATTCCCGACCAAGTATTGAGTGCATAACTGAACATAATTATTTGAAGGTTGACTTTTTTTTTTTTTATTAAACACTTTTCTTTTATTGGTCGGATGAAATATGTTAATTTTTTGAGATAGGAATTTTGGGTTTTCATGAGCTGTATGCCAAAATCATCAATATTAAAACAAGAAAAGGCTTGAATTACTTCAGTTGTGTGTAATGAATCTAAAATATATAAAGGTCTAATGTTTATCAGTACATTACAGAAAATAATGAACTTTATCACAATATGCTAATTTTTTGAGAACCACCTGTACTGATTGGCTATGAAAGGAAAGGGAGAGTTGCATCCTGATAGGCAGCTGCATGACTCCCAGTGTTACCAGATACCAACGTAACCCATCACTAGTGTTCTGGTCACCAGGAACACTTTTCTCAGTGTCACTTGCAAGCCAGCATTAGTGTCCTGATTGCCACAATTACCAGTGTCAACTAATTCCAGTGTAAGCTAGCACCAGTGTCCTTGTCGCAAGCCACTCCAGTACCACTGTCGTCTAGTAAGCCAGCACCACTGTCCTGCTCATCAGCCACACCAGTATCGCTGATGCATACTACCAATGAAACCCAGCACCAAAAAAAGTATTCCTGCGAGGTTGTGTTTTTTAATAATTAGTATGATTCAAAAGGGCAGCAGAAAGATTTCACAGTCAGATTTTAGATTTGGAGTACAATCTTTGAGAAAGCAGCTGTTAATGAATGGCCACCTCTGGGTTGAAAGAAGAAGAGGTTTCCTGCTGAGATTGTAAGGCATGCTGTTGCCAAGTGTTGGGGTGACCACTTTTCAAATGGGGTTATTTTGCTGTTATTTTACTGTCCTGGCATTCTAGGGCCTCCAAAAATGTTATAGAAAATTAAATGCCTATTTTATGCTTGCTGGAAGCCTGAAGGTGCTCCTTAGATTTTGGGTGCCCCATGTGAATAGGCATCAATTCTCACATTGTGGTGTCTCCATACTCAGGAGGAATAGCTAAAAGTTTTTTGCGGTGTGTTTGTAATAATGACAATGCTGTGTGTTAGAAATATCTTGCTTACAAGCAGGGATGTCTGCTTTCCAAAAAACTGGTCTATTTTTTTTTGGGGTGTTTCAGCTTTCCTGGCACTCCCGAGCCTCCAAAAATGTGATGAGTAGTCAGGAAATCGGATGTGTAATTTATGCTCTTTGAAAGCCTAAAGGTGCTCCTTAGATTCGGGCCCTTCTGCGTGGCTAGGCTGCAAAGAAATCTCTCTCGCGTAAAACCTTAGACAAAAAAAAAATAGAAATTCAAGATATTTTGTAAGAAGCATGGTGAGGTTTTTTTTTTTTTTTTTTTGGAGTGTTTACTTTCCAAAAAGGGGACATGGTCTGGTAGGGCTTCAAGAAATAAGATAGACAGTGAGAACATTAGGGATGGTAAATTTCAAATATATGGTGTAAACCATAGTTTGTACACTAATGCCACATACACACGGTCGGAATTTCCGACAAAATATGTTCGATGTTAGCTTTTGGCCGGATATTCTGACCGTATGTAGGCTCCATCGGATATTTACTGTCGGAATTTCTGACAACAAATATTTTAAGAGCTTGTTCTCAATGTGCAATTCCGACGCACAAAAATCCTACGCATGCTCAGAATCATTGAACTTATTTTTTTTTCTCAGCTCGTTGTACGTGACCGCGTTCTTGACGGTCGGAACTTCCGACAACATTTGTGTGACCGTGTGTATGCAAGACAAGTTTGAGCGAACATTCCATTCGGGGGGAAGAAAATCCACGGTTTTGTTGTCGGAATGTCTGATCGTGTGTACACGGCATTACACTTATTTGGGAAAAGAAACGTAATACATTTTAGCCTACATTTATAAATGGTGATTATTTGCAGTGTTGTATAACAGAAAGTAAGAATGTGTTTGTTTTCTTTTGTTTTTCAAAATTTAAAACCCAATGGTTATGGAATGAAGCTCTACTTCTCAAAAAATATATTAATTTGTGTACATTGTTGCACAATATATTTGTCAGTCAAAGTATCACAGTGCTGAAGCTAGAAAAATGGCCTGGACAGGAAGGGTCTTCGATTGGTTAAAGCGTAATTCTAGTACGATTTTTTTTTTTTTTACATTTTTGTGTGTAGACTGGGGAAATATTGAAATCTCTGGGAGAGGATTTTCTTCATGATCTGTTTTAGAAACCATATTCACTGAAACAAAATGGTAAGAAATCTTAACAGGGACATAGGCAGCAGTAAAATGATTTACTTAGTATTGAGGTGGGGACATTTTAAGGACCTATTTTTTTTTTGTCTGTGTCCCAGTTAAAACGATATTTTTTATCAATTTTTAAATGTAACTTTGACAATAAATAAGGGGAAATCTCTCTAGAAACTACACTGCAATAAAAACCGTGCCTTTTCTGATCTGTTTTAAACATGACATTTGACATTATATGGTATTAAATCCAAAGCCAAAAATGTAATGCATTGCAGCTTACTAATCACTAGATGTGGTGGCTGAATTTTTTTTTATTTTTTTTTGATCTGGCCAGTAAAGCCATGGATCGGTCAGTTTAGCAACTGGCTGAATTTCGATCCATATATGGTCTTTTTTCCGAATGATCGGTGCCGGGAAGGCTCCCCTCTTTCAGAGTATAATAACGCAGTGGGAAGGATTGGGATAGGGATGACTTTTGTTAGAATCGGATCTTTTTTTCTTTTATTTTCTTCCCTTTCCCCCTCAATGTATAAGTAAGAGTGCATCTACTCTGGCAGAATCTGGGGAGGATGCGGCGTGTTAATACACTAACAAATTTAAGCGAAGCTCCACACTTTATATAATAGATTTACAGCAAATTTTTTATTTTTTTCCTTTTGGGATAAATTATTTACACAAATAAATGAAATGGATCATCGTAAGCATCCCTGCCAGTGTTAAATGGTTTGTCTCATTACTGTAAACTGATATAATCTGCAAGGGAGCTTTTTCATTTGAAGAAGAACAGAATTACTGGCCAGATCACCTGTGGAAAATAGAAAGAAAGCTCTAAAAAATTAAAATGAATGAAAACATTATATTGCAGTTTACCAATTCTTAGATGTGATGCATCTAAGAATTGGTAAACTGCAGTATAATGTTTTATTTTGGGTTTAATGCTGCTTTAAATATCAAAATGTTACCACAGTATGGGTTTCAGCTTGCCGGCAACCAAACACTGCTTGGCTTGGTTGCCAACAGGCTGAATCCCATGTTGGCTTTTTTTTAATCTCTTGAACTCCAGTTTCTATTGAAAGTCTGTGTGAAGCTGTTCCATTCCTATTGGTGGCTTCTTTGATTAAAATAAATAACTGGGAAATTCAGCTTTTGGGAAGTGACATGGCCACCTTCGTTCTGGCCTCCTCGGGGTGATCAAGAACTCAAACCACCCGAGGTGGTGGATTTCCATAGTTTTGGTGAACTGCTTGCCATGTTTCCCTCTGTTCTGCCCTTTGCATGCATTGTTGTATACTGAGTTAATCCTGTTGAGATTCTGATAATTTGATGGTCTTAAATGTCTTCAAATCTGTGTAACCTGTCCTCTTACCTGTTGTCTGCATGATTATTTCTCTCTTATTGCCTCCGTCCTGTCCATCGCTGCCTCATGCACACAGGAGATTCAGGATGAACACAATGGCTATCATTCAGAAACGGAGGTCGAGCAGGTGGCAAGTTCTCCCCCTCTATTTTATATCTGTTAGTGCATGCTTGTAGATTTAGACCCATGTTAATGCAGCCTACCCATTTACTTCTCCATAGTATGTCAGTTCACACCATCATCATCATCAGTGTAAATAATGGCTTCAGGCTGATTATTGTGAAGGGTGTATGTGCTTTGCCAGCTAGGAATGTTCTCCAGAATGCAGAATTTACATTTAAGACTTTTACATTTAAAATGACAAAATAAAATAATCCTGTATAAAATAAATATGATGGTGACCATTGCTGACTGCCTTTACAAGTTGCTAGGGCCTGGGCTGTCCTATCTATCTTCACTACCTGGCAAGATGATGTATGCAGCCAATGAATCTCCCATTGGCATTTCTTTGCCGTTCCACTAACTGGTGACGTTATGATGGCAGCCAGGGTAACCAGCTGCCGTAATGATAGTAACAGGTTTATATAATGATAGGTTTATTTTAAATGCTATAGGGTGTGTGTGTATTTATACTCTAGGGCAGTTAAAAGGGCAGGACTAGCTTTCTTCTGGTGCTCCATCTCCACCCTCCGTGAATAAGAATATTTACAGGTCCCGCCAAATACACCCAGGTGGTTTGTCTGCAATAGGAACAATAGATTGTAAGCTCCTTCAGGGTCAAGGACTGAAATCATTGGTAAAGAACTGTGGACATTATCGGCACTATATGAACAAGTTTTGTGTTTTTAATACATGAAAGGGTCTATTTATAAATGTTTTCACACAATTTTCACCCACAATGTACACATTTTCTAATTGGATTCATTTGGGGAAAAAAGTATAAATCCTGGGTGAAAGTTGTGCGACTCTTGCGTGTAAACATTTATAATGGATTCCTAAGGTACTCAAGTTCATGGGTTTTATTTGGATTTTTCATTGGAATCACTTGATGTGCTAACCTAAACATAGACAGAAACTTAACACTACTTAAACCCGATGGAGAGGCCTGGGAGGCTTTTGGTGATGCAATTATTTTGTAGCGACTATACTACTCGGTTACTACATCAACCTATAAAGAATTGTATATACCTTCTTAAAGCTGAAAACCAGCTGAAAATTCAGCAAAAAGTGCAGGCACGCTGTGATTTAGGTTCAATCAGGTGCATGTCCCCTCCAGAACTTATGCCTATTATTTCTGTGTGACAGGTTTGTTGCACTCCCAGAGGACATGCTGTGAGAGGAGAGTAGCACACACAGCAGCTCTGCCCACCCCTCCCCTCTGCTGCCCATTCACAGAAGCCTTTGTGTTTTGTGAATGAGTTCACATAATACAAAGGCTTCGCTAAATGGGCAGGGGAGGGGCAGGCAAAGCAGTTCTAGCAACTCTGCTCTTGAAGGAGACCACAGTGAGCAGTGTTGGAGCTCCTACAAGTCCTCTCCCTGGAGCACAATAAACCTGTCAGATGTGAATACTGGAGAAGTCTACAAGGTAGCAGGCATCTCATTTGACTTAATTCATGGTATGCCTGCAGTTTTTTTTTTTTTTTTTTTAAGAAGCCAAATTTCTGGAATTCAGCTTTAAACATGGTTGGCAGTATTGGAAAAGGCTATGCTGCTTTATCAAGACACCTGCCAAGAGAGAAGTTTAGGGGGCATGATAGTTGACCTCCTACCAGTTGTCAGGCTCTGTCTTCAGAACTTGTTGGCTAGTTGACTCAGCACAATCTTGCAACCAATGAAGTCAGAATGGGGTTTATTTTCTACAACTGGATAGTGCAACTCTGCATAGAAACCAATCGGTTTCCAGGTTTTAGACCGGGTTCACACTCGTACGGTCATCCTACTTTCCCCTGCGACATTGGTCCTACTTCCATCCGACTTGAATAAACAAGATAAGATTTTGCTACGACTTTGAGATGGTTCGACCTTGACCTTTGACCAATCAAAACAATCCCAGAGTGAAACAAATTCATTTTACTGCTGCTATAATCGCCATGTCGGATGTCACAATTCGAATGGTTAGGACACAGATCCTACTTTGATCTGACTTCAATGTCTTTCAATGGGCTGAAGTAGGATCAAAGTTGGACCAAAGTAGTGCAGGGAGCATTTTCAAAGTCGGACCGACTTGTGTCAGACCAGTTAAGACGGCTCCCATAGGGAACCATTGATTTACACACATCATGCGACATGTGCTCTCATAGTCTGAGCGTTTGTCATACCAGTGTGAACCCAGCCTTATTGCCAAGCTAAATTTTTTTTTACAAAGAAAGCTGTGCTTTATTGTGCAAATAGTAAATGTACATGGCATACAATACAAGAAAAAAAAGGGGGGGGGTTCAAATCAAAGATATGGTACAAAATCGATACACGGTCATACAGAGATAAGGCATATCAATAGTTTACAGGAAGTGGAAAATACTGGTATTGTACGATCAAATACATACAGTTGTCACATATGCAGAGGCTTGGAATGACAGGGGATCAAGTTGCAGCCCGGGGGTGTCCTGCAAAGACCATATAGAATCAAGCCCAAAACACGCCAGCAGCCGTGAAGGGGGGGAGGGTGGGGGCAAAGAGTGGCAAACTCAGGCAGGGACGTCGTCACACGAAGCGGCGGTTCCCAGCCATGCGTCCCATATCCTGCCATACTTAGCGGGGCAGCCTCTATGGGTGTATATTTCTTTTTTATACGGCAGCACAGCATTCACTGCAGAGATCCACTCGCGGAGAGAAGGCGGCTCAACCTGGAGCCACCTCCGCGCCACGAGAAGCCTGGCAACAAACAACGATTCCTGTAGGAATACCTTGTGGTACTTATCCGAGTCAGGATCCGGAAATATTCCCAAAAGGCATTGCTTAGGACATAGCGTCAGAGGGGACCCCATTTCGTCGTGTATGAACTGCACTACATGTGTCCAATAGTCCTGTATAACTGGGCAGGACCAGAGGAGGTGGAAAAAGGTGCTGGCAGGGCTATCACATCTGGGGCACAACGGGTTTTGGTCGGGTTTGTATTTAGCGAGGCGGGCGGGGGTCAGATAAGTCCTATGTAACATGTAAAGGTGTGTGAGGCGGTCAGACAGCTTGACTGATACCTTCTTGCTAGTCTCTAGGGCGTCTTCCCACTCGTCCTCCTCCAACTCCCCCACGTCTGCCTCCCAGCGATCTTTAAGGCCGTATGCCAGGACAACAGCCGTAGGCCGCAAAAGTGTAGCATAAAACTCTGAGATAAGTTTCCGGGAATCTATCCCCTGTATGGTGCGTACAATATCTAATTTGTCAGTATTGGGAGGTGCTTCACCAAATTGTGTCCGAAGAGCGTGACGGAGTTGGAAGTAGCGAAAGTGCATGGAGTTGGGGAGGCCGAACCCATCTTTTAGTTGTTGAAAGGATTTGAGGACAGGGCCGTGGTATACATCAGAAAGGTATCGCACCCCCCACCGAAGCCACAAGGCCTGATCCGGGACAGTCAGTAATTCGCGTAAGCCAGGATTTTCCCAAAGGGGTGTATGAGAGTGAGTGGGCAGGACTTTAAGCCTGCGCCGCACCACCTCCCAGATTTTACAGTGATGGTAAAGCAGACTTTTATTATTCCCCGGGGACCAGGCACCCCCCAGGTCCCGAAGGAGTACCTGAAAAGGATGAGTGACCCCAGGAGTGGAGGGGAGACATATAAGGGACAAGTATCGGCTCCTGTCAATTTTGTCTAGGTAAAAAAAGTGAGACAGCTGCGCCGCCAAGTAGTATAAAGCAAAGTCAGGCAGAGCTGCTCCACCTAGATCCGTGGGGTTCTTCAACACCTGCCAGGACAGCTTGTGACGAGCGGAGCCCCACACAAACGAATTAAGAATGGCTTTGATGGACTTGAAAAATCTAAGGGGGATATAGGCGGGGGCATGCCAGAGTACATACAGAAACTTAGGGAGAAGGATCATTTTAATAAGATTTACACGTCCCATCACCCCCAGCGGTAGCTTGGCCCACGTCTGCGTCTTAGCTTTCAAAAAGTGTACCAACGGCTCAAGGTTAACAGCAACATACTCCTCGGGGGATCTAGAGACTCGAACCCCCAAGTATTTCAGAGAGCTAACTCTAAGGAGAGGGAAAGAGGCCTGGAGTTCTGTGGGGACACTGATGTCTATAGGGAGTATCTGAGATTTGTCCCAGTTGATGCGTAACCCGGAATATCGCCCAAAGGTCTGGATGGCTTCAAGGGCAGTCTGCAGGGAGGGGCCAGCGTCCGACAAGTAGAGGAGCATGTCGTCAGCGTAGAGGCTGACTGTTTCCTCTAGCCCCTCACAACAGAGACCGTGTATGTCCGGATGTCTTCTAAGGGAGGATGCCAAAGGCTCCACCGCCAGGGCGTAAAGGAGCGGGGATAAGGGGCATCCCTGCCTGGTTCCCCTCCGCAGGGGAAAGGGGGCCGACACCCGACCATTCACCAAGATCCTGGCGTACGGGTCCTGATACAGAAGACGGATCCACTTTATGAAGTTAGGCCCAAAGCCAAACCGCGTAAGGCATTCCCAGAGGTAGTCCCACTCGACTGAATCGAATGCTTTCGCGGCGTCAAGGGACACCACCACCCGGGACCCCACCTGATCATGCCGCGCTTGCAAATTCATATGCAGTCTTCTCAGATTGTGCGCCGTGTTTTTAGCTGGCATGAATCCGGTCTGATCAGGGTGGATTAATGCGAGGATCACACCATTGAGCCGTGTCGCCAGGATCTTAGCAAGGATCTTAATGTCAAGTTGCAACAGGGATATTGGGCGGTAAGATTCAGGGAGTTCCAAGTCTTTGTCTGGTTTAGGGATTAGTACTATATACGCCTCCCGCATAGAGGCGGGCAGGGAGCCCGAATCAAAAATGGACAGAAACAGCTCCCGGAGCCTCGGGATCAGGGACTCACCATAGGCAGTATAGAACTCCAGGGGGAGGCCGTCTGACCCAGGTGCCTTAGAGGGTTTCAATGTGGAAAGTGCGAGCGCTATTTCATCGACAGTAATAGGAGACTCGAGGCTTTCCACCTGAGTGTCCGTTAGCATGGGTAGTTCAATGTTAGCCAGGAGATCCACTATCTCCCCCCTAGGGTTATGGGCAGCAGAAGAATACAATGAGGCAAAGAAGGAGCGGAACTCCCCAGCTACCCCGTCCGGATCAGAGATCACAGCGCCTCCAGAGTCCCGAAGTGAGACCACTGTGGGAGGCCTGTGATCCAGGTGGGCTAAATAGGCTAGGAGTCGACCCGCTCGTTCACCGCACTCATATACCCTCTGTTTGTTGTAAAATATTTTGCGCTCAGCCCTTTCAAAGAGGAGGCCATTCACGACCCGGGTCTGAAGCTTCAGAGCATCAGCCGTGTCAGGGGAAGGGTCAGAGACGAATGCTCCTTCCGCCTCCATAAGGGAGCGTTCCGCCTGTGCTACCACCCTATTTGAGGTCTTGCGGTATCGGGCAATGCTTTGGGAGAGGTACAGCCTGGCATGAGCTTTAAAGGAGTCCCACACTATCTCAAATGACGCAGAACCCCTGTTGATTTGAAAGAATTGGTCCCATTCGGTCCCGGCGTCCGCCAAATCAGGCACCACCGAGAGCCAGAAGGGGTTGAGTCTCCAGGTGTAGGTCGGGGGGGGGGAGGTGATGCGGAGCTCAATCCAGTACGAGGCATGGTCCGAAAGGACATGGGGATTGAACCCCTCATCACCCAAGTAAGGAAGGAGGGTCCGGGATACCAGTATCAGGTCAATACGTGACATAGAATTGTATGACGCTGAGAAGCACGAGAACGTCCTATTGGTCGGGTGGCTGTAGCGCCACGTATCCACCAGGTCCAAGTCAAGCAGGAGTTTACCGAAACGGGTCTGTGCATGTGCGGCGTCCGTAGGGGGTGTCGTGGAGAGCCTATCTAGGTATCTATGTGCAATATTATTGAAATCCCCCAGCCAGATCGCAGGTACAGTGGGAAATCGTGACATGAACGCCAGGCCTTCTGTCATCACTGCAAACTGAAAAGGGGGGGGTATGTATATGGCCAGGAGCAACACCTCAAGGCCATTGATTTTAGCATGCAAGAATAAATACCTGCCTTGCGGGTCAGACTGTAGCACGAGCAGGGCAAACTGCACAGATTTGGCAACCATTACAGCCACCCCCCTAGAGTTCACAGTGTGTGGGGCCTGATATACCCATCCCACCCATGGTTTCTTCAGTGTCAGCATGAGCTGGCCAGTTAGGTGAGTTTCCACCAGTACCATGATGTCAGCTTTTTGTGATTTCAAAAAGGACAGCACAGCGTTGCGCTTTGGGCGGGCCCTTATCCCCCGCACATTCCAAGTTAAAAACTTTACGTTAGGCATGGTGAGCAGTATCTGTAGGAGTCTGCCCGGATGCCCCGAGCCCGCGCGCAGGCAGCCAGGGCACCCCCCGAGCAAACGGGGGGGCAGCCACCGCCCACGGACCCCGGAGCGCCAGGGACAGGATCCAAGCAGCAATACCATAGCACAGCATTGTAACACACATAGCATCACTCCACATAACAGTACCCAGAAAAAATAAGTAGGACCACATCCCCTCCTGCACAGCACATAAATTCACAACAGTGTTCCAACAGTTACCCGTGGGAGAACAGAAACAATAACAAAATAACACTCCGGAACGTCCGGGCCGGCGGGATGCCAGGCAAACGGCCAAGGCACCCCCGCAGGCCCGACCAGACCAGGGAAACCAGGCATACACATAAGTCCACGCCGTGGCGTGGGCATTGAAAAGTGGAGCGGGGTCCGAGGGGGTCCGAGCGGGGTCCGAGAGGCGATTATCCGCTGTAAAACTAACAACAGTACAAGGAGTGGGGCACCTGAGTCATATTCCCAAGGATGAAGCGCAAGGGGGAAGTACAAGGATGTGGGAACACGAGGCCAAGGCACAGGCGCCATGACGGGTAGCAGCTCACCATCATAGAGTATCACAGGGGGCCATAATACATACATCCCAACACATGGAGCAGAGAATGCAAGAGTGGGGGAGAGCAGATACTTGAGTACATACCGAGCTTTGCATAGTCCAGGGACAGGTGTGTGCATGGCGATGAGCAGCGCGGAGGGCGAGACAAGGAAAGCAACACGGGGGGGGGGGGGGTAGAAGGCCAGGCGCGATAAGGAAGTTCCAGCAGTAGGACCGCAGAAGAGATGAAGGATAAGGGTCGGGGGTCAAATCAAACGGTTCAGGTCGAGGCATGACAAAGTTCCACAAGCGACCGGGGAACAACAAAAAAAACATAACATGGTCTGCGGTACATCCCAGCGTGTCGAGGCAGGAGCTCTAGACGGGTGCCAAGCTAAATTTAGAAGCTGATTTGCTAGTTTTTGTAAATCTACCCCCGTGTTTCATCTACATATGGGCAAACACATACAGGCAGCTACAATTTTCTTTTCCAATAATTGGTTTAGTAGAGAAAAACAAGTTTTTCTGTTATAAAATGTTGTAAATACGTTTTCTTCTTCACTGTATGGGCACTGATGAGGCTGCAATGACGGGCACTCATAGGCGGCACTGATAGGTGGCACTGCTGGGCACCACTGATCAGATATTAGGCGTTTCTAGTGGGCACTGACTGGCATCTTTTAGGGCATTGTATGGCATCCCAGGTGGCCATGAGGGGCATCCCTAGTCATCTATGTATGATGGGCGCCCTAGTGGTCCAGCATGGGCATCCGCAGGCAGGGGGGGCTGTCCAGATAAAAAATCGGCACGGTCCACACCTGTCAGGAGAGCCGCCGATCTGCTCTCCTCTACTTGGGTTTATCAGACGCGAGTGAGGAAAAGCCGTGATTGGACACGGCTGATCACGTGGTTAAGAGCCTCAGTCAGATCTCTTTACTGAGATCGGTGTGTCAGACACACCGCTCCACCGACCACCATGCTGCATGCCTCCATGGGGGGCACGCTGGCAGTTATCCTGCTGGACGTCATATGACACCCAGTCAGAATAACTGAAACACCGCCCAGCCGTCATTTTGCTATAGGCTGGGCAGGTAGTGGTTTAATACTGTTATGGAAACAGCTAGCTGCCATAACTCCAATATAATTTTGTACTGTGGGCGATTCTCTACAAGAGAAAAGTGATCCCAGTGGCGAATTCGCTGCAGGATCACTTTTAGATGCGGCAGGAGAGGTATACCCCCCTTCGGTAAGCCCGGAGTCGAGCCAATCCCATCCCCCTGATGCCTGGGCTTGAAGTCAAGTGAGGGAAAAATAGCTATAGGAGTCTCCATGTTTCTCTCCTTTCTTTACAGAATGACAGCGGGTGAAACCAAAGAGCAGCGATGTCATGTACAGGGTTGTGACCTGGCCAGAGTTCAGTCAAATTAATAAAAGATGAAATCTGCTCAGAGGTGTCCAGTGTGATCCGTAGATCCATGTGTGGTCCTCCCTGTCATTTTGTGTAGAGTATCCATGCTCTGTGGGACCAACCTCCATTGTGTGAATATCACTGAACCTGCTGACTGGATTCTGTGGTGGGAGACATGTAAACAGTTGAACCAATGTTTGCGGCTGCATACTCTGAATTTGTCAGGAACATTGATGGCAATTAAACCTTCTGTCATTATTATTTCCTGTTGCCTTGGTAAGCTGGATACATATCAACCCACAACATGGCTGACCTTTTTAGGTAAGACAGGTAAATTATTAAACAAAGAACATCTTGTTTTGAGCTGCACAATCCAGACAGTGTGGATCCTTGATTAAAATGACACATATTAAAAACCTCTGTAATATTTTCCTAATTGTGTGCTGAACACTTTTCTTGTTGGCTTTGACAAGCATTGCCTGACGACATCAATTTTTTTTATGGAATTTTTTCTTGCTAGTATTGCAGTCGGTTTCCTCAGAATCAACTTAGTATATTTTCTAGAAGACTGATGAAATAGACCATTGGTTATAGCAGCTTGATTTATGACTTTGTATGTTTTTCCTTGCAGTGCTTTATTATTTATAAAAGAAAATCAAACCTGCTCTGCCAAGCAGCCTTTTCCCAGTATGATACATCTATTGGGCTTCTTCCTGTTTTTTCTCACAGCTGAAACAACCTAAGCAGAGCCAATTGATTTTTAACATTTGGCTTTTCCCAAAAGAAGCGCTAAGATATCAGTCCATATTTTAGTTTTCTTTGCATTTACAGAACTGTAATATCACATTGTATAGTCCTAAAATTAGCATGGATGGACATGTGATCACTTAATTTGCTACGAGGAGCAGTAAATTGTCCAGTGCTAGATAAATACACAATACTGTGTGATTGGCAGTACAATTAAACCCCGGGAAAGCCTCCTTGCTTCATGGGAATTTAGCCTGTTTTTCACCTGGTTCAGATCTGCTCAGCTGCGACTGGAGGAACTAATGTACACTTCTAAGGCCCCTTTCACATGGCTTCTCGATTAGGTCAACCTGTCAGTTTTTCAGGCGTACCTGATCGGACACTACAGTCACTCCTATGGAGTGGCGGATGTCAGCAGTGACATGTCCTCTGATGCTCGCTGCTATCTGATCCGATCCTTTCTGTGAAATCCAGATGGATGGTGACCCCATTTTCCATTCGTCTGGCAGATGGGATCGGATGAAATATGACAGACTGTCTATTTTTATCTGATTTTCCCATAGAGGGAGAGTGGGGCTCTGACAGGTCCGTCTCTGCACATTGAGCAGAGACGTACCTGTCATCTGCAAAGATGAAGACAAAGAAAACAAAGAAAAAAATAACATTTAGAAGGGAAATGGAAGGAAAAGGTAAGTGAACCAACGATGCACTAGCTCAAAGGAACCTATTTAGAAAATAAAAAACAAACCTTTACAACCCCTTTAATGTGAGCGTATAATACTAGCCTTAAACTGCTAAATTTCTCTTGTTTAGCCCATGAACTGTTTGAGACAAAATCTATTGTTTTTCACATCTGTACCCAACCGCTTGTATGATGGAATCTTAACTGCCAGCTAATGCATTCAGACAGCCCGGGGCACCCACGCGGGTTAGCAGGGTGGTAGTCTGGATTTAGAATACCTTCTAGGAAAGGTACACTTTAACCTCTTCAGGTCCGCGCTATTGACATAATACGTGAACAGCACGGACCTGAGGCGCCGGGGTCACGTCATTGGACGTGATTTACTTGTAATTCCCCGCGCGCGCCACAGGGTGGCGCGCGGCGGGAAAAAACAGTCCCGACGCATCACCGAGGATCCGATGCGTGTACCCGGCGGCCGTGATGTCCGTCAGGTACACGCGATCGTCGGTGAGAGAGCAGGGACTTGGAGCTCTGAGTGTAAACACAGAGCTCCACGTCCTGTCAGTGAGAGGAGACAGATGCTGTTTCCCTTGTACATAGGGAGACAGCATCGATCACCTCCCCCAGTCACCCCCCTCCCCCCACACAGTTAGAACACACCCAGGCAATACATTTAACCCCTTCCTCACCCCCTAGTGTTAACCCCTTCAATGCCAGTCACATTTATACAGTAATTAGTGCATTTTTATAGCACTGGTCGCTGTATAAATGTGAATGGCGCCAAAAATGTGTCAAAAGTGTCCGATGTGTCCGTCGCAATATTGCAGTCCCAAAAAAAATCGCAGATCGCCGCCATTACTAGTAAAAAAAATATATAATTATGTCCCCTATTTTGTAGGTGCTATAACTTTTGCGCAAAGCAGTCACTTATTGTGATTTTTTTTTTTTTTACAAAAATACGTAGAAGAATACGTATCGACCTTAACTGAGAAAAAAAAAAAAAAAAAAAAATGGGATATTTATTATAGCAACAAGTAAAAAATATATATATATTTTTAAACTGTCGCTCTTTTTTTCATTATAACGCAAAAAATAAAAACTGCACGGGCGATCAAATACCACCAAAAGAAAGCTCTATTTGTGGGGAAAAAAAGGACGCCAATTTTGTTTGGATGCCACGTCGCACGACCGCGCAATTGTCAGTTAAAGCGACGCAGTGCCGGAAGCTGAAATTTCGCCTGGGCACGAAGGGGGTTTATGTGCCCAGTAAGCAAGTGGTTAACACGCAAGCTGGTGTTTTACATATATCAAATTTTATAGAATATTTTATTTTATAGAATATAAATATATAATAAATATATATTTATTATATATATAAATAAGTTTTTCTATAAAAGAAACCTGTAAAAATTTAAATATGAGAGCTAATTTTTTTTTTTTTTTTCTTAAAAACATTTTCTTCGATTATCATCCTTTTTAGGTCAAGTCCATCTTTTGCAAAAATATAAATAACGAAACCACATATTTGGTCTTTATTTCTTCGCTACTCATTGAATCAATAACTCAGAGCAAGTGCGTCAGGTGTCTCAACATAATATGCGCATGCTTGTTACAGATCTGTTGCTTGCCAAGTAAAGTGGGAAGGATGACAGCCCTGGAGCTTTCACCTTCAAAAACAAGTGTATAATGGCAGCGTCCATATTTTATAACCTAACCAATTCATTTAAAAGGTCAGCTATGAGGAAAGATTAGAGGAACTGAATTTATTCTCTCTCTCTGATCAACATGTACAAATACATAAGGGGTCCATATAGTGAACTTGGTGTTGAGTTATTCACTTTAGGTCATCACAGAGGACACAGAGGCACTCTTTACATCTAGAGGAAAAGAGATTTTATCTCCAGATTCGGAAAGGTTTCTTCACAGTAAGAGCTGTGAAAATGTGGAACAGACTTCCTCCAGAGGTGGTTGTGGCCAGCTCAGTAGATTGCTTTAAGAAAGGCCTGGATACTTTCCTAAATGTACATAATATAACTGAGTACTAAGATGTGTAGGTAAAGTTGATCCAGGGTAAATCCGATTGCCTCCCAGGGGATCAGGAAGGAATTTGTTCCCCTGCTGTAGCAAATTGGATCGTGCTCTGCTGCTTTTTTTTTTTGCCTTCATCTGGATCAACTGTGGGTATAGAATTGGGTATATGGGATTGTACGATATATATTTTTTATGGTTGAATTAGAAGATGGCTTGTGTCTTTTTTTTCAACCTGACGAACTATGTAACTGTCGTAAAGTGGAATATATTTGTCAGAAGCCTCAGCTGGCATAACTTTTAGTTGAGCTGAATTGAATTTGTTTTTCCTGCTTTTGGATCTAGTATTGATCCTGGGTTGTCCATCCCAACTTAGTACTCACTTGTTGGATGCCTAAAACCATCCCCTGTCCGTTTTCTTTGAAAAGAGAAACTTATAAAATCCGATGAAGGCATTTGCCATTTTGCTTGTGGGCATTGTGAAGCCCACAAGCACTGACTTTCTGGAATCTGTGAATGCTAGTCTCCCGTCTCTTTCTCACCCTTGTCACGTGACCGGCTTGACGAGAGATTTCGCTGAACGGCATTCAACATCGTCTCCTGGGATGCATGACACTGTGCTCCCAGGAGACATTGCGGCGCCAAGGAAAAGAGTGGAGATGCCTACTCCCACTCGAGGATAAACCGGATGTGCAACTTTACACTGCTAATTTAAGGTATTCCAATGACCTAAAAAAAAATCTTTTGACATGGGTATATGTTTGTGATGCGATGATCACCACTACATAATGTTGTTGTTTAGGGTGAACCTCTGCTTTAAACAAATTTCCTTTTGTTATCTGCGATTCTAAAAGCAAAAAAAGCAGCGCAAATCTGAAAACAATCCTACAATCTCAAATAAATTTCTACAGTCCTACTGTTGGCGCATGTGAAGCCAATTGGTAAGGAGTCCATCATCACTAGACTATAGAAATTTGTATGGGATTGTAGGATTTTTTTCAGATTTGCGCTGCTTTTTTTTTTTTTTGCTTTCTTTGTTCATCTACTAGTTATTCACTAGTATTAAGCGGCAGCATTCTTAATTAAAATCCACAATTGTCAATTCATTTTCTTGGTGCTGATTACTCTTTTTTTTTTTTTTTATGATTATCTGTCATCATAGCTTTTGCAGACATTCTCTTATGATGCCACTATTACTACTATTCTTGTTTTGAGTTAGAATTTTTTGAATTGAGATTTTTCTGGTTTTTAGTTTGCATTTTTTAAAGGTTTTTTTTTTTTTTTCATCTTGATTTTTGTATTCACCTTTTTGATATCTATATATAACTGTATGCTGCATTTGGTGCTGAATAAAATCACAGTTTTTTATGCATTGCAGTGATGTGGAAGCCAAAACAAGGTTACCTGTCGGTTGTAGAAAGTAGTTCTCACAGTTGTTTGGTTTCAGTTCATGAGACCGAAAACCAGCATGTTTAGGTTCCATAACTCTTCGCAGTTCTGTTATGGATAACTGCCATAGCTCCATGTCATGTGACCAAAATGCTGAATTTCTATCTATAAACTGTGTGTTTAACCACTTAAGACCCGGACCAAAATGCAGGTAAATGACCAGGCCCCTTTTTGCGATTCGGCACTGCGTCGCTTTAAATGACAATTGCGCGGTCGTGCGACGTGGCTCCCAAGCAACATTCGCGTTCTTTTCTTCCCACAAATAGAGCTTTCTTTTGGTGGTATTTGATCACCTCTGCGATTTTTATTTTTTGCGCTATATACAAAAATAGAGCGACATTTTTGAAAAAAAAACAATATTTTTTACTTTTTGTTATAAGAAAAATCAAATAAACTAAATTTTAGTCAAACATTAAGGCCAAAATGTATTTAGCCACATGTCTTTAGTAAAAAAAAATCGCAATAAAAAAAAATTAGCTACCTAGCGGGAACAGCGACACTAATATAGCGATCAGAAAAATTATCGCTTAGTGACGCTGGCAATAGGGAGTGAAAGGGTTAACTAGGGCGGTGATCAAGGGGTTAAAACTTTATTAGGGGGGGGGATACCCTGAACCTAACACTGACTGCCTGTCACACTGACACTAACTGCAGTGATCATACATATAATCGCTGCATTCAGTGACACTGTGACAGGGAGGAGGGGGTTAATGTGCCTACATGTCCTGGTGTCAGTGTAGTGTTGTGTACACTTACTGTGAGATGTGATCTCTCCTCAGCGGTGGTTGAAAAAAACGCAGAGGGAGAGATCACATCACTTCCTCCTGCCTGTGTTTACACAGGAGGAGGAAGTGACTGGGCGGGCCGCGCATTGGCTGGGAGCGATCGTGAGGGGGCGGACCACAGAGACCGTCGCATGTACCGGGGGGGTCCCGATCGGACCCGCGTCAAGGCAGGTAAGGTAAGCCAATGTGCCTGTACGTGCAATTCTGCCAACGTAAATGTACATGCGGCGGTTTGCAAGCGGTTAACAGGTACACTTTTGCTGACTTTCACACATCCTACTTTTCCATTCCCAAATTTACTGGTTAGATTGCAATCGACCTAGCTTACAGTTTAAGTCTCCTTTAATTTTACATGGTAAAATAGCCCTTGTACTCCAAAATGTCTCTGGGCAAAAGCCTTGTATCAGTGGCAATACCTGTGACACCAGTACAAGGTACCCCGTGAAAAAAATGCATTTGCTTGAATGCAATTAACCCAAAGCAAAAACTCACTAAAAACTACCCTTTTTTTTTTACTAAGCACTTGTACTCGTGCAAATGCTCTGATACTAAAACCAATCCCTTCAGACTTGGTTCATTTATGTGTTGGCCAGTTTCAAAGCCCGGTCCCTTTGCAATTTCCTTCAGTGGTTCAGGTGCAATTCCAATGCCAATTGTATGAGATTAGAGATCGCGCCTTAACTGGACTGAAATCGCACAGGACTCGTTTTCTTTTTTTTAACCTGCACTTTGGCTGCCCACACATGTAAACATGCTGTAAAAACTCACTGCAACGCACGTGAAAACTGATGTGAAATTGATGGAAACGAATGTCTCTGTAAGTGAAATCTTTGCGGTTTTTCCATCCGGTTTCATGTATGTATGTATGTATGTATGTATGTATGTATGTATGGTGTGAATGAAAGTATCGGTAACTGGTATTGGCAAGTACTTGAGAAAAAGTATCGGTGCATCCCTACTAAAAACTTGGACTTGTCTTAGGTCGGTGCATGGCCAGCTACACTTGCATCCATTGCTGTTACAGAGGAGAAAACTTTGGCAAGCCATACACAGTTCAAATCTCAGCCAATTTAGCAGGAACTGGCTAAGCTTCAAACCATTAATGGGCAGGCTGAATGTACCAAGTTGATTGATCGATCAACTTGGGTACAACCAGCCTGTCGAATTCGCTTCCGATTATGGCAAGCGGTTGCTATAGCCGCTAGCAATAATAGCTGTCTTCTCCCAGCCAGAACGACTTCCCACCGGGTGAAGACAGTGTCTCGAGGATTTTCCCTGTCAGTATTGATGGGGGAGATGGTGGAAATTTCTTTCCTGCAACATGGCTACAGGAAAGAAATTTGCACCGTTTTTAACCAACCTAACTACATTGCTCCAAATCTCACTTTAATAAATGTATCTCTGCTATCTTGTTTGTGCTGCTTTATTTTGCTTGGGCTTCATTCAAGCTACACAGCTAAGCAGTATTGTTGCTTTATATTTTGTACGTACTGCAGTATATGAAGGCCATTGTTCAATCTGTGCCTAAACTACCAGGGTAAGTGTTAAATATCAATAAGCATGTTAGAATATGAAGTATTACTATGCTATAGCTATGCAGTTTCTTTGCTAATAACTGCTAAATCAATGTCTACTATGAACATTTGGCTGTAGAATGTGCAATCAATATATCAAAAACCCATTCTGCAAAATCAGTTTATTATTTATGAGCCAATGATTGTATAAGGGGTTTATTCAGCCTGAATACCACTGTGATGGTTTGAGTACAAGTTCCATGTTCATTAGTAAGCATGCACAGCCTGCAGAGGACTCTAGAGTTCAAGAGGCGTTTCATAAGCCTGCCAGCTGTTTACAGATGGTGGATAATAATGCTGTGTGTTGCTTACTATTTCCAGGCTTTAAGAGATGGGAATAAGCTGGCTCAGATGGAGGAAGCACCATTATTTCCTGGAGAGTCAATAAAGGCAATTGGTAAGTAGAAGACCAAATTCATGACATATGTTGCTTGTCAGATAATTTTGGCAAATTTTTGATATTGTAGGAGAATAGCAATCTAATCAACGTTGTAAGCTTTAGCTAAAGTACGCCTGTAGTATGAAGGAACACGAGCATCCTACAAATAGTAGCCTATGAGGTGGGAGCTCTGCCATGCATCCCGTCCCTCGATGTATCAATGTCTGGTGCCTTCCGACTAATTCCACAGGGGTGGGTATAATGGCAGAACCTCGGCGCCTAAACCAATAAGTAAAGATTTTCTTATTCAATTCTAGGTTTCACTCAGAGCTCTGATACAGAGTTTTGTGCGTGCGCCTCTGTAAGTTGTCTGTCGGTTTAATTAAATTCCTGCTTAATTATGTAATTGCCCAGGTTAACATTGTGTCCAAGAGAAAATTTTTGTTTTGCAAGGGAACAGTTACAGGCTTATGGCCTATTTACACATGGTTAAAATGGTCTAAACTTTGCCAAAAAAACTGCCTATGCAGATATGGGGCATCTGTAGATAGAAACCAACTGTAGCCTTGACTAAAGGTGAATAATGCAATTGGTATAGATGCAAGCCATTTGCATATCTCAAGAAGCCTGACTGGAAGCTCCCAGGATGTTGCTAAGCTAGGCCCAGCTGTTCATGTTCACCATCAGAGGAGTGAACTCCCAAATGCTGAGCTCAAAGCTACCGCATCAGGGGGGAGAGACTCAACGTGTGGCACCTTAGGTCACATATCTCCACATACACCTTTTTGACACCTGCCTCTAGGGCCGAGCCTTTTGGCTAGGACCAGAGGAATTTTTGTTCTTGGCCGGAGGGCCGGCCATCGTATTGCACGGTGGCCACTTTCCACTCACCATTCCCACCTTCCTTTTCCCCCACTTTCTTTTTTATTTTACCCCCTGTTTGTCTGGTTTGTCACTTTTTCTGTTTGGTGCTGAGCACTTTGTGTGGCGAGTAGTGTGCTGGTCCTCGGGCCTGACTCTGAAAGTCTTGGGAGTAGGTGGACATGGCCTTCTGGCTTAGTTCACCTGCTCTCATGGGGTCTCCCTTCGGGGGAGCCTCACCGAGGAGGGTTCTGTTTCGGCAGTCTCTCCGAGGATGTTAGGCCATGTGGTTTCGGCTGCATGGGCCTTAGTGGGGTCCTAGTGGTTTCGGCTGCTTGGACTCCTATACTCTTTTTCCCTGCCAGGAGCCTAACGCCCCGGGGGATCAGAGCTGGGTCCTCTTCGGAGGACCATTGACGATGGCACCCGTCGCAGTTTTTTGTGTTTCACTCTTTATGTGTGTGCACATTTTTTCCTGCACCGGGTGAAGTTTTTGGGTTGTGTTTTGCACGCCACAGGCTTTTCAAAAAATCAGAGGAGAGAGAAAGCCCATTGTGAGGGGGGGATAGATAGATATATATATCTCTATGTATATAATATATGTATATAAAGGCTCCTGACCCCCGTTTCACGTCGCTCGCTGTGGTCCCATATACTTGATGTTGCTGTGATGCTGTGTGTACATACCTTTCATGCCTAATCGAATTTACTAAAGTGTGAGTAGCCTGTACGTCGATTTTATTGAATCAAAGCCATTTGAACTAAGCGGAAGTTTTTAGATTTTATTCTATCTTTCTGCATATACCGGTTCATGCCTTTTCTGGCAGCTACACTGAGGATTTAAATGCCATTGTGTTTCCTGGTTATACGGCTATCTCTCCTGGAGGAATATTATTCATCACGGTGTCACCTGGTTTCCTGCCATTGATTTCAATAGGCTTCTATAGACCTTCTGAAAAAACAGGGGTCATAACCTGAGGTGAGAGTACCCATCTTCACTGGTGGAGGGATCACATTTGGAATTTTGGTGCTCTGCAATACACGTGGTGAAGATTCCTTTAAATTTGGTCTCAGGATCTTATTTCTTACTTTGTGGACTTTTTTCTTTCTTATCATTTATGAGCAAGTTTAACCACTTCTCTACCTTGGGTGTTTTTCAGATTTGGTGACTAAAACATTTTTTTTTGCTAGAAAACTACTTAAAACCTCCAAACATTATATATTTTTTTCTAACACCCTAGAGAATAAAATGGCGATCATTGCAATACTTTTTGTCACACCATATTTGCGCAGCGGTCCTACAAGCGCACTTTTTTTTGGAAAAAAATCACTTTTTTAAATTAAAAAATAAGACGGCAATAAATTTGGCCCAATTTTTTTATATATCGTGAAAGATAATGTTACACTGAGTAAAATGATACCCAACATGTCACGCTTACAAATTGCGCCCGCTCGTGGCATGGCGTCAAACTTTTACCCTTAAAAATCTCGATAGGCGACGTTTAAAAAATTCTACAGGTTGCATTTTTTGAGATACAGAGGAGGTCTAGGGCTAGAATTATTGCTCTTGCTCCAATGATCGCGGCGATACCTCGCTTGTGTGGTTTGGACACCGTTTTCATATGCAGGCGCTACTCACGTATGCGTTCGCTTCTGCGCGCAAGCTCGTCGGGACGGGGCACTTTAAAAAAAAATTTTTTTGTTTTCTTATTTATTTTTATTTAGTTTATAATTGTTTACACTGAAATTAAAAAAAAAAAAAAATTATCACTTTTATTCCTATTACAAGGAATGTAAACATCCCTTTTTAATAGAAAAAAGCATGACAGGTCCTCTTGAATATGAGATCTGGGGTCAAAAAAGACCTCAGATCTCATATTTAGACTTAAAAGAAAAAAAAAAGAACAATAAAATTTTCAAATGACAGAACAAAAAAAATGTTTCTTTAAGACGCTGGGCGGGACTGACGTTTTGACGTCACTTCCGCCCAGCAGAGGTATGGGGACGGGCGAGGAAAATTTTACCCTCACTGGCATCCCCACTGAGCAGACGAGCGGACACGATCGCCTCCGCTGCTACCGACGGCTCCGATAAGCGGCAGAGGGTGCGGGAGGGGGGGGCTTCGCTCTCCCGCCACCGATAACGGCGATCTCGCGGCGAATCCGCCGCGGAGACCGGCGTTATCTTTTACAGGACCGCTCACACTAAAGATGGATACCTTGGTTGTGGCAGCAGCTGCTGCCGTTACCGAGATATCCATCTTTAAAGTGCCGCCGTAAAAAGTCGTAAGGCAGCAGGGAGGTGGTTAATATACTTCCCATCACCTTTATATATTTTTTGGTTTTCTGTTATATATATATATGTGTGTGTGTGTGTGTGTATATATATATATATATATATATTTATATATATATATATATAATTAGGTCCATATATATATTTGGACACAGGCACAATGTTCATACTTTTGGCTCTGTATGCCACCAGAATAAGATGAAAACAAATCAATCCAAATTTGAAGTGCAGACTTTCAGCTTTAATTTAAGGGGTTGAGCATGAATATGAAGTACAACTTTTAATAACTGCAACCATTTCTTTATCGTACACCACGGGACACAGAGCCATTAATCATTACATAATGGGTTGTTTGGACACCAGAGGTGATTGGACACTGGCACAACCAATCAGAGACAGTTTCCCTCCATATAGCCCTCCCACCAGGGGAGCACCTCCGTTTTTTCGACAATGTCTAAAGATTGGACGCATGGGAAAGTGCGAAGGAAAGCTTGAGCAAACCCTGCTTAGGGATAGAAGAGCTAGACCATCGGACGCTGAATTTTAGCCAAAATTGGATGTGACTCGGGCCTCTCGCAGGAGGCGGCGCCTGTAATGTCTCTCCTTGGAGGACTGGGCTCTGAGGTTCCAGCACTTTTCGCTATTGCAGCTAAAAGGCCTGGTCAGAGTCTTTTACAAGGCCCAGGGAAGAGGTATCCTTTAAATGGGAACCCAGACCCCTGAAGGTTGGCACACAAAGCCTGTGGAGATTGGTGAAGACTGGGAGTAACCCTGCGGCGTGGATAAGGTAAGGGAAGAGGAGCCTAAGTGTATCTTGGGACCTTTTCCAAGGGATCTTACAGGGAGGTGTCTTATCAAAATTGGCCACCAGAGGGAGTAGAGAGCGAACATACTCACCTCAAACCACAGACGTGCCAGAGCCCAGAAACACGCTTCTTCTGCAGAGCTCTGCTTCCCAGCGCTGGTTAAAGATGAGAGGGATTAAAAAGCCCCAAAGGGGGCACAGGAAGATACCCACATGCCTCCAGGCAAGCTGCATCAGCGGGGTAACACGCGGGGGCGCGTGCACGTGCACACGCTTTTAAAGCCCCAGTGACCGGAAATTATGGGAGTGCACACGGGTACGCCAAAGTTTTAAAAATAGCGCCCAGCAGAAGCAGCAAGAAAGCCAGCACATACAGCAGCTCTTCCTTGGGACACAGCAGCTTGGGGACGCGTGAGTTAAGGTGATTGGTGGGCACTACTAAAGAGACACCTACCCTTTGCATGAACCTGTGTGTTTAAGTTGCATACTGTTCTGTAGATTGCTAAACTGAGCACAGTAGTATATGTATGAACCTATTAAGGCGGTACTGATGGGTGGCATTGATAGGTGACACTGATGGGCACTGATACGTGGTACTGATGGGCACCGATATGCGTCACTGATGGGCATCCCTTGTGGCACTGGCAGGCATTGTGGGTGGGCACTGATTGGCAGCTGCCTGGACACAGATTGGCATTTCCTTGGTGGTCTAGATGGCATACCTAGTGGTCCAGTGGGGTGGCCATCCCTGGTGGTCTATTCCGGCATCCTTTTGTTAGACGCAAGTGAGGATAAGCCGATCAATGGCTCTTCCTGTTTACATCGTGATCAGCTGTGATTGGACATGGCTAATCATGTGGTAAAGAGCCTCCGATGCAATACAAACTCCCTCTGTTTTTAGGGATGCCCTGATTCATCCCTAAAACAGAGAACAGGGACGCACCAGACTACATCCATCTTAGATGTGATCCCGGCCTGAAAGAACACTCCGTATCTAAAGAAGAGCTGCATTTTCTTTATAGGAACACAATTATCTTCTTTTTTTTTTTTTTTTTTTTTAAATACTATGATTTGATAATGTCATGTGCCCCATTCAGTCAAACAAATTGTATATTTTACTAATACATCTGCTTTAATATCAAACTTTTTTTTTACAGCTAAAGATGTTATGTACATTTGCCCATTCTGGGGTGCAGTCAGTGGAACATTAACCGTGACAGACTTTAAAATGTACTTCAAAAACATTGAACGGGTGAGTTATGAAGTTCATTTTTCCGGATTACAGTGCATGCAGCATTAGTTTCTGTGAGTGAATTTTACCTTAACAGCTTTTACAGCTATAATGAACTATTGCATAGGGCAGGGATTGGTTCATGTGAAACTCTATTTAAGCACGAGAACTGGAACATCAAATTCGATAACAAGAATTCCCCATAACTATTCTAAAGTAAAAAAAAAAAAAATATCATGAGGGGCAAAAATCTTTCTTTAAGTGGTTGTTAAGGCTCAAGGTTTTTTTCTTTGTGCGTAAAAAACCTGTGTGCAGCAGCAGCCCCCCTAATACTTACCTGAGCCCCATCTCCATCCAGCGATGCACACAAGAGCAGCAGCTCTCCCAGGTCTCTTCCTCCTCACTATTAGCTCCCCCTGCTATCAATCATGGCCAGTGAGGAGGGAGCGAGGCTGAGCCAAGCTTGGTGTGTGAATGAACACACAGAGCAGGGGTGTAGGAGCGAGCCTGCTCAGGGGCCCCTATATGCTGCCAATGGCGCAGATTAAAAAAAATTACAGTATTCAGAATCACAGTTTTTGGCAGTCTGAATACTTTGAAGTTCAAAAGAGGGGTTTGGGGTCTTTTAGACCCCTGATCCCTCCATAAAGAGTACCTGTCACCACCTATTACTGACACGTAATACTATATACGTTGGTGCCTTGGGGGGATCGGGGGACCGATCGTACATACGGCGGTCCGTTTTGCGGGATGAGGGGGCGGCTATTCGTTTTTGTCCGCCCCCTCCGGATCGCTCTCAGCCAATACGCGCGCCCCCCCGCCCTGTCACTTCCTCCTCCTGCGATGTGATCTCTCCTTCAGCGTTTCTTTCAACCACCGCTGAGGAGAGATCACATCTCACAGTAAGTCTGCACTAACACTACACTTACACACACTACACATAATCACATTAACCCCCCCCCCCCCCCCCCCCGATCGCCCCCCCCCTCCCCCCCTCCCCCTGTCACAGTGTCACTGAATGCAGTAATCACACATGTATGATTACTGTAGTTAGTGTTAGGTTCAGCATAGCCCCCGTACCCCCCCTAATAAAGTTTTAACCCCTTGATCACCACCCTAGTTAACCCTTTCACTCCCTATTGCCAGTGTCACTATGCGATCATTTTTCTGATCGCTGTATTAGTGTCGCTGTTCCCGCTAGGTAGCTAATTTTTTTTTTATTGCGATTTTTTTTTTTTTTTTTTACTAAAGACATGTGCCTATATAAATTTTGGCCTAAATGATTGACTAAAATTTAGTTTATTTGATTTTTCTTATAACAAAAAGTAAAAAATATTGTTTTTTTTTCAAAAATGTCGCTCTATTTTTGTATATAGCGCAAAAAATAAAAATCGCAGAGGCGATCAAATACCACCAAAAGAAAGCTCTATTTGTGATAAGAAAAGGACGCAAATTTTGTTTGGGAGCCACGTCGCACGACCGTGCAATTGTCAGTTAAAGCGACGCAGTGCCGAATCGCAAAAAGGGGCAAGGTCATTTAGCAGCATTTTGGTCCGGGTCTTAAGTGGTTAATCAGTTTCAGCTGCTTTGCTGTTAAATTAAAATAACAGTTGCACTAGATGGGCAAAAATGAGACGACCTCCAAAACAGGAATGTTTTTTCAGATGGAAGTGTCCTGTTTTGCATTTGGCTAGGGTTAGTGTCACTACTGGTAGCACGAGGCGATACTTGGACCCTATAAAGGTTGCACAGGCAGTCCAACTCCTCCAGGATGTCACATCAATACGTTTTATTGCCAGAAGGTTTGCCGTGTCTCCCAGTGTCAAGAGCATGGAGGAGATTCCAGGAGACAGGCAGTTACTCTAGGAGAGCTGGACAGAGCAGTAGAAGGTCTTTAACCCATCAGCAGGACCGGTATCTGCTCTTTTGTCCAAGGAGGAATAGGATGAGCACTGCCAGAGCCATAAAAAATGACATCCAGCAGGCCACTGGTGTGAATGTCTCTGACCAAACAATCCGAAACGGACTTCATGGGGGTGGCCTGAGGGCCTGACGTCCTCTGGTGTGCTCTGTGCTCGCTGCTGGACACTGTGGAGCTCGATTGGCATTTTCCATTGAACACCAGAATTGGCAGGGCTGTCACTGGTGCCCCATGCTTTTCACAGATGAAAGCAGGTTTACCCTGAGCATATGTAACACACGTGAGAAAAGCCGCCAAGCAATTTATGCTGCCTGTAACATTGTTCAACATGACTGGTTTGGTGGTGGGTCTGGGGTGGCATATCTATGGAGGGACGCACAGACCTCTGCAGGCTACACAATGGCACCCTGACTTTCATTAGGTATCGGTATGAAATCCTTGGATCCATTGTCAGACCCTACACTGGTGCAGTGGGTCCTGGGTTCCTCCTGGTGCACGACAATGCCCGGCCTCATGTGGCGAGAGCATTGAGCCAGTTCCTGGAGGAAGAAGAAATTGATGCCATTGAATGGCCCCCACACTCACCTGACCTAATCCCAAAAGAACACCTCTGGGATATTATGTTTCGATCCATCCGGTGCCACCAGGTTGCACCTCAGTTCGTTCAGGAGCTCAGTGATTATCTGGTCCAGATCTGGGAGGACACCATCCATGGCCCCATTAGGCGCATGCCCTGATTTTGTCAGGCATGCATACAAGCACTTGGGTGCCATACAAACTACTACCATTTTGTGTTGTTGCAATGAAATTTCAGCAAAATGGACTAGCTTGCAGCATCATTTTTTTCACTTTGATATTCGGGGTGTCTTTGAATTCAGCCCTCTGTAGGTGGATGATTTTAATTTCCATCAAATGATGTGCCATCCTTTCATTCCTAACGCATTACCCAGTCCATATCAGTATAGATATCCAGTATGAGATTTTTGCCCGTTGAGATCTGATATGTTTTTAAAGTGTTCCTTTAATTTTTTTTGAGCAGTGTGTGTATGTATATGTATGTATGTATGTGTGTATGTATGTGTGTGTGTGTGTGTGTGTGTGTGTGTGTGTATATATGTATATATATATATTATTATAAAATGTTTGGGGGTTCCAAGTAATTCTCTAGCAAAAAAATTACAGATTTTAACTTGTAAGCAACAAATGTCAGAAATAGGCTTAGGCATGAAAGGGTTAAAGCCCACCAGTATGCTTGTGCATTAGAGATTGAAGCACCAACTGATGAACAATGGTCTAAAATCTTGGTAGTAAATCTACATACTGTATTTCTTTGAATAGTTGCCAAATGCTTTCACATATATTTTTGATTAACCACTTTAGCCCCGGACCATATTGCTGTCCAATGACCAGAGCACTTTTTGTGATTCGGCACTGCGTCGCTTTAACTGACAATTGCGCTGTCGTGCGACGTGGCTCCCAAACAAAATTGGGGTCCTTTTTTCCCCACAAATAGAGCTTTCTTTTGGTGGTATTTGATCATCTCTGCGGTTTTTATTTTTTGGGCTATAAACAAAAATAGAGCGACAATTTTGAAAAAAATTCAATATTTTTTACTTTTTGCTATAATAAATATCCCCCAAAAATATATAAAAAAACATTTTTTTTTCCTCAGTTTAGGCTGATACATATTCTTCTACATATTTTCCGTTAAAAAAATTGCAATAAGCGTTTATTGATTGGTTTGCGCTAAAGTCATAGCGTTTACAAAATACGGGGTCGTTTATGGCATTTTTATTAATATTTTTTTTTTACTAGTAATGGCAGGAAAATGGATATAAAAATTCACAATCTCCGCATTAGCATCCACTATCCAGTCATTGATCTTGTCTACACACAGATTTATTAAGGCAATTGTTTGTATGCCATTTTTTTTTCTTTCAAGAAAATACCACAATAAACCTTTCTAATTAAAAAAAAATAATCAATCTGTAACAGTAAAGTCACCTTTGACCAGGCAGACCCTTTTAATATTGTATTATTTTTTGTGGGTTATTGCCTACGTTTTTTATGTGCAGTTAAGCAAGGCATTAACAGGGCTTGTTATATGTCAGGGGTCTCTAAACTATGACCTTCCAGTTGTTCAGGAACTACAATTCCCATCATACCTAGTCATGTCTCTGAATGCCAGAGTTTTAAAATGCCTCGTCGGATTTGTAGTTCCGCAACAGTTGGAAGGTTGTAGTTTGGAGATCCCTGTTATATGTGATTGTATAGAGAGAGCTCATTTTTACCATTCATATTCCTTTCTAATCCATGTATGCTTGCTGTTCACCAGTATGAACCAATCTATTTTCCTTCTCTTCCAGGATCCACCTTTCATCTTGGATGTTCCCCTGGGTGTAATCAGCAGGGTGGAGAAAATAGGAGTTCAGAGTCAAGGGAACAATTCTTGTGGTATAGAAATAGTATGCAAGGTAGTTACTTGTTGTTTTATTTATTTTTTTCGCTTTTTAAAATTGTTTAGTTCTATCACATCTGATAGCATATACCATAAATACCCAATTTGCCTCACCGAGCTCTGATTATTAACAGTCAGGGGCACGTAAAGCCCATTCATACCACAACTGACGCATTATTATGTGCATTGTAACGTATGCTGTGCTAAAATACGCTGTTTAATGCATTTCAGTGCTTTTTTTCCCAACTTGTCATGTCCAAGTAACAGACTGGGCATTGTCGTTTTTATGGCCCTTTTTTTTTCCTGAGAAGTGCGTCCTTTTAGAAAAGGAGACCAGTGTGCCTTTTTTACTTCCCACTAGGTATCTCTTATTCTGCCAAGGGTTGACATGGTGGCACTTGATATGCTATATGGTCTCCTTGATTGATTGGATGCGCCAGCTAGAGCCTGGTACTTGCTATGAGTTTTTTTGGGGTTGAATAAAATAAAAATAAAACTTGCCATAACAGTTTAATCATCGCTCTCCACCATTGGCTGAGAGCACTGATCGGGAGTTGGTCGGCTGCTGTTTTACCAGCATGTTTGGCCAGCTTCTATTGGACAGGGTGGTATACATACATAGGGTGGTATACACATGGACCAAATGTCAATGTTTTTGTTTTTTAACCGGCTGATGTGTCCAGACATTCCACCCCTGTGTACAAGGCTTTAGGAGAGCACCAATAGGAAAGCCAATGCAGGAGCTTTGATCAGAGCAGCATGGAATGTACATATTAAGCCATTGTTCTTCTCTCTAATTACTGTATTTACTAGGAAACGCCTGACTTTGATTGCTTTCGTTGAAAGGCAAAGCCTGTATTGTTTCTAGAGACATAAAAGCAGTGACATTTTTCAACTTCCACTTATTTTATGCTACACTTACCGATGATTGTTCAGATTATTCACAAAGTATATTTCTCATAAGATTATCCCTTATCTCTTGAAAGGATATGAGGAACCTACGGTTGGCCTACAAACAAGAAGAGCAGAACAAGCTGGAAATATTTGAAACTCTTATAAGGCTTGCCTTTCCAGCTTCAAATGGACTGGTAAGTAACTGACCTTCATATTTCTTATTTATTTTTTTGTAAATAAAGCGCCAAACGTTACCTAGTTCAGGGAAATTTTTGATGTTACAATGTACAGTATAAGATTTCCTATCATCTGTGCCCAGTCTTGCCACACAGAGTTAATCCTTAGTCTGTTCCGCCCCCTTGCTGTGAATGACAGGTTATTTACATATCTCATGCACTGGCCTGGAGACAGGTATTTTTTTAGTTCCCACCCCCACTCCTTTTCTGAAGTCATGTGGTTACTTTTCTGGATTTTGATTGGATGTTAGTGATCATAGCAGAATTTAGTGTAAGTAATACATAGGAAAAATGCATATTGACAAGGGGAGTGTAGAGTAGGGTAGGGAGTTTACTGACATCACGACTCCACCCACCGAGCTCCAGACAACAGATCCACCCACAGAATCTGCAGTTTTTCAGTTCTTATAACAGACAGAGGGGAGACATTTGTCAGGTAAGGATACATGCAGGAGGCATGTATATCCTTATAGATCAGCACTATGGCAGTAGTTTAGAAAGGATTGTTTTACATCCACTTTAAGGCTTAGGGTCCTTTCACACGTGCGGACCGTTTGTCCGTTTTTAGATGTCCGTTTTTTGACCGCAATGCTTTCCTATGGGTCCTTTCACACGCATCCGCTAATGTCCGTCTCCGTTAAGCTCCGTTTTTTTGAACGGAAGAAAACCCTATTTTTCTTCCGTCAAAAAAACGGAACGGACGAAAAACGGACGTTAGCGGACGATCCGTTTAACATCCGATCCGCTAACGTCCGTTTTTCATCAAAATATGTAATAAAAAAAAAGTTCTAACCAAAAAAAAAAAAACGGATGAAAAAAACGGATGAAAAAACGGATGAAAAAAACGGATGAAAAACGGATGAAAAACGGATGAAAAACGGAGACGGACATTAGCAGATGCGTGTGAAAGGACTTCCTGTCCCACTTCCTCCTTCCGTCCAGGGACCGTTTAGGTGACTCGTCATATCTCCTAATGCGGCCCGGCCCCTCCCTGTAGGCGATCACCTGGGACATGTTACAGGTCCCAGGCAATCACTTGTCCACTCAGTGAGTGCCTGGCCGTGAAGGCGAAAGCTGTCACGGCCAGGTGCCCACAGTTATAATGGAGGCAACGGCGGAGAGGAAGGGGGGGAGCGAAGCTCTGGGCATCGCTGGACAGTGGAGCAGGTAAGCGTATGTTTATTAAAAGTCAGCAGCTACACTTTTTGTAGCTAGTGACTTTTAATAAACATAAAGGCTGGAACTCCCCTCTCAGTTCTACTACACAGGAACTGGAAGAGGCTGATACCAGGTACGTACCCATTTATTGATGTGTTAATGATTACATAGCCGCTTTCATTTTTTATCTTTGATATCTTGGTAAAGTTTGGCTTTAAACTAATCTTAACAAGCAGCAAAAAAGCTGAACTCCAGTAATTTAAACTTACATTTCACCAGCTTGGTTACAAGATGTTTTCTGAAATTCACTGTTTTGCAATCAGCGATGTCCTCTATTGAGTGTTGTGGGAATTATTTTCTATCTGTACAATACTACAATTGGTGCTGTTTGTACTCGGTTGCGATGCCTGCTCCTGTACGTCTGCCAATCAGCAAGCGTCTTTTATTTTTTCATTGAATACAAGACGCTCTCTGATTGAACGGTGAAGAGAGGAGGGGTGGATGATGTCATGGTTACCACCTCTTTCAATCAGACAATGTCTTGTATTAAAAAAATACAAGACATTTTCTGAATAGTGGAAATACGGAAACAAGCAACCCCCTGTGCTCAGTGTACAGAGGCAAGTCGCTTTAGTAGCACCTGGAAAAGGACAGCATTGACTGCATGTAGCCCAGACTGATGGTGTAAATTTCACATTTCCCAGCGGCCCTCCAGATGTGACACATGGATAATTGTATATAACCAAGGAGGCCCAGTCCAAGTTTAAAAATGGGTAATCCCTTTGAGTTCTGACGTTATCATTTACCTCTCTAGCTGTTTTTTTTTTTTTTGTCTTTTTTTTTTTTTTATTGGTATTATTCAATGTTTACAATTATCATACATATTGATACAAATCATATTGCATTTAATAAAATATGTAAGGCTGCATATACAAGTATACTTGCCGCGCTTCGATTTATTTTTTTTATTTTTTTTTTTTTACAAATCTTCCCATTCATGATGGGCGAACGCCAACTTGAAAAAAACTTTTTTTCAGGCGACACGTTCGGCGTCTATTGACATTTAATCCAGCGGCACGAGCGTCGCGCGAAGGCGTTTTGCCGCTCATATGTAAGAATACTCTTCCCATCCTTGCACCCTTTCTATACTATATATCATTTTTGTGCGTTATTTGTGCGTTTTTCTGTTGACCCCCCTCCCTTCCTTCCCTGCTCACGCCACCTTGTCGTGTTCGTAAAAATTTTCGTCACTTTTATTTTCCTATTTTTATACACTACTCCTCTCTATTCCTTGTATTTAACTCTGTAGTCTATCCCTTATCAGCTGTGGCGGGGATAGTCTGTCATCACATAACCATGTTTCCCATATCTGATCAAATTTCCCCATGTTCCCCCTACGGCTATATGTTAATCTCGCTCTAGGGAGTGAAGAGTTCACTAGTGTAGCCCACTGCCTTACTGTAGGTACCTCTGGTGCCATCCAGTATCGTGCTATGAGTTTTCTTGCTAGATACATTACTCTAGTTAGCATTGTATAGATCCCTTTTGGAAATGTTTCCGCCTCTATGGCCCCCAATATATATACCAAGGGGTCCAATGGGATGGGTGTCTGTACAAGTTTACTTATACATTGGGAGATCTCCTCCCAATATTGGTGTAGTTTTGGGCATCTCCAGATCAGATGTATAAAGTCACCCTGGTGTATTTTGCATTTTGGGCATAACGGGGAGTCTCTTCCTCCCCACCTGTACATCTGCTCTGATGTTCTATATGCCCGGTGCAAAATAAATAGCTGTGACAGTCTATGTGATGCTGATATCGATACAACAGGGATACAATCTACGGCTCTTTTCCAGAGGCTTTCGTCTATATTCCCTACATCTTCGGCCCATTTACTGCGACATTTTAAAGATGTATAATCCTGAGCTCTGGATAGCAGTTCACTGTATATTTTAGATATTAGACCTTTCCGTTCCTCTGTTCCAAGAACTGCCTGAACTAAGGGGGGTGCAGTTATAGTTAGAGATTGTGTTTTTTGTTGTACCTGTAGCGCATGCTGAAGTTGGAGGTATTGAAAGAATCCCTTTGAGTTCAGCTGATATTCCCAGCACAACTGTTCATATGTCTTCAACACCTCCCCTTCGTATAGCTGCTCGATGAAATGTATCCCTTTCTCCCTCCACACAGCGAATCCCCCTAGTTCCTGCAGTTCCGGTTGTGCCATATCGGGGTGAAGGGCAGCGGTCCCCTTATTTCCAAGGTTTTCCTAACCTCCCCCCAAACCCTTCTAAGCAAAACACCTGTTGGGGCAGAACGTGGAATACTTGGCAAATCCATTTCCAGATGAGATGCAGCCTAACTAATATGGGGGCACATCTCGTTACCAAATTGCAGATAGAGTCCTCGTTCTTTTCCCGTCCCCATCCTCCCAGATGTTGGATCTGGGCAGCTAAAAAATATGTTTTAGGGTGTGGGACTGCAAGGCCTCCCCTATCCTTTCTATACTGAAGGGTGGCTAGGCTGATCCTGGCTGCCTTTTTCTTCAATATCAGGCTTCTCATCAATGTTTCAATTTGTTTAAACCATTTATTCGTAATCCACATTGGAGAGTGATGAAAGACGTACAAAAGCTGTGGTGCCCAAATCATTTTGATTAAATTTGCCCGTCCTACCACCGATATTGGGAGTTTGCACCAACTGTTGCATTTGTCCTTTTGCCTGACCAGTAATGGGCCCAGATTTAGCTGAAGATACTCCGCTGGATCTGGAGATACTCCTAAATATTTAAAACTGTTACTTATGACAATCTGCTCTGCTCCAGATGGCAATGGTCCCTCCATTTTGTCTATAGGTATCAGAATTGACTTTGACCAGTTAATGGCAAACCCCGAAAAGCAACCAAACTTCCCAATGATCTGCATCGCTGCCTGTAGCGATGCGGATGAATCACCTAAATAAATTAGTGTGTCATCTGCATACAATGATATCTTGTCCTCGCTCTGACCCCTACGGAATCCCATTATCTCTGTAGAGTTACGAACAGAGATAGCCAGAGGCTCGACCGCTAATGCAAACAACAAAGGGGACAATGGGCACCCTTGCTGGGTACCTCTATAGAGCTTGAACGCAGATGAAAGATTGTTATTGATACGGATTCTGGTTCCGAGTACAACACCCTCACCCATTCTATAAACCTATCTCCTATTCCGAATCTTGCCAAGGTATCCATTAGGTAGGGCCACTCCACACTATCGAACGCCTTGGCAGCATCCAGTGACAGAATGGCCCTACCCTCTCTAGCTGTTTTTGATTAATTATTCCATCTCAAAGGTCACAACAAAGACTCAAGTCCAGTTTCCCTCTTTAAAGGGGTGTTACAGCCTTGTTTTATGTTTATTAAAAGTCAGCAGCTACAAAAAGTGTAGCTGCTTGCTTTTAATAAACAATCGCTTACCTGCTCCAGCGATGCGCCGGTGTCCTCATCGTAACTGTGGGAACCCGGGCACGCACTGCGCGTGCGGCGCGGCCCGCCGCTGATTGGACAGGCGATCGCATGGGACCTGTCATGTGTCCCATGCGATCGCCTACAGGGAGGGGCTGCTGTAGGCGATTAAGCTTAATCGCCTAACCAGCCCCTCGGCGGAAGGAGGAAGTGTAATTTGATGCCTTTTTGAGATTTTTCCATCTTTCCTTGGCTTCGTTATGCACATTAATACAAATTTTTACCTGGGGTGCCCAAACTTTCGATCCCCACTGTAATTCCCTGTCAAGTTTAGCAGACAGTACTGGTGCAGTGTGTGACCCATTCAAGTGAATGGGGCTGTGTCACAACTGCCTTCAATTCATGCAGTGGTGTTGGCTCTACATGGTGTAAAACAGGTGGTGAGGAGGCAACATAATGCTGCTCAGCTACCTGTCAACCAATCAAGGTTGACATTCGTGTAACGGAGACCTAACGGCATAGGAACATCTACATTTGTTTACACTAGAAAACTGGCCAAGATCTGCTCTCTAGTGAAGATTTAATTGAAAATGAATTTCTGCACAATACCCATGGCTGCAGAGGTGTGTGAGGGATTGTTTTTTACAGCTTGTGCAGAATATGCTAATCCTGTGGTGTGTATGATCTAGGTGCAGGTTTACAAAGCAAGAATAATGTACAATGTGTTGGCACACCTGATACCATATCAGAAATAACCTTGGTCGATCTGTCAGTGGCTGCTTTGGGGAGGTTTTTTTTTTTTTTTTTTTAAACTTTGTTTATTGATTTTCAACCAGTACAATCTCCACATGGCATATACGTCATTGCAACACCGGTAGAAAATGAAACACACATAACATTTATACCAACTGGATTGACCTTGCATTAGAAACAAAACCCATCACATCCCACACATACAACAGCCATAGCCACTCACACACACACATCCCTCCTGGCCCTCACCTCCGCCCCAGACTGTACCTGTGCCCCCCCCGCCACCCTCCAAACACTTTACGGTTTACTACATCTTCACATAATCCCCCCATACACGGCCCCTCATGGCTGAGAGAGTGGGGCATCCTTCCAAAAGGAGTCCTCAATATCCAGCCAGGGTTGCCAGATTTTGTAAAACTTTTTGGGGCAGGCCCTGCTTTTGTATACACATTTGAATATGGGTAGGACCTTATTCACCATACGATATAACATTTGAACAGTAGGGGCGGAAGCACTCTTCCAATGTAGTAATAACAGTTTCCTGGCATAGAAAAGGATTATGCGTTGCTTTGGGGAGGTTTACATCCTATATTGAGGTGATAAAACGAGCAAAATACTGTAAAACATGAAATTCTGACTAGCAGTGACATTGTTTTTTTCAACTCTGACATAACTTGCAGAAAGCCCCCGCTTATTTGCCTCATGTTTTTAAGTTTTAAAAAATTCATATGAAAGGTTTATTTTTTCATGTGCTTGGAACACGATAAATTGTTGAACCGTTGGGATTCTTTCCTCACATAGGCATATGTATATTCCATAACACGAACAGGAAGTCTGAGCAAGAACTGGCAGATCTGTGTAGCTTCAGCCACTTCTGATTTCTGCCAGGAATACTTTATAATTATGTTGGGAGCTCACTAGAATCCCTGTGATGACGCCATTTCTTTACACACTGACAAAAGTATTTGCACACAAATTTGATGGACTTTGTAGTGGCTGGAAAATTATGAATTTTAGGAACATAGATATAACCCCACCTGATTATAATCTGTTGTTTCCCATTACTTAAACTCTGATGTAATATCAGACCCTGGATGGATCCTCCTTAGATCAGACTTTCTCCCATTTGTCAGTGCTTTTCCTGGCAAACTGTTTTGCCTACAGAATACAATAGTGTTATCTGTCAAACGCAAAGCTTATGCAAGAAGTGATTTATTCGGACCAGTTTAGCCATTAAACGGTCGTTTCTCCTAAAAGCTAAACAAGAACATATGACTAAAGCCTGGTACACACTATTCTTTTTTTTTTTTTCATTCACCCCAGCAGGCTGAATGAAAAAAAGTCCTCGGGAGGAGCCGATGTACTAACTATGACATGTTAGTACAGCGACCTCCCCACTGAGCTATTGTGTTCTGACAGGGGGACTGCAACCCCGCCAGAACACACCGGTCAGATCTCACAGCCATTGGCTGAGAGCACTGGACAGATGCCAATTGGCAGACCTTTTTTGGTCATTTTTCTTTGACCGCCTTCTGTTGGTCCAGTTGCTGTTCTTGGCCTGAATGTCAGCTAGTTTCTATTGAACCAGCTGATGCGGCCTGATACTCGGCCAATGTGTGTGGCCTTTAAGGCAGCCCATACGTGATTCATTTTTGCTTTCTCTTCCGTTCATGGAGGGACACAGCATCTTAATCTTGACATTAGGGTATTAGCCTTCTATCAGGAGAGGACTAGGCAGAAAGGCATGTTAAGTGTTAAACACACATCAAAACTGTACAGTACCGCCCTGAGGGCGGTCCCTCTAGATACAACCCCTCTCCCTGCATGCAGCAGCTCATTTTTTTCTGCCTAGTATAGGAGAAGGACATGGCTCCCTTCGGGCCCATGGTTCCCGGACATTTTTTTTTTTTCTGTTTCTTTTTCTACATTTTTTTTTTTCACTTTTTATCCGATGAGGACATTGGGCTTTTATACTTTTGTCCTTAGCCGTCGCATCCCAAGAGGTTGCTTGCCTTCCTTGGGCTTGGTACAAGCTCTGCAGGTGTATCGGTCTGCTACAGCTCCATTTCGGAGGTCTGATCCCCTTTTTTGTGTCAGTAGGTGCCCCTCAGGAGGGACTGGCGGTCTCGTCGACCATTGTTTTTTTGGTGGATCAGGGGGTTGGTGGGTTAGGCTTATGTCCTGACAGGGTGGGCATCTTCCTTTCCTGTCACGGCGCATTCAGCCAGGGCAATAGGTGCCTCTTGGCCTTGGGCAACAAATCTTGTTTCCTAGGTGTGTAGGTGGCGACCGGGTCACCTGTTCTCCCTTTCGCCAAATATGACGAGGTAATCGGAGTGCATCGGCGGATGCTTACTTCAGCCGCAAGGCTCTGCAGGCGGCTGTTGAGGTTCCAACACCTCCATTGTGAAGCTCTGGTTGGTTTGGTTGGTAGTTTGTTTACTTGCTGTACCTACCCCTCGTTTTTGACACTGCTTGGGGTTCTCCCTAATGTCAAGAATAAGATGCTGTGTTCGTCCATGAACAAAGTTCATGGGTGGACACAGCACCCACCCCTCCTGTTATGTTTGTACTGCTTTTTGATAAACTGAGCTGCTGCATGCAGGGAGAGGGGTTGTACCTAGAGAGACCACCCCCAGGGCAGTACTGTACAGTTCTGATGTGTGTTTAACACTTAACATGCCTTTCTGCCTAGTCCTCTCCTGATAGAAGGCTAATACCCTCATTTCAAGAATAAGATGCTATGTCCGCCCATACTCTCAGAGAAATGGATTTTACGGTGAGTACAAAAATTCATTTTTTTTGTTCAACCAGTGGGTTGAATGAACACAAAAAAAGCTGATTCAAAGTGGATGTGGGAATCCTCACTGTGCTATTGTATTCTGCCTGTGGGCAGCTTAATCAGTGTTGCCAGCTACACTGATCATTCAGGAAAAAAAACTGACAGGATGGTTGTACACAAGTCGTCCCTACTGACCCGGACAAATTTTGATCCATGTATGGCCAGCTTAAAGTGGATGTAAACCCGATTCATGAAATTTGAGCTGGGCACATATATCTGCAGTATTTTCCTCTTATCAGCTTGATAACTCCTTACAAATTCTCAGACACGTCAAATAAAAGCAGCCTGACATTTCTGTCTGGGAAGGTTGCTATAAATAGATTAGTAGGGAGCTGGTCCTGTTACAAAACACCTCTGAGAGTCTCTGCCTATGTAGAGAGGGGGTGTGTGCCTTTCCTCCAATCGGCAAGTTTTGCTGTTTTGGCTGTATGCCCAGACCTCACACTCTGTGTTAAACAGGAAGAGAAAATCTCCTAAGGATCTTAACTTTCTAAACAGTATATAAATGTGAAGACAGCAGATATGGATGTAAAACCTATGTAGGGAGATTGGGTTCATCTATGTGTATCATCTGAGGCTGCTCACTTTACTGTGTGTATGGAGGGTTTACATCTACTTTAAGCCCATCTAGAATGGGAGTACCACATAAGGTGTGTTTTGTCTATTTGTTATCCATAAGGTTATATGGACCAGTGGGATGTGTACCAATACTAGGGGTCGAGCGATATAGTTTTTTTCGGTGCTGATATGATACTGATATTTCGGTCACCTCTCCTGCCAATATTATGTGCCGATATTTTGTACATTTAAACTTTTCAAAAATAACAATTTTATGCACACATCTGGTATGAACTGAACATGTTAATGTTTATTAAGCATTAAGGGCTCATTCTTCACACCGGGAAAAAAAAGTGCTTAAAAAATAACTTAAATGGCTTTCCAAAACATAGAAAAAGTATAACTGCATTGCACTGATTAAGTTTATATCGCTACTGTAGTGCAAAAAGCTAGACAGTGGACAGGACACGCTGGCACTACACTTTCTTCAATACTCCCCATTAAGTAGAACAATATTATAGTGCAGAAAGCATAGCATTTCAGCATATTCACCAGTTAAACAGGTACTGTTTTTTTCATATATTGCTGCCACTTCACTGCAAACACGCTCACTTGGTACAGATGGAGGAGCAGAGAAGCATCTTCTAGCATGAGACACGAGTCTTTTGTAGCATGCCTCATTGTTTTTTTTTTTTCACCACCGTCAATTACCGGTTCCTTCAAATAGAGATTAAGTAAATCATCCAGGCTGATTATTGATGCACATTTAGAAGAATACTCCGCATGAGGCCCCATTTACACACTGAACATGGCATCAATTTGACCACGATGAAGATTCTCTTCTGCTCGTTGTCTTTTTTACGCTCCGATTTCTGCAGTATCCTGCTGTTCCAGAATAGTAACATGCTCTTCATAACTTTGGCCTTTCTGCAGTAACCTCCAGCAGCTTATTTTAATCTTCTGTCAGCCATTGTTTTGCCTTGGCCAATATATCATCAGAAAAGAGAGCATGATTCTTGTATTGAGGATCCAAAAGACATGCCAGCACAACATTTTCATTCTCTTTGTGCTTCTCAAAGCGTTTGGTGAGGCTGTCCCTTAAGACCTGCATGGTGGCATGATCAGATGACATCCCTAGAGCTTGTACCTTTTAGGTGCTGTTCACACTGATGCAAATTTAGATGTGGGTTTCCCATTTTACACGATAGGAGAGTGACCGGCTATCAATAGAGTGAAAATGAAAAACCTTTTGTGGTCCATCTTTTACTTAACTGAACCTGATCTTTCCAGCGGCAAGAACGAGTACAGCAGCTCCAGCTGCTGTCCCGGGTCTTCATTGGATATCTTGATAGCGGCAGGAGCCACTGGCTGAGTGCTGCTGTCTGTGTCAATAGATGCAGGAGTCGGGAGTGCGCCCGCACGAGTGCCCCCTCAGAAAGCGGGTCTCTGTGGGGACACATGAGAAGATCAGGAGCCAGGAGCGCCCCTGGGGGACCCCAAAAGAGGAAGATTGGGACACCCTGCACAAAACCCTTGCTCAGAGGAGGCAAGTATGACATGCTTTACAACCCCATTAAAGCTAAACTCCATTATAGGCAAATATTGAGGAAAGTGTATTCTTTCTTAAATTCTGTGTTTTTTGTGTATTTTGATGCAGATCTGTGTGGTAATCCACAGTGAAACTTTGCTTTTGTGCTGGAGCTTCCTGCGATAAAGACCTATCGCTACTGCTCTATTTCCTTGTGCAGGTTGACTAGTCTTGTGACCGCCCCTCTATTTATTTATTTTGCCCATATTCTGTAGTAAGGGTGAGCTCCGGCGTGTTCGCACAGCCCACGTGCAGAGCCCACCAGGAAGTCAGCACCGCGCTGCACTAATTGCAGGCAGGGAGACATCCCGATGCTCGGCTGCAGAGATTGGGAAATGTCTCCCTGCCTGTGATTAGCACAGTGCGGTGCCGACTTCCTGGCGGGCTCTGCACGTGGGTTGTGTGAACACGCCGGAGCTCATCCTTATTCTGTAGTGTGTGGACCTGATGGGTTCCTCCCTGTACAGTCTCTGTACAGCACAGTAATGATGCCAGGGCTACTTTTTACAGGGTAATTACTGGGTTTTCAAAGGCATTTGGTGCACAAATAGCCAATTTATATCTTTGTGGTCATTTAGAAATCTATTTAAAAAAAAAAAATTCCCCACTTGAGCTTGAAAAGCATTACAACCATAAGTCGATCGTGTGTACAAAGTTATGCTCCTGCAGACACTTTTTCTGTCCGTACTTCTGTACGCTGTCACAGAAGAGGGGTGCTTAGGAACATGTTCCACCCTAAAATTCTGGTGTTATCTGTTGGTAAAAGTGAATTTAGCCTTTAAATATACTCATATTTGCTAAATGTGATAAAAATCTGTGTGTGTGTGTGTGTGATTTCTAGTCTAACTAGCAGAGAAGAGTTCTATCTGAGCTCTGTTTTCTCTGAAAAGGTTCATCCTCACAAGGATCCAATCCTTATTCATCTGGGTACTTCTTGGGCAAGTATTCCTAGTGGTGGTTGGAGTTGAAATGTTCTCACTGACCCTTTTGGCTCAGAGCTGGATACTGAATGCTCTATTTTGGTTCATCCCATAAGGAGCAACAGTTACCTTGTAACTCCTTTTATATAGGTAAGCACATGAGTTAGCTTACAGCCGAGAACTGCTAACAGCTTGGACTGCAGCAGGTCCTGGGTCAGAGTTCAAGGGCTTCCGAGTGCAATGCTTTATGCCTACCCTGAAAATAACAGCATGTCCAATCCATTTAATTAGAATGTTTTCCTTAACCCATGCTGTCTTTTTCTTGTAGCCTTTATTTGCATTTAGTTACAAAGAAAAATTCTCTGTGGATGGCTGGAAAGTGTATGATCCAACAACAGAATACAAGAGACAGGTATAGTGTAATATACTTAGCCAAATCATAATTTTGTTTTATAGCTATATATCTGATTCAAATAATAAGTATCATATACCGTGTGTGTGTGTGTGTGTGTGTGTGTGTGTGTGTATGTGTATATGTATATATATATATATTTGTATTATATACACACACACACAAAAAAATAATTGTTTGATCCCTTGCAGATGTTGTACATTTGCCCACTTACAAAGAAATTAATGGTCTATAAGTGATTGTATATGTGTATTTTACATGATAGAGACAGAATTTGAACCAAAAATTTAGAAAAAAACACATGTTCTAAATTGAGATGCAGTTCAGTGGGTAAATTTAAGTATGTGATCCCCAAGCAAAACATGACTTGGTACTTGGTGGAGAAAGCCTTGTTGGCAAGCAAAAAGCTAAGATGTTTCTTGTAGTTGGTTAACAGGTTTGCACACATCTCAGGAGGGATTTTTTGGCCATCTTTCATTACAGATCATCTCTATACTCTTAGGCCTCGTACACACGATCGGACATATCCGATGAAAACGGTCCGCGGACCATTTCCATCGGATATGTCCGATCAGGAGTTTGATCCGATGGCGTGTACACACCATCGGATCAAATTCCCCGCCGCCGGACAGCGCGGTGACGCGGCGGTGACGTTGACGCCGCCACGTCACCACCACGTCACCGCACCAGGAAGTTAAACACTTCCGCGCATGCGCCAAATCCATTCGGCGGCGGCGCGGCGGCGGTGGGGGACGACATGTCTGCTGGTAAGTGTACTAACCAGCAGACATGTCGGGCGGACAGATTCCACCGGATGGATTTCAAAGCATGCTTTGAAATCTGTCGGGTGGAGAAATCTGTCCGCTAGCCCATACACACGAGCGGAGATGTCTGCTGAAACGGTCCATCGGACCGTTTTCAGCGGACATATCCCCTTGTGTGTACGAGGCCTTAAGGTTTCTTGGCGACTCGAAGTTTCAGCTCCCTCGATACATTTTCTATAGGATTAAGGCCTGGAGACTGCCTAGGCCACTCCATGACCTTAATGTTCTTCTTTTTGAGCCACTCCTTTGTTGCCTTTGTGGTATGTTTTGGGTCATTGCCATACTAGAAGACCTATCCACGCTCTGTCTTCAGTGTTCTTGCTGAGGGAAGAAGGTTCTCATCCTGAATTTTACAATACATGGCCCTGTCAATTGTCCCCTTAATGTGGCAAAGTCAGCCTGTACCTTTAGCAGAGAAACGACCCCAAAGCATAATGTTTCCACCTCCGTGCTTGACTGTAGGGATGGTGTTCTTTGGGTCATAGTCAGCATTTTTCTTCCTCCTACATGGCGAGTCAAGTTGATGCCAAAGAGCTCAATTTCGGTCCCATCTGATCACAGCACTTTCTCCCGATGCTTCTCTGAATCATTAGATGTTCATTGGCACGTCAGTCGCTGCATCCAGGGTGAATATCTCTTAAACCATGTAGGCTTAAAAAAAAAAAAAATGTAATTCAAAGCATTTTATGTGTTTGTTGTAACCTGGAAAATAAGGCCCAGATTCACAGAGATTGGGCGCACATTACACCGCCGTAGCGCAAACGCTGTACGCTACGCTATCGTAGCGCAGAGAGGCAAGCATTGCATTCAGCAAGCTATTGCTCCCAACCCTGAGTCAGCGTGGCGTATTTTTAGAAGGCGCAGGCCGTTGTAGGTGGAAGTGGGCGTGACCCCATGCAAATGATGGTGCAGTTTTTTTTTACGCCCGCGTATCACGAACGGCGCATGCGCCGTGACGTGGACGCATGAAACGGCACCCTTATGCGCATGCTCACAGCCACGCCAGCACAACTGCCTAAGCTATGTCGGATCACCACGTACGCCGTGAACTTAACGTACGCCCAGCCGGACACACGTCCAACGTAATACGCCGGCTTGTGTTCTCTGGTGCAGACCTTTGCATGTCTGTTGCCGGGTTGCACCTCATATATGGGGAGTAACTTTACGCTGGCCGTACAACTTGCGTGCACCTCGCGTAGCATGCGTCGGGCGCACGCACGCGCGTTCGTGAATCGCCGTATTTCCCTCATTCGCATGTTTGAATGCCTAATCAATGGGAGCAGCAACATGCGTCCAGTCGAAAAGTGCGCCCACGCTACGCCGGCGTATGTAGGCTACGTCTGCGTAGGGTGGACAGTTTTTAGACGTATGTTGGTTTGTGGGTTGTGCGCACAGATAGGCCGGCGCACATTTGCACTTACCGGCGCACATTTGCACTTACCGGCGCACATTTGCACTTACCGGCGCACATTTGCACTTACCGGCGCACATTTGCACTTACCGGCGCACATTTGCACTTACCGGCGCACATTTGCACTTACCGGCGCACATTTGCACTTACCGGCGCACATTTGCACTTACGTCGGCTTAAGTGTTTTGTGAATCTGGGCCTAAATGTGAAAGGAAATTTTTTTTTTTTTCACTTTAATACATTTTATTGATTTCTTTTATTCATTATTTGTATTGTATTATTTATATACAAGTGGTACTAACAGGAAGAGCTAAAATACAATTTTGCAACTAATTAGGTTAAAGAGGTTGTGAGGCCGGGTTCACACCTATGCGAATTGGTTGCGGCTTAAACCGCATCTAATACGCAGAACATTTTTAAATACATTGTTTTCAATGAGGCTGGTTCACATATGTGCGATGCATTCGCACTGCGCATTGCCGGAAATCCGTATGCGTTGTGGAGGCCTTGCGGTGCGGCTCAGGTGCGAATTCAGTCCCATTATCTTCTATAGGTACGCAGCTGATTCGCAGATGTGTTCAGTTCTCTTCAGGAATTTCTCTCATTCAGCTCAATACATTTCTCCCCCACTCTCCTCTCACTTCCCCCAGGTGTCCAAATTTGCAGCAAAAACTGAGCTAATCTGCTGAACACTTCTCTTATCTGTCTGCAGAGATAAAAGAGCTGAAATTCTCACTGCACAAGTGTGAACCCAGCCTTAAAGGGGTTGTAAAGGCACAAGTTTTTTTACCTTCATGCATCCTATGCATGAAGGTAAAAAAACATTTAGTAGCACCGGCCCCCCCCGAGCCCCCGTTGTACTTACCTGACCGTTCGAATGTCCCGGGCGCGTCCACGTCGTCCTCTTCGGTTCCCAGCCTGGCCGTTGATTGGCTAGGCTGGGCGGATTGATAGCAGCGCAGCCATTGGCTAGCGCTGCTGTCAATCAGGGCGGATGACGCGGCGCGCTGGCGGGCGGAGCCGAGTGATACAGTCGGCGGCTATGGCCGCCGCTGTATCACGGGAGCGCGCTCGCAAAAGCTTTCCTCCATGCGAGCGCCCTCGCATGAAGAAGGAAAGCTTTTGCGAGGAGGAGCCCAGACAGCCGCCGAGGGACCCCAGAAGACAGGTTTCCGGGCCACTCTGTGCAAAACGAACTGCACAGTGGAGGTAAGTATCACATGTTTGTTATTTTTTTTTAACAAAAAACCTGACTTTAGTGACCCTTTAAGGTTATTTTTTATTTATTTTTTTCTAAATAGGTTCCTTTAATCTCATGCATTGTTGGTTCACTTACCTTTTCCTTCGATTTCCCTTCTAAATGTTTTCTTTGTCTGAATTTCTCACTTCCTGTTCCTCCTCAGTAAGCTGTTCTGACTGACTTTCCACCACTCAGATAATGGTGGCAAGTTAACTGAGGATAAACAGGAAGTGAGAAATGCAGACAAAGAAAAAAAAAACATTTAGAAGGGAAATTGAAGGAAAAGGTAAGTGAACCAACAATGCACTAGCTTAAAGGAACGTATTTAGAAAATAAAAAACAAACCTTTACAACCCCTTTAATTGGCTATAGGTCATTACCATGACTGGTTATTAAAAGGACATTTAACCACTTAAAGACCGGACCAATATGCTGCTAAATGCCCAGAGGCATTTTTACAATTTGGCACTGCGTCGCTTTAACAGACAATTGCGCGGTCGTGTAATGTGGCTCCCAAACAAAATTTGCGTGATTTTCTTCCCACAAATAGAGCTTTCTTTTGATGGTATTTGATCGCCTCTGCGATTTTTATTTTTTGCGCTATAAACAAAAATAGAGCGACATTTTTGAAAAAAAATGATATTTTTTACTTTTTGTTCTAAGAAAAATCGAGTAAACTAAATTTTGTTCAAACATTTAGGCCAAAATGTTTTCAGCCACATGTCTTTAGTAAAAAAAAACAAAAAACGCAAAAAATAAATAAATAAATTAGCTACCTAGCGGCAACAGTGACACTAATACAGCGATCAGAAGAATTATCGCTTAGTGACACTGGCAATAGGGGGTGAAAGGGTTAACTAGGGCGGTGATCAAGGGGTTAAAACTTTATTGGAGGGGGGTACGGGGCTACCCTGAACCTAACACTAACTGTCACACTGACACTAAATGCAGTGATCAGTATATATAAGACCACTGTATTCAGTGACAGTGTGACAGGGGGCTTGGGGGGGGGGGGGTGATCGGAAGGGGTTAAATGTGCCTATGTGTGTGGTGTCAGTGTAGTGTTGGTGTGACTTACTGTGTGAGTCTTCTCTCCTCTCGGCGGATTGAAAATACCGCCGAGAGGAGAGCTGACATCACTTCCTCTGCCTATGTTTACATTTACATATATAGGCAGAGGAAGTGACACGCGGGGAGGACGCGCATTGGCTGGGAGCGATCCAGAGGGGGCGGACAAAAACTAACAGCCGCTCCCTCATCCCAGATCGCTCCCGCAGCCACGGGAACCGCCGCATGTACTGGGGGGATCCCGATCGGACCCACGTCTAGGCAGGGACGTACAGGTACGCCAATGTGCCTGTACTTGTCATTCTGCCGACGTAAATGTACAAGCGGTTAAATAAAGATGGGCAGAGATTCACTAATCTAAAAAGCTGCATTTAAAAATCGTAAAAGAATTTCAGAATTATGTTCATCGACATAAAATTGTAAAGACTTTCAAAGTGAAGTGTGGGACTACAACAACATAAACGATCATACTCGCCTAGATGGCTGCACCACCGATCCCAGCTGCAACCTGCTCCGCGCCGAGAACTGAGTGATCAAAGACTGCCGATTGCTCAGTTCTCCATCCTCAGTGAGCTGATTACTGTTGGTCACCGGCTCTCTGCTGTGCCCCTTCAGCGCTCGCTGGAATGCTTGGCCGTTGAAGGGGGTGGAAGTGGTCTCCCTGCGGCTTGCTAAGAGGCTGAGCCAGCTGCTCATACAGGGAATTTTCGCCTGGACTTGTGAACGAGAGCCGTCTGTTGGCTTTGACCCGCTGTTGGCTTAAAACAGGTCACAATAGTGCAGAACGAATGTTACAAATCAAGTACAGAATGTATTGAAATTTATCAGTTTGTTATAATCGGAGTATTCATTTTTTTTATATTCATTTTTGAGGTACTAATGTGAACTTCTACTTTTATATCAATTTACTTTAAGACTATTGCATTTCTAGTGAATGAAGAATAATAATGTTTCACCTATTTCTTGTACAGGGTTTGCCCAATGAAAGTTGGAAGATCACCAAGATAAACAGTAACTATGAGCTGTGTGACACCTATCCGGCTGTCTTTGTTGTACCGACGAGTGTAGCAGATGATGACTTGGCCAGAGTGACTGCTTTTAGATCGAAAGGACGCATTCCGGTGAGCTGGGAACTAGCAGATTATACTTCATGTGTGAGATTATGTATACAGTGGTTGAAATAGAAATTTGATTGGCTGTCCAAAAGGAAGCTGTCAGGAGATTCTGGGATAAATGAGACACGGCTTCAGTCAGTTGTTGCTGTTCATGGGGTAACTAGGATAGGGAATCCACCCTTCCTACCTTTGAATGAGTACCGAGGTGCATAGCAGTGTCTCCCCCTATCACAGGAGCTTTTTAAAACCCAGTGCAGGAGGCCTGGGGAAAGGGTTATTCACGGTGAACTTGACTTGCAGTAGCAATTTTAAAAGCACTTTTGTTTGCAGGTGTTGTCCTGGATCCACCCTGAAAGTCAGGCTACAATAACTCGCTGTAGCCAGCCTTTAGTTGGGCCCAATGATAAGCGATGTAAAGAAGATGAAAAGTATTTACAGACTATAATGGATGCCAATGCCCAATCACACAAGCTTATTATCTTTGATGCCAGGCAGAACAGTGTTGCTGATACAAACAAGGTAAGTTCAGAGTTTTCTTTGTTATAATAAAGTGGTTACTGAACTTATTGCTCTGTAAGTTAATAGGGGATCAATTAAGGCTGTACATGTGGCAAATCAAATCCTACAGGCTTGGGCCCCTTTCACACGGGGCTTACTTTGTCAAGCGGATCTGCCTGTTCAGCGGGGGATCTTTCCGCTGATCCCTACTGAGCAGGCAGATGACAGGTTTGTGTCCACTCCGTCTATGCACAGCAGACGCAGCCCGATGTTCTCTATGGGCGGTCGGATGGAAAGGGGCCATCTGTCCATTCTATTCTGACTGTCATCTGATCTGCTAGATCAGGGATCCTCAAACTACAGCCCTCCAGCTGTTGCGGAACTACACATCTTATGAGGCATTGTAAAACTCTGAATACAAATAAATGAATTATTCAGCGCTAGAAGGTAAACACACAATGAAAAAACTAATGCAAGCCAGCACTGAAGGTTAATTCAAATAAAACACCCCAACAGAAATGATGAAAAATAGTAGTGCAGCGCAGAACAAATTAATAATTACTTTCAAAAAACATATATAAGAAAAAGCAAACAGAATGTCCATAAGTGTACAGATAATCCAAAGTGAATATGAGGAGCCAGAGACAAAATGTACATAAGTGTACTAATATTCCAAAGTGAATATGAGGAGCCACATCCAAAACGTGAATGGTGAAATCAGAAGAAAAACCTCCACCAAGAAAGGTAAGAATGGCCTCTCACCTTATTGACTAGACCAAAAAGGTCAAACAGCATATGATATCAAGGATCTCCCAAATGGTCCAATCAGTTCAACAGCGGATCACTCATGCGGCATCAATAAACTCAAACGCCAGTAATGGTTTATGCAAAAAGAATAGAAAGAGATCTAGTGCTCTCTGAAGCGTACTAAAATTTATTGCATATAAAATAAAAGCACTCGTTCCTGAGTGCTAGGTAAATAGCCATACAGCCGGGAATCCATCAAACAAATTGTTAGGACACACGGTGTGCAGTGTGCAGTCGCGGGTGACGTCACGCATGTAACTCCCCCCTCGTACGTCGTCACGTCCACTGGGCGGGACTTCATCAGCGTGGGGAAGGCAGAAAACCTGTTTGGTTTGGTGGAGGTTTTTCTTCTGATTTCACCATTCACGTTTTGGATGTGGCTCCTCATATTCACTTTGGAATATTAGTACACTTATGTACATTTTGTCTCTGGCTCCTCATATTCACTTTGGATTATCTGTACACTTATGGACATTCTGTTTGCTTTTTCTTATATGTTTTTTGAAAGTATTTATTAATTTGTTCTGCGCTGCACTATTCTTTCATCATTGTAAAACTCTGACCTTCACAGACATGACTAGGCATGATGGGAATTGTAGTTCCTGAACAACTGAAGGGCCATAGTTTGAAGACCCATGTGCTAGGCAGCTAGACGGATGGGGAACAAATCCCCATCTGTCTATTTTTGATGGACCGGATCAGATGTAGGCGAGTGTAAACGCACCTGTCCATTTTGCATTTGCTTTCCCATAGTAAACAATGGGTGGTCCAATCGGGTCCAGCTAAAAAAACAGACAGGCAGACCTGATTGGTTCGCTCATGTAAAACTGGCCTTATGGCCCAGTATTGGTCATTGTATGCAACTGGATTTTCAAGCCTAGAGAATCGGAATCGGAAGGGATAATGAGTGGGAATAGGTATTTACTCTCCATACATGGATCAACTGTGTGTACATGATTGCTGTCTGTTCAAAACGACAATGCACTTGTAGTTGTGTGTGTGTGTGTGTGTGTGTGTATGTCTATTGCTCCAGGTTTTTAGAACACTCATTTACACATCATTTTTTTATGATGCAAATAGTCAATGTTGAGAATTTGTCTAAATAGCAGCCAGTCAATTGGTTCATCAATGTATTCACCTCATAGGAGGTGACAGTTAAATGAAAATTCCTCCTTGTTGCTTATACTTGTAGCCAGCATTTTTTATTTTACACTGTTACTCTTTCATTTATCAATCGCAGTAAGGCTCTTCCCACAGCTTTTTTCTTAAATAGCTTCCTTTACCTTAGTGCAGTCCTCCTTCACTTACCTCATCCTTCGATTTTGCTTTTAAATGTCCTTATTTGTTCTGAGAAATCCTCACTTCCTGTTCTTCTGTAACTCCACACAGTAATGCAAGGCTTTCTCCCTGGTGTGGAGTGTCATGCTAGCCCCCTCCTTTGGACTACAGGAGAGTCAGGACGCCCACTGACATACAGCTCACTTCTCTATCTGCAACGTAGAGAGCATCCTGACTCTCCTGTAGTCCAAGGGAGAGGGTGGGCACGACACACAAGGGAAAAAGCCTTGCATTACTGAACCTTTACAACCCCTTTAAAGCCCAGTTGAAGCTTCAGTTCAGTTTCGCTTTTATTTATTATGTCCGGATTACTCTCCCATAAGATGGTTAGTATATAATGTTCTTTGATGTTCATATGAGATTATCTGATGTGTCCTATGATTTGTATTTAATAAAAAAATTTGAACAGAAATCAAAATGATTTTAATATTTTACAGTTAGTTTATTTCCTAAAGCAGCCACAGCTTAAGCAAAAAGCCTGTCCCCCACACAGCAGCTGTACAGTGATGCTTGCTCTTTGAGGAAGCAGTGGTCTCTTTTCAGAGTTGAAATGCACACCTCAAACATATCGCTGATTACCCACAAAGAGCAAGGGTCCCACTCTAAAGCTTGTTGGCAGAGGACAGGCTGGGTCTAATTTTTATCCACTTTAGTGGTAAACATTTGTTTACTACTTTTATTCAGGCCTTTTCACAGTGCTGTGATGGTTTGGCTGACAAAACGGTCATGCATCAATGGTGCATGCAGATTAATTTGTTCATTTCATTTGAGACAGAGTTTTATTTTGGTGGTTTTAAATAACCACTGGGCTTAAATTTGTTTCTTACAATTTAAAGGACATAGATCAAAGTTACAAAACTTTTCAAATAAAAATGCCAAGACAGTACACACCCCCAAATGGCCCCTTTTTTTGGAAAGTAGACACCCCAAGGTTATCACATCTTGCAACTTTTTTTTAAATGAAGAAACCTGCTGTTTAGGAAGTTGGCTTTTAAAAGTTGGCCAAGAAGCCAAGTAGTAGCCACACAACTTCCCCTCCAATCATTGATCAGTAGCATTTTAAAACCCCTTGCATTGAATCTGCTGCTACAGATTCTGGTAGTGTGTTTGCTATTGTCAATCCGACTGTCAGCTTTCTATTGGAAGTGATCTGAGCAGCTGTAAAGCCTCCCAATTTGATTCCACTCCTCTCCCCCTACCGACCCCCCCCCCCCCCCTTGTAGTATATATTCTCATTACCTACATGGAATTTAGATAGCAGTCACTAATGTCTGAACAGTATAATCATCTGAACATAAAAAAAAAATATTTGGCTTTTAGTGGAATTTTAGTTTTGCACTTAAAATGAGGCAAGGATGACATGTATAAAAAAATCCTGTAGAATGTCTGATTCATTATATTATATAGCCCATGATATGTTCTGCTCAAAGTGTTGTGCGTTGTGTACCGCAGGCAAAGGGAGGAGGCTATGAAAGTGAGACCGCTTACCCCAATGCAGAGCTAATTTTCCTGGAAATCCACAACATCCATGTCATGAGGGAATCCCTGCGTAAGCTGAAGGAGATCGTTTATCCGGCCATTGATGAGTCACGTTGGCTAACCAATGTGGATGGAACACATTGGCTTGAATACATCCGGGTAAGGTCTTCTGGCAGCGTGCCCTGACTTTCAACTGCCCATTGACTCATAGAGGAGCAACGATGTAGAAAGAACTGGTTATGCGAAACCCCCCCCCCCCCCCTGGGATGTATTGTAATAATAAACTTTACTCAAAGAGTGCAATATATGAAAGATAGAAACTATAATACCACCACTATGGTAATTAAAGCCGGACAATGTTGCCACAGGAAAAGATACACTCAGTTTTTCTGTACCACAATATCTACCTGTTTTTGTTAGCCATCAGAAATTGAATAATTTGTATTTGTTATGCTAGCACTGATAATTAGTTTTACTCATATATGCTTCCATTTCCCCGGAAGACGTTATTTTATTTTTGAAAATCTTTTTTATTTTTAATAAACACACAGACAATACAAACGTACAACAGCACAGTTAGCATCTGGCTAATAATATGGCTGGGACACGCACAGCGGTCGTAAGGTGAAGATGTTATTTTTAACTAAATGTGTTGGGCAGTTCATGCAGTCGGACATCATTACGCCGTGCGCTGGGTGCCGATTCTGACATGTACTAATGCCAAATGTTTCATATGAGTACACTTGATGGTAATACATAATTTTGGCCTTTGCTGGATGAGTTCTGGAGTTTTCAAGATTGCTTTGGAGTGGGTCACCTGAATGGGTCCGGAGTGAACATCCTTTTGGATACTGAAAGTCATCTGTATGACATTGAGTGCTGTCTGACCTCCATTATTAGGGGTCAGACCATAATGTTAGGAGTTTGGCTGGTGGTAAAGGGTCTAAACCACTGGTGTGCTGATATGGAAGAAGACCAGCTCTTTGGGAACTGATACGTTTTGCATTGAATTGTTTGGGATCGTATTTAACAGGTTTTGATGGATAATGTTACCATTTCATGTGGTCACATAGTTTGAGTGTTAATGTTCACTTAGGGCAGGTTCACAAGATGGAAACACAGTCTGTGTGCTTTTTATGTGTTCCAGTGCACTTTTAATGCACTCTGGTGTGTGTTTTTTCTGCCCTTTTTTTCCTCTTAAACGGGAACATGTGCGTTCCGGACCAATTTTTTTTAATGCGTTTTGCCGTGTTCCAGTACAATTCTATGCAGAAAAAAATGCTGCATGTTTTTTTTTTCCCTGCAATGGAACTGACTGCGCTAGTGTGAACTATGCCATTGGTATATATAACCAACTGTCCATATGTTTTTGATGCAGAAAAAAAACTTGCTGGACTGCATTTGGTGTGAACTGGCCCTTAAAGAGACGGTTATCACAAGCAGTGGTATTTTAGGTTTTATTTTGTTTGCACTTGTAAGGCTAGCACTATGAATAAAAGGTACAATACTGATACATTGTGCCATTTTGCCTCCTATTTCTTTTTCCTAATAGGGACCCCTGCAGACATTACACAATATTAGCAGGAAGAACCTGCCAAGTCCATTACCTTACTGAAAGGGGATCTATTCTTGGTGGTTACTATAGACTGGTAGATACCGCAGTGTATGAATGCTGTTTGTTTTCCTGTGGAAATTTCTGGTTTTAGAAAAAAAAGCTGTTGGTAGTTTATATTTTTTATGTGGGGTGCTCTTTGAATAACGTTTCAGTTATTATTCCAGTACATCCTAGTTGGATTTGTAGATGGACAATGCGTTAAAAGTTTTGCAAAATATTAAAGTCACAAAAGAGAAAAGGTCTTTAAACTCGGTGACGTGCAAGTGCCTGTAATTTTGTATAATTTTTAAATGCCCTTCTGGACACCAGGTGCAATTTCATTGTGGGGGGACGTTTGGTTAAAATGAGAGCTTGTGGAAAGGAGGAATGACTAACCAATCCATATGTTTTGTTTTTTGGGTGGGAGATTGTGTGATTCGTATACAGCTCTTCCTATTGTCTCGTGTCTCAGGTAAAGGCTGTTGGCAGCACATACAATCAAGCGTGCGCTTGCAGTCACACACAAATCACGTATTATTGATTTATGTAAGAAAAAAGTGCAGCGCTGAAAGTAGAATCAATGCATCACTAAAGTGTCAGTAATGTGAAAAAATGATTGCGACATGGATGAAAATACAAATGTTACAATAGAACATTAAACATAGAACACAAGCACATATCCAACCGTGTAAGGACTTTAAAAAGTCCAAATAAAAACTGAAATAGTCCAATTCAGATGCAAAAATACATAGTGCAAAATAAACTCATAAATAAAGCATGAAATAACCCAAAAGTGACAAAAACGACAAAGAAAATGTATGTGGTTGAGAAATATATAAACAGTCTTTCCACCGAAGTCTGTAAATGGAGGTGGTCCTGGCGTTCTAAAGGTACTATCACCACCACCGAGGAGGGAAAGATGGGTACTCTTACCATGAGATGTGGACTCATCCACCATAAGTGGTGAGTCGTGACAGCATGCCAGTGATTCCGGCTTCCTCATACAGTCATCCGACAGAGGCTCCAAGCTGTCTCCAGATAGTGTTTTGGATAGCAATCCAGTGATCCGTGTCTAACAGACTCCGTGGTAAGTAAGATGAGATGATGGATCGCCTTTCACGGGGACAACACCACATGTGTTGAACATGAATCAAAAAAAAGGAAAAAAGAGAGGCCTTCACATGGCGTAGATCAAAAAGATTTAATAAAAAATGGTAAATACAAGTACAAGCACCTTTCCGTAAGTACAAGTGTAAAAAGTGATCACAAAGGGTTAAAAAAATATTAAGCGCAATAGCAAGCGAGAAAACCCGACATGTTTCGTTCCATGGGTACACTACTGGGGTGTACCCATGCCTCCATAAACCGTGCTTATATACATGACATCCGTTGCTAATTGATTGGCGTCAGGGCTGAGTCCCGTAACAGGAAGTGGTGAATGGTTTGCATTCCAAGCCTTAATCCTGTCAGCCAATCTGAATAGTGTATTCCAAAAAAACTCAATTCTGTTGGTCAATAGTAATGGCTAAACTCATGGGAGTGCATCTTACACATGTCGTCATAGTCACATGACAGGCAGTATCGTAAGGCATTTAAGGATGTGACCAAGCCTCCCTCTGGAAGCATCCTAAAGCCACGTGTTACCAAGCCTTGATGGGAGGATTGTAAACACATCCTCATCTTATCTATGCAGTGAGCACATGCTACCCACGTAGATTTATAACACCAGCATTTTCCATATGAAGAAGGAAATCTTGGATAGAATGTGTTTAGGACTCTCCAAGGAAAAGCTTAAAATTGTCTACAGTACATTTATACATTGCAGAGATTTATGTTGTTCTTTTGCCCAGGTTATATGTTTAAATTGAACCAACTATGTGTATAATTTGCAGAAGTTGTTCCATTTGTGTCACTTCCTTGTATTCACTTACTGCAGAGGCCTCTTCCATTAAGGTTCTTCTTTTATTGCCAAGTTTTTTCTGTCATATGATACATTGGTCTCACAATGACTTACAGAAAAAAAGCTAAAGCGATCTCCAGTAATGGGGTACAGTAAAATCGTGGATTGCGACCATAATTCGTTCTGGGAGCATGCTTGAAATTCAAAGCAAATTTTCCCATAAGAAATAATAGCAACGCAAATGATTTCTTCCACAGCCAATTTATTCATAAGTCCTTCAGTTTATAGTCCATATAAAAAGATTAGAGCAATGTGATAAGTTGTGTAACCATAAAATATCCATCCACAAATGGAAGCCTCCCCAAGGGCATTGGAACCAAGATCCAGCAGAGCTACATAGAATAAAAGAGAAGAGAGGTGCCTCCAAATGTAGCCAAATGGTTACATTTAATGAAGGTACAACATTTAGCAACTCACATGGTTCATGATTAAAAGAGGCACATCTATGTATGCAGGCATCCGGGGTAAAGCGATCCACAGAGACCGCCCTCTGCACTGCCGGCTTTTACCGATATCAGTCTGCAATCGTGACCGGGAAGACCACCCTGCAGTAGAACGATCTGAAAGCGAGGCTTGAACCGCTTGTGCAACACAGCATGGAAGGGACGACATCAATGGCGATGAGGAGAATGGTCTATGTGGACAGATTTACCCCAGATGCCTGCATACTTAGATGTTGTACCTTCATTAACTGCTTGCCGACCAGCCGACGGCGGCAGGTCGGCTCTGCTGGGCTAGATCACGTAGATCTACGTCATCTTGCCGAGCAGCCAATAGGGGCGCGCACCCCCCTCGCGCCGACGTGCGTGCACGGCGATCGCTCGTTACAGAGCGAGAACCGCGTGCTGTGTGTGTGTGTAAACACACAGCTCCCGGTCCTGTCGGGAGAAATGCCTGATTGTCTGTCCATACAATGTATGAACAGCGATCAGTCATTTCCCCAAGTCAGTCCCACGCCCCCCCCCTTTAGTTAGAACACACCCAGGGAACATACTTAACCCCTTCCTCGCCCCCTAGTGTTAACCCCTTCCCTGCCAGTGGCATTTTTTTAGTAATCAATGCATTTTTAAAACACTGATCCCACTTCCGGTTCCGGCGCCGCATGGAGTAGCTGTGCACTCCATCAGCTCCCGCACACAGGCTCCTAAATCGGCCTGTAAAAGCCAGCAAACCCGCTACCGACCCCTGGGCTAACCATCCGCCATCCCCCCCCCTCCACCCGAGGATGGACAAATTTCTAGAAAAAAGCGGCGCGCGGTCGTACGCCGCCGCTGCGGCGCGAACGGGACAGCCGCTAATCGAGGCCCCGGCTTTGGCCTACACGGATTCGACCGTAGATCCGATCGTGGATCCGGTGCCTGCAATGGAGGTGAGTGCAACACCAGCCCCTCCAACTACCCCTCAGACTGTTCACATCTCCACACCTCCCCCACAGGCGGGGGATATGCACAACATAGAGCTGATGGCCCAGGCCGTGGCTGCTCTATTATCCCCCATGATAGCGACCTCGGTGGAAAAAGCCATCAATGCAGGGATACAGAAAATCCAGGCTCAACTAGGGGAGCATGCATCCAGGCTGAATGAGGCTGAGAATCGCATCGGACATATAGAAGAGGATCTTTACCAGGCCCAATCCTTTGAACATGCGCAAGACAAGACGAACAAGTATATACTAGACAAACTGGACGACCTTGAGAACAGATCCAGGAGGAGCAATCTGCGCTTTATTGGCGTCCCTGAATCGCTGCAACCTCAGGCACTTTCAGATCTCTGCTCCAGACGCATCCCCGAGACCCTGGGCCTGCCGGGCCCCTGCACTGTTGAGCGCGCCCACCGCATGGGCCTTTTCAACTCTGATCGCAAGTCACCTCGCCCTGTGATCGCCAAATATCTCAACTACTCAGAAAAATCCCTCATCCTGCAGAAGTTCAGGCAGTCCAGGACCCTCCAGATAGACGGCATGAATATCCTGATCTTTGCGGACTACTCCGTGGACGTCTCCAAGAGGAGGAAGGCCTTCCAGCAGATCTGCACGGAGCTCCACCGAATGCAAGTCAAGTTTACTCTGGCTTTCCCGGCCGTGCTTCGACTCAGAGCACCCAACGGAGATCAGCTCTCCTTCCATGACCCATCCGAAGCTGAGGCCTTCCTGAGGTCCCACCGCTCTAGCCCCCACCACAACCAGTCTCCCAGAACGGCACCTTCCAACCGGGCCCTAGAACACGGAAGCCCACGCAAGGACTCTCCTAAAAGATTCAAGGCATCTGGATCCGACCGACAACACACCTCATCCTCTTGAACTTTTTTTTCTTTTTTTTTTTTTTTTTTCTTGAACCTTTTCTTTTTTTTTCCTTCTGGATGGACACACCATCCCGGCGCAGTTCTGCTGCGCATTAACCGTCCAGGACCACTCCTGGGCCCCTCTCCTTCAGCGTGCCTCCCCCTTCACCCGGGGGACCACGGTAGGCCTAATGCTATTATGATGTTATGCCAGTTTGTCTCCTTTTCTTTTCTCTTATGCTCCTAAATGCCATTTTATTTCACACTGTTTTATTTCACACTGTTTTATGTTCTCTTGCACAATCGGTAATAGTTGTTTTAGCTCTACTTGTGCCTTAATATTATGTTGTTCATATATGTTTATATACCATGTGTAGGCCTTTCCATTCTTCCGCAAGGATACCTGTCTAGCTCCTCCCCCCCCCCCCCCCTCACGCATTGCTCCTGCTGCTTACACCCCCCCCATCGGTCGCTGCGGGTGAAGTGCTGCATTGAGAGCCCTGCGTTGGGAGTTGGCCTATTCAGTGGCTCCATGCGGAAAAAAGTGAAGCTCCCAAATGTTGTTGTTCACCTTGTTTGCCCCCATCACCCTCCCCTCATCTCCCCCTCCCTGTTTCTCAACCCTCCGCCCATTTTTAGGGATCCGTTACCACCTCCGCTCTCTCTCACAGCAAACCACCACTACACCCGCTGTCCTTGCACCCCACTTCTACAATGCTCCATGCTCCCATTCTCCTCGCCTCCACGTCCTGCTCACACCCCATTGTTAGTCTTCCCAACATGAGAATAGTCTCCTGGAATGTCAAAGGGCTCCGCTCCCCCAATAAGAGGATGAAAGTTCTGCGCCACCTTAAAAGGCTCAAGACCGACATCGCCCTCCTTCAGGAAACCCATCTGTCCACCCCCGACTTCCCGCGGCTGCGGAAACTCTGGGTAGGCACAGTTCTCGGCTCTGACTCAAGTGGTCGGAAAGCTGGGGTAATAATCCTTATTAACAAAAACCTTCCCTGCAAGATTCTGTCCTCAGATTCAGACTCTGAGGGGCGATTTGCCTCGGCCCGTATCCAACTGGGATCCAGGGTTATAATCATCACTAATGTCTATGCTCCTAACAGCCCCACAAGTGCCTTCTTTAGCGACCTCACCTCCTGGGCGCTTAGAGACCCAGCCTGCCCACACCTGATAGGCGGGGATTTCAATTCCATCATGCACCCGATAGACGACAGGTCCTCTACCAGACAATCTCGCCCCCCTCTGACTCCTCCCACCCAGACATTATTGGCGTCGACCGTCGATTCACTGCACCTCCACGATCTATGGCGACTAAAGCACCCTGCTGACAGGGAATTCTCATTCTATTCCCACCCTCACAAAGTCTTCACGAGACTGGACTATCTTTTCTGTTCTGACTCTCTCCTCCCACTGATCTCGGAAGCTGACATACACGACATCGCAATCTCGGACCATGCCCCGGTCTCGACCACCCTTGAGGACCCTGACTTAGCCTCCAACCCCAGAATCTGGCGGTTCCCCTCCTATCTTCACAATAACTCCGATTTTCACCAACATCTAGAAAAAGCCTGGTTGGGATACGCATCGGATAATGCGCTACACGCCGACAACCCTAACCTTTTCTGGGAAGCGGGCAAAGCGTTCCTCAGGGGCTGCATAATCGCCTACGCCGCCACATCCAAAAAACACACCCTTAGACGCTACAAACAGGCCAGCGCAACACTGCATCAGGCCCAGCGGGTCCTCTATACTGATGACTCCCCAGCAACCGTAACGCCTGGTTTGCTGCCAAGCAGGCCTTTGATAGCTGGGCAGCCACCCTCGAACGTACCCAAAAAGCGCATCTAGACGCCTCCCTCCACAAGTTTGGTAACAAAGCAGGTAGACTCCTTTCCAGATTAAGTAAAGGACCCAACCGCCCGACGCATATCATGTCCCTCAGGGACCCGTCGGGCTCCATACACTACACCCCAAAAGGTATCAATAATACTATGCGCCAATTCTACTCCTCCCTATATGCCTCAGACCCTATCGATAAGCCGACAGCCCTCAATTTCCTACGACGTATCTCCCTGGACCAGGTAACCCCCACCCAGCTCGAAGCCCTCAATGCCCCTATCTCCGTCCTGGAGGTCCAATCCGTAATCAAACAGCTTTCCCCCTCCAAAGCTCCAGGCCCAGACGGCTTCACCGGAGAATTTTACAAGTCCTTTAGCTCGACTGTGTCCCCCCCTCTCCACAACGTCTACACACACATATGGTCGGGTGGGTCCTATCTTCCAACGGGTAATCAGGCCATAGTAAAACTCTTAGAGAAGAAGGGTAAGGACCCCCTAGAACCTGGCTCTTATAGGCCCATCTCGCTTCTTAACCTTGACGTTAAAAATCCTCTCCAAGATAGCAGCCACTAGATTGGCATCCATTATACCCTCCTGATTCACCCCGCTCAGTCGGGCTTTGTTAAGGGTAGGACGGCCACCATGAATATCAGGAAGGTGATGCTAGCTCTCGAACACGCAAAAAATAACCCGGCAGGAGACCACGCCATCATCACCCTAGACGCGGAGAAGGCTTTCGATAACGTTAGTTTCGAATGGCTCTCCATGGTCATGTCCAAAATGGGCTTCTCGGGCCCCTTCACGCATCTCATAGAAGCAATGTACACTGCCCCTGCCGCGAGAGTGGTCGCTGCGGGCCTCCTCTCTGAGGAGTTCAGGCTGCACAAAGGCACGAGGCAAGGCTGTCCACTCTCCCCGCTCCTTTTCAACATAGCACTTGAACCCCTTTCCCGCCACCTAACCCAGATCGCCCCCCTTCATGGCATCCATGTCGGAGGCCACGACCTTCGCACGTCACTATTTGCAGACGATGTCCTTATTTTCACATCCAGCCCATCACTTGACATGTCCACTATCAAGACCACTTTTGACGAATTCAGGCAATGTTCAGGGTTACGTATCAACTATAGCAAGAGCGAAATACTCCCAATAGGCTCCCTATCTGTCCCCTCTTGGTCCCAAAGCTCCTTATTTGCCGTTGCAAAGTCACATATCACTTACCTGGGGATCAAAATAGGCAAACTACCCTCCTCCCTATACCACCTCAACTACCCCCCCCTGCTCACCAAAATATCCCAAGAACTTGCCAACTGGATGGACCTGCCTCTCTCGCTACTGGGAAGGTGCCACCTTGTCAAGATGGTCAGTTTTGCACGCCTACTGTACCCACTACAAACCATCCCTTTACTCTTGCGCCACAAAGACATTAAATCCATTAACTCTGCCATTTCCAAGTTCCTCTGGCGTGGCAAGAGGGCGCGCATAGCATTTACCAAGCTGCATCTTCCCAGGCGAGAGGGGGGCATTGCCCTTCCCAACATCAGGCTATATAACCTGGCATGTCTATTGAGAACAGGCTTGGATTGGATAACCCAGTCCTCCAGGTGCTCGAACTACCCCCTCGAATCGGCGATGGTCCGCCCCTTTTCGCTCACGGCCCTTCTCCATTGTCATTGGAAATCTGCCCCCCCTCCCCTCCAACACAATCTCCTTCTCCGGGATACAGTCATCGCCTGGAGAGAGGTCAGGAAGGCCCTCAATGTCCCTTCCTCTATCTCACGATACCTCCCTATCCTGGGCAACCCGAGCTTCCAACCAGGCTTAGATAACCAGCCCTACCTTGACTGGGAGGATAAGGGTATCAAATCCTTTTATTCTTTGTGTGACCCCCTCTCAGGCCGCCCCCATAGGTTTTAGAGCCCTGGCAGACAAATTTTCTCTCCCTTCGTCACATGTATTCCAGTATATTCAATGCATTAGTTTCCTGAAAAAACGCCTGTCGAGATGACAGAAAAAGGTTCCAGAGCTCCCTTACCGACACCCTTATTTCCCGGGCCTCATACAAAATTTCAGACATTTACCATCCCCTCCTCCTGCACAACATCCCCCCCCTGGCGTCAACCTCGGCGGCCAACTGGTCGAAAGACTTCCCTGACCCTGACCTGGTGGAGAAGCTCCTGCATGGCCTCACCACCATCCACAGACTTATCCCTAACGAAATATGGAGAGAGACGCAGATCAAGATTGTTCACCGAGCCCACATTCCCTTCAGCCGAGCCCATGCCACCCCAGAATGCCCCCTCTGTAAACAACCCAAACCTAACTTGGCTCACAGGTTCTGGTCTTGTTCCCTCATAGCCAGTTTCTGGGACCAAGTCATCCAATACATTTTCGATGTCACCCTGCTGCGCATACCCAGGGACCCGTTACTACTTATATTTGGGTACTGGGACCCCATACTACTCCCCTGGTCATCTCCCACCACCCCCTGGGCAGGGACTGGACTCTGATATGCCTCTTGATAGCCCGTAGAGCCATCCTCCAGAAGTGGATATCTGCGGACTGCCCAACCACTGCCCAAGTTAAAAGGGAACTGTTGCAGCTCTTATACAAGGACAGGCTCAACACGGACCTGACCCACGAACGGAGTAAGAACCGCTTCTATCACCTATGGAATCCCTTTCTGTTGCATACTTTCACTCCTACTGAATGGTTGAACTTTGAGAAAATGTCTTTTCTATACCAGGATCCCCCGCGGGATTGACATCTCTCCTACCCTCCCTCCCTCCTCCCCTATCCCTCCCCCTCTCTTATTGTTCTTCTTTGTTTGCAAGCACTACTATTTCACCTACCCCATGACCACTTAACCTATACCCTCCCCCCTTTTTTGTCTCTCTGAGAACCTCTACATATACTGTTAATCTACTGCAATGTTCCACAGAAAATGCTTTTATGTCTTATTTTTTTGTGATTTCTCTGTTATGCAACTTCCTTAATAAAAACATATTTCAAAAAAAAAAAAAAACACTGATCCCTATACAAATGCCAATGGTCCCAAAAATGTGTCAGAGGTGTCTGCCATAATGTTGCAGTACCGATAAAAATCGCTGATCGCCGCCATTGCAATAAAAAATTTTTTTTTAATAAAAATGCCATAAAACTATCCCCTATTTTGTAAACGCTATAACGTTTGCGCAAACCAATCAATAAAGCGACGCAGTGCCAAATTGCAAAAAGTGGCCTGGTATTTGACCAGCAATATGGTCCGGGGCTTATGTGGTTAATGTTACCATATTGCTACGCTTGAAGACCCCTCTCTTTATACTCAGTTGTGACATGGCGCTACTCTTGTATCAAGACATCGCTTGTATATCAAGCCAACGTTTTTGCAAAGCGCTCTCAAACCAAGGTTTTACTGTATTTTCAAAACGTGAGAAGGTGGTGGCGTTCATTCAACTCATGAAATATAATAATAATTGGGCATGATTTTCGAATTTTTTTTTTTTCTTTTTTTTTTTGTTTTATCTTGGAGATGTGAGTATTCAGTGATATTTACTCGCTGCCAGATAAGGTGACTTATCTCATGCATGTGGGTAGCTGTACCTATTGCAATATTCTTTAGATCTAAAGCCAAACTGGATGATATTTAGTTTGGTGAAGCACAGTATACAGTATCATAAACAGATGGCATGGCTTTTTTCATAAAATACGATGTTCATCTTTTTAGCACCCTGTGCTGCGTCTGTCCCCTAGACTGTTTCAGCCAATCTGTTTACATGCATTCATGCACTCCAGTGTCAGCTGGGCATCATTGTTCAGGTCTGGTTTCTTGACGGTGACAACAGCAGGACAGTGTGTGGTGACGTGCCGCTTGTTTTCTGCCTCTGGTGCACATGTGACTGTGCAGGAAAACAGGTGACAGTTGTCATCCTATAACAGGAAGTGCCTGAACAAGGACTTTCATGGTAGGATTACCAAGCTTTATTTTAATAAATACTGTAGAATTACAAAGTGTATCAATTTAGCATGTATAGAACGTTTTATTTGTATAAACTTTTTATTTTGCAAATGCACCTTTTTATACAACATACTTCCATATCAATTTGGTTTCAAGGTTTTCTGGGCTTTCTAATAAGCAAGCCTGGCAGTCCTAGTGGGGCTTTAAATATAATAAAGAAAAAAAATACAATAACACTACGCATTTTTATGATATGCCGATTCCAAACACATTCCTGCTATACAAACTCTTGACGGAGCATTTATAAATCTGTATATAATATAAAATAATCGAAGTATGGAACAGCATGAAAGTTAAATTGTAAGCGTTAGACTCCCCTTACTTTCCTTTAAATATATTGATTAGCACATGTTGAAACATGTTTTGATATGTTCCACTGGAAAATCCTTTAAAATAGACCTGTTTGTTCCTAGATGCTCCTGGCTGGTGCAGTGAGGATTGCTGATAAACTCGAATCAAGTAAAACCTCTGTGGTAGTACATTGCAGTGATGGCTGGGATCGGACAGCTCAGCTAACATCTCTGGCTATGCTAATGCTGGACAGCTATTACAGAACCATCAAAGGATTTGAGGTCCTAATTGAGAAAGAGTGGATTAGCTTTGGCCATAGATTCGCTATGGTAAGTAGATAGTTACATTGTGTTGTCTGACATCGTAATGTGATTTGGTTGTCTTCAGAAGAAGTAAAGGGCAAGGGTTGCTTAAAGGGGTGTTCCACCCAAAAAAACTACCTTTTTTCAATCCACTCCTCACCCCCATACATGCCACATTTGGCATGTAATTTTTTTGGGGGGGGAGTGGGGGCTTCAGTAGGAGTGGGACTTCCTGTCCCACTTCCTGCTTCCGCCGAGGGGCTGGTTAGGCGATTAAGCTTAATCGCCTACACCAGCCCCCTCCCTGTAGGCGATCACATGGGACACTGACAGGTCCCATGCGATCGCCTCTCCAATCAGCGGCGAGCCGCGCCGCGCACGCATGCGCAGTACGGCTCGCGCATGCGCAGTGGGTGCCCGGCCGTGAAGCCGAAGGCTGTCACGGCTGGGTGCCCACAGTCAGCATGGAGACGCCGGCCGGGGAGGGGGGCAGAGGAGCGGAGCCCCGGTCGGCGCGTCGCTGGAACGCAGGAGCAGGTAAGTGAGTGTTTATTAAAAGCCAGCAGCTACACTTTTTGTAGCTGCTGACTTTTAATAAACACAACTTAGGGCTGGAACACCCCTTTAACCACTTGAGCCCCGAGCCTGTTTTTCAGATTCGGTGCTTACGAGACTAAAACTGTTTTTTTTTGCTAGAAAATTATTTAAAACCCCCAAACATTATATATATATTTTTCTAATACCCTAGAGAATAAAATGGCGGTCATTGCAATACTTTTTCTCACACCGTATTTGCGCAGCGGTAATTCACTTTCTTGAATTAAAAAATAAGACAACAATAAATTTGGCCCAATTTTTTTATATATTGTGAAAGATAATTGTTACGCCGAGTAAAATGATACCCAACATGTCACGCTTAAAAATTGCGCCCGCTCGTGGCATGGCGTCAAACTTTTACCCTTAAAAATCTCGATAGGCGACGTTTAAATAATTCTACAGGTTGCATTTTTTGAGATACAGAGGAGGTCTAGGGCTAGAATTATTGCTCTTGCTCCAACGATCGCGGCGATACCTCACTTGTGTGGTTTGAACACCATTTTCATATGCGGGCGCTACTCGCGTATGCGTTTGCTTCTGCGCGCGAGCTCGTCGAGACGGGGCACTTTAAAAAAAATATATTTTTGGTTTTCATTTTTATTTTTATTTATTTTATAATTTTTAACACTGAAAAAAAAAAAATGATCACTTTTATTCCTATTACAAGGAATGTAAACATCCCTTGTAATAGAAAAAAGCATGACAGGTCCTCTTAAATATGAGATCTGGGGTCAAAAAGACCTCAGATCTCATATTCAGGTTTAAATGCAAAAGAAAAAAAAAAAGAAAAGAAAAAATGTAAACAAAATAAATGTTTCTTTAAGACACTGGGCGGAAATGACGTTTTGACGTCACTTCCGCCCAGCAGAGGTATGGGGACGGCTGAGGGACATTTTTTCCCTCAGTCGCATCCCCGGACAGCCAGCAAGAGGACCCGATCGCCTCCGCCGCTACCGACGGCTACGTTAAGCGGCGGAGGGCGCGGGAGAGCGGCGGGAGGGGGGGCACCCTCTCCCGCCGCCAATAACTGCTATCTCGCGGTGAATCCGCCGCGATGACCGCCGTTATCGTTAACAGGTCCGCCCCACGAAGAGATGGATATCTTGGTTGTGGCAGCAGCTGCCGCCGTTACCGAGATATCCATCTTCAAAAAAATCACGTCTTTAGACGTGGGGCGGATCTCAAGTGGTTAAAGCTCAACTCCAACCAAATGATGTTGTTTATTTTAGCTAGAATGAGGTTTAGTTGGGGCTTCTGGTAAAAAAAATTTAATCTGTTTGCTTGCTGGAGATTTCCCATACAGTTTTTGATGTTTGAGACTTGTTACTAAATGTGTGTTTGAAAGTAATTAGAACATTATGTAGTAGATGATCTTTGTAACATTGTAAAATATTATCTATGATCTTTTCCAGAGAGTGGGTCATGGAGATGACAACCATGCAGATGCTGACAGATCTCCAATCTTCCTTCAGTTTATTGACTGCGTATGGCAAATGACCAATCAGGTAAGTGTTTTGTATGCGATTTGTATCTCGGGCTCTGCTTTATCGATCTAGCTAAGCCAAATCTGACTTATGAGATTCCATAATGGGACAAGACATAAGGGTAACGGGGGAGGATTTTCTGCTTGTTTAGCACAGTAAAAGGAAAACATATCGACTTGGTATGATGATCATAAGGAGAGTAAAGAAGAATTTTCATAGTTTTCTTTGTTATTGTTTTGTGGGTTAAACTGCCCCAGTAATGTCACAGAAATGGATGGTGCTATTAAGATGCAGCTGAATCGTATAGGTTGGTAAATAATGGGATATAGCCTGGAGTAAAGACAAGGTAGATGGATGCCCCCAAATATTGCAGATCAAGCCACTGAACTTCTAGCTGTGTTGACCCCAGCCAGGCTGCATCCTGGAAATAAAAGAACATGTTTTTAGATGCTGTAAAAGGTAGTGTTCACCACTATATATTCAAATTGGCTAAACCTAGACAGGATTCTTTTAGACTAGATTGTTATGTGGTGCTTCACAGCCTGCTACACATTTCCAAAAGGATAAACTCCACAATTTTTCTCTTACGCGAACAGTTCTAACGATTTTCGTTTTCGGATGGGAAAAATCAGATCTAAAAGATCAGAAACGATAAACAGCAAGTCAAACAAAAAAAGGCCTTGTCTGAGGAAAGCCAGATGATCGTTCATCCTGATTTTCTTATAGTTTGTATCAAGCCTTACATACATAAACTGTCAAGAAAATATCTTTGGCATACTGTTATGCCTTGTACACACGATCGGAATTACGTTGGAATTTTCCGTCGGAATTCCGTTCAAGCTGTCTTGCATACACACTGTCAGACCAAATTCCGACTGTCCAAAACGCAGTGTCGTAAAATACTACGACAAGCCGAGAAAAATGAATTTCAATGCTTCCGAAAATGCGTTGACTTGATTCTGAGCATGCGTGTTTTTTTCTCCATCGGAGTTCCACACAGACGAAGAAATAAAACATGTTCTATATCTGAACTCCAGCGGAATAAAGTCAGAAGGGGCCCACACACGGTCAGAATATCAGATGAAAAAATTCCATCTGACATTTTTCATCGGAAATTCCGATCGTGTCTACAAGGCATAAGTCACTCACAATGTGGAGAGTTTAGCAAAACACCATGGTACATGTGGGCTCCCAAATGGAAGTGCAACTTTAATTTACGACAATGAAGTAATAAAGTATGCAAATGGCATTGAGGATCCCCATTTCTTTAAATGAGTACAGGCTTTTGAAACCTCCATTATTGTGAGTTATTGGAGTTAAAATGTGTTACTAAAATTTGCGTTATGCTTTAGGGCCAATTCACACTATCTGCAGTGACAGACGTTTTGCCGCATGTTAAAATGTCTGTTACCGCAGGGACACACATGAAACTATGGTTTCCTGTGTCTTTATCACACTGCAGTGAAGCCTAGAGCTGCAGCTTGCTACAATAATATACAGACATACTGCATTTTATTGCATCGTAACAGCCTGAATCGCACTGCAATGTCAGGGAGTGACACCCAACAGTACAGCGAATAGAGTGTATGTTTTGTACAGTTAAAATAGTAAGCTTGATACGGATATGTGCTGTATGTTTTATTCTTTTGACACCACAAAACCTTTTTTTCTTTATCGTACATCACGGGACACAGAGAAGCATAGTAATTACTATGTGGGTTATAGAGTACCTTCAGGTGATGGACACTGGCACGCCCTTAAGGCAGGAAGTTCCCTCCCCTATATAACCCCTCCCATACCGGGAGTACCTCAGTTTTTTCGCCAGTGTCTAAGGTGTTGGTCACGAGTGAACATGTGCTCCAAGGAGCTCCACTGGAGGGATCCATACTGGATGTAAAAAGCCTCCATAAATCCGGATCCGTCCAAAGCGCTTCATAGCCAAAGTGGACGGTACCCGGGCCCCGGTTGAGAAGAACGGGGTTTTGCCTGTAATGCTCCTCATTTGAGGTCTGGATCCTGATTATTCAGTACTTTGGTCAATTTCCTAATACCAAAAGTTTACTGACAGGATGCGATATGGGTCCAGGTGTGTGGTGTTCCTGTCCATGGACCCCGGTCCCTGAAGGTCTGCAGACTTTGCTCTCCGTGATGGGCGAAGATTGGGCTCTGTGTGTGCAGAGTCCTGCAGCGTTGGATCAGGTAAGTGAAGGTGCTTTAGGACTTGGTCCTGAAAGTATCCTTTTTTTTTTGAGCCATTATGCTTGCCTAAGCTATCTGTCTGTGCCTCTCTAAAAACATTGTCCTGAGTGCTGTGGGAGGAGGGGTGTCTATGCTCAGTCAGTTAGCCCCTCCTGTGCAGGTTTAGCAGAGTAAGGTTGTCCAAAAGTTTTGGCCACAGTTTTTCTTACCTGGTCCTCACATGGTAGCTGTGGTGGCTCCAACCTCGTGCACAGGCGCGCCTGCGTCTCTTGCGCGCGACATAGTATGTGTCATAAGCGCACGCGCGCAATCACACAAATTTACTGGCTGCAGCGGTGCGCACGCGTGTGCGCGACGTGCATGGGGCTGTAGAGGCGCGTGCGGCAACATGTGCGCGCGTGCGGCTACGTGTGCGCGCGCAGCCTCGTGATGCACGCTCAGGCAGCGGCGCGTGCGTGCGCATGCGCGCAAGGGGTTCATCTCAGCTGTTCTCTGAGACTTGAGATTACAGGACAGAGCAGGTCAGGTGACTTGCACCTAGTCCATAAATGCTCAAGTCCACTTCACCCATCCTGGCTGACGGTGGACACAGAGAGTACTTATGCACAAACTTTCAGTATTAGTGCTGGTTGTTGGACAGTGACACTTGCTTAAGGCGCATAGTGGGCTCTGCACCTTGCCGACCATCAAATAGCAGCGTCAGTGCTGGTCTATAGGTCCGCAAGTAGTTGCACCTGTTGTGAGTAACTCAGCTTTATTATGGCTAAAGGCTCAGGGACTAGAAGTACAAAGAGATCTAAGGGATCGCCATCAGGCTCAGAGGATCTCGGGCATGCTCCTGCGGCTAGTTCCTCTCCTAATAAGTTGGAGGAGGCCCAGGGTGAACCATCAGGGCTGTCAGGTGCCTCATCTGCCCTTGTCCCGCCTGCTCCAGTTTTTGTGACACAGGAGGCTTTGGCCTCAGCCATGGGTGGTCTGGAGCAGAGATTAGCGACCTTGATTGCATCCTCTCTCTCAAGAGAAAAACGCACAAGGTCTCCCTCTCCCTCTGCAGAGTTCCTCAGCACGAAACAACTATCCTCAGAAGAGGTTGATTTACCCTCTGGGGACCAGGCAGACGGTCATTCAGAGGTCTCGGACTCTGAGGATTCCACCCTGGGGGAACCATTTTCGGCGTCTCAGTCCGAGAAATTGTGGATCCAGTCCCTCACGGAGATGGTCCGTTCGGCCTTCAAGTTGCCCCTTTTAGAGCCAGCATCAAGTTCAGTCTCTTCTTTAGGCTCTTTAAAAGCTCCTCAAGCTAACTTTTCCTTCCCGGTTCATCCCCTACTGGAAGGACTTATCTACAAGGATTGGGAACATCCAGATAGATTTTTTCTTCCTCCTAAGAAGTTTTCGGTTTTATACCCAATGGGGGAACAATTCACTAAAAAGTGGGGTATCCCCACAGTGGACGCAGCCGTGTCCTGCGTAAACAAAACCTTGACCTGTCCAGTGGACAACGTTCAGGTATTTAAAGACCCGACAGACAAGAGATTAGAGACGCTGTTAAAGACTTCGTTTTCTACAGCTAGAGGGGTAGTCCAGCCTGCTATTGCAGCTATTGGTGTTTGCCAAGCCTTAAAAGACCAATTGAAAGGGGTCTGGAAGGATATCCCAGTTCATGTTGCTGGCTTAAGTGATTTTCTAAACAGAAGTGTGATTTTTTTAAACACAAGTGGGAAGAGTTAAAAAACAGGAGTTTGCTTTTAACTGTTTCTGCTTGCAAGTGTCATTTTTTTCTCTGACACTTTTTAAACAGGTTTTTATTTCTCTCTGCTAAGGAAAGTGTTTAATTGTGATCAGGTTTTTTTTTTTTCTCTGCTAATCAGTGGGGAGTGTTTAATTGTAAACAGGTGAAGAGGTGAAGAGGTGAGTATAAAAGTCTCAGTCTGAACTCCCATAAGGAGCTGGCTCCCAGTTCATGTTGCTGGCTTAAGTGATTTTCTAAACAGAAGTGTGATTTTTAAACACAAGTGGGAAGAGTTAAAAAACAGGAGTTGAAAACAGAGGTTAAGACAGGAGTCTTCTAAACTGTAAGTAACATCTTAAACTTCCTACAAGTAATTATATTGTAACTGGGAAATGTGTGCTAGCAGGGTTGAAGGTTTTGCTCAGTGCACAGTGTGTCACATGTATACAAAATTGGTGCAACAGCTCCAGGATGGATACCGCTGTGACAGATGTGAGCAGGTTGCCCTTCTGGAAGCTCGCATTAGAGATCTGGAGGAACAAGTTGCAACACTGGGCAGAAAGGACAACCTTGAAAGGGGTCCTCTGCTCGCTGAGCAGGTGGTCAGTAGGGTTAATGTGGAGGGTGGAGGGGCAAGTCAGGATTATCAGATAGGAAGATGGGTTAATGTAGTTAGAGGGAGTGGAAGGGGCTTGCAGACAAGGAAGGCCAATCCTGTGTTTGTGCATCAAAACAAATTTGCCAAGTTGGGTGAAGATGTGGAGGTGGCTAACACAGAGGTGGCAGCCCTAGATGTTACTGCTACCCCTAACAGCCGGGAGAGCAACCCATCTAGTAGAAGTGGTGAGGGGAGTGCAGGTAGGCCTAGACAGTTGGTGGTAATAGGGGATTCTATAATCAGAAGGACTGATAGAATAATTTGTCGCCAGGATCGCCTCAACCGAATGGTTTGCTGTCTCCCTGGTGCCAGGGTTCGGCATGTGGTGGACCGGGTGGATAAATTACTGGGAGGGGCTGGGCATGACCCAGCTGTCTTGGTCCATGTTGGAACCAATGACAGTATACATGGAAGGTGGAGGCTCCTTAAGAATCAATTTAAAGAACTAGGCTGCAAGATGAAGGGAAGGACCTCCAAGGTGATATTCTCTGAAATATTGCCTGTGCCATGCGCAACACAGGAAAGGCAGGGGGAGATTAGAGAGCTGAATGCATGGCTAAAGACCTGGTGTAGGAAGGAGGGATTTGGGTTTCTAGAGCACTGGGATGACTTTTCATTGGGGTGCAACCTATATGCTAAAGATGGTTTGCACTTGAATGGAAGGGGGTCTGCTGTGCTGGGGGAGAGGTTTAGGGGAATGCTGGAGGAGTATTTAAACTAGACTTGAGGGGGGAGGGTGAACGTGAATTACATCGGGCACACAGGTCAGTTAGGGGTCAGACATTAATGGAGAGTGGAATGGGGATAGATGGAGGTGGGGTTATGGCAGGTGACAAGAAAGTTCCCATGTTGCAAACAGCCATTGGAAATTATAGTGCCATTTGCACTACTAAAAATTATATGAATCATATGAAAAACGCCAGCGAAAAATGTAACAATACATTTAAGTGTTTGTTCACCAATGCCAGAAGCCTTCCAAGCAAAACAGGTGAGTTGGAAGCTCTGGTGCATGAGGAGAGCTATGATGTAATCGGTATTGCTGAAACTTGGCTTCAATCCTCACATGACTGGGCTATTAATATTCCTGGCTATGCTCTCTTTCGGAAAGACAGGGTAAAAAGGAAAGGTGGAGGGGTCTGTCTCTATGTGAGAAGTGACCTCAAAGCAAGCGTGAAAGAGGACCTGGTTGATGGAGAGTGTGATGAAGTTGAAGCATTATGGGTGGAACTGCATACAGATGTGCGTAGTTCTAAGCTAATCATTGGAGTTTGTTATAGACCACCCAATGTTAATGAGGAGGTGGAGACTCAGCTCCTTGCACAGATGGAAAGGGCTGCAAGGGCAGGGACGGTGATAATAATGGGGGATTTTAACTACCCAGAAATTGACTGGAATAATGGAATTTCTGGGACAGTTAAAGGACAAAAATTTAAAAACCTATTGCAGGACAATTTTATGGTCCAGTTTATTGAGGCCCCAACTAGGAATGATGCTCTGTTGGACCTGGTAATCTCAAACCATGCAGAGCTCATTACTAATGTTCAGATAAAGGAACACCTGGGTAGCAGTGATCATAACATGATTTCGTTTAATGTAAACTATAAGCAAGAAATGAATGAACGAATGAATGAATGAATGAATGAATGAATGAATGAAGAACTTGTATAGCGCAGCACATGCGAAATAAATCGCCTCTGGGCGAAATACATACAGGAAAGATAAAAACACTTAATTTCAAGAGAGCAAATTTTCAAAGCATGAGGACTGCTCTCCAGGGCTTGGACTGGGAGGGAATATTGGCACCGATGAACACAGAACAGAAATGGGAATTCTTCAAAAAGACTCTTTGGAACCTCACTGCAAAGTATATTCCCATGGGCAATAAGTTTAAAAGGCTACAGATAAAACCTATGTGGCTCACGGTTAAAGTTAAAAAAGCTATAAACAATAAGAAAATAGCTTTTAAAAAATATAAAAATGAAGGAACACTAGTGTCGTTTAAATGTTACAAAGAATATAATAGAATATGTAAAAAGGAAATCAAGGATGCAAAAATTCAAAATGAACGACAGATTGCAAAAGATAGTAGGACAAACCCCAAAAAATTCTTTAAATATATTAATAGTAAAAAGGTCAAGTCTGAGCATGTAGGCCCTTTACAAAATAATCTAGAGTGGGTGACTGAGGACATAGAGAAGGCAAATGTATTAAATGCTTTCTTCAGCTCTGTGTATACAATGGAGAATGGGGGAGCTCATGTCGATATAGGGGGTGGGAGTGACACAGCCCCAAATCCACAATGGCTCAAAAGTGATATGGTCCAGAAATATTTAGACAGAATAAAGGTGGATAAAGCACCTGGACCAGATGGCATCCACCCACGGATCCTAAAAGAATTAAGCTCTGAAATTTCAAAGCCACTGTATCTAATATTTAGGGACTCATTAATGACAGGAATAGTACCACTGGATTGGCATAAAGCCAATGTGGTGCCCATATTTAAAAAGGGAACAAAGTCTTTACCTAGTAACTATAGACCTGTTAGTTTAACTTCTATAGTTGGAAAGATACTGGAACGTTTAATAAAAGACCACATGGATGAGTTCTTGCTGGAAACAAACTATTTAAGCAGCAGACAGCATGGATTCATGAAGGACAGAAGTTGTCAGACAAACCTGATTTCCTTTTATGAAGAGGTAAGTAAAACCCTGGACAGAGGCGTGGCAGTGGACGTGGTATACTTGGATTTTGCAAAAGCGTTCGATACAGTTCCCCACACACGGCTCATGTGTAAGGTAAGGTCTACAGGATTAGATATATCAGTTTGTAAATGGATAGAAAACTGGCTGAAAGACAGAATTCAGAGAGTTGTGGTCAATGATTCTTACTCTGAATGGTCCAAGGTTATCAGCGGTGTACCCCAAGGTTCAGTGTTGGGTCCCTTACTTTTCAATATATTTATAAATGATATTGGGTCTGAGATCAAAAGTAACATTTCTGTTTTTGCAGATGACACCAAGCTATGCAGTGGAATAATGTCCTTACAGGATGTCTCCAATTTACAAGCCGACCTCAATGCTCTGTCTAATTGGGCGACTAAGTGGCAGATGAGGTTTAATGTTGATAAATGTAAAGTTATGCACTTGGGGGCTAAGAATATTCATGCATCATACATGCTAGGGGGAGTACAACTGGGGGGATCTGTAGTGGAGAAGGATCTGGGTGTTTTAGTTGATCATAAGCTCAATAATGGCATGCAATGCCAAGCTGCGGTTTCCAAAGCGAGCAAAGCCCTTTCTTGTATTAAGAGAGGTATGGACTCCAGAGAGAGAGATATCATTTTGCCCCTGTACAAATCATTAGTAAGACCTCATCTGGAATATGCAGTCCAGTTTTGGGCACCAGTTCTCAAAAAGGATATCGGAGAACTGGAGAAAGTGCAGAGAAGGGCAACCAAACTGATAAGAGGCATGGAGGAGCTCAGCTATGAGGAAAGATTAGAGGAACTGAATTTATTCACTCTTGAGAAGAGGAGAATAAGGGGGGATATGATCAACATGTACAAATACATAAGAGGTCCATATAGTGAACTTGGTGTTGAGTTATTCACTTTAAGGTCAACACTGAGGACAAGGGGGCACTCTTTACGTCTGGAGGAAAAGAGATTTCACCTCCAAATACGGAAAGGTTTCTTCACAGTAAGAGCTGTGAAAATGTGGAACAGACTCCCTCCAGAGGTGGTTCTGGCCAGCTCAGTAGATTGCTTTTAAGAGAGGCCTGGATTCTTTCCTAAATGCACATAATATAACTGAGTACTAAGTTTTGTAGGTAAAGTTGATCCGGGGTAAATCCGATTGCCTTTCGGGGGATCAGGAAGGAATTTTTTCCCCTCCGGTAGCAAATTGGATCATCGCTCTGCTGGGGTTTTTTGCCTTCCTCTGGATCAACTGTGGGTATGGAGTTGGGTGTATGGGAGGATGTACTGTGTTTTACTTTGTTTTATTTTTTTTTATTTTTTTATGGTTGAACTGGATGGACTTGTGTCTTTTTTCAACCTGACTAACTATGTAACTATGTAACTATGTAACAGGCTCAGGAATTGGCTGACTTTCCTAAGGCATTATGCTTTGCCATAGATGCTATCAAGGACTCTAAACAACAGTCCTCCCGTCTCACTCTCTCTTTGGTTCATATGCGCAGATTACTCTGGTTAAAGAATTGGTCGGCTGAAACCCCGTGTAAAAAGTTACTGGCAGGCTTTCCCTTTCATGGAGAGCGTTTATTTGGGAAAGATCTGGATGCATACATTCAGAAAATTTCCAGTGGCAAGAGCACACTGCTACCAGTGAAGAAAAGGTTTAAGGGTCCTCCCTCCTTTAAAAAATCCTCCTCTCCGATCCCTAGTGCTTCCGCTACCAGGCAGTTCCGACGGCCTCCCGGTCTGTTTAATGCGGGTGGGAAACCGCAGGGCCAGCCTCATGCTTCCAAAAAGCCTTGGGGCCGTAAACCGTCCAAGCCGGCCTCTAAGTCAGCATTATGAAGGTTCACCCCCACTCAGCAGGGTGGGGGGAAGACTTCAGCTGTTTGCGGAGGCTTGGCAAGGGAGGATCCAAGACAATTGGGTTCTCACTACGGTTTCCGAGGGCTACAAGCTGGAGTTGAGCGAGTTTCCTCCACCTCGCTTCTTGGCCTCAAGCGTCCCGAAACATCCGGGAAAAAGAAGGTCCCTGGCATTGGCCTTGGATCATCTATTATCCCAAGGGGTAATCGAGGAACTGCCACCGGAAGAACAAGGTTTGGGGTTTTATTCAAATCTTTTTACCGTCCCCAAACCAAACGGAGATGTAAGGCCCATTCTGGACCTCAAGGCCTTAAACAAGTTCCTAAAGGTCCAGTCTTTCCGGATGGAATCAATCCGGCCAGTGGTTGCCCCCTTACAAGGAGGAGAGCTTTTGGCGTCCATCGATATAAAGGATGCATACTTACACATTCCCATCTTCCTCAACCATCAGAAGCTGTTGCGCTTCACGGTAAATCAGCGCCACTTTCAGTTCGTGGCCTTGCCTTTTGGTCTGGCCACCGCACCTCGTGTATTCACGAAAGTACTGGCCCCACTCTTAGCCGATCTAAGGTCTCAAGGCATCTCTATAATAGCCTACCTAGACGATCTGTTGTTGGTAGACCGTTCAGTTGCCGGTCTAAACTCAGCAGTGCACAGAACCGTGGAATTCCTAGAATCCATGGGTTGGGTTCTCAACCTAAACAAGTCGGCCTTAGTGCCAGTGCAAAGGCTCGAGTATTTGGGTCTACTCATAGACACAGACCAAAGAAAGATTTTTCTTCCCCAGAGAAAGATCGATGCTTTAAAGGGACTAGTTCAGCTAGTCAAGTCAAGGCGTCTGTCCTCTATTCGCCTTTGTATGCGGCTACTGGGGAAGATGGTAGCCTCTTTCTAGGCCGTCCCATTCGCTCAGTTCCACTCAAGGGGACTTCAACACGCCATCTTGTCTGCCTGGAACAAAAAGGTTCAGGCCTTAGACCTCCCTTTGTCCCTCTCCCGGACAGTTCAGCAGAGCCTTTGTTGGTGGCTGGTTCCCCAGAACTTACTAAGAGGGAAGTCCTTTGTTCCCATCTCTTGGCAGGTTGTGACCACAGATGCCAGTCTTCTGGGCTGGTGTGCAGTCCTGGAGGGCCTGTCTCTCCAGGGAAGGTGGTCAATCCCCGAAAGGTCATTACCTATCAATCTGCTAGAGATTCGGGCAGTCCATCTAGCCCTATCAGCTTGGACGGACAAGTTGAGGGGTCTCCCAGTCAGAATTCAGTCCGACAATGCCACGGCTGTGGCCTACATTAAATCACCAGGGGGGCACAAGGAGTCGTGCAGCCCAAAGAGGTGAATCAAATTCTGACCTGGGCGGAGAAATATGTCCCCTGCATATCTGCGGTTTTTATTCCGGGGATAGACAATTGGCAGGCAGACTACCTAAGCCGCCAACAGTTGCTCCCAGGGGAGTGGACTCTTAACCCCGACATCTTCCAGGCCATTTGTCAGAGGTGGGGAACACCAGATGTGGACCTCTTTGCATCGAGGTTCAATGCGAGGGTTAACAGCTTTCTGTCCCGGACAAGGGATCCACTCGCTTGCGGCACGGATGCGCTGGTGTTTCCATGGGACCAATTCTCCCTGATGTATGCGTTTCCTCCACTGCAATTAGTACCCCGCCTCCTTCGCAGGATAAGGTCGGAAGAGAAACCCGTGATTCTGGTCGCTCCGGCTTGGCCCAGAAGGGCCTGGTACTCAGAGGTCATAAGGATGTCCGTAGGGCGTCCATGGACCCTTCCGCTTCGTCCAGACCTACTGTCTCAGGGGCCGGTATTCCACCCTTCCTTACCGTCTCTGAATTTAACGGTCTGGCTGTTGAGTCCCATATCCTAAAAAGGAGGGGTCTCTCTAAGTCAGTAGTGTCTACTTTAATTAATGCCAGAAAGCCAGCTTCCCGGCTTATTTATTACAGAGTTTGGAAATCTTATGTGGCCTGGTGCGAAACCAGAGGGTGGCACCCCCGGAGGTATCGCATTGGCAGAATTCTAGATTTTCTGCAGATGGGGGCAGACATGAAGTTGGCTCTAAGCACCATTAAGGGCCAGATCTCGGCCTTGTCAATACTGTTTCAAAGGCCACTAGCTACACATTCTCTGGTCAAAACCTTTTTACAGGGTGTGATCCGGGTTAATCCTCCAGTCAAAACCCCCTTGTGTCCATGGGATCTGAATCTGGTTCTTTCTGCCTTGCAGAAGCAACCTTTTGAGCCTTTGGCTCACATTCCATTGGTCCTTCTAACCAGGAAGGTGGTTTTTTTGATAGCCATAACCTCTGCTAGGAGGGTATCGGAGTTGGCGGCCTTATCATGTAGGGAACCATACCTTATTTTCCATAAGGACAGAGTGGTCCTGCGGCCTCACCCGGCGTTCCTTCCGAAAGTTGTTTCTAACTTTCATCTGAATCAGGATCTAGTTCTCCCTTCTTTTTTCTCAGAACCTAGTTCTGCAAGGGAGAAGTCTTTGCACACGCTAGACGTGCGTAGGGCAGTTAAGATCTACCTTAGGGCTACTGCTCAGGTCCGGAAGACGGACATTTTGTTTATCCTGCCAGAAGGTCCCAGATGTGGACAGGCAGCATCAAAATCCGCTATCTCCAAATGGATTAGAAAGGTCATTACTCAAGCCTATGGCTTGAGGGGTAAGGTTCCCCCGTTTAAGGTTAAAGCACATTCCACTAGAGCGGTGGGTACTTCCTGGGCAGTGCATCATCAAGCCTCCATGGCTCGGGTCTGCAAGGCCGCGACGTGGTCGTCTGTCCATACTTTCACAAAGTTTTACCAATTGGACATAAGGAAAAATGAGGAAAGCGTCTTTGGGCGCAGTGTGCTGCAGGCTGCAGTTTGATTCCTCATGTCTGATGGCGCCCGGCTTAATATTTTTTGGGGTCTCCCTCCCCTCATTAGCATTGCTTTGGGACGTCCCACATAGTAATTACTATGCTTCTCTGTGTCCCGTGATGTACGATAAAGAAAATAGGATTTTTATAACAGCTTACCTGTAAAATCCTTTTCTTGGAGTACATCACGGGACACAGAGCTCCCGCCCCTCTAATTGGGGAATTTGGGACACTTATTGCTTGCTACAAAACTGAGGTACTCCCGGTATGGGAGGGGTTATATAGGGGAGGGAACTTCCTGCCTTAAGGGCGTGCCAGTGTCCATCACCTGAAGGTACTCTATAACCCACATAGTAATTACTATGCTTCTCTGTGTCCCGTGATGTACTCCAAGAAAAGGATTTTACAGGTAAGCTGTTATAAAAATCCTATTTTTTCTGAGTAAAAAAAATAAATAAATAGTAAGCTAGTATAAATAAATAAAAAAGGGAGTGCGCTGACTCGCACACCACACTGCCCCATAGGCTAGCCAGCAATGCAAAGTGGCCAGAGTGCTGAATCACTCTGGCTTCTCTGCACTCTTGCAGCTGACAAGTGCGAATTTGCCCTTAGCCCAGGTTCACACTGGGTACGATTTAGTTTGATTTGAGATGCGATTTCACATGTGAAATCGCATCTCAAATCGGCGGCATTTGCCGGCAATGACATCGTCCTCGGTGCGACGCCGCATCTGCACCGATTTCAAAAAGTAGTTCCTGTACTACTTTTTGCGATCTCAGGACGCGATTTACATTGACATCTGTGCAGAACCCTGCACAGATGTCTCCGAAATCGGGACTGCCAGAGGGAGTGAAATCGCGCGAGTTCAGCTGAAATCGCGCGATTTCACTCCCGCAGCCCAGTGTGAACCAGGGCTTAGGGATCATTCTCCTACTTTCAAAAGTTGGTGTATCTGCTGCCAAAACTTTTTGTTTTGTTTTGGATAGGGTAAGAAAGGGTTAGAAACTTGTCAAATTTCTTTGTTTTTTGGGTCCTCCTTGAGGAGATTCCACAATTCTATTTGTCCTGGTGACTTTTTGCCATTCCTTTTTCGAGTTTTCACCAGAACAGAGAGTTATGGGAAATCTTACAGTGAGAATACTTTTTTTCTGTTGACAGCACACATGCACACGTGCACCATTGCCAGTCTCAATAATTAAATCTCTATGAAGGTAGAATAGAATAGTGTAACCTCTGCAAATACAGATTTTTTTTATTTTTTAATAGTCATTTTATATTTTGTAGGATTTCATGGCTCTGGCAGTGCTGTCTGGAGTTACTGTATATAGCTCCTTATAATACCTACTGTTTTCTAGTTGGGCTTGCTGTGTTTTTGGAGCACATTGCAGTAGCATTTCAAATTTAGTGTAACTTTTGTAATTTTTTTTTTCTAGTTTCCTGCAGCTTTTGAATTTAATGAACTTTTCCTCGTCACCATTCTTGACCACCTCTACAGCTGCTTGTTTGGTACATTCTTGTATAACAGTGAGCAACAGAAAGTGAAAGAGGTATGTAAAAATGTTTTTTATATAGATATTAGCTTGCTTGCTATTAAACTGCTATTTAACTTTATGTAATCATAGTGTTATGTTGTTCTAATTTACTGGTCTAAAGTGATACATTCAACTGTGAAGTGGTTGCCTGCAAAACAAAATCTATGCCTGGTACCGATTAGAGAATTTCCAAATCTATAGAAAAGGCTTAATACTGAATAAACGTTCACAAAATCGGCCACATAAAAGCACACTGTGCATAAATAATTTTAATGCACGCATGGCCAGTGGTAGAGTTTTACACTATGGGGAGAACATCATATTAGCAGATCCAGGACCCATCTCACCTGCTGCTGGCTTGTCAAGTTAACTCGTTTTTGGGCTTTGTCTATTATATTAGTTATCGCATAATATTTATGGCAAATTGAAATTATGTTTATACTCGAGAAAATTGTTTAAATCTAGTAATAATTTTACAAAGCGTGCATCACTAGGTGCATGAAGAATACCTTCAGTATTGTAGTAAAGCACTGATTGGACCCTTAACTATCCTAGGAAATTGAGTTTCTGATTAGAGTTGGCGTTTTCATAAAATATATCTGCCTCCTGACAGCACGCTGTCCTAGTGATAGGTCTCTTTCGCTATACTACAAAAAGTTGGAGTGTTTTTTGGGGTTCATAAGTAGCACTGATGCAATTTTTATGTCAACTATGTAGCATTACTGTTGGATTAAAGCAGTTTCTCATTGCAGGTATTTTTTAATCTGTGCTTTCTCTTCACTTGAAGAAGTCTAGTGCAATATGGCTAAGCTAGCTACAGCGAGTTTAGTGCTATGCTATAAAACAGGAGTCCGATGGACAGCATTCACACATCCAGTTCTTTGGTGAAGTCCATTCAAAGAATATCTTAAATGTACGCAATCTGGATTTTCATAGACCCTGGGTTTTAGGCTGCTAACTTTACAGTGAGGGAAAGAAGTATTTGATCCCTTACTGATTGTACGTTTGCCCACTGACAAAGAAATGATCAGTCTATAATTTTAATGGTAGGTTTATTTTAACAGTGAGAGACATAACAACAACAAAAATATCCAGAATAACACATTTCAAATAAGGTATAAATTGATTTGCATTTTAATGAATGAAATAAGTATTTAACCTCTCTTCAAAACATGACTTGGTACTTGGTGGCAAAAGCCCTTGTTGGCAATCAGAGGTCAGATGTTTCTAGTAGTTGGCCACCAGGTTTGCACACATCTCGGGGGATTTTGTCCCACTCCTCTTTGCAGATCCTCTCCAAGTCATTAAGGTTTTGAGGCTGACGTTTGGTAACTCGAACCTTGAGCTCCCTCTCCACATATTTTCTATGGGATTAAGGGCTAGACACTGGCTAGGCCACTCCAGGACCCTAATGTGCTTCTTCTTAAGCCACTCTTTTGTTGCCCTGGCCATGTGTTTTGGGTATTTTTTCATGCTGGAATACCCATTCACAATTCATTTTCGATGCAGTAAAGCATGCTTGTTATACTCACTGTGGAAAATAAAGGGGTTAATTCTCCAAATTGTGTAAAAAGGCTGGTTGATTCTGTCTTCTCTGATCCTCCAATTATTTTACTCTTCCCCAGTCTATCTCCTGATAGTACAGAGCCCTAGGAGGCACTCTGCACATTCTCAGTTTGGTGTGTATTGCAAGAGTTGTTTTTTTTTTGGGAGGGTGCATGTGATCAGCACAGGGCCAATCGGCACTGTCCAGCCAGGGTCAGGGTTTATGCAGCCTCATAGAACAGTCAGAGGAGAATGAAAACTCCTCTACAAGCATCATTAACCAGTGCTGGGCCAGACAGTGTTAGAAGTCACAAGACTGCTATATACTGCTGATGACAAAAGGGTAATTAGTTTGTTTGCTTGTTTACTAAAATAATTGCATTTCCATGTTCTGTGTACTGTGGGAGACCAGATATAGTGAATGCAGGGTTTATTAACACTTTAATACAATCTGAACCTTGAAGGTTGTGCTTGGCCATGTTTTTATCAATGACCCATACTAAGCTAGTTGATGTGTACTCCTAGCTAGTGGTTCCTACTTTCTGCATGGCCATTTTTACAGCCGTAATAGGGACTCATCCAGAAAGTCCTCACCACATAAGGCTTGTGTGGCCTGCATTTAAATCACATTTGCTTGATTTGATGAAATCTACTATGTAAATCATTGTGTTTGCCACAAGATGGAGCTCAAGTATTTACTTCAGTTTCTGAGCATTGATGCAGATTCATTAATATTCTTCCCACCTTCTCTGTTCATAATGTGTCCAGAATATCGGCTGTTAAAGACAGACCTGCTTTCAGCTGCGCCAAGAAGAAATGCTCATATTGCGGTTACTGCCCATTGCTGTGTATTCAGTTTTAGATTTATTGGATGAAGTGTCTTAATTTATCATTTTCACCTTCTTTTACACAAAGCCTTTTACCATTAGAGAAAATGTATTTCAGTGTTAATTAATGTGTCCATTTTGTCCTTTGTTCCTCCTGCATTGTTTCATTATGAAAATATTCATTGCTGTCTGGCTCAGTAGGTAGAATTGCTGCCTTATTGTTGATGACCTGAATTGACTTTCCACCAGAACGCGTTGGCCGTTGCAGTTTCCTCCCGCCCTGTCATTCAGCGATACTGTTTCTGTAGGCAGGAGATGTATAAATAAAGAAAGGGGCTTCCAGTGAATTCTTTGCCTAGCACTAGTGTGCATTGTGTTTTTTGACCCCACATGTAGTCCATTTGAGACTCCTTGTACAGGTCTTAATTGTGTTCAAGCTACAGATCAACCTGTGTTGGTTGGTGACTGTTTAGGGATGTGAGAAAATTGTAGAAGATTCTTCAGTTTGACCACTTGCCACCCAGGCCAATTCTGACACTTCCCTTCTACATGTAAACATATTTTTTTTTGCTAAAAAAAATATTTAGAACCCCCAAACTATTTTTTTTATTTTTTTTTATCAGACTCTAGGAATAAAATGGTGGCCGTTGCAACTTTTATCTTGCATGGTATTTGCGCAGCAATTTTTCAAATGCGTGTTTTTTTTTGTTATTTTGGAAAAGCAAAACAATTTCCTGCATTTATAAAAAACGAAAAAATTAATTAGCATAATGTGAAAGATGATGTTTTGCTGAGTAAAAAAAAAACAACACTTCATGCTTTAAAATTGCACACACATGTGGAATGGTGCCAAACTTCAGTATTTAAAAATCCCCATAGGCGACGCTTTAAACATTTTTATAGGTTGAATGTTTAGAGACTTGTTACTCTCGCTCTAACATTTGTGGGGATACTTCACATGTGTGGTTTGAGCCCTGTTTATATATGTGGGCGCAACCTACGTTTGCGTTCACTTCTGCGAGCGAGCACACGGGGCACTTTACATTTTTTTATTGTTTATTTTACTTTTATTTCTTTCTCGTACATCACGGGACACAGAGCAGCATATTCATTACTATATGGGTTATATGGAGTACCTTCAGGTGTGGACACTGGCAATCTCAAACAGGAAGTCCCCTCCCTATATAACCCCCCTCCCATAGAGGAAGTACTTCAGTTTTTTCGCCAGTGTCTTAGGTGTTGGTCACGGAATAGCTTTGCCTCCACATCCTTGGGATTAAGGCGGGCTAACCGGATCTGTCCAAGGAGCCTCAGTGCCAAAGTGGACAGTACCCGGGCCCCAAACCGTGGGGTTTTGCCTATAATGCTCCTCTCTAGAGGGCTGGACCCTGGGCCCAGGACTTGGAGTTTTTTCTAAACCAAAAGATCCTGTTTGCCAGGGTGCTGTATAGGTCCAGGACAGTCGGTTCCTTCCAGGACCCCAGTGCCTGAAGGTCTACTACGCTACCCACGGAGATGGGAGAAGATTGGACCGTTTTTGCTATGCAAACGTCCTGCGGCATGGAGCAGGTAAGAGGGGAGCCTGCGGGACTTGGTTCGACAGCAGGCTCTCCAGGGGAGATCTTAAGGGGGGTAGCCTGAGTATGCTCTGCGTTGGCACCATGGTCACTATGTCTGATGGACAGGATGGCCTGAAATGTTCCCCCCATCACTTGATCCCCCCTACCTATCTATGTATGTTTGCTAGCTACCTGCTGCTCGCCGGTTGAAGGTCTTTTTAAAAAAAAAAAAAAAAAAAAAGATCTGTCTCTAGGCTAAAGGGACTCCTTAGGGGCCTGTTTTAAGCCTTACCTAGCCGGGATTCAAATCTGCCGCCTGATGCGTCCTCCAGCCTGCATTCCTGGGCTCCAGAGTGCGTCTCCTCCTGGGCTCTCCTCCCCCGACAGTCGCGCGCTCATGCATATAGAAAATTTTTCGCGCCGTTCGGGAAGGGGGGGGGGGCGGGGAGCGTGAATGCAGTGTAGAGTGGGCGTGCCTTCAATTGCTGTTATACACAGCAGGCGCGATCTTAGCTCAGATCAAAGCTGAGCTGGAAGAGAGAGGACGCAGAGCTGGCAGCACAGTGACTCCCGGTGGCGAGAAAGGGGTAGTACATGCTGGAGTCAGCTCCAATGCTTTTTGTTAAGCCAAAAATCCCCTTGGCAACAGGTTGAATGCTGGCAAACATGTTGGGGGTGGGGCTGTATGTTGTGAAAAACAATAATATTATAAAGGAAAACATACTGAGCCCCACCGTTTTTGGGCATTAGTGATCCTATTGTCCCCTAAACCTTATTTTTTGTACTCCTGGCTATAACAGTCTGTTGTTGTAAGCGGAGTCCCTCGGTTTTGTATTATGGCTTCCAAAGGTTCAGGATCAAAACACAAAAAAAAAAAAAAAAGGGCAAAGACAAAGGGGTTCCTCCTCTGGTTCTGATGATATGCCAATACTTTCCCCACAGGTTATTCCTATAGGGGTCACCTTGGATAAGCCATTAAGGGGCTCTGGTGCTGAGGCTGGCCCAGATCGGCCCAACCCTGTGTTATCACAGAGGAGATGCTAGCCGTCACCCTAGGGGGGCTAGAGAAAAAAGTTAACAGCTATGATCGCTGGCTCTATTTCTGGCAAGAAGCGGACTAGATCCCCATCGCCAAAAGGTGTATCCTCGGATGCTGAGATTCTCTCTCCGGAGGAATTAGAATTTCAGGAGGATCGCTTGGACCAGAACCTAGAGGAAGGATCTACCACTGAGGAATCGTTTTTAGCCTCCCAGACGGAGAGTCTGTGGGTCCAGTCTTTGACAGACATGGTCCGCTCGGCATTTAATTTGCCATTTCCAGAGCCTCAGGTTCCTGCGGTATCCTCTTTGGGTTCTTTTAAAGCGCCTTTAAACAACGCAGCTTTTCCGGTCCATCCTCTGTTAGAGGAATTGGTTTTTCCAGGATTGGGACGACCGGGCAGAACTTTTTCTGCCGCCTAAAGCCTACGGCCACATCACCCTGAAAGCGCCCGATCTCGTCTGATCTCGGAGGCTAAGCAGGGTCGGGCCTGGTTAGTGCCTGGATGGGAGACCGCCTGGAAGGTTTTCTGTTAGTTACCCTATGGAAGAGAAATTTTTCTAAAAAATGGGCGCTCCCAACTGTGGACGCAGCCATCTCATGTGTGAATAAATCATTAACTGGCCCGGGGGAAAACATACAAATGTTTAAGGTCCCGGTCGATAAACGTTTAGAGACACGTTTTCAAGCATCCTTTGCTACGGCAGGAGCAGTGGTACAGCCAGCAGTGGCTGCAATTGGAGTTTGTCAGGCGTTAAAGGACCAGACAAAACAGATGCTTAAAGACATCCCTGCCCAATAGGCAGAGGAGTTATTGGATATTCCCAGAGCTCTGTGCTTTGCGGTAGAGGCTATAAAAGACTCCATCCAGCAGGCGTCTCGTTTGTCACTATTTTTAGTGCATATGAGAAGGCTCTTATGCTTGAAGAACTGGGCGGCCGAGCCCCATGCAAAAGACTACTGGCAGGTTTTTCCCTTCCATGGAAAGATCTGGATAAATACATTCAGACTGTTCAAGTGGCAAAAGTACCCTTTTACCAGTCAAAAGTAGTTCCGGGGTCCTGTGTTTAAAAGGCAGTTCCCCCCTGTTCCGGGGCCCTCAAATTCCAGGCAGTATCGGGCCTCCTGCGCGATCAAACTTTTAACAATGGATCGCAAGGACAGGCCTCTGGGGGCAAGAGGCCATGGTATCGATCCCCGACAGGGGGGGTCCGATCATCTGTGGCCACAGGCTACAGATTAGAATTTCTAAAGTTTCCTCCACAAGGAAGGCCTCAATGCGGGCGGCATTGGATCATCTGCTGTACCAGGGCATAATGGTAGAGGTACCAGCCCAAGAACAGGGGCTAGGTTTCTATTCCAATCTGTTTGTCATACCAAAGCCCATCGGCGATGTCAGACCAATTTTGGACCTAAAAGGTTTAAATGCTTACCTAAGGGTTCGCTCTTTCTGGATGGAATCCGTTCGGTCAGCAGCCGCCACACTCCAGAAGGACGACTTTCTGGCTTCTATAGACATAAAGGATGGTTACCTTCATGTACCAATCTTTCAGCCACATCAAAGATTTTTTACGCTTCACAGTGATACAGCGTCACTTCCAATTCGTGGCGCTCCCCGTTGGGCTGGCTACGGCCCCCGGGTATTCACGAAGGTCCTAGCTCCAATTCTAGTCAATCTAAGGATCCAAGGGGTCTTGGTCCTAGTATACCTGGACGACCTCTTAATCATAGATCACTCGCTTCCTTGGCTGGAATGCGCAGTAGCCCTCATGGTTCAGTACCTCGAGAGGTTCGGCAGGGTCCTAAACCGGGGAAAAATCAGCATTTCAACCTACAAAGCAGTTGGAATATCTCGGCATGAGATTAGACACAGAACAGCAAAAGGGGTGTTCCTGCCCCTGGTAAAGGTCGAGGCTATCAAAAAAAAAAAAAAAAAATTGATTCAGTTGGTTCTAAGCAAAAGAGAACCAACTATTCGCCTATGTATGCGATTACTAGGCAAACTAATGGCCATGTTCTAGGCGATACCGCACGCTTCCACACTCGCGTCCTACAGAAGCGAGGCGCTGTGGCTTAGTTGGTGAAAGTACCTGTCTAGTAAACTGGAGATCCTGAGTTCAGATCTCAGCAGTGCCTGCCGTGGCGTCCTTCCAAACAATTCTAGCAGCTTGGAGCAAGGGAGCAAAGGCCTTGGAGTTTCCTGTGACGCCGTCATTAAAGGTCCGGCAGAGTCTATGCTGGTGGTTAAACCCTCAGAACCTTCTGAAGGGGAGTCTTTCTGCCCAGTGGTCTGGAAGGCTAGAGAGCGGTCTTGAACGAGTTCACTCGCCAAGGAACTTGGGCAGAGGCGGAGAGGCAGCTGCCCATCAATATCTGGGAGATCGGAGCGGCTCGGCTAGCCCTCCTGGCATAGACATCCAGATTACAGGGGTCCTCGGTGAGAATTCATTCAGACAATGCCACAGCGGTGGCATATATGTGAACCACCAAGGGGGAACCAAGAGTCAAGTCACTCAGAGAGAGATGAGCTTGGTTTTTCGGTGGGCAGAGGTTTATGTACCCTGCATATCGGCGATATTCATTCCCGGGGTGGACAACCTGCAGGCGTACTTCCTAAGTCGCCAAACCCTGTCGCCGGGGGAGTGGTCTCTGCATCCACAGGTCTTTCAGACAATCTGCCAGAAGTGGGGAGTGCCAGACGTGGACGTCATGGCATCAGGATTCAACAAGAAGCTAGACAGGTTCATGTCTCGAACGAGGGACCCTATGGCCTGCGGAACCGGTGCGTTGGTTTGCCCTTGGCATCAATCATAACTTCTATATGCATTTCCCCCGCTGCAGTTACTACCCCGCCTGTTGCGCAGGATCATAGCACAGGCCGGTTATCCTGGTAGCCCCAGCTTGGTACCGGAGGGCATGGTACTCACTAGTCCTGAAATTGGCAGCGGGAGGCCCTTGGACTCTTCCTCTATGGCCAGACCTACTCTCACAAGGCCCGATCCTCCACCCTGCATTACGGCGTCTAAATTTGACGGCCTGGCAGCTGAATCCCTGATTCTCAGGGGTAGAGGTCTGTCTAGGCAGGTAATCCCTACCCTCATTAAGGCTAGAAAGCCGGCCTCCAGGGTAATTTGTTACAGGGTTTGGAGGGCCTACGTAGGCTGGTGTGAGTCTAAGAGATGGTTTTCCCGCAAGTATACCATTGATAGAGTATTACGTTTTCTCCAGCTAGGAGTGGATAAAGGCCTGGCATTAAGCACGATCTAGGGACAGATTTCAGCCTTATCAGTGTGGTTTCAGAGGCCGCTGGCCGCCCACTCGCTGGTTAAGACCTTCATACAGGGAGTCTTACGTGTTAATCCTCCAGTCAAATCACCACTTTGTCCATGGGACTTAAATCTTGTTCTGTCAACTCTACAGAAACAACCCTTTGAGCCGTTGGCTGAGGTACCTTTGGTTTTACTGACTAGAAAGTCGGTATTTCTGATCGCCATAGTTTCGGCCAGGAGAGTATCGGAATTGGCAGCCTTATCTTGTAAGGAACCATATCTCATTTTTATAGGGCGGTTTTCCGTCCTCATCCTTCCTTTCTACCAAAGGTTATATCCAGTTCCACCTGAACCAGGATGTGGTACTTCCATCCTTCTTTCCAAAACCCACCTCTAGAAAGGAGGGGTTGCTGCATACTTTGGATATTGTCAGGGCCATAAAGGCCTATCTTAAAGCTACAGAGAAGGTTCGGAAAACAGATGTGGTGTTCGTTTTACCGGAGGAGCCCAAGATGGGTCAGGCAGCGGCTAGATCCACCATCGCAAGATGGATTAAACAATTAATCATTCAGGCCTGCGGTTTGAAGAGGTTGCCTCCTCCTTTGTCGGTAAAGGCCCATTCTACCAGAGCCATGGGCACCTCCTGGGCAGCACATCATCAAGATCTCTATGGCTCAAATATGCAAGGCAGCAACGTGGTCGTCAGTCCACACGTTTACAAAATTTTTTATCAATTGGACGTAAGAAGGAAGGCGGATACAGCCTTTGGGCAGGCAGTACTGCAGGCCGCGATTCAAGCTCCTCAGGATCTGAGGGGGCTCCCTTGATTTAGATTTCAGATTTACATTCTTGACTAAGTTGGATTTATTATTATTTGAGTATACCTCTAAATTAAATCCTTTTTTGGAAGATGTCTCCCTCCCCTCATTAAAGCACTGCTTTCGGACATCCCATATAGTAATGAATATGCTGCTCTGTGTCCCGTGATGTACGAGAAAGAAAAAGAGATTTTTTAATACAGCTTACCTGTAAAATCTTTTTCTTGGAGTACATCACGGGACACAGAGCTCCCACTCCTCTTTTTGGGGAACATTTTTGGGAGGCATACTGCTTGCTACAAAACTGAGGTACTTCCTCTATGGGAGGGGGTTATATAGGGAGGGGACTTCCTGTTTGAGATTGCCAGTGTCCACACCTGAAGGTACTCCATATAACCCATATAGTAATGAATATGCTGCTCTGTGTCCCGTGATGTACTCCAAGAAAAAGATTTTACAGGTAAGCTGTATTAAAAAATCTATTTTTTTCTATTTTAACACTTCTTTTTTTTTTTGTAATCACTTTTATTCCTATTGCAAGGAATGTAAATATCCCTTGGAATAGGAATAGGACAGGTCCTTGCAGCAAGATCTGGGGTCTAAAAGTCCCCACATTTCGTCTCCAGGCTGGGAAGCCTGGGGGAAAAATAAAAACGTTTTTGGCTTCCCAGCCGAGGCAACTGAATGAATGTTTTCAAAAGCAGAGGGTGCACCTGAAATCTCAAGGGATACTCTGTAGGAAGCTCATAAAGTGTATATAAGGGGAGCTAAGAAGTATAGCAGCATGGAAAAAAAGGAAAAGAAGATTACCAACTTAAAAAAATAGATAAATGAGCTGGAGGGGTATCCCAGATAGGTTAAAGCTAAAAAAAAAAAAAGCTGGGAGAACTAATGGAGCAGGAGAAAAAAGGAGCTTTTCATATAGTCGAAAAAGAAATACATCAGTGGGGTAAAACAATTGGGGAAATGGTTAGCCAGGGCAATAAGGGAAAACAAATTCATCCTTTTATACCTAAAATTAAAAACAATAAAGGAGAAATAGTGCATTCATCCCCTGAAATAGCAGAGGTTTTCCATGGATATTACAGCCAGCTGTATAATGTCACACAAAAGGAAGAGAATAGGGGGAGTAAGGAAGAAGCCCAAGAGTACCTAATAGGGCCTGGATCTCCCAGTGATTCCCAAAGAGGAGCTGAAGACGCTGGAAACTCCAATTACTCAGAAAGAAGTACTTAAAGCAATTAAAGATATGGCCACGGGGAAGAGTCAGGGCCCTGACGGGTACTAAATTATGTACTATAAAAGGTTTCAAAAATCTCTGATCCCTAAACTATGCGACTATTTTAACGCATTAGCGGAATGAGAGAACCCACAGGAAGAGGCACTGATGGCGTACATAACCTTAATTCTGAAGGAGAGCAAGGATCCAATGCCTCGGTTAGTTGCAGACCGATATCATTATTAAATACTGATATAAAAATGTTTGAAAAAATAATAGCGGGAAGACTCGAAACACTATTACCACAATGGATACATAGTGACCAGGTCGGGTTTATCACAGGGAGGGAGGGGAAACATAACGCCCTTAAGTCCCTCTCCTTAATACATGAGGCAAGGGAGAGTGGGGCCCCAGTCGTACTTCTGTCGGTAGATGCCGAAAAAGGCTTTTGACAGAGTCTGACTGGGGCTTCATGCTGGGAACATTGGGACATTTGGGAATTGGAGAGAAGATGATGCGATGGATATCTGCATTCTATTTCCATCCTACAGCTAAAATTAGAATACATGGTACCTATTCTTCTACCATAGAATTATTTAATGGCACAAGACAGGGCTGCCCTCTGTCTTCAATGTTATTTGTCCTAGCACTAGAACCTTTGTTAGCTGTAATTAGGAAAAATAGGGATATGAAAGGAGTCGGAGTAGGGTATAAGGTGGCCCTAGGACTATACCAATGCTATTAAAGCAGGGGTGGGGAACCTTTTTTCTGCCAATGGCCATTTGGATTTTTGTAACATCGTTCGGGGGCCGTACAAAATGATCAACTTAAAAATTATCCTATTATATTTGGTCAAACATTTGGTCAAAAAATGCATGCCAGACGTATAAGTTTTTGTGTCATGGTAGATACAAAAACACAATCCCCACAATGCGATTCCCCCAATCCCCAAAACACAATCTGCAGTCCCTCACCCCCCAAAAAGCACAATGCAATCCATTACCTCAATCCCTGGTTCCGGTGCCGTTGGGCTCTGTGGTGCCGCTGAATATAGCAAAGTCTGAGATTTTAAGTATAAATATCTCAAAAGACGAGCAGTGGGCAATCCAACCTGCTTTCCCCTTTGCTTGGTGTAAAAAGGAACTAGGATACTTGGGGGTAAACTGACAGCATCTTTGGAGTCCTTATTTGAGGCGAATTGCATACTAAATAAAGTAAAAGATCAACTCATCAATCTAAGATGTAAACCTCTGTCTTAGCTAGGGAGGATAAATGCTTTAAAAATTATTAAAGTGGGGAAAGGATGGGTGGAAATTAAAAAAGCACAAAGTAAAGTAGACTTAGGGAAGAGTGTGTGGATTCCACAACAGTATTGTGAACTGTCAGAAAACACAAACCCATTAACTAAACATTTGTTTAGGGTATGGGATTGACTGGGTAAAGTAAATCACTGGCAACACAATTCACAGTTAATTTCTTTTAGACACAAACTACTTTAAACCTGGAAAAGATGAACACATATATTTTATTAGATGGTCAAAAAAAGAGAAAATGTTATTACATGATGTGATGATAGGAAATATGATATGCACATTCACAGAGTTAACACAGAAATGGGGTAGTAGATTATTAGATAGATGGAGATACGCACAAATACAACATTTTGCACAGACTCTCCCCCAGCCACTGCGGGGAAAGGGGGACATGAATTCAATGGAGAAGTTGCTCTCCTACCCACGGAGTCTGGAACAGTGTGTCTAAAATCTTTGATATATTGATAGACGAAATAGGACCTAAATACCCCCCTGTATTTGAGTAAATGGGAGGAAGACATAGGAATAAGATCTTAAAGATAGCCTGCTGGGTCTCACTCATTTTCATAGCTGTTTAAACACACTTCTTGATTACTTCTGTCTTCCTGGACAGAGGAACGAGTTTACCAGTTGATCTCATTAGTTGATCTCATTAGCACACACCTGCATCATCTACCCTCATCTGGTCAATGCCTTCCTGTGTCATGACCTAAAGTCCAGGAAATAAGGCAGAATTAATGTAGCAGTGTGTTTAAACTATGAAAAGAGAGAGTTAAGTCTGTGTAGAAGTAATGGAAAGCTGTTTTATTTTTGCAAAATAAGTAAATGATATATATAAAATATTCTATAAAAAAAAAATTATTTATTGCTACATTTCCTAACTTGGTTTAATAAAATACATTTTTGGTTGGTGCACTAGTGATGTGGTTTTATAGATTCTTTTAAGCCCGCCTCTCTAGTAAGAATACTGAAGCTGGCCATACACATGGTATCAAATTCTGGCCAAATCACCCAAAATTCATTCTGTGAGTGGCTCTGTGGACACTAGCCAGCTTGATATTTGAAATCAACTTTGTTCAAAGGAGCCAGACTGATTCCTTGGCTGAATAGCGCCCTGATCCAGTCAGATGAGGGCACTGTTTGGGCACTCTGATAGCGTTGAGTGCTGGCTGTTAGAATACATTAGCCAGGCCTGCAGATCCTTCCAACCACTTGTTTAGCATTGGACAAGGTAATCAAGTGGACTAATGTCCATTAAAATGATATAATGAAGTGCAATTTAACCTCAAAAATGTTAAAGGAGCCAGGCGGGGAAAAATTCTTGGCTGAATAGCGCCTGCACTATTTTGGCATTCTGATAGCCATGCCAGCCCTGCAGATTCTTTTATCCACCTGTTTAACGTGGATTGGGTAATCAAGTGAAGCAATTTCCATCTAAAGCTGGTATAATAAATTGAAATATAACCTAAAAATGGAATGAATCTACAACTTTTATGTCTCAAGCCCCGTACACACCACTGGTTTTCTCGGCAGGAAAACAGCCGAGAATCCACATGGGAAAATAGAGAGCCCTGCTCTCTATTTTCTCGTCGGGTTTCCCGGCAGAGTGTTTCCTGCCGAGAAAACCGGTTGTCTGTATGCTTACCTGTCCCAGGTAAGCCTGCACATGCTCGATAAGCGTTTGACCCATGAGCGGTAGCATACAAGTTTAGTATGGGGTGTAGCAAGATGGCGGCGACTGCATTGAATGTGACGAGCGCCGGCTTGTCGTAGTCGATGACGTCGCCGCGTTCTTGTAATACAAAAGAACGGCGGTTCTTTTGAATGGCCGTCTGTATGCACCGCTTTACAAGGCAAGCTTGCTAGTAATCCCGTCAGGAAAACCAAAGTTTTTTTTCCCTGATGGGATTCCCAGCCGTGTATATAGGGCCTAACCGTTTGCATTCCATACTGGTCCTAGCATAGCTAAATTCCTCCAACTGAGGTTCATAATGTCTTGGTGTTTAGATCGCATGAACATGAAATTATACATTGAAAGCAGGGCTTTTTTCAGGGGGAACTTGGGGGAACTCCGTTCCACCACCTCTGGCTCAGACCCTTTGGTGCCTGCTCACCACAATCACTTGTAAATCACATACAGATGGAAAAATCCATCAGATCGTTTTCATCAGACTAACCTATCATGTGTACAGGGCATAACACTGCCCCCCCACCCCCCCAGACTGACAATGCTTCTGTCCAAATGTGCTTTCTGTGCTCCTTCACCCAGCGTGGGGGCACTCTAATACAGGAGGCCTGTTATTGGCCACATCATCAGGGGGAAAGGCCTAAAAAAGAAAACAAATGCAGCCACCTCCTCTAATGGCTAGTAAATTGCAGTATATTACATTTTTGGTTTTGGGTTTAATACTGCTTAAAGTACAAATGTAAGGTGATAATCTGTATGTGTGGTGTTGGTTTCTGTGTTTACAAGTGACAGCTCTGCACTCTGTGTGTAAGCCCCCTGAACTCTGCACTCTGTATGTAATGCAATCCTGTTATGTAATGCCCCTTGAAGACCCTTCTACTGTTTGTGAATTCTGAACGGGGTCGTGGTTGAGTTCCTGCACCTATTTTCTGAGAAAAAAAATTCTGATTGAAAGTATACAAAGATCAGCATTGTCTTCCTTTTGTACCATTTACTAGCGTTTCAATTCAATGCATCTTTATTGAACCTTTTAAAGGGACTTTTCACAGTGTGTAAAAATTCAGTTTATTGATACTGACTTTGACCACCACAGATTTTGCCTGCTACTCTTTCAGATTAATACTGCTTTCTGATAGTTTGGACCCAATGCCAGGTCTCAAATGCAGCACACATTTCTTATATTGCAGCTTACCAATTCTTCGATGTGCTGCCTGCATTTGTGTGTCCTTTTTTTTTTCATCTGGTGGTCTGACCAATAAGTCTGTTGTTTTTAAAATAACAAGCTCTTTTTGCAGTTACAGGGATGAGACAAACCATTTAACAATGGCATGGGTGCTTTCAATGATTAGCTTTTTATCCCAAAAGGAAATAAGCTGTTTGCTGTAACCTTATTTTGGTTAGAGTTTGTCTTCTAATTGTTAAGTCCTGTTCACAAGTAAGCAATTCCATATAGCTTGCAAAGCGTGCTGTGTGTTTGGTTTCCATTCACCCTGAATGACACCCCAAACACTGTGTGATTCTTGCAGCAAAACAGACAAAATTTGATCCCTGAGCGTCTTTGCTATGACAGATACACATCATTTGTCTATTGCATCCAATGCTACGTACACACGATATGTTAGTCTGATGAAAACGGTCTGATGGACCGTTTTCATCAGACCAAACCGATCGTCTGTGGGCCCCATCGGTTATTTATCCATAGGTTAAAAAAATGGGTACTTGTTTTAAAATTATCTGATGGATAAAACACCTATACAAAAAAAAACGATTGTCTGTAGGTAGGTCCATCGGTTAAAAATCCATGCATGCTCAGAATCAAGTCGACGCATGCCTAGAAGCATTGAACTTATTTTTTTTTCCAGCACGTCGCGTTTTACGTCCCCGCGTTCTGACACGATCGTTTTTTTAACTGATGGTGTGTAGGCACGACTGACCATCAGTCAGCTTCATCAGATATCTGATGGAAAAATCCATCAGACCGTTTTCATCAGACTAACCTATCATGTGTACAGGGCATAACACTGCCCCTCCACCCCCCCAGACTGTCGATGCTTTTGTCCAAATGTGCTTTCTGTGCTCCTTCACCCAGCGTGGGGGCACTCTAATACAGGAGGCCTGTTATTGGCCACATCATCATGGGGGAAAGCCTAAAAAAGAAAACAAATGCAGCCACCTCCTCGAATGGCTAGTAAGTTGCAGTATATTACATTTTTGGTTTTGGGTTTAATACTGCTTAAAGTACAAATGTAAGGTGATAATCTGTATGTGTGGTGTTGGGAAAGCTCTACATTACAGAAGATAGAGTGCAGTTTTCATCTATCCTTGCTGTTAATTCCGTTATCTTTTGTTCTGGGTTCAAATGCAAATGTTTGTGTATTTGTGGCATAATGTAAATTAACAATCTTCTTCTCCTCTAGGAAGTGCAAACAAAGACTATATCTTTATGGTCCTATATTAATAGCCACATTGATGAATTTACCAATCCTTTTTATGTGAATTATGAGCACCATGTGTTGTATCCAGTTGCCAGTATGAGCCACTTGGAACTCTGGGTAAACTATTACATAAGATGGAACCCTCGCACCAGACCTCAGGTATGTAAAGCTTTAGTTTGCTTTTTATCTCTTGTTTCTTGTTTTGAATATAATTAGTCATTGGGTATACTACTTGTAGCAGACCAAAGCCCAGAAGCCAGTGTGCCTAAAATTATTACATCCGCTCTGCAGCTTTCCAGAGCTCTCCACTGTCATATGGTTTTCTGGCTCCTTGTGTGATGATCCCACCGCTGCCACCAAATGTGATGATTGCTCAACCTTAGCCTGCACAGAAATTTTCCAGGTCACAGGGACAAGAGTGTAAGCACCAGCAGACTGCCAGTAATCATCAGTGCGGCATGTCAACTAAGCGGTTAAAGGTGTTGTAAAGGTTTGTTTGTTTATTTTCTAAATAGGTTCCTTTAATTAGTGCGTTGTTGGTTCACTTACCTTTTCTTTTGATTGCCCTTCTAAATGTTTTCTTTCTTTGTCTGAATTTCTCACTTCCTGTTCCTCCTCTGTAAGCTGTTCTGGCTGACTAACCCCCAGCCAGAACAGCTCAGATGTTGGGGGCAAGCTTACTGGGGAGAAACAGGAAGTGAGAAATTCAGACAAAAAAAAACATTTAGAAGGGAAATCGAAGGAAAAGGTAAGTGAACCAACAATGCACTAGCTTAAAGGAACCCATTAAGAAAATAAACTAACCTTTTACAACCCCTTTAACCTTGTACCCACATGGTAGCTGTTATAATGTATTTTTAACAGCTTTAGGATTTTAAAGCCAACTCCAGGAATTTAAAATAATTCACTCTTACGGTGCTCCCACTGTTCAAGGGTAAATACTTATGTCAAGGGGTTCATAAATAGAATGCAAAATCGTACCTTATTCCTTGCTCCAGCAGGGTCCAGCACATTGACTGCTCCCCTGCAGCCTGCTATGTAAGCTGCGACCAACTTCGGTCTCACTCCAGCCTCTTCCGTATGCAATACAGGGTTAATGTCCTGTACTGTATGTGATGATGTAGAGGCACTGCCTACAGACTAGAGCTTCAGGCAGAGGAAAGTTTTGGAGCCAGCCATATGTAAGGTAAGTAACCATGCCAGTACAGTGCATCTAGAAAGTATTCACAGCGCTTAACTTTTTCCACATTTTGTTATGTTACAGCCTTATTCCAAAAATGTATTAAATTTAATATTTTCCCCCCAATATCTTCACTCCATATGGTCCTCCACATTTGTCCTGCCTCTTCGTCCCCCTCCATATCCCCTGTTCCCATTCCCTCCCTCTCCCTCCTTATTCCCACTCCCTCTCCCCCCTTATTCCCACTCCCTTTCCCCCCTTATTCCCACTCCCTTTCCCCCCTTATTCCCACTCCCTTTCCCCCCCTTGTTCCCACTCCCTTTCCCCCCCTTGTTCCCACTCCCTTTCCCCCCTTGTTCCCACTCCCTCTCCCCCCTTGTTCCCACTCCCTCTCCCCCCTTGTTCCCACTTCTTCTCCCCCCTTGTTCCCACTTCCTCTCCCCCCTTGTTCCCACTTCCTCTCCCCCCTTGTTCCCACTTCCTCTCCCCCCTTGTTCCCACTTCCTCTCCCCCCTTGTTCCCACTCCCTCTCCCCCCCTTCTTCCCACTCCCTCTCCCCCTTCTTCCCTCTCCCCCCCTTCTTCCCACTCCCTCTCCCCCCCTTATTTCCACTCCCTCTCCCCCCTTGTTCCCACTCCCTCTCCCCCTTGTTCCCACTCCCTCTCCCCCTTGTTCCCACTCCCTCTCCCCCTTGTTCCCACTCCCTCTCCCCCCTTGTTCCCACTCCCTCTCCCCCCTTGTTCCCACTCCCTCTCCCCCCTTGTTCCCACTCCCTCTCCCCCCTTGTTCCCACTCTATCTCCCCCCCTTGTTCCCACTCTATCTCCCCCCCTTGTTCCCACTCTATCTCCCCCCCTTGTTCCCACTCTATCTCCCCCCCTTGTTCCCACTCTATCTCCCCCCTTGTTCCCACTCTATCTCCCCCCCTTGTTCCCACTCTATCTCCCCCTTCTTCCCACTCCCCCCTTCCCTCTCCCCCCCTTCTTCCCTCTCCCCCCTTCTTCCCTCTCCCCCTCTTCTTCCCTCTCCCCCCCTTCTTCCCTCTCCCTCTCCCCCCTTATTTCCACTCCCTCTCCCCCTTGTTCCCACTCCCTCTCCCCCTTGTTCCCACTCCTTCTCCCCCCTTGTTCCCACTCCCTCTCCCCCCTTGTTCCCACTCCCTCTCCCCCCTTGTTCCCACTCCCTCTCCCCCCTTGTTCACACTCCCTCTCCCCCCTTGTTCACACTCCCTCTCCCCCCTTGTTCACACTCCCTCTCCCCCCTTGTTCCCACTCCCTCTCCCCCCTTCTTCCCACTCCCTCTCCCCCCCCTTCTTCCCACTCCCTCTCCCTCTTATTTCCACTCCCTCCCCCCCCCCTTCTTCCCACTCCCTCTCCCCCCTTGTTCCCACTCCCTCTCCCTTCCCCTTCCCCTTCTACCTCCCTTCCTCTTATCCATCTATTTGCAATCTCTGTGTGTATATGATTGTGTGTATATGTATATGTGTATATATATATATCTTGAGTTAATGAAATTCTGCTGTCCTCTTCCTTCGTCCCGGTTTTCTCAGTACAGTATAAAAAGTGAAATATTCATTAAGGCTAGGTTCTCACTATTGTGTCTAAATCCTACGCGTTCCCACAGCCAAAATGCACTGCTCCTTAGCAGACCCGTGAGATGCCATTATTTCTTAATGGCACTCTTATGCATTTGAAATTGCAGGGCATTTTGGGTGCAGAAAACCAAACGGCAACTTGCTTCTGTACACCTGCTCTACGTGTGCGTTTTGCAAAAAAGGGTTGGGGCCTTTTCCCTGCATTTCCCTCAGGTACAACAAGCCCATTCAAATGAATGGACTGCTGTTCCCTCCCAAACACGGCATGCAGGACCCGCAGTAGTGTGAACCCAGCCTAACAGTGGCCATAAAAGAGAGGTGCGACTTGTTTTCCAGAGGATGATTTTCCTTCTAACCCTTAGGCCTCGTACACACGAGGGGATATGTCCGCTGAAAACGGTCCGATGGACCGTTTCAGCAGACATCTCCGCTCGTGTGTATGGGCTAGCGGACAGATTTCTCCACCCGACAGATTTCAAAGCATGCTTTGAAATCCATCCGGTGGAATCTGTCCGCCCGACATGTCTGCTGGTTAGTACACTTACCAGCAGACATGTCGTCCCCCACCGCCGCCGCCAAATGGATTCGGCGCATGCGCGGAAGTGTTTAACTTCCTGGTGCGGTGACGTGGCGGCGTCAACGTCACCGCCGCGTCACCGCGCCGTCCGGCGGCGGGGAATTTGATCCGATGGTGTGTACACGCCATCGGATCAAACTCCCGATCGGACATATCCGATGGAAATGGTCCGCGGACCGTTTTCATCGGATATGTCCGATCGTGTGTACGAGGCCTTAGACCTTGTGAACATTGATGCTTACCTGCAACTGTGTGTTGAAACTTAAAATTGTCATCGTTTTCCAGCATCCAGGGGGCTCCAAGTGCCACGTTTTGTGTAAACACAGATGATTTTTGCATTGGCATATACCCACGTGTACAACATTTCTCCCTGGATGGAGAAGCCATTGTCATTTACCTGAGCACAGCTGTGTTCAGTCATTCACTTGTATTGGTGGCTGCATGCATCTCTCCAGGCATCGGAAAGGTGCCAGAGATTTTATGCCTTGGCACACACAAGCTGCTGCTAAGTGTTTGTATGCATAAGGCCTTACATCCACCACACTCTGTACATTATGTGATCCACTCTGCTAGACTGTCTTCTCAATTAACGGAGAAGATTAGAGAGCCAATCTTTCCCATCCTGGGGGATCTCCTTTGAGGGCATCAGTTGTTGCTAGCAACACCCAAGTGGTCTATATTGCTTGCGTAAAGAACTCTCACAGTCTATGTTGTGACATAGCAGCAAGTCAGATTTATACCTTCACTATATTAACAAAATTAATGAGATGCCTGCCTCTGTTCGCACTTGAAATTGAATGGCATCCCAGTCTTAGTCTGTAGGGTTAAATATTGAGTTGGCTCACCCTTTGCAGCTATAACGGCTTTGACTCTTCTGGGAAGCTCATGTGTGAAGTCAGGCACTGATGTGGACAAGAAGGCATGTATCGTAGTGTCCACTCTAATTAATCCCGGAGGTGATCTATCAGGTTGATATCAGGACTCTGTGCAGGCCAGTCAGGTTCCTCCACCCCAAACTCGCTCATCCATGTCTTTTATGGACCTGGTTTGTGCTCTGTGCGCAGTCATGTTGGAACAGGAAGGGGCCATCCCCAAACTGTTCCCACAAAATTGGGAGCATGAAATTGTCCAAAAAGTCTTGGTATGCTGACGTCTTAAGATTTTCCTTCACTGGAACTAAATGGCCAAGCCCAACCCCTGACAAACAACCCCACATCATAATCCCTCCTCCACTAAATGATTTGGACCAGTGCACAAAGCAAGGTCCATAAAGACATGGATGAGCGAGTTTGGGGAGGAGGAACTTGACTGGCCTGCACAGAGCCTTGACCTCAAGCTGTTGGAACACCTTTAAGATGAATTGGAGCCGAGACTGGGAGACAGGCCTTCTTGTCCAGCATCAGTACCTGACCTCACTAATGTGCTTCTGGAAGAATAGTCAAACATTCCCATAGACGCACTCATGAACCTTGTGAACAGCCTTCCCAGAAGAGTTGAAGTGGTTATAGCTGAAAAAGGTGAGCCAACTCAATATTGAACCCTAATGACTAAGACTGGGATGCCATTTAATTTCATGTGCGAATCGGGTGTCTCAAAACTTTTGGTAATAGTGTAGGTTTATATCTGACTGGCTGCTATGTCACAACATAGACTGTGAAAGTTCTTTATTCAAGTAATATGGACCACTTGGGTGTTGCTAGCAATGACATAGATGCCCTCAAAGGAGATCCCCCAGGATGCCATTAAAGTTCATGTGTGTGTGTAAAGTCAGGGGTCCCAATACTTTTGGTAATATAGTATATATTGGCAACTGACATTTGGAAAATGCAAGTTTTGCATTTCATCCTACCTGACAGAACCCATACCCCTACTTTACCAGGGCCTCATCATAAAAGATTCTCGAATAACCGTTTGTCTGTAGTGTGATTAGACATTTACATTCCTGGTTTTCAGAAATCTGACCCAGCTATTTATATACACCAATGTGCTTAAATTGCAGCAGGTTGGTCATTTATGGTATAAAATGGCTGCGTTTGGAACCACAGTTCTGTAGTTATAAAGTACAGTGGAAAACGGTTTAAGAGTAACTTGGTTTGAGAGCGTTTTGATTTGCTAGCAACTTTTTTTTTTTTAAATCTGACTCGGTTTGCACGTGTTAACTTACAAGAGGAGCTGAATTCAAGCTAAATAGGTCTGCAGTACCTCATTTGGCCTTAGGTACAGAGGCGCAGGAGACGAGAAAAGCCCAACATTGGCCTGCAGTACCTCATTTGGCCTGAGGTACAGAGGCCCAGAAGCCGAGCAGAGCCGAAAATAGGCCTGCGGTACCTCATTTGGCCTGAGGTACAGAGGCGCAGGAGACGAGAAAAGCCCAACATTGGCCTGCAGTACCTCATTTGGCCTGAGGTACAGGGGTCGCATAAGCCGAGCAGAGCCGAAAATAGACCTGCAGTACCTAATTTGGCCTGAGGTACAAGGGCACAGGAGACGAGAAAAGCCAAACATTGGTCTGCAGTACCTCATTTGGCCTGAGGTACAAGGGCGCAGAAGCCAAGCAGAGCCGAAAATAGGCCTGCGGTACCTCATTTTACGTGGGGTACAGGGGCGCAGGAGACGAGAAAAGCCAAACATTGGCCTGCAGGACCTAATTTGGCCTGAGGTACGGGGGCGCAGAAGCTGAGCAGAGACGAAAATAGACCTGTGGTACCTCATTTGGCCTGAGGTACAGGGGAGCAGGAAACGAGCCAAAGTGTCCTCTGGCCTTTTCGGACCTTTTCGGCAATCTCTGGCGCCCCCCACCTCTCGCATTTGGTATTGCATCCCATTGAAGTCAATGCGGAACAAATTATTTTAGTTTCCATTGACTTCAAAGGGAAAACTTGCTTTGATATGCAAGTACTTTGGATTACAAGCATACTCCTGGAACGGACTATGTTCGTAATCCGAGTTTCAACTGTATTCATCAGTCTGTCTGTCATGACCCTACAGAGACCTGTATGATGGCTTTAATTTTTATGACTAAGTGGCACCTTCATTTCTTTTCTTTAGATTAAAATATAAAAAAAAATACATATGTCACTTGGATTTGACGTGGAGATCTGCAGATTACTGGTGGGAAATGCTAATTGTCACCATTATAAATCATTGTAGCCCTGCTTTTCTAATGGCTTAATAGTACCTTTCACTGCAAGTGCATTTAATTGGCAAGGCCTTTTTTTTTTTTTTTAGCCAGTTAAATAGTGTTGTTATTATGGAGAGAAGCAAAAAAATCTAGCTGAACCACAGAAAAAAACGGAATCATTTTGAGTCTTGAAGGAAATGTGTTTTAGCAGATAAATGAGAATAAATGGCAGCGTGATGTGGCTGAAATCACACAGCAGCATTAAAGCACATTGGCTTTCCTATCAAGACTCCCTGTTGCAAGTGGAGATAAAAAAAACAGACTCATTCAGCAAGAACAAATAGATTCATCACTTAACAGTTTTCAAGGTAATGCGCGTCCTTGAGTGAATAATGCTCAGTACATTATACAGCCAGACACACGCTTTGTAAATAAGAGTAGCCTTTGTTAAGGAACCTTGTAAAACATCGCTCCTGCCCCCAGTCTGCAGATTCAACGCAGGAATCTGTTTTATCACTCTTCCCATACATACCACCTTTTTAAGACTGATTGGTGTTTGTGTGAAGGCATTTTCTGCTAGGTGTCTGATAAACTTCTAAAAAATCCAGCTTTCCCTTCATTTTACCACATATCGTTTATAAGCATGCACACAGAGATTACAATGCCATTTAACCACAGGAAACAAAAGAAAACATGGATTCTTCCCATAAGCTCATGTGTTTTATTCAGATCTCTATCTCATGGTAAAAATGGATTTTAATTCTCTGGTTTATGTTATCTTCGGTCTAGTGTTATATGAACAGCGGTTAAATGGCTTTTGGAGTTCCCTGCATGCACTGCTTCTCTCTTGAGGCTGCTGGGAACTGCAGTGTGTGAGACCTGCAATGACAATCAGATTAATATACCTTCCCAGAGCCATTATTGCACACTTTTGGCAGCCTACAAAACATGAAAAGGGTTGGGGAGGGCACAACACAGTATGAACATTATATATGGTATGCGCCTAAAAAGGCATTGTAAGGGAAAAAATGGGCAGCAATAGTCTTCCTGTTTCTATGACGCCCTATGCTCCCAATTGCCACACCACTGACCTGGCAGTCAAGGACACATCTTGTGATGCTGAACAGGAAGGATGTCAAACTGGACATCCTCCGCATTATGGTTGCCCTCAATGAGCTGGTTGTGTCTGTAAGACTATATCACTTTATCCAGGGCTTTTTCTCTTAGAGCAGGCATCACTAAATGGCTGACCGCGGTCCAAAAACAGCCGCAGGGCAATCCTGTCCTTACCGAGGCTCCGCCACTTAGCAGCCTGGGTATCCTCTCCCGACTGAAGCTTCTTTCTCCTGCTGCCGCTACAGCAGGGGTGTCAAACTGGCGGCCCTCCAGCTGTTCCGAAACTACAAGTCCCTTCATGCCTCTGCCTGTGGGAGTCATGCTTGTAACTGTTAGCCTTGCAATGCCTCATGGGACTTGTAGTTTTGCAACAGCTGGAGGGCCGCCAGTTTGACACCCCTGCGCTACAGCATTCATCCATAGCAGGTAGAAAACAGAAGGTATGCCATATCCGGACAGAGGGCGGGACATGCTTTTCAAGTTAAAGTGCATGTTCACCTTTTACAAAATATCTGTAAGGTGAATTAACAACGGACCCTGTCCCCATCCCCCTGGACCCGCTAACCTGGAGTCCAGAAATGACCCCCACAACTTTCTCTCCTCTTCGCTGATCGTGACAGGAAGGGGTACGCGGGTTCTGATTGCCGGCGACGACCAATTAGAATGCTCCAAAATGTACCTCCTGATGAGGTACATTTTGGAGATTATTCTGAGTGGATCTCTAAGTCCCGGATCGGTGAGGCAGCGACCCGGTATGTTAGTGCAAGGGATCGCCGTGTTTGGGAGGGGGAGGGGGTCCTGTGTAAGTTCACCTTACAGATTTTTCTGTAAAAGTGAACGTACCCTTTAACAAGCTGTGGATTTATTGCTGCGATGCAGGGCAGTCCTAGCAACCAATCACCTGCCGTTAACATGAAAAGTATATCACACCCTCTGTCTGGACCTGCCGTGCCTTCTGCCTTCTAGCTGCTATGTAAGGTAGTATTGGAAAGGTTGGAGGAGAATTGCAAGTAAGGAAGGTGGGCTGTGATGGGGACCAGTATATAAAAAAAGGGGGGGGGGTGGACGTTGTGAAGGGGACTTGGTTACAAGGAAAAGGGAGGCTGTGAATGGGACTGAGATGAAAGTAAAAGGGACTGGGGTCAAAGGAAGAAAGGTTGTGAGGTAGATTGGGGTGCCAGAAAGGTGGGTTGTGAAGGGGACTGTGGTCCAAGTAAGAGGGGGGAGCTAAAATGCAGCTAAAGGGGGTCTTCAAAGGGGTTTGGGTCCTAGGAAAGGGGGTAGGGATGAAGTATAAGCTCCGGCGTGTTCGCACAGTCCAGCTCATCCTTAGTAAAGATACGGGGGGGCTGTAAAGGGGACTGAGATGCAAGTAAGGGGGGGGCTGTAAAGGAGACTAAGGTGCTAGGAAGGGGGGCTGTGAAGAGGACTAGGATAAAATGGGGGGTTGTAAAAGGGACTGGGGTGCTAGGAAGGAGGGCTGTGAAGGGGAATGGGATTCAAGATAGGGGAGGGGCTGTGAAGGGGACCGGGATGCAAGTAAAAAGGGGCTGTAAAAAGACTTGTTTGTAAAGAGGGGGACTGGGAACCAAGGATGAGGCTATGAAGAGGACTGTGATGCAAGTAGGAGGAGTGCTGTGAAAAGAGAACTGAGATGCTAGGGAGGGGGGGGTGCAACAGGTAAATGGGGTGCAAGGAAGGGGGGGCTATGAAAGGGACTGGGATGCAAGCAAAGGGTGGCTGATGTAAAGGGTGGAGGTCTCTGGTGTAAGATGGAGGTGCTGTGATGTGAAGGGGGAGAGAGGCCTGTGATGTAAATTGAGCTTTTAATGGCCGGACCTCCGTGAATTTTAATTCAATACCCCTGTCTTAGAGAAAAGGTGCAGGAACTTAACCATGACACCCGAACCCCACCCTTACGGAACAGCATCACATTGTGGTTGTGGCCAAATTGTAGGGGCAATAAATTCCAGGAGTGTGCAGAGTTCGGAGTTCAGGGATGCACTGTGCACAGAGTGCAATGTTTGCTATGCACAGTGTGTGGGGTCCACACCCCACCTAAATGACTAGTAGCAATATTTACCCAAATAATGTCTACATTATAGAGCAATCTGTACCCAAAGAAAAAACGTGTCCACAACATGGCATCATAATGCTGATTACAGGAAATCACAGTTCACACCCCCCAACCAGTGGTATCTAAGAAAAGTCAGAGGATATGCTGATCACATAACCTGAATGTCAGAATCTCTAGAATATTATAGGGTTAATGTTTTATTCCAGTGCAGCATGCTGAGTAGTTAAACAAGTTTTTTTTTTAAAGTTAAGCACAGAGCAGAAAGTATTAGAATGTCTGTCTTTTTTTTTTATCTCTAGAAAATAGCTGGATGGTGTGGAACACTGGGTTTTGTATTGCAATGGGTGTTTCAGATCCAATGCAAAACAATATAGAGGGTTTTTGTCTTTTTAGCCATGCTTTACACTGTAAGATTCTTCTTGTTCAGCCCATGCGGATCTATCGATTGTCCACACCCTCCCATCAGTGCTAAACCGGAATCTTAAGTGTCACAGCTATTGTATTCTGGGAGCTGGCACCCACAGCGGTCAGAATGCCTGAACAGTGATTGCACGTGATTGGATGCCAGCCAAAATTCACTCCATATATTACTATCTTTAGGCAGCTCTCGAATGTTAGCCAAGACCCCTCCCTATTAGCTCAGTTTTAGACTTGGTATTCGGGAAGGAAAATGCCAGAAACTGAACATGAGTGCAGAATGGATTTTATTCAGAATATTGTCACATAAAAATCGAATGCATTTACGGAGTTCAGAGGATCCTCTTCAGAATTTGGTAAAGAGATTGAAGCCTATTCTGGTCTATTAAGATTGGAGTGATCCTCTTCAGATGTCTTTTTGCTTTTCTGTTTCAAACCCTTTTTTCACGTGTCGTTCTTTCTTTTTGTGTATTCATTAAGGGGATCCATCCTGTTTGTCTCAGTGATCATTGTCACCAGCACAGAAAGTTTAAATGTACGGTAACCATTATCAAAATGGCATAGAGAAATTTTTTCCCAAAGGGTAATACCTGGTCTGGTATTCTGCTCTTATTCATCTAAAATATACTCTCATTCACTCTTTTCCCTAGAGCAGGAGTCTCCAAACTATGGCCCTCCAGGTGTTCAGGAACTACAATTCCCATCATGCCTAGTCATGTCTACGAATGTCAGAGTTTTACAAAGCCTCATGGGAAGTGTAGTTCCACAGCAGCTGGAGGGCCGTAGTTTGGAGATCCCTGCCCTAGAGGGAGTGAAGGAGTATCCTCTAAAGACCAAACTGCATTAAAAACCCAACAGAGGTTCTAGCCCTTACCTTTTGTCTATTAAAGTTTTCAGTTGACATTTTATGCAAGCTTCAGCGTTGAGTCAATCTTTTGCAAAAAATTTAAATAAATGCATTTACAGGAATAAAATCGTACATTTATTTATATATATATACACACACACACACACTTATGAGCCTTGAAAGTGTTGCAACCATGATCAGTGGATGGTGGGTGTAATGCACAGACTCCTTCCTGCAGTTGATGGTCAGGACCTGTGACCCATGTGTTCCATTGATAATTACGAGTGCCTTTGCCGTAGTGCAGTGTTTCTCAACTCCAGTCCTCAAGGCCCCCCAACAGGTCAGGTTTTCAGGATTTCCATTATTTTGCACAGGTGATTTGATCAGTTTCACTGCCTTAGTAATTCCCACAGCCATTTCATCTGAGGGAAATCCTGAAAACATGACCTGTTGGGGGAGCGCGAGGACTGGAGTTGAGAAACACTGCCGTAGTGGCAAAGGGGACTTGTATTTATTTGTAGTTTATTCACAAAGCTTTGTAAATGAAAAAAAAAAATTACAGGAACTGATAGGGAGAAGAACCCTGCCAATGGTGCAGCCTGGCACCACGTTACACCCTAAATGTAGGTGTAACAGTGAGAAACGTGGAGTTGGCCTTTAACGGCTTGGGTAAAGTTAAATGTCTACATTTTCTTTTCTCTTTAAAAGAGAAGTGGTTCCCGGTCTTGTAAAAAAACAAGCATAGTGATCACGTGATTGAGAAGCTGCCTCTGCCACCTGGTGTTACCATGTAATTATAGGGCCTGTCTACTGTTCAGGTCTTACTGATATGGACAGATTTCTCCTGTGATCTTTGTTTGTCCATAGTACTGCTATAAGTATTTTGGGTAGCCTAATGTTAAAGAGGAACTCTACCCTACCTACCTAAAACCAACTATGATCTCCCTAATGGTAGTTCCTGTATGATAAAAAAAAAAATGCTAACTAGTCTAGGGTTCCTGGTTGTTTCCTTTTTTTTTCCCCACATGCTTGCTTGCTGTGAGATCCCCCTTGCATGTGCAGGTATACTTCAGGTCTCTGCTAGGTATTTGGGACTTTGCAGAGAGCTGCAGTATGTCTGTGCATGCGTGGCGATACCATCCTAGAGCAGTTGTACTTCAGGTCTTTGCCAAGTCCCAAATACTAAAAGAAACGTTTGCCATGTCTGCACCTTCTCAGGATTGAAATCCTACAGTACTGCATCCCAATACAACACGGCCTCCTGGGGTGTATGGCGTTTAGGCCTCATTCACACTGGATGTTTTTACAGCTGCTATTTTTGGCTTCAGGAGTTTTTCTCTGCAGCTAGTAAACTCCACGGCATGTTATCCTATGTGTCCATGCACACATAGGCTGTTATCAGCGTTTTTTTGGCATGGGCATTTTCTGTCTGGAAAAACAAACCCAGAACTAGCATGTTTGAAGGGGAGTTATTCAGCTGTAAAAATTAAAAGCTGAAAAACTTGGGTATCCTTCGTTTATCAGCGTCATAAGCTTTTGTGGGGGTATAGTTTTGCAAAAAAAAAAAAAAGAGCTAAAAACCGCTACTGCAGAAACGCAGCAAAACTCTTCAGCTATCACTAAACTGAAAACATGGATTTGGAGTGGTTGGCGATGGTGTGTAGTTTGTAACGGTTTACATTTTTATTAGTGTCAGGTACAGTTTGCACAAATTACCCTTTTCCCCCTTCTCTTGTGGTTGTCTTCAAGCTGTAGTAGATCGTCAAGACTCCTGCCAGTTATAACCACCTTCTGTTGCTGGTAGACATCTGCAGACACAGGGCTTTTTAAACACATGTTCTTGTTAATGCATACTTTTTACTCAGGTTATATTGCTAGAATGGCATTAGACCAGTGGTTCTCAACCTTGGGGTCGGGACCCCCACGGTGATCGAATGAGGATTTGCCAGAGGTCACCAAATCCTGGTCTGTTCCTGAAGCCTGCATCACTCTCCCAGCCTTTTTGCTATCCCTGGAGCATGTGGCCACCCAGCTGGGCTGTTCCTGGAACCCACAGCCACCCATTCAGCCTCTTCGCAGGCGCCCATTCAGTTCACGGCATGGCTGGGGGGCAAAGACTAGAGGTGACTGGTGAGGAATGTGAAGTGGGAGGGGCTGGAGAAGACCCTATCTGCTGATTTCAGCATGTGTGTCACTGCTACGAGACACCACAAAGTCGGAAACCCACGCTATGAAAATAATTTTACTGTTAGGGGTTCCTACAACTTGGGGAATTTTATCAAGGAGTCACGGCACTAGAGGGTTGAGAACCACTGCATTAGACCATCCCAATAGTATTTTCCAGATTGCCCGTAAAATATTACAATTTCATCTAGCAAGGTACAAGGTAAATATTGGTTTTGGTGTAATGCTCTCATAAATAACTTTATAAATCTCATACACTTTGCATTTTCTCTCTTATAGATGCCAATTCATCAGAACCTTAAGGACCTCCTGGCCATAAGAGCAGAGCTTCAGAAGAGGGTGGAAGAACTCCAGCGTGAAGCGACAACCAGATCAGTTTCTTCATCATCAGACCGAGGATCATCCCCTTCACATTCCGCCACACCGGTACACACGGCTGTCTGATGTGCAGTATGAACCTGGTGACAGTGTAAGGATGGATCTTGGCATGCTGCCACCAGTGCTGTTTGAGGAGCTCTCTTCTGACACATTTGAGGCACAGAGGAATCGATGCAATCTTTAAAGGCTTTTCCTTTCTGCTAGAAACTGCAGCATCCTACATGAGCCGAGACATTTTTAGGAATGAGAATTTTCATCTTCTTGAATCTTGCATGCTGAGAATCATTCCATGACCCCTCTCTACACACACACTGTGTGAATAGTGTACTTGTTCAATGTTGTTTACAGGCCTTAGGCCTACCCCGCACATGCAACCACCTATCCCACTACTGTTGTACAGTTACTATATAATTCATCATGACCTTTGAAACACATGTAAGTGAATCTGACCTGCTACACGACTTGCTGGGATCCAGAGTTTTTTGGATTGTATTGCGTGTCCTAGTAATGTGTGTAATGAGTAATTCTGACTTTTGTTTGTAGAAGAGACTCCGATCAGTTGTAGGAAAGTAGGAGGTTTTCTGTCATGTGGTAGCCTGATTGAAATTTTGTTTTTGTACTGTAGGCCTTACACTCCAATGCCTCCTAGTAGTGTTATCCAGTGTGATTTACTTCCCAGTCACATGCTTTATTTTATTATATATTTTTCCTCCATACCTATTTGCTGTCCAAAGTAGTGCAATTTTCAAGTGCTGCTGAGCAGATATGTATAAATATTGCAAGTTTCCTACCTTCTCTATGAAAGCATAACTTCCGCGAGGAGACGGTGAGGATATGAACTGTTACATGAACTGACAAATTCAATATTTTACTTTTATTAAAAAAAAAAAAATCAGCGTAGTACACCAAAAGCCATGTAAAGCTTATCGAACAATGAATGAAAAAAGCTTAACCTTGTGTAAGTTATCTTGTTGCACCGATCTATGTATTTGTATTGTATAGTGTTTTTACCTCAAAAAAACTTTTTATCCTGAACTGTGTTTGAGCAAATTATTTTAGGTATACAGTATTACTGTAATATCACAGTATGACCTGCAATGCTAGTAATTGACTACCTGATAAACCATTGATGCTTATGGGATAAGCAAGAGTTTAGCAGAAAGCGGTGTTCCCAGTCCAGTTCAAGTATACCTGAAAATAAGCAATGCATGGCAGCCACTACTGCAAGACAAATTGTATACCGAGCTGGTTAGTAAGGTAAGGTGCAATAACTTGCAGCTACTATATTGTCCGCAGATGTACTTCTTATGGCTTCAAGACATACTGTTGGTTTCCTATAGTAAGGTCTTCTTGACAGGTTTGGGTTTTAGCAGATACAGCACACCTAAAACAAGAGATTTGTAAGTATTTTTTTTTTTTTTTTTTAAGATTCAGTATATATAAAGCTAATATTTGAGATTCAGAATGATACTGAAGAGCTGAACCACCCATTTATTTGGTGAGGTATGTGCACATCGTTACTGGCCATCACAAGAGTTTCCCCAGCCCCGTTTTTTTTTTTTATTCTTATTAGGAATGCAGCAAAATGAACTTGGTCAAGCATAGATGGCTAGAGGGGCCCAAATACCCAGGTGAAGAGAGCAAATTTGGGAACCTTTGCAGGCAAGTTTCTTAAAGGTATCCAATGTTAATGAAGCAGGGGCTGACTCGGCCTCCATGCTCCCACTATCTAAAATATCACTTTACAAAGGTTTCTATTGAGTTTTGCGATGTAAAATAACAAGCAGTATAAAAGTAATATACAAAGGGGTACAATAAAATGAGGCATCCATAGCCAGATTACAGCATTTAACACAGACATGAGACCAAGCCCAAATGGTCACATAACTATATTGGGTCTTATCAGGCAATTCAGTTCGCATGTGCCGCGCTATATAAGTTTTTCATTCATTCATTCATTCATTCATTATCCAACTGAGGGTAAGGTCAAAAAGTATACAGGGAAGGCAAAGTGCACCAACTCCCAGCACAAGGGGGTTGGAAAATGGAACAAAGGAGAGGGAGAGGCAACAAAAAAAAAAAACACCTGCTAAAAGGGGGGGAGAAGAGGACCAAGAGGAGAGAGAAAGAAAGGGGAGCTTGCCTGGGAAAAAAGGAAAGGAAGAAAAAGTATCCAATATGGTTGTCCATCGTGCTGCCCCAGATCAGAACTCAACAATAGTCATATCGACAGCAGGGAGTGATCCAGACTCGTGTGGCTGTTGTAATTTATCCAAGTATCCCATACCTACAGGAAATTGTTGTGGGTATCAATGAGGATGGACTTGAGCTTATCATGCACCAATAATACCCATGAGATGCTGTTTAACCTCAGCAAAATTAAGAAAACAGCTGACGTCGGACCTTGGCTATGGTCTGTTGTGCTGCCAGGAAGACCAAACTATCACTTTGATTGGACTGAAACTTAAAAAATTGGATTGCTTGAAAATTGGCTATCCACAATTTAAGGGGAACTGATAATAAATGTACCAATGTCAGCACTTGATATAAGATGGCCCACACTGGGCACTCCATAAATATTTACTTTCCCAAAGAACATACTTTAATACAGCTGGGAATCACTGACCTGCAGCCTCCACAATAGGATTCATCTTGTAATAATCTGGAATGAAAGACTGATGGCTATATATTTTAAGTTTTTTTAGATACAGTATGTGCACATAATTGTTTTATCTATTATGTTATTAAATAAGTCTGACAGTGAAGAGTCCCACTGGGTGAACTGTTATGTCTTATACAGATTGAACATAATTAATTTTTCTTGTACAGGATTCTTCTTATCCAGTTGCACACCCCTCCCTTTTTGTGACCAGGAAAATACTCTAATCACAGATAAGTGGCTGGCAAGATACACTATTGTTCCCAAATAATGGCTGCTTCTAATTTTTCTTTTTACAAACACTGCCTGCTACACACAATGAGATTATTGGACGAATGATCATCCGTTTTTAGTGAAAATGAAGAGTTAAACTAAAGTTAAGAGAGAACAGAATAAAATTTCCGAAGTGATGTACTGTAATTGTATTGTATTTTCAAACAACGACTGTACTATTTAAACAAAATTGTTCGATCTGGTATCGTACATGATTTTTTATTTTTTTTGTGTCCCATCGTATAAGATCGGAAGAACTGTCGTGATTGGCTCTCGAAAGCTGTGTACTAATATTCATATTATCGTACAATCGATTCGAAAGTGGTGTTCGTACAATTTTTTGATCATGTTTATGGGCCATTCTACTGGCCATACATTATACAGTTTAGGTTTAACCTCATATTATATGGTTTTGGTGAGTCTAAAGGAAGTTTGTATAATTTTAAGGCAAGCTTTAAAGATCCATGCCAGTTTAAACAATACAGTGTTACTATACTTTTCGTTTTTAACTTATTTTTATTATAGTTTTTATATGCAAGTACAAAGTTCAGTACTACAACACATCAGTTACAGTAAGCAATGTGGCTCCTATGTAGGATATTGACCCATTTAAAGATACTTCAACACTTTTACGTTATAAACAGTTTTTAATCTCAATAGTCGACCCCCTCCAGGAACAAAAAGCAAATATGCCATATACTCACAGGGCCCCTCAAAACTAGTATCTTACCCCCATAAAATCAAATTAACACTCAGTCAGATACAGTAGATTTATAATTTATCCAAACTCCCCACACTTCTTCAAACTTAGTTGGTACCCCTCTATTGGTGTATGTGGACTTTTACAAGGATATTGCTTTATTAACCAACACTTTCCACGCCACTACAGAAGGGGCCACATGGTTTTTCCATGACAGAACAATAATTTTTCGTGCATGATAAAAAAAATTACGTAAGTAGCATACGTATCACCTTTTGTAGGTGCTAATGGATCGACCAGACCCAAATAACAAACCTCAGCTGCGCTGCTTTCAATCAACCAATGAATGGGCCCGAGAAGCAAGTGCGTTCACGGCGCAGGACTTTTGAGGGGTCAGGTAAGTAAACGGGGGGGGGGGGGGTAAACATCCGCCAGGTGTTTTTTCACCTTAATGCATAGAATACATTAAGGTGATTTTTTTTTTACCTTTACAACCCCTTTTAAGTATTTGTACTTTTTTGTCTATCCTGTCCTGAAATTTACAGGACACAGCACAGTCCGCCTCATGACCCGAGTTTTCTCTGCAGCACTCCACTCCGTAATACGGTGTCCAGGAACTTCCTTACTGCCCACTGACACCCCTTCTGGGTTCCGATTTCATCCAATTTGATTGGCTGAGCCAAGATAAATTTACTCCTGTGGGATATCAAAGTTGTACTCTCAGCTGTGTGTATGCAGTGAGGACAATAAAGTCGGAAACTTTAATGCAGAAGAGACTGCCTTTTTTTTTCTCCAATCGCCTTTCAGGACAACCTTGGAGAGAGCGCAGCTCCGCCCATTTCTCAGGAAACACACGTGATCCTTTAAGATCCCTCCTCTTCCACCATGGCCTCAGTTATTGTGTTTCCTCCGCCATGGTGGAAGCATCACAGGGAACCAGGGAGCTGTCTCTCTCCAGGCGGAGAGTTTTGTTGAGCTTACCTTTCTTTGTATATTGTTGGCGGCGACCATCCTGACCCCTCTTCACGGGGAGGGGGCGCTCAGGAGTCCCCAGACGCTCCGGTTCAGCGGAACTTTCGGCCTCCCAGGGGACGGTGTCGTTGTGCCCAGGAACTGCGGTAGAGGTCCAGGTGACCGAGCGGTAGCCGGCGCAGGTCGGCGGTGGTCCGCATTCTCAGTTCCAGGTCCCGGCTGGCGACCGCGTCACGCACGGTGACGCCGTTTTCCAGGGGGGGCGTGGCGCTGCTGGTTCCCAGCGCCTGGAACGCAGCATCTGTGGGGCAGGTCAGGTGACCGGTACTTCCGTTTCCGGCCCCCGATGATGACGCGGGCGGCCGGGAAAATTTAAAATGGAGTCGTTCTCCAGCTACTTGTGTGACTGCGCTCTACAATGGAGGAGAGACAGACAACACCGGCGGATACAGGCGCTGCAAGCACCGGTCAGGCCCAGGTAAGAGGGGTACAGCGGTGCCTTTTATTCTTACTATATTGGGCCTAATTTTGTGTTATTGTTGTTCCTCCCTGAGGGAGCCTGTGGTTACCAGTCCAGGTTAACGCTCTTGGTCTGTATAACCGTTAGTGGTGGTGGCACTTAGTCCAGGCCTTTGGTTTTATTCTGGTGGCGGCACTTGGGTGTTTTAAAAAAAAAAAAAATGGAGATGGTAACTTTGGGTTCATCTCGTTACAGGAAAAATCTACAACCAAAGCTAGGCACTTGGATACACCCAGGAAATGCCCGTCTTGCAAAAATCCTTTAAAGGATTCTTGGCAAAAGCCAATGTGCAGATCCTGCATTAAAAATCTGGTGGAAGAGGAAACTTCACAACAGTATAAGGACCTTTTTTCCTCAGTCCAGGAGCTGGCAAGCTCTTTAGGCTCAGTGAAGGATATGATCACACAAGGCTCCGCAAGTTTGGGGGAGCCACAGCAGCCACCACCTAGTCCGAAAATCCCAGTTTCGGGTCAAACAGAGGGGGATTCGGCAGATGAAGGGACTAGTACTCTCCCCTCTATCAGGGATTCAGAGGAGGAGGAGGAGGAAGAAGATAGTAGCAAAAGCTCAAAGTTTAAATTGTCATTAGACGAAGTGGAGGACTTACTCAAGGCAATTTATGTTACCCTGGGTATCCAGGAAGAGAAGGTTCAGTTATCCATACACGATAAGATGTATCAGGGGCTGGATGAGTCTAAAAGCCGGGTTTTCCCGGTCCACAAAGTCCTCTCGGACACCGTCAAGAAGGAATGGAAGGACCCTGAAAGGGCCCCCTTTTTTTCAAAGACCCTTAGAAGAAGGTTTCCATTTGAAAGCGGTGAGACAGAGGTGTGGAACAAAAAGCCTAAAGTAGACGCAGCTTTTTCACAGGTGTCTCGTCATACAGACCTGGCTTTTGAGGACATGGGGGTCCTGAAAGATCCGATGGACAAGAGGGCAGATTCCCTCCTAAAGAAGGCCTGGGATTCTACTGCAACCAGTCTGAAACCAGCCATGGCCGCCACAATAGTCGCCCGAAATCTAGAGTGCTGGGTTGAGAAATTAAGGAGTCATGTCGAGGCAGGCACCTCAAGAAAGGATCTGTTAGATTCCTTCCCCTTAATCTTAAAAGCCATCAAATATATGGCAGATGCTTCTGCTGAGTCCATTAAAATGGCTGCAAGGTCAGCAGCCCTGGTGAACTCAGTCAGGCGAGCAGTTTGGTTAAAGACCTGGTCGGGTGATATCCCCTCTAAGGTCAAGCTTTGTGGTCTGCCTTTCTCAGGGGACCTTTTGTTCGGTCAGGACCTAGAAAAAGTTCTTGACAGAACGGCGGATAAGAAGAAGGCTTTCCCCCCTAAAAAGGGTCAGAACCCTAAGAAAAATTTTCGTCCTTTTCAACAGTCCCATAAGAGTAAGGAAGAAAATAAAAAGAGATGGGGGTTCCAAAGAGGGAGAGGTAGAGGAGGTATCTTATTTAAAAAACCCTCAGAACCAACTACCAAAAGCAAGTGACGATCTGCTTCCGGTGGGAGGAAGACTGGCTGCTTTTCTCCCACAGTGGAAACAGATGACCACAAGCCCCTTTGTGGAAAGAATCATTACGGAGGGGTACAGTCTGGAATTTTCAGAGTGTCCCCCAACGAGGTTCTATGTCACAACCCTTCCCCGGGACAAAGAAAAAGCTACTGCAATGACGAACCTGTTACAGGATCTGATGAGTCAGAGAGTGATAATACAGGTCCCAAGACATCAAGAGGGTCAGGGTTTTTATTCCCACATTTTTTTGGTCAAAAAACCCTCAGGCAAATTCCGCCTGATCTTGAACCTAAAAATGTTAAACAAGTCGATAAAGTACAAACGGTTCCGGATGGATACGATTTATTCAATAACAAAGCTGTTGACACCCGGTTGCTTCATGGCATCTCTGGACCTCAGGGATGCCTACTTGCACGTCCCGATTGCCCAAGCATCTCAACAGTTCCTCAGACTGGCAGTAGACCTGGGGAACAGGATATGGCATCTTCAGTTCAGAGCCCTCCCTTTCGGGTTGTCGTCCTCACCCAGGATCTTTACCAAGATCATGGCAGAGGCCCTAGAACCACTGAAGCTCAAAGCGATCTCGGTCATCCCATACTTGGACGACCTACTGTTTTTTGCGGACTCCCGGGATCAGCTTGCGACGAATCTGCAGTCGTCGCAGGTTCATCTTGGAAGTCTCGGCTGGTTACTAAACCGCGAGAAATCGAACTTGATACCTTCTCAAGAAACAAGGTTTCTGGGGTACAACATAGATTCGATCCTTCAGAAGGTCTTTTTACCTCAGGAAAAGATAGAGAAGGTCATGGTGGCGGTGGCTCAAGTACAGACAAACCAAGGGGTGTCAGTCAGGACAGCAATGGCCGTCCTGGGGCTGCTTACAGCCTCAATTCCGGCGGTCCCATGGGCGAAGTTACACTCTCGTCCTCTCCAAATGAATATTCTTCAGTCTTGGTCACACCAAGAGTCACTAGAGAGACGTTTCAGGTTAACTTCAAACGTAAAACGAGCACTCTGGTGGTGGAGAAACCCGGTAAATTTGAACAAGGGTCTTCCATGGGTATTCCCAGTAGGAAAGCATTTAACAACAGACGCGAGTTCCTGGGGTTGGGGGGCCCATCTAGAGGGACAGACTGCCCAGGGCGTCTGGTCCAAAACAGAGTCCAGAAGATCCTCAAACTGGAGGGAGTTGAAAGCAATATTTCTAGGGCTTCAAGCTTTCCATCAGTTGGTGAAGGGTCAACATGTGCAGGTCCTGTCGGACAACACCACGGCAGTGGCATATGTCCTAAAGCAGGGGGGGACCAGAAGCAGAGGCCTTATGCAACTGGCCAACCATCTCCTCTCATGGGCAGAGCGGAACGTAGCATCCCTATCAGCGGTGCACCTAAAAGGGTCTCAAAACCTATTAGCAGACCTGCTAAGCAGGAGAAGCATACTAGAGGCACAATGGAGCTTAAACCCGGAGGTCTTCAGGGCAATCGCTCAGGAGTGGGGCCAGCCACAGATAGACCTGTTTGCCAACCAGCAGAATGCGAAAGTGCAAAGGTTCTTCTCTCTCCACAGAGAGGACCAGGCAATAGCCATAGACGCACTAGCTCAACAGTGGCACTACCAGCTGTCTTACGCCTTCCCCCCCTTCACTCTGATACCTCTAGTCCTAAGGAAATTCAGGGAAGAGAAATCCAATCTGATCTTAATCACTCCGTATTGGCCAAAAAGACCGTGGTTTGCATCTCTTCAGAGTTTAGCCACGAAACCACCGTGGAAACTTCCACTCAGGAAGGACCTACTGTGTCAGGGTTCTGTGAACCATCCAGAGGTAGAACGCTTGCAGTTGACGGCCTGGTTTCTGAAGAAGACCTCTTAAGGGCTAAGGGGCTCTCTAATAAAGTGATAAGAACTTTGCTAGACAGCAGGAAGCCGGTGACCAGAGCAATTTATCTCAAAGTTTGGCGAAAATTCAACTCCTGGTGTACCTCCAAAAACTTCCAGATTAACAGTGTAATTTCCGTTGTAGAGTTTCTTCATGCAGGAATGGAGAAAGGGTTAGCAATTAGCACCCTAAAAACTCAAGTGGCAGCCCTGTCGGTTTATTTAGAAAGGACTTTATCTAAAGAACATTTAATTTCAAGATTTTTCAAGGCACTAGGTCGAAGTAGACCGATAGCCTTTAGAACTTTTCCCAATTGGGATTTATCAATTGTGTTGCAGGGTCTCACGGGGGCCCCGTTTGAACCCATAAGGGAGATTTCTTTGAAGAATTTAGTTCTAAAAACAATTTTTTTGGTGGCCATAACGACCGCAAGAAGGGTCAGCGAAATCCAGGCTTTGGCAGTTACAGAGCCTTTCTTAAGAATTTTGCCGGACAGAATAGTTCTCCAAACTGATCCAGCTTTTCTCCCTAAGGTCTCATCAACCTTTCACAGGTCTCAGGAAATAGTCCTGCCTACCTTCTCCTCAACTCCCTCTAATGCAGGGGAAGAGAATTTTCATACTCTGGATGTAAGAAGGTGTGTGCTTCAATATCTCGCGGTCACCAAGGATTTCAGGAAAACCAACGCCTTGTTCGTGATATTCTCAGGATCCCGGAAAGGGGAGAAGGCCTCCAAAAGTACATTGGCCAGATGGCTCAAACAAGCCATTGCCGAGGGTTACCAAGCCAAAGGAGAGGTGCCTCCTTCAGGAGTGACGGCCCATTCAACAAGATCTACGGCAGTTTCCTGGGCCGAAAGGGCCGGTGCCACGCCTGACCAGATCTGCAAGGCGGCTACATGGTCCAGCTATTCAACTTTTCTACGGCACTACAGGCTAGACTTACTGTCCGCTGCAGATCAGGCCTTCGGCAGAAAGGTGCTGCAAGCAGTGGTCCCACCCTAGGGTAAGTTACTCGGTTATCCTCTCCAAGGTTGTCCTGAAAGGCGATTGGAGAAAGGCCTAGTTAGACTTACCGGTGACGGTATTTCTAAGAGCCTTTCAGGACAACCGCTAATTTCCCTCCCTAGGTATTTTGAATAAAAAGATTGTTTGAAATGTCTATCATGGTTTTGTTGTGGTTGTTCTGTGCTTTATTTTCCAGTGGGCGGAGACCACAATAACTGAGGCCACGTGTGTTTCCTGAGAAATGGGCGGAGCTGCGCTCTCTCCAAGGTTGTCCTGAAAGGCTCTTAGAAATACCATCACCGGTAAGTCTAACTAGGCCTTTTTTTTGGATTAAAGTTCCACAATATGGCTAGGTCACCTCCCTGCGAAGAAGCAGCAACAGCCTGGTGAGCTCATTTCTCTGCGCTCCCTTCTTGTCAGCATGTTCTTTGTTCACTTGTAAATGCAGGACATCCGATTGGCCCAAAATACTACCCCACCCTCTCCCGATCTGAGTACAGGGGATACAAGATCCTGAAACCAAGGCAAATTCAGTATTAATGCTGTACATTTATTGGTTGTTTAATGTATGCATTTATTGATTTTTCTTTAGGGCTTTCTAAAGTTCAGCCTTAAGTAAGCATTTTTGATGCCAACGTGAAAGTTTACTTTGAACAACAAATGTCTGTACTACACAAAGAGGTTCATGGATTCCAATGGCTGGGATTCACACTAGTTCATTGCGTTCCAGTGCAATCATCAAAAGTAGAACATGCTGTATTTCTTTCTCGTACATCACGGGACACAGAGCGGCATATTCATTACTATATGGGTTATATGGAGTACCTTCAGGTGTGGACACTGGCAATCTCAAACAGGAAGTCCCCTCCCTATATAACCCCCTCCCCTAGAGGGAGTCCCTCAGTTTTTTCGCCAGTGTCTTCAGTGTTGGTCACGGAATAGCTTTGCTCCACATCCTTGGGATTAAGGGCGGGCTAACCGGATCTGTCCAAGGAGCCTCAGTGCCAAAGTGGACAGTACCCGGGCCCCAAGCCGTGGGGTTTTGCCTATAATGCTCCTCTTTGGAGGGCTGGACCCTGGGCCCAGGACTTGGAGTTTGTAAAAACCATAAGTTCCTGTTTGCCAGGGTGCTATATAGGTCCAGGACAGTGGGTACCTTCATAGGACCCCAGGGCCTGAAGGTCTACTACGCTACCCACGGAGATGGGAGAAGATTGGATCAGTTTGCTGGACAAACATCCTGCAGCATGGAGCAGGTAAGGGGGAGCCTGCGGGACTTGGTTCGACAGCAGGCTCTCCGGGGTAACCTAAAAAGGGGGATAGCCTAAGTATGCTCTGCATGGGCAACCTTGCTCACTATGTCTAAAAGAGACAGGATGACACCCTTTTCTCCCCCATCACTAGGTCCCCCTGTCTAAATATGTGTTGCTAGCTAAACCTGCTGTTTCTTCCTAGGGCTAGTAAGGATCCCTAGGGGCCTTTGGAGAGTCCTACCTGGCCGGGGGTTTGAATCTGCCGCCTGTTTCTGCGTTCCTGGATCTCCAGCAGCGCGGCTCCTCCATGTTCCTCCTGTTTCCGGCATACGCGCGCGCGCGTGCGCGCGCACGTCTTATTGACGTTTTTCGCGCCGTTCAGACAGGAGGGCGGGGGGGGGCGTGCCTGCGGCGTCATACAGGGGCGCGCCTTTGTGCTGTTATAGACAGCAGGCATTGTCAGTGCTCAGTCTGAGGCTGATTTTCAGAGGAGAGGACGCAGAGCGGCAGAACAGTGACTCCCGGTGGCGGAAGAGGGGTAGTACATGTGGACTTTGTTCCAATGCCTTTTTTTGTTAAGCCAAGAAATCCCCCTTTTTTGCAGCAGGTTGGAGGCTGGCAAACTTAGTTTGGGGTCACTGTATGTTGTCAAAAGTAAATATATAATATATATTTAAAAAAAAAAAAAAAACATACGGGATCCCATCAGTTTTTTGGGCATTAGTGATCTATTGTCCCCTAAACTCTGGTTTTGTACTCCTGCCCACTACAGTCTGTTGTGTGGGCGGAGTCCCTCGATTTTGTATTATGGCTTCCAAAGGTTCGGGGTCAAAGGGTACAAAAAAGACCAAAAAACAAAAGGGTTCCCTTTCTGATTCTGATATGCCGATACTTTCCCCGCAACTTATTAACATAAAAAGTGCCTTGGATGAGCCATTAAGGGGATCTGGTGCGGAGGCTGGCCCAGATCAGCCCAGCCCTGTGTTTATCACAGAGGAGATGCTAGCCGTATCCCTAGGGGGGCTAGAAGAGAGAATAGCAGCATTGATCGCTAGAGCTATTCCTGGTAAGAAACGGGTTAGATCCCCATCACCAAGAGGTGTATCCTCAGATGCTGAGATTCTCTCTCCGGAGGAATTGGAATCACAGGAGGATCAACTAGACCTGAACCAAGAGGGTTCAGGGATTGAGGGGTCTGCCTCGGAGGAACCATTTTCAGACTCCCAGACAGAAAGACTGTGGGTACAGTCTTTGACGGACATGGTCCGCTCGGCATTTAGTTTACCATTGCCAGAGCCTCAGGTTCCTCCGGTATCCTCTCTGGGCTCTTTGAAAGCTCCGTTAAGCAACGCAGTTTTTCCAGTCCATCCTCTTTTGGAGGAATTGATCTTTCGGGATTGGGTACGCCCGGACAGGATTTTTCTGCCACCGAAAAGATTTGCGGTCATTTACCCTATGGAGGAAAAATTCTCCAAGAGGTGGAGGCTCCCAGTAGTGGATGCAGCCATCTCATGTGTGAATAAATCACTAACTTGCCCGGTGGAAAACATACATATGTTTAAAGATCCGGTTGATAAAAGATTAGAGACACTTTGCTACGGCAGGAGCAGTGGTACAGCCAGCTGTGGCTGCGATTGGTGTTTGTCAGGCGTTAAAAGACCAGACAAAGGAAATGTTAAAGGACATGCCTACCCAACAAGTAGAAGAGTTTTCTGACATTCCCAGAGCTCTGTGTTTTGCTGTAGATGCTATAAAAGATTCCATCCAGCAGGCCTCTCGTTTATCACTATTTTTGGTACACATGAGAAGGCTCTTATGGTTGAAGAACTGGGCGGCGGAGCCCCCATGCAAAAAGCTTCTGGCAGGGTTTCCCTTCCATGGAGGACGACTCTTCGGAGAGGATCTGGATAAATATATTCAGACTATTTCAAATGGCAAGAGTACCCTTTTACCGGTCAAAAAGACATTCCGGGCTCCTACATTTAAAAGGCAGCTCTTTCCTGTCTCGGGGCCCTCAAATTCCAGGCAGTATCGACGGCCGCCTGCACGATCCAACGTTAACGGTAGATCGCAGGGACAGGCCCCTGGGGGTAAGAGGCCGTGGTATCGCAAGCCGACAAAGACAGCCCCTAAGTCTGCCTTATGAAGGGGCGCCCCCACTCTCGCGGGTGGGGGGAAGGCTTTGTTTCTTCTCAGAAGTTTGGGAAGCCAAGATCCCCGACAAATGGGTCCGGGCATCTGTAACCACAGGTTACAGACTGGAGTTTCTAAGGTATCCTCCGCCTCATTTTCAGGAATCAAGGCTACCAAGGGATCCAGCAAGGAAGGCCTCAATGCTGGCAGCTTTGGATCACCTGCTTTGCCAGGACGTAATTATAGAAGTGCCAGCCCAAGAGCAAGGGCTAGGTTTCTATTCCAATCTCTTTGTCATACCAAAGCCCAACGGCGATGTCAGGCCAATCTTGGACCTAAAGAGGTTAAACGGTTTCCTAAGGGTTCGTTCCTTCCGGATGGAATCCATCCGGTCAGCAGCCGCCGCGCTTCAGAAGGACGATTTTCTGGCCTCCATAGACATAAAGGATGCTTACCTTCATGTACCAATCTGTCAGTCGCATCAAAGATTTTTACGCTTCGCGGTGGGGCAGCGACACTTCCAATTCAGGGCGCTCCCCTTCGGGCTGGCCACGGCCCCCCGGGTATTCACGAAGATCCTAGCCCCAGTTCTGGCCAATTTAAGGGTCCAGGGGGTCACAGTCCTAGCATACTTGGACGACCTTTTAATCATAGATCACTCACGGTCGGGTCTGCAAAAGGCAGTAAACCTCACGGTTCGGTACCTCGAAGAATTCGGCTGGGTCCTAAACCGGGGAAAGTCAGCGTTCCAGCCTACAAAGCAGTTGGAATACCTCGGCATGAGGTTAGACACAGAACAGCAAAGGGTGTTCCTGCCCCTGGTAAAGATCGAAGCTATCAAGGAGTTGGTTCAGTTGGTTCTAAACAAGAAAAAACCAACTATTCGCCTATGTATGCGAGTACTAGGCAAGCTAGTGGCCACGTTCGAGGCAGTACCATACGCTCAGATCCACACTCGCGTCCTACAGGCAGCCATTTTAGCAGCCTGGGGCAAGAGGGCACATGCCTTAGAGTCCCCTTTGACGCTATCATCAAGGGTCCGACAAAGCCTGGCCTGGTGGTTGAACCCCCAGAATCTTCTAAAGGGAAAATCCTTCAGCCCTGTTGTCTGGAAGGTAGTTACCACAGACGCCAGCCTGGCAGGCTGGGGGGCGGTCTTCGAGGGGTTCTCTCGCCAGGGAACTTGGGTGAAAGCAGAGAGGCAGCTCCCCATCAATATCTTGGAGATCAGAGCTGCTCGCCTAGCCCTTCTGGCATGGTCCTCCAGATTAAAGGGGTTCCCGGTGAGAATCCAGTCAGACAATGCCACGGCGGTGGCATACATAAACCACCAAGGGGGAACCAGGAGTCGGGCCGCTCAGAGGGAGGTGAGCTTGATTTTTCAGTGGACAGAGGTTCATGTACCCTGCATTTCGGCGATATTCATTCCCGGAGTGGACAACCTGCAGGCAGACTTCTTAAGTCGCCAGAGTCTGTTGCCAGGGGAGTGGTCTCTGCATCCCCAGGTCTTTCAGACAATCTGCCAGAGGTGGGGAATGCCGGACGTAGATATAATGGCATCCAGGTTCAACAAGAAACTAGACAGGTTCGTGTCTCGAGCGAGGGATCCTATGGCCTGCGGAACCGATGCGTTGGTTTGCCCTTGGCATCAATTCAAACTTCTATATGCATTCCCTCCGCTACAGTTACTCCCTCGCCTGTTGCGCAGGATCAGAGTGGAGCACAAGCCAGTCATTCTAGTAGCTCCGGCTTGGCCCCGGAGGACTTGGTACTCACTAGTCCTGAAGATGGCAGTGGGAGACCCTTGGACTCTTCCTCTACAACCAGACCTACTCTCACAAGGCCCGATCCTCCACCCTACATTACAGCGTCTAAATTTGACGGCCTGGAGGCTGAATCCCTGATTCTCAGGGGTAGAGGTCTGTCTAGGCAGGTAATTCCTACCCTGATTAGGGCTAGAAAGCCGGTCTCCAGGGTGATTTATTACAGGGTGTGGAGGAACTACGTAGGCTGGTGTAAATCTTGTCCTGTCCACTTTACAGAAACAACCCTTTGAGCCGTTGGCTGAGATTCCTTTAGTCTTACTGACAAGAAAGTTGGTTTTCTTGGTCGCCATAGTTTCGGCCAGGAGAGTGTCAGAATTAGCAGCCTTATCGTGTAAGGAACCATATCTCGTTCTGCATAAGGACAGGGCAGTTCTCCGGCCCCATCCTTCCTTTCTACCAAAGGTTATATCCAAATTTCACTTAAACCAGGATTTGGTACTTCCATCCTTCTTTCCAAAACCTACATCTAGAAAGGAGGGGTTGCTGCATACCTTGGATATTGTCCGGGCCATGAAGGCCTATCTTAAAGCTACAGAAAAAATCCGGAAGACAGATGTATTATTCGTTCTACCAGATGGCCCCAAGAAGGGGCAGGCAGCTGCAAAATCCACCATCTCGAGATGGATTAGACAATTAATCATTCAAGCCTACGGTTTGAAGAGGTTGCCTCCTCCTTTGTCGGTAAAGGCCCATTCTACCAGGGCCATGGGCGCCTCTTGGGCAGCACACCATCAGATCTCTATGGCTCAGATATGCAAGGCGGCAACGTGGTCATCAGTCCACACGTTTACAAGGTTTTATCAACTAGACGTGAGAAGGAATGCGGATTCTGCCTTTGGACAGGCAGTACTACAGGCTGCAGTTTGAAATCCTCGGGATCAGAAGCACCCTTGGTTAAAAAAAAAAAAAAAGAAGTTTTTTCTTGACTAAGTTGGAATTATTATTTGAGTTTACCTCTAAATTGAATCCTTCTTTGGAAGATGTCTCCCTCCCCTCATTAAAGCATTGCTTTCGGACATCCCATATAGTAATGAATATGCCGCTCTGTGTCCCGTGATGTACGAGAAAGAAAAAGGGATTTTTAAATACAGCTTACCTGTAAAATCCTTTTCTTGGAGTACATCACGGGACACAGAGCTCCCACCCCTCTTTTGGGTGACCATTTTGGGAGGCATACTGCTTGCTACAAAACTGAGGGACTCCCTCTAGGGGAGGGGGTTATATAGGGAGGGGACTTCCTGTTTGAGATTGCCAGTGTCCACACCTGAAGGTACTCCATATAACCCATATAGTAATGAATATGCCGCTCTGTGTCCCGTGATGTACTCCAAGAAAAGGATTTTACAGGTAAGCTGTATTTAAAAATCCCTTTTTTTTCACTAGAGAACATATCTGGCACACAGCAAAACACATAAAAATGCACCAGAACACACATCTTCAATTCAGATCTTGAAAAAAAAAAAGGGGGAAATCACACCGAAACCCATCAAAAACGTCCTTACAGGACTGAATGCAGAAATTGTGGTGTGAATCGGCCATTAATCATCTCCTTTTGTTTTTTCTTAGTACTGGCTTTAGATTTGCCACATTTCTTTACTGTGTCCTTCATGGAGGTGTTCTAAAATAATAGAATTACACGTATCAACATTACCACATACCAATTTTATGCATTTAAAAATTGAGTTTTATTTTTAATTGATCTTTATTACTTAAAGCGGATCTCCACCCTGAAATTGACCTAACTTGATTACTAATAGCGCTGCTAAAGGATCCCTAATCGGCTATTAAAAAGAAATAAGGTGTTTCAATACCTTATAAACAGCGAGGCTTCCGGTTTTGTAGCTAGTCAGGTTTTCCTCTGGTTTTTTCTGCTTCCTGTCTCTCGCTCTGCATGCTGGGAGCCTTTCTAAGCGCTCCCTAATTATAATATTTAGCTGTTTCAGCTGCGACATCGCGCGACTTCGTTTTTCAGGAAGTGACGCGGTAGTAAACAAAGAAGAGGGCGGGTGTTTGAAATTTCTCCATTACAGCACAGATACTGATACTGTAAGGAGAAATACACACAGCTGAAGTTTCGTGGCACGGAATTCAACTGGTAGCAATCCGTTTTAATCTAGTTCTAAGGTAAGTGTTAATCTCACAAGCATGTACATTGAATGTAGTATTATAAAATTCTGTATTTATTTGTATGTTTTATGCAAAAAAAAATTGTTTTTCCACGATGCATGGTAATAGTGTTTTTTTCTGTTATATAAGTACACGAGTCTCTGTTATCATCACAACGGGGCGGTAACTTTTCATTCATACGCCTGCCGTTGCGATGACAACAGAGACGCTCACGCCGCAGGACACCTTTGCCCGTGCGCGAGATCGTGCGGTGGATGCTGGGACAGCATCCACCGATAACAGGAAATGTCATGCAGGGTTCCTCTTCCTGCCCAAATCCAAGATGGCAACGGGATGAACGGGCGAATATAAGTTCTTATTTGCCACTGAAAAGCAGCGGAGCTGCGGCTGAGAACCAAACAAGTGAGTGTAGAACAACATTGCTTTTAGTGATTTAAAGAGCGCATATAGAAAAAATCGATTTTTCGGCGGAGAACCGCTTTAAATTAATTCTTGTTACTTTTCAACATTAAATGTTATTTTTTATTGTTAATCTTTATCTGGGCTGCTGATAAGGGGAAACCACTGGTCCTCCCATATAGGGCTCAGGCCTCATCTGTTCAAATGGGGGGGGGTTTGGGCAGCATGGGCAGGCACAGCGGGAGGCAGAACAGGAGAAGTTGAAAGGAAATCCCTGCAAATTAAAAAAAAAAATCCTTGGGGGGACACCAGAACTAGTGTCTTCATTAAAAGATTTCCCCCCTAGTTATGAGGACAGCCTAAAATTTGCAATTTTAGTGATAATGGTAAACAGGGCACATAGATGAATCTACCCAACGGGGACACAGAGCAATAAAAAGTGACAGCTGTTCGAATCCATCTCTATTTTATCCAAAACTGAAAAAAAGATTTACCTTTTAGTTCTACTTTAAGCCAAAGAAACACTACATGGGAGTCTTATTTTCACTTTCAATGTTCACAGAGGCAGTAAAGATTTGCCACAAGGCTTGCAGTAAATCAATGGTTGAAAAAAGGAAAACCACAGCTAGACAAACAAAAAAAAAAAATGATCAATGTGTGATTTCCTTTTTTTTTTGTCTTCCCTCTTAGAGGTATTATGTTTTTCTGCCTTTTGACAGGAAATTAAAGGCATAGTCTATTTGGAAAAATAATAAATGCACTGGAAATATTTTTTTATTTATATTATTAATACTTTTGCATTGAAGCCTGCAGAGCATTGTAACTGCACACACTGTTGGATGCAATGCCCAGGCTCCCGCAGACTCTTTTCCCCCCTAGACCCCAGTCTTTATGTAGTTCTGGAACTACTACTCTGAGGCTCAAAGAACTAATCAATGAAGTGTTGTAGTGATGTCAATGAAGTGTTGTAGTGATGTCTCCACACTTGTGTTCCATCGGTATCTATGAACCCCCCTGCGATGGCAGATGGGACAAGTATTCTTCCTTTAATAGATTTCTTTAAATTGGTTGACGCGGATGTGCAGACTCAGCCATACACACTCATGGGATATTAAAAAAATCAGTAGGATATTCTACCCTCTGATTTGGGGGCTAGGGAATGTGACCATGTTTGATGTAACCTGGTCACAAAAGCGGTCAAAGGGGGTGGAAAAAACAGGCAGTTGGTTTGTGTTTTTTTACTGCCCCTCCCAACAACCCATGTAAATGCTGACATTGCAGGCAGATGGTGTAGCACACGTGTATAAAATTTTTAACTTGGCTTGATAGGTAGCACCATCTGTCAAATTCTTCCAGTGGACCTGCGCCACAACCATGAGCTCACCGTTTGGCTCACAGTTGTGGCGTGGTACTTCAAAACTTAATGCCCTTGGAAGTAAAGAAAAGGTCATGGAAGAGGCTGCAGGATCAACCCTTGAATGCATGGCAGCCGCTGTTCTACAATTTTTGGAGGGCAGTGGTCTCCAAACTGTGGTGTTTGGCCTGCCTTTATCTAACCTTTGGGGATTCCTCCCACAAATCTAAAACACTATTACTCCCACTGATATACAATTTGAAACATTATTTGTTTCACTGACAATGATAGGCACTTTTACTTCCATTGATACCAATGATGGGGCACCACCTCTCCCATTGACACCAAAAATAGGGCAATATTTCTCCCACGGACACCAACGATGGGGGGTCACTATTCACCAACTGAACAAAATATTACAGCACACACATGCAAAAAATTACATTTACCTCCTACAAGGCTCTTTAAAACACCTGAACATTTAAAAAATGTTAAGCCCACTTACTGTGTCAAAGTACCCCATTGTCGGTGGGTCCTACGCTATCCATAGAACGGAAGATCCTGCTTCTCTGAACCATGGGAGATATAAACTCCTCTATATGGGAGAACTTAACTCCTTAAGGATGGCACGGACAGGCACAATGGTGTACCTGTACGTCCCTGCCTAGACGTGGGTCGGGGGTCCGATCGGACCCCCCCCCCTATACTTGAGGCGGTCCCCGTGGCTGCAGGAGCGATCCCGGATGAGGGGGCGGCTGTTCGTTTTTGTCCGCCCCCTCCGGAGCGCTCCCAGCCAATCCGCTCCCTCCCAGCAGTGCACTTCCTCTGCCTGTGTAATGTAAACACAGGCAGAGGAAGTGATGTCGGCTCTCCTCTTGGCGGTATTTTCAATCCGCCGAGAGGAGAGAAGACATCACAAGTAAGTCGCACCAACACTACACTGACACTGCACGCATAGGCACATTAACCCCTTCCGATCACCCCAGCCCCCTGTCACTGATTGCATTGATCATATATTTACTGATCACTGCATTTAGTGTCAGTGTGACAGTTACTGTGACAGGCAGTTAGTGTTAGGTCCAGGGTAGCCCCCTACCCCCCCTAATAAAGTTTTTAACCCCTTGATCACCGCCCTAGTTAACCCTTTCACCCCCTATTGCCAGTGTCACTAAGCGATCATTTTTCTGATCGCTGTATTAGTGTCACTGTTGCCGCTAGGTAGCTAGTTTTTTTTTTTTTTTATTGCAATTTTTTTTTTTTTACTAAAGACATGTGGCTGAATACATTTTGGCCTAAATGTTTGACTAAAATTTTATTTATTAGATTTTTCTTATAACAAAAAGTAGAAAATATAATTTTTTCCATTTATATCGCAAAAAATAAAAATCGCAGAGACAATCAAATACCATCAAAAGAAAACTCTATTTGTGGGGAAAAAAGGACGCAAATTTTGTTTGGGAGCCACGCCGCACGACCGCGCAATTGTCTGTTAAAGCGACGCAGTGCCGAATTGTAAAAACACCTTTGGTCATTTAGCAGCATATTGGTCCGGTCTCTAAGTGGTTAAAGGACTCCCCCTATAACACAGGTGGCCACTAATAAGAGGCAATGATGGGGGAGTGGGGTTTCCCAGTCCAAGAGGATTTGGTTGGAATCCATACAATAGACAAAGATTTGGGGGGGGGGGGGGCACATCCTAAAAGCTGCATTATAGATGGTGCAGCCTTAAGACCATATAAACAGAACAACATATTACTTCCATATTTTGTTCTGTTTATATGGTCTTATGGCTACACCATCTTTTAGGGTGTGCCCCCCAAATCTTTGACTATTCACCAACTGACACCAATGATGGGTCATTAATACCTACACTGACCTCAACGATGGGGCATTATTCTTATCACCGATACCCATTATGGGGCGCAATTACTCCTCCTGCTGACCACAGGGACTATGTAATTTATTTTTATTTTTTATTCCCACTGACCACATTGGTCCACCTAAAGTCACAAGGACAGTAAACTGGCCTTTGTTTAAAGAAGTTAGTCTAGGGATCACAAAGTAACCTTTCCAAACAATACGGTTAGACCCCTTTGACACTGAGTAGTTTTTCAGGCAGTACAGTGCTAAAAATAGCGCTGCTATACCGCCTGAAAAACTTCTGCCCAGCAACCTCAGTGTGAAAGCCGAAGGCAATGCGCTGGCAGGAGAGAAAAAAATCTCCTGCAAGCAGCATCTTTGGAGCGGTGAGAGGAGCGCTATGTATACTGCTCCTTCACCGCTCCTTCCCATTTAAAACAATGGGAAACCGCGGTAATACCGCCCGCTGGACACCTCTGCAGAGGCGCATTGCGGGCGGTATTAACCCTTTATCGGCTGCTAGCGGGGGTTAATACGACGTTATAGCGCCACTATTTTTAGCGGCGCTATACCGCGCCGCGCCTCCCGCCCCAGTGTGAAAGGGGCCTAAGATACAGGATTGTTCTTGTCACATTGTTTGTATTGTTCTCGTCTAAGCTAGACACATGCACTCCTGTTGAGAATCGTTTTGCTATGTGACCCTCAGGAGAGGAGGTCTCTAACTTGCAATTTCAAGTGGACATCATGTAGGTATGTATGGTAGCCATCTTAAGCAGATGTCCAATGAGTATGCATAAGTCCGCTTCCATTGCACATTGCCGGTCAGAATTGCCTTTCACACAAGCGGACCGTTTGTCAGTTTTTCATCTATCAATGAGGGATGAAAAACTGACATCAGTGCATCTCTGTGAAGTTATCATCCATGTACATCTGCCTCTGTCAACATGCCTCTGTTTTGTTTGGAACGGATCAAAGCCCTATTTTGTAAATGGACAAACGGTCCATTTTTGCATGAAAAACTATTTGATAGGTAATTTCACATGACAAGTCGCACCCTATTGTATGCAATGTTCAAATCAATGGGATGCCAACTTTGAAAAATAGTTCCTGCACTACGTTTGGTGATTTTGGGTGCGACTTGAATAGATGTCTGTGCATGAAGCCACACAGATGTCTTCAAAGTCGCACCTGAAGTCTCACTGGCATGCGGCTTTGAAATAGTTTGATTTCAGATGAAGTCGCATGATTTCAAAGTCGCATTTAATGTGAACGAGGGCTGAAGGTGCAGAGCCCAATTTGTACAATTCAGAGAGAGTTGTGCAAGATACATCCACGCAAAATTTCTACACAGTTGTTTATTAGAATGAACCTAGCATCAAAGAGGGCATTCATGCTAAGTATTGGGTAAGTGCACCTTTGAACGGGATAATTTAGACAATTCTTCCACCTTCCGTCCTGGTTTCATCTTTGTTCAGATGTTATTCAGAGTCTTCTATTTTCATCTGGTAATCTTGCCAATAAATTGTTAATTTGCAAATGAACAAGCTGTCCTGCAGTTTTGTCAGTTACAGGAATGAGACAAACCATTTACCACTGGCAGGGGTGCTTACAATGATCAGATGTATTCATTTATGTAAAAACTTTATATCAAAGGGGAAAAAAAATGGTTACTGTAACTGCTTATTAAGTATTAGGTGGAGTTTCTTCTACATATTCTGGAAAAAAAAAAAACGCAATAAGCTTATATTGATTGGTTTGCGCAAAAGTTATAGCACCTACAAAATAGGTTATTGCTTTATGGCATATTTATTATTATTATTTTTTTTACTAGTAATGGCAGTGATCTGCGATTGTCATTTTTGACTGTGACATTGAGGCGGATCGATTGGACACTTTTGACACTATTTTGGGACCATTGACATTTATAGAGCAATCAGTGCTATATATATGCACAGATTACTGTATAAATGTCACTAACAGGGAAGGAGTTAACACTAGGGGCGACCAAGGGGTTAAATGTAGGGAGTGATTCTAAGGCCCCTTTAAGACATGCGAACCGTATGTCCACTTTTTCATTCGCTGACACCTGATATTATCCGTCCCTGTTATGGTCCGATACTGCAGACGGAGGAAAATCCTATTTTTACATCCGTCTGCAGAGCGGATCGGGTGAACACGGACAGACGGTCCGTGTTCATCCGACCCCCCCCCCCCCCCCATAGGGGAGAGCGGTGATCTGACAGGGTCATCTGCCGGCTCAGCAGGGATCAATGGAGCGATCCCCGCTGAGCAAGCAGATGTTCACAGGGCGGATCATCTCGGGGCCTAAGTGTGGGGGGATGGGACTGACTAGACGAGGAGACTGAATGGTGTTCCTATATATTAGGAACACATGATCTGTCTCCTCTCCCCTGAAAGGATGTGGATCTGTGTGTTTATACACACACACACACACAGATCCACATTCCTGCTCTGTCAAGAGCGATCGCAGGTGGCCGGTGGACATCGCTGGTGCCGGGCAAGCACATAGACTCCTCGGGGGTGCGGCAGTTGCGCGCGCCCTCTATACCGCCGAGAATCCATATGACTATGGGCGGAAAAGGAAGTGGTTAAAGGAGGAGTTTTCATGTGCTTATGTTGTCCTGGAAAAGAGCGGCAAAATCGCAGCAGTGTGAAAAGGGGGCCTAATACAGCTACTACAGCTAATGATTGGTAAGCTGCAGTATATCACGTTTTTGGTTTTGGGTTTAAAAGCTCTTTAAATGGTTCAAAAGTAAACAGAGTTTTCTGCTATAGAACCCTGCGGTCAGTTTAACTCTGAACACCCAGAATCCAGCCCATGTTGTACCTGTTATAAAAACTTAGCTCCCATGACTGTGTGTAGTACATAATGAACACTTTTCACTTTTCTGTCAGCTTGGTGCACCAACTAGCGTCAATAATTTGCTTTGCTACCGCTAACCTCTATAGCCAACTTGTTTTGTTCAGAATTATAATGGTCCGCTCTAACACCATAATAATAGTCCTCACTGCGAAAACTCGATTTCCTTTTCTCTCTTGATTTCACTCAATCATATTTTTAGCTTGCTAGGCTTGATGTTGCTTAGCAACATGGAAGGTCATTGTTTGATGTTAAAAGCTGGGATGTTGGTGCTTTTAATATCCCCATTTTGTTATTCCACATTTCTTAAATGCTGGCCTTGTACGGTACATAACAGCAAAAATATTTCTGTGTATATTTCTGTGTATGTATGTGTGTATATATATATATATATATATATATATATATATATATATATATATATATATATATATAAATGTACACATACACTGAGCAAAATTATAAATGCAACTATTTTTTGTGTTTGCCCTATTTATTATGAGCTGAGCACAAAAGATCTACGACCTTTTCTATGTATACAAAAGGCCTATTTCTCTCAAATATTGTTCACAAATCTGTCGAAGCTTAGGTTCACATTGTAGTGGTTTGTCATGCGATTTGCTGAAATCACATGAAAAGTTGCAGCCTATTGGAGGCAATGGCACTGTTCCAATCGATGCAACCCTGATTTTTGTAAAAGTAGTTCCTGCCACACTTTTGCCGATTTTTCAGTTGCGACTTCAATAGACATATGTGCATGACGCCACACAGATGTCTATCAAGTAGCATCTAAAATCGCGCTTACCTTGCTACTTTGAAATCGCGCTGCTTCAAGTGAAGTAGCGCAATTTCAAAGTAGCATCAACGTGAACCAGGGCTAAATCTGTGTTAGTGAGCACTTCTCCTTTGTCAAGATAATCCATCAACCCCACAGGTGTGGCATATCCAGATGCTGATTAGAGAGCATGGTTATTGCACAGGTGTGCCTTAGGTAGGTCACTCTAAAAAGTACAGTTTTATCACACAACACAATGCCACAAGTTTTGAGGGAACGTGCAATTGGCATGCTGACTGCAGGAATGTCCACCAGAACTGTTGCTCTTGAATTGAATGCTAATTTCTCTACCATTAAGCTGTTTCCAAAGGCATTTCAGAGAATTCTGGCAGTACAGCCAATTGCCCTTACAACCGCAGCCCACATGTAACCACACCAGCCCAGGACCTTCAATCCAGCATCTTCATCTCCAAGATCGTCTGAGACCAGCCACCCGGACAGCTGCTACAACAATCGATTTGCATAACCAAAGAATTTCTGCACAAACTGTCAGAAACCATTTCAGGTAAGCTCATCTGCATGCTCGTCGTCCTCATCAGGGTCTCGACCTGACTGCAGTTTGTCTTTATAACCGACTTGAGTGGGCAAATGCTCACATTCGATGGTGTCTGGCACTTTGGAGAGGTGTTCTCTTCATGGAGGAATCCCGGTTTTTACTGTACAGGGCAGATGGCAGACAGCATGTATGGCGTTGTGTGGGTGAGCGGTTTGCTGATGTTAACGTTGTGGATTAAGTGGCCCATGGTGGCAGTGGGGTTATGCTATGGGCAGGTGTATGCTATGGATAACGAACACTGGTACATTTTTCTGATGGCATTTTGAATGCACAGAGATACCATGATGACGTCCTGAAAGCCCATTGTTGTGACATTCATCCATGACCATCACCTCATGTTGCAGCATGATAATGCACAACCCCATGTTGCAAGGATCGTTACACAATTCCTGGAAGCTGAAAACATCCCAGTTCTTGCATGGCCAGCATACTCACTGGCCATGTCACCCTTTGAGCATGTTTGGGATGATCTGGATCGGCGTATACGTTCCTGCCAATATCCAGCAACTTCGCACAGCCATTAAAGAGGAATGGACCAACATTACACAGGCAACAATCAACAACCTGAACACCTCAATGTGAAGATGTGGGGCACTGTGTGAGGCTAATTGTGGTCACACCAGATGTTGACTGGTTTTCAGACACCCCCCCCCCCCAATAAAGTAAAACTGCACATTTTAGAGTGGCCTTTTATTGTGGCCAGTTTGTGCAATAAACATGCTGTCTAATCAGCATCTTGATATGCCACACCTGTGTGGTGGATGGATTATCTCGGCAAAGGAGGAGTGCTCACTATCAGGCCCCGTACACACGACCGAGCTGCTCGGCAGAATCCAGCAAGAAGCTCGCTGGGATCCATATTCTGCCGAGAAGCTCGATCGTGTGTACGTTTTCACCGAGCAAACTGTTGAGCAGGGCGTCGAGCCAAAATAGAGAGCAGGTTCTCTATTTCCTCGACGGGCCATCGGGACTAATGGCTCAACGCCTTTTTTGACAGCCTGGTCGACGAACTCGACGGCCGGCCGAGAACCTCGTTGGGCGGAACGATGGGTTTAGCCCGACGAGGTTCTCGATCGTGTGTACGCGGCCTCACGGATTTGGAGAGATTTGTGAACAATATTTGAGAGAAATAGGCCTTTTGTGTACATAGAAAAGGTCGTAGATCTTTGCGTTTTGAGCTTATGATAAATAGGGGCAAACACAAGTGTTGTGTTTTATAATGTTGCTCAATGTGTGTGTGTGTGTGTGTGTATGAATATATAAATATATACACTCGCCTGCATTTTATTAGATACACTTTGCTAGTACTGGTTTTATCCTCCTTTTTGCCTTTCAGATTTGTCAGGTGCACGTCCATAATGCGAATTCCACCACATCTTAGAGGTTCTCTATTGGATTAACACTGGTGACTTTGGAAGCCATTGGAGTACAGTGAACTCGTTGTTGAAGAAACCAGTTTGAGATGATTTTAGCTTTGTGACATGGTGCATCATCCTGCTGGAAGTAGCCATCTGAAGATGGGTACAACGTAGCCATAAAGGGATAGATACATGGTCAGTAACAATACTCAGGTAGGCCATGGCATTTAAATGATGTTCAGTTGGTACTAAGGGGCCCAAAATGTGTCAAGAAAATATCCTCCACATCATTCCACCACCAGCCTGAACTGTTGATACAAGGCAAGATGTATCCATGATTTCATGTTGTTTACGCCAAATTCTGACCCTACCATCTGAATGTATTAGCTGAATCATCAGACCAGGCAGTCTTTTTCCAATCTTCTATTGTCCAATTTTGATGAGCCTGTGCGAATTGTAGCCTCAGCCTAGATTACAATTTTCCAGGAATACCTGGAGACAGTCTATCACATGGAGTCACTGCGTGCACAGCAGAAAGGCTTCAGTTCCTTACACATGGACAAGTTGCTAACTGTGTTCATGCAAAGGTCAAAGATGTGAGGAAAGTGGACAATCTTTTAATTTCACAGTCAGGTTCTTGAGTTATCTTCTATTGTTTCACCAGGGTATTTAGATTGGCATGCAGGAAGTAGGCCTTTCTGCTCGGGAGCAGGGGCAAGTTCCTTTGAAGGGGTGGCAACTTTTGGGGCAGCTATGCCAGGATTTCAGTAAAGGATATTTGTAAGGCATATAGCCCTTCATTCGACTTTACAAGCTAGGCGTGCAGTCGGCAAGTTCTGAAAAGTTTGGGACAAAGTCAGATAAATTATTTTTGTCTTAACAGCTTTGCTTTCATAGTCAATCTTTCTTTTCATGTGTTCTCTCCCACCCAATTATTCAGCTAGTTATATCCCATTGTGTGCTGACATGAGGTAGGGACAGGAATGCAGAAAATTGTTATCAAATACTGTATTTATTGGCGTATAACACGCACCCCAAGTTTAGGAGGGAAGTTTAAGGAAAAAAACTTTTATGAGGGAAGTTTAAGGATTTTTTTTTTTACATTTTAAAATGCCCATCAATGCAGCCTTATCAGTGTCCACCTGCAGCCTTGCCCATCATTGCAGAATGATCAGTGTCCATCTGCAGCCTTGCCCACACATCTGCCTGCCGAGGAGGGAACGAGTGCTGACAAGATAGACAGAGCTTTGACCCGGCTCCTATGATGGACATAACACTGGTCCAATGGTGGGAGGCGGGACCAGGTGTGACTGCGAGAGGAGCCGAGTACACAGGACATCTGGCTCTGTCTATCTCAGCAGCACTAGTTCCCTCCTTCCCCTCCGAGGCAACCATTCAGCGTATAACACGCACCCATGATTTTCCCCTAATTTTAAGGGGAAACAAGTGCGTGTTATATGCCGATAAATACGGTAGTTACCGTATTTTTCCTTTTCTGGCCTTTTCTCATGTCAGCACAGGTCTCCCTCTTTTAGTTTTGGGATGATAAAAAACACTGGAAGCTATCATGGCTTAACCTTGGGGGGCCTAGGTAGAAGGTCAACATGTAGGCCCCATGCACACAGGATGCTTTTTTTCCCTCCCCTGAACACCTATGGTGCAGAGGAGATTTAGGTGCAGGTTCACTGTGTCAAGCATTTATCCTGAACACGCTGTCTCTGTTTTTTTTTTCTACCTCTAAACACCTATTTGTGTATGGACACATAGCACATAGGCTAACATTGAGAGGCATTTAGAGGCAGAAAAAAGGTAAATTTCTCTAAAAGCAGTGTGCATGAGGCCATAAAATTGCTACAAAAGCCATTTTGTAATATCTTTCCATTTTCTAAAATGGTCAAAAACATGCAATATGGTAACCTGAAGGCATTCTGAACATTTTTGGTGTATACTGTACAGAATGCCCTCTGAAATGCCACGTTTTGCTTCTGTAGTTGGTTGCCTGATTTGATCAGATTTCTGCACTAGGCTATACAAGTACCATTTTTAGACATTCCCTGCAATAGGAATTTAATTTTGGTGACCTATTCTATTAGGCTTCTCTTCTAAGGCTGTGTTTCTCAACCTTTTTTTCAGTCAAGGCACCTTTTAAAATGATGGACCGTTTTAAGGCACCCCATTCTAAAATGTAAAAACGATTCCAATAGTTTTACATAATGGGGCAGCATCAACACATAGAACACCCAACATTAGAGGTGATTTATTCTTCCAAAGCAAATAAACATTTGCACATTGGTACTGACTAGTATTCCATTGTATCTCCTCTCCCTCAGTTTCTCTCCATCATTTTGCTAATGTGTCCCTAGTGCTGATATAGAGGGACAGGGGATGGTCAAACAAGGAAAGGCGATCAACGCCCTTCTTATCAACACTGATGATATCAGTGGATGTTAGGACGCCGGTGTCTGGTAGGCTGAAGCGGTGCCCAATAAAAACTTGTGGCTTTGTGTAACTAAAAGACAGGCTTGATCCACCTACTTACTGGCTTGTAAACATGTTTGGGCAATTTTCACGTATTTTGCCAAGGCTCCCTTGAAGAAACCTCTAGGCAACCTGGTTGAAAAAGGCTGTTTTATGGGATGTTATAATGAACTCAGATCCACCAATCAGTTATCAGTTCGGTGCAAATTAAGAAATACGTAAGATCTCTGGCCATCACTGCTGTAAGCAACAGAGCTTTTTTGTAAAACATTCAAATGTATTTATCAAACTTGTATTGACATATTATGCAGCACTTTACAGACAGCCATTCATCAGTGAACAATTAAGATAAATGTTACTCAAGCATATGTAATTGTGAATGTGACCTTATCTCCTTGTACTTTTCTCTTCGTTCACTGTTTGGCAGAGAGATAATTCATCTCTGAGAGCCTTTTAATCGTAATCTTCTTCTTTTTTTTTTTTTTTAATATGTTCAGCATCTATTATAATATTATATGCATATGTTGACTTCATTGTTATATTCAGTTTTTTTTACATAAATAAGAATTTCTATACCTTCCAACTATATAGCTGGATTCTGAGCTTCTTAAAGACAGCTGCACACATTTAAAGGAGTTGTAAAAACAGAAGGTTTTTATCTTAATGCATTCTATGCATTAAGATAAAAAGTCTTCTACTGTACGTGCAGCAGCCTCCCTCAGCCCCCCTAATACCTACCTGAGGTCCCTCTCTGTCCAGCGATGTCCACGAGTGGTCTCTGCGCCATTGGCTGCTGCTGCTGTCAAAGTCGGCTAGCCAATCAGGAGAAAGAGAGGGCAGGGCCAGGTTCGGGGCTCCGTGTCTGAATGGACACAGGGAGCTGTGACTCTGCTCAGGGTGCCCCTAAAGCAGTGTTTCTCAACTCCAGTCCTCAAGCCCCCCCAACAGGTCAAGTTTTCAGGATTTCCCTCAGATGAAAAGGCTGTGGGAATTACTAAGGCAGTGAAACTGATCAAATCACCTGTGCAAAATAATGGAAATCCTGAAAACCTGACCTGTTGGGGGGCCTTGAGGACTGGAGTTGAGAAACACTGCCCTAAAGCAAGCTTCTTGCTATGGGGGCATTGAACAAGAGGGATGGGCCAGAATCACAAAAGAGGCACCCAAGAAGAGGAGGATCTGGGCTGCTCTTTGCAAAACCGCTGCACGGGACAGGTAAGTATAACATGTTTGTTATTTTCATAGGAAAAAATATGAGACTTTACAATCACTTTAAGCCACATACACTCCCCCATACAATGTAAGGAGACAACTGCCGGTAAAAAAAAAAAAACTTCTGATATTCGGCCCGTGTGTATGTCGATCTGTCCGACACTCAGACATGCATGCTGGAAAACCAGCAGCTGGCTGACTCCTGATCAGAGCTCCCTGCCAATAGCAGAGAGCGCTGGTCAAAGTGTTCTGGTGGGGGGCATCCCTCTGTCAGAACACAACAGCTCAGCGGGGGAGATCGCTGAACTAACCTTGCATGGTGAGTACTGACCGGAGCTGTCAGTTCCTGCTGGGTTGCATGAAAAAAAAACTTTTAGTGTGTTCCCGGCTTTACCATTCATTGGGGTTCATTTACTAGAGAAGTATATAGTCTGCTAACTTGGCAAAGTTAAACTTCACAGCAGAAAAAGAGGTGACGCTTTGCTGATTCCAATCATCCAATCATTTTCTAGCAAAAGTATTTTGTTTTCTTTCCATTTCCTTGCACGTGATTAGGTATTCTTTGAAATGTGAGGCCCCGTTCACATATCGGTCAATCTTGCTACGTCATTTTCAAAGAGCAATGATCTCATATGGGCTGCCCTTTGTGTGTATGTCGCCCGAAAATAAGCTCTTGCTCATTTTCAGACGACAAGCTTCACACACTTTTTAAAGGCGCGGTTTGCCATGCAAGCCTGTCGCGCAACAACTGCATTGTGTTTGGGGGCATTGCACAGCAATCAAGGGCAGAATTACAGCAAATCTCCCCTTAATTCCAAATCGTGAAGTGTGAATGGAGCCTAAAGATGCGCTACTCCTTTAGTAAATCAACTTCAGTATGTAAATTTTAGGGCCCATTCATACTATGGGCTGTGATTGGTGGGTTTCTGTATTTGATCAATGCCATTCATTGCAGGGGCACGTAGGAAACAACTGTCTTCTATGTGCTCCATTTGCACCAAAATTGCGTTGCAGGTATGGGGCCAGATTCTCAAAGAGATACAACGGTGTATCTCCAGATACACCGTTGTATCTCTGTTTCTAAACCCGGGTATCTATGCGACATGATTCTTAGAATCACTTATGCATAGATACGGCGTAGATCCGACTGGCGTAAGTTACTTACACCGTCAGATCTTAAATGCAATACTACGCCGGTCCGTAGGTGGCGTTCCCGTCAATTTCTGCGTTGAATATGCAAATGAGCGTGATACGCCGATTCCCGAACGAAGTTGCGCGACGTAGTTTGCGTACGCGTAAGGTTACCCCTGCTAGAAGGAGGGGTAACCTTGCGTAGGTTCGCCATAAGCCATGTTAAGTATTGAAGTCAGGACAGCGTCGTGTTTTTCCGTCGTTTGCGTAACTCGTCGCAAATAGGCCTATACGTTAATTACGTTGCCGTCGTATTCGCTGTATTTGCTGCGTACGCTGGAGCATGCACAGTGGCCTACGTTTAAGGCCGGCGCATGCGCAGTTTGTTCGGCACAGGGGCGCACTTAATTTAAATACAGCACGCCCCCCTCCTTCACTATTTGAATTACGCGGCCTTACGCCGTCCCCTTTACGCTACGCTGACTCAAATTACGGAGCAAGTGCTTTGAGAATACAGCACTTGCCCGTAAAAACTGCGTAGGCGTAGCGTAAATGGGATTCGATACGCTACGCCGCGAATACGCCATTTTTTAAGAATCTGGCCCATATTGCCTAAGGGCCAGTTCACACCAGATGCAGTTTCGTTCCGTGTGCAGAAAAAATGCACACAAAACTGTACAGAACTGTGTCTGGTGTGAACTGGCCCTTTAATAGACAATATCCCTGCAATGCAATAGTAAATAGACACAAATGGCAGTAGACCAAAGTTGTTTGTTTTTTTTTTTTAAAACGCAGCTTTGGTCATAAGCCAACAGTGACAGCACAACTGAGTAGTAACGATGTGAAAATCTGATATAAACAGTATACCTCAAAGACACATGCAGGTTATAAATGGCACAGTTCAACCACTTCAAATGACACCGGCATGGCTTATGTGCCCAGGCATAAAGGGGGAACAGAGTTGACTTGTTGCAGGCCAGTCTGTCTCCCTGAAATCACAGGCCCTGACAAACGTTGTACCATATGTAAACAATATTAACTTTAGTTTAAAAGTTAGGGTTCCTCCTTAGTGAGTATGAGTGCAACATGGAAGTCTGAACAGAAGATATGTCCAGTATCTTCTGCTAGCACTTTGTTGGTGCACTTTAGGTGTTCTGTTTAGCAAGGTGGAACAAAGTAGGTTTAAAGAATCACTAAAGGAATTCTTTTTTTTTTTTTTTTAGCTAAATAGCTTCCTTTACCTTAATGCAGTGCTGTTTTCATGTTCTCATTGTTCGTTTTTGCTTTGAAGTTGCTGTAATCCTGCTCTGTTCTCCACACTTCCTGCTTGTCTGGCTCCTTATGAAAAAACTCATGGCAGATTTTCACTGTGGTCTAAGCTGTGTGTCTAAAACTCCTCAGAACCAGATTCATTTTAAAAACAAAACACTGCCCTGAATTTGTTTGTTTTTGTTCTGTGTGTCTTCTCTACTTCACAGAAACATGAAACAATTTTAAAAACGAAAGTGAAACTAGAGGCACATTATATGATTGATTTTTATCTGTTTTTAATCATTTTTAAAAGGAATCAGTTAACTTTTATGTCTCTTTACCCTGTAAACAGTCATTTCAGCAAAAAAAAAATTTTTTTCCTTTAGTGACCCTTTAAGTTGTCCGGGCAAACAGGGTGATGTGAAGCGTACTGGTTCTGGTAAGCAGGAGAAGTCCTATCACTGCTTGGCAAGGTAAGTGTAGCTCAAGGTCTCTCTCTCTCTAGCTTAGTTGAAGCAATAATATAATGGTGGCCGCATTGCCATGATCCTTTGTTCTAAAAAGGTGGGCAAGCGCCCGGTCACCAATCCAGCTACAGAACCCACCAATACTAAGGACTACTACACTGCAATATAATATATTTTTGTTTTCAGTTTTAGATCTGCATCAAAGGGTTAGTAAAGGAAAAAAAAAAATCCCTTTAAAATAACAAACATGTTATACTTACCTCCACTGTGCAGTTCGTTTTGCACAGAGTGGCCCTGGTCCACGTCTTCTGGGGTCCCTCGGTGGTTGTCTCTGGTTCTCCCCGCAATTACTGACCACAGTCACCCAAGAGAGCTTGCATGGTGGTGAGTAATTGCGGGCGCGTTCCCGTGATACAGCAAGCGGCCATAGCTGCTCACTGCATCACTCGGCCCCACCCCTCTGCGCACCGCGTCACTGGATGTGATTGACAGCAGCGCCAGCCAATGGCTGCGTTGCTCTTAATCCATCCGCTCTAGCCAATCAGCGGCCAGGCTGGGCGGCGAAGAGGATTTCGGGACTGAGTGCAGGACTTTTGAGGGGTCAGGTAAGTATAACGGGGGCTGGGAGGGGGGCGGCAGCATCTGATGTTTTTTCACCTTAATGCATAGATTGCATTAAGGTAAAAAAAAGTTTTACTTTACAACTCCATTAAAGCTGCAGAACACAAGATGGTAAAGATCTGATATAAAGTTTGCTAAAAATCCTTGCAATGGCATAGTATGCGTATTTTGCTGTGTTTTTTTTTTTCTTTCTTTTATCTATTAACAATGGTATGTTGCAGTAATGTTTGGTTTTATGTGTTGCTATTCAGTCTTTGGACCCCCTAAAGTGTTTGCCAATGCACTGAGATTGGGGCAGGATAGATACTGCCTTGCATTGTGATCCTGTGTTTGTAGCTGTTCTATGATATACCACTCCCTAGGTATAACCACTTCCATATAAATGTAACCTCAACGTTTACATTGTATGCTGCGGCTCAAATTTAGGTCCATAGAAATGCCTGGAGTAGGCTGAGCTCTCTCTCCTAGCACCCGATGTGGCCTTGTACAGATGACTTACCAGCAGACACCATTGGTTATTAACAAAGCACTAGGAATGCATCTCCATCAGTGACCATGGATAAAATATAGAGCTGCCTACAGATTTTCCCTCTATTTTTATTTGAGCTCCAACCTACATATCCTTGACAAGAGTCCTATGGAATGTATGTCACTTCTTATCATGACCTTTTTTTTGTAAATAATCCACAGGGAAAAGAGAATGTACAAATACTCAAAAGCAGACATTGTTCAGCACAAAATTGTTCTGAAAGCTTCAGATCTTTTGTGTGTAAGGCAGCACACATTCTACGTAGTTGTCTCCTTGTGCCTCTAGTACTTTACTAACATTCCTGAAAATAATGCGCTATTCAATATTTTTTTATATCCTTTTCAGATAAACATATAATACAACCTCAATTCCAAAAAAGTTGGGTCACTGTGTAGAATATACATAACACAATGCAAGATTTGCAAATCTTATAAACCTGTATCTTTTTACAATAGAACACATATACAACATTTAAATAGAGAATATTTACAATTTTAAGAAAACAAGGTAATTCTGAAGTTGATGGCACAGGGGAAGTTGAGACTGCGCCATATTTACCACGGTATAGGATGCCCTCTTCTTTTACTAACTCTGTAAATGTCTTGGAACTGAGGAGACCAGTTGCTGGAGTTTTGGGAGAGGAATATTGTCCCATTCTTGGCGGATATAGAATTCTAACTGCTCAACAGTCCTGAGTCTTCTTTATCATATTTTTCCTTTCAGGAAGAGCCAAATACTTTCAATTGGTAAAAGATCTGGACTGCAGGCAGGCCAGGTAAGCATCTGGACTAGGGTGACCACATTTCCAAACTACCATTCAGGGACACCCTCCCTTCTTAAATATCAGCTTGTGCTGTAACGAATCACAGCACAGTGACTGGACACAAGAGGTGGGATTTATGATTTCTCCAATCACAAGCAGGGGGTGGGATTGTGCTCTTCCAGGAAATTCTGGCCAGGACAAGTACTGTCAGTGAGTAAAGCAGTAATGTGGCGGCCTTTTTGGGGGCATCAGATTGGCCCTGGGGGTGGCTGTGTCAGTGTCATTCCGGGACACTGTATTGTCCTGGAATAAATGTGCCCGGGACAGACCTGCAAAACACGGGACTGTCCCGGGCAATCCGGGACACATGGTCACCCTAATCTGGACTCTTCAACTACAAACTTATGCTGTTGTCATAGGTACAAGGCCTTCCCTGAAATATGTCTTGAAGGGAGCATATGATGATCTAAAACCTGGATCAGACATAAGCACTGAGTGGTCAGCGGCTTTTGATTGCTCATTTCTTGTCAGGGGACCGCTGCAGCTATCTAGGCGAGTATATTGTTTTTTGTTTTTCCCACACTCTTCTATTAACGTTTTCACTTTATTTTTACTCAGTTGTATTACTCTGACAATGAATGCGGACCAGTATTCTTCATTAGAACATCCAATAGGGTCTAATCTAATTAGGGTCTTTTAGAATCCTAATGTCCCCTGTGCCAAAGCAGATTGGGGACATAGTTATTCTAAAGCTAACACTTGGGATTTGACCTCTCTGTATTAGAGATGAGTGCTTCTAGGTTTTGTTGCTGTGATCTCATTGATCGATCTCCATCTCCTTCTTTTTTGATGGTTCCAAAATCCCAGGAGAAACATATAAGCTCAGCAGCTCATATCAGCTGTGAGTCTGTTCCCGGTTATGGAGATTCTCCCTCTCTATTTGTTATGTTTTTATGGGAACAATAGTTCTGGTGATAACCAGCAATTCCCCATGCTTTGGAGGTATTGCCTCTTACTTTCTGTTTTGGTTATGGGACAGGAAATGAAAGTAAATCTCCCCAATGAGACAATGAAGGCAAAAAACAACAACTTTCCTTAATTTTTTTTTCTGATATGAAAAAAAAAAAAAAGTTTGGCTTTTAGTTCTACTTTGACCACTTTAATACTGGGCAATTTCACCCCCTTTCACCGGCAATTTTCAGCTTTCGGTGCTGTCACATTTTGAATGACAATTTTGTGGTCATGCAATGCCGTACACAAACTAATGTTGTCGCACTATTTGGCTGGCCAAATCCGGAAAACAAAGCAGGATTTGGCTTTGATCGAGTCTCTGATGTAGAAACCCGAAAGCAACATCACAACGTCACTTCCGGTTTACTCAGCAGCCAACGGTGCCAGTTTTAAAATCTGTCAGTATTCAAAAACACAGATCTTGGTGTTTTTAAAACATTCAAGTGCAAAGAAGGGGTTCGGAATCTTTTAGACCCCAGTTCCCTTCATAAAGAATACCTGTCACTGCCTATTACTGTCACAAGGCTTGTAAACATCCCTTGTGACAGTAATAGAAAGTGATCATCCCTCTGTGCTCTTGCGCCTAAGAAAATGCATACGCAAGTCATGGGTGCAAATGTAAACAATGTTCAAAGAAGGTAACGCTGTGGCGTCTCCCCGCAGGGATGTAGTCCCAAAGGAGAGGGCGAGCATGCTGACTAACCCCCAGCCAGAACAGCTCAGACGATGGGGGGCAAGCTTACTGAGGAGGAACAGGAAGTGAGACATTCAGACAAAGAAAAAAAACATTTAGAAGAGAAATCGAAGGAAAAGGTAAGTGAACCAACAATGCACTAGCTTAAAGGAACGTAATTAGAAAATAAAAAAACAAACCTTTACAACCCCTTGAAACTTTACATATTTGAAGTCCGAGACCACCAGGCAGCTAGCATTTTCAGAAGAAATTTAGCTCCTCTCATGGAAGCGTTCCTTTAATGATATACCATTTTGATACATAACAAATATTTCTCAAATCCATTTTTTTCCTCTTTAAATAAAAAAATAAAAAGGAATGTATTTGATAGTGATAAATTAATGCAACGTTATTCCCTGTAGGCCAGGAGACTTTCTCCCTGCACTTTTATCTGGCTGAGTAATGATTACATCAGACTGATTAGAAACATAACAAAGAGAATGTAGCAATTAGCTTGCCTGCAGACTCTGAAGGGGTCATGGACCATCTCTGTAGTTAGTGAGCCGGTCCATCCTTTTTTTTTCCTGTACACAATTTGTATGTGCCATCAGTCTCGGCTTGCATTTAATTTACCGTTTGAAGACAAATTGGAGTAACTATGCATTAAAAAAAAACCCTTACTGGCTTTTTTTAAATTTATTTTACAAACACAAGAACAAGAAGACATTTTTCTGTTAGTCAAAACTGCTCGCATTCTGTGTTTTAGGGTAATTATCTAAATATTTGCATAACATTTAATCTTCTGTTTCTTGTCCATATGCATATTAAGAGACACATCATAAACATCAGTCTTTTCTTTCAAGTGGTATTTGAGATTAATTACATTTTTATATGAGGATGTATCTTAAATAGCATGGACTGTATCTTACTGTAGATCAGTGGTTCTCAACCATTCTAGTGCCGTGACTCCTTGATAAAATTTCCCAAGTTGTAGGGACCCCTAACAGTAAACTTATTTTTGTAGTCGGCACCCAAGGCCAGACAAGTAATTTGCGCCCCTAACCCACGGGCATTTAGCGCTCCCAGAGTCCGTTCCACTCATAAAATATTAAAACCCCTTATGGTACATTTTGGGATGTACCACTCTCTCTCTCTGTTCTCCTTTCTTTCCCTATATCTCTCTCTATCCTAATTTCTTGTTTTTTTTCTGCATCACTCTCGCTAGCTGTCTTTCTTGTTCTTTCTCTTATTCTTTCTCTCCCTTTTCCTTTGTTGCTCCCCCTCTTGTCCTCTCCCTTCCATGTATTCTCTATTTTTATTCCTTCTCTTACTTCTTGGTGGGGGAAATCGGATGAATGGTAGTGCTGGTGGGAAGTTGGGATCAGTGGCAGTGCTGGGGGGAGTGGTGATCAGCCAACTTGGGTGCTCTTGATCAAGGTCATCTGTTGATCTGAGAACTGTAGTGGGGACTTTTAATGGCAACTCGAATCACAGGCAGTGTTACTCACTGTGTCTCTGGCTTCACGGTGTTGCCAGCTTTGTGGTGTCCTCCAGCCTCTCCCAATTCACATTCCTCACCAGTCAGCTGACCTCTAGCCTCTGCCCCCCACCCATGCCGCAAATTGAATGGGCAGCTGCGAAGAGGCTGGGTGGGCTGCCGTGGGCTCCATGAAAAAGCCCAGCTAAGCAGCCACGAAAAGGCTGGAAGAGCGGTGCAGGCTTTAGGAACATCCCAGGATTCGGTGACCCCTGGCAAATTATCATTTGACCCCCGAGGGGGTCCCGACCCCAGGTTGAGAACCACTGCTGTAGATAATGACCATTGTGTTTCAAGAAAGCTTTACTACACCTAAAACTAGCGTTTTATTTATTGAGGAATGGTTATGGGCTGTAGAAAAGACCTGGAAGCTTCTTATTTAATTGCCAAAGCTAAATCCTTTTATTGGTCTTTCACCCAGAAAAATTGTAGATTACTTACTACTGCATCTTCCAACTACATCTAAGCTTTATATGGCTGTAACAACACAGCAACACCCAGCGGCAGCATTATTCCGCCTATTCCTTCCTATCAGCAGGTCCAATGGATCTGCATCCTATGCGGATGCAGATTTATTCTAGAGAATCCTAATTCTCTAACCCTGTAACCATCTCTCTTTTTCTTCATGTTGGAGTGATATTTCCATTGTGTATTGCAGCAAAAGAAGTGAGACTCCAATGCAATGTGGGAAAAGTCTTGCATTGTGGTGTGCTAGTCTTGTCACGATCTACAATGTAATGCTCATTACATACTTTGCAGTTTCCAGGCAATTTCAACTTGCTTTTGATTGCAAAAACCAATGGAACCTGCTGACAGCTTCGGTCAATATGATGAAACAATCTATACTGTTGGTACTAAACTGACTTGATCACTTTGATCACCTAAGCTAGAAAATTCTTGTTTTTATCAAATAGTTCCTGCTGGTGTATGATTTTTTTTTTTTTTTTGTAGCATTGTGATTGATGGCTACAAGGAAAGGTGTTATTTTTTTTGTTTGGTATAGCCTTCTTATAGTGGAACTTTATCCCATAACATAACAACGTGAAAAAAAAATGTTATTTAGCAAGAAACATACATTCCACATTAATAATTATTATTTTACCAAAATTATTATTTGCTCTAAACTGCCTCCAGCATTGCTCCTGTTTCTTCTTGCCAGAGGCTGCCATTTTGCTGAAGCCCAGAGGCCCTGAGCAGCAGTTAATCTTTAGGTTGTCGGCAGATCTGCCTCTAGTGGCTCTGATTTTAGGCAACGTGACAAAAAATTGACAGCAACTGAGTATGTGCAGAGCAGGGTGAGACAGTGTATTACTGGATTGTAAACAGCATAGGAGCTTATTCTTTACTTGGCTATACCTGCAAACTGGCTCGTTCCAAGTCTGTAACAAAACAAAAACCTGAAGTCAGATACAGTCACGCAACTAGCATTTTTATAAGGAGACCAACAATGGTAACCTCCATAGTTCTTTTATGGCAGGTTCACTTTAGGACTCAAACCTAAATAACAAAAAGCACCCCTCTAAAGCCTTCAGGGGCGGACTGACCATTGAGGCACTCGGGCACTGCCCCGAGGGCCCCATGCCACTAGGGGGCCCCATCAGGGTTACCAGGCTCAGTAAAACCAGGGACAGTATGTAACAATCTGTTTTTGTTTTTTTTTACATCTGTCCCTGATATGTCTGAAACCGACATGCTTTTGATATGAAAATCCAGAGATTTTAGCTGCCCCACCTCTGCACTGCCTACTGGCGTGGTGGCCATCTGTAAGCCCAGGGGCCCCATAATCTTCTATTGCCCGGGGGCCCCATGAGTTGTCAGTCCGCCCATGAAAGCCTTATACATACCACCCACTGACTCAGATGTCTGCTGCCCAGGGCAGACTCCCCAACTGAGCATGTCTAGACCAAATGAGCCAACATCAAATAAAGAAGCAGGGCTGCACACTGTCCATGTTAACCAGATATCTTTAGTGTAAAGCCGGGCACACACGATTGGTTCGTCTGATGAAAACGGTCTGATGGGCCCCATTAGTTTTTTTTCCCCATCGGTGAAAAAACTTAGAACCTGTTCTAAAAGTATCTGATGGTTAAAAAAACGATAGAAAAAAAACGATCGTCTGTGGGGAAATCCATAGGTTAAAAATCAACGCATGCTCAGGATCAAGTCGACGCATGCTCGGAAGCATTGAACTTCATTTTTCTCAGCACGTCGTTGTGTTTTACTTCACCGCGTTCTGACACGATCGTTTTTTTAACTGATGGTGTGTAGGCAAGACTGATGAAAGTCAGCTTAAATTGGATATCTGATGAAAAAATCCATCGGACCGTTCTCATCGGATGAACCGATCGTGTGTACAGGGCATAAGGATCTGCATGAGATCAATCTCCTTCCATATGTCATATGCCATGGGAGAAGACAGAGCTAAACCTGATCCTTGCATCAATGTTATCTGATTACTATGGACAGTGTGCCGCCCTACTTCTTTATTTGGGTGCACTTTAAGGTTTGCAGTCTTTTCAAAGATCCCTGTAAAATCACAACTCTTGGCACCACCAATGATGAGTTATAGGTCTATTGAGAGAAGGAAGAAGCATTTTCCATAAACACATATTTTAATTTTAATGTCCTAAAGGGGACACTTTAACCACTTAAGACCCGGACCAAAATGTAGGTAAAGGACCTTGCCCCTTTTTGCGATTCGGCACTGCTTCGTTTTAACTGACAATTGCGCGGTCGTGCGACGTGGCTCCCAAACAAAATTGGCGTCCTTTTTTTCCCACAAATAGAGCTTTCTTTTGGTGGTATTTGATCACCTCTGCGGTTTTTATTTTTTGCGCTATTAACAAAAATAGAGCGACAATTTAAAAAAAAATGCAATATTTTTTACTTTTTGCTATAATAAATATCCCCCAAAAATATATAAAAAAACATTTTTTTTCCTCAGTTTAGGCCGATACGTATTCTTCTACATATTTTTGGTAAAAAAAATCGCAATAAGCGTTTATCGGTCGGTTTTTGCAAAATTTATAGCGTTTACAAAATAAGGGATAGTTTTATTGCATTTTTATTAATTATTTTTTTTTTTACTACTAATAGCGGCGATCAGCGATTTTTTTCGTGACTGCGACAATATGGCGGACACTTCGGACAATTTTGACACATTTTTGGGACAATTGTCATTTTCATAGCAAAAAATGCATTTAAATTGCATTGTTTACTGTGGAAATGACAGCTGCAGTTTGGGAGTTAACCACAGGTGGCGCTGTAGGGGATGTGTGCCTATGTGTGTTTGTTTACAACTGTAGGGGGTGTGGCTGTAGGTGTGACGTCATCGATCGCGTCCCCCTATTACAGGGATGACGCGATCGATGCTGCGGCCACAGAGAAGCACGGGGAAGCCGTGTGTACACACGGCTCTCCCCGTTCTTCCGCTCCAGGGACGGATCGCCGCACTCCAGCGGCGATCGGGTCCGCGAATCCCGCGGTCCCGGTCCCGGAGCTTCGGACCGGGTCGCGCGCGCCCGCGACCCACGGCTGGGTACTAAAATCAACGTATATATACGTTGATGTGCCCAGCCGTGCCATTCTGCCGACGTAAATGTGCAGTAGGCGGTCCTTAAGTGGTTAAATAACAACAGAACAAAGCTTATATTTTACAATTATTTTATTCGGTCAACATCATATTGCGTTCTCCACCTGTAACAGTCTGTTTAGAGGTGCTTAACATCCACAGCAGAACCCGTTTTACAGACTTCCATTATTTGCATTTGCTGACCTGCTCTTGATTAAGTGAAGCAGAGTATTGATTCCTGGCTGCACATCACATCATTTCCTTAACATTCAGAATGTTCTTGTAAAGAGGATCAGATTTTCACACACAGACTACAAATTAGCTGCATATTCTTGCATCCATCAGACACTGCTGGAAGCAATATAAAATGGCTGAATACACCACATGTGATTGTGAAACCAGGATTTGGGTTAAGATCATGAAGGTAAAAAGAACAAAGGATGTCACGTTGAACCATTGTAAACACAGGCAACATTCTTTTGCAATGCAGCGAGTACATTGCGAGAGGTGATTTTCAGTGCTGTATTCTTGTAAAGAGAGTAATACAAATGTGTGCAGATGTGAAATTCTAAATTTGCGTAATTTTTTTTTTTTTTAGGAAACATGCAGTATAATCACTTATTTTCACCTATGTGTTTTTTTTTATCTTATTTTTGTTCTTTTTCACTCTAATAGACAGTCTTCACTATTGTGTGCTTTTCTTGAAATAAGACTAGCTTGATTTAGTTTATCTATTTTAAGAACATTACAAATACAACTACTAGGCCTCATGCACACTTGTCTTATAACGTAACATTTTTGGTACTTTGCGCCCAGAGAGCCATGGCACCGTGTACAGCTACGCATACACAAAAAAGTATATGGACTACCGCTTGTAAATGCCAAAGGCTGCTGCATTGACATTTATCTGTGCATGTATGTACAACATATTCACTTAATGCAAAAGTAACATGTTTTCAGAAATATGTGCATGCATAGGTAAATGCTGCTGCAGAAACTTACAGGGGCAACTGTATGCAGAACAGTAGACCTCCAGGCACAGGAAAGAGACAGAAAATTTACGCTACAAGACTCAAATGCGTGTAGTCCTCTGTGTGCACAAGGCCATAAGGTCGCGATACAGAAGGTACAAAAAGACCCTCCTCTAAAGAGGTGTGAGATATTGTCCTCACTTCCAGACCCAAAACAAGGTACCTGGGCAGAATCATGTAAGTCAGTTTTTTTTGTTCCCTTTAGCCTCAACACAACAGCAATGGTTGTACTGGCCATCTGGACACTCAACCCTTTACATCTTTGAGCACTAATGAGGGCTACAAAGGGTGAAACAGCTGTATGCTAGTGAGTAATACTTTTTTTTTTTTTTAATTATGGCTATTCCTATGCTAAACACCAGTGGTTTGGGATCCATTGATGGCTAAGGCCGCGTACACACGATCAGACCGGTCCGACGAAACCGGTCTTAGGACCAGTTTCATCAGACCAATTCGATAGTGTATAAGGCCCATCGGACCGTTGTCCGTTGGATGAAAGTTTTAAAACTTGCTTTAAATTCTGTCCGCCGGACAGATTTGATGGTTAGTACACAAAAGCATCGGACCAAAAACCCGCACATGCTCAGAATCAAGTCGAAGCATGCTTGACAGCATTGAACTTATTTTTTTCAGCACGTCGGTGTGTTCTACGTCTCCGCGTTCTGGTGTGATCAGATTTTTGGCCCGATGGTGTGTACACACATCAGACCACTTCAGTGTGGTCCGATGAAAACGGTCCGTCGGACCAGTTTCATCGGACCGGTCTGATCGTGTGTACGTGGCCTTACAGGAGCAAAAAGGAATGATTGCCACGTCCATGCACACTCACCCATATGCAGAGACTGTGCTCGTTTTGGGGTTTTGTGCTGGAAGGGAGGACATGGAAATATCTACGGTTCTAAGAAGGCGTTGCCGTATCTTTTCATCCATTTTGTACAGCATCAACCTATTCCACAGAGTATATAAATCTATTCACATCAGTCTCTGCTGACAAATAACATTGCAATCTAATGTCTCTATTACATAAACAAACAAAAAAGCTATTAGTGAGCATCGTTTATAAAAATGTCTGCAATTATAATTATCCTAGGGGCAGTCTGGTGAATCCAGGAACCTTTGCCTGCGTTCACCATTACATTAAATGTGATGATAGCAAATATTTAAACTGGCAAATGTGTAGTCAACGTTTGTTCATAGTAGCTAAAGATTTTTGGTGAAGTTTGACTGATGTCACAGGATAAATAAGATTATTTGTTTCTGTGTCATTGTCACATAAAGCAAAAAGTTGCCTTGAAATACTTTTTTTAACCAATTTTACCCACAACAAGAAAAAGCAGAAGATCGTCATCTAAACCAGTGGTCTCCAAACTGCGGCCCGGGGGCCGGATGTGGCCTTTGCTTGCTTTTATCTGGCCCTCGGACCAACGATAGGACAGAATTCCTCCCAATGACACAAACAATGGTGCACAATTCCTCTCAACAACACAAACGATTGGGCATAATTCCTACCAATGACACCAACAATAGGGGACAGTTCCTCCCAATGATACCAACAATGGGGCTCAATTCCTCCTAAGGACACCAACAATGGGGCCCAATAATAGTAATGATGGGACACAATTCCTACCATTGATACCAACAATGGAACCCAATGATGGGGGACAATTCTTACCAATCTCACTCTAACAAATTCTCGGTTTTCCACAGTTCCACCTTAAAAAAACTACTCAGTAAAGGTTTTTGGGTAATTGTGTATCAAATGTGACAGCTGCCACATTCTAAATAGAGTGCATGATACAGAAAAGACCAGCCCCAACGATCATTCCTAGATGTTAATGGATGTCGGTGAATGTGGACTTCTCTAGCAAATATGCAGAAACATTTTCACAGGCAGTCGTTGGCCAGTAAAAAAAATGTGTGAATGTCTCAACTGCTGCTTTTAAAAACCTGCCCCATGATGTAAGTTGCTCCTTAAAAAAAAAAAAAAAGATTCCAACTCTACAGGTTATATGCAGTTTGTTTTTTAGAGCAAGTTGTGATTTGTAAGCATCCAAAAAAGTCAATGAAAACTCCATGCTGATGAAGGCTGGTAGAAATTGCATTCTGGGCCCCAGTGCTGCAAGGAAGTAGTGCATATGGCATGGTCATTTTCAGTGTGCAAACAGTAACATCTTTAATAAAGATTTTGCCATGGATTTACAGTTATTTTCTTTCTCATTACCTTCTATGAGGGAGCTGAGGGCATCGGTCCAGCTATCTAAATGTAACACTGGGTTCGGAAATGTTGTATAACACCAAACGTACAAAAGCATTCAGCACAATATTCAAGAGAAAAGACTGAAACATGTGTTGACTCCAGCGCTGTACTTCAGTTCATATGTTGATCAGGGACCGAGTTCTCCCTGATAGCAGGGCTTCTGCCACAGGAGACTTGATCAGGAATATTCATACACAAATTAGATGAAACCTAGCATCACATTTCTTTATGTACTTCAACAATTAATACACTTTGAATGCTGTTTTTTTTTTTAATGCACTGAATAATAATATACATGTTTTTTATTTTCCTTTTAAAAAACAAAAATTGTGGTGTAAGTGTAGCTTCCGAATAGGTGCCCAACTACATTATTGCTCTAAAGCGGTGGTCTTCAAACTGCGACCCTTTGCTGGCCATTGGGCCACTATTTCTCACCACTGACATTAACAATGGGGCATGATTCCTGCCTATGACACCACCAGTGGGGCACTATTCTCCCCACTGACACCAAGAATAGGGCAATATTCCTCCCACTGACACCAACGACAGGGCACTATTCTGCAATAGACACCAATGATGGGACAATATAAATTAATCCAATGATGGGACAATATTTCCCCTACTGACACCACTAACAGGGTACTATCTATCTCATGGACACCAATGAAGGGGCATTGTTATTGACGTCAGGGCGTTTTCTACTCGCACTGGCCCGTTTATAAAGTTTGAAGACCCCTGCTATTTAAAAAAAAAAAAAAACATCAGTGTCAGGCTGGTGAAAAAAAAATGCTTCCATAGATGACCACTATTGGATACTGCCAGCAATCTTGAAAGTGTGAGTCATCAAACTATACATTAGGTGGAAACAAGGCAAGGCTGGAGATACAAGCCCAATAAAAGCAAGTGATGATGAGACAGATTTATTCATCATCTACATCACAATATAGAAGTGAGGTAATAAGAGCTCTAATTGTTCAAGTTGAATATCGCACAAAATTTCAACAAGGAAACTCTCAGTGGCTGATAGCCGATCACTCCTTTTTCTTCCATGGAGGGCCTATTTCATGTCTGCAAATTCCTCTAACAAATTAGAGAAATTGGAAAATACTAAAACACCACAATACACGTCATAAGATGATGGGTAGATGTCAGCCACCACGCTTCCATTGTCTACCAATATGAGTCAATTCACACTGGGGCGATCCGACTCCGGGGGCGGCTCTGCAAGTCGTCCTGAGGACGACTTCAGAGGCGACCTGCCAAACGACTTCTGTATAGAAGTCAATGGAGGTCGCCCCCAAAGTCGTACAGGGAGCATTTTCTAAGTCGGAGCGACTTGCGTCGCTCCTATTAGAACGCTCCCATTGCATTCAATGGGAGGCAACTCGTCAGGCGGCTGAGCCGCCTGACGAGTCACCCCAGTGTGAACCGGGTCTATGGGTTTGCAGTAATGACAGTAAATTATGAGTTTATTGATGAGGTAGACTAGGACTAAAACTGGCCATAAATGATCCTATTTTCTTTGCTGCAGCCACGGAATCTTGCTTGATTCCCCCATCAATACAGTTGATAAGGGACACATGTTGATAAGGGAATCCCTCTCGCAAAGCTATTGTGTTTTCCTGGCGGGGGAACACAGTGATTACTGCTAGTAGCTATAGTCGCATGCTGAAAATCTGACATTGATGGATCGACTTGGGTACATTTATCCTGCCCAAAAATGGATTGAATATCCCTGCTAAACTTGCCAAGATTTGAATCATTTATGGCCGGCTTAGACTAGGAAAACAAAAACTAAATGAAAAAGTGATATTTAACAAAAATAAAATATTATTTTACATCATACAAAAAAGGGAACACTTTTTCACACTAACCACACCTTTAAATTGAATTAAAACTTAAATGTCAGCCCTTTTAAGGAGCATCTGCATAGCGATTTTGAATATTACCAACAAAGCTGCTTCCAATGTGATTAGACAAGCAATCATTCAAAAAGTCTGCACCACAATATAAAATGCTAAGAGGCTAATGTTTGAAACATGAAGACTGACGTCTTCAGACATGGTGCCAATGCAATAAATATTGGACTATAAAAACAATATATATAATAAGCTTTAAGAGTAGACAGTAGAATGTAATAGGTTGCAGTACAGGTTTAGTTTACTAGAACAAGAGTTCTGCTTACCAACATAGAAAGTGATCAGCACAGGGATATTCTAAAGGTGGGAGTCACAGGTAAGGAAACACCCATGAAAAAAGCAAAATCAGTATGTTAAAAAGAGCAATCATGAAGGTTTAGCTGAACCTAATATTAAAGGAGAACTTGCTATGGAGAATTAAAGCACAACCAGAGAGTGTGAGCTAGTACACCCAAAGCCTCATGGGGAGACCATTTACTTATCTTTGTCCAACCTGACCTAATACAAAGCAAGAAGAGCTCCATAAACCCCACAGTCAGGTCTATTTTAGGTTATACCTGTGTTCCAAAGTTTTGTTTTCATTTTTTTTGTACAATGCTTATGTAACACAAGCAGGCTGCTAACACAATATGGAACTTTCTAAATAGCATTGATCCATATTGGGATTCCTTTGCAAAACAGATGAGTGATGCTTAGCCGTGTCATGCAGGGGGAACAGTTTTAACCTACTGCAATGTAAAATATTATTTTAAAAACTGCTTTAAGAATTCTAACTCTCCTAATGATTAAGATCAATGCACCAAAATGGCAATTCAAAACATGTACTTGGAGGTGTGCATATTCACCAAATTACTTGAGCCACAAAAGGTGCATTGTGACCAAAGTGACAGGATAAAAAAACAACAACCGGTACCGACGTTAGGCAATAGCTGATGATTAGGCTCAGTAATAATTTTTTATGTCTTTGGATCTCACAAATGAAGAGCGCCAGAGTCTACAATGGTCATAGTCATCAAAGGTAAGTAAATAAGTGTACCATTCCCATTTGAAATTAACAGAGCTGCTAAAATATTCCACAAATAAGCTACAGTTGTCTACTATGAACCCTAATCCCTTAAATATGCAAAAATAGTGCATTTAAAAAAAAGTAATTGCTAGCTAGAAATCTTTGCCTTCCTGTTTGTATGATTTGTTCAGTAAGACGGCAAAGAGTGTAACATGAGATAAAAACACTGACTTGTTTCTAAAATGTAAACATTTAACTCTTAAAAAGGAGGAACCCCTATATTATAGTAGACAATGCCTAATCATAGGATGACTTGGTGGGCATAATAAATAAAAAGACAAAATATATCAGCCCCATAGACAGGATGAAGCCGGCAAACAACATTAGGGTGTAAGGGAGAACCTATGAAGGTCTTCAAACTTTAGATGGATCTTCTGAAGGAGGAACAGCAGACTGAGATTCCAGAGAAGAATATTTCACTGGAACAGACACAGAAAACTTGATTAGATTTATACCTCAGATTTTTAATTTATCACACATTCATATAAAAAGTAGACATAGAAATAAACTTGGCATTATCTGGAATAGCCAGAAACATAGTAAGCACTGCCCCACACAATGCCTATCTACCAAATCCTTTTTCCTAACCAAGGAAGAGATCAGCCATTTCCAAATATTCTATGGTCAAAAGAAGTACTGCAGTTCAGATCATAAGTGATGGCTACATATCCTAAATAAAAAAAATAAAACATTTTGTAGCTTTCCCTCAGGGAACGTTCACATTTTCAATTTGTCATGCTAATCACTGTCACTGGTTCAGAAAATGGTGGAAAATACAAGGTTTTACAGTGGCCACCAGAACCGAAAGTGATGGGAAAATCTTCCAAAGGGGGAACACATGTTGCCATGACATTGTCTAAGAGATTTCCTCTCACGTTGGAGAGTTCCACCTGCTATATCTCTAGAACAGGACCTAAGAGGAAATCTCCCCAGTGGATCAAAAGCAACAAAGGGTAACCCTGGGGTTAAAACTTCCCTTAATCTGTCCAAAACGTTAAAAAAAGTTTGGTCTTTAATGAATACAATCTTAGAGAGTATTTTCAGCCGAACTGGCCATTTTTGGCCTGTGTGTACTCGGCGTTCGTGTAATGCACATGCACCCTGAGGCTATTCTCTGTATCCATGAAAGGTTTCTTATGATAGAGTGACAAAGGCAGTCACTCCACTGGCATAAGGAGATGGTCCAGTAAAAGATGAGCTCCTGACAAACTATTACATCAGCACTATTTGCGGACACGATATCCTGCAAGCTGTGAGCAGGTCTTTAAACTAGAAAATAGACAATGCCATGTGTAGCTGGCATTTAAGAAAAGTGAGGCTGACGATCACTGTGGTGTGAGCGGAATGAGAGCATAAGTTATGAAGTCTGATTGGTTGTTTCTCTACAAGTACTGACATTTCCTTATAATACAAAAACACCACCGCTGCCATTTCTCTTCTATTAAATGTGTCAGAAATTCCAACAAATGTGAAACTGTTTAATAACACAACAATGAAAGGTGAACAGATAAAACAGGCCTTTATCTCACCAAAAGACACTTATATGCACATATGATGGTCAAGTGACACCAGGAAGATTTTGTGGTAATTTATTAAAGCAATGAAGTTCTGAAGTTCAGATGAAACCATATGTGAAGATTAACTCAAAAGCCACAGTAAATGTGAATAATCAATAAAGTGCAAAACTCATTGAGCGGAATCCATCATGTTTGATACCCTCTGGGGCTCGGCTGTGCTGCAGGGATATCGACAACTGAGCCAACAGTGGGTGGTGGTATTCCAATGGTGTTTGGAACCAGGTATGGATGATATCCCGATGGTGTGGGGATGGCTTAGTCTGATTACTCAATCTTCCACTGTTGTTGGAGCCAGGACTGTCATGCAGTCCGAGAACGGCAGCCCAGGTGTGACGTCACTTACTCTCTGTCGCGCCGACCAAGGCAAGGTCTGAGCAGGTGATAGAACGCAAACGTGGCTAGTGTGTGGAAAAGAGAGCAGTCATCTTGACACCACTTTTCGGGTGTGGCCTTTTGTCAAGTCCTTGACCAAATGCTAACTTTCACGTCTGGTTTTATCTGAACTTCATTGCTTTAATAAATTAATTGTCGTTTTTACCACACAACCTTCCTGGTGTCACTTGACCCTCACATGTGCATATACGTGTCACCCGAACATATAAGTGGTCCTCCAAGCACTTTTTTGTGTTTTGCTAGGTTATGACTTTTTTGGCACCATTCCTGGTGCCTACCTTTCACACAGCTCCGGGGTGGATCATAGTACATCACAACCATTTCCCACGAAGAGAGCCCTGAGGTGGTTTTAGCGCCAAAACATTTTTTGTCATTGTGGTTTGCTTTATCTCACCATGCATCCAAGTGACCAGCTGAAATATACAGTATTCGATATGGCTAAGGAATAGGTGGTACAGTAAAAGATACATACTCATTGAAGGCCAAGTTCACCTTAATTTCATTGTGCTGCTTGAAAAATATTGTTTATTGCAAATGTCATACCAGTAGGCTTTCTCATGAAGCCTGCAAGTAAGGTGTTTAAACCACCCAGATGAATGCTTGCTAACAGTTCAGCGTGGGTGCCCGCCCCAGCTCGCCACCGCAAAAATTCAGGATAAAGAGAAATCAGCAGCATACCTCCACAGGACCGATGCAAAATTATTATTTTAATATCTTTACAATCAGAGAAACAAAACAGGATGAACTGTTAATGCCTTTCACACATAATTCACATGTTTAATAGTCAATGTTCATCCTGTTTTGTTTCTCTAATATACTAAAAGAATAATTTTGCATCAGTCCTGTGGTGATTTCTAAAGCATGGCCAAAATACTCCCAATGTTTACATGCCTACATCCTGACTAATTTCCAGGACATTGGCTACAACAAAATGGCCACCAAGCCTTCTTCTTTGAGGGACAACTAAAGTGATAATCTGAACCACCACCACTCAAAGGTGGTGGTTGAGTGGCCATTTTGTTGTAGCCCAGTGTAGGCGATGAAAAGGGGCTACAGAAGTGTGAGAATCCAGTGGGAATGTGCAACTTAAGAGTCTGTGCTGTGACAGGAGAGAGCACACGGCACATACACAGCCTTTGAATCAGGAAGCATGTGAGCTCCTGCTATGCAGGAGGTCAGCGCCCAAAGACTGTCATATCCTGGAAATCAGCCCTGATTTAGGAATGTACACACTGGAAGTAATTTTGTCAGGCTTCGTGTGTGACAGAAAAAGCCTGCGGGTATGGCATTTAACAATCATTATACAAACAGCACTGTGCACCCGCGGCGTCACTCTGAACCCGATGCACTGGGAACCCGATGCCCCTGTCTTTATACGGAAATGTCCACTGGGCCAGTCTGTATTCCAGAGATGTGATATCATCCCTGGACGGAAGGGGTTCTGGCAGAGTAAGTTGTTCCCCAGGAGCCAATTGGAGGAGTTTTTCCCTTGCGGGGCATGCTGGGGAGGGATATATCTGTGACGGGTGTCATGTGTTCTACAGGTCTTCACAGGGTTCCAGCTCCAGGTGCGGCATCCACCTTCAGGGTGCGCGCATCCATGGACCCCCCCAGCGTGGCCCACCTGGCCAGAATTGCAGGCTACAGTGCCTGCCGCCGAGAATGTGTTTTTAGCACGCCAGCATCGCGCTGAATCTCGGCGACAGGCTGCCGATATCTCGCACTCGCTGGAATAGTAAAAGCACATTCCAGCGAGCGCGTCATAGAAGCGACGGGGATCCGACGCGGATTCCCGCCAATTCTACACGTGGGCGGAGTTTGTTATGAATCCTGAAGGAGAAATCCCCGCCGGATTTAAAAAAAAATCCGGCATGGGTTCCCCCTCAGGAGCATAACGGGCCCTTAGGTCTGTTATGGGTTGTAAGGAGACCCCCCTACGCCGAAAAAACGGCGTGGGGGTCCCCCCACAATCCATAACAGACCCGTATCCAAGGCATGCCGGCCGGCCGGTCAGGAAGGGAGTGGGGCGAGCGAGCGCCCCCCCCTCCTGAGCCGTACCGGGCAGCATGCCCTCAACATGGGGGGTTAGGTGCTCTGGGGCAGGGGGCGCACTGCGGCCCCCCACCCCAGAGCACCCTGTCCCCATGTTGATGAGGACAGGGCCCCTTCCCGACAACCCTGGCCGTTGGTTGTCGGGGTATGCGGGCGGGAGACTTATAGGAATCTGGAAGCCCCCTTTAATAAGGGGGCCCCCAGATACCGGCCCCCCACCCTAAGTGAATGAGTATGGGGTACATTGTACCCCTACCCATTCACCTGCAAATAAAAAGTGTAAACACAAATAAACCACACAGGGTATTGAAATATTTTATTAGTTGGCCGCCGGGGGGGGGGTGTGTATGATCGCTTTTATAAAAGCGCCCCCCTCCGGCGGGCTTCTGTGGGGGGTGGGTGCCGCCGTCTGGTTCTCTTCCGCCGCCGGGGGGCGCTTTGATAAAAGCGCCCACCACCCGGCGGGCTTCTTTCGACGTCTTCGGCGGCGGGGGGGGTCTTCTCCCACTCTCCGGGGTCTTCTCCCGCTCTCCGGGGGTCTTCTCCGCTCTCCGGGGGTCTTCTCCGCTCTCCGGGGGTCTTCTTCTTCTTCAGGACTCGCCGCCGCTATCTTCGTGTGTTAGCTCAATTACTAGCGGCGGCGGCCCCCTCTTCTGCGACGACGTCGGCGGCGTCGTCTTCTTCTTCTTCTGCTCTCCAGATGTTGACGCGACGGATCCTTCCGCTGTTATGCCGGGCGCGCGGCTCGCAGCGAAATATATAGGCCTGTCTTGTGACGTCGCAGTCCCATCATGCTCCGGTAGGTACCACGTGATACCTACCGGAGCATGATGGGACTGCGACGTCACAAGACAGGCCTATATATTTCGCTGCGAGCCGCGCGCCCGGCATAACAGCGGAAGGATCCGTCGCGTCAACATCTGGAGAGCAGAAGAAGAAGACGCCGCCACCGACGTCGCAGAAGAGGGGGCCGCCGCCGCTAGTAATTGAGCTAACACACGAAGATAGCGGCGGCGAGTCCTGAAGAAGAAGAAGACCCCCGGAGAGCGGAGAAGACCCCCGGAGAGCGGAGAAGACCCCCGGAGAGTGGGAGAAGACCCCCGGAGAGTGGGAGAAGACCCCCGGAGAGTGGGAGAAGACCCCCGGAGAGTGGGAGAAGACCCCCGGAGAGTGGGAGAAGACCCCCCCGCCGCCGAAGACGTCGAAAGAAGCCCGCCGGGTGGTGGGCGCTTTTATCAAAGCGCCCCCCGGCGGCGGAAGAGAACCAGACGGCGGCACCCACCCCCCACAGAAGCCCGCCGGAGGGGGGCGCTTTTATAAAAGCGATCATACACACCCCCCCCCCCCCGGCGGCCAACTAATAAAATATTTCAATACCCTGTGTGGTTTGTGTTTACACTTTTTATTTGCAGGTGAATGGGTAGGGGTACGATGTACCCCATACTCATTCACTTAGGGTGGGGGGCCGGTATCTGGGGGCCCCCTTATTAAAGGGGGCTTCCAGATTCCGATAAGTCTCCCGCCCGCATACCCCGACAACCAACGGCCAGGGTTGTCGGGAAGGGGCCCTGTCCTCATGAACATGGGGACAGGGTGCTCTGGGGTGGGGGGCCGCAGTGCGCCCCCTGCCCCAGAGCACCTAACCCCCCCATGTTGAGGGCATGCTGCCCGGTACGGCTCAGGAGGGGGGGCGCTCGCTCGCCCCACTCCCTTCCTGACCGGCCGGCCGGCATGCTTTGGATACGGGTCTGTTATGGATTGTGGGGGGACCCCCACGCCGTTTTTTCGGCGTAGGGGGGGTCTCCTTACAACCCATAACAGACCTAAGGGCCAGTTATGCTCCTGAGGGGAAACCCATGCCGGATTTTTTTTTAAATCCGGCGGGGATTTCTCCTTCAGGATATATAACAAACTCCGCCCACGTGTAGAATTGGCGGGAATCCGCGTCGGATCCCCGTCGCTTCTATGACGGCTTTGTCTCCATCGCGGCAAGCCAGCTCGGCGCTGGCTCTCGCGATGGGGCTCGCAAGTGCTCAATCTCGCCGAGAAAGGGAGCGAGATTGACACAATATCCCAGTCACCTACTGTATGCCAAACCTCAGCCGGAGGTAAAAGGGGATCATAGTGTCTTACTGGGTCCCCGGTTCTATTAAGAGGATCCCAGACTGGGTGCCGTGCCATTGGGGGATCGGCTTGAGGGGAACCTGGAGGCAGGTTGTCCAACAGGGCTTGAACGAACCAATCGGGGATCTGGTGACCGGAATGCTGACAGGTACACTTTGCTGTCACCCGGTGACCTATGCTAAAGAATTCTACTGGGAAGATTCGCTCCGTTCATCTATCTAATCCATTTAAAGTACTTGGCCTGTGGCAGAGGCCCTAGAGCAGGGATCCTCAAACTACGGCCCTCCAGCTGTTGTGGAACTACACATCCCATGAGGCATTGTAAAACTCTGACATTCACAGACATGACTAGGCATGATGGGAATTGTAGTTCCTGAACAACTGGAGGGCCGTAGTTTGAAGACCCATGCCCTAGAGCCAGATCTAAGCGAGAGATCTGTTCCTCCCAGAGATCCGAAGTGGCGATTCGGCTGCCAAGCAGGAGTGGCAACGAGTCTCAACAATTGATACTACTGAGGGCGAGACTGCCCTGTTCATATCCAGGCCTGATACTGAAAGGGTTCTCTCTTTTCTTTCTGTCAGCTTTTTCTCTTCCCTAACCGATGTTGATGTTAGCCTTGTTGGCTGGGAATAAAGCTTTGAAGAAAACCTTCATTGACTGTCTGGACCTTTGCTCACTATTTGATCCTGTCACCACACCTCTAGACAACATCAGGGTAACTTAGTAGGCCGATCCTAACAACAATCAGCGGCTTCTTCGGGGGTGAGCGCTACATATTTTTGGGGGATATTTATTATAGCAAAACGTTAAAAATATTGTTGTTTTTTTTTCAAAATTGTCGCTCTTCTTTTGTTTATTGCGCAAAAAATAAAAACCGCAGAGGTGAATGAAATACCACCAAAAGAAAGCTCTATTTGTGGGGAAAAATAATAAAAAATTCATTTGAGTACAGTGTTGCATACATGCGCAATTTTCATTCAAAGTGTGACAGTGTTGAAGGCCTGTGCAGGAAGGGGGTAAGAGTGCCCTGTATTGAGGTGGTAAACTAGTGGTTGCGCCAGTCTGCATGGGCCAGTTTATGTAAAAGGTGAACTTAGCCTTTAACTGCTGAACGTATTCTAGCTGGGAGCAATTACATAAGCAGTTTATAAAATAAAACAATGTAACATAAATTATCAAGACTAAAAGAGTAACCTTACCTTGAGGTTCTTCAGACACTACCCCCTCCATATGTTCCCCCTTCACATAGTCAGCATTAAGTCCTTCTGTAAAAGGGAACATAAACAATACATATATAACCTACACCCAGGGTCTTTCATCGTGAATCAATCCGAAATGAGCAATCCTACTAAAGTCATCTATACAGAAAGCTATCAATACATGAAGCTTTAATAGCTGTGATTATTTTTTATAAGTGGAGGCCTGGTTTGCTACGAGACCTGGTATCTGACGGGCAGTTACTAAATAAAGATAACTGCTAGAGTGTTTGTGATGTCTCTATTTTGCACAAGCTGTTCTCACAGTAGTAGAATGCACCGGCAATGTATATTGTGCAAAAGAACAGCAAGACACTAAGAGCTATTATACGCTGCTCTGGTCTACGGTAATACAGCTGTCCTTGCTGGCTTCAGATATCATTTTCTTTGTGCTGTAGGGAGGAGGAGGAGGGAAAAAAAAAAAGACTACTGCACGGCTCATTTCATGATTTCTATTTCAAGGAGAAAATAATGCTATATAGCAACATGAAGGTCTCTGTGAAAAAAAAATGACAGCGGTGTGTGGCACAGTGCATATTTCAAATGAGAATTGGATGACAAATTTAAATATGGTGTTTTTACTGTGAAAGCAGGGAGAGGCGATAAGATGCATTCCTTTTATATTAATCTCCATGCCAATTGCCAATATATGGTATTTAATCTGCTTCTTCACTTTTTTTTCCAGATTTTTTTCACATATTTATTTTGCAAGCATAATTTAATTTTAAAAAAGCTCACTCCCCAGTGAGTGTAAATTTCGATTTTTTGGGGTGGAAAGTGACCATTTGGTACATTTAAAGAATTGTAAGCTGGAAAAATTCCTCCAGAATTATTGTATAATTGGTGTATAGGATCACTCATTTATTTAAACTGGAGCTTGGAAAAGCTGGTCACAGTAACCAACCAGATGTTTGCTTTGGGTTTCTCCAGAATATGGCAGAAAAATCAAATGTAATCTGATTGGCTATCATGTGCCATCCCGTAATTTAAACTTAGGCCTAGTAACATTGCATCACCCCTTGCAGATGTGTGCTTCTATGCAGCTACAACCTCACCATGACCTACAATTTTATATTTAGCTGTGTGTACTTGACCAGCTCATTCCGTAAGTGCATGTCTCCTATGTTATGTCATAGAAAACGTTAATAGCATCTTCGGTCCTCCTTACTACATTGACAAATCCTTAAATTACAAGACATCCAAAGGCTGATGTCAGATTCTGCAACCAATCCTGATGCTGCCAAATGGTCAATTAGCCAACACAATGCCGCTAAGAAGCTGTCTGTCTGTTTCTACCGACTCGCTACTTCACTAGTTAAGAAAACGAGATTCTGGTCTCATCATATTATGATTCAGCAGAATTCGGGAAAGCAATTCAACTGCTGCAAAGTAAAACATCTGAAATCAGATAAAGCCATCTTTCAATTCTTTGTAACCATAAAGCCCTGTACACACGATCGGTCAAACCTATGAGAACGGTCTGATGGATTTTTCCATCAGTTAACCGATGAAGCCGACTGATGGTTAAAAAACTGATCGTCTCAGAACGCGGTGAGGTAAAACACAACGACGTGCTGAAAAAAATGAAGTTCAATGCTTCCAAGCATGCGTCGACTTGATTCTGAGCATGCGTCTGCCTACAGACGATCGTTTTTTTTTTTACTATCGGTTAGGTACCCATCGGTTAATTTTAAAACAAGTTTGAATTTTTTTAACCGATGGATAAATAACCGATGGGGCCCACACACGGTTGGTTTGGTCTGATGAAAACTGTCCATCAGACCGTTGTAATCGGTTTGACCGATCATGTGTACGCGGCATTACAATTCTTTTTATTTTGTGTACTAGGCATTTATTTAGGCTCCTATTTTTAAGCTACGAAAAACGCTGGAAAAAACACTGGCTAAGGAATGCTGGTAATAGCTTTTTGCAGTAGCGTTTTAGGAGCTTTTTTTAGTGGTAGTGTGCATGAACACATAGGATAAAACTATTTAGCTTCTAGGAACAGAAAAAAATGCTAATAACAACTTTTAGGAGTTAAAAAAAAATAAAAACGCAAATGTGCATGTAGCCTGAAATTAGCTCAAGTGTTTCTCAAAAACAGCTTTTGTGCTGTTTGGTACATGGAGGAATATTTAATTTAAATTGCCTTTACTATACAAAGCCCTGTGCCCAGCAGTGTACCTACACATTAACAATGTAGCTGAGCAACTGTTTTACTTTGATTAAAGAGAAAACAGGAAACAGGTGCCTCTTAGGTAAGACTGTAGTGTTTAATAGACAAAGCGTATTAAAAAAACTCACATTGTAGTATCTTTAAAGAGGCACAGTGGAGTCCAGTGAAACTGATCTCCGTCTCAGCTGTCGGTAGAGGGGTCTCGTCCTGTTGATCCGTGTGAGGCTGGCGTCATGACCAGCTAGAGTCTCTCTGCGTTTAGGCGGGGAACCAGAGCGAGGTCTGGAACGCAGCTGGTGGGTCACAGGAGAGGGCTGGAATGGTATGGTGGAATGGCGCACACGGACGTAATCGCGACACGTTTCAGAGCGTGCGCACTAGGATGATCAAACTTCATCAAACAACTTAAATTTGTTCCATACATGCAAGCATGTCTTGGCAGCTTGTACAACTATAAATTCATATAATCCCCCTATATAGTATTGTTTATAGTAATAATCTATCACTCTGGATCCCGCCTGAACGCAGAGAGACTCCAGCTGGTCAGGAGGCCGCCCGCACATGGATTTAACAGGGCGAGACCACTGCCGATAGCTGAGACGGAGATCGGTTTCACTGGACTCTACTGTTCCTGTTTAAAGATACTATAATGTGAGTTTTTTAATACGCTTTATCTATTAAACACTACAGTCTTATCTAAGAGGCACCCGTTTCCCCTTTTCTCTTTACATGCTTGGAGTGTGATTCAACTCCCCCTGCAAGGCTGCCTGCTACTACAGACTCCTCACACAGAGCTAAAAAGCTTAAAGGACTCTTACATGAACTCACATTGCATACTATACTATATACTGCAGCCTGCGCCACTATCCACTGTATTTCTTTGATCACTAAAGGATTTTTTTTTTTTTAGCTAAAAAGCTTCCTTTACTTTACTGCAGTCCTGGTTTCATGTTAGTTTTTGCTTTGAAGTTGCTGTAATTCTGCTCTGATCTCCACACTTCCTGCTTGTCTGGCTCCTTTTGAAAAATCTCATGGCAGCTTTTCACTGTGGTCCAAGCTGTCATTACTGTCTAAAACTCCTCAGAACCAATCAGATTGATTTTAAAAACAAAACACTGCCCTGTATTTGTTTGTTTTTGTTCGTGTGTCTCCTTACATCACAGAAACATGAAACCAGTTTAAAAGTGAAACTAAACTGCAGGCACATTATATGATTGATTTGTATCTATGTTTAATCATTACTAAAAGGAACCAGTTATCTTTTATGTCTCTATACCCTGTAAACAAAAAAAAATTTCTTTAGTGACCCTTTGTTCCATCATTTGGCATGATTCATATGATTGCACATGACTGAAGTCATCTATATGTCAATACAATTATTATAATAAAGATATAGTAATAAAACAATGCAAAAAAAGTAAGCAGTATTCATCTATGGCAGGGGTCTCCAAACTTTTCAAACAAAAGGGCCACTTTATTGTCCTTCAGACTTTAGGAGGGTCGGATTGTGGCCAACAGGGGCAGGAAATGTCACGGGCCCGGCTTCAGTGAGAATAAATATGGCCTTGGGTTTGGTGGTCAATAGGAGGAGAGGTATTCCCCCTATTAGTAAGAGGAATAGTATCCCATCATTGGTATCAGTGGAATATATAGTGCCCCATTGTTGGTATCAGTGGGAGGAATAGTGCCTCATATCAGTGGGAGGAATTGTGCCCCAAGGGCCGGATAAAGGGTATCAAAGGGCCACAGTTTGGAGACCCCTGATCTATGGCATCATTGGCTTTGCAATAAAAAAAAACTAACCTATACTGTCCCATTGTCCATTTGTAAAGTAAAATATGTAAGAACATTATTCAAGTGCCCAGCTCTACACATGATATTCAACACACTCAACTTGGCACTGTCTTGACTGATAGGGTAGCCCAGATCTCCTAATCTAAAGTATGCGTGACTGCAATGAGTTCCCTTTTCAGCAAATCCCAGTATAGTAAGTCTCTTTAGACTTTAGAAGCATTACAAATAAAACTAAACCAGAAGGAAAGCTTGCTTCCTCAAAGCAGAATGCGTTATTTGCACAAGAGAGGCACCGAAAGTGCAAAAATCCAATTTTACTTATTTTTTTTGGGCACATAAAGCAAGGTTCTGTTTAAAGATAAATCAACATTTACTGACAATATGGGAAATCTCCCTCTTAAGAACCCACAACCTTGTATAATGCCTGTTACAGATCTTGCCCAGTCAACAGATGCCTCTGCTAGAGTCACCATATAAATATATGCAAAGCTTGACAAATCTAAGTGGCAGGCAGACATGCTACAAGTGATATTTGCAGAAAACAACATACGTTGAATGCTGAAACAAAATTTCTTCTGTTGATATGAGATGTAACTGGATACAGCTCCAATGAGTGCCATGGCCAAAGCACTAGCAATTCCTGCAATGGTTCCCGTCTCCGCTAAAGTACCTGTCAGAGCGGAAGAAAAACTACTAATAAGAATATACAATGATCACTAAATTAAATTTGTAACAGTTAACACACACAGAACATAAACATAACACAATGTTAGGGTAGTGTTTACAATCTCCATATCTATGCATGGCCCATAATGCCCCCTCTAAAACACTTTCCTCTGCTCTCCTACTGCTTTGTTCATCTGCCATGATGAAACACCCACTACTTCTAGGTATGAAGGAGCATGTGACTCACTCCATGTGACACTGGGCTGAGACTTGGGGTGTCACACTGGGGTGGAGAAATTCCTCAGTCCTGTGTAAGCTCCAAATGGATTGACTTAGAGCTTACACAAGACTGACTATCTTTGCTTCCGGCAGCTGAAAGTGGCAGTTTATGAGCAAAGGAATTGTTTTTCCTGTTTGTTGTCAGTCCATACAATGAGATTATACCAGATCATCTTTAGATTTTTTTTCAGATATCGCTCTCATATTTCTCTATATGTTGACACCTTTACCAAAGATCAAATTAAATAGACCGATGAAGAATTTTCATTGAAGAGGGTATGATAATATTAGGGATACTGTTGGTATCTGATATATGTGGTGTTTTTGTGGAGGGTTGTTATAGTTACAGATTAGAGTTGTTTTATGGTGCGCTGGGAGAGATACTGGGCCGGATCCACAAAGCATTACGACGGCGTATCTCCAGATACGCCACCATAATTTCAAATTTGCGCTGGCGTATCTTTGTTTTGTATCCACAAAACAAGATACGCCGGAATTACACTAAGATACGACTGGCGTAAGTCTATTACGCTGTCGTATCTTAGTTGCATATTTACGCTGGCCGCTAGGGGCGCTTCTGTAGATGTTCAGAGTAAAATATGAAAATGAGATAGATACGCCGATCCACGACGCATTCTTTTTATGTCGTTTGCGTAAGCGTATGTCCGGCGTAAAGTTACCCCTGCTCTATAGAGGCGTACGCAATGTTAAGTATGGACGTCGGGACAGCGTCAAATTTTCCGTCCTTTACTTAGGGCTTTGCGTAAGTTACGTTCACGTCGAAAGCATTGACTATTTGCAACGTGATTTTGCGCATGCGCAGTGGGATACCTCCACGGACGGCGCAGTTAAAAAAAAACATCATTTACGTCGGGTCACGAATAATTTAAATAAAACACGCCCACCTCTTCCCCATACTCCGGCCCATTTACGCTACGCCGCCGTAACTTAAGATGCAAGGGCTTTGTGGATACGACACTTACGTTCATAACTTACAGCGGCTTAGCGTAAAGAAGATACGCTACGCCGGAAAAAAGTTACACCGGCCTTTGTGGATCCGGCCCACTGTCTTTTCAGCTCTATCGTTTTGAATATGGGTTTTCGTTATATACTCCACAATTCTCTACTAAGATTTTTTATTAGTCTACAATATTAATGGATCTATTTATTTTACAATATTGAGACTGTTCTGTTGTTTCTTTTTTAGTTTTTACCACTTAACAACCGAGGACGTCATATGACGACCTCGACTTTGTGCAGTGATATCTGAATGATGCCTGCAGCTACAGGCATCATTCAGATATCATCGTCTTCAGCTCGCCAATTCTGTGCACGATAAGAATGATCAAAGCGACAGTTCCATCACTTGATCATTCTTATAGGCAGCGGGAGGGGACGCCCCCCCCCCCCCTTCCCGCCGCCATCTGGTGCTTCTCTGGGCTCTCCCAAGCCATCGGGGGCCCGGAGAGCAAATCGACCAGCGCTGCCTGGGAAGCATAGAGATGACTGGTGACCAGATCGGCGCAACATTATGATGTCACGCCCGGGAACCCAGAAGTAAACAAAACCGCAATCGCGGCTGTCGGTATTAGATCGGTGATTTTTTTTCCACAGATTTCATGCTTGTAAGCCTGGAGGAGAGATGTGGGGACTTATTGACCCCACACCTCTCCATAAAGAGGACCTGTCACAGTGATTCCTATTACAAGGGATGTTTACATTCCTTGTAATAGGAATAAAAGTGATAAAAAAAAAAAAAAGTAAAAAAAAAAAAAATTAAGTAAAATAGAAATAAAATTAAAACATTTTTTTTTTTAAACGCCCCTGTCCCCGGTAGCTTGCGCACAGAACTGAACACGCATGCAAGTCCCGCCCACATATGTAAACGCCGTTCAAACCCCACATGTGAGGTATCGTCACGTGCGTTAGAGAGTGTGCAACAATTCTAGCACAAGACCTTCTCTGTAACTCGAAAATAGTAACCTATAAAAAAATGTAAAGCGTCGCCTATGGAGATTTTTAAGTACCCAAGCTTGGCGCCATTCCACGAGTGTGCGCAATTTTAAAGCCTGACATGTTAGGTATCTATTTACTCTGTGTAACATCATCTTTCACATTATACAAAAAAAAATTGGGCTAACTTTTCTGTTTTGTTTTTTTTTATTCATGAAACCGTATTTTTTTTCCTAAAAAAAGGCATTTGAAAAATGATTGCGCAAATACTGTGCAAAAAAAAAAGTTGCAATGACCGCCATTTTATTCCCTAGGGTGTCTGCTAAAAAAAAATATATATAATGTTTGGGGGTTCTGATTATTTTTCTAGCAAAAGGAGAGAAGTACCAAAATAGGCCCGGTTGTCAAGTGGTTAATATATGAACTGATAGGTTATATGTATATACATATGGAATAATCTATTTAAAGTGATTGTAAAGGTTTAATTTTTTTTTTAAAATAACAAACATGTCATACTTACCAACTCTGTGCAGCTAATTTTTCACAGAGTGGCCCCGAACCTCATCTTCTGTCTCGGCTCCGCCCCGCATTGGATAACCCCCCTCTGGGAAGCGCTTTTCTCAAGGGGGTTACCTTGCGGGCACGCTCCAGAGTCCAGCATTTGCATCCATAGACACGAATTCCGGACTCGGCCCCACCCCCCGGCGCCCGTATCTTTGGATTTGATTGACAGCAGTGGGAGCCAATGGCTGTGCTACTATCAATCTATCCAATGAAGAGAAGGAAGACCAGGCCGAGACCAAGCGCGCTCTCGACGCGGGACTTTTGAGGGGTCAGGTAAGTAAACAGGGGGCTGGGGGGCTGGCAACTATTGGATGTTTTTTCACCTTAATGCATAGGATGCATTAAGGTGAAAAAACGGGAAGGTTTACAACCCCTTTAAATAGCCTACGTAGGATATGTGTATTGATAGTTAATTGTACATTTGTTTGGGTATCTATATTCATCAATTTTTTTTGTCATTTAATCTTTCTCCTTTCTTTTCTTATTATATATCATATCTCCTATGTATATATTATATGTTTATTATACCACCAACGCAGAAGTATGTTTATATAGGTGTTTAGGATCGGCTTGTCAGACATCCTGGCGCAACCGATTGCATTATCCCGCATCTGTGTGGAGCCTTTATATGCTCGGTGCTTCAGTTGTGCCATAAATTTGAAGAAGCACTGTCACCTCCTGGGTCCTGTGACATTGTCTTGTTGGCTGTCATTTTTGGAATAAAATACATTGGATTTTTTTTCTTGGTGTGCAGCAATCCTTTTCTTCTCATTGGATTGATTTAGAGCTTACATAAGACTGACTAAATTTGCTTCCAGCAGCTGAAAGGTGCAGTGAGTGAGCAAAGAAAAGGTAAGGTTTTCTAAACCTTAAGGCACATGTAGAGAAGTCGTCGTGGTCAAAATTTAAAAGCAGAACAATGTTCATCTTACATATAAAGAGCTTTAGAAAACTTGACCTATAGATTACATAGCTATAAACGAAATCACTTAAAGTCAGCACTATCCATCTTGCTTTGACTGCTTAGGGCACTTTTACAGCATAAGCCTTCATTGGAGTAAATCCAATTATATGGAAAAATAAGATTCTCTGCACAGGAAGAGTTAAGCTCATATGTTTGCTCAGGCAGTCTTAGAAATAAAGCAAAAAGAAGATTCTGAAGAGACCAGATTTCAAATTAAGCTGCTCTCTTTATCATACGAATGGATAGAAATTTTCAATAACAAAAGAAAAGTTGGAGTTACACTACATTTTACAGGACAAATTATTTTACTCCTAAGTGCCGGTTCACACAGGGGCAAACTGACTTACAGCGCGACTTTGTCAAGCCGACTTCAGCGCGACTTGGAGCAACTTACAACGCAACTTAATGTTGCCTCTAGGACAGGCAACTTTGGCTGTGGCCAATCACAGAATAATCAGCTCTCTGGGAGGGAGGGGTTTGCCTGAGTAAACCATTTTCTTTTCCTGTAAAGTTTCTTCAGTTAAGACAGTAATCCGACTTTGGAGGCAACTTCTATTGAAGTCAATGGGTACAAGTTGCCTAGAAGTAGTACAGGAACCTTTTCTGAAGTCGGAGCGACTTTAGTAGTGTACATTAAGACGGCTCTCATTCACTTCAATGGAATTCCTCATGTCACGCGACTTGGGGCGACACTAGTCGGATCCCAAGACGCTGTAGTGTGAACCAGCACTTACAAGAATGTTTTTGCCAACTAATAACAAATAATTATACTACCCACCTGTGTCGGTGTTATCAGTGTCTCTAGTATTTCCACCTGAAAACAAAAATAACATTTCTATTACAGCTCAGTACCATAAAGATCTGATTGTCCTTATGGTTTATACTTCTGTCATGATTCTGACCTATGGTGGTGATGTACCAATGAAATTTGCTAATGGTTATCTAATTTACACCAATCTGGGTTTCAATTACAGTAACCATCCTTTATTTGGTTGAAGATGACAAATCAGTTGTTTAGAAAATACCTTTTCCTTTGTCTGGTTTGTAGCCATCATTGAAAATACCATCCAAGTCGGAGTCATCAAATCCTGGATTTAAAATCAACATAAAAAAAACTGTATAAAAAATAAATTCAATAAATATTTTGGCCAATCTGGCGGACAATGTCTATTTTTAATGTGGATTGCTCTGTTTTGGTAAGAGTTAAAAAAAAATAAAAAAAAATTAAATAAAAAGAAGAAGAAAACTCTTATACTAACGAGAATCACAAATACCTTACATGAATCAAAGAGCAAAAATGCATTTAAATTTATAAACCATAAACACATCTAGTAAATGTTAAAATGGCTATGACTAAGCACAGTTTGTTGATGTGAAACGCGTCAGCTCTTCTTTCCATTCTGCTGTGGCATGTATTTTTGATTTCCTTTTTTGAATAAAAGACCAACAACTTTTTTGGAGTGTGGCTGTCCAGAACTTCTTCCTGTTTTAATGGTAAAATGGCACTAACAGAGTGGCTAACATATGATCCAAGCAGGAGGACAAGCGGATCCATGGATGTCATATACTACACTATATAACTGTTATATACTACAATAACAAGTTGCCTGTTTGTTGAGAATCTTATTTGGCCACAGCTGTCTCTATATCTTTTACTTGGGAGACCTGATTTGAGGCATAGGAGTGATATTTATTTTATTGAATATTGTGTATTAACTACCGGGTGTTTCCTGCTTGCCCCTCCAGTGGGTTCACACAAGGTGGATTGGTTCCCCCTTCTGGACCATGGCAAGATTCCTCAATCACATATGATCACCTCTACTCTCCTGATGAAGCTAGATGCAAAATGCGTAGTTTATGACCACGCTCATATCCAGTGCACTTATGTTTCCTAACTGGATTTACCCCTTCCTATTTTGACACACAGGTAATTATATACTAATGTACTAACAATTACTTGCATTTTTTACAGCTATGAGCTGGTCATTAGCGGTATCTATCATATGTCAACACCCTAAGAATCTGGACTGTGATCTTTATATCTGCTTTTAGGTATTCATAGTGTTAAAACATCTGTACATATAAAATATATGCTTTTAGCAGTATATATTGAATATGTAGTCTCTTTTGCTCCTTTATGCCTCATACACACGGCCGGACTTTCCGAGAAAAAAAGTCTCGGAAAGTCCGGCCGTGTGTAGCCTCCATCTGACTTTTTTTGTCGGAAGTCCGACGGATCTTAGATAGAGAACCAGTTCTCTTTTTGTCCGTCGGACTTCCGACGGGGTCACGGCGGACATTTAAACGGTCAAAAGTCCGACCGTGTGTACGAGGCATTAGAGATGGCAAAAACCGTTTTTCCTCCCCCACTTTTTTCTTTCCCAAAATGTAAAAAAAAAAAAAAAAATGAAAGTGATTTTTATTTTGGAAATAGTGGAGAAGGGTTAAAACCTCTGCTATCTGTGTACCATTGGGAGAAACCCTTTACTTCCAGTTTCAGAAACAAATAAGGAAATTAGAGGAATTCCCCTCTAAGGCCACATTCACACCTGCATGCTTTGTAGCTTGCAGCTTAAAACTACAAAACTCTCCACAAACCAAATCCTATGTATTTAAAGGGTGGCAGCTTATATTAGCATTCAGATGACAGCAGCTCGAAGTCTAATGCTCCAAAAGCTACACAAGCTACTTCTGAGGCAAAATTTGCCCCATAGACTTGAACAGAAACATGCAAATCTTGCGTTTTTCAGGCTTTTTTTTAAGCAGCCTCCTCCTCCTACTGCTTTTTACTGGCTAAAATGACAATGACCGAAGCTTGAATACGCATGAAATAAGCTTCTCATATGGAGGAAGAATCTCCTAATTGGGGAAACAGACAGTCCACAAGAGGGCTGACCCTTTAAAAGAAAAAAAAGAAGAACAATAGCCTTGTGCTAAGATGGTACCTAAAGCAGAATGGAAACCTCCTTTACTGAAACATAAAATGCTTTAGGCCTACAGTGAAATGCACTAATACGTTTGCAAGCCAGTAGTATTAGTGGAGTATGCATTCTTAAAGCTCAACCAGCCAAAAGTTTAAAGTTCATTTTGGGTAGAGTGGAAAAGTTTAGAACAAGTTCTTATTCCTGTCCTACAGCACTGTTTCAGTGATGACCATACCACACAGGGACAGAAAGAGAGGGAACTCCCCAATGGCTTGATGGATAGAGATGAAAAACTAAATTAAGGCCTCCAAACTATATCCAAAATTAAGAAAAAAATATTTTTGGGCTAGAGCCAACTTTAAATATATTACGTGAAACAGGTTCAGAAGACAATGACAACATAAAGGTAATTAGGTTAGCAAAGGAACAGGAGATTAGGCCCTTTTAGTCACCTAGTAAAGAATCAAACATTCCACCCAAAACAAAATACAAATTTAGAGGGTTTCTTTGCAGCCCCATACCGACACAATTAATGACACATTGGGGGTTATTTCCAAAAGGCAAATTCACTTTGCACTACAAGTGCAAAATGCACTTGAAATTGCACAGAAATGCCTCGTTTCCACTGAGTGGATCGGTTCGGGACGCTTAGAATGGAACGGGTTAGAATGATTCGGTCTATTCTGCTGAGCATTTCCACTGCAAATCGGACCATCCGGGACCATACAAGGTTTAGAAAAAAAGCCTAGCACGTCCACCAATCAGTGAGATGTATTTGTAGGTCTGCCCTAATGGAACCTTTCCATTTTCTATGGCCCCACATCTGAAGCAGGACCCAGAATGGTCCGGTACGGTTCGCTTTTATGGCACGCGTTCATAATGGAAACACCCAAAATAGCGTACCGTACCGAACCGATCCGCTCAGTGGAGACGAGGCAAAAGTGTACTTGGAAGTGCAGTTGCTAAAAATCTGAGGGGTAGATATAAAATGAGGGGAAGTTCTGCTGATTTTATCATCCAATCAGGTGCAAGCTAAAATGCTGTTTTTTATTTTCCTTGCATGTCCCCATCGGATCTACAGCGACTGCACTTCCAAGTGCACTTTGCACTGGTAGTTTGCACGGCATTCCGTGAATAACCGCCATTATTATTATTTTTTCAAGTGCAATACATAGAGGCAGGATTCCAAATCAAAAGGAATTAAAATACATTTTAATTATTTATGTTAGATGTTATTACAAGCTACACAAGTCAGGAATTCATAGTATAAAGTATGACTTAATTTTTAAATTACTTGATTTTGCATAGCTCATGCAAGAGAGACATACAATAGCAACATTTCAAACATGCCGATTCTGATAGCTAGTGCTTAAGGTTGGAGTTGTGGAAGTTAGTTTCCTAAGAGTCTACTCACAGGTATTTAACCTAAAAAAAAAGTACGGTAAATGAAAATGAGACTACGATCCACAAACAACTGAGTAGGACGTACTGTCCATGTTGCTACTGTAGCTTTTGTTCCCTGAGAAATGCATATGAACAGAAACTTGCTCATGTTGAAAGTTTGTAGAGCTCAAGGTATTTTATGAAGGATCGTGAACTAAAATGTCATGGCAAGGCAAAGCTAAGCCTGACCTGAACCTAAACCATAAGTAGAATAGTCGTCTCTTTTAATCATAGACAAATACAGGAAGTAAACAAGAGACTGAAGTGCAAAGAGCAAGGTAAATCGTTAAAGTGATTGTAAACAATCAGCTTGTAAAACAACTCATTTAGTTAAATATATAAATGTAAGGAAAAACTTTTTATATATATATATATATATATATATATATATATATATATATATATATATATATATATATATATATATATATATATATATATATATATATATATATAAAAACATTATAAAATACCTTTCTTTCCCTATAAATGATCACATTCCTTCTGTTCTCAGCTGCATTAGAGCTGGGGTAGGAGAAGCAGCAGCACACTGAGCGTGACAGTGAATGGCTGTGCAGCGGAGGCATGTCAGGACAAGTCTGATCATTGAAGGAGAGTACACAGAGTTCCCAGCATTGCTAGGGAATTGACCGTGGTGTGCTCTCCTGCTTAGTGTGGTAATTTTTTAATAGGAAAACAAGGGGACTGGCATGGTCACCAGGGATTTCACATAAAGGAAGCAATACAAAGAGAACAGGACACTTTCTCATACAAGTTCGTGGTACAACAGCCACATATCGGGAATATGAAACGTTGGGATAACAAAAGCTTTAGGTTGTGACTTTCTAAAACACAACAAACAACAAACAGGTGACAGAACAGCAAAATAGTCAAATGCCATAAAGTAAGAAAGCTAGGAATATTTAGCAATGCAGATGTGATTACACAGGAAAAAACAAACAGATAACAAAAGACCAAAGAGACCAAGAGCCAAACTTTGGTGCATCGAGAAGACCCATATACATTGTTAAACGAAAAGTGAGGGAATAAAAAAATACACATACATACTCAACTCCCTGCTGCAGCTGTAACCCTCTGGGTTTAAACCTAAAACATTATAGTTCAGTTTTCAGTCTGCTGCTCTGCCCCTCCAGTGCTCACTAAAGCGCTGGGCTGTAGAGGGGGCGTGAGCTACTGGCTCAGGCTCTCAGCGGTGCACTGAAAGGCTGACCCATTAGCCAATCAAGCATCTAGGTGGATCCCAACATTATTGTCAAGTCCCTCCCAGAGCCTAAAGTGGCTCTGTGATGTCAGCTTTAGTCCATTGTTGGCTGATTTTGGGTCGCAGGAGAGAAAAAGTAAGCACACTTCCGTGACCCAGAGGAGCAGTATGTCTAAAAAAGCTTTAGCCACGCTTCTCTTTTAAGCTACTGTATTAATTATACCAGTATAGAGGAGCAGAAAAAAATAATATACAATGAACAAATAACAAATGTGTGTATGGATATGTGTGTGTAGATAGACATACATTTGCTCACAGAACGGGAGTTTTTTTTTTTTTTAATAACAAACATATCATACTTACCTCCACTGTGCAGTTTGTTTTGCAGTGTGGCCATGAACCTCATCTTATGGGGTCCCCCGGCGGCACTCATGGCTTCTCCCTGCATTGGTAAACCCCCCTGGGAGAAGCGCTCTCCCGGGGGTTACTTCGCAGGCGCGCTCCCAAGTCCAGCATTTGCGCGCATTGACACAGAATGCCAGATTCGACCCTGTCCCGCGGTGCTGGCAACATTGGCTCCAGCTGCCGTCAATCAAATCCAATGCCTTCTATCAATCTATTCAATCAAGAGCCGAGAAACCCACGGGCAGAGAGGTAGAGCGCATCTCCACTGAGGGAACGAACAGGCTCAGGTGAGTAAAATAGGGGGGCTGAGGGGGCGGTCCGAAGTTTTTTTACCCTAGCGCATAGGTTGCATTAAGGGGTTGTAAAGGTTTGTTTTTTATTTTCTAAATAGGTTCCTTTAAGCCAGTACATTGTTGGTTCACTTACCCTTTCCTTTGATTTCCCTTCTAAATGTTTTTTTTCTTTGTCTAAATTTTTCATTTCCTGTTCCTCCTCGGTAAGCTTGCCCCCATCATCCAAGCTGTTCTGGCTGGGGGATAGTCACAGCATCTCCCCACAGGGATCTAGTCCCAAGGGAGGGGGCGAGCACGCTGACTAACTCCCAGCCAGAACGGCTCGAATGATGGGGGCAAGCTTACTGAGGAGGAACAGGAAAGGAAAAACTCAAAGAAATAAACCTTTTAGAAGGAAAATTGAAGGAAAAGGTACGTGAACCTACAATGCACTAGCTTAAAGGAACCTATTTAGAAAATGAAAAATTAACCTTTACAACCCCTTTAAGGTGAAAAAACACAAGGCTTTACAACCCCTTTAAGGTGAAAAAACACAAGGCTTTACAACCCCTTTAAGGTGAAAAAACACAAGGCTTTACAACCCCTTTAAATAATATGCAGAGTTTACAAGGACTGTGCAAAGAACCAGGGGACATTAGTTTTGATTTTATAAAGCAATATTTTATTCATGGAAGGGGAGATTCTTTATAGTGACCCACCATACGGCATGAGATAGAAAATGGCAAAATGAGCAATGGAATTTAAAAGGACTAGATATTTTCTTACAATTATTAATATTGCGCAGTTACAGGTATTAAAAGATCATGTAGCAATATTGTAATTCACAGAACTGGTCAGTCCTCCTGTGTTGTCAGAAAATGCTTTTAGATAAAATTCACCTCAGTTTCCAGTGAGGCGATGTCTTGCTTTCCCCAGGCCCTAAACTACCAAACATTATAGAACTTGAAGTCAAAACTAGACACATTAAAAAAAAAAAAATTTTTATTGCAGCTCATCAATTGTAATTGTCTTATAAAATAATTACTATAAAATACCCATGAGTATGAGCCCTTAGGCCGGTTACAATATTGCTAAAGAGAATAGAAAGGAGAAATTTGGTAGCGTTGTTAGAAGATAGTGAGCAGGTAAAGCTAAAACACAGGTTGGATGAAACATCTCACCATGTCCTTTACCACCCGATGGCTTATCTTTGTCTCTAACTGTGGAACCTACAGCCATGAACATGTCATTTATATAAAAATCAAAACAGGAATTAACCATACAGGCTTTATTTAAAAGGCATTTCCAGATTAAACAAAATCCAACATTTCTGACCCTTCTGTTAGTATTGGGGGTGTCCTATTCCACCTTTAACAAACCCCACCCTTGCTTACTTCCTTCCACAGCGCTGAAGCCGCTTTACATCCCGTCTCTCATAATTCTCTTTACCGATGGCTGTACCTACTCACGGACTCCCCATAGGCTTGAATAGGTTGTATATTGACACTGGACATCTTCTTTATATAGCCCTATTCAAACCTATCTGGACTCAGTGCGCAGGGTCACCCAATCCCCATAGAAGGTCATGTTTTTATCTGAGATATGCAATTATGTTGACAACACTATTTAGGGGGTCATTATGGTCTCTCCTAAGAAATACAACAAACAAAGGATTACACAGTGAATGTAATGGTGTCTATACCCCGATCCAAAGATCTTCATCCTGTAAATTGTTAAACTAATGTCCTTCAGCTCCATACATTCCATACAGCCATATATTCTGTCCTGCAGCCAGGCAGAGTTGGTTGTCTGCCACATAAAAGCCTATAGGGCACTGACACCCCACTTGTGGCCCTTTTTGTGCAGCCCTTGTTGAAGCTGAAGAAAGTAGCCGGTTTCCCTACTGCAGTGTTAATAACAGTCATCCCTAGAAGTCTCATGTAATCGGTCTCTTGAAGCATATCCCCACTCTCCGACAACTCCTATAGCATTTTTGCAGCCTCTGACCATGTCTGTAGTCTTTGGCAATCTCTTGTAGCATGTCTGCCGTCTTTGACCATGTCCTGTTGGAGTAATGGATGACTTTAATGGAAACTGGTCTTACATTTCTACACACTGAAACATATTACCAGTTCTAGAAATGTGTGGCAGTATAACATTGATGGAAGTATTAACCTTTCCATAATCTAATTCTCCTACAGCTGCCAAGCTAACATGCTTATGCTACAAAAATGTGCATGGCAGGTAGAACTTGACATTTACTTTCCAAAACAATCTAAAAAAAAAAATCATATTTCAAAATCATTAGTGGCCACCAATGCATAGGAGGAATCCCTTCAGTTCTCCCATATAGAGGAGTTCATCTCCCAAGGTTGAGACACTAGGTTCTTTCATCCTATTAACAGGTTAGGACCCACTAATTCTGGGTACTTTGTCACAGTAAGTGGGCTTAGCACTATATGACCATATAGTGTGACCAAACCCCCGTATTTTTGAATAATGTTCAGGTGCTTTTTAACTAGCCTTGCAGGATAAATGTAATTTTTGCATGCGCTATAATCTGTTTTGTACTTTCTCGGGTCTTATAGCAGCACCATCTTAGATGTAGAGCATTTTTAGGGTGTGCTCCCCAAGTATGTTTTTGTATATTTCAAAATCAAACACACATAAATGCTCATCTATGTTCCTTAGACCCCTTTCACACTGCTGGACCGATTCATTACTTTCTATAGAGTAGCAGATGTTAAACGGACATGTGTCCTTTGACACCCGCCCGCATCCGATCTGATCCTGACTGCTAAAAACAGACGGAAGGGGATCTGTATCCATATCCTATCTGCTAAAAACTGGGCTGGGGATCTGTTCACCATCGGATGGAAGCAGACAGGCAGTCCGTTTCCATCCAACAGCCCATATAGGACAGCGGGTTGTGTCCACTGTGCATCAGTGGAGCAGACATGGACCTGTCAACTGCCTGATCAGCGGAAATCACAGAGAGATCCACTGCTGAATGGTAGGATTCACTGGCAGACTCTGCCAGTGTGAACGGGGCCTTAAAGCAGAACTTTACCTACTAAAATAGCTGGCTCCTCATCCTTCCTCTTCCACAAGTAGACAGTTTTATTTTTATTTTTGTGCCCCCCCAAATCAGCCCCTTGGGATGTCCATGTCGCATATTCCAGGTGTTCGTTTTATGAACTGGGCATGTGCACGCATGTGACAGATGTCCCAAAGATAACAAAGAAAATTGTGGACGGAACCAGATTTGCACCTAAACAAATTAGTATTTTTCCCCATATCAAATACATACACACAAAATTTCAGGCTTAGTAAACTTAATAACTACAACATGTCGATGCCATTCCCGGTAAGTAAAATAGCTATAGCAGAGTCAGTTTTTCACAACATACCTCCACCTCCTCCTCCTCCTCCTCCTCCTCCTCCTACAGGCCGATCATTCTTGTCATTTAAGGCATCTGACAAGTCAAAGTCATTGGGATCTTTAAAAAAACAAAGTGGTAAGACAGTAAGAATAAATCTATAAAAATGTGACATAAATTCATAATATGGATTGCATATGTCACCAGGCTCAAAGGAAAATACAACATTTCTACTCCTTTTTGTGCATTTATATAAAAAAAAAAAAATTGAAAAAGTGAACTTATCCTTTAAGACAATTTCAGATGTATCTCAGTATCCAAAGGCTTTTTGTAAACACAGACAGACAAAAACAATTTCCCAGTACACTTACCAGCCAGCATGCAAAACAACCAACAGTTTACATTAAAAACAAAGGGCCAGATCCACGAAGCCCGGCTTAAGTTTCTGGCGGGCGTAGCGTATATCATTTACGCTACGCCGCCATAAGTTAGAATGGCAAGTGCCGTATTCACAAAGCACTTGCGTCCTAACTTACGGCGGCGTAGCGTAAATGGGCCGGTGTACGCGCATCTAATTCAAATTGGGAAGAGGTGGGCGTGTTTTATTTAAATTAATCGTGACCCGACGTAAATGACGTTTTTTTTTTTTTACCTGCGCATGCGCCGGCCGTGGACTTATCCCAGTGCGCATGCGTGAAATCACGTCGCAAATAGTCAATGAAAACGACATGAACGTAACTTACGCAAATCCCTATTCGCGAACGTTTAACGCAAACGATGTGGATAGAAAATTTGACGCTGGCCCGACGTCCATACGTAACATGGTGTACGACTCTATATAGCAGGAGTAACTTTACGCCGGACATACGCTTACGCAAACGACGTAAAAGAATTGCGCCGGTCGCTCGTACGTTCGTGAATTGCCATAACTCGCTCATTTGCATATTCAACGCAGAAAAACAACGGAAGCGCCCCTAGCGTCCAGCGTAAGTATGCAACTAAGATACAACGGTGTAATAACCTTACGCCAGTCGTATCTTAGCGTAATTCAAGGCTTATCTTGTTTTGTGGATACAAAACAAAGAAACGCCGGCGGGAATTTAAAATTACGGCGGCGTTTCTGGAGATACGCCGCCGTAATTCTTTGTAGATCTGGCCCAAAGGGTTTTATTTGCACACATTTGCAAATATATATGTAAGTCGCAGTGCCTACGTCAGGGGACCTGCTCTGTATCTACTGCGGCCCTAGAGTCTCCATAGTAGGAGCACATATTAGAATGGATAGTTTAAGGGCAGGTGTGCCTGAAGGTAGCCCACCCCTCATTAAAGGCATGTGACACCCAGCAAAAGCACAGTGGCAGTGAAGGCATTCAGTGCATCTTTGCACCTAATTCAACCAGTTGTTCAAAAAAGTGGCAACCACTCCAACCCCACCCAAGTGGCAATTTTTTTTGTAACGATATTCGTTTTTGAATTATTTTTCTTCTCCATTTGCACCACTTTGACAATATGTTGCTATGGCTGCAACAAATTCAGAACCTCTAGCTCCTAGATAAGGAAAATGGATGTAATTAAGACCAACTCTAAACACAGTGGCCCAGATTCACAGAGCAATTACGCCTGTCTAACTGGTGTTAGACAGGAGTAATTTCAAATTTTGCGCGCCGTATCACTAGTTTGAATCCTCAAACCATGATACGGCGGCTTCGGGCTTCGATCCGAGAGGCTTGCGTCTTCGTAAGCCTTCGGATCTACGCTGTGATATTTTTGCGGCTGCTGGGAGGAGTCCGCGTCGTTTTCAGCGTCGGGATATGCAAATGAGTTTTTACGGCGATCCACGAAGATACGAGCGGTCTTCGCAATCGCTTTCGTCTATTTTTTTCTACGTACTGTTAGACCAGCTTTTTGCTGGTCTAACGGTGCGTAGCCCATGTTAAGTATGGCCGTCGTTCCCGCGTCGAATTTAAAATTATTATTTTTTTTTTACGTAACTCGTTCGGGAATAGGAATGTCCGTAAACGACGCTACTCAAGAAAAAATGACGTAACGACGTGATTTCGCGCAATGCACGGCGGGAAATTTCTGAACGGAGCATGCGCAGTTCGATCGCCGCGGGAACACGCCTATTTTAAATGCTTCACGCCCCCTACTTGCGTAGATGGCTTGTGCCGGGAGAAATACACTACGCCGCCGTCGTTTACTGGACAAAATCTACCGGGATTCCACGTAGAGCCAGGTAAAATACGGCGGCGTAGTGTATTTCTGATACTCTACGCAAATCTAATTGTATCTGAATCTGGGCCAGTGTGTTAAAGAGCAGCAAATTAGGCATATTTCCTCCATCCCCTTCACAGACTTCTAGTACACTGTCGGATGCATAGCTTCTTTGGTTGTTAGTATGCAGACTGCAAGCAACCTAGCACCTAAAGATGAGGGACTGACAGTGGGTGAGGCCTGATGGAGATGCTGAGAGATTAGTATGATCCATGTTCCTTGTAATCAGTGGACAGTAGTGGGCCAATTCCATAGCCATTAGTGTGCTGGTAGTGTGCTGTATGGAGGCTTTGGAATCTGCCCACTGACAATCACAAGGGAGACAGACCTGATGGGGCCCATAAGGCTCTGCCCACCACATGGGCAAAACTCCTTGGCAGATGACAGGTGTAGTGGCTAGGCAGAGAACTCAGTGTTGCTGAGCTGCACTGAGGTTGAAATGTTCCATATTGATGCTACTGACTGCGACAAATTCATGTACCAGTTTCCAAAAGAAAACAGAATTCTAAAGAGTCTACAAATTCATTCCAGGTGTTTTTTTATTATAAGAATCTTGGGATTTTTTTGACGGAATTCTGTTCAAGCTGTTTTGCATACACACTATCACACCAAATTTCAACCGTCCAAAAACGCGGTGATGTACAACACTACGACGAGCCGAGAAAGATGAAGTTCAATGCTTCCGAGCATGCACCGACTTGATTCTGAGAATGCATGTTTTTTTCTCCGTCTGAGTTTCATACAGAAGAACTCAATTTCCGATAGTATTTTTTTTCATTGGGAAAAAAGAGAACATGTTCTCTTTCCAAGTCCGGTAATTTCCGATGGAAAAACTGCAATGGGGCACACACACGGTCGGAATATCCGATGAAAAAATTCCGTCTGACTTTTTCTATTGGAAATTCCGATTGTGTGTACAAGGCATTACAGCCCTCTTATGTAAATAACCAGTATGGGTTTCTTTTTGTGAATTAATCATTTCAAATTAAAAGCAGCTAGAGAGATCAGGGACAGCTTGTTATACAGTAAATAAATAAATAAATGTCCATAGTCTAGTCACAAGTGCACTTTATGTTTATACATTTTGAAGCTGAAGATATATCTATATAGATAGATATATATATCTATAGAAGTATATATATATATATTTCTTTTATATATATATATATATATATATATATATATATATATATATATATATATATATATATATATATATATATATATATATATATATATATATATTGTAGGGCATATGAGATAGCTTGAACATACAGTATGTTAAAAGGACAACAGGTGGCTGGGAATGTAGATACAAAATACTCATATGCATTATTATTTTAAAATGCATATGACTATGTTTTTTTTTTAAAAAGACCAGGGAAGGATTAGCATCCCTGTCTTTTTACTGCAAATCTATACCCTTGTCCAAGAGGTTTCTCTTAACTTTGTGTACTGGCGACAATGGTAAATGACAAATAAAAATGATAAAAATCTGATAGGGGTTCTAGACTTGCATATTCTAATAAAATGTGTCTATTCCTTTCATTGTTGCTGGTAGAGTTCCCCAACTTTCTGTCTGGTAAAGGATGTCAACACAACATAAAGTGACAAAGGAACTCTAATAGCTGTAAAAACCCAGAATAAAGTCACTATATTTTAAGAAATAACATGACATGACATATTTTCATTGAACAAACAGTTTAAAAAATTGAATTAGACATTTCAAACAATGGACTGGGTGTTCTAAAGCATGGGTTTGACCTATCTTGAATAGTAGGAAAAGAAACAAACATTGTTGGTTACCGTCTACTCTCTACTTGACCTAATTTTGTGAAGTGCAATGTGGCCCTATCAAAAAAGATTGCAGAGGTCCTCAGAAGAAAAAGTATGAAAGCTCATAAGATTAGACAAGTCAACAAAAGAATGTCTAAAGACCTGGCCTCCATTCATCTTCAATCAAGTTGATTAAAGATGGTGAAAATTCAGCACAGTGCCCAAGAAGATTGTACTTCCTATAAGATCAGTGGAAGAGTACGTCATAAAGCTCTTAAAACTTGCAAGCTTATGTTGTACTTCAAATGAGTTCATAAATCTACTGAAATTATTGCTTCATGACCTTATAGACCTCATACATTTTCTGATCATTTGTACATTCAAAAAGTTGTAAATATTTCTAATGCCGCGTACACATAATCGGAAATTCCGACAAGAAAATCAGTGATTATTTTTCCAACGGAATGTTGGCTCAAACTTGGGTTGCATACACACAGTCACACAAAATTCTGACCATCAAGTTCAATGAAGTTCAATGATTTCGAGCATGTATGTTTTTTAGCACGTCGGAATTGCATACAGAACTTTTCTTGTCGGAAAAATTGAGAACCAGCTCTCAAACTTTTGCTGTCGGAAGTTCCGACAGAAAAAGTTAGATGGAGCACACACACGGTCGGAAATTCCGACCAAAAGCTGACATCAAATATTTCTTGTAGGAATTTCCTATCGTGTGTACGCGGCATTAGACTGTAAATAGAGCAAGGGTTTTCAGGTCACAAACTTCCCCATATGAAAGTCTATGTAACTTTCCAGCTCTAAATTGCTTCCTGCATGACCAATCACATTCAAACATTCAACTTCTAAGGCAGAATTGAATCCAATTGGTGGCTGTGATTTTTTTTTTTTTTAAATCTTAAGGGTTGGTATACAAGAGGCAAATAGACTGTATATTGTGCAAGTGCAGTTGAACTCTGCATGGAAATTATACCCAGAGCTTATTGAATGAGGTGAAGCTCTGCTGACTTTCATCATCCAATCATGTGCAAGCAAAATGCTGTTTTTTACTTTCCTTGCACGTGTTCAGGTGTTCTTTGCAAATTGAAGCGGCACCACATTCTCTGGGGAAAATTTGCATGCAAAGTGCAAACTCACTTGAAAAGTGAACAGTGTATTTTTCTTTAGTACATCAATCCCAATTGGCTTTGTGTAAGAGGCAGTTAAGAGGATGTCACCAGCAGGTGTTTTCTGGAATCACCAGATTGTACACAAAGGGGAGTGGGAAGGGCTGGTGCAGTGCAGCTATATGTCTAAATTAAAAAATGAAATATTCATCAGGTAGGTAATGCTCCTTCTATGAATCTACAGGTTCGGATTTCAGTTTTTTACAGCAATGTACTGTAAAATAAAACAATCCCCAGCATCCCTTTAGATTAATTTATTTCTTCATCATTCCTGAACTCCCATTGCATTGTTTCACATAATTGCATGCCAAAAGGCCTGTATAGCAGACGGCTTCATCAGACAACAAAGGGAAATTTTAACTGGCAGAGCTGGCAATGATCCAAGCAGAATTCTCAAACAGCAAGGCAAGGAAAAGGGTGAATATTGCAAACGTTACCAGATTTTCCTGGAAATATTGAAGTTGCTAAAGTGTGTTAAAAGGCACTTATTCTTTAAAGCTGAACTCCATGAAAAGTAAAAATCCTACCTTACAGTGGGGCTGGGCTGCCCTGCGCTGCAAAAGCTTGTTTACATCTAGAGCAAGGGGTCTCCAAATTTTTCAAACAAAGGGCCGGTTTACTGTCCTTTAGACTTAGGGAGGCCAGATGGGGGTAAAAAATGCCAAGGGCCAAGCATCAGTGAAAACAAACACGACCCCCATTTTGGTGGTCAGTAGGAGGGCCCCATCATTGGTATTAGTGGAAGAAATAGTGTCCCATTGTTGGTGTCAGTGGGAGGAATAGTGCCTCATTGCATTGGGAGGAATATTGCCCCAAGGGCCGGATCAAGGCTAGCAAAAGGCGGCATCTGGCCCCCAGGCCGCAGTTTGGAGACCCCTGATCTAGAGGACTGGGAAAAGCAGTTTTACTTACCCAATCAACCTCTCTTGAAGGCTCCTCTGTGCTACAAGGCAGATTCCTGTAGCCTCTTCCCTCTGGCCTTTATGGAAGAGTGACAAGATAAAGCCATCATTGAAAGAAAACCATAAGAAGTCCTGTTTGCAGTTTGCGAGAAGCAAATGGGGGACACAGCAAACATGTGGAAGAAGGTGCTCTGGTCAGATGAGACCATTGACAGTGGCGGAATTATCAGTGTTGCAGCAGTCGCCGTTGCGACTGGGCCCTGTAATTCCGCCAAGTACGGGGGGGGGGCCGCCACCCGCCCGTGTGAGCTGCCCAACCGCCGCTGGTGCGTGCTGTTCGTTCCAGGCAGGGCGGATCCGCCCTATACGTGGACTACACAGGCTATTAACACAGAGGAGAGCACAAGGGAGAATTAACTCGGGGCCCCGCGCCGCCGCTAGAGGTCCGCGGCCGGTTGAGATAATGTCTCCGCCGGCCGCCATTTTCTTGAAGACAACAACGAGAAGGGAGCCCTGCCTGTTGTAATAGTGCTGCGGCGCCTGGCGCCTGGTCTGCCGATGGGATCAGAGAGAAAATGCAGCCCCCTGTAACCTGAATAGGAGGAGCGGTGGGGTGGCTGCATAAAGAAGAATAATTCTCTCCATCGTCCTCCCGTGGTCTCTGAATGCCTGCTTCTGCTCCTCTCCCTCTCGCAGGCATTCAGGTACTGCGGGAAGAAGATAGAGAGAATGATTCTTCTATATGCAGCCATCCCACCGCTCCTCCTAATCTGCTTATCTCTGCTGCCCCCACAGTGCTCTCTACCCCCCCCCCCACAGTGCTATCTAGCCCCCCCCCCCAGTGCTCTCCACCTCCCCCATGCTCTCCTCTGCCCCCTGTGCCCTCCACTTCTCCCCCAGTGCTCTCCACCTACCCCATGCTCTCTGCTGCCCCCTGTGCCCTCCACTTCTCCCCCAGTGCTATCCAGCCCCCCCTGTGCTCTCCACCTCCCCCCATGCTCTAGGCTGCCCCCCAGTGCCCTCCACCTCTCCCCTTGTGCTTTTTATCTCCCCCTGTGCTCTCCGCCTCCCTACATGCTCTACGGTCTCCCCCTGTGCCCTCCGCCTCTCCCCCTGTGCTCTCCACCTCCCCCCCCATGCTCTACGCTGCCCCCTGTGCCCTCTGCCTCTCCCCCTGTGCTCTTTTCAATTCCCCCTAATTCTCTCCAACCCCCCCAGTGCTCTCTATTCGCCCCAGTGCTCTCCAGCCCCCCTCTTCACTCCACCTCCCTCCTGTGCTCTCCACCTTCCCACATGCTCTACACTGCCCCCTATGCCCTCCGTCTCTCCCCCTGTGCTCTCCACCTTCCCCATGCTCTACGCTGCCCCCCTGTGCCTCTGCCTTTCCCTCAGTGCTCTCTAGGCCCCCCAGTGCTCTCTAGCCCCCCCTGTGCTCTCCACCTCCCCCCATGCTCTACGCTGCCCTACGCCTCTCCCCCAGTACTCTCCAGCCCCCCCATTGATCTTCACCTACCCCCTGTGCTCTCTGCTGCCACCCCGTGCCCTTCGCCATCCCCCAGTGATCTCCACCTCCCCCAGTGCTCTACAGCCCCCCATGATCTCCGCCTCCCACCTGTGCTCTCCGCACTGTGCTCTCTGTCCCCCCTGTGCTCTCCAGACCCCCATGCTCTCCAGCCCCATGGTGCTCTCCTCTTCCTCCCTGTATTCTCTGCCTCCCCCGTGCTCTCACACCACGTCATGTTTTCAAGGTTCTTCCCTGTGCTCTCTGCTCCTTCTCTGTCCCCTCGCCCCCTGCACCTTTGCAGGGTTTCCCCCTCCCCTTTACCGGGGGATCCGTCAGGATGGAGAGTGGAGAAGGGGCCGGTTAAGAAGTCATGGGCTGCTCATTCCAAAATGCCCGGGCCTATTTTTTGTCCCAGTCCGGGCCTGCCTGAGATGTAAGGAAGCACTCCGCTGGGGACACCTGAGATGTAAGGAGGCACTTCTCTGGGGACACCTGAGATGTAAGGAGTCACTCCGCTGGGGACACCTGAGATGTAAGGAGGCACTTCGCTGGGGACACCTGAGATGTAAGAAAGCACTCCGCTGGGGACACCTGAGATGTAAGGAAGCACTCCGCTGGGGACACCTGAGATGTAAGGAAGAACTCCGCTGGGGACACCTGAGATGTAAGGAAGCACTCCGCTAGGGACACCTGAGATGTAAGGAGGCACTCCGCTGGGGACACCTGAGATGTAAGGAAGCACTCCGCTGGGGACACCTGAGATGTAAGGAAGCACTCCGCTGGGGACACCTGAGATGTAAAGGAAGCACTCCGCTGGGGACACCTGAGATGTAAGGAAGCACTCCGCTGGGGACAGTGACACCTGAGATGTAAGGAAGCACTCCGCTGGCTGGGGACAGAGACACCTGAGATGTAAGGAAGCACTCAGCTGACTGGGGACTCCTGAGATGTAAGGAAGCATTCCGCTGGGGACAGTGACACCTGAGATGTAAGGAAGCACTCCGCTGGCTGGGGACAGTGACACCTGAGATGTAAGGAAGCACTCAGCTGACTGGGGACTCCTGAGATGTAAGGAAGCACTCCGCTGGCTCGGGACAGTGACATTAGGGCTCCCACTGATTCTGCATTATGGTGAGTTGAATAATTTCATTCTATATTACCATGTGATAATAGAAATAATGCGCTTCAATCATCCTGACACCATAACAACCATGGTCCCGGGATGATTGAGGTGCCAACACTAGAATTTTGGAGTATCTTTATCTGCTGATTGTTACACACACTCTGCACTCTGTACGTAGCACACCCCGGACTCTGTACGTAGCACACCTTTAACCAGTGGCGGAATTATCAGTGTCGCAGCAGTTGTCATTTCGACTGGGTCCTGTAATTCAGCCAAGTCCGGGGGGCCTTCACCCGCACCTGTGAGGTGCCCGACCGCTGCCCGCCAGTGTGAGGGGTCCACCTGACTGTCATGTCACTGTGAAGGGGGGGGGGCCTCATTATGATTTCTTGCACCTGGGCCCTGAAGTCTCTAGTTACGCCACTGGAGACCAAAATGTACCTTTTTGGCCTAAAAGCAAAACGCTATGTGTGCCGGAAAACTAACACTGCCCATCACCCTGAACACACCATCCCCACCGTGAAACATGGTAGTGGTAGCATCGTGTTGTGGGGATACTTTTCTTCAGCAAGGACAGGGAAGCTGGTCAGAGTTGATGGGAAGGTGGATGAAGAAAATACAGGGCAAATACAGGGCAATTTTAAAAGAAAACCTGTTAGAGTCTACAAAAAACTTGAGACTGGGGCGGAGGTTCAACTTCCAGCAGGACAACGACCCTAAACATACAGCCAGAGCTACAATGGAATGGTTTAGATCACTCTCTATCCTATCTGACAGAACTTGAGTTATTTTGCAAAGAAAAATGGGCAAAAATGTCACTCTCTAGATTTGCAAAGCTGGTAGAGATATACTCAAAAAGACTTGAAGCTGTAATTGCAGAGAAAGGGGGTTCTACAAAGTATTGACTCAAGGGGCCGAACACAAATGCACACCACACTTTTCACATATTTATTTGTAAAAAAAAAAAATTGAAAACCATTTATAATTTTTCTTCCACTTCACAATTATGTGCCACTTTGTGTTGGTCTATCACAAAAAAAGAAAACAATAAAATACGTTTTTGGTTGTAACATGACAAAATGTGGAAAATTTCGAGGGGTATGTGGAAAATTTTGAGGGGTATGAATACCTTTTCAAGGCACTGTATATATTACCATATCATTCCACAACATTTGAGTACAGAAGACTTTTTGCTTTAACATTTTCATACTCTACTTTTCAGCCTTCTTAAGCTTTATCTTAAGTACTGTAAAAGGGTATTATAAATGAAACTAAGCACCATATATTGTCGCAGTTAATAGCAAAATAAAACAAAAAAGGAACACAACACAGATACACACATGCACATACACAGTTTCAAAACAAACACAAATATATAAAAAAAAAATCTTGCGAAGTGAAAATACAAAAATGTTACTAAATTGTGATGGCAGTGTCATAACTGCCCAACAGACTACAACACAGTTACACTACAGTGAATTATACATCAGTAGAAAAAAACAATACCGTGTTTTTTTGGTGGTCTTTTGGTTGATAAGCGAGGCTTCCTTGTTGTCATAGGTATATCTGCAAATTAAAAATTTGAAAAATAATAGTTATACATTTGGGTATGTTAATTATGGTAAGAAAGGTTAAGTATTAGAAAGTAGAAAGGTAAGAAAGGTTGAGTATTTTGTGGAAGGTTCTTCTGTTGCCTCCAGGTCCCTCGGTGTGTTGATGACATAACAGAAAGAGCAACGGGGGACTTAGGGACTTAGGAGAACAACAACATTTCCACATTTCTCTATGAATCGCCTTGAACATTTAAAAAAAAAAGAGGAAAATTTACTAGATTGGCCATATACAAAAAAGAAACTGAAGCTGCACTTTTCATGTTTCAATAATGAATGTTTGTGGGTTGAAAACAGTCAAAATAGAACATTACAAAAATACTGTGTACACCAGACTTTCACAACCAGGGTTCCACCAGAGGTGACTAGAGTTTTTTTAATTTAAGAAGTGGTGCATTCGTCACCTGCCTACATTTTTTATTTTATTTTTTTATAGAATACATTTTCGTGACAATATTTTCAAACTATACAAGTTTAAGTTTACCTGGCTTCTTAGGAGGAGGTTTGGGGACAACCTTTGGTGGCTCTGTAGCATCAAACAGGTCAAAGTCGAAATCATCTGTAAAGGAAATACAGAAACCAAATACAATATTCAGTTCATCATAATTAGAATAACATAATTTACCAGGCTATACAGTTCATTGATGTCCTGCCCTTTTCCTTTTGCTCCACAGAGAGTCACATTCAGGTGGGTGTGTGTGATTTTTCTTTCTTTTCTTACAATGTAAATCTTGAAAGAAATGCAGGGGTTAAATTGCTGACCTCCTTATGAAAATACCAGCTGACAGGTGGGAAGCTGCCCCAATCAGTCACCTGTAAATTGACCTCTGTTTGTTCTTCAACTGCCATGGTGCTGAACATGTGATCAGTTATTACACCAGCCATTGGATGGTTTGACAGTTTGGTGGAGAACACAATCAATGTAACAGTTACATTTCTGGCACGTGCCGGAAATGTAACAGTTTTTTAAATTGGTAAATCTATGGTTTTACTTCCGCTTTAATACCTGACGTTCAGAGAGCAAAACTCATAGGATCTTGATAGAGAATAGATTTTACTGTATACAAATGTGCCTTCACTAAAGAAAACTGTATTGCTGTGAATTTTAATCCTACTCTTTGGTGTCTGAGGGGAGAGCATTATTTACGAAGCTTAGAACATACCAACTCTATTCCTACAAAGAACGTGAGCCAAAGCTTTAAGGCCACCAAGGAGTTGGCGCACACACCCAAATGGTTAATCGTTATACATCGGAGAGTGATCGCTGAGGGTTAACAATGCATATAGCATTGAGACTGTTCTCTGGGGAGCTGATCAAAAGTAAATGTTCTTGCACTAAGGAGGATTATAAAGCACATACACTACTAGTATGAGCTCTGTATGTGGAAGACGCAATGGGAAAATGAGATGTGTTTGCTAGGAGGTTTGGGGTGGGGATCGCTGTTCTAGTGCATGTTCCCCTATTTAGAACTAGGTGGCAGAGTCGCCTAGTGATAAAGCAAGATTGCCAAAGACTCTGGACAAGAGGCAGTAATAAAGCGATGATGAGCAGTGCAGAAATCACATTACTAGAGGACAGCTTTGCATGGGAACTTTATCATAATGTGCAAACAAGCCAAGAATGCTTACACATTACAGCAAAAGCTCCTAGGGGCCCCAACATGTCTGTAGCATTTACTACATATTAAGAGTGTTATTCGACTAAAAAGCAAACATTTTAGCAGCTTGCCAATTCTTGGATGTGATTTTTTTTTTGTGGCCTTTTTTTCATTATTTTTTACTGTTGATCTGACCAGTAAGTGTGTTGTTTTTCAACAGAACAAGCAGTTCTACAGATGTAGACAGGAGGTGCATACAATGATCATCTTTTATTTACCGTTTATGTATTGTTTGCTGTAACTGCTTATCAAAGTTTTAGCTGGGGTTCAGCTTCAATTGGTTAGCATATTTAAATCTGCTAGTCCATCAAACACTCTCTTCCCCCCAGACTGGCAATCCAGAGTGAAGGCATACAGGAGGTGTGTTACTAAAATATGCATGCGTAGGGGGTGTGTCAGGTGTACCTGGACACACCCTATTAACTCTGTATGGTGCCGATTCACCCTACTGCCCAATCATCCTCCCATGCTGCGCCCCCCCTACCGCAGTGCTGCTGGCCTCCCTTCTCTCCTCTACTCCTGGCTGCTGCAGGGGATATTTAAGGATGAAGAGCGGGGGGAAATGGGCTAATTAATTTTTACTATACTTTAGTTTGTGAATGAACAGGAAGCCACTCAGCACAGAGCACTTCCCATTCACTGTCCCATTCAACTGAGGCTAAAGAGAAAGCAATGTAGGTTTGAGCTCATACAAAAGGCTGTGCACACCTATGGTTACTGATCAGATCACCAGGTGAAAACAGAGAGAAAAAAGACAAAAAACAAAAATGAATGCAGCCACCACATCTAATAATTGGTAAGCTGCAATTTATTACATTTTGGGTTTTGGATTTAATACCGCTTTAAAGGTAAAGTTCTAAACAAAGAGGCATAACAGATTCTATTAAACACCAATAATTAAACTAGAGTGGAAAATAAATCAATAGCCACATGCATTAAGTTTGTAAACCAATCTGCTGAGTCATCTGACAGCTTATTACATTCTGTTTAATATTATACAAGTTGGAGTAGAGTGTAGATCACCGATCTGCGGCAAAAAGCCAAGTACAGCTTGGTGGTATGCACATACAACACATACTATACAACATCGGTCCTCAACCCTGTGCTCAATACCCCCAACAGGCCATGTTTGCCGCTGTTCCTTTATTTTGCACAGATGCTTTAAATCAGAGTCAATGGCTTGGAATTTGGACAGCTATTTATCTAAGAGAAATCCCCCCCCCCCCCCAAGAAAAAAAAAATTGCCTGTTGGGGGTAATCGAGGACAGGGTTGAGAACCACTTCTGTACAAACATGACTGAAATGCCAATGGGTGACACCAAATTTCTAGTGTCTAGATCAGTGTTTCTCAACTCCAGTCCTCAAGGTGCCCCATCAGGTCATGTTTTCAGACCTGCCATTATTTTGCACAGGTGATTGGATCCAGGGCCGATCCTAGGGTCACAGGCGCCTGGGTGCAGAAATATTTCTGGCGCCCCCACATGGGTGTCGTCATTTTACCAACTCCTCGCCTTTACAAATGTTTCTATGGCAATGACTTAACCACAGAGATGCTCCCCCACGAAGTCTTCATTACCCTGGGATCCTTACATGATCTCTTAACAATAAACAAAATACAGGAAGAGAAGCACTTTGTTGGGACCTGGAGGGGGGCCTCTGTGATGGACACAGAGAGGGCTTCTGTTAGAGAGTCTGTTAGATGTTCGGCGCCCCCACCTCTGCAGGCGCCTGGGTGCAATGCACCCTGTGCACCCTGCCTAGGATCGGCCCTGATTGGATCAGTTTCACTGACATAGCAGTTAAATTATAAATAATTGTTTAACCCGCTTTCTAATAATTGTTAACAAACTTAGTTTATGAATTTCTTACCTGAAGGCTTTTGCGGAGGTTTTGGTGGTTTAGGCTTAGCTGTCAGGGTAAAATAAGAACACAACATTACCAAGCTATATATATATACACAGCGACACAGATGGAGATTCTCATAATAGGCATCTTCCTTACTTATCACTCAGTAAGCCTATTCAGAATATATTGCTTCTGTGGAATCCTGCTATTTTTCCATGAACACATCAAGCTTATAAAATAACACATTACAAAGAACAATGATATACTATATAAAGTGCAGTAATCCATGGAAACCAATGGCATACGTGACAGAAGCAGCTGGAAAGATGCAAAATGGTTCATGAGTGTTCGTTAGTGGTAATAAATATAATGGGGGTCATTTACGAAAGGCAAATCCACTTTGCACTATAAGTGCAAACTACAAGTGAAAAGTGCACTTGAAATTGCACTGAAAATGCACTTGGAAGTGCAGTCACTGTAAATCTGAGGGGTAGATCTGAAATGAGGGGAAGCTCTCTGCTGATTTTATTATCCAATCATGTGCAATCTAAAATGTTGTTTTTTATTTTCCTTACATGTCCCCCTCGAATATACATCGACTTTCAGTGCAATTTCAAGTGCACTTTTCACTTGTAGTGCAAAGTGGATTTGCCTTTCGTAATTAACCCTCATTGTTTTTTTCCCTCTTTCAAACCAAGAGTAACACGATCAGAAATAACAACAGCAAAAGTCTGATGTGTGTGTTTTTGAACGGAAATTCCGACCGTGTGTATTCTCCATTGGACTTTTGCTGTCGGAATTTCCGCCAACAAAAGATTGAGGGCAGGTTCTCAAAAATCGGAAAATCGTCTGTAGCAATTCCGACGCGCAAAATTCGCATTCTCTTGGAAGCAGTTGAACTTAGTTTTCACGGCTCGCCGTAGTGTTGTACGTCACTGCATTCTTGATGGACGAAAGTTCAGAGAACTTTTGTGTGACCGTGTGTGACCGTGTGTATGCAAGCCAAGCTTAAGTGGAATTCCGTCGGAAAAAACATCCAAGGTTTTTTTCGATGGAAAATCCGATTGTGTGTACGCGGCCTTAGAGAATTACCTGCTGAAGTCAATGGGGCAAACACTGGGGTTGATTTACTAAAGGAAAATATACTTTGTACTGCAAGTGCACTTGCTCCAGAGCTTGGTAAATGAGGTAAAGCTTCACTTTGCAAAGAGTCATTCACATGCGGGGGGGGGGGGGGGGAATTTTTTTTATTTTTGCTTGCACATGATTGGATGATTGAAATCAGCAGAGCTTCCTCTCGGATCTAGGGTGGGCTCGGGGGCACAGAGTACTGTGCTCCGAGCCCACCTAGTGTGACCTTTAATATTTGCTATTCTCACACTGATCCCCCTCCTGGCCAATCAAGAAATGGGTCTGAGACCCGTCACTCGATTGGCTGAAAGGACAGGCGATCCTATTGGATGGATGCTAAGGAGGAGGAGGAGGAAGATGATGTGATGCAGAGGAGTAGGAGCCACCCGCCTCCCGTAGAATTGCTGCCTGCCCGGAACATAGATGGGGTAAGTGCGGGGCTGGATGACAGACTGACCGCGAGACCCCCAGGGAGCGGGGGGGTTGAGTGGGAGCGGGGGGGTTGAATGTTTACCGCCCCCCCCAAAAAAACATCCCTCTGAAGAGCGATCTGCCTTCTGAGACCAACACAAGTCAACACACCACAAGAGCACTAATTGTTTTGCCAATTTACAAGGTGGATACTTACGTTTTACAGTTGGGATATCGTCAAGAGCATCTTCCAAGCTGAAGTCATCTTGTCCATGAGCTAAAATAAAAAACAATAATTTGCAAAACATTAGACACAAGATATCACATATAAAATAAACACACAGCAGAGCTGTAATCTAATTTGAACCTTTACAAATCATATGAAGATAAGCACTCAAATATACTCTATAATGTATATTCATCAAAAGCACCCACCATATGGATATATCAAAACCTCACATGCATTGTGCATTCACATAGCATAAACCAACTAGCATACATTTGCAGTGAAACAGTATAGTGTTGATCAAGAATATTCGCATTGCGAATATTCGTCACGAATATTGCATATTCGAGTATTTGCGAATAACTCGAATATCGCGGTGAATATTCGCTATTGCGAATATTCGTATTTTTTCAAATTTATTTTTAAAACCGATCACATCCTAGTGATCTCCATCGACGTCTAAAAGCATTTCTGGTATGATTAAAGACCCTGGACCGAGTAGCTGAGGCGATCCTTTTATGTTGCCGAATATTCGCAATGTGAATATTCGTATTACGAATATTCGCGAATACTTTCTCTGCCCTTCTTTTGCATCAGAGCCAATCAGAGTTCTCCTACCACAGTTGTCAGAGGTTAGCAACCTCCATAGCATCCAATAGGAACCTGCCTGCACGACCATTATATAAGATCACTCCCAGCAGTATTTCAGTGCAGATTCACAAGGTGGCTAGAGAGAGTGGAGTGTTTCTGTGCGTTTTTCCTGTGTATTGCGATCTTAGAGCTTAGCATCGTGCTTCCTATAGTGCTTTCAGTTCTGAGTTTCCTGCTTCTAAAACCAAATGCTTTTTTCAAAGCAAAAGACCCAACAGCTTTTCTAAAAGCTCAGATTTGTGTTGTTTTGTCCAGGTTAGTGTAGCTTAGTGTTAGATAGATTTCTGTGTAGTTAGTGTAAGTGTACATTTCTTTAACCACTTCCCTACGGCCATACGACTTTATGCAGCCATAGGGACGTCCTGAATCTCTGACAGGCCGTGTTTTTACGGCCTGTTCTTAGAGAGGCTGTTCTTCAGCATCGCTGACATGCCGATGCGCGTGCCTGGTGGCCGTGATGTCCGCCAGGCACTCAAGATCGGTGGCTGCAGGGACAAGACATGGATCTCTGTGTGTAAACACAGATCCATGTCATGTCAGGGGAGAGAGGAGAACGATCTGTGTCTCTTGTACATAGGGACACAGCATCAGTCACCTCCCCCAGTCACCCCCCCTCCCCCTACAGTTAGAACACAATTTAGGATACACATTAACCCCTTCCTCACCCCCTAGTGTTAACCCCTTCAATGCCAGTCACATTTATACAGTAATTAGTGTATATTTATAGCACTGATGGCTGTATAAATGTGAATGGCGCCAAAAATGTGTCAAAAGTGTCCGATGTCTCCGCCATAATGTCGCAGTCACGAAAAAAATGCTGATCGTCGCCATTAGTAGTAAAAAAAATAATAATTCTGTCCCCTATTTTGTAAGCGCAATAACTTTTGCGCAAACCAGGCGCTTATTGCGATTTTTTTTTTTTTTTTTTACCAAAAATATGTAGAAGAATACGTATCGCCTAGACTGAGAAAAAAAATGTTTTTTTTAAAAAAAATGGGCTATTTATTATAGCAACAAGTAAAAAATATAGTTTTTTTTTCAAAATTGTCGCTCTATTTTTGTTTATAGCGCAAAAAATAAAAAACCGCAGAGGCGATCAAATACCACCAAAAGAAAGCTCTATTTGTGGGGAAACAAGGACGCCAATTTTGTTTGGGAGCCACGTCGCATGACCGCGCAATTGTCAGTTAAAGTGATGCAGTGCCACAAGCTGAAATTTCACCTGGTCAGGAAGGGGTTTATGTGCCCAGTAAGGAAGTGGTTAAGGTAGCTTAGTTTAGTGTGTGTTTTGTGTATAAAAAAAAAAACAAAAAAAAAAAAAAAATGAGCTTTAGTTTAGTCATATACGTTTGTGTAAGTACTCCCCACCATCTTCGCTTCGCAGGGCAGCACAAAATACCGATCCGCAAATAGACTGGCAAAGATCCAGGAAATGATCTCCGTTTTCGCGCGCATGCGCGGACGAGAATTTCGCAATCAATTTCGCATTAGTGAAATTTCGGAAAAAATTTTTTTTGATAAAATATCACGAATATTCGACTATATATTCGTGAAGTATCGCGAAATCGAATATGGCGTATTACGTTCAACACTAAAACAGTACAGTAACCGATTGTAAAAATATAAAAGCAGGGCTTTTTTTCTGGGGGAACTTGGGGGAACTCAGTTCCACCACCTTTGGCCCAGACCCTTTCTTGCCTGCTCACCACAATCACTTGTAAACACAGAAGTCTGGTTTCTCTGTTTACAAGTGACAGCTCTGCACTCTGTGTGTAACCCCCCTGAACTCTGCACTCTGTATGTAATGCAATCCTGGTATTTAATGCCCCTTTAAGACCCTTCTACTGTTTGTGAAATCTGAACAGGGTCGTGGTTGAGTTCCTGCACCTATTTTCTGAGAAAAAAAGCTCTGTATAAAAGTAATATAAAAAATATAAAATATATACACACAAAGCAGTCGAAAGCTGTAGGCTTTAATTCAACTTCAAAATGCGTTTTAATCCAGTTTAAAAGTGCAACAGGCACTGTGTAATAATAGCATATGTTCACTTTAATCTCGACATATGAGATGTCCAAACCTTCTCTTCAGTTGCTTATTTTTGCCTTTCACCTGCAGAGGATGAGGAGAAAAAGCTGTGTGAATATTCAAAGTCTATCTAGTTGGAGCCGAAATAAAGCAATGGACGCTCTCCTTCACTCCCTCCCTGGCAGAGCAGCTGCAGCTGTGCACTATGGGGTTGAAACTCACTACTATGAGGTGCATAATCACTGGTGGTTTTGTGGGCGCCTTCTTTGTATTGCATGGTGACACACTGTAGTGTCTGCAACACAAAAATAATAATAATTCAGGGGGTCACAACACCCCTGAGAGCGTCGGTTCGGACTGAATGGACTCCTTCCCTGCTGTTCATACAGCTCTGTATGAATACAGTATGACAGAGCTGAGGGTAGGACTTTCCCTCACTCTGAACTGCCACTGCATTTGGTGTGGTGAGTGAGCTTAGGAAGAGGGAGATCTGTAGTGAGGAGTCTGTAGTGGGGAAGGAGAGGGGCCTGTCGTACTGAGGAGTCAGTATTGGGGTGGGGGGTGTCTGTACAGAGAGTCTGTGCTGGGGAGCGGGGTCCTTCTGTGCTGAGGGATATTTTTTATCAAGGGGAGGGGGGGAAGATTTAGGGATATTAGGGGGAATTATGGGTTTTGTTTGGGGGGGGGGTTTGGATTTTTTATTGGAAAAGAGGGTAATTTTGGTCATACTCTGAAAAGTGGCCTGTGCATGAGGCACTCCTGGCCCCTGTACTATAGACACTTAGGGGAATGTATCAACATTGGAGCAACCACTATCTGGACTGTCTGTGCAAGGCAACCAATTAGCTCCTATTTATTATTTTCAAAGCTGAACTGAACAAGATGAAGACCGTGGCTTATTGGTTGCCATGCAGAGCAGTTTTGATGCGTTTACATGGCATATTTAGCTGCGTTTCCGTTTAGAAGCGTTTTTTATTTTTTTATTTTCTAATAGTCAAAAATCAAAAAAAATGCGTTCAGGACTGTGGTTCATTTGAAACGTTTAAAAGCGTTTTCTATTTTATTTTTTCAAATAGTCAAAAATTAAAAACGCCTGTAAGCGAAACTCAGCTAAACACTAGATGTTACAGGCGTTTTTAATTTTTGACTATTTGAAAAAATAAATAAAATAGAAAACGCTTTTAAACGTTTCAAATGAACCACAGTCCTGAACGCATTTTTTTTGCTATCCAAAAAATGCTTCTATACTCATCTGCCTAGAAACGACTATAAATGACCCCGTGTACATGTACTGATAAGATAACAGAGGAGAGTTACAATGTACCCCATACTCATTCATATAGGGTGGGGTGCCGGGATCTGGGGGGGGGGGATTTTGATAACCCACTGGCTCGCAGACCCCGACAACCACCGGCCAGGGTTGTTGAGAAGAGGCCCTATTCCTCATTAACATGGGGACAATGTGCCCCAAAGCACCCACTCCCCAATGTTGCGGGCATGTTGCCTAGTATGGTCCAGGAGGTGGGGGGCCCCTCGCTCATCTCTCCCCATCCTGACCTGCCGGGATACGTGCTTGGATAAGGGTTTGGTACAGATTTTGGGGGGACCCCACGCCATTTTATTTGGCGTGGGCGTTCCCCTTAAAATCCATACCAGATAGAAGAGTCTGGTATCGTTCAGGGGGAGGGGGAAACCCCACGCCAATTTTTTTTCATTTTGGCAGGGGTTCCACTTCAACATCCTCAACACACAAATTGCACAGCAAGTCAGATCATCATGATGCAACTTCTATTCAAATCAATGGGCTCCTGTTGATTTTGAATAGAGGCAGAGAAACGCAGTTAAAACCTATCACAGCTAAACGCGTAAAAATTATGCCCCATCAAGTTCAAGTGAATGGAGCCATGCCACAACTGCTTGTAATTCACATGATTGCTCTGCAGTGATGCCAGCTTCTCAGGGGTAAAACAGGCAGTGAGAATCCAACATATCTCTTCCCAGCCACCTGTCAACCACCCTCTGAAAAGTGGTCCACCGTTGACACCAGTGCAAACCAGTTCTTATGGGCTATAAATCATTTAAAATTACATCTGTTTTATACAATGTTGTAACCTTTATAAAGATTTTTTAACATTTACTAGGGGTTCTATACAAACCATAGTTTGGTAAAAGCATTAGCGCTTTCTAATGTGAAAGTCTGCTGCTATTTGTGTGCTTTAGTCAGACTGTGTTCATCCACAAATTATAAAGACATTTACATTTCTACCAATGTTTCATATTTAAAAGATTACAAAAAAATGATACCGCTGAAAATGAAAACAAATTATGTTAGTTTCCCTTAAATCACCCTTAGACTGGAGTCTGAGAATATAGTATACAAAGATGTCATTACTTTTCCCTTTCCTAAAGCTAAGCTCCAGACAAACAGAAAACAAAATGCCATAAAATATAGTTCTATATCTATTAAAATGCGTTATGTATTTTAAATACACTGTAGTTAGAAAATATATGGGAATCTGTTTGTGTACAAGCTTCACATATTTCCCTGTCCAGTAGCACTGGCATTGGGTGGGACAGCCAGAACTGGACTGCTTTACACAATGCTCTAATGCCCCGTACACACGCTCGGGATTTCCGATGGGAAAAAGTCAGTCGGGAACCCCGACGTGAAAAAAGAGCTGGTTCCCTTTTTTTTTTGCCGGTTTGTTTGACAGTTTTCCCATTGGAAAAACTGCGAGGGAGCATACACACGGCCAGGATTCCCGGCCAAAAGCTCTCTATCGGAAAACCCGGTCGTGTGTACGGGGCATCAGTCTAACATACAGTGCAGAAAATAAGTATTTGAACACCCTGCTATTTTGCAAGTTCTCCCACTTGGAAATCATGGAGGGGTCTGAAATTGTCATCGTAGGTGCATGTCCACTGTGAGAGACATAATCAAAAAAAAAATTCCAGAAATCACAATTTATGAATTTTTAACTATTTATTTGTATGATACAGCTGCAAATAAGTATTTGAACACCTGAGAAAATCAATGTTAATATTTGGTACAGTAGCCTTTGTTTGCAATTACAGAGGTCAAACGTTTCTTGTAGTTTTTCACCAGGTTTGCACACACTGGAGGAGGGATTTTGGCCCACTCCTCCACACAGATCTTCTCTAGATCAGTCAGGTTTCTGGGCTGTCGCTGAGAAACACAGAGTTTGAGCTCCCCCCAAAGATTCTCTATTGGGTTTAGGTCTGGAGACTGGCTAGGCCACGCCAGAACCTTGATATGCTTCTTACAGAGCCACTCCTTGGTTATCCTGGCTGTGTGCTTCGGGTCATTGTCATGTTGGAAGACCCAGCCTCGACCCATCTTCAAAGCTCTAACTGAGGGACGGAGGTTGTTGCCCAAAATCTTCTCAGGTGTTCAAATACTTATTTGCAGCTGTATCATACAAATAAATAGTTAAAAAAATCATACATTGTGATTTCTGGAATTTTTTTTTTGATTATGTCTCTCACAGTGGACATGCACCTACGATGACAATTTCAGACCCCTCCATGATTTCCAAGTGGGAGAACTTGCAAAATAGCAGGGTGTTCAAATACTTATTTTCTGCACTGTAAATGGTGGATGATTTCAGATGCATTAAAAATAGCTGATGAAGTTCTGCATCTCATCTTCTCCACCAGCTTTCTGAGTGGTCAATACATCGGGAACAGAAGACTGAGGAGGTCATCTCCTGTGAGAAATACAATTTTGGAGTTCCATATATTGTTCGTGTAGAATTAACTATTTTTTCTGTCTACTGTATAATGACAACACATGAAATTAAAATGTCTTCTATTAATGAGTGTTCAAAACAAAAACAGATATTGGGTCATGATGTCCTGTGGGAGATAAATGTCTTTGCTCATCATACATATTAGTCTTATAGAAGAGATTAATGGGATTTGTTAATCACAATTATCCAGGCCTCTAGTAATACAAGTCTATTTCAGCTTAGAATGCAATCAATGTGATCAAAGGCTGACAAAACTACAGGTTTAGAATACAAACTTTGTGGATACCATTGCTTTAAATTTAGCTTCCGAAGAAAAGCAAAGTATGCAGTCTTGTAGAGTTCAATGTATTCCCCTTCTCCTCAGTCTCTGGATGCTCCGTTCAGCTACTAGTAGCAAAGAAATTATCCAGTGCTACCAGATATAAAGGGGATGTGACTCTCCCATGTTGAAAGGACTGGGCTAATCACCAAACTGAACAATGCAGACTCTGCATACCTGTGCTATTTAAAAAACATGTTCATTCCAAGAACAAGGATAGCACTGGATTTGGGTGTCATTGGGTATCCCCTAGACGTCCAATAGGATCGTCCGTCTTTCTGTCTTTTCAGCAAATTGGGTGACAAGCCTCAAGATCTGCTTTTTGACTGGCCGGGAGGAGGATCAGTGTTACAATAGCGAATGTGCATTCGCTATCGTAACACACCTGTGTGGGCTTAGTTTGCAGTGCTATGCGCCCTAAGCCCACCGTATTTTGAAGCCTATTAAAGCCTCTGGCTCCAATTAGGTGCTTAGAAAAAAAAAAACATCCCATTATTGGAATTCATGCATCTGGCGTCCATCAAGGGGGCAGACACATGGATTGGGGGGGCCGTGCCTGTGCTCCCTTATTGGACAAGCCACATCTGGTGGGGTCCAAGGAAGATGTTTTATGAATGGGGGTGACTAGTGCATGTTAGAGAGTTGGGAAAGATGCCAGATGAGATTAAAGATGTGAGTTAGAGAGTTCAGAATAGAGCCAGAGGGCAACAACAGTGTTTGAGAAAGAACAGGGTCTAGGGGGCAGGGGGGCAGTTGGTAAGGTGGGCATTAGAATTTTTTTTAGCAACTTTGTCTATGGTAGTGGGGTTGAATTAGGGGAGTAATGATTGTGCCTGTGAACATAGAGATCAGAACAGTGGCTGAACAAAAAGGGACTAACAAAAAGAACTGGCAGTGTATTTTATTTGTATTTATTTAATGTACTTTTATAGTGCTGTCAATTTACGCAGCGCTTTACATATACATTGTACATTCACATCAGTCCCTGACCTCAAGGGGCTTACAGGCTGGGTTCACATCTAAGAGGGATGCGGCTGACCGCAGGGGTCAGTGCGTCCCTGTTCTCCATTTCATGGGATGAATCGGCCCCAAATTTTCCTGAATTTGGACCAAAAAATAGAACCAAAGACGCACAATGCGCTCCAGAGCCAACCCCAGGATGTGTGAACTGGCTCCATTTAGAGCCGGTCACAATCTCCTGTCATGTGAATTCGGTGAACCCAGCCACAATCTAAGGTATGACCAACTTTTTACTATAAAGCCACTTTAAATCAAAGCGCACTATTAAAATCAGGAGATTATAAGAAAGACTTTAGACTTGGATCCAGCACCTGCCAGCCCCTTAAGGGGTTTAGAATGGCAGGAGGCGGTGTGGGACTTATGGTCATGTGATCGGAAAACTCCCGAACACAAGCGGTGATCGATAGCTTTCTGTTAGTCGCCAGTAACTATGTCGGGAGCGCACTCCCGCCACAGCTCTATTTGCACGAATACATGCAAATGTGTGGCCCCTCGGCGCCAAGGCCTGCAAGGACGCATATTTGCGTGCGCTCAGCGCCAAGAGGTTAGAGATCCATGAGATGCAAGGCAAAATAAATATACTGATTAAAAAATCTCATAGGAACATAATCATTATACAGAGAATATGTGCTGTGACATTAGCTTTTGTAGCAGCTGCGAGATAGGACAGTCAGTAGCAGATTATATGACAGATCCATACAGTGATAGCAGTCATTATACCAGTTAGCAATAATTATATACCATGATATTAGTTGGTATGACAGTTGGTAACAAATTGTGTCCAGTAGAAAGACTGCCACACATAGCTTGAACAATTCAGCTGTTGATGGCCCCTGTCAACCCGATCCAGCTCGAAAAAGTTGATTGAACAAGGAGGAGTCATTGTCGGCTAAAGAGCACCTGCATCCAATCAGATGCAGTCACTGATCGGGTATTCTGACAGGCACTGGAGCCAACTGTCTGAATACATTAGCATGCAGGGGAGATTCTTAAAATGTACTGATTAGTGTGGATGGACATCTTTAGTCCACTCCCAAGCAGAATAAGCAGATGCAGCTTAGGAGGTGGAGGAGCAGGAGGAGGAGCAGAGCAGAGTACAGACAGTGAGATGAGAAAAATGAAGACAGCATAGACACAAGAAGGTGGGGAGAGAGACACAATTGACCACTGATGGGTGCAGAATTGTGACAAAATGTCACTTGTAAGGACATCTCTAAAAAATTGTGTGGAAGGGTGAATGGTGACAAAATGGGGCCCTGGACGGAAGTAAATAAAGTGGTACAGGAAGAGCCTTCTTACATGACCTAACAAAACAGGAGTGCAGAGAAGACTCTGAAGGAAAGCATAGGCATTGCACTCTTCGTTTTATAAATAAAAGGTAAAATGCAGGTGAAGTGTGGAGTACTCTTTACTAGGGGTGCAACGGATCAAAAAACTCACGGTTCGGATCGTTCCTCGGATCGGCAGTCACGGATCGGATCATTTTTCAGATCAGCAGACAGTGATCTCCTCCCTCCCCCCCTCCGTAGTACAGGCAAACAGTGAGCCCCCCCCCGTGCAGACCTCAGATCAGCGGCGTGTGTGTCCCTTGAGTGCGGTCTCCTCCTCCTCTGTGGGTGTAAACAGAGAGGAGGGGCCGCCGCCGGGTGAGCCAAGATGGCCGCGGCTCCAGAGTTAGGCCGAAGCCGCGGCCTTTCCTAATGCTATGCCCGCGGCGGTAGTCCGCGGATCGCATAGCGGTCCGATCCGTAGGGGGTGACCCGTTTGGATCACAAATCAACCTTGATCCGTTGCACCCCTACTCTTTACTGTATCCTGCCTTATAAGTGGGTCTCTTAGAACTTCTAGACCAATCAGGTGGTCATACCACTGTCTTTGATGGAGATGCACCTTCCCCAACTCTCCCACCTATGCAGAGGCTGCAGTGGGGTTGGCATACATTGAGGGCATCGCAATGTAGAATGTAAGGGCAATTTAAATCAACAAATTCTGATATGCGGGAAACTCTTGAACATGTAAAATACGCAGGTTGATATGTTTGCATTATCCACCAACTTTGACATGGTTACAAATTTACCCATGTGCTGTAGGTACCAAATCGGATGTGTTTTAGAAAATCAGAATTAAAGAATATAGCAGAAAACCATTTGCAGACTGATTAACTCTAATGCCGCGTACACACGATCACTTTTCGGCATGAAAAAAAACGCTGTTTTTCAGCATGTTGAAAAAACAAAGTTTTTCCAACTTCGTCATTAAAAACGATGTTGCCCACACACCATCGTTTTAAAAAAAATGATGAGCAAAGCGCGGTGACGTACAACACATACGATGGCACTCTAAAGGGGAAGTTCCATTCAAGCTCCCGTCTCATAACTTGCTTCTGAGCATGCGCTGGGTTTAAAACGTTGTTTTTAACGTCGTTTTAGCCCACACGATCATTTTTTACAACCCAAAAAACGACATTGTTTAAAACGACGTTAAAAAATGCAGCATGCTCGATTTTTTTTTTGCCGTTTTTCAGAAGATGAAAAACGATGTGAAGCCCACACACGATCATTTTAAATGACGTTTTTAAACGTCATTTTTTTTAATGCGGAAAAGTGATCGCGTGTACGTGGCATTACAATAGAAAGGAACTTGAAATTAACGTTGTTTTAGCCCACAGACGATTATATTTTACAAGCCAAAAAAATAAATTTTTTAAAACGACGTTAAAAAATGCAGCATGCTCGAAAAAAAATGTTGTTGTTTTTCAGAAGATGAAAAACGATGTGAAGCCCACACACGATCATTTTTTTTTAATGCGGAAAAGTGATCGTGTGTACGCGGCATTACAATAGAAAGGAACTCGAAATTTAAAAGCAAGAATAATGAGGAGGTGTTCAATGGTGGAAGAGCACTGATACGCATATACCATCTATGCATTTGGCCTTCTCTTCTAGATGAGATTTTCTGTGGGGTGCCTTGCTCTACAGTTTACTGTAATGGACTGTGACAGAAACAGAGATTTCACTGCGCCTTTTAGTTCTGCTAAACAGAAAGGTTAATATCTATTTTCTCCTCTAGTGCTTTCCTCTAATTCTAGCTGAGAGGCAATTTGTGGACCGCCAGATGTTATAATCCTACAAGTACCAGTATGGCTTCCCAACTGCGTCACAAAGGAGCACGACAGGAGCGGTTGTGTGCTAATAGATATGTGTTAAAATAGTAAACAGCATCATTATTTTCATGTTGCCACAGCCGGAATACCATGGCCTAGAAACAAAAAAAAGCTTAAATCAGGGTATTTCACAATATCACAAGCGCACAGATGTATAATAAAGTATAGGTAAAAAGTAAACCGATTTAGACTGAAATGGAAGAATTGCATACATTTTGGAAGGTTTACATAATTATTATATCGGGTTTCATGTTTTTATGATGTACAAAACCTTCTTTATAGAGAGGCACTCAATGGGTAATAAAATAAGGTAGAAAATATACACTACAAATAATAATGTATGAAGGTAAAAAAACTTTCAGCCTTTAGAACCACTACAATGAACATCATACCAGCTCAGTGAACACTTAAAGTGGCTGTAAACCCGAAAAAAAATGTTTGCTGTCACAATGTAGAGTATAAGATTTCCTATCATCTGTGCCCAGTCTTGCCACAAAGAGTTAATCCAGCTCTGAGCAAACCTCTTTTCTTGCTTGCTTCCTTGCTGTAAATGACAGGTTATTTACATATCCCAAGCACTAGCCTGAGACAGGCATTCTTTTTTAATTACCACCCCCACTACTTTTCTGAAGTCATTTGATTACTTTTCTGTATTTTGACTGGATGTTGGTGATCATAGCAGAATTTAGTATAAGGAATACAGAGGAGAAAATGTATGTTTACAAGGGGAGTGTAGAGGTGGGCAGGGAGTCTACTGACATCACGACTCCACCCACCGAGCTCCAGACAACAGACCACCCACAGAATCTGCAGTTTTTCAGTTCTTAGACAGACAGAGGGGAGACATTTGACAGGTAAGGATACATGCAGGAGGCATCTATATCCTTTTAGATCAGCACTATGGCAGTAGTTTAGAAAGGATGAGAGTGGGTTTACATCCACTTTAAGACAATGCTGTGCCATGCGCTTGCATGGAAGTGACATTATTGTACCCTGGTCAATTAAGCAGCCAAAGAGTCCAAATTTGGAAGGAAGACTGTGAGAAGATAGAAGCACTCATGACAGCTGGCACTGCAGTGGCTGGAGGGGATGCTTGACAGGTAAAGATTTGTTTTATATTTTTTTATGACCAGGTTTATTTCTGCTTTAACCACTTCATTACTGGGCACATAAACCCCCTTCGTTCCCAGGCGAAATTTCAGCTTCCGGCACTGCGTCGCTTTAACTGACATTTGCGTGGTCGTGCAACGTGGCTCCCAAACAAAATTGGCGTCCTTTTTTCCCCACAAATAGAGCTTTATTTTGGTGGTATTTGATCACCTCTGCGGTTTTTATTTTTTGCACTATAAACAAAAAAAGAGCGACAATTTAAAATATATATATATTTTTTTTACTTGTTGCTATAATAAATATCCCATTTTTTTTTTAAAAAAACTTTTTTCTTTTTCACAGTTAAGGCCGATACGTATTTTTCGACGTATTTAAAAAAAAAAAAAAATTAAAAATCGCAATAAGCGACTGGTTTGCGCAAAAGTTTTAGCGCCTACAAAATGGGGAACAGAATTATGATTTTTTTTATTATTATTTTTTTTACTAGATATTGCGGCGGACATATCGGACACTTTTGACACAAATCTGGGACCATTCACATTTATACAGCGATCAGTGATATAAAAATGCACTAATTACTGTATGAATGTGACTGGCAGGGAAGGGGTTAACACTAAGGGGTGAGGAAGGGGTTAAATGTATTGCCTGGGTGTGTTCTAACTGTGTGTGGGGAGGGGGGTGACTGGGGGAGGTGACCGATGCTGTGTCCCTATGTAAAGAGACACAGATCGTTCTCCTCTCCGCTGACAGCACGTGGAGCTCTGTGTTTACACACAGAGCTCCACGTCCCTGCTGTCATCTGTTCGGTTTCCCGCCGATCGCATGTACCCGACGGACATCACGGCCGCCAGGTACATGCATCGGATCCCCAGCGATGTGGCGGGACAGTGTTTACCCGCCGCGCGCCACCCAGTGGCGCGCGCGGGTAATGCACACAAATCACGTCCAAAGACGTCAAGTTGGCGCCTCAGATCCGCGCTGTTGACGTATTATGTCAATAGCGCGGGTCTGAAGTGGTTAAGGCTTCATACACACAGGATGTTTTTGTAGCTGCTTTTTAGGGCGTCAGGAGGTTTTTTTTTCTGACTCTAAAACACCGCCATGTTAGCCCATGTGTCCAGGCACGCATAAGCTTTTAGCAGCGTTTAGTGGCATGGGCCTTTAGAAGCAGGGAAAAACCCACTGCCACTGCGTCCACAAGCAGCAGAGTTTTGGCAGAAAAAACACCCGTCACTTGTAAATGTGTCCAAAGAGCTTAAATGCATGTTAACGCTAGGAGCATCAGGCGTTTTTTCTGCCAAAATGCTGCTACAAGGAGGGAAGACTTCTAGGAGAATTGGCAAAATGTCCTGTGTGTGAGGCCTACAGGTTATATACACTCTAATTCCGCGTACACACGATCGGAAATTCCGCCAAGAAAAGTCCGATTTGGGCTTTTGGTCAGAAATTCCGACCGTGTGTAGGCTCCATCGGAATTTTTTCTGTCGGAATTTTCGTTAAGAAAAATTTGACAGCTGGTTCTCAAATTTTCTGATGGGAAAAGTTCTTGTCGGAAATTCCGATCATCCGTATGCAATTTCGACGCGAAAAAAACAAAACACGCATGCTCTGAATCAAGTCGACACATGCTCGGAAGCGTTGAGCTTAATTTTTCTCGGCTCGTTGTAGTGTTGTACGTCACCACGTTCTTGACGGTCGGAATTTTGTGTGACCGTGTGTATGCAAGTTTGAGCCACAATTCAGTCGGAAAAAAAATCCACGGTTTTCTTGTCGGAATTTCTGATCGTGTGTACGTGGCATAACAATAGTCAACTCTTTTTTGATGTGTTAATATTACCATTAAAAGTGTTTTAGTACATCTGTTAGATATGTCTTGTATTGAATTGTAATGTAACAGCGAGGCGCCTCTCTCCTTGTGACTTTTCAGTGTACTGGAAAGGCAGTCCTGAGTGGGGGACCCCCTATTACCATCTTATATGGTCCTTGGACTTTTAAATACATTGAAAGATCATGGACTTTTGTCATTTTATTATAATTTTTTCTTGCATAGATCACTATCCTTATTAATTAATTCTGTGTTTAACACCACTGTGGGATACATTGCTCTAGTTCCCTGTGTCTTTGTGTCTTTACTTGTAAATCTTTTAAACGCCCGCGGCTTTCAATACCACCTATGACACCCAAATCTATCTGTCTACTCCTCACCTCACTCCTTCAGTCTCCTCTCACATTACTAACTTACTAACTGACATCTCAGCATGGATGTCGCACCACTTCCTTAAACTAAATCTCTCTAAAACGGAGTTACTAATATTCCCCCCTGCCCGTGCCCCCCTGCGTGACTTTTCCATCAAAATTAACAATGCAACCATCAGTCCCTTACCTCACACCATGGTACTAGGTGTAATCCTAGACCCTGACTTGTCATTTCAGCCTCAAGTCTAATCGTTGTCAAAAGTTTGTAGAATTCACCTCCGTAACATCTCTAAAATTCGCCCCTTTTTAACAAATGAAACCACCAAACTCCTCATTCACTCCCTTGTTATCTCTCGCCTTGACTATTGCAATTCCCTTCTTATTGGCCTGCCTCTCTATAGGCGATCCCCTCCTCAGTCTATCATGATTGCTGCTGCCAGACTTAACCACCTTACTCAGTGTCTGCCAAACCTCTCCTCCACCCCCTTCCCTGGCTCCCGATCACCCAGCGAACTAAATTTAAAATACTAACCACAACATACCAAGCCGTTCACAACTCTGCCCCGAGCTACATCACCAATCTTGTCTCCAAACATATCCCAAAGCGTCCTCTCCGCTCTTCTCAAGACCTCCTACTGTCAAGCTCTCTCGCCTCCTCCTCCCATGCTCGTCTCCGGGATTTCTCCAGAGCCTCTCCCATCTTCTGGAACTCACTACCTCAACCTGTCCGGCTATCCCCTACTCTTGCTACCTTCAGGCGATCCTTGAAAACTCACCTCTTCATGGAAGCCTATCACGTCTCCAACTAATCTTTTACCACTATCACGTCTCCAACTAATCTTTTACCACTCCCATCAGCTCATTCCCCACAGTTACAACCTTTTGTACCACCTGCCTCACCCTATTAGATTGTAAGCTCTTCTGAGCAGGGCCCCCTTAATCCTCTTGTATTTTATTGTATTGTTACTGTATTGTCTCCATTTTATTTTGTAAAGCGCTGTGTAAACTGTTGACTGTGTATATAAAAAAAAAAGAAATATTACAATAAATGCAAAAATACCTTTAGTTCTTGTTAGCTGAGAATTTTCTGTGTTTTTTTTTTTTTTTTGTCTGTGCTGCATTCTTAGGCCGCGTACACATGATCGGTTAAACCAATGAGAATGGTCTGATGGACCGTTTTTATTGGTGCAAACTGATCGTGTGTGGGCGCCATCGGTTATTTATCCATCGGTTAAAAAAAAGCAAACTTGTTTTACATGTAACCAATGGATACCTAACTGATAGCAAAAAAACGATCGTTTGTAGGCACGACCATCGGTTAAAAATCCAGGCATGCTCAGAATCAAGTCCACACATGCTTGGAAGCATTGAACTTCATTTTTTTCAGCACGTCGTTCTGTTTTACGTCACAGCGTTCTGACACGATCGTTTTTTTAACCGATGGTGTGTAGGCACGACTGACTATCAGTCAGCTTCATCAGTTAACCGATGACAACGGTCCATCAAACCGTTCTCATCGGATGGACCGATCGTGTGTACAGGGCTTTATTAGTAACACTGTTCGGTTGTGTCTGAGGTTTGTAGATCCCTGACCCACAGGAAAAGGTCTCTGCACTCCTGACCTGGTACAGTAGGGCAAATAAGTGTTGTCACTGTAGGGCAGAAGTGTCTGCCTGGCAAAATCACCAAGTGAAAATAAAGAAGCTTGAAAAAAAGAAAACTGATGCAGCTATCAGGCCCCGTACACACGACCGAGTTTCTCGGCAGAATCCAGCGAGAAGCTCGCTGGGATCCATATTCTGCCGAGAAGCTCGATCGTGTGTACACTTTCGTTGAGTGTCCCGTCGGGAAGCTCGTCGAGCCAAAATAGAGAGCAGGTTCTCTATTTGCTCGACGGGCCATTGGGACTAATGGCTCGACGCCTTTTTCGACAGCCTGGTTGACGAACTCGACGGCCGGCCGAGAACCTCGTCGGGCGGAACGATGGGTTTAGCCCGACGAGGTTCTCGGTCGTGTGTACGGGGCCTCACATCTAAGCATTTATAAGCTGCAATTCATTACATTTTTGTTTTTAGTTGGTTTACAGCAAGATTTTTAGAGGAAAACTAGCCGAAAGCCTTTATAAGTGGTCAAAGTCTAATGTGCAAATAGATTTTGATAGATTAATTTACCTTGGTCAAAAGAAAAGACAAAAATGACTCACACCAGCTGCTTTACTACGGTAATAGGTAAATTAAACTTTCAAGCTAAAAGAAACATAAACAAATGCAAACTTTATAAAGGGTTTCCATTGTCGGTGAAGGTTTGACGAGTTGTCTTTTATAGAGATAGCAATCATTTTGCCATAGCTGTGTGTCTCTCTCAGTGCCTGGGCCAACTTGTGCCAAAGAAGACCATCAAAGAAGGAATTGAAACTTAGAGATGTTCACGTTGGGAAATCATGACTTTTCTAATGCAATGGGTACAGCTTTTTGTTTCTAAGTAAATCGGCTTTTTAAAGTACATGTCTGGAAATGTAACCAGAAAGCCAAAGCTAAAGCCAATTTGTGCCAAAGAAGACCATCAAAGAAGGAATTGAAACTTAGTGATGTTCACGTTGGAAAATCATGACTTTTATTATGCAATCGGCACAGCTTTCTGTTTCCAAGTAAATTGACTTTTTAAAGCACATTAAAGTAAGTCTCGAAAATGTAACCAGAAAGCCAACTCTTCTCTTCTGGAAATTTGTAATATCTTCAATGGATAGTCAGGGAAGGAGTAGTTCACAGGAAAGTAACATGCAGAAAACACACCACAAACAACCCACAAGCCAGTTAAAGCGAAGTGCCACCATAAAAACAAACTTTTTATTAAAAGCTTGCCTTTAATGTAATATATATATATATTTTTTTTATTATTTTTTTTTTTTTTACTCACCTGTATATGGCTGTTACTAGGCAAATTTGATAATCTGCCTAGTTCCTAGTCTGCGGTGGTTCAACTTCCTGTCCTAAGACCCCATTACCTCCTGGGAAATAATAACACTTCCCAGGAGTCTCTGGGCATTACTGTGCCTAAAAATCCCAGCATGCACCTCTCTAGGGAAATCCAGGAAGACTTAGGAACTGGGCTGCTCATGCCCACAGCTAACATGGAAACGGCCACAAGATCGCTGAGCAGATATCAGGTAAGTGTTTACACTGTTTTGTGTACCGATCTTGTTTTTTTGATAATTGTAAAAGAATATTGAATGTAATGGATTGTGGATTGCAAAAAAAAAAAAAACTATGCCCGGAATCCCGCTTTAATATCCAGCTGGCAAGAACTAAACAAAGCTAAATGTCATACAAAACCTATTCTAGTGTTTGCTTCCTAGCTTTAAAGAAGAACTTTAGCCAAAAACAATATACAAATTAATAGCTAGTCCACGAAAAAGTACAATAAAATAAATTTGTCTCCTTTACCATCAATCCAGAAATTTCCCCTGCGGTACTTTTTTCAGTCTGATGGCCACATTTAGCCCATATCCTCTGGCCTCAGGTCATCCAGGAACCACCCCAGTCTATGACTGGACATAAAAAGAGAAGCAGCACAGTGACAAGCTTATCTCTGTGTCACTCTGCTGTCTTCTCCACTGAACATCATGGTTCTTGTCAGAACATGAACAATTTGATCCTTGCTCTGCATCTTCTGCTTTAACTCAAGTCTTGCTGTACAGGAACTACTAGAGCCTGATACCCGGCCAAATTCAGGTGCTACTGCTGACACCACTTGCATTTAAAGCTGAATTGTAGGTATGCATTGTATTGCAGCTACATTAGTCCACTTGGACTGATTCATATGGAAGCTGCAATTCCTTGTAGTAGTCACCAGTACCACAGTTATACCAGTAGTCTTCCAGGTCCAGTGCCAATTGGCTGCCCTTCTGCATACTAACTACAGGGCATTGCTCATGTGAGATAATGCATACATACATTAGTTTCAAGCTAGAACCAACGTAACTATGCAACAAAATCCATACCTATACTTTTGCTTTATTAATAATTACAGAGCTGCATAAATGAGGCTGGATTTTAGATTTATGGGATGGCATTTACTTAAAAGGTACCAATAGTTTCCCTATGGAACTCTCTGCGACATATTTCACCCAACAGCTGATTCCTTGCCGGAGTCAAGATACATGCCAGCATGGCACATCTGATCCTATACACACCGATACATAGGATATAGGTGTGGAAAATCATCTTTCAATGGGCTGCACTGTATCTTTATATCTGACCACCATGTTTTCTATTCCCAATTTAGGGTCGTTTTAAAAGGCAGACATTTTTTGCATCTTAATGCATTCTATGCATTAAGATACAAAAAACCTTCTGTGTGTAGCAGTGTTAGATTTAGAATTTATTACTATTTTATGTGATAAAGGTTTCTGAGAATCAATATTTAAACATGGTAATTTTGAAGTTTTTTTGAGGACAAACGAAGGTCAGTTGCTGTGTAGGCTACATGTATTTTTGGCAATTTACGTCAAGACAGTGGGTGGAGATATGTTTCTTAATATACACAAGTGGGTGTTACGTTTGTGACAGGAGAATCACCACCTTTCTTGGAGCTGTTCTAAAAGAAATTATGCTTAGCTCGGCTTTAAAAACAGTATAAAGATCCATGTGGTGTGAGTAGTTAGCTAGGAAACTCTGGGGTCACCCGACCCTACAGGGAGATGGGGGTAGGAAGCCCACCCTGCTGGAAGGGACCTCTCCCAGCAGAAAGATGATGGACCATTGTATCATTCCATCTGAAACTTTCTGAAATACCATCTTGTCAGCTGTAACTATGTAGTCCACACTATGTAAGCATTGTTGTTTTGCTTGTCAATCTATGAAGAACAAACTTCACATTATTGGAAGTATGCCTAAGTCTTGTATATTGGGAACGAAGCGCCTGCAAGAAAGAGACTATTTGACATAACACATGACACGTGTCAAAAATGTCCCCTCTTCCACATTCAACAAGCAGCCCCCCGAATACTTACCTGAGCCCCATCTCAATCCAGTGATGTGCACGAGTGCCTCGGCCTTACGGGACTCTGCCTTCTGATTGACACAGCAGCGGCACCAAAAGTTCACGCTGCTGTCAATCAAAGTCACTTAGCCAATGAGGAGAGAGAGGGGACAGGGGCGAGCTGCGGCTCTGTGTCTGAATGGACACACAGAGCAGCGGCTCAGCTTAGGTGTCCACATATCAAGCTGCTTGCTGTGGGGGCACTCGACAGGATGGAGGAGGCAGCAGCATCGAAGAGGGACCTGGGAAGAGGAGTATCAGGCTGCTCTGTGCAAAACCACTGCACAGGGCAGGTAAGTAAGATTTAATATCACTTTAAGCCACAGAACACTGCAGATTACCTGTAAGACCCGTTGGATAAAGAAGTGCAATGCATTTTAATCCTCATCTACAACTTTCTCTTGTTAGAAATTGAAGTTAAAAGAGGGAGGTGGTATAAATTGAGTAGGCATTGGGAGTCTTATTACATTTACCTCCATGGTGTCTTTTAAAAGACAAGGCTCCCCAAAAACTATGCCAGGAGAGTGGAGGTATCATTACCAGTGGCGGCTGGTGCTCAAAATTTTTGGGGGGGGCGCAAACGAAAAAAACAAATAAAAGATGAGTTAGGCTTACCGGTAACTCCTTTTCTGAGAGTCTTCCAAGACAGCCCATGAGACCTAGGGCTCCTCCCACCAGGACAGGAAACACGTTAACCCCCACCAGATAAAAGGGCGGTCCTCCAGGCCCCATGCCAGTCTTCTCGAGAACCGTAGGACTTCCCTGAAAAACATATGCATTAATATACATAACTTCCATATAAAAACCGGGTGGGAATCCGGCTGTCCTGGAAGACTCTCAGAAAAGGAGTTACCGGTAAGCCTAACTCATCTTTTCTCCCAAGCGTCTTCCAGGACAGCCCATGAGACGATGAGCCAGAACTTACCAGTCTAGGGTGGGACAACTGCCTGAAGGACCTTTCGACCAAACGCCTGTTCTTGAGCAGATAGCAAATCCAGGCGATAATGTTTTATGAAGGTCGAATAACTGGACCATGTGGCAGCCTTGCAGATTTGTTCCGGTGTAGCACCAGCCCTCTCAGCCCAAGACGCAGACAAAGCTCTCGTTGAGTGCGCAGTAACAAAAGGGGTAGGAACTTCTTTGATTTTATAAGCTTCTGAGATGGCCTGCTTAATCCATCTAGCCAATGTGGCTTTAGATGCACTCTTACCCTTGTGTGTGCCTGAAAAAAGGACAAATAAAGCGTCTGTCTTTCTGAAGGTCCTTGTGACCTCTAAATAGATAAGAAGGGATCTTCTTACGTCTAAAAAACTAAATTTATTTTCCTGATCACCCTGTGGTGAACTACAGAAGGATGGCAGTACAATATCCTGTGCTCTGTGGAATGCACTAGCCACTTTGGGTAAAAACCCTGGATCCGTTTTTAACACAACACGATCCTCAAAAATTGTGAGAAATGGCTCCCTTACTGACAAAGCCTGTAACTCGCTTACCCTACGAGCTGAGGTAATTGCTACTAAAAAAATAGTTTTTAGGGTAAGTAATTTAACAGAAATATCCTCTAAGGGCTCAAAAGGAGGTTCTACCAGAGTTTGAAGCACCAGGGACAGGTCCCAAGTTGGACAACTTCTTATCACTACTGGCCTGGCCCTGGAAATGGATTTAAAAAATCTCGCTACCGTAGGATTTTCCAGAAGAGAAACCTGGAGGAAAACACTAATAGCTGCCGCCTGTACTTTCAAGGTACTAACCCGAAAGACCCTTGTCGACACCCTCTTGAAAAAATTCCAAAACAGAAGGAACATCATGCGTTGATCTTTGGTTTTCAGACAACCATGAATTAAACTTTTTCCAAACCTTGGAATATATGGCTCTAGTGACTGGTTTTCTGCAATTCACCAAAGTTTTGATCACTTTGTCAGAAAACCCCTGAGCCTTCAGTATCTTCTCTTCAGATACCAAGCCGTCAAGCTTAAGGAAACTACCTGTGGGTGTGACACTGGACCCTGTGACAACAGGTCCTCTCTCTCCTGAAGTCTCAGCGGAGGCTTCGAGACCAGAGACTGTAGTAGGGAAAACCATGACCTCTTGGGCCAGAAGGGGGCGATCAGAATGAGGTCCGTTTCTTCTAGAAGAAATTTCCGGAGTACTTCTGGAATAAGCCTGATCGGCGGGAAGGCGTAGCAGAGGTCGAATGGCCACGGATTCGCCAGCGCATCGATCCCCAGTGATCGATCTTCTGGGTTTAGCGAAAAGAACTCCTCCGTCTTGCGGTTGAGCTGATTTGCGAACAAATCTGCTTCGGGCCAACCCCATTTGTTGGTGATCTCTGCAAATACTTCTGGATGAAGCGACCAATTGTCTCGCTCCACCCTGTGGCGACTGAGGTAGTCTGCCAGGCAGTTTTTCGTCCCCTTCAGGTGCACGGCGGAAATTGAGGCTAGATTTACTTCTGCCCATGTAAAAATTCCCTGAGCAACTTCTTGAAGTATCCGACTCCTCGTGCCTCCCTGCTTGTTGAGGTACGCCACTGTTGCAATATTGTCGGATAGGATCTGGAGATTGTGACCCCTGATCTCCGACTGAAAGGCTTGCAGGGCTCTCTGAACCGCTAGTAGTTCCCTCTGGTTCGATGAAGCTTTTGCTTCTTTCCCAGACCATTTTCCCTGTGCGACCTGGTTGCTGAGGTGGGCTCCCCATCCCCAGGAACTTGCGTCTGTCGTGATCCTTTTGGAAACAGGAATGGACCATGGCAGGCCCCTTGTTAGGTGAAGATGTGTCCTCCACCACCATAGGCTTCTTTTCACCTTGGTAGGTAACAGAACTTTTGACTGCAGAGACCTTGCCTCTCCATCCCAGTTTCTCAGGAGAAACATCTGCAACGGTCTTTGATGGAATCTTGCCCATGGCACTGCCGGAAAACATGAGGTCATCAGACATACAGTACTTGAAATCTCCCTCAGCGTGACCAACTGACTGGTCTGTAGAGCTGAAACTGCTTGCACCATCTTGGAGACCTTTTCCACCGGGAGAAAAACCTTCTGGCTTACTGAGCAGATGTCGTAGCCCAGATATTTCACCCTCTGAGCTGGATTTAGGGAAGACTTCTCCCTGTTTATAAGCCAGCCTAAGGACTGAAGGAAGTCCTGTACCGTCTGGAGATCTCCTAGTAATTTCTGGTAAGAATCTGCCACCATTAACAGGTCGTCCAGGTAAGGGATGACAGTTATTGCTTTCAACCTTAGCGGAGCCAGCGCCTCCCCTAACACCTTTGTAAAGATGCGTGGGGCTGAAGATAGACCAAAGGGGAGGGCTTGAAATTGAAAGTGCCGGATTCCTGTTCCCAATTTGACCGCTATCCTCAGGAATCTCTGGAATGCTGGATGGATCGGGACATGTAGATAAGCATCCCTTAAGTCCAAAGTGGCCATGAAGCAGTTTGGGTAAAGCAGATTTCTGATTGAGAACACTGTCTCCATACGGAAATGCTTGTATCTGATCGATCGATTTAGAGACCGAAGATTCAGAATAAGCCGATACTTTCCTGACGGCTTTCTGATCACAAAAATATGGGAATAGAACCCCTTGCCTTGCTCTGATTGGGGAACAGGAACCAGGACCTTCTGATCTAGCAAGTCTCCTATTTGGAGACCCAGAGCCCTCGCTTTCTCCCGATCTTTTGGAAGAGAGGTGATCAATAGTCGCTCTGGTGGTTGGCAGGAGAATTCCAGCCTGTATCCATTTGCCACTAGATCCAGGATGAAGGGACTTGAAGTGACTGCTGCCCACTGTGGGAGAAAGGCCCTCAATCTTCCTCCCACAGGGAGATGCTGGTCACTGTGGCTTGGCGGGCTGTTGAGGTGTGTGAAACAAAACACCCCCTCTATCTTTGCCCTTGTGCCCGGCCCAATGCTTCTTGGGCCTATTGTCCTTTTCTCTAGGACCCTGCTGCCTGTATTGGCCACGAATTTTTTTTCTGGCTGTCTGTTTCTTTTTGTTCTCTGGAAAGGCCTTTTTTTCTATCGGCCGTACGTTCCAGTGCTTCCTGCAGCCCTGGGCCGAAAAGATGATCCCCCGTTAGGGGAAGCCCACACAGGCGTAATTTAGAGGCTGCATCGCCTGACCAGGTTTTAAGCCAAAGGCTTCTTCTGGCTGAATTCACTAAGGCCGAAGTCCTAGCCGTCATTCTTACCGACTCTGCGGAAGAATCTGGTAGAAAACCCACAGCATTAAAAAGAAGCGGAAAGGATTTTAGAATCTCTTCCCTAGAGGTACCTTCCGACAGATGGGTTTGTATCTGTGTAAGCCATTCTTCCAGGTTTCTGGCTACACAAGTGGAGGCCAGAGCCGGCTTGAGATTTCCAATAGCTGAATCCCAGGCTCTGTGAAGGAGAATATCTCCTCTTTTGTCCATCGGGTCCTTAAGCGTACCCATATCATCAAACGCTAAGTCCGAATTTTTTGAAACTTTTGAAAGAGGTGCGTCTAACTTTGGACTTTTATTCCACGGCTGCGCTGTATCCTCATCAAATGGAAACCTTCTTTTTAGGTTACCAGAAAAGAAAGGTTTTCTTTCTGGATTTTCCCACTCCAGCTTGATAGTATCAAGGAGGGAACTGTGCACAGGAAAAACTTTAGATTTCTTTTTGTGCAAACCTTTGTACATAAGGTCATGTTTAGACAAATGTACCTCCTCCTCTTCCATTTCCAGAGTTGCATAAATGGCCTTTAATAAGCTATCCACTTCCTCCAGAGACAACTTATAACTTGAGCCCCTAGAGGATTCTCTATCCCTGGGCCCTGAATCTGACCCTGATTCCTCTGGAGAAGAACGGGTAGATCTAGCTTCAGTCTCAGAGTCTTCACTCTCCACATTTTGTTGTGTAATGTTACTAACTGTGGATTTTCTGGCTGAAGACGGACCCTCTGAGGGAGCCTGCAATTTATCAATTAGATTTCTAAAAGATCTAAAGGTAGATTTAAGCTCATCACTAACTGAAGTCAGTATTTTCTGACATGAGGCTACCGGTTCATCTTTTGTTAGGCCTGAAATACAGGAGCGGCAAACTGGTTTACTCCATGAGGAGCTCAGTTTATTACCGCACACTGCACACTTCCTTTTTGGTGGCTGGGCTTGGGCTTTGTCCTGAATCTTGGCCTGCAAGAGAACAAATAACCCTATAAATACACTTGCCACATACCCTCCATCACACCCCGTGCAGGAGAAAAGAAAAATGTGCACCCTTCACCTAGTCCTTACTAGTTACAAGGGGAAGAAAGACACTCACAGGTTTGTGCAAGAAGAAAGCATTACTTCAGGCTTACCTGTGAGGAGCTGGCGTTTGGGCTTGATTCCACTGCCTGTGCAGGAATTTCAAAGGAGTCCATCCTGCCCCCGTCGTGGTCCACAGCCTGTGCTGGGTTACCGCTTTTTAAAACGACAGTCACCCAGCGTCCCTGTTCGCGCCGTTTTTTGAGACAGGAACCACGTCTCCGGCTACCCGCCAATGACGTCATACGCCCCGGAAGTGACCCCTCTGGGACTTCCTGAACCAGCGTGGAACGCAAGTTCCGCCCCTTCCTGCCGCGCGACTTCCTCCTTCCCCTGCATGTTCTAGCCTGGCTGTACTGACAGGGGAAAAGCCGCTCTGCTGCTCCACCGCAGCGCTGTAAAAAGAACCAACGATTGTTTGCAGGGGGAGCACGGACACCATGACGGCACAGACACTCCCCATATACCCGAGAACAGGGACAGCAGCCACAAACCAACTCCCCGATGGATGTGCCGCTCTGGGTAGGAAGAGGTAGGAAACAAACACTCACCCATCTCTCCAGGAGCCCTGCTCTAGAGACCTAGGGGAACCAGTTCCAGGAAACATGTTACCCCCCGTCCGGAGGAAACACTAATACTGGCATGAATCTGTATATTTTATTGGCTGTGAGAGAGCCAGAGGGGGCGGCGCCACTGATCATTACCTTGATGCCATCTATTCCTCACCTAGTTCCTGCCCCTGCTATTTGATGAATGTAATTATTGAAATAGAAGTTTATAGATCCACAATTTGCAGTGACTAAATCTACTCATAAACTGCCTTGAAAAATAAGTATGGAGCCTACAGGCTGAAAGAACTGAGATAACTGCAACCAAGGGCTCCCAGCACAGTTCTTGGAGATCCAAAACGCAAAGGATAACATGGAGATAAGTATCATTAATGCATAATGAACACCGCTTTTATAATTAGCAGAAAGCAGGGGTAAAAAATCCTTTGCATTACAGAATACAGTAATTAAGTATTAATGGTCGCAGGCGGATATGTGAGAATGTCTTATGGGTGTGGTGGAGAGGAGACACCAGGCAAACGATTATCTTTGAACATATAATACTTCATTACAACACAATGTTGACTTCTGTATCCTGGTGTGGTATCATGTGACCCTAAAGTATCCAAGCACACACAGTTCAATCACACTTTTATCACATACAGTGTCTTAAAAAAGTATTCACACCCCCTGAAATTTTCCACATTTTAGCATGTTACAACCAAAAAACGTAAATGTACTTTATTGGGATTTTATGTGAATTATTGGAATTTTGCAAAATGTCTGGTACCCAATACGATTTTAGGAGCGCTGCACAGTAAGGCCCTGTACACACGATCAGACCGGTCTGTTGAGACTGGTCCGATGGACCGTTTTCATCAGACAACTCTGAACTTGTCTGATGGTCTGATGTGCGTACACATCACCGGACCAAAATCCGATCGGGTCAGAACGCGGTGACGTAGAACACAACGACATGCTGAAAAAACTAAGTTCAATGCTTCCAAGCATGCGTCGACTTGATTCAGAGCATGCGCGGGTTTTTGGTCCAATGATTTTGTGTACTAACCATCGAATCTGTCCGACGGACAGGCGTCCATCGGACAGGTTTTAAAGCATGTTTTAAAACTTTGGTCCAACGAACAACAGTCTGATGGGCCGTACACACCATCGAACTGGACCGATGAAACTGGTCTTAAGACCAGTTTTATCAGACCGGTCTGATCGTGTGTACAAGGCCTAAGAGAGGCAATTTTTCTCCAGGCTCACACTCCAGGATCGTGCCGAGTATAGAGGTATGGCCAGAACTCTAGGACCCTGTGAGAGCCATCTCCGTTCATAGCTACTACTGGCACTTACATCTCCAAAACGCACACAACCATCGGGGACCAATTCAGGTTCATTACTCACACGTTCACAGGACAGCTGCCACCTTCCTATGGACATGGTCAAGTGTGGGAGACAATCCTTCTCCAGATCAGATCCCTTGTTTTGAAGTCTAAAATCCAGCTACTTTGGAGATCCATCCAGGCCCTCAGCCCTGACACCGCGGAGGCCTCAAGAACAGCTACACAGTCCATGAACTGCCTAAAGGGCAGTATGTGTTGCGATTCCTCTAAGAATGTGATGCAATAAAAAAAAGAGTCTTGTGCGCGTTAACAGCGTTGCGTTGCGCATTTAGTCTCCATAGGCATCAATGTAAAACTTTCTGGAATCGCATCGCACATATGTACGAATTCCACTACACTACTCTCCACAAAAAACAGGAAATACACAGGAAGTTAACACCTTTTTTTTTTACGTTATGATTCCATTGGCTAGAACATCAGTCGCAACTCCTGAAATTTGTGGTAAAATTACGGTAAATTCGCACCTCACACAGGACCAAAAACAGAACAAATTCACAAATCATTTTTTTTTTTTTAAATCGTCTTTTTTGTTTATTAAAAAGAAAAAAAAGCTATACAGTGCAAATAACCTTCTGCATCTGACATAGGTCTGGGTGTGTTGTGTGACTGGCCTCCTGCTTTTATTTCTTTAGGTGGGAGGGGCCAGACGTGGGATATACATAGATTCCTGAAAACACAGCCGTCTTCCTCTCAACTCTGAGAGTACTCCTCTCAACCCTGATGCAAGCAGTGGGCTGGCTCTTGGAAGGATTCACACATTAAGATGTCTTGCTGGGTAAATGTCAATGTGGAGGAGTAAGAATTCCTTGGCAGGCTGTATTTGCATGCAGACTAAACTAGATAATGGGAACGTGTGATGCTGAGCCTCCATGGTTAAACTGAAGTCCAATGAAGGGAAGGGGTGAGCCATATACTGGCGAAAGGCTTAGGAGATACAGTGAATAAAACAAGCTCTATACGATTTGACGCAGCTTGAAATGCACACTGTGAGAAGCTCACCATGTGCTGTAAAATAAAAGAAAGCAATTCAGTACAACAGAGTAGCCTGCACAATTAAGCAAGTCTGAATGTAAGGTTGGAGATCATTTTCAATGAATATTTATAACTTAATTGCCTCACTCACATCTTACACATAAAGGGATATTAATATCTTGTTTTTTGTTTGTTTGTTCATTTAACCACTTCAGCCCCAGAAGGTTTTACCCCCTTCCTGCCCAGACAAAATTTCAGCTTCCGGCACTGCGTTGCTTTTAACTGACAATTGCGCGGTCGTGCGACGTGGCTCCCAAACAAAATTGGCATCCTTTTTTACCCACAAATAGAGATTTCTTTTGGTGGTATTTGATCACCTCTGCGGTTTTTATCTTTTGCGCTATAAACAAAAATATAGCGACAATTTTGGAAAAAAAAATCAATATTTTTAACTTTTTGCTGTAATAAATATTCACCAAAAATATATATATATATATATATATATATATATATATATATATATATATATATATATATATATATATATATAAAAAAATTCTCAGTTTAGGCTGATACTTATTCTTCTACTTATTTTTGGTAAAAAAAAAAAAAAAAATCGCAATAAGCGTTTATCGATTGGTTTGCGCAAAATTTATAGCGTTTACAAAATAAGGGATAGTTTTATGGCATTTTTTTTTTTTTTACTAGTAATGGCGGCCATCTGCGATTTTTTTTATTGGGACTGCGACATTATATCGGACACATCGGACACTTTTGTGACATTTTTGGGACCAATCACATTCATACAGTGAATAGTGCTATAAATATGCACTGATAATTGTATAAATGTGACTGGCAGGGTAGGGGTTAACCACTAGGGGGCGGGGAAGGGGTTAAATGTGTAGCCTAGTTTGTGTTCTAACTGTAGGAGGAGGGGGGTGACTGGGGGAGGTGACCGATTGTGTCCCTATGTAGAAGGGACACAGATCGGTCTCCTCTCTCCCTGACAGGACGTGGAGCTCTGTGTTTACACACAGAGCTCCACGTCCCTGCTCAGTTGATGGGCACGCGCATCGTGATCCCAGCAAAGCGGCGGGTGGTAGACACATGGTTAAAAATAACAAACATGTTATACTTTCCTGCCCAGTGCAATGGTTTCGCACAGAGCAGCCCAGATCCTCCTCTTCTTGGGTTCCTCGCCGGAGCTCCTGGCCCCTCCCTCCTGCCAAGGGGCCAGGAGCTCCGGCCCCTTGGCAGGGGGGGGGGCGCTGGACCATGCCAGGATGCATGCCCTCAACATGGGGGGGTGGGTACTCGCCCCCAAGGACCTTGTCCTCTTTTTTTAACAAGGGGGCCCCCACATGAATGAATGAATGAACGAAAACTTATATAGCGCAGCACATGCAAACTAAATCGCCTCTGGGCGATCCTGGCCCCCCACCCTAGGTAAATGAGTATGGGGTACATTGTACCTCTACCCATTCACTCCAAAAAAGACTTCTGGTTAGACTTCTATTCAAATCAATGGGCTCGCATAGGAAACCATTGATTTTAAATAGAGGCAGAGAAACACGGCCGAAAGCTGGCGCGGCTGAACGCGCATTGACAACAATTCAAAACGCTGATAAAATCGTGTTTTTAAACGCTGTTGGTACTAGCTTTACAGTCAATTTTTTTCAAACGTCCGTGTGTATGAGGCCTAACTGCATATACAGACTGATTTTACGGTTGTGGGTTTAGTAACACTTTAAATGAAATCACAGACGTATTAAACTGGTTTCACAGTCAGAATTTAATTGAAGTAAATTTTTCCATCCCGTTCCTTCAGATTTGCTCATCACTACCAACATCGACGCCACTAACCATTAGAAAATCAAACAAAATGTTCAGAAAATGTGTAGTGGCTTTAACTTTCCAGTCTTCTGAGAACTTTTCTGTGTGGACTGCTAAAAACCACATCAAGACTCTGCCACACTATACTCCTGCACACAAGTGCTGGAATCTCTAAATCCACTATTAAGATGACAGTTTGACAGCCTTCTCACATGAATGAAGAGACACAGCATGCATGCACACAAGAAAGCATGGCAAGGAGACTTTTGAAGTGATGACTAGGTACTAATCTATGCTTGGACATGCAGCAACTCACAATTAGGGCAAATCACTTTTTATTTGTATCATTATTAGAGAGTGTGGCAGTGTTTGAATTAAAGCTACGATGTAAATAAATTAATTTTGTGCATTGTCATTTTTAATTATTTTCTGCAGGGTTCAGACACAGAGTATTGTAGAGACCTAGCTTCATATGTACTGCACAGTGTCAGACTTAATACAATGCACCAAATCAGCCAGTTTTCCAATTCAGTTTATTAGACAATAGCAGCATGATCATAAAATATAACAGCAATTTTAGTAGCGTCTGTGATACAAAGCAGTGATCTTGCTTCACATTCACTTTAATATCTTTTCTATCAAAGATGGGTAACCTTCAGCAAGCTGGCCATGCAACCACATAACAAGACATTATGCTGCAGTACTGATGTTTGCTTGCATATGGAATATAAGTTAATGCAATTTGATAGTTTCTTGGCTACCTTCCATTATTATTATACAGGATTTATACAGCAACAACAGTCTTTGCAGCATGTTACAAATAAAGGGATACATGGGCAGACCAAAATCGGTCCGCCTGTCAGTTTCGAGCCATCCATTGCCCTCTATTACCTCGCATAGCACACCCACCGGGAGCTGGGCTGAGACCACCAAACTCAATTCACATGCAGCCGAGACCGGGATCCGAACCCTTGGCTGCAGAGGTGAACGGCTTGTCAGTGCAGTGCCAATCGCGATGAGCCACCGCAGCTCCTCATCTTTGGCTTCTTTACTGACTAGCTTCTACTTATCCCTACCTGCTATATCTGCCCCCAGGATAAAGGATGTGTCAAAAGGATAATGGCCCCCAGGATTACTCAACTCCTGGTGGAGCGATCCTAAGTACCATCACCTAGTACGAACACGCAGCAGAACCCATCTCCATCTTCAGGGGCTCTGGAAAACACTGGTTAGTATTTAGACCCCGCATGTCAGGTGAGCCTGTGCCATCGGCCAGAGTCACTTGCTTCTGTTTTTATCCAGCTGGAGGGTAAATGCTGCTTTACTGCTATAGCTACTTGTCTCTGAGCCTGACACCAGATCACGACACTACTGTTTCTGCCTTTAGATGATCCCTGAAAACTCTTCTATTCAGGGAGGCCTATCCTGCCTTCACCTAATAAACTGTACTTTTACCCTCACAAATAATACCTTCTCCCCCCTCCCACAAAAACCACCACACTTACACGCACTCGAAATTGGGTTAACATTCACGCACTTTGGCCACGCGGTCTCTAAAAAAAGAGAGACGAAGGACTAACAGGGCTGGCTGAGCGGGCTAGGTCCTCTCACTCCCTCATAGGGGAGTCCCTCTGCCCCGTTGGGCTTCAAAGCGGAGCAGGTAGGGCGGGCTGTGTGGGAGGACCCCCTTACACCCGCCATTGCCACCCGGGGGCATGGAGAAAGATGGCAGATTGCCACCCGGGGGCATGGGGAAAGATGGCAGATTGCCTCTGAGGGAGGTCTGCCTACTGCCAACTCCTGCAGTCTGGCTCCTCTCTCAAGTACACGCACAAAATACACTTTAAAAAAAAAAGAAGCCAAAGGTTGTGGTGGTTGCAGGTTGGGATCAAGCAGAAGCATAGGTGGAGAAACAAGCCACGGGTCAGTAACATGCAGTAGCGAACAGTCAGCAGAAGGAGTAAGAAGAGCGATACATTGGTGGAGGGAGCACAATAATCTGACAAAGAGAAAGTGCAAAGGCATGGCTTTAATAGGAAGTTCATGGAAGGAGCAAAGGGTTCAAGACAAACAAGGTTCAAGGCAGGATGATTCAAGGAATTGTCCAGGGAGCTGTCCAGCATTTAAGGAGGCTGGTGATTTGTACCAGCCTCCAGCCTTGTACCAGACTGATATGTTTTGTGATTAAAGCTGCCTGTATGCAGAGCCATAGCTTTCTCCATCCTAGGCATTACACTCAATCTGCCACAAGGTAACATATGAGGGTTATTAGAATAGTGCAAATTGCCTTTATGTTGAGTTATGTTTTAAAGTCATTTACATGGTTTCACAGAGCCTGAGGAAGAGGGATATTTGTAACCCAAGATATGTATCTTATAAGAATCATTGAGATTCCCCCTACTGTTGCCAATCAAAGATTTTGGAAACCATCTGGCAGGAATACAATTAAGGACATAAGTCTTCCAGAGTAGGGTGGGAAGGTCAATGACTTACTGGGGAAACAATGTACAATTAATTGTTGAATATTTTGTGGATTTATGATTAAACCATGCTTGGTTAGAATGTGACGCAATTTTAATATTTTACAAAAATGTATACATTTTAAAATTAATACATTTATGAATTTTAACAGTGATGTACATTGAATAAAAATCTAGGCACCTTTAAAGTCCTATGTGTAGTAGATATTTTCAGGATAACCATAGTAGTTGTGGGGAATGGGACCCAGGAGGCAGCTGGTTACGCATTAGAAAAAAATGAACAATCTTGCCCATAATAACAAGTATAGATGTGGTGGTAGATATGGTATGTTAGATGGGGAAGATCTCATCACAAATTGGCAATCTCATGGCCAGTGAGTAAATCAGCGGGTGGAGGCAGTGGAGGAGAAAAGTAGAAAGTTAAAGTAGTATTATGAACTTTTATGAATCCAGCAGTACAATACATAAACTATATGAATACGCTTTTTTTTTTGTAATACCATGTACAGCACTGATAACCTACATCTGAAATATTCGTCATCTACAGTTAGGGATTAGATACAAGAGGACTAAATTGTGGACTCCAGGCACAGAGTAAAAATAAAAAAGGTAGCCTTTGTGCCTTAGAAGAAATCTATAAAATTGGTTTATGATATTTTATTGCCTAATACTTCTCATTTTCAAAAATCAGCTTCCCTGTAAATAATAATAATAATAAAAAAAGAAGGTTCTGTAGTGGTGTGACAAAAGTGCAGCCAATAAATCACAGACTAGTGCAAGCTTGTAGGCTTTCCTGTCGAACATTCAAATTGCTGGCACCAGATGCAACGTAGTAGGTGTTCAAGGTGCTGGAGGTTGACCAGAGATGGAACCAACATTGCCGAGACCCTTAATCGAGAGCAATAAATGACTCGGCGCAGGATCTGGATCACATACCAGTCTAGTAGCTGAGTAAAATTGCAATAGAAAGCATTCTTCCAGTGGAAGTTTATAAGTGAATTGTATAGTTAAGTGTACGATAGGTATGGCATGTTCTCTGCACTCCTAAAGCGCACAAAGTGTTTTTAGCATAAATTGGAAAAGATCCAAAGACAATATTGGTCCCACATCTTTTCCAAGAACCTGCATTCGTGGATCCTTACAACCTAGCAGCCATTAGACACACTAGCTTTCTTAATACTAGTTATAGAAAATTGCCTAGCTCCCAACTGTCCCTAATTTCGGGGGACTGTACCAAATTTGGAACAACATCCCGCTGTCCCTCATTCCTCCTCATTTGTCCCTAATTTTGGTCTAATCTATATAGTTGTATAAAAAGTGAAATTCTAAATTGCTGCATTTGTAAATGTCAAAAGTCTGTATACAGGAATAGTAGTAAAAAAAAAAAAACAAAAAAAAACCACTTGTGAGTTTAACTTTCTTTTGGTATAATTCTTATTTTCCCCTTTAAAGGGGGTATGGCAGGGGGTGTTTCCTATGCCTACATACTTTTGCTAATAGGTGTACCTCATTCCCATCTCAAAAAGTTGCGAGCTTTGAAATCAATCTGATTGAACAATTTGTAACATTCAATGCATGCACTGCTGCAACTCACAATCAGGAAATTATTGACTAAGTACATGCAACCACTGCAACACTAAAAATGTACTGATGACTGACTGGAGTTCTCATTTAAGACCACAGAGAGTTTATTTGACTGACTAAAAGTAGTTGTAACATTAAAATGTTTGTTTTCTTGAGGCTTGGTTCACACTGATACGACAGTCATACGACTTTAATCCTACTTTGCTCTGCGACACCAGTCCTACATTGGTACGACATCCATCCGACTTGATTAACAGGATACTATTTTGCTCCGACTTTGTGACAGTCTGACTTGTTCTTTGACCAATCAAAACAATCCCAGTGTGAGATAAATGTATTTTACCGCTGTTGTAATCACCATGTCGAATGTCAAAGTCGAATGATAAGGACAAGGGTCCTACTTTGATGCGACTTCAATGCTATTCAATTGGCTGAAGTAGGATCAAAGTCGTACCAAAGTATTACTGGGAGCATTTCCAAAGTCGGACCGACTTGTGTCGGACCAGTTAGGAAGGCTTTCATAGGGAAACATTGAATTTCACATGTAATGCGACATGCGCTCCCAATGTCGGAGTGTTTGTCGGACCAGTGTGAACCTGGCCTAAAAAAACACTTACCCATGGGCACTGGTATTACTCAGAGCAGCCCTGATCCTTCTTTTCTGCTGTTCCCCAATGGTGCTCTGAGCTCCTTCTTTTCTTTTTGTGTCACCATAGGAAGCCACTTCCTATAGTGGAACATGTGCAGTCTCGCTCTCAAGCCATGCTGTGTGTGTCCATAGGCATACACAGTGGGGCTGGCCCCTCCCCCCCGCTCACTCATTTTTATTGACAGTAACAAGAGCCAACAGCCTCCCTGACGCTCAGCCAAGCCCGTAACAGGGGGGAGAGTGCTGGATGGGTAAGGAATCTGTTAAATATTTAGGGGATGTGGAGGGGACAGCTTCTGAATGGTATAGAATACATTATGGTACAAATCTATTTGACTTTAAAATTACCACAATGAACGCATATATTGAACTTGTAAGTATTCTTCAAAAGGGTTTTATCATTAGCTTGCCCCACGTCTGCTAAAACCTAAAGTTATAAGAGACAGAGACAGGATTATTTGACAAAATGTGAATCACAAGAGAGACATCTGAAGTGTTCCCCTCATCAAGCAGACTGGTTTTTATGGCACTAGGAGACTATTACACTGATGTTTGGTCTCTCAATGAATAACATTTTGCCTAGGGTTGACAGCTAAAATAACGATTCCTTCTACGAAACTGAAATCTACACCCACGTGCTGCCAGTAAAAAATAACAGAGTAGTGAGAGGCACAGAAGGACTTGATTGTTTATCAGATACTGAAACATTAAGAGCAGTTATCCTAAAATCCAGCACCTAGAAACTTAGGCCCCTTTCACACGGCTGTTCGATCAGGTTGTACCTGATCGGACACTCCATCCACCTCTATGAAGCGTCGCATGTTCACTGACACCCACTGCTATCCAATCCAATCATCGCTGCAAAAACCAGACAGATGGAGGTCCTATATGAACCTGTCATCCACCTGCTTCCCCTGCTGAGAAAAATCACTTGCAACCCTCAAATGTTATATATTTTCTCAAAGCAGAGGCCCTGGATAGAATGGTGGCTGATGGAATTTTATATGTCACACCATATATGCGCAGACATTTATCAAATGGAAATTTTCAGGAAAAATTACCATTAAATGAAAGTGCAAATATACACAATGAAATACACATTTTTTGGTAAAATATATATGTTGCATCAAGCAAGTATATACCAAACATGTCAACTTTTAAAATTGGGCATGCCTGTGAAATGGCAACAAACCATGGTACCCAAAATTGTTCCTAGGCGATGCTTTAAAAGCCGTTACTGTTTATCAGTATAATGTTAATTGTGAGCTATGGTGTTAGAAATGTTTGCTCTGACACCAACATTTGCAGTGACACCTCACATACGTGGTGTAATCCCAGTTTACATAGGAGTGCTCTGCAGCGCTGTAAAAGTGATTGTGCAGCTGTACAGCCCCCTGGTTTACTTTTACAGGAAAGCCAATCGCTGGCACTGAAAAATGGTACCATAGCTGCAGCCATGACCTTGGTATAACCACTTGCTGCCCAGGATGTTTATATGCATATGCTTGGCAGCAAGCAGGTACAGCCCATTCACACTTGTGCAACTTGTCATGCAACTTTCGACAACATAGTCACATGACAAGTCATGCCCCGAGTTTTCCAATAACGATTTATATATGTGTGATTTCAAAGTAGTTCATGCACTACTTTGGTCCGACTTTCATGCAACTTGGGGGCCACAGACATGAATGTTAATCCTCAAGTGTTGCATACAAGTCATATCTGAAAATTTTACATGCAATAGTGGTGCAACAGTGGGTGCAACTTTGCATAGGGAACAACAAATCACATCCAAGTTGGACCCATCCAATGTGGCATCAAAATTGCCCCAAAGTTAGTTGACTTTGGAGTTGAACATGTGTAAACGGAGCATTAAGCAACTTAACTTAACCACTTCAATACCCAGCCATAGACAATTGACGGCCTGGGATGGGATTTACCATCCTAAGTGGCCGTCAATTGACGGCCTGGGTATTGCAGGCGAATATCTGGATGATGCCTGCAGCCAGAGGCATCATCCAGATATCCTCTTCTTCAGCCGGCGATTCTGCACAATGTAAGAACGATCATAGCGGCGGTTCCGCCGCTTGATCGTTCTTACAGGCCGCGGGAGGGGACATCCCCCCCCTCCCGCCGCCATCCGGTGCTTCTCCGGGCTCACCTGTACCTTCGGGGGCCCGGAGAACGAATCGTTGGCGGCGGCAGGAAGCATAGAGATGACTGGTGACCAGATGGTCACCAGTCATCTCTATGACCGTCGGAGGACCCGGGCGCGATCTGATGACGTCACGCCCGGGTCCCCGTATGTAAACAAAGCCGCAATTGCGGCTGTAAGTCACCATTCATGAGATCGGTGAATTTTTTTTCACCGATCTCATGGTTTCCAGCCTGGAGGTGAGATGTGAGGTCTTATTGACCCCACATCTCTCCATAAAGAGGACCTGTCACACACATTTCCTATTACAAGGGATGTTTACATTCCTTGTAATAGGAATAAAAGTGGAAAAAAAAAATGAAAAAAAGTGTAAAAATAAATAAAATATAAGTAAAAAAAAATAATAAAAGATAAAAAAAAAATTAAAACGCCCCTGTCCCCGATAGCTCGCGTGCAGAAGCGAACGCACACGCAAGTCCCGCCGTCATATGTAAACGCTGTTTAAACCACACATGTGAGGTATCGCCGCGTGCGTTAGAGTGCCAGCAACTAATCTAGCACTAGATCTCCTCTGTAAATCTAAACTGTAACCTGTAAAAAATAAATAAAGCGTTGCCTATGGAGATTTTTAAGTACCGAAGTTTGGCGCCATTCCATGAGTGTGCGCATAATTAAAGCGTGACATGTTGGGTCTCTATTTACTCGGTGTAACATAATCTTTCACATAATACAAAAAAATTGGGCTAACTTTAGTGTTTTGTTATTTTTTTAATTCATAAAACAATTTTTTTTACAAAAAAAAGCGTTTGAAAAATAATTGCGTAAATACCGTGTAAGATAAAACTTTGGAATGACCGTCATTTTATTCCCTAGGGTGTCTGCTAAAAAAAACCATATATAATGTTTGGGGGTACTGTGTAATTTTCTAGCAAAAGAATGATGATTATTACATGTAGGAGAGAAGTGTCAGAATAGGCCCGGTATGGAGGTGGTATAAAAGCCTAGTATTGAAGCGGTTAATGGAAACCTGTCCCAATAATAATAATAATGTGCCTTTTACTGCAATAAGTATCTTTTCTCAGACACTGCCCCCTGCAGATATTCCAGTCATTCATTATAAGTGGTACCTTTATGGTCTCAATTAAGTCCAGAATGTTTCAACTAGCTTTCTTTAAACCCATGATGTCATTGGCACACTCTTGTGGGTGCTGGACAAGGCTCACAGTATACAGATGCATAGGAGGGTATGTAAGTAATGTTCTGTGTAACAGTGAGGGCTGCCTTCTATCAATGCTGAACCAATAAAAGAAAGACCTGTGACATCATGGGACTGACTTGGGGACATATGGAATTAAAGTTTACATAATGTAAAGTCTTATTGTATGGAGTGTCACAGGGGAAAACATGGAGTTTGGCTTTCACTTCTCCTACACACTGCTAGTTTTCTGGCTGTCAATCTGATTCTCTTGTCACATGACTTTGAATTACTGACTTGGAGTAAGTATTCATTTCAGAAATCTTGACTTTTCTTATGTGCGTACTTCTAAGAGTCAAGGAAATGGATATCACTGAAGTCACTGGTAAAGTATTCCACCCAATCACTTTTAGACCCCATACACAGACAATTGATCCATATTTCATCCAGATAAGTGCATGGATGGAGAGGTCTATTGCTAAAACGTTTTCTACAGCCGCTGAGCATAGGTTTAGGTTGCCAGACTCCATACAGAGCATGTGTTCCTCTAATTCCAAACACTCATAGGGAGATAACATGACTGCTTGGTGTCCAATCAGGCCCATTGCTTCAACTATTGTCCAATGTCAACTTAACATACATCACTGCTAGCTTAAAACTTTCAAAGCTATTTCAGGTTCAAAATGTTTTGGCTAGTTTGTGTCTACAGAACAGGGAGTGATGGGAAATGTCCCCAAATGGGACACAGACAATGGGAAAAAGGGTACAATGAGCTCACTCTCTACAAGTTGCCGAAAAGAAGCCGAACGTCGGTGCGCAGGCGCCGTATAGTGCCAACTCGTCGTTCGGCTTCTTTCGGCAACTCGTGACGCTCCTTATGCGACGGGGGAAGCTAGTTTTTGTCATAACGTCAATCACCTGCTGATGAGGAACACCCAGTCCCGCGGGATTCACTACTCGGAAGCCGTGGGGGAAAATAGCTGTACAAAGGTATGTACAGCAAAAAAAAGAAAAAATTTCGGCATAGTGTCAATGTAGAGAGTGAGCTCATTGTAATGTTAGAAAATAGTTTTACGGTAAACCCCCGCTTTAAGAAAAAAATGATTTAACTTTAGTTTCAAATGTAATGCCATCACCCAAAGGCACTTACCAGGTAACTGTTGTTTTCCCACTTGAGCTTTCAAATGTAATAGCAAAAAGCCAATTTTAAACATGTAGGCTGTAGGGATGTAACACAGGCTACTTAAAGTAGAACTTCAGTAATTTTTTCATTTTTCCACCCATTAAATCTCCTGCCCTTGTTGTGTTAACTTTGGATAGTATTTTAGTATTTTTTTTTCTGCCAGTAAATACCTTATATATAGTCATAAGAGATCTGCAGAGCTGGAGGTGTGTGTCTGTGTAAATCCAGGAAGTGAACAGACAGCAGCTTCAGCTGCCCACGGTTAAAATGGTTGCAGCCAGACTTTGTGGAGGGAGATTTCTGCAGCATATTTGGCAAGTACACTAGCACAATAATATGCAAAGTGGTTAAAGGGAAGTTTCAGAATGGCAAAGATGTTTTTTATTACAAATTATGCGAGCAGACTGCAGCTCCTATTTAAGAAATATTGATATAATTCTATTAAATCTAAATATGTTTCCTACTGTTGCTGGAAAAATGTATGTACTACTATATACTGTTATAAGCTACAAATTCAATACATAAACAATAGCTAAAATATGAAAACATTTACTTTGATAAAATATATGAGCTGCTGACCCTAGAAGTAAAGGGGAAAACAACCCAGGCACAAGTGAACATTAACTACTATAGGTTGTTATTGGATGCCAGGGCAGTGGTGTATTTAGGTTTTGTGCTGCCCTAGGCCTGACAAAACTTGTGCAGCCCCCAATTTAAATATGACCCACCCCTTCCTGTTAAGATCACACCCCTTCCTGCCCTGAAATTTTCCGGTGGGGACACTAGTTATGAGGGCCTTCCTGTTTGGCTATGGGGCAGCTAATAAAGAGAAATGAACAGATGGCAACATTTTTTTAACAGGGGCTATAACTCTCCCTTACTCTATCCAAAATGGGAAAAAAGTGTTTAGTTCTACATTAACCACTTAAGGACCCCCGCACGCACATATACGGCCACAGAATGGCACGTACAGGCACAAGGGCGTAAATTTACGTCCCCGCCTAAGTGCGGTTCAGGGGTCCCATCGGGACCCCCTCCGCGGCGTGCGGGGGTCCCCCTGGCTCCGGGAGCGATCCGGGATCTGGGGGCGGATGTCGGCGAATACCCGCCCCCCCGCGATCGCTCCCAGCCAAAGGGAGCGCGCTCCCAACCTGTCACTTCCTCCTCCTGTGTTTACACAGGAAGGAGGAAATGATGTATTCTCTCATCGCAGCGCTGTTTCCCAGCGCTGCTGATGAGAGAAGACATCACAAGTAAGTGTGCACCAACACAACACTGACACACACTCACATAGGCATATTAACCCCTTGTGATCACCCCCCCCCACCCCCCTGTCACAGTGTCACTGAATGCAGTGATCTAATCACTGCATTTAGTGTCAGTGTGACAGGCAGTGTAAAAAACAGTTAGTGTTAGGTTCAGGATAGCCCCCCCACCCCCCCTAATAAAGTTGTAACCCCCTGATCACCGCCCTAGTTAACCCTTTCACTCCCTATTGCCAGCGTCACTAAGCGATCATTTTTCTGATCGCTGTATTAGTGTCGCTGTTCCCGCTAGGTAGCTATTTTTTTTTATTGCGATTTTTTTTTTTACTAAAGACATGTGGCTAAATAAATTTTGGCCTAAATGTTTGACTAAAATTTAGTTTATTTGATTTTTTTTTTAACAAAAAGTAAAAAATTGTGTTTTTTTTTCAAAAATGTCGCTCTATTTTTGTATATAGCGCAAAAAATAAAAATCGCAGAGGTGATCAAATACCACCAAAAGAAAGCTCTATTTGTGGGAAGAAAAGGACGCAAATTTTGTTTGGGAGCCACGTCGCACGACCGCGCAATTGTCTGTTAAAGCGACGCAGTGCCGAATCGCAAAAACACCTTGGGTCATTTACCGGGTCTTAAGTGGTTAAGCACAAATTTCGGCTAAATTTATGAAAGACTAATAGCATATAACCATGCCAGTGGTGCAGCAGAAAACATATAGCACGGTGGTCCAGGCAGTCAGCAAAGGAAGGATTGGGGGCAGAAACAAATAAATCCATCTGTTTATTTTTCTCATCAGCAATCAACAGAAATAAAATTAAAATTCCTTAATATGTACAACTGACACAAGAAAAGGATTGCAGAAGTGTCCTACTACCTACCTGCCAGGTATAGGTGACCATGTCAGTGTCCCTTGTGTCTGCGTGATCCCTATCATACCGCAGTGTGGCCGCTTTATGGGGGGGGGGGCACCAGACCGATTTGTCTTGCGGCCCAGTCCACCTCATAAGACTGGCTCTGCACTAAAAGTGTAGAGCAAACCGGCGGGGACTCTTTTTGTGCAGCCCCCCTGCAAAGTGCTGCCCTAGGCCTGGGCTTGAGGTCATGTTTGCAACCTATACTTTTATTATTCAGTTTTGGCAGTTGTATTACTAGTTAGCGCTCTATCAGCTACTATAAGATAACGGCTGCCTGAAGTTGATGCTTGGTTGTAAACATGATATAGACTTTTACCAATTCATGCATGCTTAGTATGTAGTTCTGCTGTTTGAAGTGTTTTGTTATGCACGGTATGCCAAATATGTAGTTGCGGTTTACACAGCGCAGCAAGTGTTCTTTGTTTGCTGTACTGGCAGCTGAATCCTTACATTGTGCTGCAAATTCATCATTAGTGTGAAATGATAAAGAAAGACAGCTTTACTTGCATCTCTCGGTTCTGTATGGGCAAACTCTGTAGGACGTCCGTTAATTTGAACCCGATTGCAAATATTGGAATTTTTGGAACTGTACTCTGAGCTTTTATAGTCCTCGTCACTACTACCCCAAACAATGTTTTTTTTTTTGTTTTCTCTAAGACCCCTTTCACACCAAGACCGCTTCAAAAGTCCTTCTAGCAGCATCTTTGGAGCGGTGTGTTTACCGCTCCTTCCCATTGAAAACAATAGGACACCGCAGCTATACCGCAGGCAATGCGCCTCTGCAGTATTAACTCTTTTCCGGGCGCTAGTGGGGGTTAAAACCACATTGCTATCGGCCGAATACCGACGGTATTGCACCACTAAAATTATCGGCGCTATACTGCCACCGCACCTCCCGCCCCAGCGTGAAAGGTGCCTTAATGCATTTCTCCCAGCATTGGGTTCATCTGCAAGACTTCTCTCCTCTCTCTCTTATGCCGCGTACACACGGTCGTTTTTTGCGATGAAAAAAAACGACGTTTTTTAAAACGTCATTTAAATTGATCGTGTGTGGGCAAAACGTAGTTTTTTGTCTTCAAAAAAACGACCAAAAAAAAATTCCAACATGTTTGAATTTTTTGTGTCGTTTTTCAAAACGTCGTTTTTTGTTTCACAAAAAGTCACCGTGTGTAGCAAAACCGTCGTTCAAAACGACGTTTTTCAACCCGCGCATGCCCAGAAGCTAGTTATGAAGCGAGCTTCAATGGAAAAGAGTGGTGAACGTAACCTCGCTTTTTGTGAAAAAACAATGGTGTGTATGCAAAATTGTCTTTGAAAAGTGACCTTTCAAAAACGTCGTTTTTTACTTCACAGAAAACGTCGTTTTTTTTTCATCGCAAAAAACGACCGTGTGTACGCGGCATTAGAATTGGCTGAGACGTTGAGACTGGCACCAGTCAAGGCAGCTGGTGGATCCAGACTTGGGAAGTCGGGATGACGTGCCGCCTCTCTGATAGCAGTGACATCAGCGAAGAGCAGACTTTAGACCGTTTTCTGCTGAAAACGGTTCACAGGAGTGCAAAACGAATTGCACTCCTGTGACCCAGAGGAGAAGCCCAGCTTAAAAAGCTCAGGCTGGACTTCTCCTTTAAGGGTTTAAAGAAGATCTGTAAAGAAGAGTGGACCAAATCTCCCTCCTGAGATGTGAGCAAACCTGGTTACTAACTACAAGAAATGCCTTACCTCTGTTTTTGCCAACAAGGGTTTCTCCACCAAGTACTAAGTCATGTTTTGCTTGGGGATCAAATACGTATTTTACTCACTGAACTGCAACTTAATTTATAACATTTGTAACATGTGTTTTTTCTTTTTTTTTGGTTGATATTCTGTCTCTATTATTTAAAAAAAAAACAAAAAAAAAACTCATATGATGAAAATTATAGACCCTTCATTTATTTGTAAGTGGGCAAACTTACAAAATCTGCAGGGGATCAAATAATTATTTTCCCCACTGTATATGCCTAGAGCACATTCAGTGTACATACAGCTCAAAAACGTGAAACAGATTTCACTGGAGTGGAAATTGACCTGTATCAGTTGCCTAAGCTCAGTTAGTGAAAGAGGGTCTAAGTTCAGAAAAAACATGGGCAATTTTTAAGCATTTTGTTAAGGCACCGCTGAAGAAACATGAAGGCACCCTGGTTGAAAAAGGCTGGGGTACTCCTAATAATCTGAATGATCTTGGGATTTGTAGACTTACTTTGTCAAGATCCCCACACATTTACTTCCTTGAATTCCATGACACTTAATCACAATGCCCTGTAAGTAGGCACTGCTTTGTCACACATTTCACAGAGCCTGCCACCTGAACTACACAGGTGCTAAAATGAGGAGTTTCAGAACGTGGAATTAGTACAGAAATAACAGCTTTCAGGCAGTGTACCATGGGATATGTAGTCCTTCGAAATGCACAGTAAACAGCAGAAGAGAAGATGCAAAGCATGCAGGGAATCCAGGACGTTGTGAATAAAAGATGGATAGCAGACAGGCAGAAATCACATAAAAAGGAGATTTTTCATGTGGGCTTATTTTAAATTGTCAAAAAGAACTATTGTTTGTATTGGTATTATAATGCTGATGTTGTAAAACGAAAGTGCATCCTGCGACCAAAGATTTCCTTTAAGGATATTTTGGCACTTTGTTGCACAATACTTCTTTCATTCAAAAATAGCAGCTCCAGTGTCAGCAATGAAATCACTGGCATGGCATGTGTTCACTCTCATGCCTGGTTTAACCTTTCAAGGGCTAAAGCATAACACTGAACACAGTGCTTGAAGGACATTATTTTTTGTTACATTAGCAGAACCAAATATAAAACACATTGTACAAAGACTATTAGGGCACACAACAATCGTATCAAAAACTAAAATTAATACATCTTAAAAGGTCCAAATGTAATCAGACTTTATAGACAAGCTTCAATTACCATTAACAGAAGAACATTATCAGGCTTGTTGAAGCCATCTTCTGTTATAGTGATCCTTTGGCTTCAGTGCTTTTAGTTATTGATCCAGAGCAACCGTGCGTACAGGCCAGAAAAGTCACAAAGTTCTTATCTGCATAATGGTTCTCAAAAGTATTCAAAGCATACAGTATGTCAAGGCAGAAGAAAAAAAAAAACAGGGTGCTGGAGACGGATTTTGTGTCCACTTTAAAGTTGTTGTAAACCCTTTACAACAACTTTTACCTACAGGTAAGCCTAGATTAAGGCGTCCCTGTAGGTGCTCGAAATATCTACTAAACCTCCACAGTTTAGGAGATATTTACAAAAGAGACGGGCGCCGATGTCTACGGCGCATGCGTCATAGACAACAGAACAGGCGCCCTTTAGAAACCTTTTAGAAAAGGCGAACATGCCATTTCTAAAGGAGATCGTGCCATGACTGGCAGCTCCCGCACGCATGCACGGGAGTGACATCATTGCGGCTACGGCCAATCACAGCGCCAGAGCGGCGATACCCAGAAGGAAGAGGGTGAAAGATGGACACTTCGTGGAACAGGGGACAGCAGTGACATTGCAGGCTTCAGTTTGAGGTAAGCAACACATAATGGGCTACTATGCAATGCATAGCAGCCCATTATGCTTTACCCTTGCAGGGAAAACAAAGAGCAAGTAAAACCCATCAGGGTTCACTTCCTCTTTAAGCCCAGGTTCACATTGCAGCAATTTGACATGTCAAACTGCTTGTCAAATCAGCGACTATTGCCGGCAATGGCACCGTCAGAATCGGTGTGACGCCGCACCGTTTCCCAAAAGTAGTTCATGTAATACTTTTGGCGACTTCGGCATGCGATTTGTATAGACATCTGTGCAGCAACCCGCACAGATATCTCTTAAGTTGCCCCCGAAGTCGGACTGACATGCGGGTATGAAATTGTGAGAGTTCAGCTGAACTCGCACATTTTCAATCCCGCTACCAGTGTGAACCTTGGCTAAAGCTCGGTTCACACCAACTGTGATTCAGTGCAGTGCGATTTGAGCCCAATCATCTTGAATGGGCTCAAATCGCACCAAAGACATGCATGCAGCAATTTTGGAACCACACTGCAATTTGATGTTAGGAAACACACTGTATTTGCGACCTACATTTGGGGCATTGTTAAGATTGCAGTGATACCTGCTGCTGATCGCAAGGGCAATACGGTGAGGGAAACATACAGAACGCAGCATTTCCAGCACTGCATTAGTGTAAACCTAGCCTAAGTATGGTTTAATGCATTTTTAGTACTTTCTGCCTTATTTTGTAATAACGTAAGCAATTTTTCTTGCTTTATAAAGTGTGCCCAAACTGGCTACCTACAGTATCTCGCAAAAGTAAGTACACCACTCATATTTTTATAAATATTTTTTTATTTTTTTTCATGTGACAACACTGAAGAAATGACACTTCGCTACAATGTAAAGTAGTGAGTGTACAGCTCACAGAAATTTGCTGTCACCTCAAAATAACTCAACGCACAGCCATTAATGTATAAACCGCTGGCAACAAAAGTGAGTACACCCCAAAATGTCCAAATTGGGCCAAAGTGGCAATATTTTGTGTGGTCACCATTATTTTCCTACACTGCCTTAACCCTCTTGGGCATGGAGTTCACCAGAGCTTCACAGGTTGCCACTGGCATCCTCTTCCACTTCTCCATGACGACATCACGGAGTTGGTGGATGTTAGAGACCTTGCGGTCCTCCACCTTCTGTTTGAGGATGCCCCACAGATGCTCAATAAGGTTTAGGTCTGGAGACATGCTTTGCCACGCCATCACCTTTATCCTTCTTTAGCAAAGCAGTGGTCATCTTGGCGGTGTGTCTGGGGTCGTTATCATGTTTAAATACTCTGAAGGGAGGGGGATCATGCTCTGCTTCAGTATGTCACAGTACATGTTGGCATTCACCTCAATGAACTGTAGCTCCCCCAGTGCCAGCAGCACTCATGCAACACCAGACCATGACACTCCCACCATTATGCCTGACTGTAGGCAAGACACACTTGTCTTTGTACTCCTCACCTGGTTGCCGCCACACACACTTGGCACCATCTGAACCAAATAAGTTTTTCTTGATCTCATCAGACCACAGGACATGGTTCCAGTAATCCATGTCCTTAGTCTGCTTGTCTTCAGCAAACTGTCTAAGGGGCTTTCTTGTGCATCATCTTTAGAAGAGGCTTCTTTCTGGGACGAAAGCCATGAAGACCAACTTGATGCAGTGTGCGGCATATGGTCTGAGCACTGATAGGCTGACCCACCCAGCCCTTCAACCTCTGCAGCAATGCTGGCAGCACTCATATGTCTATTTCCCAAAGAGAACCTCTGGATATGATGCTGAGCACGTGCACTCAACTCCTTTGGTCGACCATAGCGAGGCCTGTTCTGAGTGGAACCTGTCCTGTTAAACCACTGTATGGTCTTGTCCACCATGCTGCAGCTCAGTTTCAGTGTCTTGGCAATCTTCTTATAGCCTAGGTCATCTTTATGTAGAGCAAAAATTCTCCAGATCCTCGGAGAGTTCTTTGCCATGGAGGTGCCATGTTGAAATTCCAGTGAACGGTATGAGAGATTATGAGCGATAATACCAAATGTAATACACCTGCTCCCCATTCATACCTGAGACCTTGTAACACCAACAAGTCACATGACAACGGGGAGGGAAAATGGCTTATAGGGCTCAATTTGAAAATGTTCACTTAGGGGTGTACTCACTTTTGTTGCCAGCTGTTTATACATTATTGGCTGTGTGTTATTTTGAGGGGACAGCAAATTTACACTGTTATACAAGCTGTACACTCACTACTTTACATTGTAGCAAAGTGTAATTTCTTCAGTGTTGTCACATGAAAAGATAAAAAATTTACAAAAATGTGAGGGGTGTACTCACTTTTGTGAGATACTGTAACTAAACATATATATATATATATATACACACATAGAACTCTAAATGTGCTACAAGCCAGGCCAAGAGTTACTCGTCACCAGTTGCCCAACCCAACCCCTACCCTGCCCCACCTCTAGTCCTGCCCTTAAACACACCCTCGTAAATGATCCCATAAAATTACACTGTTAAATGTTTTATTCAGAAGTTATAAAAATAAATATTAACAACACATCATTACTGCCTTGTTTATTAAAAATAGCATTAAAAAAAAAAAAAAAATGAAAACCAATGAATGACACTTATACTGATTTAGGATGCAGAGAGGACTACAGTGGAGCACAGCACTGGACAGGGAAGGGCGAGCTGGCAAAGTTACCTTTTTATATTAACAAACTGGTGATTAGTTGTTAGGCAGTCTGAGCAACCAATGACAAGCTTGTTAATAAGAAAAGTAAACTTTGGCAGCTCCCACTCCCCACCTCATCTGGTTCTTTGCCAACTCCAGCTGTATGCCAGGCCCTGGGGGTGGAGACTGAGAGGAGAATCGGCTCCCATTCAACCCCGCCTGCTAGCTTATTTCCACTCACCTAATGCAAATGGAAATTTTGAGGGATACACACATTGAGCCAGATTCAGGTAGGAGCGTGTATCTTTGTGCGGGCATAGCGTTTACTATTTACGCTACGCCTCCGCAACTTTTACAGGCAAGTGCATTATTCACAAAGCACTTGCTCCGTAAGTTGCGGAAATTGGCCGGCATAAGCCCGCCTAATTCAAATGTGTAAGAGGTGGGCGTGTTTTATGGAAATGAGCCGTGACCCCATGTAAATGAAGCGCCGCATGCTCAGTATCACGTCAAATTTTTCCCCTAAGTTACGCCGGCTCAATGCCTGTAACGTGAACGTAAGCTACGCACAGCCTCATTCCCGTACGACTTACACCAACGACATAAAAAGATACGCTTGTTCCGACGTCCATACTTTGCATTACCTGCGCCTGCTATAGCAGGGGTAACTTTACGCTGGACGTAAGCCTAACGTTAACAGCATAGCGCATGCAAGTACGTTCGTGAATCGGCGTATCTGCCTAATTTACATATTCGACGCGTAAATCTACGGAAGCGCCCCTTGCGGCCAGAGTAAATATACACTCAAGATACGACAGCGTAGGAGACTTACGCCGCTTGTATCTTGGCTAAATCTATGCGTAACTGATTCTAAGAATCAGGCGCATAGATACGACGCCTCACATTCGGACTTGCGAAGGAGAACGTGGAGATACGCCGTCTTAGGTTCTTGGTGAATCTGGCCCAATATATATATATATTTATATATATATTATATATATAATTAGGGCTGTTACTGATCAAAATTTTTGTGTTCGATTAATCGTTTTTTTTTATTTCGATTAATTATAACGCACGTACAGATCCAACTACTTTTGGCTGATCTCCTTGCAGGCCGATTCCCAGTGCAGCTCCAACCACTGAAAAAATGGATAACAGGATACAAAAAAAACACACGCAGCGCTCGATGGGAAAATCATTAAAACTTTTATAGTCTAAGGCTGCATTCACACCTAATCGCGCGTCCTGACCCGTGAATTGCGGCGACAAATGTGAGGCGTTTTGTACCGCGATTTGCGGTGACAAAACGCCTCGTTTTTAACCCCCCTTTTTGGAGAGGTCCATCATCTCCTATGCCGAACGCCGAAGACGCCTGAAAAAAAGGGTCCGGGACTTGTTTTGGGCTTTAGGCGTTCGACGTTTCGCGTGGAGATGTGAACCATCTCCATAGAGGGGAATGTTAAATTTCCCCTCCAGCGTATGCGGCGTCGGGCGTAAAAACGCCTAGATGTGAATGCAGCCTTAAAGTAGGTAACCAAATAAACATTGCACTGGAGATAAAATCGATGTAGCTACATAAACTGTAAAAATGGTGCGAGTAATACCAAACGGCAGCAAAAGCAGTCATAAAAACCTGTAGCTAAGTATGATACTGGTATAAAAATGTGTACAACGATACCACTGCTGAATCCAGATAAGGGGAGGTTAACATTAGTCAGTCGCCATGTAGTTGTCCCGTGAAGGGAACTATCACAACTCCCAGTGGATGGCTGTAGAATCCCAGGTTGATAGAGGGAAGTGATAGAGGGAAGTGTAACAGCCCTTGCGTGTGGCAGATAGTAAGGTCCCGCCAGCATGCAAATATGAAGGCACAGCAAAGGAGCCCTTCAGATGGACACGACAAGCCCCGCTGGTGTCCATGACGTTACCGGATCTCCGACGGAACTCCCTGAAGGCCCAGAAGCCGGCGGAGAGGTGAGTACTAATCAAAAGAATTTTAATCTATCAAAAAAATTTTGATCGATCAAAAAGATTAATTAAAAGTTAATTTGCACAGCCTGGGAGCAGGGGGGGCTAGCAAGAAGAGGAGAGTCGCCGTTGCCACCACCGCCTAGTACCCCCACACTATTGCAGACAACCTTTGCTGGGTAGGAGAGGAGCCGAAGCATTGTTCAAACTGCGGGGAACATGACACATATCAATTCAATAGCTGTGTTCCCCGCCGCGTGCGTCATATACAGCCCCTCCCCCCTTGTCCGGGAAACTTTGATAGACAGATCACCCATCCCAGGATTCCTGTGTTTACAAGCACTTGAGGATGACTGAAAACAAATGATATGGTTTATTTTTCCATCTTGCGGGATATACGTGCAAGCATCAAAACAGCATAAACAAAACAAAACATAAAATAAACCCTTGCCACTTGGGGCGTCTACCTTCCCAACACAGGAACCTGCCTTTGGAGTTTGGCACAGCCTACTGCTGGGCAGACACTGCTGGTCTTACAGCAGAAAACAAAAAAGTCTCTTTGATATTTCTCACACAGAAACATCCATCAGCACCTCACCTCTTCAGAAGTGCTTGTGACTGCTTCTTTACTCCCAAAGCCTCAGGATCCAGCAATCAGTCGTTATCCTTATGGCCCATACACACGATCCGAATATCGGACGAAAACGATCGTCCGATGATGGATCGTACGTTTTTCGGATCGTGTGTACACTACTTTCGACAGCCGATCACGACCGTTCATCCGATTAAATTCGATCGGACAAGCGCGAAAAATTTTCTCGTCCGATGTCCGATCGTCCGATTTTCGTTTAGTCAGTACAGCCGTCGTCCGACAATACAATACAAATACATTACAACACGTGACATCACTTCCGATCGTTTTTTTCTATCGTACGAGAATTTTCGTGAGTTTAAAAACCTATTTTATTTTACTCGCGATTATTAAGCGAAAAAAGTCGTACGATCCGTCGGCCGATATTCGGATCGTGTGTATGGGCCATTAGGCTTTATTTAAAGGGCCTTTAATTGCTTCATTTTGAACAGCTGAAGGCTTCTAACTCCCCAAACCTCTCTGGCCATTTCTACAGCCGACGCCTAATAGTAATTGGTGTATTGTCTACACAAGGCAGAAAAGTATCTTCCGTCGGGGACAACACACACAGATTTACCTGACTTCCTGTCACAATATATATATATATATATTTTACACACACACAAACACATTTATTTATGAGTCATAAGAGGGTCAATGAGAGCGGCAGGTTTTCATTAGGCTACATTTACAAAAGAGATGAGCATCTTTGTAGGTATTTTTTTTAATTAGATTTAGCCAATAGAAAGCTTGTAACTAAAGGAAATATCTGTGATACATGCAGTTCCACTTTTTTCAAGCATGTTTTTCAGCTGCTCCCATTGAAGTACATCGTGGTCCAAAATGCTTGAAGCTTGTAGATCAAAGACGCTCATGTACTTTTTCAAGCAACAAGCTTCAAGTAACCCTACACTCAGCTGTAAACAGGCACAATTGAAAGCCATGGGATTTTGGATGTTGAACGTATTGGAGCTTTGGGCTACAGAATCCTCTGGTGTGAATGGGGCCTTATGGTTCTGACCCAGAAAAGTATTACTTTTGTTCTACTCCATGTCTAGCATGGAATAACTCTTTAACCAAAAGCAAAACTTTCATCTGAGAAATCTTTGAAGGAAGCGGTTAAATTTTGACTCACAGAATGCATTACAGCACCCCCAGTGTAGTGATTTCACTTGAAGTGATAATGAATAGTCAAACGGATATGTAGTTCTTATACCAGAAAATGGCCGCTTTCATTAGGTCCTTCTGACTTGATGACAAAGCCCCTTTATCTAATATTTCCAGAAAGGGTATGGAAAGAATCCAGTTGTTTTTGATCTCCTAATGACCTTGAACTGTCCAGTGCCAATAAAGGAAACCTTTACTGAAAGAATATGGAGGCTGCCACTGCTAACCTCTCCTTAAAATGCCAATTGTCTGACAGTCACGCTGATCCAGTGGCTCCAGTACTTTCTAAACCACTGACCTGAAACATATATAACGTTTGCAGATCAGGCATCTGAATTCTTGTCAGCGATAGTCTATGACAATGTACTAATGCTAGATACAGCCAATATTTTTCAAAGGAGATTAGCTATGAAAGTCTTTAGTATATGTTGTCTAAAAAAAAAACGCACACAGACACCAAGAATGGGGCAACAGCACATTTGTACAGGAAGAAGCCATTGGGGAATTTTGAATTGAAAAGACTGTACAGAGCTAGGCAGTGCCATTGAGTATACTGTGGATCGCTGAAATGGGGTGGAAGGTAACATGGCAGGTTACACTCATTGAGGGGGGGGGGGGGGTGTTGGAGTGAATTTATTACAGTAAAAGTTTACTAAAGGCGAACTGTCTCATAAAGCAAAATCAAAGCACTGTGTGTGTGTGTATATATTTATATATATATACACACACACATATACACACACACACACACACACACACACCTGATCTCCAAATCATTAAAGGACACAGCAGAACCAGTTACAGATGCACACAATTGTGCCCCGTACACACAATCTGAATTTCTGATGGCCTAAAATCCGATGGAATTTTTTGTTGGAATTTCATTCAAGCTGTCTTGCATACACACTGTCAGACCAAATTCTGACCGCCCAAAACGCAGTGACGTAAAACAAGCCGAGAAAAATGAAGTTCAATGCTTCCGAGCATGCGTCGACTTGATTCTGAGCTTGCATGCATTTTCTCCACCGGAGTTGCACACAGACGATAGGAATTTCCTATTGTTTCCATCGGAAAAAAATAAAAAACATGTTCTATTTCTAAACACCGATGGAAAAAAAAAAAAGTCTAATGGGGCCCACACACAATCGGAAATTCCGATCGTGTGTACGCAGCATTAGAATTTCTGATGGGAGCTTTTCATCGGATATTCCTACCGTGTGTATGCCCCATCAGACTTTTTCCATCTGAGTTTTTTCGACAGACTTGGATAGAGCGAGAGCTGGTTCTCAATTTTTCCGACGGAAAAAAATCCTATTGGAAAGTCCGTTTGTCTGTATGGAATTCCGATAGGAAAAAAAATCACGCATGCTTGGCATTGAACTTATTTTTCTCGCCTGGTCGTAATGTTGTACGTCACGCGTTCTTAACGCTCGAAAGTTCTGAGAACTTTTGTGTGACCGTGTGTGTGCAAGCTAAGCCAATTTGTGTTTCAGGGCAGAAGAAGGAACAAGCTGCAGGCATGCCAAGAGATTGACACTCCCGGAAGTGTCAGTTTCTATGTGGCCTCCAGAAGCAGATATTGGTGTTCTTGGGGTGGCAGCAGCAGCAAAGGTAAATACTAAATCTTATTTTACAATATGTTCATTTAGGGAACTGTATTTTAATGTCAGGGTCACTTTATTTAATACTTCATCATTTATGCAAAGATTTTTTTATTTTTTTATAAAACATATGAATCATTGGCCGAGGCCTGCTGACAGACTCCCACTGTGTACAATCGCATGCACATGGCTAAACCCAGAAGCAGGCAGTGCCTGTACAGACTGCTTGTCCGCAGTACATTGCAGGCGGCCAGTTCAGAAGTGTTTAAGCTGGCCATACATGGATCAAAATTCAGTTCAGCTGTCGATTTTCAATCCATGTATAGGCAGGGTGGTTGGACAGAAGTTGATCTACCAATGCACTTCTTTACAACTGCCATACAGTGCTTTGCGAAAGTATTCGGCCCCCTTGAATTTTGCGACCTTTTGCCACATTTCAGGCTTCAAACAAAAAGATATAATTTTTTTGTGAAGAATTAACAACAAGTGGGACAGAATCATGAAGTGGAACAAGATTTATTGGATATTTCAAACTTTGTTAACAAATAAAAAACTGAAAAATTGGGCGTGCATAATTATTCAGCCCCCTTAAGTTAATACTTTGTAGCACAACCTTTTGCTGCGATTACAGCTGTAAGTCACTAGGGGTATGTCTCTATCAGTTTTGCACATCGAGAGACTGGAATTTTTGCCCATTCCTCCTTGCAAAACAGCTTGAGCTCAGTGAGGTTGGATGGAGAGCGTTTGTGAACAGCAGTTTTCAGTTCTTTCTACAGATTCTCGATTGGATTCAGGTCTGGACTTGGCCAAATACTTTCGCAAGGCACTGTATTAGAAATTTCCTGCTCAACCAGCACGGCCGGCAACCCTGATTAGCGTATTCTGACGGCGGGAAAGTCTTCCTGCTGTCAGAATACAAAGGCTCGTGGGGAGGATTCCCCGATCCTTGAAAGAAAGAAAAATAATCTATAGGCGGTCTAAGCTACTAAATAATAAACAGGTCTTCCATAATATGTCAATTATCCTATGTACATGAGGCATTAGTGGCACATGAAAATTAGTTTAGGAAACGCTCGAGTATATGATAGGATAAGCAAACAGATCAGCAAAGTGTTCATGTTAAAATATATAATAAGACCTTCTCCATTAGGCCACTGCCATATTTTTGTATAAAGTATAATCCTGTTAACACTTCACTGCACAGCAAATAAAAAGCTACATAGCAATAAATATCAACTAATTCAATGAGTGCTTGAGATTACAAATACACCAAATCCATAGATCTGATCTTAATAACATAATTCCCCAAACCCAGATCTGAAATCATAGCCGCAGATAAACTGTTTTGATACGGTTGCAACATAATCCCAAAGCTATTCAGCAAGTGAAGGATTAGCTATCTCCTCTGTATAGCACAAAACAATTGTTGATGCAACAGATTTCACTATTCGGGGAAACAATACTGAAATGTCAAAACTGTTTTGCAGCTCGTTCTACAGCCCACATTGAACATTCCCAGTCCAATTCCCTACTGATGGGTATTGTATAGCAGGAGTTAAGGATAGACATACTTTGGGAGATGGAGATCTACCTGGACCCCTCCCCCTTTTTTTAAAGTAATTTCCTAGCAAGCCCCCAATTAAATGTAAAGACGGCATGAAGAAATCTTAGAATAAATTACTAAAAAGGAATGTAACTTAAAAAATATAAAAACTTAGCCTACCTTAAAAGATAGCTTCAATGAGAAACTTGGCATTTCACTTACACGTTTTATTCATACCTAGGGAGTTGGTCACCCCCACAAATCTGATGACTGAGTTCATCATGAAAACATATGGTACTACAGGCTGATTTTTCTCGACTAGTTTCAGGCCTGGCTATCTGCCTGATCTCGTGCCAGTGTAAGTAGGACGTAGGGCAGCGTGCAGAAGCCAGTAGGACGTAGGGCAGCGTGCAGAGGCCAGTAGGACGTAGGGCAGCGTGCAGAGGCCAGTAGGACGTAGGGCAGCGTGCAGAGGCCAGTAGGACGTAGGGCAGCGTGCAGAGGCCAGTAGGACGTAGGGCAGCGTGCAGAGGCCAGTAGGACGTAGGGCAGCGTGCAGAGGCCAGTAGGACGTAGGGCAGCGTGCAGAGGCCAGTAGGACGTAGGGCAGCGTGCAGAGGCCAGTAGGACGTAGGGCAGCGTGCAGAGGCCAGTAGGACGTAGGGCAGCGTGCAGAGGCCAGTAGGACGTAGGGCAGCGTGCAGAGGCCAGTAGGGCAGCGTGCAGAGGCCAGTAGGACGTAGGGCAGCGTGCAGAGGCCAGTAGGACGTAGGGCAGCGTGCAGAGGCCAGTAGGACGTAGGGCAGCGTGCAGAGGCCAGTAGGACGTAGGGCAGCGTGCAGAGGCCAGTAGGACGTAGGGCAGCGTGCAGAGGCCAGTAGGACGTAGGGCAGCGTGCAGAGGCCAGTAGGACGTAGGGCAGCGTGCAGAGGCCAGTAGGACGTAGGGCAGCGTGCAGAGGCCAGTAGGACGTAGGGCAGCGTGCAGAGGCCAGTAGGACGTAGGGCAGCGTGCAGAGGCCAGTAGGACGTAGGGCAGCGTACAGAGGCCAGTAGGACGTAGGGCAGCGTACAGAGGCCAGTAGGACGTAGGGCAGCGTACAGAGGCCAGTAGGACGTAGGGCAGCGTACAGAGGCCAGTAGGACGTAGGGCAGCGTACAGAGGCCAGTAGGACGTAGGGCAGCGTACAGAGGCCAGTAGGACGTAGGGCAGCGTACAGAGGCCAGTAGGACGTAGGGCAGCGTACAGAGGCCAGTAGGACGTAGGGCAGCGTACAGAGGCCAGTAGGATGTAGGGTAGCCTACAGAGGTCAGTAGGATGTAGGGTAGCCTACAGAGGTCAGTAGTAGGTAGAGCAGTGTACAGAGGCCAGTAGGACGTAGGGCAGCGTACAGAGGTCAGTAGTAGGTAGAGCAGTGTACAGAGGCCAGTAGGACGTAGGGCAGCGTACAGAGGCCAGTAGGACGTAGGGCAGCGTACAGAGGCCAGTAGGACGTAGGGCAGCGTACAGAGGCCAGTAGGACGTAGGGCAGCGTACAGAGGCCAGTAGGACGTAGGGCAGCGTACAGAGGCCAGTAGGACGTAGGGCAGCGTACAGAGGCCAGTAGGACGTAGGGCAGCGTACAGAGGCCAGTAGGATGTAGGGCAGCGTACAGAGGCCAGTAGGACGTAGGGCAGCGTACAGAGGCCAGTAGGACGTAGGGCAGCGTACAGAGGCCAGTAGGACGTAGGGCAGCGTACAGAGGCCAGTAGGACGTAGGGCAGCGTACAGAGGCCAGTAGGATGTAGGGTAGCCTACAGAGGTCAGTAGGATGTAGGGTAGCCTACAGAGGTCAGTAGTAGGTAGAGCAGTGTACAGAGGCCAGTAGGACGTAGGGTAGCCTACAGAGGTCAGTAGGATGTAGGGTAGCCTACAGAGGTCAGTAGTAGGTAGAGCAGTGTACAGAGGTCAGTAGTAGGTAGTACTGGGGTCAGGAGGGCATGGTGCAGTGGGGTCAGGATAGCTAGGAATGGTTCTGGGGCATTAGAAGGGCTGGAGTGTCAGGAGGGCATGCTATTGGGGCATCAGTAGGTCATCAAGGAAACTGGGGAAACTAGGGCTTTAGGAGGATTGGGTGTCAAGAGGGCATCGGGGGATGGGTGTCATGAGGGAATCAGAGGGGTGGGTGTCATGAGAGCATGGGGGGGGGGGGCATCTAAAAAGTGATCTGCAGTGGAGTGTTGTGAGCATTCTGATGAATACTCACTCCAGGACTGTGTATTGCAGTGTCTGGACTAATACACTGGCAGCACAGGGCATCATGGCCACTATGTGCAGCAGGGCCTGGAGGGGTGGCCAGGCTATTTTATGTTTTTCAACAACCGCCTTCAGCACTAAAAACCAAAGGTTTAGAGGTGTATAAGAAAATGGAAGGAACATTCACACTGGCTTGTTTAAAACCTATACATACACAGTGCACTCTCTGCTGCTGTGACAGAAGTAGAGAGTGCACACTGCGCATGCACAGCTTTTAAACGAGCCAGAGTCCTCATTCCTGCAGTGCTTGAGTCCTGTGTTTTCCAGGCTTGTGTGTCCTGTGTTTTCTAGGCTGCTTTCTAGACTGCAACCAGTTTGGTGTGTCCTGTTTTCTAGGCAAAACTGCAACCTTCCTGTCCAAGTAACTACTGCTTCCATCAATACTTGTCTTGGTGTCACACAGACAGGAAGTGTGCTAAAATCCCCACCAGCAGATCACAGATGGCAAGAAAAATATGACTCATCCCAGATCTATCTATACGCAGAACAAGAAAATGGTGATATGCCTTGGGTTTTTACACTGGAGGGAAACATTGTTTTTGGTTATGACACACTACAGCAATGATAGTTTTAAGGCAGTTTTCTGCTTTGCCAATGCACAAACTCTAAATGTTTTACCATTTCTTGGTTTAAAGGGCACATCAAAGAAAATGCTAGTTGCCTGGCTCTCAGACTGAACCCCATGATTCATTGCTTGCTGAGTCGCTGACCTGAAACAAATATATAGCATGAAATATCAGAGCTCCTGAGCTGCACACTTCAATGGGTCAGGGATTCAGACTCCAATCCAAGTAAGGACCGCAATGACAACTAGACTCTTAAGAAAGAACAGCAGTCAGAGATTTGATTTCTCTCACAACATTTTTTTTTTTATTTAACGTGGAGAAACTAGGAATACATGAAGTTTGTTAGGTGAGAAGATGTCCATTCATTGGATGGGATACAGTGATATTTGATTGGCTATTGTGGGGAAAACCACTGCACAACGTGCAGGGCTGGACTGGGACAAAAATGTGGCCCTGGACTTCATCCAGACTGGCCCACTTTAACAGGTCTCTCCCATGGCGGCCGGACAACTCCCGCACACCCCTGGCCACCCAAGCCCCCACTTCCCCTTCACTAGCCATTCTACTTTATTAGAGTAGAACGACTGGTACTCTTATAGGCAGTACCAGTGGGTAAGCTAGACATTATTTCACCCGGGGAAAATAATCAGTTTGGTGCCCCCCTTATGGGACAAGATTAGGCAGAAGTAAGAAACTCCCAGGCTACAGCTGTTGAATCAGCTGTCTGTCCCCTCCCCCATGCTCCTCTGTCATCCCCCCGGCTCCTCTGGTCCTCCCCCTGCTTCTCTGTTCACCCCAGGTGAGAGCGCTGCAGGAAAGGAGAGACAGAGGAGCGGAGGGGGGGCGGCGGTCTGCTGTCACTGAAGCCGGCCCACTGAGCCATCGGCCCACCGGGAAACTCCCTGTAGTCCCAATAGCCAGTCCATCCCTGACAACGTGTAATGTATACAGTACAATCACAGGAAAAGTTATCCATTGCTAGCAACAGAATTTATATCATTGTATTCAGATCAGTAAAGACAGCACTTCTGATTGATTTTATGAGCACTTTGTGCAATTATGACACTTGGTACTGGCCCAAGTCCAGCAGTTTAAAGTGGAACTCCAACTAAAGCCTATTTGTTGAATAGAGAAGGAAGGTTTTAGCCCCGCATAAGATCCTTGTCCCTATTGGAAGGACGGCCTGCCACTATCTGTCCTGGAAATATATCAGCAAGCTAGGAAATTTCTTCAACAGCAAAACAGACAGCAATAAAAAATAATAATAATAATAATTAAAAAAAAACTGAGCCCCCCTTCAAACTAAGCATTTTTGCTGCTTGTTTCCCTATACCTGACTGAACTCCACATGCAGAGCCCTGTTCTTTATAATTGTCCCTGTTCATATTTTTATGCTCAGTCACCCTACGCTCTATATTATTGATGGTCAACTTGAAAAAGTGTGGCCCCCCAACATCACCAAATGGTCGCACTTAGAATTCAGTGAATATTCTGAGTTGGAGATAGAAGACACACAACAGGATAAAGTCAAACATTAATGGCATAATACTAGAGATGGTCAGAGGCTACGGACCTGACACTAGAGATGGTCAGAGGCTACGGACCTGACACTAGAGATGGTCAGAGGCTACGGACCTGACACTAGAGATGGTCAGAGGCTACGGACCTGACACTAGAGATGGTCAGAGGCTACGGACCTGACACTAGAGATGGTCAGAGGCTACGGACCTGACACTAGAGATGGTCAGAGGCTACGGACCTGACACTAGAGATGGTCAGAGGCTACGGACCTGACACTAGAGATGGTCAGAGGCTACGGACCTGACACTAGAGATGGTCAGAGGCTACGGACCTGACACTAGAGATGGTCAGAGGCTACGGACCTGACACTAGAGATGGTCAGAGGCTACGGACCTGACACTAGAGATGGTCAGAGGCTACGGACCTGACACTAGAGATGGTCAGAGGCTACGGACCTGACACTAGAGATGGTCAGAGGCTACGGACCTGACACTAGAGATGGTCAGAGGCTACGGACCTGACACTAGAGATGGTCAGAGGCTACGGACCTGACACTAGAGATGGTCAGAGGCTACGGACCTGACACTAGAGATGGTCAGAGGCTACGGACCTGACACTAGAGATGGTCAGAGGCTACGGACCTGACACTAGAGATGGTCAGAGGCTACGGACCTGACACTAGAGATGGTCAGAGGCTACGGACCTGACACTAGAGATGGTCAGAGGCTACGGACCTGATACTAGAGATGGTCAGAGGCTACCAACCTGACACTAGAGATGGTCAGAGGCTACCAACCTGACACTAGAGATGGTCAGAGGCTACGGACCTGACACTAGAGATGGTCAGAGGCTACGGACCTGACACTAGAGATGGTCAGAGACTGCAGACCTGATACAAGAGATGGTCAGAGACTGCAGATGTGCTGCAGGAGAATGTCACAGACTGAGTGTGCTATAGGAGTTGCTGGAGACTGGGGACATGCATGAGGAGACAAAAATAGACTGGTTACATATTACATGAGACTGCAAGATATAACAGGGCAATGGGGGAAAAACAGATTACTGTCTGCAGAGGCCTCGAGGGCCGCACAAATGTGCCAAAAGGGCAGCAGATTGGGCTCCAGGGCTCTATACTATATGCTCAAAAAAGTGCATGAGCGTATTTAAGTGTCTGGTCCTATAGCCTTCAATGACGCCACGTACACACGATTAGACCGGTCCGACGGACCGTTTTCATCAGACCACGCTGAAGTGGTCTGATGTGCGTACACACCATTAGTCCAAAATCCCATCGGGCCAGAACGCGGTGACGTAGAACACAACAACGTGCTGAAAAAAGGAAGTTCAATGCTTCCAAGCATGCGTTGACTTGATTCAGAGCATGCGCAGGTTTTTGGTCCGATGCTTTCGTGTACTAACCATCGTTTTGGTCCGACTGACAGGTGTCACGTTTTAAAACTTTGGTCCGATGGACAACGGTCCGATGGGCCGTACACACGATCAATTTGGTCCGATGAAACTGGTCTTCAGACCAGTTTCATCGGACCGGTCTGATCGTGTGTACACTGCCTAAGAGTACGTGTACATGAGCATTATGTGCTACTTCATGCCTGAAGAACTACTCTCCTACCATAGAATTGCTCTCTTCCCATTGCCCAGTGCAAAGAAAACAAACTCCTAAAGCTTGCTATTATAAAAATGCTTGTAAAACATCTTAAATATGCCTGAGAAAAAAGCAAGGAATAATCTCTGCTCTGATGTGAAAAAAGGCAGTCAGAGTTCCAATCCCTCATCCACTCTACTAATCAGGCTAAAGCCCCGTACACCGCAGAATGTTGGTAAACATTTGCCAGTACAAAAAATACTGGGTAACATTCTGCCCGTGTCAGGGGTGGATCAGGAGTCTAGTCTCAGGAGGGGCACTGCTAGAAAATTTTGCGGGCAAATTGTTGGGACAATGGCTGGTGTTGGAGCGTCAATCCTCACGGCGCCATGGTTTATATAGTGTCAGGATGATTGAAGCCCATGATTTCTATTATTACATTGTAATATAAAATTAAATGGTTCAGCTCACCATAATGCAGAATCAGTGCGGAGTGCGTCACTTCCTACTGTCACCTGCCACCAGATGCGGATTATCAATTGCCATGTCACTTGCCACATCCCCTGCCACCAGATGTGGATTGTCACTTGCCATAAGATGCGGATTGTCAATTGCCAATGTCTCTTGCCACAAGATGCGGATTGTCACTTGCCAGTGGCTGTGTCCCAGAGTGAGGGTGGGCAGTGAGAGATGTAAGAAAGCTGCTACCCATCAGAATATGCAACTAAAGTGATGTTGCATTGGGGCAATCTTGGTACACCCGCACTTGTCCATAGTAAGCCTAGAGTTAGAAGTTGGCAAGCGGACATCTTTATACACCTACCCTGAGTCTTGCTTTTCACAGTTATTTTTAACAGTAAACTCAGTTTATATAGTGAAATTAAAGTCGGGTTTACTGTTAAAAATAACTGTGAAAAGCAAAACTCTGGGTGGGTGTATAAAGATGTCCGCTTGCCAACTTCTAACTCTAACTAGGCTTACTGTGGACGAGTGTGGGTGTACAAAGATAGCCACAACGCAACGTCACTTTAGTTGCATATTCAGATGAAGAGCGGCTTCCTGACTCAGAACATCTGCTTGCTCGTAGCCCGCCGGCATGATTGTTCACTGCTCCCCAGCCTGCCCCTCTGCTTGGTCACCCACCAGCTCACCTGCTCGCTATTTTCTGTGAGGAGCAATTGCCCTGTTGGCCCCCCCGGATCCGCCCCTGCTTCTGGGACACACACAGGCCCCAAAATTCAGCGGGCGAGCGGCAGGAAATGACGCCCTGGGCCATGGTGATGCTGGGGCAGAAGTACATAAGGTACTTCAATAAAGGTAGGAAGGAGAAAGAAAAAAAAATAGCCAAAAATAAGTGGTGGAGGGGAGTCTTTTCTTTAGGATCTAGTTGAAAAAGTGGGTGGAACACCGCCTTAAGATGCCAGCGCCTCTACCCGGAGCTGAGGGACAGGTCGGCTTTGGGTGAGGACATTGCAGGCGCCCTGGACAGGTAAGTTTCCATATTTTGAAAATCAGCAACTTTAGTATTTGTAGCTGCTGACTTTATAAACATTTTTTTGCAGGCAGAACTCCGCTTTAAGTGGTTAAACAAGTAATGCTACCAAGTATAAATATTTATTGTGTAATGATACAAAGTAACATTTATTTCAACACAAAGCAAAATAAATATAAATGGTGAGGTAAACATATCTAAACCCAAGAAAAAAACTAATATACGGCATCTAATGGGACCTTAGATCTCAAACAATGGTATCAGCCTTCCCTGCTATCTTCTGTGAACTACAAAACACCTCTCCTCTATGCAATAGAGATGAGAGGCATGTTTTAGGCTAGGCTCACATATTTGAGGCTTTGCGTGAAGCAATTCCGTGGGCACAGCATCCTATTCTTTGAATGGGCTCCTGTGCCTGCGTTTTCTATAGGGAAAAGCTCCCTACACCTTTTTTTTAAATGCGGCTGCACAGAAACTGCATGGCTTCCTCCTGCATTTTCTTTTAAAGCACGGTGTTTTTTGCATGGCTGCGTGAGTGTGCGAATTAGACGCAATCCTGCACAGATGTGCACTTAGCCTTCAATTAGGGGTGCAGCCTAGGGTGACAATACTGACCCTGTGAGTGTTGTCACTAGGGTTGTCCCGATACCACTTTTTTAGGACCGAGTACAAGTACCGATACTTTTTTTCATGTACTTGCCGATACCGAATACCGATACTTTTTTTAAATGTCATGTGACAGTTTTCAAACCACAATACAGACTAAGGATATTTTCTTTAGAATTATGAAGAACTCTAACTCAAGACATTATAAAAGAATAAAAATGAGTAAAAATGAATAAAAAAAATGTATTTTCTTGTCACGCAGTAGTAAAAAACTCAAAGAATTTTCACAGAACATGTTGATAAATACAAAAAAAGTATTCTATTTAGGTATCGGGAGCATTTGCACGAGTACAAGTACTCCCGCAAATACTCAGTATCGGTCCCGATACCGATACTAGTATCGGTATCTGGACAACCCTAGTTGTCACCTTAGGAGAGAAGTGTGTTGCTGGCAGGATCACTAGGTGAAAATAAAAGGGGGAAAAAATTTTTACGCAGCCACCACATGTGAGGACTGGTAAACTTCAATTTACAGTATAATAAAGGGGTGAGGGATATTTACTAAAACCGAAGGTGGTGTAGCTGTGCATAGTAACCAATCCGCTTCTAGCTTTTATCCCCCATTCACATTGGGGTCTGGCTGCATCTTGAGTATGCTGTCCAGTTCTTGGCACCAGTCCTCAGGAAGGTTGTGCTGGAACTGGAGAGAGTCCAGAGAAGGGCAACAAGGCCAATTAAAGCGGTAGTAAACCTGCTGCTGTTTTTTTTTTTTCATACCTGAAAAGCAAAAGCCATAATGAGCATACTAGCTCATTATGAAATACTTACCTTGGAACGAGGTGTGGGGAACTTGTGTGGGGAAGATGTCATCTTGCCTCGCCGTGTCTTCCGGGTATCGCCGCTCCAGCGCTGTGAGTGGCTGGAGCGGCGATGTCCTCACTCCCGTGCATGCGCCCGGGAGACTTCTTTCCGGCGAGGTCCGGCGGCTGCCGGGCCTTTTCCCGAGGATTCCCTGCTGCGCATGCGCCTCTGCAGTCAGAGGCTGATCGCGAGGGGAATATCTCCTAAACCGTACAGGTTTAGGAGATATTCTTTATACATACAGGTAAGCCTTATTATAGGCTTACCTGTAGGTAAAAGTGGTAGTACAGAGTTTACTACCACTTTAAGGGAATGGAGGACCTCAGCTATGGAGAAAGACTACATGCATTGAACTTATTCTCTCTGGATTATACCTTTTCATGTGACAACACTGAAGAAATTACACTTTGCTACAATATAATGTAATGAGTGTGCAGCTTATATAACAGTGTACATTTTCTGTTCCCTCAAAATAACTTAACACACAGCCATTAATGTCTAAACTGCTGGCAACAAAAATTGGTACATTCCTAAGTGAAAATGGATGTTAGAGACCTTGCGCTCTTCCACCTTCCATTTGAGGATGCCCCACAGATGCTCAATAGGGTTTAGGGTCTGGAGACATGCTTAGCCAGTCCATCACCTTTACCCTCAGCTTCTTTAGCAAGGCAGTGGTCGCCTTGGAGGTGTGTTTGGGGTCGTTATGTGCATGACCTAAAACCTATTGAGCATCTGTGGAGCATCCAACGGAAGGTGGAGGAACGCAAGGTCTCTAACATCCACCAGCTCTGTGATGTTGTCATGGAGAACTGGAAGAGGACTCCAGTGGCAACCTGTGAATCTCTGATGAACTTACTCCATGGCATGCCAAGAGCGTTAGGGCAATGCTGGAAAATAATGATGGTCACACAAAATATTGACACTTAGGGTCCAATTTGGGCATTTTCACCTAGGGGTGTACTAACATTTGTTGCCAGCAGTTTAGACATTAGTTATTTTGAGGGGACAGAAAATGTACACTGTTATACAAGCTGTACACTCACTACTTTACACTGTAGCAAAGTGTCATTTCTTCAGTGTTGTCACATAAAAAGATATAATAATATATTTACAAAAATGTGAGGGGTAACTATGTAACCTTAAAGTTGTTGTAAAGGTTCAGTTCTTTGTTTAATAACAAACATGTCATACTTACCTCCACTGTGCAGTTTGTTTTGCACAGTGGCCCTGATCCTCCTGTTCTGGGGTCCCACACAGCTCTTGTGGCTCCTCCCTGCAAGAGGCTTACCTACGGGCACGCTCACGTGTCATACACTTGGCGTCTATAGCTGACGGGTGTATGACTCGGCTGCGTCATTGGATTTGATTAACAGCAGTGGGAGCCAATGGCTGCGCTGCTATCCAATGAAGAGCCGAGAAGCCGTGGAGAGATCGCGCCCATGGCTCAGGTAAGTAAAACGGGGGGGCTTTCTTGGGGACCGGACACTGCAAGGTGTTTCACCCTAATCATGCATAGGAAAAAAACACAAAGCTTTACAACCGCTTTAACTGTGGCTTTGAAATTGTGCGACTTCATCTGAATTTGCACAAAATCAGAGCTACATCTCAGTGTGGCTTTGGGTGCAATTTTGAAGACATCTGTGCGGCTTCATGCACAGATGTCTATGCAAGTCGCACCTGAAAATCGCCAAAAGTAGTGCCTGTAATACGTTTTAAATTTGATGCGGCACCGCAACGTCTGCATCACACTGATTTAAACAGTGTAATTGATGGCAATAGGATGTGACTTGCCATGCGATTTGACATTTCAAATTGCATGGCAAGTCGCTCCCATGTGAACGAGGGCTTATTGTCAAAGCTTGTTTGAACAAGTTGAAGCCAGAAGCTGATTGGTTACTATGTAAATACACGCAGCTGTGCATAGGTACACACCATACATACTGTATATAAATAGGGACATACTGTATATAAATAGGTACACACCATACATACTGTATATAAATAGGGACATACTGTATATAAATAGGGACACACCATACATACTGTATATAGATACATACTGTATATAAATAGGGACACACAGACACAATACATACTGTATATAAATAGGGACACACCATACATACTGTATATAAATAGGGACATACTGTATATAAATAGATACATACTGTAAATAAATAGGGACACACCATACATACTGTATATAAATAGATACATACTGTATATAAATAGGGACACACAGACAATACATACTGTATATAAATAGGGACACACCATACATACTGTATATAGATACATACTGTATATAAATAGGGACACACAGACACAATACATACTGTATATAAATAGGGACACACCATACATACTGTATATAAATAGGGACATACTGTATATAAATAGATACATACTGTAAATAAATAGGGACACACCATACATACTGTATATAAATAGATACATACTGTATATAAATAGGGACACACAGACAATACATACTGTATATAAATAGGGACACACCATACATACTGTATATAGATACATACTGTATATAAATAGGGACACACAGACACAATACATACTGTAAAAAAATAGGGACACACCATACATACTGTATATAAATAGATACATACTGTATATAAATAGATACATACTGTATATAAATAGGGACACACAGACAATACATACTGTATATAAATAGGGACACACAGACACAATACATACTGTAAATAAATAGGGACACACCATACATACTGTATATAAATAGGGACACACAGACACAATACATACTGTAAATAAATAGGGACACACCATACATACTGTATATAAATAGGGACACACAGACACAATACATATAATATACACAACACTGCAGAGTGCAGACAGGTGAAGACTGACAAGTGATGACAATGGTAGACAGATGTCCCAGCATCCTCCCTCTGCAGTATTACAATGCCATCTGCTCAGAGGGGAGATGGATGGAGAACATCTGGGCACATCCCCCATCACTGGTCATATACAGACACACATTACTAATCAATAGTACGGGCACCCTATACAATATCCATGGCCCGGGCACAGCACGCTGCCCCAACCCATACAGGGGGCACAGCCACAGGCCATTGTACTCACCGCTCCACACCGCTGCCAGGAGGATGAGGGCGCACAGTGAGGACGGGGAGAGGCGGCCCATAGTGCCCGGAGTCCTGGATGGAGGAGAGGAGAGCCGAGGAGGAGAGGAGAGGAGAGGAGAGCCGAGGAGTAGAGGAGGGGAGAGCCGAGGAGTAGAGGAGGGGAGAGCCGAGGAGGAGAGGAGGGGAGGGAGGCCGCACTCAGCTCCCGGCACGGCTCAGGGCGAACACTGAGAGCGGCGGCGTGATTCCAACACTGATCAGTGACAGCTCAGACCCGCCCTACACTGACATGATCCGGGTGACCGGCTATAGACTGCACTGCAATGCCCCCTACACCCCATCTACACCGCTACACCCTGCACCACTCTACACACCCGAATCACACAGCGACCACCCCAATACAGACCTCCACATTCTACATGGATACATACAGCTCATTATATATACACTAATCGTCCTCTGAGATTGCAATTATGTATATACAGAACATACTACTGCAATCAGATGAAGGTAATAAATAGTGGTGGCTGGTGCTCAAAATTTGTGGGGGTGCAAAAAAACAAAAAATATGTAAAATACTGAAAGAAAACATCAATTGCAGCCACTGTGCCCCAGAAAATGCAGCCACTGCGCCCATCATCTGCAACCGGTGTCCATCATATGCAGCCTTTGCCCATCATATGTAGCATGTACCAGTCATATGTAGCCACTGTGCCCATCATATGCAGCCTCTGTGCCCATCATATACAGCCTTTGTGCCCATCATATACAGCCACTGAGCCCATCACATGCAGCCACTGAGCCCATCACATGCAGCCACTGAGCCCATCACATGCAGCCACTGTGCCCATCACATGCAGCCACTGTGCCCATCACATGCAGCCTCTGTGTCCATCATATGCAGCCTCTACGCCCATAATATGCAGCCTGTGCCCATCATATGCAGCCTCTGTGCCCATCATATGCAGCCCCCTGCCCCGGCTCGTCGTCTGACCAGCACACACTTACCCCATCCTGGTTGGCGGGTCAGGCAGCGGGTGACGGTGGCAAGCTGTGGGACGTGAAGCGGGTCAGGCGACCGCTCCTGTGTCCTCCATGGTTCTCTGTCCTCCCATGCGTCTTCTCTTCCATTCCGTATAATCAGAGTGCCTGTGCCTTCAGCCAATCACATGACGGGTATTAGAGCCATGCCTTTTGATTGGTTGAGAGGTGCCCATTGTATGCATCCTGTGCACATCATATGCAGCCTCTGTGCACATCATATGCAGCCTCTGTGCACATCATATGCAGCCTCTGTGCCCATCATATGCAGCCTCTGTGCCCATCATATGCAGCCCCTGTGCTCATCATATGCAGCCCCTGTGCTCATCATATGCAGCCCCTGTGCTCATCATATGCAGACACTGTGCCCATCATATGCAGCCACTGTGCCAATCATATGCAGCCACTGTGCCCATCACATGCAGCCACTGTGCCCATCACATGCAGCCTCTACGCCCATAATATGCAGCCTGTGCCCATCATATGTAGCCTCTGTGCCCATCATATGCAGCCCGCGCCCCGGCTTGTCGTCTGACTAGCACACACTTACCCCATCCTGGTTGGCGGGTCAGGCAGCGGGTGACGGTGGCAAGCTGTGGGACGTGAAGCGGGTCAGGCGACTGCTCCTGTGTCCTCCATGGTTCTCTGTCCTCCCATGCATCTTCTCTTCCATTCCGTATAATCAGAGTGAATGTGCCTTCAGCCAATCACATGACGGGTATTAGAGCCATGCCTTTTGATTGGTTGAGAGGTGGTTCAGTGTTAGTAAAGCGAATTAATATTTGCTTTGCTAACACACTTGGGTGAACTGCGAGCGTAATGCTCTGCGCTCCAAGTCCACCTTTTTTAAGCCTATTAGGTGCTTAAAGAACACCCCCAACGTCCGAAACTTGCTCATCCATGTCTTTATGGACCTTGCTTTCTGCACTTGTCCAAATCATTTGGTGAAGGGGGGATTATGGTGTGGGGTTGCTTTTCAGGGGTTGGGCTTGGCACCTTAGTTCCAGTGAAGGGAACTCTTAAGGTGTCAACATATTAAGACATTTTGGACAATTTCATGCTTACCTGTAGGTGCTTGCAATATTTCTGAGACCTACACGGTCTCTGTGATATTTGCAATTTCCCTGAGTGACGCCTTCTTTCTGCACATGCGCCGTCTTGAAAGGGCGCGCTGTGCAGTTTCAAGTCAGGGTCATGCCGTTAAAGGTGGCTCCCGCGCTCCCGAAAGAAGAGGGGTGAAGATGGACGCTCGCTGCCATGGAGGAAGATGGCAACATTGCGGGCTTCTACTGCAGGTAAGTGTCACATAATGGGCTGCTATGCGATGCATAGTAGCCCATTATGCTTTACCTTTGCAGGGAGACATAGAGGAAGTAACACCGATCAGGGTTTACTTCCTCTTTAGCCGCTTGCGGACCGCCGCATATACATTTACGTCAGCAGAATGGCACAGGCAGGCACATCAACGTATATATACGTGCCTGCCTTGTGGGACCCCCCCCCCGGTACATGCGGCAGTCCCCGTAGCTGGCCGAGCGATCCGGGATGAGGGGGCGGCTATTCGTTTTTGTCCGCCCTCTCCGGCACACTCCCAGCCAATGCGCGCGCTCCCCCGCCCTACACTTCCTCCTCCTGTGTAGCCGCTGAGGAGAGATCACATCACATAGTAAGTCTGCACAACACTACACTGACACCAGGACACGCAGGCACACTTAACCCTGTGTGATCAGCCCCCCCACCCCCTGTCACAGTGTCACTGAATACAGTAATCATATATGTATAAAGTTTTAACCCCTTGATGACCACCCTAGTTAACCCTTTCACCCCCCCCCCCCCCCTATTGCCAGTGTCACTAAGCGATCATTTTTCTGATCGCTGTATTAGTGTCGCTGTTCCCGCTAGGTAGCTATTTTTTTTTATTGCGATTTTTTTTTACTAAAGACATGTGGCTAAATACATTTTGGCCTAAATGTTTGACTAAAATTTAGTTTATTTGATTTTTCTTATAACAAAAAGTAAAAAATATAGTTTTTTTTTCAAAAATGTCGCTCTATTTTTGTATATAACGCAAAAAATAAAAATCGCAGAGGCGATCAAATACCACCAAAAAAAAGCACTATTTGTGGGAAGAAAAGAAAAGGACGCAAATTTTGTTTGGGAGCCACGTCGCACAACCGCGCAATTGTCAGTTAAAGCGACGCAGTGCCGAATCGCAAAAAGGGGCAAGGTCATTTAGCAGCATTTTGGTCCGGGTCTTAAGTGGTTAAAGTTCATTCTTATGTTTGCAATAATGTTTGTATAATATATATAGTGATAGTGGCTGGCGATATAGTGTGTGTATATATACATAGAGGATATCAATGCTTGCAATAATGTGTGTATAATATACAGTATATAGTGTCATACCTCCCAACTTTTTGAGATGGGAATGAGGGACACCTATCAACAAAAGTATGCAGGCATAGGACACACCCCTTGTCACGCCCCCTTAAAGGAGAAATGTGCAAAAAACAAGATTGGTTAAACCCACAAGTGCTTTTTTTTACCACTAATATTCCTTTGGAATTTACAAATACAGCAATTTAGAAATCAGACAAAAGGTTTAGCGCTGGAAAACACTTTTTGATAGATAAAATGTGCATTTCATATACATCTATATAGATCAGACAAAAATAAGCACAGAGACATTTCATTAAAATCCACTGGCCGCCACGCGGTGTGAAGCAGTGGATTGCCTAGCACTATGCTGTAATAAGCAATGCATGTAGTACTGTTTTTCCCCATGTAGTAGTGTGAATCGGGTACACAGGAGACAAAGCATTTTGCATTATTTTGCATTTCCACTATGATTGCATTATTGGATATGTCCATCAGATGCAATTTTGCACGGTATACACGTTATGTACATCATTTTGACTCTCCTCCCACCCTATAGATGTGTATGATGGGCATGCCTGGAAACTCTCTAGAAGTGGCCCAGAGACCACAGCTGATCGTTATGATAACCAGGTTTCCCATAGTATGTTGGTTGTTTGGCTGATTGGAGTCATGACATCACTGCTCTGAGACACAATTCAGTCTAAAGCAAAGACCCAATGCTGGAAGAGACGCCATTGGTGCTTTTGAACCTCTGAGTAGGTGTTGGCCAGATAGCGTTGGTTACTATAGCTGGAGACCTTGAAGAAAGGTAAGGGAGTTGGGGAAGGTAGACTGGGATCCAATGGTTGTCCCTACATTTTGCTGTCTGTGTATTGCTCTGGTTTTTATTGCCTATTTAGTAATGCCACAATTGCTGCCCATGTGCTGTTGGGATTGCCCGACATATGCTCACATTTATTCTCTGTTGCCTGTGTATTGTCATTATCATGATCAAAGATTATGGTAAACGGGAAGCGGAATTTACTTGACAGGTGTTCTAATCCATCTCCACTCTGTCCCAAAAAAAAAAAAGAAAAGTTTTGCCTTTTAGTTCTACTTTAAGGCTCTGTTCCTCTAGTGCGATTTCAAATGCAACTTAAATTGCACAGAATCTCATGACAATGGAAATCGCACAGACTTTTAATGGTGCCCGTTCACATCATGGATAAATTGGCATGGTACGATTTTTGTGTACAACTTTTGGCGTGATTCCAGTGCAATTTGTGATCACATAAAGTACGCAGACCTTAATAAAGTGGTTGTAAACCCTTTACAACCACTTTTACCTACAGGTAAGGCTTGCCTGTAGGTGCAAGAAATATCTCCTAAACCTCCACGGTTTAGGAGTTTACAAAACTGACATGCGTGCATGCGTCGTAGACAAAGGCGCACTTTAGCAACGGCAATCGTGCTGTGACTGGCGGCTCCCACGCATGCGTAGGAGTGATATCGTCACGGCTCCGGCCAATCGCAGCGACAGAGCCGCGATACACGGAAGTAACCCCCCCGGAGAGATGTCGGCCGCCTGAGTGGTGTACGAGGGCGGCTGTGGGGGGCTTTGACTTGAGGTAAGTACTGCATAATGAGCTAGTATGCTATGTATCCACTTAAGGACCGCCGCACGCACATTTATGGCCACAGAATGGCACGGCTGGGCACAAGGGCGTCCTCGCCCAGTAGCGGGTCGGGGGTCCGATCGCGGCCTGCGACGGTCACCGTGTCTCCGGGAGCGATCCGGGACGAGCGGGCGGATGTCCGTGTTTGCCCGCCCCCCCGCGATCGCTCCCAGCCAATTGCTGCGCTCCCCCTTCGTGTCACTTCCTCCTCCTGTGTAAACACAGGAAGGGGGATATGATGTAATCTCTTATCGCAGCGGTATTTCCAACCGCTGCGATGAGAGGAACACCTCACAGTAAGTGTGCACTAACACTACACTGACATACACACACATAGGCACACTTAACCCCTTGCGATCTGCCCCCCCACCCCCCCTGTCACAGTGTCACTGAACGCAGTGATCTAATCACTGCATTTAGTGTCAGTGTGACAGGCAGTGTAAAAGTCAGTTAGTGTTAGGTTCAGGATAGCCCCCCCCACCCCCCCTAATAAAGTTTTAACCCCCTGATCACCGCCCTAGTTAACCCTTTCACTCCCTATTGCCAGCGTCACTAAGCGATCATTTTTCTGATCGCTGTATTAGTGTCGCTGTTCCCGCTAGGTAGCAATTTTTTTTTTATTGCGATTTTTTTTTTTTTTTACTAAAGACATGTGGCTAAATACATTTTGGCCTAAATGTTTGACTAAAATTTAGTTTATTTGATTTTTTTTTAACAAAAAGTAAAAAATTGTGTTTTTTTTTTCAAAAATGTCACTCTATTTTTGTATATAGCGCAAAAAATAAAAATCGCAGAGGTAATCAAATACCACCAAAAGAAAGCTCTATTTGTGGGAAGAAAAGGACGCAAATTTTGTTTGGGAGCCACGTCGCACGACCGCGCAATTGTCTGTTAAAGCGACGCAGTGCCGAATCGCAAAAACACCTTGGGTCATTTACCAGCGTATTGGTCCGGGTCTTAAGTGGTTAAATTAGCTCATTATGCCCTTGTCTTGCAGGTGGTGGTTTTTGTGTTTTTTTTTTTTTTTTTTTTTTTGTTTTTGGTAACAGTGGGGTTTACTTTTCTCTTTTTTAAAGTTGCACTTCATAATTGCTCTTCAAATTGGATCTAGGCAATGTGAACCTAGAGTAATGGGAAAAGACTAGGTTCTAGCACCAATAATAGATAGTTGATACTTCAAACACTACAAATTCCTTATTGCAACTTTGTTTCTATCTACCATAATATCTGTAATCCTATTATGTACTGATTCACCTGCATAGTCGGGAGGCCTCGCTTTAACTTGTTCACTGGAGTTTGAAAGAATATCATCACAGCGCTGAGAAGAAGTTACCAATAGCAGAGCAGCCAGATCCTGGAGCAATTGTGCATGGCAACCAGTCAGCTTCTAGCTTTCATTTTCAAAGCTGATCAAAGTAAAGATGGAAGCTGATTAATTGCCAGGCACATCTGCTCTGGATTCTGTCTGCTTCAGTTTTGATCAAATCCCTCCCCAGTGCCCTTTGTGTTAACACTTTGTTGCAGGAAAATGCTGTTCTTTTTATATGCATTGTGACGTTCTGTGCTGGTAATGAATGGTTTGTTTTAATGCAGCAAATGTCCATGTTGCAGTGCACAGCGTTATGATGTGAATGGGGCCCTTGGTGATGAATTGCTGAGCTGCTTTATTTATTTTTTTGGCTTTTATATCTGCCTGGAGTTCAGCTTAAAATGCCTCATGTTGTCATAGAAATGGGTACAAAAGGTTTTATTTTTATTTATTTTTTATTATATCCTGGTGATACCTGTGGTCACTTGTTAATCTATATCTGCAATTGGTACTAATGTTTCAAAACTCTAATTGCCCCCCTGTAGATGAACGCTAATGAAAAAGCAGCCATAAAAATTCAAAGGCGGTGCTGGTATTGTCTTTAGGAATCAAGCTGGTACTTTGCAATTTTTCAATTACACTACAGAAAAAGGTATTCGGAATTTGTAAACCAACTTATTGAATTGGCATACAATTGTGGCATTTTTTGCAGTATCTTTACCAGGTAAGGAAAACTTTACAACAGGTAGGATGGGTTAGCGGGAGGTAGGGATAGGGTGGGGGAAAAAAAAAAAAGGATGGGCTTTATAGCTCAATTACTCCACCCTCATATAGATTTTTGATCATCATCCACAGAATAGAATAGAATACTGCATAGAATACTCATCCTCCATAATTTAGGGTGCATCACTGGCATAATGTTGTCACGATCACCTCTGTCCTCTGCATGATTATACTGTCAGCGTAGGGCATCACCTGCCCTCCCAGGAGAGGTGTCCATGAAGCCCTACACTCACAAGAAGTGGGTAGAATAATCTTGCGTGTCCTTTTTTAAAGGATAAGCTCACTTAGAACTTTTATTTTATCTTTTTTTGTATCTGGGAAGCATTGTACCAGTGATAACCAAATTGCTGATTCCATGCAGATCTCCTTCAGACTGTAAGTGTGAGCTGTCTGCTCTGTACATTGCCGTGGTAGTTCTTTGAGAACTACAATCCAATGGCTTTTGGGCCTTGTAGTATATTCGGACACAGAGTCCTGCATGGCTGCACTGTTTTCAAAAAGTGACAGCTAGTGCGGGGAACTTCTCCCCGTACTGCTGTTGCATGTTCCACTGTAAACAATGGGTGGAACATTTTCCCAAAGGTGAATTTATCCTTTAACTCTGTAGAGTACCAAAGCAATGAGACTTCGGGGGACAGAACCAGGTAGGAGTTGTGTATTGGTGTCCAGCTTTTTTTTTTTTTATGGCAGAGAATTAAAAAAAAAAAAGGCAATAGGGAGAAGAAGAACTTGCCTTTTTTATTCTCTCCCTCAACTGAAAAACTGATATTAATGCTGCACCATTCTCCTCCGACCTGCTGGGGGAGAGCTAAAGCAAAGTGAGTGCATTGACTTCTATATAGAACGCTGAGAATGCACTTTAACACCAAATCCATATAATGTGTGAGACTATTTACACTACAGGTCCCAAAAGTTGCTGTGCAGTAGAAGTGGAGAGACCATTTTAATTAAATTGCTTGATAAAGTTCTTCCTAGTGGCATTAAGCAAGTGGGAGATATAGAGCACCTCTGTCTGGATATTTGCCTTCCAGATGGAGACCAAACCCTCATAGATCTGAGGACATCCAGGGGCACTGCTGAATGCTGATGCGGGGAGACTGGAGTGGCCACTCTCTGCTTTCCACTGTTGTTCACTGAAGGCTTTCGTGGAGAGGCCAAGGGCCCCCCTTCTACAATGAGAGGTCACTGCAGCATCCCAGGGACTGGGATAATGCTAGCAGGCATAAGTCACAAGCAGGACACCAAATGTTCCCAATCCATACTGCATTTATTCCACACCTAGACTGCACCTATACCGCATTACACCTACATCCGAGCTACATCTAATTGCACCACTGCTGAGACTATACCATACCTATACTGCATGCAGGTTAACGGTCTTTAATGCCTGAACCTCCCATAATCATTATTCTGAAAGCCCCCTTTGTTTCCCTGCTCCCCCACCACCATTCTCCCTTTCACTTTTTGACTGGCATGACACCATAAATGCACTGTGGCAGTATAGCTCAAGCACTCGTTGAATTAAACTTACTACTGCTCACTGCTACACTTGAGGTGGCCTTGCTACTGTTTAACCTGACTTGGATGCCAAGGGGTTGATTTGCTAAAATTGGAGAGTTCCAAATCTGGTGTAGCTCTGCATAGAATCCAATCCTCCCCCCCCCCCTTTTTTTTGTAGCGATACCCCCTCAAGGGCCGCTGGTTGATTTTGGGATCGGCGTATTAAGTTACCTCCAAGTGTTTCCAGGGGTGAAGTTAGCGAACAGAGCAGTAGGCGAATGTCCAATCAGCAGTTAAGGTTTTTCCAATGCTTTATTTCTTGGGTCCAACACGACCAACATCAACAGGAGGTAGATAGGACAGGTTGATGAAATGAAGAAAACCTTGCAGTATAAGGCTTGGAGCAGGGATCCTCAAACTACGGCCCTCCAGCTGTTGTGGAACTACACATCCCATGAGGAATTGTTAAACTCTGACATTCACAGACATGACTAGGCATGATGGGAATTGTAGTTCCTGAACAACTGGAGGGCCGTAGTTTGAAGACCCATGGCTTAGAGGAACAGGAAGGCAAGCCTGCTTTCAGTAACTGTATATTGCGTCGCCACTCTAGCCAGAGTGGGTGAAGTGTTCCCCAGACAGACCTCTGCCACAAGCCTGACAGCCGGAGTTCCACTTTAAGGTTGCTGGAAAGAACAGGTCCTCGCCATGGACCTGGCTCTGATTTGGATTGAGATGCCAGATGAGGCCTCTGCCACAGGCTCTATGCTGACAATGTGAACAGCAGAGCAAATCTTTGTAGCTGGCCAGCTAGAACCTGTCCTAGGTAGCTAATGTAACCTACATGTATTTACAGCTCAACCTGCTAATAACCTAATGTAGAGCACATGTTTATATGTGAGAGACAAAGGCAGAGTTGTTCACTGTGATTTTATGCTTGGATGTCATATAACAGTTGTATGTTGTGTTCACAGAAGCAAAAATATGCCTTTAAGAGTTGTTTGTATGGCAGCAGTAGGTAAGCAATAACACAGTTGAATTCATGCCAGAAAGCATAGAGTTAAGCTTTTGTGACTCATTAGAAGCCTTTGCCCAATCACAGCTAATCTTACATTGAGCAGAGTCTTGACCTATCACAGCCAGCTTTACAAACCCTCTGTCTGGGAGGTGCCTAATACTGTACATGTGCTGCTAGATGATTCCACTGCTAGATGATTCCACATGCAGACAGATAGAGCAGAACAGACACAAGGCCAAAGCAGTTTTATGGAAGCAACAGGGCAAAATAGGTACGTTACTGTAGATATGGAGAGAGAGAGAGACCCCGTCATCTTATGTTAAATGACAAGATTGAATATTTGAACCACCATTTTGTTATACTTTATTCATCACGTGTTTTGTTACATGGACTGTCTGCTGCAAAGCAGCAGCATTATATATGAAGAAAAGTGAAGTTAATAAAGAAGTTATTTTAAGCATTTGGTGTGCTCTTTAAACCTACTGCTTCCATAGAACGGCGCTAGAGGAATTTCAGAGTAACAGACAGTCTTGTTGGACTGAAAAGTCAGAGATCTCACAATTCTTCTAATGCCACAGCGCATGAGGCACTTCATAGTGCTGCGCCTGCCGCAATCTTTCCAGTCAATTCCATTTGGGTGACCGGTTGACAGTGGACATGTACCTGTCAGTATGTCGGCCACCAGATCCCTAAAGGTTCGTTCAAGTCTCTCAGATAACCTGCCTCTGGGTTCTCCTTGAGACAATTCCCCTCCGTACAGCTCCCGGCTTAGGATCTATAGAAGTGAGGGGACCCAGTAAGTCACTGGGGCCCCTCTGCAGCATCCATAAGGAACTCTGCGTAGCTTGCGACTCCCGCCTGGTAGGCCATATCGCTGGGGTCTGTTGGATGCGCACACCTGGAACTCGCGAAGAACGCCGAAAAATGGCGCCTGCCACAGATATACCCCTCCCCAGCATGCCCCGCGAGGTGAAAACTCCTCCAATTGGCTGCTGGGGAAAGTGGCTCTGCTAGAACCCCTCTGATGCCATCTGTCGCCCGGGGGTGGGATTGACACCCCCGGAGCGCAGACTGACCCACAGGACAGTGGAAGCAGCGTAACTCCCACTCCCCCACTAACTTTAGCGTAGTGCCCATACTTAAAGTAAGGGGGGCGCTACATTTTTTTTTTCTGGCAAAGCTTAATTCAACAAGCTGAAGTTAGAAGCTGATTGGCTATCAAGCACAGCTGCACCAGATTTTGCACTCAAGTTTTAGTAAATCAACCCCCAAATTTCATCTTCAGCCTAGTCCCACTCCCTACTGTTAATCATTTTGTTTGCTAAAATGTGTTGTTAATTCATTTTATGCTCACCTAGTTACCAACCATATTGGGTGACAATATATTAAGTTTGCCTTTACTACTTGGTCCAGTTTGTTTTCTTTGCATAGCAATACTACTGGGTACTAAGTAGTATACCAGGCCACATGGGGGGTGGGTTCTTTGGGGCGGGCGTCGCCATGTTGATGGGGACAAGGTCCTCATCCCCACAACTGTGGAGGGTGGATGTGGCGGGCTTATCGGTATCTGGAAGCCCCCTTTAGCAAAGGGGCCTCCAGATCCTGCACCCCCATGTGATTGAGTACATGGTACCTATTCACCAAAAAGTGTACAAAAGGTAATAAAAACGAGTGACAAGTTTTTGACAAATACTTTATTTAAAAAAAAAAAAGTGCCCTGCGATGTTAATCCATCATCAATCACCTGGCCCTCCACGACACCCTACCAAATTGCTACTCTACACTTTGCCATTTCTCAATTAGTTGAGGGGCAGGGCCCCCTGGCAACATCACCTGGTGGCTCTGCCCCTTGTGACGTCACAGGCTCGGCATGCACCAGTCTGTGACAGAAGGGGCGAGGTCACAGGGTGACGTTGCCAGGCAAAGGATGCATTCAGCAGGAGGCTGAGTGTTTTTGTAATCTTTCGGGTCGGCGGCTGATTGACAACGGATTTCCATAATTTTTTTTTTTTATTTTTTTTTTTTTTTGTGACATGGGTAGATGTCTATTTCTGGGGGGAGTGGCAAACCGTGCACCAACAGACCTTGCTTCCCCTTAGCATCACAGTGTTTCCTCCTAGGCCAATTGGCATGCTTCTCCTTTTGGTCAATTGGGAAACATGTCTCAAGACCTGCTTCATGATTTCCCGGGAGGAGAATCGGTGTGACAGTGTGCTCTGCACCACAAGCCCACAAGCCTGTTGGTGCCTCTGGCTCTAATTAAATGCTTAAAAAAAAAAAAAGTAGATAGGGGGCTGTGCCTGTGCGCCCTGTTTGGATGGACAGCCACTGGGTACCCCCACAACCACCGGGTTGATGTGGGGATGAGACCCTTGTACTTCGACACTTGTGTCTCCCCCCTTTTCCTGAAAAATACCTGACAGTTACCGCCCCCCCAGTTTCACTTACCTGAGCCCTGGAAAGTTCCGCGTTGAACACTCTGCCTTTGCCCAAGGTTCTCGGGTTTTCATTGGATAGATTGATGGCAGCGCAGCCATTGGCTCTCGCTGCTGTCAATCAATTACAATGATGTGGGTGCCGGGGGTGGGGCCGAGTCTTGCATTCAACAGCTATGAAATCAAGAGCATGCCTGCAATTTAACACCCTTGGGGAAAGTGCTTCCCAGGGGGCTTATCTGAAGTGGGGAAGAGCTCATGCCGGATTTAAAATGGGGGGGGGGGGGGGTTTATTTGTAACAAGGTATCGTCTTATGTGACTAAAAGACTACCATCTGTTTATCCTGAAGGATCGCACCTCCCTCCGGTGGCCAAGTTGGGTTATAGCCACCTTCTATTTACTTTTGCACTGGTACAGCAAGAAATGTTGGGAAACTGAGTACAGGGAGAGAGACTCCATTGCCCTGGTTGATTCATTGACTACGATACCCACTTTTGCTCCCTGCACGGCTGGTTGGGGGAGGTAATTTAAGGAAGAGGACGTGTTTGGCGCACTCTCTCGGGACCGCCTCTTCAACCCAGGAGGCCACCTGTGTGAAGTGTCTCCTGGAAATCTAGGCCAGATCTGAGGCCTATCTACACCGGGTGGAACGCCATTGAGGAAGAATCTTTGGAGTGATTGGACGGTGTCCCAGTACAACTGTGACCTGCGTGAGAACCGGAGACTGTCATCCTGAAGGACTGTGATTGGAGTTCGCAGACGGGAGTGTTTTAGAAGGACCAGGCCTGATCTGGTTGGGTGAGACGGGAACCTGCCCAAGCATACTGACTATATTGTAGGAGGGTGGATCGTTTACATCAACCACTTTGATTTGACTATCTGGGCCTTGCCCGCCAGTTTATTCCCTTTTTTGGATTACAAATTACCCCTCTTTGCATGCCAACGTGGAAGTACACAGACTTTTGGGATAATTTGTACTGAGGTTTGGTCTGATCAACCAAACCACAATAGTAAATTACATTATCTAAAGACTGCCTGTTCAGTTATAGCAACTGTTGATATCTAGAAATAGGTTCCCAATTACGGGATAGGGCATGGGACTATACGAACGCTAATTGGAGATTAAAGTTGTATGAACGCTCTGAAACCACAGAAATCAAAAGATTGTAAACAAGACTTATGTAGATATAAAAATATAAAGTTTAATAATTTACCAATTTTACACATTACATACACACAGAACATTAAGGGAAAAAGAAAAACAACATATATGAAATTGCATTTCACCATAGATGAAATAGATGGATAAAAGGTGTATACATCAGGTCCTACATGTTTCGCCCATTCAGGCTTCTTCAGGGACATCTATAGATGAAAAAGTATAACAATAATCATTTTGATAATGTTAGAGAAAAGCACTGTTTAGTAAGTAAAACATGTTATGATGCAGATAATATTGCCTCTGTAAATATTTTTAGTGCATTTATAATAAGGCAAGCATAAAGTGTAAATCGCATAGAAATATAATAATGATAAAGAAAAATATTGTTACAGAAAAAGATACTATATATTGAGACTATTTGCCACCAAAGCCCCTCCCCCAGCATGCACAAAGATCGAACTGCAACAGCGTACCTCAGTGGTGACCACCGACCAGAGCCTCAGGCGAAACCGCTAGATAGTTGCCGAGATGGAAGGCACCGAAATACCGGATATGAAACAATGCACGAGTTCCAAGAACACAAAATAGATCCTACCACGGGGTATATAGAGATATTATAAGTTAAACAGCGCAGAAAAGGAAAAGAGAAAAAGGAGAAGAAAAAGAAAAAAGAGAAATATCCATACAAACGAAGAAAAAGACATTTATAGGATGGAAGATGGTATATAAAAATGATAGATTCACGTAGCCCCTGACCTTTGAGATGAGTAGTATAATCAGTAGGATCAGATATATGTGTATAGAAAATATTATTGTTATTACCTGATACACACTAGTATCGGGGATAAAGGTGATATCAGAGAAAGCAATGATATCTGTAAATATTATTATTATTACCTGGTATATACTAGTATCAGGGATAAGGGTGATATCAGAGGAAACAATGATATCTGTAAATACTTGTGATCATCTTAAGGTTAGTAGCTAGATTAGTAAGTTTTTAAGTCTGACTCAATAAGGCAGAGAAAGCAAAAAAAAAAAAAAAAAAATGCAAGAGAAATATAAAAAAGAGAAAAAAAAAATTGTTAACAAGAGTCACATATAGACTTACAGATTGCAAGAGTAAAGCCGACTGAGAGCCTCTAAAGAGGAAGGGGTTTTTTGTTTCCACATGCAGAGATATGGTAGTTAGTATTCGCAGCACAAGCCAAGTTAGTAGTATATGAATGTGTTTGCCGTTTTGTCAAACTATTAGGTCCATAAGGAGAGACATAGAGGAACAGCCTATACTATAAGTAAGGCGTATGCTGTATGGAATAAAGGAAGGATGATTAGATTATTTAAACATCCCACAAGTGTCCATAAGTAGAAAGGCAATTAGAAATAAAAATGGAAGGACAAATCAAGTTGCTAGTGTATGGCTAAGAAAGCGAGGCGTGCAGATTACCTTGTTGTATCAGCTGGTATGATCGCAGTCAGCCTGTGTTGGCCCGAGCGGCGAGTGTGTGTAAGTGTAGCTCCTATTATACCCCTTGTTTCATGGACGTGATGTACGTCATGACGTGGGAATGGGCAGGTGTAATGCTGCAAAGGAGGCGTATGAACGCGTCACCAGAGACGGCCGCTCGGTGTTGACGCCCAATACAGATGGAAAATGGTAACCCCACCCCAAGGGCGGGGTGAGGTGACGTGGGTCTGTCAACAGAATGGAGCGGCAGCGTAAGCATTGTACGGGGGATAAATACAACATCACAGCCTCCGCCGTGATTCAGAGCTAGTCCAGCTTCTGGTAGTTACCCCTGGGTGCCCATACAAAGGGATCCATAGGAAAAAGGAAAGACATCGTGCAAGTCAGTCCGGTACAGCGGGCTCTATGATGGGAAGTCTGTGTTGTGTAGCACACAGCGAGGATTGGTCCGTGAGCAACAGATGGTACATGATGCAGCCGACTCAAATCTCATGCAGATAGTCAGAGGGGCATGGGCTCTGAGGAAGTGTCACAATAAATACAATAATTACAATACAGCGATTAGATATATACACAATAAGACAATCAAAAATTGGGTGTAAGATACAAAGAGAGAGGATTTCTCAAATGGAGAGGTTGCCAGCCTAGATAAAGCAAAACGAAAGGAAAAACGCCCTCTAGAGGTGACAGTCTCTCTCAAAGGGAAAGGCTCACTGCTTACAAAGATGCAAATAATTTGGTTATGTTATTTAGAGGGAAGAAAATTGGAAGAATAGTGAAGAGGATTAAGGTATTCTTCTCCATATGAAAAATGGAAAATAAAAATGAAATAAGAAAAAATGGGGAAAAGTACTACATATATGTCAATGACATCGGGCCTACATTCCACAATAGTATGGAACGAGGCCTAAGGCTCTCAACGTAATGGCAGCCATGGTTCAATGGGGATGGAATGGAGGTGTGGCCCGTTGTAATGGGGCCAAATGGTGGCGGATGTCAAAGAAGGGGCATCCTCAAGAAATATCATGATCGAGGAGTTGAATGGTAATTGAAACTTAATAAATTATAAGGATACATGTGAACATGATGCTTTACATAATAGCGATAATCAGGGATCGCAACAAAGGTAATTGAACAAAATAAATTGATTGGCTAGAGAAAAGGTTTAAAGCTCATACTGTCATTGAGGCCTGGGTAAAGGGTAGCCCTGAGGATGTAAATCCATCGGGCCTCCAGTTGCAGAAGGCGTTTGTCCACCTCCCCACCTCTCTCGTTGGGAGCGATATGACCTAGGGCGAAAAAGCCCATCATTCCTACATCATGGCCATGCATGAGTCCCATGTGTCTACTGATAGGTGTTTCAAATAATTTTTTGTTGACTGCCGATGTGTGGTCGCGTATGCGGCAAAAAAAATTACGTTTAGTTTTGCCCACATAGTAGGCACCGCAGTTACATTTCATTAAGTAAATAATGCCTGTAGTCTGGCACGTGGCCCTAAATTTAGGTGTACATACGTCTCCATTGGGCAGAAGTAAGCTGTTACCTTTGATTATGTACCGACAATAGTTACATTTCATGCATGGAAAAGTGCCTGTTTGTGTAGGCTTAGGTATTAATTGAGTGGAATAGTGACTGGAAACAGTGCTATCCCGTATTGATTTTGAACGTGATCTCAGGATGGCTGTTGACAAATTTATTAATCTTGCTGTCAGATGTCAGCAAGTGCCAAAATTGGCTATATATTTTTCTTACTTTATTATGCTGTCTATTGTAGCGGGTGATAACACGCGTGGTGTTGGCTTGTTTTTTATTGGAAGATGAATACAAAAGCATATTGCGATCCTGTTGATTCGCCCTATTATATGCTTTACGTAAGCAGCTCTTGGTGTAACCACGTGCTCTAAGGCGGGCATAGAGTTGTTTAGCTTCCTGTACAAAATTTCCTTGTTCAGAGCAGTTGCATTTAAGTCGCAAGTATTGGCTGTATGGTATACTTGCGATTAAAGTTTTAGGATGTGAGCTAGAAGCATGGAGCAGGCTGTTGCCTGCAGTGGGCTTTCTATAGAGTGTGGAACACAAACGACCATTGGTGTCGACAAAGAGCTCCACATCTAGAAAAGTAATTTTCTCCTGACTGTAATTATAAGTAAATTTGAGATTATAAATGTTAAATTGTAGATGATCTCTGTGGTTTCAGAGCGTTCATACAACTTTAATCTCCAATTAGCGTTCGTATAGTCCCATGCCCTATCCCGTAATTGGGAACCTATTTCTATTTTTCCTCTTAGGGACGGTAACGCTTCTTGGTTAAATACGATTTTGTCAATTTGCTCTTCGGTGCTTGCTCTGTATATATATACTTTTTCAACTGTTGATATCTGTTTATCTATTCCGTAACTGAGTAATCGGTTCCATAAGACTGTATAGCGCGGCCATTAGGGAGAGCCGGGTGAGGCTTGGCAAGATGGTGTTTCAGTGTGATGTCTTACTGAAGGGACCCCCCTGTCCTGGGTGCTTAAACGGGTCTGTGTATTTATAATTTAATTTCTACTTATCTGCTATTACTAATTCTGACTCTTGCAGGGCTCTGCAAGAAGTCCATTACTGTTTTAACCTTGTTTGTCTTATCTTGTTTTTATCTTGCTAAGTAAAGTTACATTGGTTAAGCGGAATCTTTGTGCAGTTCCTCTGTCATCCGACTATGGGATCAATACAACTCAAGGTAACTGTTTGTTTACATAATTTACTGTGGTGTGCCAAGGTATTGTGTTCCCTAACAGTTTTTTAGGGGTCACAAATCCCACTGATACCAGTTGTGCGAAGGGAGGGTTCAAACCAATTTTAGGGGTTGATGGCCAGAGCATGGACCCAAAACAAACCAGCAGCTCCTTCGGGGGTAGTGCTACATATGGCTTGGATTTGCTTGGACAAAGGGACTGGATGTGAAACGCAACTGTAGCAAAGGTGTGTGTGTGTGGTTTTTCATGAGCTCCCAGAGTTTAGTTCCTCTTTGACCAATAAATGTAGCTTATTGTTAATCGTTTTTTTTAGGAGGGCTCAAGGTACCAAGTCAGGGAAGATCACATGCAGGTCTTTGCTGTAATTACACTGCATATATAGGCTACCAGTGTTTAATGGTGACAGTTATAGGCACTGATGTCACAACATACAGCAGTGTTTTTTTTGTTATATTGCATTTTATTTTACAGTATTGCCAGGCTTGGGGCCTTCAATGCTAGAGGGCAGTCCCTGGACTGAGGAGACTTTCCCCGGTTTTGTACCCGGCAGGCAGGGGCAGTGCTAGGTGGGTGCTGATCAGTGGCGGCTGGTGCTCAAAATTTTTGGGTGGGCGCAAACGGAAAAAAAAACATTGCAGCCTCACTGTGCCCATCAATTGTCACCACTGTGCCATGCAACACAGCAACTGTGCCATCAATTGTCACCACTGTGCCATGCAACACAGCAACTGTGCCATCAATTGTCACCACTGTGCCATGCAACACAGCAACTGTGCCATCAATTGTCACCACTGTGCCATGCAATCAAACGCCACCACTGTGCCATCAATTGTCACCACTGTGCCATGCCATCAAACACAGCCACTGTGCCATCAATTGTCACCACTGTGCCATGCAACACAGCAACTGTGCCATCAATTGTCACCACTGTGCCATGCCACCAAATGCAGCCACTGTGCCATCAATTGTCACCACTGTGCCATGCAACACAGCAACTGTGCCATCAATTGTCACCACTGTGCCATGCCACCAAATGCAGCCACTGTGCCATCAATTGTCACCACTGTGCCATGCAACACAGCAACTGTGCCATCAATTGTCACCACTGTGCCATGCCATCAAACACAGCCACTGTGCCATCAATTGTCACCACTGTGCCATGCCATCAAATGCAGTCACTGTGCCATCAATTGTCACCACTGTGCCATCAATTGTCACCACTGTGCCATGCCATCAAACGCCACCACTGTGCCATCAATTGTCACCACTGTGCCATGCCATCATATGGAGTCACTGTGCCATCATATGGAGTCACTGTGCCATCAGTTGTCACCACTGTGCCATGCCATCAAATGCAGTCACTGTGCCATCAATTGTCGCCACTGTGCCATGCCATCATATGGAGTCACTGTGTCATCAAGTGTCACCACTGTGCCCCATGCCTCTGTGCTCATTGTCGCCTCTGTGCCCTTTGTCACTACTGTGCCCCATGCTGCCACTGTGCCCCATGATGCCCCTTTCCCTGTTAAAAAAAACACTTACCTGACGCTTCCATGTCCTCCCTCGATGTCTTCTGCCGCCGTGGAGAAGCTTCAGCCAATCAGGTTCCTGATAACCAGAATCCGGGAACCTGATTGGCTGAAACGGCTGTCAGCCTAATGCAAGGACCGCTGATTGCCTGCGCTCCGAGCATAGACTTCCGGGAGCCGGAGGGCGGTACTGGAAAAGCCTATCAGAGCCACTGGCTTTGATAGGCAGTTCCCCTCAGCCAACCAGCTGCCGCTATTCAGGTAACCGGCGCCCTATGTCCGGTTATAGGAATAGACCAGGCAGCTGGCAACAACACACGTTCAATGCATTGAAGTGTGTTATTTGCGAGAGGGAGTGGCGCTGCAGCGCCCTCTATAGACGGCTGCCAGAACTTCGGCTAAAATGTCAAAATTACATTTTAGCCGAATAAAAGTTCTTAAAGGGCCCGTTTTTTTTTTTTTTTGTGACTGCGGGAGGGGGGGGGGGCGGCGCCCCTGCGCCCATATGGGAGGGCCGCCACTGGTGCTGATGGCCCCATGTGGCTATTCTAGTTGCCATGATATTTGTGTTAATCACTTTCCCAGCTAGTGGGCCCTCTTCCTGACCTACCATTCCAGACACCCAAATGATGCAGAAGGCATCGATCTATCGATCTATCGATCCCCTAACGTACTCTACTCCATTTGTAAAAATTGGCACAGTGCCAACTACAGGACAGTAGGTTGAGGAGCAATCCTGCACATGCCTACACATTGCTGTATACCAGACATATTAGGATTTTATTCATGCAGACTTAAATTGTTACAAATGCTGTAAAAATAAGTATTTAAGACACAAACCCACACTAATCGGAGCAATAATCTTTTGCTGTTCTGACTGCTTCACACTGATGCAAAGTGTAAGGTGATTAGCTACTACTGGTTACTCTGTGTGTGTGTGTGTTTGTTTTTTTTTTGTTTTATTTTTATCTTTCTCACAGCATCACCGTCGCATTTATATAAAAAAAAATCATTTTTTTTTGCAAGTATAGCTTTTGTTTAATGAGACAAAATCCAATGTGCAAAGGGCAGACGTCATCTTTGTCTCTACTGAAATCTGCTTGCCATGGGTAACTGCACACCTTTTATTCTTTGTACTATTTAATGTTCTGGCTCCTAGTCAGTCAGCAGAAGACTGCATGGGCACATCAAGTCTCCATATAATAAATGTCAAAGAAGCAGTCAAATCCTAAACTAATGCTGATCAGTAAATGGGAAAACAATACATACATTCTCCAAGCTGCCTGTTAACAGGTTTACAGATGATACAAGTCCTTTTTCTTTTTCCCCTCGATAGTAATTTATAAGGGGACATTTCTGTGAAATACGCACATTTTCCAACCAGCGGCATTCAGGAAGAAGATTTCAAAGAGGAATTTGTAAACATGCATTTCTAAGATTACATCCATAAAGCACAGGCAGACAGGATTGCAATTAGACAACTGGAATATATTGTTTCTGTGCCCCTTGGCTAATTCATTATGGCTGCTGAAAAATGTAAGCAGCATACTAATAGAAAAGAAGGTTGTTTACTGCTGTAACATCAGATCTAGAAACTGACAATTCTCTTTGTGCTGTGCTTTAATTCTTGCTTCGATAACTTGATGGGTTTTTCAGATTTCTTCCTTGTGCTAAGAGAATAACTTCTATTTCTAGGACCCAGATGCTAGATAACAGTAGCTATAGTACCATAATGCAGCATCTAAGTCGCTGTTTCTTTTGCAGATCGTCTCTCCTCTAAAGAGATTCCTGTGCAGGAGAGCTTCTGATGATCATAATAATAATGGGGAAATAATATAGAAAATGTATGCCCCTGATCCTTTACTTCCACCCTAGTAGAAGTGTTAAGGGATCGTCCAGTATTTCCAGGGCTAATGCTAGTATTTTTGATACCCCTAGGCGAAACCTAGTTTTGCCAATGGCTCCACCCCGACTCCACTCCCTTTTACCTTGCCCATGTATACCCCACATTTTTAATAAAGAGCCCCTCCCATGCAGCCTCACCAGCGCCCCTCCAACAGAGTCTCAACAGCGCAGATAGAAACCTCACTATTTATAAGACAATAACAAGAAATCTTTATGGCAAAAAAATCATTTCGCCAACATCATCACTAAGGCCCTAAACCGCCCCCGCAAACTCTTCAAGCTGGTTTCACAGTTGATGAATCCAGCCTGCTTAGAGCCCCCCAATGCTGGTTCACAAGAATTTTGCAATGAACTATCGGATTATTTCATCAACAAAATTGAAAAAATCTGTGTAAGCATTGAACAAAAAGGAATCTGCATGAATCCCGCCCCTAATCCAACCCTATTACCATTACATATCCGCCTCAAGCACCAGAATTCACCTTAAAATCCATCTCCATCGGGGCAACTAAAAATATAATTCGGTCTCTGCGCAACAGCACAGCACCCAATGACATCATTCCCACTAAACTGCCGATATATTGGCACCAGCTATCACGCAGCTTATAAATCAATCATTCAAGGAGGGCTTGGTGCCCTCCTTGTTGAAACAAGGTACAATAAAACCGATCCTAAAAAAACACCATGGACCCGAAAGATCCAAACAATAGGAGGCCCATAACAGCTCTAAATGTTTTCTCCAAGATAATGGAGAAAGAAGTTGTACAACAGTTACAACTGCATTTAGAAACCCATAAATTACTTGATGTGTTTCAATCAGGCTTCCGTCCAGGTCACGGAACTGAAACTGCTCTGGTAAAAAAAATGGGATGACGTTCTAGAGGCCGCAGATGAAGGAGAATCTCCTCCTGATCCTGTTGGACCTAAGTGCGGCCTTCAACACGGTAGACCACGGACTACTACTCGCTAAGCTAGCTGAAGTGGCCAAAGTCGCGGAAGCAGATGGAAAACCGATCACAAACAGTGAAATTGGGATCTTTCGTGTCAGGAAAGCATACGGTATCATGCGGAGTCCCTCAGGGATCTCCCTTGTCACCGGTACTGTTCAATATCTATCTACGTCCCCTCTTTGAAATCATCAGCAACCAGAAGCTACTTTACCATTCCTATGCAGACAACACAACTGTATCTCCGCATCAGTAACGAAAAGGATCGCTCTCTTGGACTAGAGAGATCCCTCACTCTAATAGATAACTGGATGACATCCCGTTATCTTAAACTCAATGGTTCGAAAACAGAGCTTCTCCTCCTGTTTCACGCAAACCGGAAAAGTCACTCCACCACAACTTGGATCCCACCGCCTATTCTGGGTAAAAATATCGCCCCTAGCACCAAAGTCAAAAGTCTCGGCGTCATTTTCGACTCCAACATGACAATGGATGCACAAATAGGCTCTGTAGTCAGCGGATCCCATCATCTACTACGCCGACTCACCCCCTTTATCCCTAAAAAGGACATTGCAGTCGTGGTGGGAATAATCAGACTCGACTATGCAAATGCCCTCTATTTAGGACTTCCCAAATACCAAATCACTCGCCTGCAAGTCATTCAAAATATGGCTGCTCGATTAGTGACTGGAAAAAAAACATGGGAGTCAATCTCCCTTTCGCTTAGATCCCTTCACTGGCTACCAGTGAAAGACTTTTAAGGCACCCTGCCTAACACATAAGTGTATTCAAGGAAACGCTCCCCGATATCTTTGCGGAAAAAAAAAAAGCCCATAACCCAAATCGCATTCTGCGATCCACAAATCAAAAGCTACTACAAATACCCAAGGCAAGATACAAATCCAAAGGAGATCGGAGATTTGCTGTCCAGGGACCTTGACTGTGGAACGCACTACCAACCACCATCCGACTGGAGTCGGACCATTTGGCCTGCAGGAGAATGATTGATTAAAACTAACCTCTTTTGAGGTTAAAGGGTTTTCCTTACAGAAGGAATGGTAACAGTGCCCAGAGGCAATTCAGTTTGCATGTGTTGCGCTCAGTTCGCATGTGTTGCGCTCTATAAGTTTTTCACTCACTCACTCAGCGCCCATCGATGAATGTTTGCTTGCTTCCATTCAGTCCGCAGTCGGGGGCACAGACACAGTCCTCTTCTGCCTCTGACACTATGTGTGAACAGAGCTGTGGCTGAATGATGAGATTTAGTTGCCTGCTGCAGAGAGAAGAAATTGGGAACACCAGTGGCCGAGCGCTCTAGGTAGCTGTGCGCGCTTTAAGCGGGTACCAATTTGCCTAGTGGTAGCACCGGCCCTGAGTATCCCAAACAACCTTAAGGCCCAGATATTGCTGCATTACCTTGATTCACAGTATTGAGTAAATGTTCTGAGCTGAGTCCATATTCTTTACATCTGAGCTCCACCAAAAAGTGGAAGTTCTGTGTTAAGCACTCCTCCCCATCCCACATTTTTGGCATGTCAATTTTATTTTTGTAGGGGGTGGGGAGCCAGTACCTAGTTTTTGACAGGTACCTGCTCCCATTTCCGCTCAGACTGCAAGCTGTCGCAGCCAGGTGCCCACAGTTGTAATGCCAAGGAAAGGAGTGCATCAATTCTTCGGGCGGCCACATCGCTGCATCCTGGGACAAGTGACTGTTTATTAAAAGTCAACAGCTTTGACAAGTACTTCATATACATTTCCTCTAAATATTGTAAATTGGTGTATGGGTAAAAGGGACAGGCAGTATATTCTTTAAAATAAGCGTTTTTTTTTTTATATATATATATATTTATACTTGGGTGGATGCTGCATCTGTCCCCCGGTGCCTCTGCACTGAGAACTGAGCGATTGAACATCACCGATGGCTCGGTTCTCGCAGATCCCCCAAGCAAAGAGCTACTGACTGTCAATCAGCATTTCTCTGCTCCTCCATGCTCGCTGCAGAGCTGAGCTGTGGAGGGGTGGGGAATGGACAACTCGGAGTGCAAAATTAATTGCACTCCTGTGGCCCATAGGAGAAGCGCAGCCAAAAAGCTCAGGTTGGACTTCTCCTCCTTTTTAACTTTTTGTTTGCTGCCAGAGAAGCTTCCCAGTGTACACATCCAAAACTATTTTTGCCAACATCCAGGGTATGGAATTCTTCTTGCCCGACATATTAGAACAGACTGAAGAAATTAACATCTCCTGGGTTTGATTTTTGGACTGAAGCGACCTTCGGTAAAAAATTAGCATCCGTCCTCAGAACAATTAGGTCTGGAAAATTGGTAAAAAAACATGGCTCCCTGGTCGATGAAGCTTGCAGTTCGTTGATTCTTTAAATGGTTGTAATGGCCACTAAAAAAGATTTTCTAAGTAATTTCAGGGAGGTTAAGTTAATGGGTTCGAAAAGGTTTCCTGGTTAGGGCCTGTAGTACAACTGAGTCCCATGACGAACAGCTTTTGATCACCACCGGTCTAGACTGGGTGAAAAGAATCTGATCACTAGGGGTTCTGATGGAAAAAGATTTTTCTAAAAATACCCCCAGTGCGGCAACCTAAACTTTGAGGGTACTGACCTCTTAGGCCTTTGTACGCTCCTTCTTGCAGGAATTCCAGGATAGAAGAAATCTGTTTTAATGATCTGCCAGATGCTGTGCACCAGAAGTTAAAGACTTTCCAGACTTTATAATATATTGCTCTGGTAACGCTCTTTCTGCTAGATAGAGTAGCGACCAACCTATCCAAGAAGCCTTTTCTCCTCAAGAGTTGCTCCACAGAAGCCAAGCTGCGAGTTTTAGCTTTGCTACTCCCTGGTGAAGCAGGTCTTGTCTCAACGGAAGGTGCCAATATGGTTTGAGTTGCATCTGGGGAAGGGATGAAAACCGAGGCCTTTTGGGCAGAAGGGAGTGATGAGGATTACCGTCATATCCTCTTTCCAGATATTTGTTATGACCTGAGGGATAAGCTGAAAGGGGGAGGGGGCATATTAAAGCTGAAATTTCCAACTGTGCAGAGGACCATCTACTCCCCAGTGATCACTCACTCCTGTTCAGGGAGAAGAAGCGAGATATATGTATTTTCCTGAGTTGCAAAGAGATCCACTCTTGACCAACCACATTTAATTGCCATTCTGCTTTGTATACCTGGTTCCTGCTGAGGAAGTCCGCTACCCTGTTTAAAGTCCCTTTTTAGGTGGACTGTGGACAAGGATAGAGTATGGAGCTCTGTCCAGCTTGGAATGCTTCCTGCTAAGCCCTGAAGAACTCTGCTTCTGGTGCCCCCCAATCTGTTTATGTAGGCCACAGCCGTGGCATTGTCCAACAGGATTTGTGTATGTTGTCCTTGGACTTCCTCTGCAAAGGTCAGTAAGGCCATCTCTATCACCTTTTAGTTCCCTCCTGTTTGAGGATCTCAGTGCTAGTCTCACGGATCACGATCCCTGAGCCCAAGACTATTCATGCGAGCCCCCCAACCCTAGGAGCTGGCATCGGCTGTTAACCTTACCTGGGTTGGAAAGGACCAAAACAGGCCTGCTGAAAACCTTGTCTGGTTCTTCCACCACCAGAGACTCCTTGTTGCCTTGGTGGGGATCTTCACTAGTGAATTTTGCTCGTGATCCCAGGTTTTTTTTTTTTTTTTTCCAAAGTGTTTATTGAATTTTTCAACAGGGATAAAGAGTACAATAATGCACGTTGGTGAACATAAGGAGCATGTGCGGACGCAGCCGCCATATTTTGCTTGTAGCACATAGAAATACAAACAAGGAGTCCAGATACTGCAGAATTGTAGCCATTAGTGGTAACAAACAAAATAAACAGAAACATGTGTAAAGGAATGAGACTTCGTGGGTGGGGTCCCCTGTTCAGGAGGCCATGAGAAGCGTCAGTCACAGCCCCCCTTGAACAATCGACCGTGGGAGATGCTTTGTTAGAGGGCGAAGCGTTCGCTTTAGTCTCCCCAGTGTCACGGGGGAAACGGCTTGGTATAGGATATAGGAGACCAACTTACTTCTCATTTAGATACTTACGCCAGTCTCGTTAATATTTATCTGGGTGGTAAAGTGGTGGTGTCTGTTAGTAGACAGCAGACCTTAGAAGCAATCAGGGTATTATAGAGGGAGGGAGTAGGGGTCATGGCCACAGGGGGGGGGAATAGCACTTGGGGGGAGAAAATAGGGAGGGGGACATGCCGCCACAGCTCGGTAGGGCAGTGGGAGGTGAAGGTATCTGGCCAGGGTCGTCAGGGTCTAATAGTCTTGTATTCGTCAGTCGTAGTGAAATGGACCCAGGTTGCCCATGTTTCGGTAAACTTAGTAGGATTATCATTAGCCTGGTGGATTAGTTCTTCCATCTCCATTGTTTTTTGGAGACGTTTGAACCAGTCGGTTAGGGACGGGGGGTGCGGAGAGAGCCATTTAAGTGGGATGCAGTGGGAGCAGCATTCACCATGTGCATGGTCAGGGACCTGCAATACCCTCTCGGGAGCGTCGGGGAGAAGTGGAGAAGAAACTGGGCAGGTGTGTAATCTAAGTTGTCAGTCGTCACGTGTGTAATGAGTCTGTGGACCTCTGTCCAATAAGGTTGGATTTTAGAGCAGGTCCACCAGACGTGAAGGAAAGAGCCCATCTCCAAGTGGCACCGCCAACAGACCCCAGGGAGTGCGGGATTAATTCTGTGGAGTTTGAGCGGGGTTTTATACCACCTGGAGAGGAGCTTGTAGGCGTTCTCTTGCGTTTGAACATTGACTAAGCCTTTGTGGGCGAACCTATAGACTGTTTCCCAATCCCCCTCAGTAAGATCTAGTGCGAGGTCGCGTTCCCACTGTTGGTTAGCCCAGTGGGTTTTGGAGGAATGTGTGGAAAACAATAGACCATAGATAATAGAGATTAGGTGTCTCTGTGGTTCCCTCTTGGAACAGAGGCTCTCGAAAGGGGAGTAGGGCCTGGACCAGTGGGAGGTTGGTGCCGTCTTGCCTAAGAAGCGTCGGATTTGTAAGTAGGGCCAGAATGGGAATTCGTCCCTGCCAATGTTAGCGGCTAGTTCTGATTGGAGCATGAGTCTACCCGAGTGAAAGAATTGGCCCGCCAGTATCAACTCGTGGGGCCAGCTGTCAGACAGGAAAGCGGGGTGCATGCCTGGTGGGAAGTCAGGGTTCATTCTGAGGGGCGTCATGGGGCCGTGTCGGTCCGACAGTTTGTATTTATTACAGGCCTCCCAGAAGGCTCGCAGGGAGGGGAGTATGAGGGGGTGATCTTTACAGCCTCGGGGAATGTTGCCTTGTGAAACCCAGGGCAATTGGGAAATCGGAATGGGAGAAAACTCCTGCTCCAGTCTCACCCAGTTCTTTCGGTCCCCGTTAGCGACCCAGTCATATATTCTTGCGAGACCACAGGCCAGGTTGTACCTGCGGAGGTCCGGTAAACCTAGGCCTCCCTTCAACTTAGGGACCGTGAGCCTGTCATAGCTCAAACGCGGACGGGCATCGTGCCAAAGGAATCTTACACATGTCGATCTGTAGGATGATAGGAAGGCCGGTGGGAGTCTGATGGGAATCGTTTGCATGATATACAGTAGCCGGGGGAGGACGTTCATTTTGATCACCGCGATCCTCCCGAACCAGGACAGGTTTTTTGGGGACCAACCCCTGAGATCACGTAGGATCGTCTGGAGTAGAGGGGCATAGTTAAGGGAATACAGGTCTGTGAGGGAGGCGGGAAGTTGGATCCCCAGATATGTGATGGCTCTTGCATTCCATTTAAAAGGGAAGTTGGTCTGGCATAGATTGCACAGGGATTGGGGCAGTGAAACGTTCAGGGCGGATGATTTGGTGAAATTGATTTGGAAATTTGACAATACCTTAAAGTCCGCAAAGTCTTTCATTAAATTAGGGACTGTTGTGAGGGGGTCTTTGAGGAATAGGAGAATATCGTCAGCGAACGCGGCAAGTTTGTACGTGCGGTCCTTAATGTCGATACCCTTGATCGTTGGGTTAGATCGGAGTCGTTTCAGAAAGGGTTCTAGGGTGAGGACGAATATCAGGGGGGAGAGGGGGCATCCTTGGCGGGTTCCGTTCGCTATGGAGAAGGCGTCTGACAGGTGGTTGTTCACTCTGACCCTTGCTGTGGGGCCAGAGTATAGCGCGGAGATATAGTTCAACATGAGCGGTGGAAGGTTCGTGGCTTTGAGGGTCGCTTGCATGAAGTCCCATGCCACCCTGTCAAACGCCTTCTCCGCGTCGAGTGACAGAAAAAAACCGGGGGGTCCACTGGAGGACAGCCAGTGATGAACATTTAGGGCCGTGAGGGTATTGTCGCGCGCTTCCCTCCCAGGGATGAACCTGGCCTGGTCAGGGTCTATTAGTGTGGGCAGGTACGGAAGGAGCCTATTCGCGATCGTCTTGGCAAACCATTTTAAGGTCTACGTTGAGCAGGGAGATGGGTCTGTAGTTGGACACAAAGTTGGGTCCTTGTCGGGCTTGGGGAGCACCACAATATGTGCGGTCAGGAGGTCCCGAGGAGGGGCAGAGGTGGTGGCGAAGGAGTTGTAGGCCGAAATGAAGGGTGTGAGAATTTTGGCGTAAGTCTTATAGTACCCAGCAGTCAGACCGTCAGGTCCCGGACTTTTGCCGGGCTTCAGTTGTTTAAGGGCCAGACCCACTTCTGCAGTGTTGAGGGGTCTGTCCAGTTCCTTCCTAGCCGTCTCCGATAGTTTGGTGGGGCCGTATTGGTTTAAAAACTCGTCAATTAGCCCCTGTCTGGTGAGTCGTGCCGTCGGGGTGGTCGGGGAGGGTAGGTTATATAAGTCGGTGTAGTATTGGACGAATAGCCTAGCGATGTCCGGGGTAGAGTGTAGTTTGACGCCTTTGCCGTCTGTCAGTGAGTGGACTGTCGCCTTGGCCCTCCTAGATTGTAAGGCGTTTGCTAGTATTTTGCTTACTTTGTTGCCGTGTTCGTAGAATGTTTTCTTGGCTAGGGTATAGGAGCGTCTAATCTTTTTACCAATGATCTCCAAGAGCTCGGCTCTTGCTAGGCTCAAGTCTTGTAACGTCGCGAGGGCCTGTGAGTGTTTGTGTGCAGACTCCAACTGTTTAATCCTCCCCAGGAGCTCGTCGTATTGTGCACGTCGTTGTTTGTTACGTTTGGCAGCCGCAGCTATCATGAGGCCTCTGACCACGCATTTGTGGGCCTCCCAGTTGACAACGGGGGGCCGTATCCTCTGGCCTGTTTTCTCGGAAGAATGCCTCGAGATTCGCTTCAAGGTCATTGGTCAGTATCGGGTCCGTAAGTAGGGATGGATCCAACCTCCACACCCGTGTACGGGGACGACACATGGGGAGAGACAATGTTACCGAGATCGGGTTGTGGTCCGACAGTAACATGGGCTCTATAGTCGCCGAGGTTAACATGGGGAGATCTTCCTGGCTTAGGAAAAGGTAGTCGAGTCGGGAGTAGCGGTCATGGGGGGCTGAATAGAACGTGTAGTCCTTTCCCGTAGGGTGCAGGGCACGCCATGTGTCATGTAGGAGAAGTTCTTGGAGGATCAGCTTGATCCTCCTCAGAGCAGAGTACTGGGTTGATGAGGTGCCCGTGGATGTGTCTAGCGTGGGGTTGAGGGGGACATTAAAGTCACCCCCCAGCACCAGGGTCCCAGCTTTAAATGGTGTCAGCAGAGTCGACATGGACCTAAAAAAGGAAACCTGGCGCGTGTTCGGCGCATATACATTAGCGAGCGTGATAGTGTGGTTCAGATAAGTGCCTTTCAGAAATAGGTACCTGCCCTCCGGGTCCGACAACTTCCCTGTCAGTTTGAAAGGACAGTGTCTAGCTATCAATATAGAGACCCCTTTTGTTTTGGATTGCACGTTCGTGGCGTGGTGGGCTTCAGGGTAGTGAAAGTTGTGTAGTTTGGGCACTGCATCTGCCTTAAAGTGCGTTTCCTGTACGAATGCGATATCTGCCTTGGCGCGGTGTAGGGTCAGAAGGAGTTGCGACCGCTTTTCAGGGAGATTAAGCCCCCTCGCATTCAGGGAAATCACCTTTAAGGCAGTGTTGTGAGCTCCTATAGCTGGATCTAGCATTGTGAGCGTGAGTGCAATCTCAAGTCGGGGTATAATTTGAGAGTAAGTAACCGAGCTGTGGCGGGAGGGGGGGGATCAGGGGTCCGGGTTACGCAAAAACGGTGGTGGGGGCACCGGGCGAATCTCAACCTAAAGCGCAGCACCGCAGACGTGCGGCGCAGAAGCAAAAAAAAAAAAAAAAAAGGGGGAGGGGGGGGGCGAATCACCCAGTCAGAACGGGACGGTATAGGGAGAGGCGCCTGGTGCGCCTCCTTGTTCGGGAGAGGAGGGGGGAAAGGAACCGATTAGGTGGAGGGGGACACAGTCCCACCTCCTGGTCTAGGGAAGGGGTAATCGGTAGAGTGCGGTCGTGTGGGGCACCCGTGTCGCGAAAGGGACACGGGTACCGTCGCACGCCTCCGCTTGTGGGTTGACCAGGGCCTTTGCCAGAGCACTGTCGTGTGACAAAGGGGAAATCTATGTACATATATATGCCACCCCAGAGTGTATACCCGCTAGGTTTAATCGTGGGTGAAACCTCTGCGGAATCAAGAAGCTGTGGTGGGTACCATGTTTCAAACTCCGGATCAGCCGGCTGGTGTGTGAGCAGGGCTCCAGGGTTTCCCTATAGGGGGGGAGATTCCGGACCCCCCGGCGAGCACCTATCCCCAGGGCTGTCAGTATGCACATTCCCACAACAATAAAGCAGTGTAACAATGATACCTAAGCAAACAGTGCAACAATGACCCCCAATAGGCACAGCTGTTTAGCAGTGCATACAAGTCCCAACATGTAAAGTGGGTAGAACAGGGGGGAGTTTGTGATCCCAGGTTTTTAACAGAAAACTTTGTAGAGGTCAGAAATTGAGCTTTGCCCACTGCCGGTATTGAAGAGGTCAGGGTCCCAGCGCTGACATGACCCGCCTGATGGACAGAACGCTTCTATCAACTTTTTTTGTTCTGGGAGAAAAGTCTTTTTGCTCCAAAGAGTTGATACGGAAACCCAGGAATAACACTTCCTGTGAGGAAATCAGATTTGACTTTTGGAGGTTTAAAGGGGTTGTAAAGGTTCATATATTTTTTTTTTTTTTTTTTTTTTTTTTCTAAATGGGTTACTTTAAGCTAGTGCATTGTTGGTTCACTTACCTTTTTCTTTAATTTCCCTTCTATAATTTCCCTTCTAAATGTTTTTTTCTTCTTTGTTTTCTTTGTCTGAATTTCTCACTGTTCCTCAGTAAGGTGTTCAGTAAGCTGTTCTAAATGACTTTCCACCGCTTGGATGATGGTGGAAAGCTTACTGAGGAGAAACAGGAAGTGAGAATTTCAAACAAAGAGAAAAACATTTAGAAGGTAAATGGAAGGAAAGGGTAAGTGAACTAATAATGCACTAGGTTAAAAGAACAAATGTAGAAAATAAGACAAACCTTTACAACCCCTATAAGATCCAACCAATTGATTATAAGTGAGCAGGCTCTGCCCAAAAAAACAGCAGGTCGTCTAGATAAGAAATCACTAAAAATCCTTCCAGACACGGGTGCCAGTGCTTCTGCCATTACCTTTGTGAACACCCTTGGAGATGACAGGCCGAATGGGAGAGCTCTGAATTGCAGGTGTACCACCTTCTTCCCTTCCTTCAGTGCTAACCTCGGGGACTTGGCAGCAATAGAAATATGGAGGTAGGTGTCCTGTAAATCTATAGATGCTATGAAGCACCCTTGAGGATTCTTACTGAGAAAATGGAATCCATCCGAAACCTTCTGTACTCTGACTGGTTCAGCATTTTGAGATTTAGGATGAGGCGGTACTTTCCTGAGGGTTTCTAAACAAGGAATACGTGTGAATACAAACCCTGGAAGAACTCCCCTGTCTGGATCCCTTGGGACATTTGTCACCAGGCATCTTTTCGGCATGCCCATATCCACAAAAGCGAGGTCAGTTGACTTTGAGACCTGTGAAAAGGCAGAATCCAGATTTGGAACCTTGTTCCAGAGAGAGAGAGAGAGTCCGGATTTTCCTCAAAACGAAAATCTTCTCTTGTGAGCAAAGGGGGGGGGGGGGGGGGGCTTTTTCTCAAGCTCCAACCTCCCTCCATATTATTATATTATTTTTTTAATTATGATTTATTGAATGAACTGGAAAGGCCTTGAATCTCCCAAACCTGCATACATGCGGTCGTGTAGGGAGAGCTGCACCTCTTCTTCTTCTTCTATCCCCAAAGTTGTATGGATTACTTTCAAAAGTTCTATCTCTGCTAGCGACATTTTGTATTTAGAAGCGGCATTTGCTTAATTTTCTTCCTCAGAGGAGGGGGCAAAACCTCAAAACACCACTGGCTGCAGGATAAGGTCAAAAGCTGTGAACATGCTATAGGATTTTTTGGAGACTTGGGATGTGCTTCAGAGAGGGAGTCATAAACTGGAAATGCATAATATGAGACGGCTGGAGGTCACTGCTATTACAATCCATTTATAAATTTGTTTCCCCCACAAATTTTTTCATCCCCACAGCCCCCTTGAGATTTATGGTGCCACTTTGGAAATTTTTCTAATCCCGATCCACTATAAAAGATTGCAGGAAAATAGCTTACAAAGGGGTATGTGCTTGAGAGGATAGAAAAAGGTAAGCTGGGGTAGAATACATCAAACTACTAGAACCCTATCAAAAGAATAATTTCCTTTTGCTGGCATGAATAAGAAAAACAAAAACTGCTTTCTGCAGGGGGCTGCGTAGTAAATGACAAAGGGCCTATTGCGACCACCAGTCCATAAAGTGGGCACCATGCCAAAGGAAGTGTTTATGTGGCTTTCTACCCACATAGGGAAGGTTAAATGCACATATTCAAGTAGGGAACTTCATATAAAATCTTAAAACTGTATTGCCTGTGCTCTCTGGTTTATCAGAATTTGAATTAAAACCTTTTGTTTGGCTTGGAAGGTTCGCTTTAACACTTTATTTTAGGCTATGAAGGACAAAGCCATAAACCCAGTGTGTTAGGCTGGTATAATTTATGGGAGGAGTCCTAGCATTTTGTAAAAAAAAAAAAAAAAGAGAAGAATGGGGGGGGGGAACTAACCTAGATTGAAGGAGAGATCGGTATACGGCAAACTGGATCCAGGGAATGGATTGGGCAGATAGCTAGCATATTTATTCACTTGTCTCTATTGGCTTTTAGAGGTGACAATTCATATTTTCATTGGCAGGAAGAGCAACTACGCCATCTAGCTGGTTTCTGTGTACCTTCAGTTGCAGGCAGTGTAAAGGTTTCCTTATTACTGCTATGCTATATATACTGAAAAGTTGAAAGAGGAAGCTGTCTGGCAATTTTTATTTTAAATTAAGTTTGGTGTAGGCAGGTTTTATAAACCTATTTGATTTAAAAATGTGAAGGGTATTTGGTTATTTTTGTTAGCAATATTAAACCCCAAAACAAATTTTAAAGATGAATTGCAGGCATGGATATTTTTGCATTGATGTAGATTGGATACCTGACCAATTTCTCTGGAAACCACTGTGCCATTCAGAGCGTTTTCTTTCTCGTACATCACGGACACAGAGCGGCATATTCATTACTATATGGGTTATATGGAGTACCTTCAGGTGTGGACACTGGCAATCTCAAACAGGAAGTCCCCTCCCTATATAACCCCCTCCCCTAGAGGGAGTCCCTCAGTTTTTTCGCCAGTGTCTTAGGTGTTGGTCACGGAATAGCTTTGCTCCACATCCTTGGGATTAAGGGCGGGCTAACCGGATCTGTCCAAGGAGCCTCAGTGCCAAAGTGGACAGTACCCGGGCCCCAAACCGTGGGGTTTTGCCTATAATGCTCCTCTTTGGAGGGCTGGACCCTGGGCCCAGGACTTAGAGTTCGTAAAGACCATAAGTTCCTGTTTGCCAGGGTGCTATATAGGTCCAGGACAGTGGGTACCTTCATAGGACCCCAGGGCCTGAAGGTCTATTACGCTACCCACGGAGATGGGAGAAGATTGGATCGTTTTGCTAGACAAACATCCTGCAGCATGGAGCAGGTAAGAGGGGTGCCTGCGGGACTTGGTTCGACAGCAGGCTCTCCGGGGTAACCTAAAAGGGGGGTAGCCCAAGTATGCTCTGCATTGGCAACCTTGCTCACTATGTCTGAGAAGACAGGATGATCTCATTCCCCCATCACTAGGTTCCCCTGTCTAAGAAACAATTGTGTTTGCTAGCTACCTGCTGCTTTCTTCCTAGGGCTAAGTAAGGACCCCTATGGGGCCTTTTGGAGAGTCCTACCTGGCCGGGGGTTTGATTCTGCCGCTTGGTACTGCAGTCCTGGGTCTCCAGCAGCGCGGCTCCTCCATGTTCTTCCTGCTCCGGCATGCGCCGTTCGGAGGGGAGGGCGGGGAGGGGGCGTGCCTGCAGCGTCATCAGGGGAGCGCCTTGTGCTGTTATAGATCAGCAGGCTATTGTCAGTGCTCAGTCTGAGGCTGATCTGAAAGGGAGAGGACGCAGAGCGGCAGAACAGTGACTCCCGGTGGCGGAAGAGGGGTAGTACATGCTGGACTTGGTTCCAATGCTTTTCTGTTAAGCCAAAAAATCCCCCTTTTTGCAACAGGTTGGAGGCTGGCAAACTAAGTTTGGGGTCGCTGTATGTTTTAAAAAAAAAAAAAAGGACTTGTATATTTAAAAAAAAAAAAAAAGAAAACATACGGGGCCCCATCAGTTTTTGGGCATTAGTGATCTATTGTCCCCTAAACCCTAGTTTTTGTACTCCTGGCCACTACAGTCTGCTGTTGTAGGCGGAGTCCCTCGATTTTGTATTATGGCTTCCAAAGGTTCGGGGTCAAAGGGTACAAAAAAGACCAAAAAACAAAGGGGTTCCCCCTCTGATTCTGATGATATGCCGATACTTTCCCCGCAGCTTATTCCCGTGAAGGTCGCCTTGGATGAGCCATTAGGGGGGTCTGGTGCTGAGGCTGGCCCAGATCAGCCCAGCCCTGTGTTTATCACAGAGGAGATGCTAGCTGTATCCCTAGGGGGGCTAGAAGAGAGATTAGCAGCGTTGATCGCTAGATCTATTCCTGGCAAGAAACGGGCTAGATCCCCATCACCAAAAGGTGTATCCTCAGATGCTGAAATTCTCTCTCCGGAGGAATTGGAATCGCAGGAGGATCAACTAGACCTGAACCAAGAGGGTTCAGGGATTGAGGGATCTACCTCTGAGGAACCATTTTCAGACTCCCAGACAGAGAGACTGTGGGTGCAGTCTTTGACGGACATGGTCCGCTCGGCATTTAATTTACCATTGCCAGAGCCTCAGGTTCCTGCGGTATCCTCTCTGGGCTCTTTGAAAGCTCCTTTAAGCAACGCAGTTTTTCCGGTCCATCCTCTCTTGGAGGAATTGATCTTCCAGGATTGGGTACAACCGGACAGGATTTTTCTACCGCCGAAGAGATTTGCGGTCATTTACCCTATGGAGGAAAAATTCTCGAAGAGGTGGAGGCTCCCAGTGGTGGATGCAGCCATCTCATGTGTGAATAAATCACTAACTTGCCCGGTGGAAAACATACAAATGTTTAAAGATCCGGTTGATAAACGGTTAGAGACACTTTTAAAAGCATCCTTTGCTACGGCAGGAGCAGTGGTACAGCCAGCTGTGGCTGCGATTGGAGTTTGTCAGGCGTTAAAGGACCAGACAAAAGAAATGCTAAAAGACATGCCTACCCAACAGGCAGAAGAGTTTTCTGACATTCCCAGAGCTCTGTGTTTTGCGGTAGATGCTATAAAGGATTCCATCCAGCAGGCCTCTCGTTTATCACTATTTTTGGTGCACATGAGAAGGCTCTTATGGTTGAAGAACTGGGCGGCAGAGCCCCCATGCAAAAAGCTTCTGGCAGGGTTTCCCTTCCATGGAGGACGACTCTTCGGAGAGGATCTGGATAAATCCATTCAGACTATTTCAAGTGGCAAAAGTACCCTTTTACCAGTCAAAAAGACATTCCGGGGTCCTACATTTAAAAGGCAGCTCTTTCCTGTCTCAGGGCCCTCAAATTCCAGGCAGTATCGACGGCCGCCTGCGCGATCCAACTTTAACAGTAGATCGCAGGGACAGGCCCCTGGGGGTAAGAGACCATGGTATCGCAAGCCGACAAAACCAGCCCCTAAGTCTGCCTTATGAAGGGGCGCCCCCACTCTCGCGGGTGGGGGGAAGGCTTTGTTTCTTCTCAAAAGTTTGGGAAGCCAAGATCCCCGACAAATGGGTCCGGACATCTGTAACCACAGGCTACAGACTGGAGTTTCTAAAGTTTCCTCCGCCTCATTTTCAAGAGTCAAGGCTACCAAAGGATCCAGCAAAGAAGGCCTCGATGCTAGCAGCTTTGGATCACCTGCTTTGCCAGGACGTGATAATAGAGGTGCCAGCCCAAAAGCAGGGGCTAGGTTTCTATTCCAATCTTTTTGTCATTCCAAAGCCCAACGGCGATGTCAGGCCAATCTTGGACCTAAAGAGTTTAAACGTTTACCTAAGGGTTGGTTCCTTCCGGATGGAATCCATCCGGTCAGCAGTCGCCACGCTCCAGAGGGACGATTTTCTGGCTTCCATAGACATAAAGGATGCTTACCTTCATGTACCAATCTTTCAGTCGCATCAAAGATTTTTACGCTTCGCAGTGGGGCAGCGACACTTCCAATTCAGGGCGCTCCCCTTCGGGCTAGCCACGGCCCCCCGGGTATTCACGAAGATCCTAGCCCCAGTTCTGGCCAATCTAAGAATCCAAGGGGTCACAGTCCTAGCATAATTGGACGACCTTTTAATCATAGATCACTCACGGCCGTGTCTGCAACAGGCAGTAAACCTCACGGTTCAGTACCTCGAAAGATTCGGCTGGGTCCTAAACCGGGAAAAGTCAGCGTTCCAGCCTACAAAGCAGTTGGAATACCTCGGCATGAGGTTGGACACAGAACAGCAAAGGGTGTTCCTGCCCCTTGTAAAGATCAAGGCTATCAAGGGGTTGGTTCAGTTGGTTCTAAGCAAGAAAAAACCAACTATTCGCCTGTGTATGCGATTACTAGGCAAGCTAGTGGCCACGTTCGAGGCAGTACCATACGCTCAGATCCACACTCGCGTCCTACAGGCAGCCATTCTAGCAGCCTGGGGCAAGAGAGCACATGCCTTGGAGTCCCCTTTGACGCTATCATCAAGGGTCCGACAAAGCCTGGCTTGGTGGTTGAACCCTCAGAATCTTCTAAAGGGAAGGTCCTTCAGCCCCGTTGTCTGGAAGGTAGTTACCACAGACGCCAGCCTGGCAGGCTGGGGGGCGGTCTTGGAGGGGTTCTCTCGCCAGGGAACTTGGGTGGAAGCAGAGAGGCAGCTACCCATCAATGTCTTGGAGATCAGAGCTGCTCGCCTAGCCCTCCTGGCATGGACCTCCAGATTACAGGGGTCCCCGGTGAGAATCCAGTCAGACAATGCCACAGCGGTGGCATACATAAACCACCAACGGGGAACCAGGAGTCAGGCCGCTCAGAGGGAGGTGAGCTTGATTTTTCAGTGGGCAGAGGTTCATGTACCCTGCATTTCGGCGATATTCATTCCCGGAGTGGACAACCTGCAGGCAGACTTCTTAAGTCGCCAGATTCTGTCGCCGGGGGAGTGGTCTCTGCATCCCCAGGTCTTTCAGACAATCTGCCAGAAGTGGGGAATGCCGGACGTAGATATAATGGCATCCAGGTTCAACAAGAAACTAGACAGGTTCGTGTCTCGAGCGAGGGACCCTATGGCCTGCGGAACCGATGCGTTGGTTTGCCCTTGGCATCAATTCAAACCTCTATATGCATTCCCTCCGCTACAGTTACTTCCGCGCCTGTTGCGCAGGATCAGAGTGGAGCACAAGCCAGTCATTCTAGTAGCTCCAGCTTGGCCCCGGAGGACATGGTACTCACTAGTCCTGAGGATGGCAGTGGGAGACCCTTGGACTATTCCTCTACGACCAGACCTACTCTCACAAGGCCCGATCCTCCACCCTACATTACAGCGTCTAAATTTGACGGCCTGGAGGCTGAATCCCTGATTCTCAGGGGTAGAGGTCTGTCTAGGCAGGTAATTCCTACCCTGATTAGGGCTAGAAAGCCGGCCTCCAGGGTGATTTATTACAGGGTGTGGAGGAACTACGTAGGCTGGTGTGAATCCAAAAGATGGAATTCCTGCAAATATACCATTGATAGGGTGTTAGGTTTTCTCCAGCTAGGAGTGGATAAAGGCCTGGCTTTAAGCACAATCAAGGGACAGATTTCAGCTCTGTCAGTGTGGTTTCAGAGGCCGCTGGCCACCCACTCGCTGGTAAAGACCTTCATGCAGGGGGTCTTGCGTATTAATCCTCCTGTCAAGTCACCAATTTGTCCATGGGACTTAAATCTTGTCCTGTCCACTCTACAGAAACAACCCTTTGAGCCGTTGGCTGAGATTCCTTTAGTTTTACTGACAAGAAAGTTGGTATTCTTGGTCGCCATAGTTTCGGCCAGGAGAGTGTCAGAGTTGGCAGCCTTATCGTGTAAGGAACCATATCTCATTCTACATAAGGACAGGGCAGTTCTCCGGCCCCATCCTGGCTTTCTACCAAAGGTTATATCCAATTTTCACTTGAACCAGGATTTGGTACTTCCATCCTTCTTTCCGAAACCCACATCTAGAAAGGAGGGGTTGCTGCATACCTTGGATATTGTCCGGGCCATGAAGGCCTATCTTAAAGCTACAGAAAAGATCCGGAAAACAGATGTGGTGTTCGTTCTACCAGATGGCCCCAAGAAGGGGCAGGCAGCTGCAAAATCCACCATCTCGAGATGGATTAGACAATTAATCATTCAGGCCTACGGTTTGAAGAGGTTGCCTCCTCCTTTGTCGGTAAAGGCCCATTCTACCAGGGCCATGGGCGCCTCCTGGGCAGCACACCATCAGATCTCTATGGCTCAGATATGCAAGGCGGCGACGTGGTCATCAGTCCACACGTTTACAAGGTTTTATCAACTAGACGTGAGAAGGAAGGCGGATTCAGCCTTTGGGCAGGCAGTACTACAGGCTGCGGTTTAAGATCCTCGGGATCAGGGGCACCCTTGGGTGTAAAAAAAAAAAAAAAAAAAAAAAAAAAAAAAATTTTTCTGGATTTATTGGATTTATTATTATTATTTGAGGATACCTCTAAATTAAATCTCTTTTGAGAAGATGTCTCCCTCCCCTCATTAAAGCATTGCTTTCGGACATCCCATATAGTAATGAATATGCCGCTCTGTGTCCCGTGATGTACGAGAAAGAAAAAGGGATTTTTAAATACAGCTTACCTGTAAAATCCTTTTCTTGGAGTACATCACGGGACACAGAGCTCCCACCCCTCTTTTGGGGAACATTTTTGGGAGGCATACTGCTTGCTACAAAACTGAGGGACTCCCTCTAGGGGAGGGGGTTATATAGGGAGGGGACTTCCTGTTTGAGATTGCCAGTGTCCACACCTGAAGGTACTCCATATAACCCATATAGTAATGAATATGCCGCTCTGTGTCCCGTGATGTACTCCAAGAAAAGGATTTTACAGGTAAGCTGTATTTAAAAATCCCTTTTTTGCACTGTCAATTTGGACAATGTGGAGATTGTGACGTCGCTGCCCCATATCTCCACCTCATCCAATCTGAGAATGACTTGCATTCATTGACAAAAAATGAAAAGCAATTTTTATGTCACCAGTGCAATACAGTTTAGCGCCATGCATCTCTACAACAGCAATAAACGTTATATCTTTATCAGCAGATTACATTATTCCTCATAACCCCGTACTCAACCAACATTGATTTCCTCATCTAGCCACGGTGCCCATATTTTCTCAAATTTGGGTGCACTACCCCTGTGCTGATAGGTTTCTACTTTTTTTTTTTTTTTTTTTTTTTTTTTACACTGCACCAATGTAAGTAATCCCTTTCTTTTTTTATGGTTGGGGGGGATCCTCAGATTTCCAATATACCATTAAGTTTCCTGGCCTAGAATAAAACTCTGTATAGCCTCTTTACTGTGCACCTCCCACTCGTATCATTCCAGTGAACCCAGGAGAAATCCTCTCGGGTCCTGTGGAAGAGAAACTTTAAATGCTGAGTTGACCGTAGTCACTACTCCGGCCCAATATGTGTGTAATTTGGGACAGTGCCATAGTGGGTGTATGATGTCCCCCATGGTCACGTTTAAATCTTGTGCATGTGGATTCGGATTGTAAGTTCAACAGGTGGCGTCCTGTGGGGAGTATAGTAAATTCGCAACAGTGTGTACAAGTCTTTAATGCATTTAGTGAGAAAGTACCTATTGCTTGAAATATCTCTTCCCATTGCTCACCATCTAGTTTTCAACGTCTGCCCCCCATTTCTCCCACACTTTCATGGGGTGTTACTTTAAAACGGATTGTAACAATATAGCATAACATTGGGAAATAAAACCTTTTGATGAAAAGGCATTCTTAAAAAGGCTAAACACCCGTTTTGGGGATAAATGCCACTCTAATGAACCGCCTTTGTGCCACAACTGCGTGGCTGAGTAGTAAGTAATGGAAATGCATTGACTAAGTCCATGTACCTCTGGTCTCCTTTTGGAGAGAAGGAACCCGGTGTTCCGTCAGAATTGGTAACGGAAGTGACGTTCTATTGCCGCCATCTTGCTACACCCCATACTCCTCCACTGTAACGATACGCCGAGAAGGGGCAAGCGGACATCTTGTTGCCAAGGATTGGCTGGTAAAGAATAACTGGCAGAATCACCAGGTGATTGCGGGTGCCCGGCAGCACGTGCATCAGGTCCCCAGTGACGTGCCGCGCGCCCCCTAGTGGCTTTGGAAGGTGTGACGTCATGACGTCTGCCCAGAACAGGCTATTCCTAGAGAAGTGGTTAAGGGGGTGTGGCAAGGGTGTGTTTAATGTCTGCATGCTTTTGCTGATAGTTGTCCCTATTCCCATCTTAAAAAGTTGGAAGGTATGCTCCTGGCTGCACTAACTTGACTCAAACACTGGTGACATCACAGCCCCTTCCTTCTGGCATGTCTTCCCCCTCCCCCCCGACTTCGCCACTGTGCCTTTCACTCACCGACCCCAGAATGGATCCCTCCTAGTAACTTGCCCAGCAATGTTCCCCTCTGTCCTCTTCCTGCTCCTTTTCCAGACACCTCTCAATGACCGTTGTTGCTCGAGACCGGAGTTAACCTCAAGGGCCACAACAGCCTAACACTTCATCACTAATTCTTCCACCTGACAACTCCTCCCACAGAAGGCTGACCAGGAGTATCTATCGTGTGTGTTTTTATTTTTATTTTTTATTGATGGAATGAACATCTCAAACAAAAAGTTGGCAATACAGTAAAGATCCTCGAACAGTTTATTGCCTCATAGGGCTAAAATCTAGCATGGAGAACATTTTATGCATTTTAGCTGTTCCAGACTTTGTCCTAGCTTTCTGTGTTAAACTACACCTTCTTACTCAATTTAAATACCCCCCAGTTAGTGACATGAACTTTAAAAATGAGAACAATTAGTTTGAACTTTTAAAAGAAAGAGTTGGCAAAGCCTTAATAAAAAATGGGAGGAAAAAAGACACGCCAAAGAACACCACATTGTATCCCAAAACCTAAACGAGTCACCATTTCAGTTGAGATGCAAGTTTACATCCCAGTGATAACGGTTAGGACCACAAGGTATCCTAGTTTGAAGCTTATAAATCACACAGCCCATATACTGTAGTGAGCACTCTTTGAATTGCATTAACTACACCATATTGCAAATAAATTGTCTAATCGAAAACCTCACCTTCCCAGTATTCTGCACCCTGCAATAACTACATGTGGTCACATCACAGCAGCAAGAATACAACACAGACAACCAAGTATTTTTTGTTTCCAAACTATAGTAACTGGGAGATGATGACCCAAAGTAAGGGCTCTGCTGAGAAGGTTGTTTTTTAAAAACGTAGCGCAGATCTCCATCGGAGAATGTTTGAGTGAGAGGTATGATGGATCTATAAGCTTCAGACTAGGATGCCTCATGGTCTCTCACTGGGATGTAAATACCTCCTTTGAATGTGTCTCTTATATTTGTTTAGTCTAAGATATAATTTGGTTTGTCCTCCAGGCCTTCCCCCTTCTGTGTGTGTGTGTGTTTTTTTTTTCCTGCCAGATGGGAAAGAAGCGTGTAAGGAACCTAGGAGCTCTATGTCCCAGGACGGTCCTGAATGAGTCCCTGGTATACCTTCTCCTTTGCCCAGGCACCCCTCTGTCTTGCAGGGAAGAGAGGGCTGCCAAGCCTATTGCTGCCTTAAAGCTTGGGAGAGTTGGACCCCTGTGATGCGGCGGGACTCTGCATCCATTACCCTCACATAAAGTTGCCTCCCGCTGTCCTCCTGTGGCTTTCTTTGGGCAGACAGCATCCAGCATGATTTTCGGCCTGTACACAACGCTTCCGGGGAGGATGTGCGTGCATCGGAGGTGCGGCTTCTGCTCTCCAACAAGCTAAAGTGACGCGGCGTACGCCTTTTTGGGCATCTGGAGCATGTGTAGCTCCAGCAGAGGCTGTAACACACACACACACACACACACACACACACACACCAAGGAGCCATGGAGGGCACTGCAGCAACTCAGGCAGTTGACTCCAGTTCTTCTGCCACCGGCACCTCTCTGGTAAGTGTGGTTAGAGCAGACCATAGCTTACTCTGGAAATGGATAGGGTCCTTGTGACCCAAGTCCTCCCCTGGGTGGGGAACCAAAGGTCACATTTCTCCTTCCCTTTTGATCTGGCACAGTGGTGGGGAGGGTCAGGGGACAGGCTCTTATGTTTTTTCTGACTTTCTTTTGCTTTTAGGGTAAAGCACAGGACAAGTCCCAGATGCAACTGCCTAGGAGAAAATGTGCCGTATGTGAGTCAAAGTTAAGTTCCAATTGTGAGAAACCACTTTGCCCTGATTGTGTCAGCAATTGAACTAAGGATGATGCTATTAGTGTCAAAAAATCCTTATGTCTGTAAAGGATGAGATTGCGTCCACATTTAAGTCATTTAGAGAAATGATTGATAGGATGCAGGGTACCTCTGTGCCCCTATCTATAGCAACAAGTATGCCTTGTCTATCTGAGCCGTGCCAGGAGGATAGAGAGAGGGAACCCAGATCACTTTCCTTCTCTCAAGCGGACTCTAGGTCTGATTCTGAGGGAGAGAAAGATTTATCCAGAGGGTCCAGGTACAGGTTGACGCTGGACGATGTGGGGGACCTTTTAAAGGTAATTTGACATCTAGGAGATCAGATAGGAGTCGATACAGCTTTATAAGCATGACCTTGTGTATCTGGGGGTCACTGCGAGGAAATCCAGAGCTTATCCTCCTGTGCACAAGTCTCTGATAGAAACGATCTTGCTGGAGTGGAAGCACCCTGAAAGGAGACCGTTCTTTTTTTGGCAGTCTTAAACGTTGATTTTTTTTTCTCTTGAAAAGGACACGGCCCATACATGAAACAAGGTTCCTAAGTTGGATGTGCCTCTACGCTAGCGAATGTTTCCAAAAAGACTGATTTGGCCTTTGACCTGGGATCCCTTAAAGATCCCATGGACAAAAGGGCTGACTTCTTGCTATAAACAGCTTGGGATGCCTCTTCTATTGGATTCAAACCTGCCCTTTCAGCTACCTTTGTTGCCAGAAATTTAGAATGCTGGTTAATTCAATTGCAGTCCCACATTTCTGGACGCAAAAACTGCTAAAATACTTTCCCTTATTTAAAGCGGTTGGGGTTTTAGCTGATACTTCTGCAGAATCTGTAAAGCTAGCAGCCAGGTCTGTGGTTGAAAGCTTGGTCAAGGGCTTCAGCATCAAAGCTCAAGCTATGTGGATTGCCTTTCTCAGGCGATCACCTTTTTGGACCTGGGCTTCAGGAGGCTCTGGAGTGTACCCAGGACAAGAAAAAAGCCTTTCCAGAGAAAAAGTAAAAAAAACGGAAGGTGTGTGTTTGGTGTGTTTTTTTTTTTTTTGAGGCTACAGGCGGAAGACCAACAAGAGAGAGAGGGTGGTCCTAAAAAACACTGGACAGGACGCACAAGAGGAGCAATATTATTTTCAAGTCTCCTAAAACCACCGCAAAGCCCCAGTGACTCCTGCATCCCAGTGGGAGGAAGGTTAGGGGACTTTCTCCCACAATAGACAAACGCAACCTCAATGTTTTTATATTAAAGATAATAGAAAACGGCTACAGGTTGGAGTTCAGTACCATTTCCCCCAACTACTTTTCTTGCTACCCTGAGACCAGGAGAAAGCTAGAGCCCTGAGTTTGCTGTTAAGGGAGCTGTTGGAGTCTTGGAGTCTATCTTCACGGTAACAAATCTCCAGTTTCCCGATTTTGTGTTTTATGGCAACAATCAATCTCAGACAGGCCCGGACTGGGACAAAAAATAGGCCCGGGCATTTTAGACGGAGCAGCCTGGGGGGGGGGGGGGTGGCACAGCGGGGGTTAATGACAGGATGTGGGGTGAGATAAAGAAAGATAGATTGAAAGATTAAGATCGAAAGAAATGAAGATGAATAGATCAAGAAAAAAGATAGATACAGATAGAAAGAAGGGAAGGAAGGAAGATAAAGAAAGAAAAAAGATAGAAAGAAATAAGGGAAGGAAGATAGATGGAGATAGATAGGTAGGAAGGAAGATAGATAAATAGATATAGATAGATAGAAAGGAAGGAAGATGGATAAAAGCATGAATAATATAGAAAGGATGGAAGATAGAGGAAAAAAAGCTAGATAAAGATAGAAAGCAAGTAGGGAAGATAGATAAAGATAGATAGAAAGAAAGAAGGGAAGGAAGATCGATGAAGAAATAAAGATAGATAAGTATAGAAGGAAGATATATAAAAGAAAAATAGATAAAGATAGAAAGAAGGGAAGGAAGGAAGATAGATAAAGAAAGATAGATATAGATAGAGAATGAATAATATAGAAAGAAGGGAAGGAAGATAGATGGATAGATCAAGAAAGAAAGAAGGGAAGGAAGGGAGATAGATACAGAAAGAAAGGTAGATAAAGAAAGGAAGGAAGATGGATAATGATAGAAAAAAAAGAAGGAAGGAAGATAGGTAGATAGATAAAAATAGATAGATAGAAGGGAAGGAAGATAGATAAAGATAGAAAGAAGATGGATAGATAGACAGTGGCAGTGCATCTATAGAGGGCGCCGGAGCGCCGCCCCCTCTGGCTCAGCCACAACAATGGGCACAGTGGCGACAATGGGCACAGTGGCGACAATGGGCACAGTGGCGACAATGGGCACAGTGGCGACAATGGGCACAGTGGCAACAATTAAAGGGCACAGTGGCATCAATTGGCACAGTGGCGATAAGTAAAGGGCACAGTGGCATCAATTGGCACAGTGGTGATAAGTAAAGGGCACAGTGGCTGCGTTTGATGGCATGGCACAGTGGTGACAATTGATGGCACAGTGGCTGCATTTGATGGCATGGCACAGTGGTGACAATTGGTGGCACAGTGGCTGCGTTTGATGGCATGGCACAGTGGTGACAATTGATGGCACAGTGACTGCGTTTGATGGCATGGCACAGTGGCTGCGTTTGATGGCATGGCACAGTGATGACAATTGATGGCCCAGTAGCAGCATTTGATGGGCCCAGTGGCTGCATTTGATGGGCACAGTGAGGCTTAATAGCCGCCTGGGGTCGTTCGTGGGCCGCGAGGGCCATTCGCGGGCCGCATTCGGCCCCCGGGCCGCGAGGGCCGTTCGCGGGCCACAACCGGCCCGCGGCTCGCCGCGGCCCATCGGGCATTTGCCCAATATGCCCTATGGCCAGTCCGGGCCTGATCTCAGAGATGCGTATCTGCATGTGCCGATAAATCGGTTTTTAAGAAATTCCTCAGATTAGCAGTCGGGGTGAGTTCTGAAGTTCTCCACTTTCAATTCAGGGCACTGACATTTGGACTAGCATCCTCTCCGAGGATTTTTACAAAAGTCCTGGCAGGGGGTATAGCTCCACTGTGTGTCAAGGCCATTACAGTGATCCCCCTGCTTGGATGATCTTCTGTTTGTCGCCCAATATTATCAGCAGCTGGAAGAGAACTTGCGGGAGGTACAACTTATTTTTTTTTTCTGTTTTCCCTTGGTTGGTTACTCAACCGGGACAAGTCCCAGTTGATCCCAACCCAGGAAGTACAGTACCTGGTATACAAGATATCTTCAACAGAGAGTAAGGTCTTTCTCCCGTTGGAGAAAATAGAGAAAGTGGGTCTAGCGGTAGCACAGCTTCAGGCCAATCAGACGGCACTTATTGGAGAGGTCATGATTGTGATGGGTCTGACATGTTTCCCAGCAGTCCCCTGGTCAAGGTTTCATCAACGTCCATTACAGACTCTGCTGGCTACTATCCCATCAATGTAGGAGAGTTTCGATCAACCCATGCTCATATCGACCAAAGTCAAGAGAGCACTGTGGTGGTAGCGAGTTTATAGCAATCTGGACAGGGGTCTGTTGTGGGCCAGACCTACAGATCTGGTGACTACAGAAGCCAGCTCTTTTGGCTGGGACACTCAACTGGAAAAGGATCTGGCTCAAGGATCTTGGTCTCTGGTGGAGGCCAGGCAGACCTCAAATCAGAGGGAGCTACAGGCATTTCATCAATGAACAAGGGGACGACATCTTCTTCAAGTAAGGTCTGACAATGTGGCCATAGTCGCATATATAAATAAGCAGGGGGGACCAGGAGCCCTGCATTGCAGATGATGGCAGGCAAAATTTTCGCTTGGGCTGAACCAAACCTAGCTTCTTTGACAGAAGTACATTTTTAATGGGACTCAGAATTCTCTGGCAGACTTCCTCAGCCATCAGCGAGTGAAACAGGATGACTGGTCGCTCAACCAGGAAGTGTTTCAACAGGTTGTGAAGATCTGAGGCAGACCTTTTTTCGCCTCAGAAAGCAACACAAAAGTTGCTCCAGTTCTTCGTCTCTCTGCACTCTCTTGATCGAGCCAGGAGGATGGATGCCTTCACCAATGTGTGCCACTTTAACCTCTGCCTTCCCACTGTAAAACTAGTTGTGGTAGTCCTCCAGATATTGCTGACCAAGAAAAACTGATCTCATTTTGATAGCCCCGTTTTGGCCAAGGACGGCCTGGTTTGCTGTCCTAAAGTAGGCCATATATCTTCCGGTGAGGGAGCATCTGGTTACAAAGGGTCCTATCCGGTAGAGACCCTTCAGACTTACAGCGTGGTATCTGAGGAAAAGCTGTTAAGGGCTCAGGGGTTTTCAGAAAGAGTCGAGACATTTTTGGAATGTTGTAAACCAGTAACATCTACACCAAGGTCTGGAAGAGGTTCAAATACTGGTTGGTGGAACAGGGGCAGGAAGAACCAGGAATTCCAGCAGTGTCTGACTTTTTCCAGGCTGGCGTGGAGTTGGGTCTTTCTATTAACACCCTGAAGGTACAGGTTGCCATCTTGAGCGTTTTTTTTTTTCTTCAGGTCCCCCTGCAGCAGGATCATTTTGTAAAGAATTTCTTTAAGGCTCTCTCCAGGTCCAGGCCAGTGAAGGTTAAAGCATGTCCCTCCTGGGATCTATCCTTGGTCCTCAGCACACTTACAAAGAGTCACTTCAAACCTCCTGGGAAAAATCTGATTTAAATTGGGTGGTTCTAAAGATGGCTTTTTTTTTTTTTTAATGCAATCACTTCAACCAGAAGAGTGAGTGAGTTGCAGGCGCTCTCGATTTAGAGAGCCATTTTTGTTAATTTTGGAGGATAGGGTTATGCTCCAAAACAGATTCTAGTTTCCTCCACAAAGTTTTTTTCTACTTTTCATAGAACTCGGGACATTATCCTGCCAACGATGAGGAAGGAAGGTTCAGTTCAGTAAATGTCAGGCGTAGCCTTCTAGTTCATTGGAATATTGAATATATTTGACATGTATGGAATATATTTGACATGTCAAATCGGCGGCAATTGCCGTCAATGGCACATCTTAATCGGTGCAACGCTGCACCGTTTTTCAAAAAGTAATTTCTGTACTATTTGCAATTTCGGGCTGCGATTTACATAGACATCTGTGCAGAAACCTGCACAGATGTCTCTGAATTTGCAGCCAAAATCGGGACTGACTTGCAGGAGTGAAATTGTGCTAGTTCAACTGAACTCGCTTCAGTGGGAAACCTGGGTTCAAGCAGCATTAGAGTTGCGGTGGCTGTATTGCCTGGCACAAGGGGATAATATTTGCGGTCATACTGCAAAGCAAGATTTTTCTCCCTCCATTGCCTATCCAGCTCAAGCAGAAGAAGTTTTAGGGGGTTGACTCTACAAAATACAAGTGTAAAGCAGGTCTGAGTCTCCCAATAGTCCTCAATAACACTTGGAACAAACTAATCCTTGGGCAAATGCCAAGATTGCCAATTATTGGTTGTCTAGTTCCAGTGTATGGGAGATATTTGGGTCCCTAAACAAAGCCTACTGAAACTTGAGGTCTGTAAACCTAAAACCTGATGTAGACTTCTAGAACTTTCTTTCATCGTTGTATAGAAGATGGGAAATTGCACAAAATATGTGCTGAGGTTTTCACATATTGGCCTTACAATAGACCATTTTAAAATGCCTGCATTGTATTTCAGGGAACATCTGCATTAAAACTAAGCTAGTGTTGCAAGAAGCTACCCCTTGCTGAGAAATACAAAATTAACATTTATATTACAGATATTACACAGCTTAGTTGCGTTCCAGAAAACTTTGCATAAGCCTATTTTTGAGTAACACATGCGACCATAGTATAGGGAATTGATGTACAAATAAGCACGGAGAAGTACATAATTTTTCAGAAACATGGCTATGTTTGAACATCAGCTATACAAATACTAACCACAAGACAGTAAAGTGCATCTTTTCAGATGTTCAAAACAATCTTTTGTTCAGCTGTGCATGCAGCAATTGGCAAGATATGAAATAAAATAAAAAAATGCTCTATGCACCATGCTAAAGTAGAGTAGTTGTCTAAACTCAATATGATTGCATATATCTGCTTGTGGTTGTTTAATGTTGAATATTTGTTACTAAATTGCCTTAGCGCTATTTTCAATCACTTGACCACATTCCATAAACCTTGCGCAACTTTTGCAAAGAAAAAAAAATGGGGGAGAAGACGCTTTAAAGTGTATTTATAAATCACTTGCAGAGCTATTCATCATGTGAAAAAATTTACCTGTTGCTGATATTAACAAAATCAAGTTGCTAGGCAATTTCCTCCTAGGTCAGATGTTTTTCATTCATAAGGAACAGTGTGAAGAAAATAAAGCAGTATGGCTACTAGAAGGTGCTGACATTTGTAGTCAACTACCTATGGCCATCTAGTGGCCTGGCCATAATGTGCCTCTATAGAATATTGCCTTGCCTATTCAAAGTTTGCTTTTACATCAAAGTGCCCCCCAAAAGAAGGAAGGAAAGCAAGAACCAATATACTTTTCTATGTTAAAATGTATTGGCTAGACACGCTCTCCTTGGCATAAACTAAAGAAAATGATCATGGCCGGTTGGTTATATTTGTGTTGCTGTTTTTTGCATAGAGAACAATAGTCTATGCTGTGCTACTCTCTCCCACCTTTCACCCATTGTAACAAAAACATGATGCAAAGAGTCTTCAGATGGTTGTGTGAGTACACCCTAAACTAAATAGTTTCTTGTTTATATGCAAGTTTTCCCTGAGCTCAACAGGAATGGCTGTTTCTGGGAAAGACCTCCGTCCATAATGAGACAAAGGGACCTTTTCTCTGCTGGCAATGACCCAGTTGTTTAGGGATTGTAGCAGTCTGTTCAAAGATAATACATCTTTACCATATAACCTGTATTCATACCTGTCCTTGTAAAAGATGCCTTATATGGGTTTCTTTCAAAATCTACATTTACTGAGGGCAAATGTAAAGTATAACTTGGATAGAGGGAGTAGAACACCTATTGATATATTTTTTTTCTGTCTGTGCCCCCCATTAGGGAGACACATCCTCTCTATTTGGCCTGTTTCTATTTTATCATTAAAAGTAAAAAAAAAAAAAAAATCCCAGATTTTGGGATGTCCCCAGAAAAGTAATAGAGGGGAAATCTTCCAATGGGGACACCAGTTCTGGTGAATTTGGGGTCCCCAAGGGATTCCCCTAATTTGCAGGGATTTCCTCCCACTTCCTGTTTGGCTATGGGACAGAAAGTGAAAATAAATCTCTGCAATGGGACATGGGTGACGAAAAAAATTCTGACAGGGGTTATGACCCTCCCTTACTCTTTCCAAAATGGGGGAGGGAGAATAGACTTGTCTTAGAACCAATAAAATGTAAACTCTGATCAAGTTGATGGGGAAAAATCAGGAGAAGAGGAAATGTAGGGAAATTACCTAATTGCTAAAATGATAATGTATTGGTAGCTTGATTTTATTAGCCTCTCCCTGTCCTGAAATGGCAGATGACATTCATAGATGCAACAGGCTGCAGATGGCTACATAGCAAAAGTAGGCAGTTCTATGAAACTGATGTTTTTGTATGGTTATGTGAAATATTTGAAAGACATATTTGTGTATAATGGTTTCTACATTTGCTTTTTGGTCTTCTTGTTGCAAAATGTGTGTTGGTTGTTCGGTAGAAACCTAAAAAAAAACATCGAAAGATAGAGGTTTTAAGAGCCCAAAGGTTGAAGATTGGATATGTGAAATGACCGAATTACAATATATGGAAAAACAAATAAGAGAAGAAAGATATATTAGTCAAATGCCAGTAATATGGAAAAAATGGCATGAATTTAGGCTTTCAAAAGGAATGGAAGAAAATTGGGGAAAATTTTAAAGCGGAATCATAAGGGAGAAGGAAAAATTGTATATGGGGGGAATGGGGAGAGGTGTGGGTGTGTGTTGTGTGTGGGTTTTTTTTTTTATTTTTTTACAGGTACGTGGGATGAATGGTAATTAAAGTAGATTGGATGTTTGTATATAGTGTTTTAATGATAATGAGGATTCTGTATATCAAATAAGCAAGTATAGATATATAATGTAACAGAATCCTGGATAAATGCTAAAACGTTTTTGTATTAAAGAAAACCTTATAATGAAGATAAATTGAAAACAAAAGATGGAGGTTTTGACACCAAAGCACATTGAATGGTCTTTTTATTTTATTTTTTACTTGCCAGGATTTACTCTTGGCTATGCAAAATTTACCAATAACATATATATTTTTTTTTTGTGAATGTCAACATAGAAGCAGTGCAATCCATCACTGGATAACTGTTTTAGGCTTGGGATTGCTTGTGCTTAAAAGCTTTTTTACCAATTGGGAAACATGGAAAATGTTTAGCATTAAAGCCTCATATATACATGATCGGACTTTCATCGTACAAATCTGTGGATTTTTGTCCGAAGGGTGTTGTCCATGAACTTTGTATGCATACACATGGCAGAGCGTTTTCAGCCAACATACACCAAACCATGTTTTTTTTCCTCAGCTCTTTACCACCACCCTTTGGGCAACTTTGGCTATTGTCTGTTTAGCATTGGTTCGGAGCATGCGTGTTTGTACTTTGTGTGTACACAAATTCGAGGATTAAAATCCAATCGGATAATCCGACAAAACACTTGTTTTGTCGGACAATTTGAGAGCATGTACAGCCAACATTTGTTGGGATATCCGCTCGTGTGTACAGGCCTTAAGAATTATTCCAGAAGTTGGTGACTGTTTTGTCAAAAATTGCTGTTGCATGTATAGCAAACCTAAAAATGTACCCTTTTCATACATAGGCTACCACATTTGTAATTTTCTAAGGGTGAATTTTGTTTTCTGGATGGTGAACTCCAAGCTTTAGGATTCGATAGGAAACTTATCCCCAATATGGCCTCCATAAAGCTTTGTTCTGAGATTTTTTTACTGTGAAAAATACCCGAGTGTGGCAGTGCAGATAAAACATGGCAGCATTGCCTCAAAACCTGGTGATGTCGTGACCTACAGTGGCTATACTTTTCTAATTAGTGGAGACAAGTCCACATTTTTAGTTTTCAACCACAGTGACAAAGAAATTTTGAAAGAGCAGGATAGAAAAAAAAATTCTCAACAAATTTCTTACAGCGTAAACCACATTTTGAGCTACTTTCGAATTACATTTAAGCCCCTGAATGTACTGAGAGCTCCTGTGCAATATTAGTGTGTGTGTAGTGAAAATGGGAGAGTATAGTCTCAGTTATTCGATTTAGAACAATAAATTTAAAATGTACCAGCATCCCGGAATGTTTGAAAAAGGGGGAGACCAACTAGATAGAGACAGCAAAGCTGCTTGACACTAAACTGGTCTAAACTATATCGATTGGTATGGGTTTGGTTGGGATTTTCAAGGTACTTGTAGAGAGACGTATATCATATAAAAATAGGTTTATTACAAAAAGAACAATACATCAATAATAAAAAGATGGGACAGGCCCCACAGTTCGGACACAGTAAGGTGTTTAAGATGACACAAAACAAAGCAAAACCGTATTGGTCAGATGCGCGGAGCCAATCTGCGACCTCGACCAGTTTCGCGGTTGATACCGCTTCTTCAGGAGGATCTGGGAAGGATCTCGAGATATGACAGGCTCTCCCTGGGGATACATACCGGCCATCACAACGAGTTGTCTGCTTACCAGCGCTATTGGCTCTCCTCATACCTCATAGGCTGCTACCTGCGCCTATTAGTCTGTGATGCTGCCTTTCTTCCTCAGTATACTGTAATTAACACTTGAACCTTTTTTGGAGCTTTTGTCAGCTTCCCCGGCGCGAGCCATTTGTGTTCTTTGTTTTTTGGGGGGGCGCGATTGTTGCCTGCTCATTCCCGGCCATCTGCCATCCCAGATCCTCCTGAAGAAGCGGTATCAACCGCGAAACTGGTCGAGGTCGCAGTTTGGCTCCACGCATCTGACCAATACGGTTTTGCTTTGTTTTGTGTCATCTTAACAAACACCTTACTGTGTCCGAACTGTGGGGCCTGTCCCATCTTTTTATTATTGATGTGTGTAGATAGATCTGTGTATAGACAGCTTAAAGTCACTCCCCAGCATTCTACACAGAGATGTGTCTTAATGGATAGGTTGTGGGTCTTGAGTGTTACTCCTCATGAACACCCTTTTAACAGTGGTAGCAAATGGGTCAGTAACCCGACCTTGGTCATTTCAACATACTTGGGCGTAGTACTTGTATAAAGATTCAAGGGTGGACACCATTAGGACCATTACAGCACCAAAGGAGACCTAATAATGTAGCTAAGCAGGACAAGGTGTTAAACTTTTAGGCATGTCCTCTTATGCTTAGGGAAGACCGGTTTTTGTTTTGTCAAACAAAATTAACTCATGCCGGTTTTGAAATGTGTTTATTATTTGCATAACCTTCATAATTAATGCTTGTGAACAATTTTAAAGGAACCTAAAAGTCTATTAAAATGTTTGATCTACTGCAGTTTGGTTCACTGTGGCTTGTTACTCAGACACTGTATGTATTTGCATTGCCTATTCATTGACTGTGAGTGGAAAGTGTATTTTGTCTGTCGGCAATCTGCAGATGAATGCATTACAGCCCCCCATTGTCCAGCCTCCCTGCTCCTTTTTTCACACCTTGAACACAGGGCTGAATATGTAGGTTAGTTCTCAAAGCAAGTAACAATAAAGCATGCTTTCTTACAGAAATGTGCTGCCCTTCAACAAGAGACTATAATGGGATGTCGGCATGAATGGTAAACTGGAAAGTCTTCCCAATCACTGTGATGCTTGGCAGCTTTTCCCATTCAAAGGTCAAAATCTAATTAAGGCAAAATAAAGTTAAACAGATTTATGCAAAAATTATGCTTTATTCAACAAGGACCGCATGACTAAACATAGGTTTGTTTACCTTTATATGGGTAGGTGATGTCTTTGTGAAAAGCATCCATGTTGAAACCTATACATTGTATTCACCTAGTGGTATTCTAGCATTCATTTTTATTTATTTTTTCAAATTGTTCTAGATGCTTCTGTCCTGGTTTAAAATGTTTTTATGGACCCCCCCCATGTAAGTATACATGGGGGGGGGGGGCGCATGAGGCTGTGGGTGTAACATTCGATCAGGGATGCTAGGTGGGAAGAATAATTGTATGTAAAACCCTTATCTTTTAATCTTTCATGGACCTTGATAGCAAGGCCTTTGCAACAATACACTAGCAACCTTAGGGGGAGACTCCCTTGTGGGGCTCAGAACCAAAAACTTCAGTGATGAGCTCAGACCCCCACATCATTTTGAGAAAAACAGAGCATTTTGATGTCTATTAAAAAGAAAAAAAAAGTTTTTTTTTTTTTTTTTTGTGGTTAAGCCATAACAAACCACTTCTAGGTAGTTACAAATACATAGATCATGAACCTACCAATGGGTTGGGTATCAGGTGTATCCTGCATTTTTAGAACACAGGCATTCTGTTTTTCTTGTGAAAAGCAAAAGCCTAGTACACTAGTCTGTGTGTGTGTGTGTGTGTGTGTGTGTGTGTGTGTGTGTGTTTTTTCTCTTTTCTTTTTTTTTTCCCTCTCAACCCAGCGGTTTGCATGAAACCAAACCCTCAACTTCAGTCAGAGCAGCTGTACGTAGGATTTAACGTTTTGTACAGCGATCTCCTCCGCTGACCTGTCCCCTCCAGCCAGAACAGATGAGAGCGCTGATTGGGAGCTGGTCTTTTGTCGGACCAGCTGTCATACCCATGGCTGAATGTTGGACGGTTTTTATTGAACCAGCCACTGACGCCCGGCCTTCGGGCCAAGTGTACAGGGCTTTGGAGAAGATGCCAATTCTATCACTGAAATTACTGACTTGTCAGCCCTCTGGGCAACCATGTAATGATGCCTTGGCAAAGGGGCTGGTGATTTTTTTTTTTTTTTTCCCCCAAAAAACTCCTGTCCTAAGAGAAATATGAAGACTTTTTTGATGCTGACCACCATCTGAAAAGGCTAGCTGTCTGGCTCTATCTGGCTTTGATTTTTCATGGTCAAAGACCCAGAGCAAAACATGCAGAGAGTAAAAATTGCCTGGGAACCTGGATCCCTATATCTCATGTGCCTCGGGTATTGAACAGGGCCTGCTGCAGACTAGACCTCGAACCCTTGAAAAAGGCAAAACCTCTCAAATTGGCCCTAGGCCTAAATGTGTGGAATCTGTAAATATAGTGAACTGCTAAAAGTAAACCAAAGAGTCACTTAGAACCTGTAGGTCTCTGCGTGGCAATTGGCTTAACAACTTGCTGCTTGTAAGTCAGATTTGTTAATACCATGCCTCCTTAAAGGGGTTGTAAAGGTGCAATTTTTATTTTTTTCCCTAAATAGCTTCCTTTACTTTATTTTTTATTTTTTTTGTGCAGTCCTCCTTCACTTACCTCATCCTTCAATTTTGCTTTTAAATGTCCTTGTTTCTTCTGAGAAATGCTGACTTCCTGTTCTTCTGTCTGTAACTACACACCGTAATGCAAGGCTTTCTCCCTAGTGTGGAGTGTTGTGCTCACCCCCTCCCTTGGACTACACAATAGTCAAAACTCTCTCTACGTTGCAGATAGAGAAAGAAGCTGTGTGTTAGTGGGAGTCCTGATTCTCCTGTAGTCCAAGGGAGGGGGTGAGCACGACACTCCACACCAGGGAGAAAGCCTTGCATTACTGTGTGGAGTTACAGACCGAACAACAGGAAGTGAGGATTTCTCAGAAGAAATAAGGACATTTAAAAGCAAAATCGAAGGATGAGGTAAGTGAAGGAGGTCTGCACTAAGGTAAAGGGGGGGGGGGGGGGTTGTACCTTTTTTTACAACCCATTTAATTTTCAGCTTGCATAGTCTCTTTGCCTTACAGTAAACCAGTATCGGCTAAAAATATACATTCAGTGAAGATTGTCACTTTTTGGAGTAAATCTTTTAGATGTTGGATTAATAGCGTTTGCAGGATACACACCGAGCAAAATATAAGACATTTTTAGTTGTGTTCTCGTAGCTTTTTTTTTTTCTTCTTTGTTCTGCAATTCTCACCATGAACAGACCTTAAAGTTTTGAACCCACAAACAGACCCTAAAATGGACTCTACCGTGCGTGCATGGGCGTCCGCTCCATAGGGCAAGGGGGGGCAATTGACCCCCCCTGGAAAATCAAGACAGTGTTGAAAAGTTTTGCAGCCGCAGGCTGTCTGAGCAGTCTCGGGCCGGATGTCACACAGGCACAGCGAGCAAAATGAAGCCGCCTCCCCCTTCTAGTCTTTGTGTACACAGGGGGAGGGAACCTGCTGTGCCTGTGCAGTGCTGATGGCTGACCTGAGGTACTGAATGGAATGGGGGAGGGGGGGTCCGTTCGTGCTGAATGGGGGGTCCATCTGTGCTGAAGGGGGGGGTCTATACTGAAGGGGGGTCCATCTGTGCTGAAGGAGGGGTCTGTGCTTAAAGGGGGTCATCTGTGCTGAAGGGAGGGGTCTGTGCTGAAGGGAGGGGTCTGTGCTGAAGGGAGGGGTCTGTGCTGAATGGAGGGGTCTGTGCTGAAGGGGGGGGGTCTGTGCTGAAGGGGGATCTGTACATTTTTCTAGGCTATATTTATATGGGCATTGAATGAAGCTCAATTATCTCAAGAGCTATTTCACACTGCCAGCTGGCCGTATTATCGGTAAAGCGGCGCTAAAAAGCGTTGCTTTGCCATCGTTTTAGCTGCGCTATTCAGTCGCTAGCGGGGCGCTTTTAACCCTGCTAGCGTTTGAAGAAAGGGCTAAATGCGACTGAGTATCGCCACTGCCGAAGTGCCCTCCCTGAAAAAATTTCAGCGGACGGCCATGCGTGCGTGTCGGTAATAAAAGTAATGAGAATTAATGATGACCTTTAGTGAAAATTATCAATGCACTGCCCTTGATTATGAAGATTGTTTTGTGACACTGAAGGACATGAAAAGATGGTGACAGCTGACCATGAACAAATGAAATATTCTATATTGCCTAGCCCCTGCTTTACACTTTTTAGAACAAATGATCATATCTGTTGACACAATCTGCAGTATGAGAGAGGCTAGTATGCAAAGTGCCTGATTGCAGTCTATTCAAAGCAGCATCATAGGAAACCAAGTGGCACGGACGGCAAAAACGGTTGGATGTCTCACTGGCTGAATAGTGACCCAGATTAATGTTCAAGTCGTTTTATCTCTGCTGACATTTATTTTTTAAACTGCTTTTTATGTCATTTTTGATAGGACCTCAGAATGAAAATAAGTCTTGGGCTTACTCCATGCCACCTCTAATGCACTACAAACATCTGCTGTCTAACTAGGTCTGATGTGTTGCACATGTGAGCTGACAAGTATTGTCACCAAGCTCATTCTCTGCCTCTTTGTGTTTATAAGAGGCTACACCTCTTATTTCTTGTATGGTGCCACCTCTTTGCATCGCAGCGCCCAAGGAAACGGTCTAAATCAAGCCTGCTCACTTGTCGGAAATAAATTTAGGAATTGCAATATAGTGCTGAGCCAGCAGCCTGTCTGCAAGGGAGATATATTTCATCATATATGTCTCTGCCATGGGAGAAAAAAAATAAAGTGCTGTACTGAGAACACTTTTTGGTTTAGAGTATACTTAAAGCAGCAGCAATTAATCCAGCAGATACACCTTGTGAGTGAAGAGTAATAAATAACTTTCCACTTTTATCTGTGCTCTACATCTACACTTGAGAGGTGTACTTGAAAACTGCATCTGTGACAAGTACATCAAATGAAAACCAGTTTCTTGTTGACCCAACGAATGCTGAAAGCTTTGTGTTCGATTATTATTGCAGTGTTCACCGCTCTGCTTTACACTAAACTATGAAACCTTTAGTCCCACTTCTCTTTGCTGTTGGGTATATACACGATATATGAATTGCTTGTGGAGGTAACGTAGGATAGATCTAGTAGAACAAAAGCACCCGCTAAAGACAGCCGTCATGAAATCTCATGGTATATACCATATATTGGAACAATTCTGACAACGTAGGTGTTTTTTTTTTTTTTCACTTCTATTTTTTTTTTTTTTTTTTCACTTCTAGATCTTTTTACTTTCTTTTAACTTTGTTTTAGGAGACATTTGAAAGGCCATCAAAATCAGCTCTTAAAACATTGCTCTGCTGCGTCCATCACACATACATCACACACTGTAGCTGAAAAGCTGATCCACACATTGTTCTCCTGACTTGACTACTGCCAATGCTCCACTTGCTGGTGTATTTAAATCCACTATTCCAGTGTTTTTTAACTCCAGTCCTCAAGGCACACCTACAGGTCATGTTTTCAGGCTTTCCATTATTTTGCACAGGTAATTTGATTAGTTTCACTGCCTTAGTAATCACCACGGCCATTTCATCTGAGGGAAATCCTGAAAACTTGACCTGTTGGTGTGCCTTGAGGACTGGAGTTGAAAAACACTGCACTATTCGACCCGTTTCACACTAGTTTTAGCCGATTTACTGCTGTTAGTGGGGCGGATAAGGCACCAAGTGAATTTAAAGCGGAGCTCCACCCAGGAAAACAACATTTTACAATGTTTAAAAAAAAAAAAAACTGAAAAAAAAAAATACTCACCCGAAATACCTGTTGCTATGCGGAAGTCCGTAATCTGCCTCACCTGCACCGCGGTCCGATTTCTTCTTCTCTTTCTCCTTGTGAATGGGCGCGCTGCTTTCTGGGAACTGTGTGTGTTCTCAGAGAGCAGCGCGCACATTTACAAGCCAGCGTGAGACTCACGCAGGCGCAGTAGGAAATGGGCAGTGAAGCCGTACGGCTTCACTGCCTGTTTCCCATAGTGTGGATGGCGGCGCAGGACCCGGAGCGATCGTGGGACCGGCATTGGGGGGGCCCCATCAGCGCGGGCAAGTAGGACAAGGTAAGTGTCCTTATTTAAAGTCAGCAGCTACACTGTTAGTAGCTGCTGACTTTAAAAATAAAAAAAATTTGCGGCTGGAGCTCCACTTTAATTACCACCTTAATCCAGCCACAGAACCTGTGTAATTAATGTGTTCTGTTTTAAAGGGATGAGGTGGCAACCCTAGCGGTGGAGGACCAGTGTATACACCGCCCCAAACATGCTGTTTGCAGGATTTTTTATTTTATTTTCGCCCTATCATGTAAGCTTATTCTAGGCTTACCTATAGGAAGAAGTAGTCCGAAGTGGTTTATAACCACTTTAATCAACTATAATATGTAAAAAATTCTGCAGCCAGAATCCTGACTAGGTCTGGTACAAGTGATCACATTCCCCCTATCCGGGAGTCCTTCCACTGGCTACTTGTCAAGTTTTGTAAAGACTTTAAGATTATCTTGCTTGCCTATAAGCTCTTTATGGCTGTCTAAACTTTATCAACTTGCTGTTATAGCGGCGCTCTTTAAACCCCACAATAAGGGCTTAAAAGCGCCCGCTTAGCACTACTTTTAAGGCGGCGCCCATTCATTTCAATAGGCAGGGGCGGTGGAACAGCTGTGTATACACTGCCCCCCCACCACCCCAAAGATGCTGCTTGAAAACTATCTTCACCATAAAGAACAAGGAATCCTGGAAGTGATGGTTTGGCCTCCCACAGAGCCCTGATCTCAAAATATTTGAGATTACATAAATATACAGAAGGATTTGAGGCAGCCTAAATCCAATCTGTGATTTTGTTTTCCAAGATGTTTGGAACAACCTACCTGCTGGGTTCCTTCAAAAACTGAGCAAGTGTACCTAGAAGAATTGATGCTGCTTATGAAAGCAAAGGGTGGTCACATCAAATATTGATTTGAATTTCTGCTGTTCAAAATGTAACACTTCAATTTCTGAAAGAATTTTTAATTCATTGCATTTTAAAAAAAAATCCACCCTCACGTGCCTAAAACTTTTGCACTGTACTGTGTGTAATTGCTTGCTGGCATTATCCCTTAAACTTGAATGTTAATAAAGTATTATTTTTTTTTTTTCCATATACACCTTATTTATTGAAGTTATACATTACATGAAGAAATGTGCAATATTCAGAGACTCTACTGGGAAAAATCAAAATGGGATTGTAATGTACCTGTTTGCAGGTATTTTATTGGTCACATATTGAGAGGATTGCTTGTTTTTGTTGCCCATGACTTGAGTTGTCATGATTGCTCATTTTACCCCTCATATAACAACTGTCTATTTGTTGCCCATTTTAATATAACAATTTCCCATTTATTGCCTACGTATTGTTAGATTGTTCCTGTAGTTATAGCTACAAAATTAGAAAACAATTACTATTGCTTGCCTCATATTTGGTGGTTCTTACGAGTAATGATTAAGCACAACATATGTGTGAAACGTGTCTCCGTGACTGTATGCTGGTGTCCCTGGTATTGTGCTGATTCAATAAAGGCATTGGAACCTCTGGATGTTCAGCCATTTCTTCTTATCTCAAGTCCTTGTATGCTAATGCTCCCTTGTTCTTCTCATCTTCCCATAAATGTGTTACCTTGTTGGACAACCTGTTCAGTTTATTATCGAAATGAAAACCAAAGCAGTTGTAAACTCTGTTGCACCACTTTTACCTACAGGTAATCCTATAACAGGGCTTACCTGTAGGTACCGTAAATATCTCCTAAACTTGCAGTTTAGGAGATATTCAGTATATGCTCTGCTGCCGACGTCCTCAGCACATGTGCACTGAAGAAACGGGCCGCTGCAGTGCAGTGACCGGCGGCAGGTCCTGTGTGCATGTGCAGTGACCGGCGGCGGCAGGTCCTGTGTGCATGTGCGGAGTGAGATCATTGCGGCTTCAGCTAATCACAGCACCGCAAACCCAGAAGTAACTCCAGTGGAAGATGTCATCTGTGTACTAAGAGTGCCGATGCCAAAATTTGTAATGTGTCACCGGCGCAAAAAATTACATTTGAGTGTAGCGCCTGCGTACTTCCAAGTACCGGTGCTGTTTAAAATTTAAGGGATAAGTGTAAGTGACTCTGATTTCAATTGTTATCATTCAGTTAGGGTCTCTGTTTCAGCTCGGCTGTGCTGTGGGCTCATTCTGTTGTGCCTGGGGTGTTGTTCCAACCCAGGACGATAGGTGTCAGCAGTGGAGTCAAAAGCACCCAATCAGGAGGCTTGGGCATGCTGGGAGAGGGTACTTATGGAACAGACGCCATTGGTCTGGGTTTTTCTTCGAGTGTGGCACCCACCTTTAGGGTGACCACATCACTGCACCCCTAGTGTTATGGCCTACCTGGCTGGGCCATGTGTGCTACGTGGTGTTCCTGGTTTCTGGGTCATGTTGGTCTGGAACATTCAAGCAGGACGGGGACTCAGTGATTGACTGGGTTCCCACTTTTGAAGATCCCAAGCAAGTGTGGCTGTTCGTTGGGGAGCGCCAATGAGAGGCTGGCGGTCCAATAGGATTCTGACAAACCACCGGGGATCGAGGTTACCGGACACTGAAGGATTGACTGCTCTTTCAGTCGGTACCTGGGCGACGTTAAGAAGAAGATTCAGGCGAAACTTTACTTAGGAGGGGCTCCTCCGTAACCGCAATCAGAGAGGGCCTGTGGCAGAGGTGTCTCCCTGAGTTCATTCTAGAAGAGTCTGTGGCAGGGACATCTTCCTAAAGTTCCAAGTGATACTCTGGCTGCCAGGTTTGTGAGAGGCCTGTCCAGGTACTCTATACCCACTCCTACTGGAGTGGCAAAGAAATGTAAGTGTTGTCGGAAGCAGGACTGTTTCCATATTGAACGCCTGAATCTGCTGTTCTCCTCCTTTCAACCTCCATCTGTCTTTTACATCACCTGTTAAAGGGTCACTAAAGGATTTTTTTAAGCTAAATAGCTTCCTTTACCGTACTGCAGTCCTGGTTTTATGTCCTCGTTGTTCGTGTAGCGATACCCCCGCAGGAGCCACTGGTTTGTTTTTACTCTGTAGCATGTCTAGGGGGTGTGATGAAAGTAGATGGTGTGAGCAATGATAGAATGTCCAAACAGCAAGATGTCGTTTTCTGTGCTTTTATTCATGTGCCCAACACAGCAACAGGTAACTTCAGGTGATTAGAGGAAAGATGGTGGAAGAAGTTGCAGGTTCAGGCCTTAACTATGTACCGAAGCAGTCCTGCTTCTACGATACCTTTGCTTCGTCGCCACTCCAGCCGGAGTGTGTATAGCGTACCCGGACAGTCTCTCTCACAGAACTGGCAGCTGGAGTATCACTCGGAACTCTGAGAAGGAAAACAAGCCTCTGCCACAGACTTGGCTCAATGTAATAGGAGTGGTACCTCTGCCACAGGCTCTTGCTCTGGAATGTAACTTGGTGGAGCGGTTCTTCTCAGTAGTTTGCCTGAATTGTCTTCAGGTAGGTATTGATTTTAGGTGATCGACTGACAGGTTACCTTAAAACAAACTCCCAGTGTCCAGTCACCTTGATCCCGATTGGCTCGTCTAGGCCTTATTGGATCGCCTGCCTCCGGGCTCTCCTCAGTAAGTCACTGGGGCCTCTCTGCAGCTTTTAGTTGCTCCGGGACATGAGGGCCCAGAGTCAGGCACTCCGCATAGCATGTGCGCCCCGACCTGGTAGGCCATAACGCAGGGGCCTGTGATGTGCGCACTCCCTAAAGGTGGGTGCCGCACCCAGATCCAATCTCGAACTCCCGAAGCCAAGATGGCACCCTAAAGAAGTACCATCCCCCAGCATGCCCTGCGAGGGAAAACCTCCTCTGCTTGGCTGCTGGCAAGAAGGCGCTCTCGCTGGTCTCCACTGCCGCCACCTGTCGTTCCAAGATGGAAAGGTTTCATTCTGTGTTCCAAAGATACAGCACAGCACATAAATCACATGGATGAGAGCTGAGTAAGTCTCTCATCCCCCTCTAGATTTAAACAGCGTTCGTACTTGGAAGTACAGGGGCGCTACATACGTTTTTGCTCTGATGTTGCTGTAATTCTCCTCTGTTCTGGACACTTCCTGGTTGTCTGTTTCCTGATGACCACAGTACTGGGAGCTTTTAGTTTTGTTTTCCAAACCATCACTGCTCTATGGCTCTGTATAGCACAGAGGCAGGAAATAAATGCAAAGACGAGACTAGATGCAAAAACAAAACAAACTACAGGTACATTATATGATAGATAAAAATCAATTTGTAATTGTTTTTTAAAGGAATCCGTTAACTATTATGTCTCTATATTCTGTAAACAGTCATTTCAGCAAAAAAAAAAAAAAAAATCCTTTACAACTCCTTTAACTGTTTTTACCCGGCTGGGTAATAAAGAGCACATATAAAAGAGACCTTCTCCTTGCGGACATTCCTTACTGCTGCTGTATGCATCATCCACCCTAGACATTTCACCAGAGCCATGAGATAACATGCCATCCCATCTATTACCAACAGCCCCTTCGGGGGTATCGCTACATGTATACTGAAGATCTGCTGGAGTACTGTGTACACCTTCAATATGATAAGTGTATAAAATGTGTTACTGCGCCAATTCTACAACCTTATTGTTATAACAGTGAACCCAATATAGTTATTATACATACTGTGTGCACAAAGACATAAAAGAATATCAATAATAATGGCATGTACAAAATACCCGTGAGGTTAAATAAATAAATGCCATATACCAAATGCCTGTGTGGTTAAATAAATATTAAATTAAATAGTGTCTAAAAAGAAAGTCCAGTAATGAAGAAAAATCCAATGTAAAGATGGTCCAATACTTTAGTGCTCCTTGTTGTGCAAATAAGTGACTACTGTTCCACCAAAACATGCCACCGTCACCAACTTCTGAAGTGGACACTCACCAGAACTAGGTATAAAGTAAGCCTGTAGTTTTATCTCGGGTAAGTTCCTCCTCTCCTTGCAACCAATGCGCAATCCGCCTCCTCCAATACACTCCAAGCAATCCTCTTGTAAGGTTCCTGGTTTTAACTATTTTTTATAAGATGAGGGACTAATCATAGCGTAGTATGTCCAAACTATTTTATTATAAAATATATAGAAGTATAAGGTCTCACTCGCAAGGTTTGGTGCCCCCAAGACTGGCACCAAGTCCTTTCAGCAGTGCCGAGCAAAAGACGCTCACCAGTGTGTGGATCCTTTTAGTGCCACACCTCCGTAGCCGGGCGGGTCAATGGCAGGAGGTGATGGTTTTAACTATAAGAAATGGTTAAAACCAGGAATCTTAGAGGATTGCTTGGAGTGTACTGGAGGAGGCAGTTTGCGCATTGGTTACGAGGAAAGGAGAAACTTGTCTATATAAAACTACAGGCTTAATTTGGACCTAGTTCTGGTGAGTGTCCACTTCAGAAGTTGGTGACTGTGGCACGTTTTTGGTGGAACAGTAGTCACTTATTTGCACTACAGTATTGGACTGTCTTTACATTATTGGATTTACATTATTGTATTTTTCTTCAATACTGGCCTTTCTTTATAGACCCTTTATTTAACCACACAGGCATTTGGTATATGGCATTTATTTAATATTTATCTTCACGGGTACTTGGTACATGACATTATTGATATTATGTCTTTGTGCACACAGTATGTATAATAACTATATTGGGTTCACTATTCTAACAATAAGGTTGTAGGATTGGGGCAGTAACACATTTTTCACACATTATGCCTTTTTTTGTCTTGCAGGGTTTTTCTCGAATCGTCTAACAGGGCAGCATCCGAGAGAGGCGGCTCCTCCCTGAAACAGGAAAACTCATTAGTCCACCATTATAAATTTCAGTCTCACCTGCGTGCCTCAGTTGTTTTTTTGTTTCCTCCGGCCCCACCGGAGCTGCAAAGAAACATATAATATTTTACCTTGTCTCTGTGCTAGTTGCAGGAGACCCCTGCCAGCATCCCATTTAGCCTAGTGGGCCTTGGGAGGGCGAGCAGGAGCAGCAAATTTGAGCAAAAACTTGCTCTGCCTGAGATTTCGCACTTACCGAGGGGTCTTCAATCGTTCCCTCCCCCCCAGTCTGAAACAAATGCAATGGCATTTTTCCCCATTCCGCATGCTGGGGGGACCTGCTGCTTCAATCTGGCGTTCTGTTCCCTAGCAATAAGGTTATATTGCCCCTGACCACAGGCCGCGCTGGATCCCACAGATGCCGCGTGGGTAAGTGTCTACCCACCTACTGTCCGCCCACCTGATTACCTCCACCCGATTGCACCACTGTACCCAGCAGAGCCGGCTCCTTTCCACGTGGAGGCTCTGCAGGGAGTACCAAGATGGCATTTGGGGGTGGCGGCGGCCGATGTCCTTTCCGGTCACGCAGAATTTTTAGAGGGGGGGGGGGGGAAACGGCAAGCAGAGTGGGGGGCTCCCTAATGAAATTTCAGGAAGGAGGGCAACAGCAGCATGTGCAGGTACATCCATCAACATGCGCAGGGTCAGGTAGGGGTGTAGCTTAAGCAGGAAGCGGTTAAAAGGGCTCCTCTAAGCAAAGGAGAGGATCCTGGTGGCTGACCATGTTTGACGCTTCTACACTCTGCCCTGCAGATCCTGCATCCAGGACAGTTCCAGGGTCACCTCTGTCTCAACCTCACTAAAAAAACTGCCCATTTAACAGGCAGTCTTTAACCACCTTCCTCTCGGGGGACCCGTTTTTTTGCTTGATTTTTGGGCAAGGACCCCAGTGGAAAGGAAAACGAAAAGCAACAAAACCTGTGCTTCGTGCAGCCATTGGTTGTCATCTGAATGGAAAAAAAACGTATGCCAAAAAATGCATAGACAAAATGGTGGCTAAAGAGTCGCAAGGTTACCTGAAAGATCTGCTTGGCTCTTTTAACAAAGATAAAGAACACCATGGCACTGCTATGCTTGGCAATTGAGTTGGAAGTGCCAAGGTAGAGTACCCGAGGTAGATTTGTTCGCCTCCAAAGCAAATGCAAAATAACCAACATTCTTCTTCTCACTGGATCCTGCGACCGTGGAGTAGATGCCTTCAGCCTAAGCTGGGGATGGGAACTGTTATGCATTCCCTCCAACTGCCATAATACCAAGAGTGATTCAAAAAATAAAGGCAGAGAGAGAAACAGTGATACTAATGGCCCCTCTTGAAGAACCTCAGCATCCAACCGCAACTGACATTGACAGACCGGACAGATCTCTTTAATCACAGGGCCCAGTCAACCATCCGAACCACAGAATCCTGAAGCTTTCGGCTTGGTTACTGAAAGGGTAAGACTTCAGAACAAAGGGATGACAGACAAGGTGATCAATACCATCCTAGACGGCAGGAAGCCCGTGACTAGGGCAATCTACAAGAAAGTGAGAAGTTTGTCTCCTGGAACAAAAACAAACTGTTCCCCCAAAATATCCTAATCCCTTCACTTCCAAAAACCAAGGACAACAAAAAAGGCACTTGTAAGAAACACACTCACAACATACTTTGAAAGAACGAAAGATTGGCGACCTCCCTTTGTACTTTATGTAGGAGTTCGCAAAGGGAAGCGGGCAAACAAGAATACCATCAGCAGATGGATAAGCATGGCCATACAGATAACCTACAAGGCACAAAACCTCACTCCTCCAGGCGGGATCAGAGCACACACAACCAGAGCCTGGGAAACCTCGGTCGCAGAGAAACCGGGGGCGACTCTGAGCAGATCTGCAGGACAGCAACATGGTCGAGCTTCAGTACCTTCGCAAGGCATTATCGTATAGACCAGCTGTCTGACCAAGACCAGGCATTTGGTCGCCAGGTGCTCCAGTCTCTACCCCACCCTATTAAGTGTTGCTTGATACATCCTCTCGGATGCTCCCCTGGAAGACGATTCGAGAAAACAGAGTTGGGTACCTGGTACTCCTTTCTAAGAAGTCTTCCAGGGCAGCACTAGTTCACACCCTTAAACGACAAATGCCAGGTACAATGGGGGAGCTTTAAGCTTACTGAGATTTCCTCCTGTACTTTAGTCCACCATTATAAAATTTCAGTTTCGCCTGCATGCCTCAGTTGTAATAATGTGTTTCCTGTTTCAGGGAGGAGGAGCCTATCTCGGATTCTGCACTGGTAGACTTCTCAGTTACCAGGTGCCTAACTCTCTCTCTCTATTTTTGTGGTGGTTTTTTTTTTTTTTTCCTGAGGTTTACAACCTCTTTAAGTGATCATAAGTGGTTTGGAGAAATGTAGAAACCGCAGTGCACTGATCTTCCCAGTGAATATCTGTGCAAGGAGGGATTGTCGGCAGAAGTTTGATCAGTGGAAGACAAGCAGGCTGTTTTCCCTGAACAGCCCGAAAACTGACTGCTGAGAAGGATGTGTTTCTATGCCTAGGGTGTTCAGTTTGAAATGGAAAAGCAGGGGGGCTGATTGTATTCTCACCGGGTATTGCACACACAGGAGGCAATTCAAGAACAGGATACTTTTAACACAAGCACGTGATACAACAGGAATATGAAATGTTGGGGTAACATTCTTGAACTAGGTGACAACAATGGATGCTGGTTTATCTGTGCTGGTCCAATGATGTTGGTGCCAGATCTTGTACATGTGCAATATTTAATCTGGCTTTTTTTTTTTTTTCTTTTTTTACATTTTATCAAACAAATTGGTCTATATTGAAAAAAATATGGCATGTTACAATCCATAAGACGAAAGCAATGATGAAGCATAACACAATAATGGTCGCTAGGCACTTGTATCAACTGGGGAGAAGTTGTGTGACAGCATAGTGCATGGTACAACATATATATGGACCGCTAGAGAGCCAATTAAAAGATACATTTTCTGTCCATGGCTGCCAAACCGGTCATATTTCCAAGGAAACGCCCTGTTTTAATATAGGTCAGCTTATACATGGATAGTATTGCATCAATAGATGATTCCCATGATTTCACCAATCACCATAGGGAGGTGGGGGGAAGCCAGCCCAATTTATCCAGCATCTTTTTTTTTTTTTTTTCCTGTGCTAGTAATTCTTCTGTAGTCGGCCTTAAGACTGGGTAAAGTGGGAAATTGTGCTCTGGTCGCATGACTCAACTAATAGAGGAAAATTACCCATCTCGGGAGTTTATATTTGACAGTAAGGTCCCGAAACAATGGCACTTCTGCAGGCATTTATATCTTTCAATATCCTAATCCCAAATCGAGCCCAAAGTTGTGGCTCTGGTATGGTTTTAAACTGAGGGAAGGAAGGATTTCCCCCATAACGGGCAGAAGGGAGACCACTGGTTGGGACTAAAACCGCTTTCTAGCCACCACCTAAACTCGTAGGGTTACTTTCGTGGGATAGTAGAGGGATATGCTTTTTTGACCCATATATATACCAAGTTACTGAGTTCCCTAAGGGAGCCCAGGATGGCTGCCTCCAGACAAATGGCAGCATTAGCCCTAGATTGTTCGAACCACCATCTGACTAACTAATATAGCTGCCCAGTAATATACCATCAGGTTGGATAGTGCCAATCCACCACAACTTACCGGGAGCAGAATTGTTTATTTGGCTAAACGTGGAGAAGATCCCTACCACATAAAGGAGCGGTTGTTTAAAATGTAAATGTTTTTGCAATCTCAGCTTTTACTCGAGATCTCCCAGGAAGGCACTGGTGACACAGCCTTCTCACGGGTAGTTTTGAGGCTCTGGTTATGTCACCAGTACCGCTACTAAACCAGGATTAAATGTATCTGAATCCAACAAAAGACTTTAGAACAGGGTAATCTGGTGACAACCCATGCTTTTTGTATTTTGCAAACTATTGTAACAAGATATAATCTTCATAAGAGGTCTGTGTTCTCTCATATTGTCTTAGAGCTGGCACAACAGAAGAACTTTTGATGCAGACCAAAGGGGCAAAATGGTGAAGAATTTTAAGTGGTGTGGTGTTTTAGTGTTTTTTTTTTTTTATAACCTAGCCCCCTTCAGATACAAGAACTGTACTCCATTATACAAGGCTATCGGGTTGATTTACTAAAGAATAATTGGCTTTTCATTTTGCAGAGTAATTTTCCTTTAGTTTAATGAATTTGAAAAATTGCATTTCAAAAAATCAAATGCAAGGGGGAGTGGAGGTCAGCAGAGCTTCACCTAATTTGCTAAGTTCTGGGGAAAATTTTCCCCTCGTAAAATGATTGTCCTTTTTTTGCATTTAGTAAATCAACCCCCATATTTCTAGTCAAAGATTGAAACTTTTGTAGCGCCCTTGTACTTTCAAGCACGGACGCTGTTCAAATTTAGAGGGGGATGAGAGAGTTACACAGCTCTCATCCATATGATTTTATGTTAGTTTAGTGCTGTGCTGTGCTGTTGTTTCATCCTGTGTTCCAGAGATACCTTACCATCTTGGAACGACAGGTGGCAGCAGTGGAGACAGACCAGCAAGAGTGTCTTCTTGCCAGCAGCCAATCAGAGGAGGTTTTCCCTCGTGGAGCATGCTGGGGAAGGGTACTTCTTTAGGGCGCCATCTTGGCGTCGGGAGTTCGAGGTTGGATCCGGGTGCGGCACCCACCTTTAGGGTGTGCGCACATCATGGGCCCCGGCGTTATGGCCTACCAGGCCGGGGCGCACGTGCTACGTGGAGTCCCTGACTCTGGGCTCTCATGGCCCAGAGCAACCAGTGACTTACTGGGTCCTCACTTCAAAGAGAAGATCCCAAGCGAGTTGCGTTGATCGGTGGGGAGTCAGTCAGAGGAGAGCCCGGAGGCAGGCGATCCAATAAGGCCCAGACAAGCCATCGGGGATCAAGGTGACCGGACACTGGGAGTTTGTTCTATGGCAACCTGTCAGTCGATTACCCAAAATCAAGACCTACCTGAAGACAATTCAGGCAAACTACTTTACTGAGAAGGAATCTCTCCAAGTTACGTTCCAGAGCAAGGGCCTGTGGCAGAGGTACCTCTCCTATTCTATTGAGCCAAGCCTGTGGCAGAGGTTTGCTTCCTTCTCAGGGTTCCGAGTGATACTCCGGCTGCTAGTTCTGTGAGAGAGACTGTCCGGGTACGCTATACACACTCTGGCTGGAGTGGCGACGAAGCAAAGGTATCGTAGAAGCAGGACTGCAACGGTACATAGTTAAGGCCTGAACCTGCAACTTCTTCCACCATCTTTCCTCTAATCACCTGAAGTTACCTGTTGCTGTGTTGGGCACAAGAATAAAAGCACAGAAAACAACATCTGTTTTTTGCTAGAAAATTATAGAACCCCCAAACATTATAGTGTGTGTATGTGTGTGTGTGTTGTGTGTTTTTTTTTTTCTTTTAGCAGAGACCCTAGAGCAGGGGTGGCAAACTCAAATTCATCGGGGGCCGCATCCGCAGTTTGGTTGCCCTCAAAGGGCCGGTTGTATCTGCGCTTAAACCAGTGGCGTAGCGTGGGTTGTCAGCGCCCGGGGTAATTTGCTCCCCCCCGACTCGCAGACTTACCTATTTGGGGGATAGCAGCAGTGGTACTGGGGGGGGGGGGGGGGGGTGGCGGTGGTACTTGGAGGGGTGGCAGCGGTGATACATGTGGGGTGGCAGCGGTGATACACGTGGGGTGGCAGCGGTGGTACTTGGAGGGGTGGCAGCAGTGATACTTGAGGGGGTGGCAGCGCTGGTACTTGCCGTCCCCCTCAAGTACTACCACCCCCCCTCAAGTACCACTGCTACCACCCCTGGGGACAGGTTATCAGAATTGGGTGCCCGGTGTCACTGGGATGTGGGATCTGAATTGGGTGCCTGGTGTCACTGGGGACACAAGATCAGAATTGGGTGCCCCATCTTTAAATGAACAGCCCCGTGTTCATGATTATAAAGACAACCCTAGAGACATCTTCCTCTAAGCCCCCCACACTGCCCAGCCTCCAGTTACATGGGGGGGGGGGGGTATGGGTTTTATGATCAGCCTTGATGGAATAGAGCTACAAGTCTCAGCATGCCTAGCTATCAGTGTGCCATGGCAGACTGGGTATTGCAGTGATCTGATTGGCTGATCGCTCTTACCTTCAGATAACTCGAGCGCCACCTCGGCCAGGCTATCCTGGATCTCCACCAGCAGTGTCTCCAGAATGGCACATCCCCCTCTCTCCGCCAGCCCGGTGCTTCTTGTGTCATACGACTCAGCAGCAGCTGTTAGCCCGCATACCCCCGCACAGGGCCCTCCTCCGCCGGCCAGTCAGGGCCTCTCTTCTCCCGACACACATAGCACAGTCTGTGGCTCAGTCTGCGGCAGGTGGGCCTCTCACACGGATGGGTGGTGGGCACAGGAGATGCCGCGCGCACCGATTCTCGCCTCTTGGGGGGACGGGGTCAGGGGGGAGAGGTCAAGGAGGTGGCGGCCGGGGACAAACTATTTTCCTGACTTCCGGGCTCTCAGGCCTATCTGTCCGCACCTCGGGGCCCTTGCTGATTACTGACAGGACAGGGATCCCCCTGCTGATGGGGGCCGCTGCGCGGGCCACATGACAGGGCCTGGCGGGCCGCATTCGGCCCGCGGGCCTTGTGTTTGCCACCCCTGCCCTAGAGAATACAATGGCGGTCATTGCAATTTTTTTATCTCGCACGGTATTTGTGCAGCAATTCTTCAAACGTGTTTTTTTTGGGGGAAAAAAGTTTCATACTTTACAAAAAAAAAACGATACTGTTGGCCCAATTTTTTGAATAATGTAAAAGATGAAGTTACGCCGAGTAAATGGATACCTAACTTATCACGCGCTCGTGGCTCGTGGAATTTCGCCAAACTTCAGTACTTAAAAATCCCCATAGACGACGCTTAATTTTTTATTTTTTTTTACTGGTTACATGTTTTGAGTTGGAGGTCTAGGGCTAGAATTATTGCTCTTGCTCGAATGGTCGCAGCGACACCTCACATGTGTGGTTTGAACACCGTTTTTATATGTGAGCGGGACTTGCATATGCGTTCGCTTCTGCGTGCGAGCATAAGGCGACAGGGGCACTTTAAAAACTTTTTTTTTTTTATTGTACATTTTATTTTGACATTTTTTTTTTGAATGCAGAGGCCGGGCGTGACGTCATAACATCGCGCCCGGCTTCCGACGATCATAGAGCCTCCGGCGACCATCTGGTCCACCAGAAATCTCTATGGTCAAGAACTGGGGCCGGCGGATCCTGTCACTGACTCACCGTTCACACAGGTGAGTCGGTAGAAGTGACGGGGGGGGGGCGTCCCCTTTCCTCTTTCCCCGCCTGTAACAACGATCAAGCGGCGGAACAGCTGCTATGAGCTGCAGGCATCATTCAGATATTGCCGCACAAAGCCCAGGCCGTTAATTTACAGCTAGCGGTTAAACATGCCTTTTGTTGTAAACCTGTCCCCTCCCCCCATTTCCCTGTAAATTAAAACAATCTTTGCCTAGCTGCCTTATGGCCCATACCTACAATCCGAAAATCGTACGAAAAATACCGCTTTCGAATCAATTGTATGATAATCTGATCATTCATTCGCAACTTTCGAGAGCCAGTCATGACAGTTCTTCTTATATGGGTGTCAGTTAATTTTCCCCTGAGAACTGAACTGAGAAAAAAATCTCCTCTGCAGCCAGTTTAATAAACTGAGAACTTCAGTTCTCAGAGGGAGAAAAGAGAAGTGTTTCCTCTGAAAATGGCCGAGATCTGTGTAAGTGGGTGGGCTGCCTGTGATCTCGTGAGATATTGTGAGATTACGGTGGAGCCGAGTTGATATTAGGAAGAAATAAGCCTTCTTCCTCTTATCACACCAGTTTCTCTCCCAGATTCTCCACCTCCTGAGCTGGTGAATCTGGGCAGGAGATATTTCAGTGGAAGGACTGTGAAATCTTCAGATCTCAGTTTATTAACCCCTTCCATACAGGGCATTTTCACCCCCTTCCTGCCCAGACCAATTTTTAGTTTTCAGCACTGTTGCACTTTGAATGACGATTGCGCGGTCATGCAACACTGTACCCAAATTAAATCGTTTTTTCCCCCACACAAATAGAGCTTTCTTTTAGTGGTATTTGATCATCTCTGCGGTTTTTATTTTTTGCGCTATAAACAAAAGCAAAGCGACAATTTAAAAAAAACACTTTTTGTTTATTTATTTTTTTACTTTTTTATTTAACCACTTGGCGACCGCGCTATAGCGAAAATACTGCTACAGCGCGGTCCAGTAGTTTTGACACGACGTCCCTGGGACATCGTCCTTCACTTTAGCGATTGCGCGTCCCCTGGGACGCGCTCGCGAAAGTGTCCGTGATCGCCGGGTCTAGAAGACCCGGCGCATCACGGATCACGGTAAATTGCCGCTGATAGCGGCCGTTTACCACGTGATCGCGCCTTCAATTGACGGCGCGATCACTTGTAAACAAACCGGCGTCATTTGATGACGCCGGTTCCTCCCTCTCCTGCGTCTCCTCTCTGTACAGTGTGCGAGGAGAGGGGGGGGGAGCGGGGTGTCAGCAGCTGAGCTGTGGCTGGATCTGTGACAAATGCAGTCACAGATCCAGCCATCCCTCAAAACATCCCAGCTCTGCAATCCCCAGTACACAGCAATCCCCCCAGTACCCAGCATTACCCCACAATACCCCAGTACCCCAGTACCCTGCATTACCCCAGTACCCCACAATACCCCAGTACCCTGCATTACCCCCCAATACCCCAGTACTCTGCAATACCCCAGTACCCCAATACTCTGCAGTACTCCAGTACTCTGCAGTACTCCAGTACCCCAATACTCTGCAGTACTCCAGTACCCCAATACTCTGCAGTACCCCAATACTCTGCAGTACCCCAATACTCTGCAGTACCCCAATACTCTGCAGTACTCCAGTACCCCAATACTCTGCAGTACTCCAGTACCCCAATACTCTGCAGTACCCCAGTACCCCAATACTCTGCAGTACCCCAGTACCCCAATACTCTGCAGTACCCTAATACTCTGCAGTACCCCAATACTCTGCAGTACTCCAGTACCCCAATACTCTGCAGTACCCCAATACTCTGCAGTACCCCAGTACCCCAATACTCTGCAGTACCCCAGTACCCCAATACTCTGCAGTACTCCAGTACCCCAATACTCTGCAGTACTCCAGTACCCCAATACTCTGCAGTACTCCAGTACCCCAATACTCTGCAGTACTCCAGTACCCCAATACTCTGCAGTACCCCAATACTCTGCAGTACCCCAGTACCCCAATACTCTGCAGTACTCCAGTACCCCAATACTCTGCAGTACTCCAGTACCCCAATACTCTGCAGTACCCCAATACTCTGCAGTACTCCAGTACCCCAATACTCTGCAGTACTCCAGTACCCCAATACTCTGCAGTACTCCAGTACCCCAATACTCTGCAGTACCCCAATACTCTGCAGTACCCCAATACTCTGCAGTACCCCAATACTCTGCAGTACCCCAATACTCTGCAGTACCCCAGTACCCCAATACTCTGCAGTACTCCAGTACCCCAATACTCTGCAGTACCCCAATACTCTGCAGTACCCCAGTACCCCAATACTCTGCAGTACCCTAGTACCCCAATACTCTGCAGTACTCTAGTACCCCAATACTCTGCAGTACTCTAGTACCCCAATACTCTGCAGTACTCTAGTACCCCAATACTCTGCAGTACCCCAATACTCTGCAGTACCCCAATACTCTGCAGTACCCCAATACTCTGCAGTACTCCAGTACCCCAATACTCTGCAGTACTCCAGTACCCCAATACTCTGCAGTACTCCAGTACCCCAATACTCTGCAGTACCCCAATACTCTGCAGTACCCCAGTACCCCAATACTCTGCAGTACCCCAATACTCTGCAGTACTCTGCAGTACTCTGCAGTACTCCAGTACCCCAATACTCTGCAGTACTCCGGTACCCCAATACTCTGCAGTACTCTGGTACCCCAATACTCTGCAGTACTCTGGTACCCCAATACTCTGCAGTACTCTGGTACCCCAATACTCCAGTACCCCAATACCGCAATACCCTGTGCGATACTAAAATACTCTGCAATACCAAAATACTATCGCCTATGGGGAATTTTAGGTAGCGAAGTTTGGCGCCATTCCATGAGTGTGCGCAATTTTGAAGTGTGACATGTTGGGTATCTATTTACTCGGCGTAACGTCATCTTTCACATTATGAAAAAAAAATTGGGCTAACTTTACTGTTTTGTTTTTTTTTTAGCACAAAACAGTTTTTTTTTTAAAACACGCGTTTTAAAAAATTTCTACGAAAATACCGTGCGAGATAAAAAGTTGTAACAGCCGCCATTGTATTCTCTAGGGTCTTTGCTAAAAAAGCATATATAATGTTTTGGGGTTCTATGTAATTTTCTAGCAAATAAATGATGATTTTTCCATGTAGGAGAGAAATGTCAGAATTGGTCTGGGTGCTCCAGAACGCCTGATGGCGTTCCCTGCATGTTGGGCCTCTGTATGTGGCCACGCTGTGTAAAAGTCTCACACATGGGGTATCGCCATACTCGGGAGGAATAGCAGAATGTGTTTTGGGGTGTAATTTGTGCTATGCATATGCTGTGTGTGAGAAATAACCCGCTAATATGACAGAAACAAGATTTTTTATTTATTTTTTACAGAATTTTCAGTCGTTTTTCTTTTATAGCGCAAAAAATAAAAAACCCAGAAGTGATCAAATACCACCAAAAGAAAGCTCTATTTGTGTAAAAAAAAGGACACAAATTTCAAATGGGTAGAATGTTGTATGACCGAGTTATTGTCATTCAAATTGTGAGAGCACCGAAAGCTGAAAATTGGTCTGGTTAGGAAGGGTGTTTAAGTGCCCAGTGGTCAAGTGGTTAATACATATCACAATTTTTTTTAAAAAAACGTTTTTTTTCCTCAGTTTAGACCGATACGTATTCTACGTATTTTTGGTAAAAAAAACGCAATAATCGTATATTGATTGGTTTGCGCAAAAGTTATAGCGTCTACAAAATAGGTGATAGATTTATGGTATTTTTATTTTTTTACTAGTAATGGTGGCGATCTGCGTTTTTTTTTTTTTTTTTTTATGACCGTGACATTGCGGCAGACATATGGGACACTTTTGACACGTTGCGACCATTCACATTTACACAGCGATTAGTGCTATAAAACTGCACTGATTACTGTGTAAATGTGACTGGCAGGGGAGGGGTTACCACTAGGGGCACTGAAGGGGTTAAAATGTTTCCTAAAGTATGTTCTAACTGTAGGGGGAGGGGGACTCGCAGGGGGAGGAGATCGATGTGTGTTCCTCTGTGGTGGGAACACACATCAGTCTCCTCACCGCTGACAGGAGGTGGATCTGTGTGTTTACACACACAGATCCACACTCCTGCAGTGATCAGCGGTAATCGCGGGTGCCCGACGGCAATCGCGGCCATCGGGCACGGGATCGCGAGTGCGCGGCGCGCGCGCTCCCTAGAACGCTGTGAAGACAGGACGTTGTGCAACGTCCAGTCTCATCGGTGAGGGGTTGCAGAAGACGTAAATCCCCTATGGCTGGTATTGATGTGGTTAAACTGACCGTTTGTGACAAAACAGCCATGTGCTGTGATGAGAAGCGGAGAGCATGTTCTCTGCTCCTTATCTCCGCTTATTAAACCGGCAATGCTCTGAGATAAGCCGTGATCATCATGATCTCGGCTTATCCCGGTTTTATTACACGTACACCATGATCAGATGAGACAAGCCCAAAAATGTATTATTGTATGATACAGATTGTATGCATTTTCATTTTAACCTGTACAGTTTTCGTCCAAAAATGTAATACATATATAATATATTACATTGCTTCTGAGTTTTTGTCCTGTCGTACAATTTTTTTATTTTATTTTTTCGATGCGAGATTAGCAGGCAATAAAGGACGATCATTCTTCCATTAATCTCATCGTGTGTACCGGGCATGAGCCATTGAATCGGTATGCAAATCTGTGGACAGCCATGCTTGGTCTTTTGTCTGATTCTTAACATGCAGGTTTTGTGTAGGTCAAGGACTCATGCTGAGATGACTGCCACAGCCCTGGTCCTGCCTCAAACACAACGTGTTACCTGTTGTTGTGTTAGCATAACAACAAAAACAATATGTCTGCTGCAAATTTTGTGTATTCTCTAGGGAGGATGGAGATAGATGGGGTGTGAGACCTCCTAGAAAGATAATGTATGTTGGTGTTAATCTGCTAAAATGTAAAATTAAACATTTAAATTGTCTTTTTACAGGTAAAAATACCGTACTCTATCGGAAGAACCTAAAGGGTACACTTACCATCACTTAACCACTTGCCTACTGTGCACCTACACCCCCTTCCTGCCCAGACAAAATTTAAGTATCCAGCACTGCGTCGCTTTAACTGACAATTGCGCGGTCGTGCGACGTCGCTCCCAAACAAAATTGGCGTCCTTTTTTTCCCACAAATAGAGCTTTCTTTTGGTGGTATTTGATCACCTCTGCGGTTTTTATTTTTTGCGCTATAAACAAAAATAGAGCGTCAATTTTTAAAAAAATGCAATATTTTTTACTTTTTGCTATAATAAATAACCCCAAAAATATATAAAAAAAAGATTTTTTTCCTCAGTTTAGGGCGATACGTATTCTTCTACATATTTTTGGTAAAAAAAATGCAATAAGCTTTTATCGATTGGTTTGCGCAAAATTTATAGTGTTTACAAAATAGGGGATAGTTTATAGCTTTTTTTTTTTTTTACTATTAATGGCGGCGATCTGCGATTTTTTTTTTTTTTTTTTTTTTTTTTTTTTTTTTTTTATTGGGACTGCGACGTTATGGCGGACACTTCGGACACTTTTCTGACATTTTTGGGACCATTTACATTTATACAGTGAACAATGCTATAAATATGCATTGATTACTGTATAAATGTGACTGGCAGTGAAGGGGTTAACCACTAGGGGGCTTGGAAGGGGTTAAATGTGTGTCCTATGAGTGTTCTAACTGTGGGGGGATGTACAAGGGACACAATCGATCTCCTCTCTCCCTGACAGGACGTGGAGCTCTGTGTTTACATACAGAGCTCCACATCCCCGCTCAGTTACTGAGCAATCGCGTGTGCTCGGCGGCGATCGTTGCCGCCGGGCACTCGCACGGGATCCCAGCAGAGCGGCGGGTGCACGCCCGCGGCTTTAAAAGGACATCGCGTCATATGACGTGATGTCAGGATAATGGAGTCCTCCGCCCGTCGTCATTTGACGGTGGGCAGAGGACAAGTGGTTAAAGGGGTGTTCCAGCCTTGTTTTATGTTTGTTAAAAGTCAGCAGCTACAAAAAATCACTTACCTGCTCCAGCGTTCCAGCGACGCGCCGGCCGGGGCTCCGCTTCTCTTCCCCCCCCCCTCCCCGGCCGGCGTCCTCATCGTAACTGTGGGCACCCGGCCATGACAGCCTTCGGCTTCACGGCCGGGCACCCACTGCGAATGCGCGCAGGGTGCGGCTTGCTGCTGATTGGACAGGCGATCGCATGGGACCTGTCATGTGTCCCAGGCGATCTCCTACAGGGAGGGGCTGCTGTAGGCGATTAAGCTTAATCGCCTAACCAGCCCCTCTGCGGAAGGAGGAAGTGGGACAGGAAGTCACACTCCTCCTGAAGCCCCCACTCCTCCCCAAAAAAAAATTACATGCCAAATGTGGCATGTAAGGGGGTGAGGAGTGGGATAAGCGGATATTCCATTTTTGGGTGGAACTCCACTTTAAAGGAGTTCCACCCACAATTTCACTTTTTAAATATAAATGCCTCTGTAATACACAAGTTTAATGTATTCTAGTAAAATTAGTCTGTAAACGAAGGTCCATTTTGTTAGGTTGTTACAGCATTTAGATGTTTATAATCTAGAAATAGACCGTGGCCATCTTAAGTGTGGGCATCATGAAGCCAGACTGTATGACTTCCTGGATTTCAGCTTTGCATATCTCGCACATGCTCGGTGCTACACACTAGGTTTCAGTCAGGTTTGCAAGGACTACTGGGAAACATGATGCTTATCCCAGAAACCCTTGCAAATAGCCTTTTGACTTAATAGCCTAGGCCATGGGTAGGGAACCTTGGCTCTCCAGCTGTTTTGCAACTACAAGTCCCATGAGACATTGCAAGACCCTGACAATCACAGGCATGACTCCTAGAGGCAGAGGCATGATGGGATTTGTAGTTTCACCACAGCTGGAGAGCCAAGGTTGCCTACCCCTGGCCTAAGCTAATGAGGAGGAGGAAGTAATGAAGGACTACAAAATAAAGGTATTTACAAGCAACAAAAAAAAAAAATTGTCCATTCTGAACACTGAGATTAGGGCATGCAGCACAGACAAACATAAAAAAATGGGTGGAACTCCACCATAAGTACAAATACAGTTGAATTCCCCCTCCCCAAAACTCCCTGACTATTCTCTCTGTATGTGTATTGTGGTATGGTGGGTCTTGGCAGTTACTGTATGGTGGCTGTGGTGCCACCAACCCTGGATAGCACTGCATTGAATTGTATGATGTGTAATATTCGTTTGCATGGGTATGAATAGTGCCTGCTTAAAATTAACTTTGGGACCAAAGATCTAATTTTTAATTCATGTACATGGATTGGTCCATGGATGCTGAAAAAAAATACTTCTAAAAAACACAAGCATGCCTGTTTGTTTTATATTTAACACCATTACATGCTTGCGTTTTGTGGAGTGGTGAAGGTGAGCATTGATACACTGGCACCTAGCAGAGGCCCCTGTTGGGAAAACTCATGGAAAATTGTCATAAGACACTCCAATCCATACAAATCTATTGCCTCTACCCCTGGTTAGGTAGGGCCTACACACATATGACCCAGATCTGAATAAAAAAATGCTGAATTAAAGGAAATCTCTCATGTTAAAGGGGTTGTAAAGGTAAAAAAAAATCCCTAAATACCTTCATTTACCTTAGTGCAGACCTCCTTCACTTACCTCATCCTTTGATTTTGCTTTTAAATGTCCTTATTTCTTCTGAGAAATCCTCATTTCCTGTTCTTATGTCTGTAACTACCCACAGTAATGCGACACTTTCTCCCTGGTGTGGAGAAAGCCTCTTGAGGGGGGAGGGGGCAAGCAAGAGGGTCAGGACGCTATCTACTTTGCAGATAAAGGAGCTGTGTGTTAGTGGGCATCCTGACATTCCTGATCGCCACCTCCCCCCTCAAGAGGCTTTCTCAACACCAGGGAGAAAGCGTCGCATTACTGTGGGTAGTTACAGACAGCAGAACAGGAAGTGAGGATTTCTCAGAAGAAATTGGGACATTTAAAAGCAAAATCAAAGGATGAGGTAAGTGAAGGAGGATGGCACTAAGGTAAAGGAAGCTACTTAGGGAAAAAAATTACCTTTACAACCCCTTTAAGTCATTTTAAAAACTGGAAGAATTTGATTGCCAATATTGTAATTGGATATTTTCTTGATGAGGATATTACCTGTCTGCTGTGGACGTTGTTCTGTTTTTATTTAATGTTTTCAAATGTAGTACCTGTAATGCTATGGACGTTCTGCCTGTCTCTGGCTCATGATTTATGAAAAAATAATGAACTTGTGTATCTATTCAACCCTTTTTTTAAATGTAGCGCCCTGCTATTTTACATAGCTGGTGCCGCCCTACATTTTAAAGTGTAGACAGAAATTTAACTACCTCTGACTGTGTTTGCCAAATTTGGGCCTCTGTTGCAGCCATGGCTGTACTGTAAGTGACCACTATCATTGTCTGGGTTGTTGGTCCCACCCCAGGCCGAGCTTGCAGCAGTCAAGTCGGGGTGTATTGGGTGTTTTTCCTCAGCAGCCAATCAGCAGGGGTTGATCGCCTCGCTGAGAGAACTTGAGGGACAGATGTCACTACTTCGGGGTCGTCGTCGCCGCTGATCCGGCTCTGTCGTCCCACCAGCCCCCGTGTTTGGCCCTCATGCCCGGGGGGGGGGTGCTATGTGCACATAAACCTATGCCACCCGTAGATTCATATGTGTAGTTAACGATTTGCCTACTGGACACTTTTACCCCCTTCTGCCCAGGCAAATGTTCAGCTTTCAGCACTTATGCACTTTGACTATTGCACGGTCATGCAATGCTGTACCCCTCCCCTTTTATTTATTTATTTATTTATTTATTTATTTATTTATTATATATATATATATATATATATATATATATATATATATATATATATATATATATATAAAATTTAAAAAAACACCAAAAATTGGGAACTTTGCAACATTCTTTAACACAAATATGAAAAAGTAATTTTTCTGCACTGATGGGGTGACATTAGTGGACACTGATGAGGCATTGATGAGTCTGCACTGGTAGGCGACACTAGTGGCCACTGTTGGAACTCCATTGATTATCAGTGTACATGTCGTTTTTTTTTTTTTTTTACAGAAGCCGGTTATTGGCTCTCTTCTACCTTCCTCATTCTGTTTTATTTAGCAGTAGGGATGAGCTTCGAGTTCGAGTAGAACTCATGTTCGACTCGAACATTGCCTGTTCGCCGAACAGCGAACTATTTGGGGTGTTCGTGGCAAGTTCGTGTGAACTTTAGAACCCTGTTAAAGTCTATGGGATTCGAACGTTTGAAATCTAAAGTGCTAATTTTAAAGGCTAATATGCAAGTTATTGTAATAAAAAGTGTTTGGGGACCTGTATCAATGCATTTTTTTTTCTTTAAAACTGCAGTTTTTTTAGCAGCAGTGATTTTAATAATTCCTTTAAGTGAAACAATAAAAGTGAAATATTCCTTTAAATTTCGTACCTGGGGGGTGTGTAAAGTAAGCCTGTAAAGTAGCGCTTGTTTCCCATGCTTAGAACGGTCCCTGCACAAAGTGTCATTTCTGAAGGAAAAAAAGGAATTTCAAATCACTCAGGGTTATAATGAATTGTCGGCTCCCGGCAATACAGAGAAAAGTCATTCATAAAAAAAAATGTGTGGGGGTCCACGGCATTTTTTTTTTTTTAAGTTTGGGGTGGAGTTCCCCTTAAAACCCATACCAGACCTTTAAGAGTCTGGAATGGATATTTTGGGGAACCCCACATCATTTTTTTTTTTTTTATTTGACGCAGGGTTCCCCTTAATATCCATACCAGACCCTAAGGTGAGTGATTTTAAATTACTTTTTTCCTTCAGAAATTGCATTTTGTGCAGCGACAGCTCTAAGCACAGGAAACAAGTGCTACTTTACAGGCATACTATATGAAATTTAAAGCAATATTTGAATTTTATTTCACTTTAAGCATTATTAAAATCACTGCTCCTGAAAAAACTGACGTTTTTTAAAACTTTTTTTGCATTGATACATGTCCCCTGGCGCAGGATCCAGGACCCCAAACACTTTTTAGGACAATAACTTGCATATTAGCCTTTAAAATTAGTACTTTAGATTTCAAATGTTCGAGTCCCATAGACTTTAACAGGGTTCTAAAGTTCACACAAACTTTTGGTCTGTTCGCAGGTTCTGGTGCGAACCGAACCCAGGGCTGTTCGGCTCATCCCTATTTAGCAGCTTAGTGGTTAGAATGTTTTGCCTTGCACCGCTGGGGCTCAAATCCTGGTCAGGACACTTTCTGCATGGAGTCTGTATGTTTTCGGGTGTTTTTTTTGAAGGTTTCTTCCAGTACCCCCATTTCCTTCCATACTCCAAAGAGATGCTGAAAGGGTTTGGATGGTTCTGGTCCAAGTGCGGGTTCACACTGGTACAATGCAAGATCTGCGAACATCCCCAGATTGGTCAGCAGATTGCAGTGCGAACACCCATGCTATTCCAGTGTGGACCAAAAAAGGTTCTGCACCCCTTTTGTGCAAATATGATGCATTTTCAGCCATACAGCTATGATTAAGCACTGTACTATAGTGTGAAACGCGTCAGTCTTTTTTCTTATTTTTGCTGTGGCATGTCATTCTTGTGACCAGTTTTAATAAAAGGAACACATTTTTTGGAGTGCGGCTGTCCTAGTCCTTCTCTTCAGTTTTGCATACAGTTTGCATGACTGAAATCGCATTGCATGTGAACAGCAATGTGGTGCGAATCGCGTGCGATGTCTTGTATCACACTAGTGGGAACCAAGTCCTCGGGATGGATTCATACATGTGTAGTGCGAATTCCAGCTCCGTTTTCTCTGCGAAGAGAAAAATTAGCTGCCGTATCTGCGGATCAGCTGAGAAGGGGGAGGCAGAGGCGTATTTGGGGTAAATAGCGCCTATGGCCAGCACTGAAACTGCGCCCCTGTCGAAACATTTGAAACCCATCTTTCAGATAACCTTAACAAAAAAAAAAAACTAACAAAACTAGTGATATTTATCATCCCTTGTGATACTTGTAGTGACATATACTCTTTATGGAGAAATCTGGGGTTTATTAGACCCCTGATCCCTCCTCTGCCCTCCAAGGCCAGGTAAATGCAGAACCAATACTGGAAGTGATGAAGTCTTTGTCACTTAAGGCCTCAAATTTCACAGGGGAGAGGGGAAAACTGATGTTGCTCCTTCTTCGTGCGCTGCCAATCCGACCAGATGGCATGGGAGAACTGGGGAGGGCTGTGGCTGAACACAGCAGGTATAGCGCTGCCATTGTCCATTAGCAAAGGTGCTGAAAAGGAGATCCTGCCTATGCTCAGGAGGAGGGAAGAAAAGATACTCAGACCCTGGTAAGTGCCTTACTGCCCATCCACTCAACAGCACCCCCTTCATATGGCGCCCATGGCACTTGCCATGGCTGCAATACCCTTGATACGCCACTGGGGGAGGTGTAGTAAGGAGGGGGGAGAGAATTCCTGTTTACAACGGAACGCATCTGTGAATCGGATGTGTTCCCATAGAAGAGTATGTGCCTGCAATTCACACCACAATACCCAGAAAACGCAAACGTTTTTAGGCAATGTGGAGTGTGAATGCAACGCACATATGTGAACCAGCCTCAGTCAAATGAACAGTTTTTAAAATGTCCTGCGAATTGGATGCGGTGTAAGCCAGCCTTGATTGTAGAATGTGTGCATCGGAAGTAAGGACCTTTTGGATTGGAAGCTCATTGAGGCCAGGGACAGATGTGACTATATGGTATATAAAATGTTGGATAAATCCCTGGTGTCGTGTGTGTGTGTGTGTATATGTGTGTATGTATATATGTATATGTATATGTGTGTATATATATATATATATATATATGTATATGTGTATATATATATATATATTATATTATGCATTCTGGTGCGTAGAATAAACAAATACTTTAGCCAATAGAATGGGTGTGGGCATATGCTTTTAAAACTTACTCCATGCTTAGAATTGGGCACAGGCATTAGTTTTGTGTATTTTTCTTCCACCATATGCAGCAATATATGACTATGTTGGTGTGAATGGAGATTTGTTGTAGAAGAGAGGTTTACTATTAGACCTATGTGAAGTGTGGTGTAGGTTACTTTTCTCATACTAGTGTGTAACACAGGATATACAAGGCCTATTCTATGAGTATGATGATTGCATTCTATAATAGTGATCCTCGTTCTCCAATGGGCGCTGAGCGCGGGGCTCTGCACGGTGTACACAGCGTGACGTCGCTCCACACACATTACAATAGGAAAACACTGCCCGTGTTTTGCACCTTCGTTCCATATCCCCAGGCGGGTGTTCTTTTTGAATGAATGACGTCGCCGGAGCGTCGTCCAATGGGGCTGGTGGGCGTGGTGAATATTGATGAGGAGCCGGCCCAATGACCGGGCTGGGAGGTTGTTTTAAACGGGGAGTGCGCTCTAGCCAATCAGCTCGTTCTCGTAGTAAGCTAGCGCGAGGCTGCGAGTCAAGCTTTTAGTTGTGAGCGGCGTGCGCAGGATTCACACCAGGCGAACAATACAGGTAGGTCCAGCACGGTCCGTGTGTGTGTGTGTGTGTGTGTGTGTGTGTGTGAGGGGAATGGGGGAGAAGTCCGGGGAGCCCCGGGCTCACTTATACCGCCATTCTCTGGTGGGGTGGAGGGTGGTCGGTGTGGTAGAATTTTTTTCTGTGTGAGGGGTACGGAGCCCGCTGACGGGTAGAAGCCCCCTGTGTGGTGTAGAATGGGTGAGGTGTTTAGTGTAGCCCCCCTGAGAGGAGTGTGGCCCCCGAGAAGAATGTGGCCCCTGGAGAGCTCGGTGTGTCTGCAGTATCATGGCTGTCCCTGTCATCTCCTTGTTGTCTTGGGAGGAAGAAGAAGGGAGGGGGGGGGGATAAGGTGGTGACCCCGCTCTTCTCTATCTCCCCAATATGCTCCCCGGTGCCCCCCGGGTGGTTCCGTTCGGTCGGTATGTGATCCTGGTGCCTAAAACTAGTCTCTCGGTAATCTCCTCTCCTCCCGTACCCCGGAACCCCCGACCCCCCCCACTCTGTTCCCCACCCTGTCCCCTCCCGTCTCCCGCCAGTTGGGGTGTTGTTGTCGGTCCGGTGTGTCTCTCCGGTACTTTTCCCCGCCGCCCCCCCCCCTCTGCCTGTCATGGCTGATCGCAGCTCTTTGTTATACATGGGATTGCGCTAAGCCTCAACGACGAGGGAGGAGGAGGGAGGGAAGGGGGGGCGCTCCGATAACCGGCCACTACAGCCCTCCCAGAGGGACCCGATCTACGGGGAGAACGGATTGTGACAGACAATCGCCTGCTCTTTCTGGGGACACTGGTCCGGTCCAGATCGGTGCTGGGAGAGCGGAGCAGTGCCGGCGAGAAATGCGCGCTGTGTGCATTGCAGGCTGTGTACTGAGGGGAGAGGAGAAGAAGCCATTTTAGTGAATGGAGAGCAAAGCGGAGAGAGATCTAGATAGAAAGGAATGGAGGGACCGGCCACCTCTCTATGTATACCGAGGACGGGGGATACCCTGCACCCAGCACTACCCGCACACCCATACACCCCGCACCCCAATCTAATGCACATCATTTCAGGGTCACTTTCTTTCATCAACAAGCTTTCCACAAAATGGAAGATGAATTATTGGTGACCTGTCTCCGCTTCTCCCTCCCAGTGCAGAGCCTCTATGCAGAGATAGAGATAGACTGGGGCTGTGCCCGCCACGGACTACGGCAGCGCTACACACACACCACTCCATCATAATACATTATTATAATATAAAATTATTATTATTAGTACAAATTCATTATCCAGGGGGAGGTGTTGTTCATTATTGCTGGGGTGACCTTATCTAACCCCACTTATATTATATTCAACATTTTTAGTGTTGTGTTATTGTAACTAATATTTAATATTTTAAACCTTTTAAAAAAAAAAAAGGTACTTGCCCCCCCCCCCCCCCCCCTTTTTTTTTTTTTTTCCTGATAGTATTTTTACCTTTAATTTTTTTTTTTTTTATAATCTTTTTTTTTTTCATTGGCCCTCCCCCTATTTTTGGTTAGTTTTTGGTGGGCGGTGCTATTGATGACAGATGCAACTTTCTGTCATTGGCCAATATGTTTATTGAAGCGCCCCCTACAGATCACTAGCTTTTACTGCATTTCAGTTGCAGAGAGCAAAGTGCCTGATTGTCATATTTGCCAAGTGAACCTGTCATTTTCACATCAGTGCTACTAACGTTTCCCATGGACCAATATTTTTTATTTTTTTTGTTACGCTATGAACACACTTTTTTTGTCTATACATGGCTTGTAGCAGAACACTTATTTTTTTTTGCTACAAACATTTTGTCCCTTTTTTTCTCTCCCCCCCTCCCCCCCCTCACCATGGCCATGGGGCAACCAACATTTTCAGATGTGCGGCCAGTGAAAAATGCTTTTTCGTTTTTTTCAATGTTATTTTCTCGTTCTCTTTGTGCAGATGATTGAACGCTCCATATGCTAAATCTTTGTGTGATTATACAATTATAATCCTAAAGTATTGATTTTATATTTAATTACAGATTCAAAATGGCTAAAGGTGACCCCAAGAAGCCTAAGGGCAAGATGTCTGCTTATGCCTACTTTGTGCAGACGTGTCGTGAGGAACACAAAAAGAAAAATCCTGAAATCCCTGTGAACTTTGCAGAGTTTTCAAAGAAGTGTTCTGAAAGATGGAAGGTATGTATGTTATGCTGAGACATGAACAGGTTTTTGTTTCTTTAACAGATATGTTTTTAGTTGCTAAAAATGTCTTTTTCTTTGCCAGACTATGTCCGCAAAAGAGAAGTCTAAGTTTGACGATATGGCAAAGGCAGACAAAGTAAGATATGACAGAGAAATGAAAGATTTTGGACCAGTTAAGGGAGGCAAGAAGAAGAAGGATCCAAATGCCCCAAAGAGGCCACCGTAAGTTTTATATTTTGTATTGTTAAAACCAAATTCCCTCACCTTAAAAGGCCTTAAAGTAAGCTTTGTGCAGCTATAACAAAATGTGTTGCAGGTCTTAAAGTAACCAATAACTTTTTTTGCTTCTCCCGTAGCTCTGGATTTTTCCTGTTCTGCTCAGAATTCCGTCCCAAAATCAAATCCACAAATCCTGGCATCTCCATCGGTGATGTTGCAAAAAAACTAGGTGAGATGTGGAACAACCTGAGTGATGGTGAGAAGCAACCCTACAACATCAAGGCCGGCAAGCTGAAAGAGAAATATGAAAAGGTAATGCTTTTACTATTTTGAAGTAAACTTGTGTGTGTGTGTGTGTGTGTATATATATATATATATATATATATATATATAATTACACACACATACATATATACACATATAAAAAAAAAATCAGTGGCCCAAATGTGTAAGACAGTTGTAACCGTTCCCTTTCACAATATTGGAGCAGGCATAGCAGTGGGTTATAGTCTATGCCCCCCCCCCCCACCTCCCCGGTTAATGCATGATTTTACCATACAACTCGACTCTCTGCAAACAACCAGGTTCCAGCAGTCTTTTTTTTTTTTTTTTTTTTAATTTTTTTTTTTGAATCTTGCTGTTTAGACAATATCGGCTCTCAAGGATAGTTTTTAAATGTGGCTGGTCTATGCAGTAACTGACCTTTTTTTTTCTAAATTTTTCCTATAGGATGTTGCCGATTACAAATCCAAAGGAAAAGTTGACGGCCCTAAGTGTGCTCCTAAGTTGCCCAGAAAAAAAATAGAGGACGACGACGATGATGAAGATGATGACGACGAGGAGGAGGAAGATGATGACGAAGATGATGATGAATGAAGTTGTACAATTGTGAATCTCATAGAGTAGGGGAACCACCTTCGGCTGCCATCTTATGATGGTCAACTGACGTTTATTTAGGTTTAATTGCAAAAATTGGGTTCTGATATCATAGTTTCAAAAAACGATGCTCTTGGAGTTGTAACTGGTTTACATTACATAGCTGTGTGTGTAAAACGAGCAATCTGAAACTGTATCAAAGCTGTACATATTTCAAATCGTTTTTAAAAACGGGCGCTCTAGTGTTCTCCTCACTCTGTGCACTTTGCTGTTGGTGTATCAAAGCATTTAAAAATGTTTCAGGCATTTTTTTTCCTTTTAATTTAAGGTGTTACTAAATGGTTATTTAGCAAATCCTGGGTTATAAACTGTACATATCTGTAATCTGTAAACTAGACAAATTCTTATGGTGCATATTTTTGGAGCTGATATTTCCTCAGGGTTTAAGAACATCCCTGGCAAAAAAAATAATAGTTTTTGGATTGGTCATTTTGGCCCAAAGCAATGCACATCAAGACTTACACTACATCGGGCGTCAATTTAGCTTAAAAGTTGTCTTTCTGTATATAGTGAAATAGATTTCTGCTGTTAGTCGTTGAAAGGAGTTCAGCTGGCATGAGAAATGTATGGGTTTATTATATATATATAATTTTTTTTTTCTTTTTTTTTAGAGAAGTGCAGTAGTTTTTTAAACAAAGACTGTAGGCATGTCTTCACCCTTAAGTGAAGACTGAGTACAGGAATATGGAGTTGAAAAACATTCTGTGCTTATAAATTGCATTGTTCTGTTATTATATTATTATTATTATTTTTTTTTTTTTTATGTTTAGAATGCTGAAATGTTTTTGAGGCAAATAAAACAGTATTACATTTTTAAGACTGTTCTTTATAAAATTGTTATTCTATGTCTGTCCTGGCTTCAATCATGTTGGACGTTGATGGTGGTGTAAAAGGGTAGAAAGACAGAATTTGTGCATCTGATAGTCAGTAGATGCATCATCACCGTCCTACATGAGGCCAGACATAACATAAGGCAAGTATGCCTTCCACAAACCTTTTTTTTGGTCAAATTTAGAAATAAAATATATGGGGCGTCTTGCCTTTCCATGTGTCTTTTAAAAAGGGGGGGGGGGAGAAATAGCTTCTGTCTTTTTGCTTTCAAAGAGAAGGTTGGGATTAGACACTAACACCCACTGGGCTGTGGAGGGGGGGTGGGAGCGGCTGGCTCAGGCTCTCAGCAAGTACGTTGATGGTCTGAGCCAGTTGCTGCTCACCATGGCATCTAGGACAATATGGTTGGGATCTAGAGTCCGGACCAGCTGAGTTCGCTAGTGGTTAGAGTGCTTTAGCCTGCTGTCGGCTGAATACAGGTTGCAAGAATGCAGAACTATGGGCACTCTGCATGCTTAGTTTGGTGTGGACTGCTAGAGTTGTGTCATCCTACCCCCCTCCCTTTTTATTCTTTTTTTTTTTTTTTTCTTACCCTTGGGATCAGCATAGTCCAGACGGGGGGCCAGGGGTCCTGCAGCCTCATAGGCCAGTCAGAGGAGAATAAAAACTCCTTCAAGCTTTAACCAAAACTTTATAGAAGTCGCTAGACTACTATATACTGCTGATGGAGTATTTAGCAGTTTTATATTTACGAAAATAATTGCATTTCTGTGTACTGTGGGAGACCAGATATAGTGAATGCAGGGTCCTGGGTTTGAGAACACCTTAATGACTTTGGTCCAGATCATTGAATAAATTCAAACATGCAGATCCAGAATAATCGGAAGCCCTTCTCTACATACTTGCTAGAGGTCAGTACCTCATTCTAGAAAGGTCATTATAAAAGCCAGGTTAGCATTTTCTTGATCAGTAATGGCATCAATGCTGGTCTATATGTTTCATTTATCCCCAATAATAACAAAAATGTGATTATGCTCTAGTAGTCTAGACTCTAGACCAAGCAGTTGTCTCCAAACAAAGGCACCATGCTTGTCTTTTATCCAGCCCTTGGGGGCACTTTTCCTCCCACTGATATGAACAATGGGGCATAATTCCTGCCACTGACCATTAATGGGAAGCTCTTCCAATGACACCAACAATGGGGCGCTATTCTGCTCATGACACCTATAATGGGACAAAATTCCTCCCACTGACACCGACAATTGGGCACCATTTCTCTCATGGACACAAATGATGGAGCAATATTAAATTCCAGGACATTCCCTACTGGCCACAGTCTGAAGGATAATAAACTGGCCATTTTTTTAAAAACGTTTGGAGACCCCTGGTATAAAGGGACTGTTTTCTGTAGCTTTCTGTAGGCAGTGTCCCAAAAAAAAAAAATTATTTCCCCAACTGAATTGGGAGTAATTGAATAGATCACTCCCTCCTCCTTTTTAAAGTGTAATCCTATAGTAATTCTTTCTGATAAACGAAACTGCTAATAAAAAAAAAAAAACTCCCTGCCTATATGAGGTACATCACTGTTAAGGGGTGTGTGTGTGTGTCCCCTCCCTCTTTTGCCGGCCCATGACCTCCTCCCCATCGGCAGAGCAGGGAAGTGTCAGTGAGACACGATTGCATTACAATTTCAGCGTTACCCATGCCGCACCTGCACTGACCTATAAGATGGGTAAACAATGTTTGGTTCTCTAACTCTGCTATAGCGGTACCTGCTTCCAGGAGGAGGAGGACTGTCACTGTCCATGGCTAAAGCCACTCACAGTCCTGCTATCCCCGTACACCATCTGGAGGAAGATGACTCGATTGGTTGCCACTACCAATCTCGGAAAGAAGGGACTTCACTGTGATTGAGAAAGCCACAATCGGGTGACAGTTTGTGGAATTACTGTTGAGCTTCTGGGAACTTTGTTTTAACTGCCATGAACAGCTTTCATTCATTACACCTGGACAGATCAGTTCTCGATACCCAGCCGCTGTGAGCGACCAAGGTATTGTGATTGCTGTTACCAATCGCATGGTAAAGTAAACAAAACCATTCATGACTGCTTGCTTACTATTGTGGTCGATCAGTTATCACATAATACTGGGCCATTCACAACTCATTTGTAACATGTGATAGCTGTTGCCAATCAACAACAGCAAGCAAGCTGTCATAAATGAAAGCTGTTATTGGCAGTTAAAACGATTACTTTGTTAGTGGTGTTCGCTGTAACGGCAATCGCTTTTGTAAAAAAAGGTCAATTTTACCTTCCCAGAGTAGTGCATCGTCACTATTATGACACATGACTACTCTGGTAACAGTATGTAAATATACATATTTGTTATTTAGTTAATAAAAATTGTTGAATGTTTTTGCCACCCACTGTTCCTAATCACTGCCATACCAGTCATGTTGTCCCTGGTCACCGCGACAGTAGTCATTGTGTCACCATAAGGACATGTGCAATGCTTTTTACTGCCACACCTATTAGTATCCCTGATTACTGCCGCAGCAGTCACAGTATCTGTGATCATCACAGAAGCCATTGTATCACCATATGGACTTGTTCACACGTGCAATGCTCTCTGAAGAGCCATCCATGTTCGGATGGCTCTTTAGCCGGCATTTGACAGGCAGTACAATGTCTCCCCACCCTTACTCCTTTAACTCCTTGGATCCTGCACAAGAGACCCCACTCGCTTGAATGGGCTACAAGTGGTTGGTGTACAGGATGTATAACTCCTGCCGCAGCTGCGAAGCTAATGAGCCATGGCAGGTATACATCCTCCTCCTCTGCTGTCTCTGCAGCTAAAGGAAGGAAAAACTGTGGCTCACCCGCAAGGTTTTACTGTCCTCACGTGTGAACAAGCCCGAATAGTGATGCCAGTCAATCACCACCCAGTGTCGCCAGACCAGTGTAGTTAGATTCAGTATTCCTGATTTGCCTCTATGTTAAAGGGCTTGTAAAGGTTCGCTTTTTAATTTCTAAATGGATTACTTTAAGCTAGTGCATTGTTGGTTCGCTTACCTTTTCCTTCAATTTCCCTTCTAAGGCTCCATGCACACTAAAGCTAAAAAAAAAAAAAAAAACGCCAGTAGCTTTGCAGGGAGCCTTTCAACGTTTTTTAGCGTTTTTGCAATCGCTTTAATCTGCGTTTTTCAGTGCAGCTTTTTTTATTTTTTTTAATGGATTAAAAAAACGCTGGCGCCGGCAGTATGTGTTTTTCCTGCCGAAAAACAGCACTTGGAATGCAAATTTCGGGCGTTCAGAAAAAAGCCAATTAACTCCAAAACTCATTAACACTAAAAAACGCCCATGTGTGCATGGGCACATAGGCTAACATAGAGTTCAATTTATGGGCTTTAAAAAAAGCCAAAAAGCATGCGCAGTGGGTGCCCGGCCGTGAAGCCAGTTAGAATGAAGACGCCGGCCGGGGAGGGGGGGAGAGGAGCGGAGCCCCCGGCCGGCGCGTCGCTGGAACGTGGAGAAGGTAAGTGAATGTTTATTAAAAGCCAGCAGCTACACTTTTTGTAGCTGCTGACTTTTAATAAACATTATATTTGTCTGGAACTCCCCTTTAACCACTTAAGGACTCGCTCATGTACATATACGTCATGTTATTAAAGATGGATATCTCGGTAACGGCAGCAGCTGCTGCCACAACCGAGATATCCATCTTTTCCTTGAGAGGTCCTGTTGACGATAACAGTGGTCTTCGCGGTGGATTCGCTGCGAGATCACCATTATCGGCGACGGGAGAGGGGCCTCTCCTGCTTGCTGTGGATTGTGAGTGAGGGCAAGATGGCCCCCACCCGTCCCCATAGCAGGGCGGAAGTGACGTCAAAACGTCACCTCCACTCATGCTTCTTAAAGCAATATTTTATTGTCATTTTTTCAAATGACACATTTTTTATTTTTTTTTTTGCATTCAAGTCTAAATATGAGATCTGAGGTCTTTTTGACCCCAGATCTAATATTTATGAGGACCTGTCATGCCTTTTTTCTATTACAAGGGATGTTTACATTCCTTGTAATAGGAATAAAAGTGATTTATTTTTTTAATTCATTTTTACAATGAAAAAAAAATGGAACAAAAAATGTTTTTTAAAGCGCCCCGTCCCGATGAGCTCGCGCCCAGAAGCGAATGCATACGTGAGTAGCGCCCGCATATGAAAACGGTGTTCAAACCACACAAGTGAGGTATCACCGCGATCGTTAGAGCGAGAGCAATAATTCTGGACCTCCTCTGTAGCTTAAGGCCACGTACACACGAGGAGGAGATGTCTGCTGAAACTGGTCCGTTGGAAACCTGTCCACCAGCAAAATGTCATTTTGTGCAGGGACTTTTCTAAGCACGGGAAACATGCGCTACTTTACAGGCATACTATAGACACCCCCAGGTGTGAAATTTAAAGGAATATTTCACTTTTATTGTTTCACTTTAAGCATTATTAAAATCACTGCTCCCGAATAAATGCAGTTTTTAAAACTTTTTTTGCATTGACACATGTCCCCTGGGGCAGGACCCAGGTCACCAAACACTTTTTACGACAATAACTTGCATAGTAACCTTTAAAATTAGCACTTTTGATTTCTCCAATAGACTTTTAAAGGGTGATCCGTGGCTTTTTTGAATTTGTCACGAACACCTCAAATTGTTCGCTGTTCGGAGATTTGAGTCGATCTCATGTTCCACTCCCTACTTATTACATTGACAACTTTGTGTGAAAAAAATAAAATGTAATTTTCATTTCGGATTTTCCAAAGAATTGTGACAAAAAAAAAAAATGAAGTCTTCTAAAGACTCCAGAGGTCCCTTAGAACATATCTTGGGGTGTTTGTTTTTCAAAATGTGGTAATTTTATGGTGTTTTCGACTGTACTGGTGCTCCAGGGCTTCCAAAAATATGATATGTAGTCAGGAAATGCATAAATGAAGGCCCTTAGAAATCCTGAAGGTGCTTCTTAGATTTTGGGCCCCTCTGTGTTACTACTCGGTGAAAAAGTCTCACATGTGGTATCCCCATACTCGGAAGGAGTAGCAGAATGTGTAATTCTAAGTATGCCTATGATGTGTTAGAAATATCTTATTAATTGACAACTTTGAATAAAAAAAATATATATTTACATTTTCTTTCCTGCATTTTCCCCAAAATTGCATTTCCTGACAGACTTTATGGCAGCATAAGTTTGGGTAGCCCCGCCCCCGCTCCTTCCCCATAGGACCCCACTCCCATACATTTTCAGGCTGAGCCCCAGGCTGTGTTCCTTTTATGTCCTCCCCACTTATAGGACCATTTTTGTATGAAGTTTCCCTACCCTTTTGAAGGTAGGCAGCCAGGTCTCGTGTGGGATAGCTGTGCAGATTTCAGGAGCATCCTGTGGTATGCAAAAGTCTTCCAGGATGGCTTGAGTGGTCACAGAGTCCCCAGCTATCAGCTTGGTGTTTTGGCACACATATGCAGAGGATCAATGCCTGGAGAGTATACTCTGCCATTGGTGGGCATTTGCATTGGCCGGGAGCTCTGCTATTAGCAGGTGGCCATTAAGTGTGCCCAGCACAGCTGCAATCCTACCTCTGGAATCCGTGTCGCCCTGCGGATGCATCAATTGCCCTGTGGAAGAGGTCCTGGATACGTGAGTATGTTTGGCTTGAGGTAAGCAAAAGGGACAAGATGCCATGAGGGCTGTTCGGTGGTAACTCTGCGTAGGTTAATGTAGCAATACCTGTGAAGAAGCTGCTGGATTGTTTTGGGTGACATGTTACCTCTATTCCGTTGCCGTCCATGGTACTTGATGAGAGCTGAAAAAAAATAGTTCAATGTCCACACGTTGCGCTTCTTTTTCTCTATGCTTTATTTACCAAACGTGGTAAAAGAATAAAAGTAGAAGTTTGAGAGGTGGAAGGGTTATAAGTAGTAGGTTCAGGTGTATACATTTTGATCAGAAGCACTTCTGCTCCCCGTCATGTAGCCTTTTTTTGCCACTCTAGCCAGAGTGGATATTGTGCACCTGGATAGGCCTCTCACTAACCTAGCAGCCAGGGTGTCACACAGAACTTGGTAAAGTCTCTGCCGCAGAACTTCCCAAAGGTGGAGAAATATTCGGTCCAGAATCCTCTCAGCATAGGATTAAGCATCCGGATCTCTTGAAATAGGTTCTTGTGAACTCAGAACTGACAGGCGACCTTCACTTGGCCTCTCAGTATTAGTGCGTCCTTCAATGAAGTTCAAGGCCTCTCCTGAGCGTACCAGACTTCTGCTCGGTGCCCTCCAGAATAGGTGCTTCATTAAGTGGCTTCCTCCCTCTAGGACGGACAGCACAGAACCACTCTGCAAGTGTAGAACCAGCCTAAATACCAGGCCTACTTGGTAGATCCCAGCTCCGGACCAACATGGTCCCGAAGCCAGGAACACTTGAACATGCACCCCCGGCCAGGAGGGCCACTCACGGTGGGTGGTGGGGCGACTGACCAGGAACGAACCACGATGACCCAGAACTAATGACGTCTGTCCCTTAAGTACTCTCCCCTAGCATGCACAGCGAGGTGATCAACCCCCACTGATTGGCTGCCAAAGAAGAACACCCAATACACCCTGACTCAACTGCTGGCACCCTTGGCCTGGGGTGGTACCAACACCCCAGACAACAATAGTGGTCACTTACAGTACAGCCATGGATGGAACAGAGGCCCAAATTTGGTAAAACAATACAGTCAGAGGTAGTTAAATCTCCGACTACCCTCTAAATATAAGACAGCGCCAGCTATAAAAGTAGCAGGCCGCAAAACTAAAATAAATAATAACCAAAATGAAAACATGTGGAGATGACTATGCTCTGAGTGATCGATGTGCATTGCAGCATTTTATCAAAGTTTGGTGTAGTCGCCTACTTTTGTCTTTTTTTCTGTCTTGAGCAACTGTTTTTTTTTCTTTCTGTTTCATTAATCACCTGCTGGAATCGGTGCTCTGATGTAAGTAGCTGCAGTGTCAGTATTCCTTTAGCAGTAGTTTCTCACCTAGCAAACAGAAACAACTGTTAGGCCGCCTACACACGATCGAACATGTCTGCAGACCAGTTTCATCGGACCAGTTCGATGGTGTGTACGGCCTATCGGACCGTTGTCCGTCAGACAAAAGTTTTAAAACATGCTTTAAAACCTGTCCGATGGAAACCTGTCCGTCGGACAGGTTCGATGGTTAGTACACAAAAGAATCGGACCAAAAAGCATCTGGTCTGATCGGATTTTGGTCCGATGGTGTGTACGCACATCAGACCATCAGACAAGTTCAGAGTTGTCTGATGAAAAACGGTCCGTCGGACAAGTCTCATCAGACATGTCTGGTCGTGTGTACAGGGCCTAACATTGTCTTTCTTGGACAGCTTAGTGAGCTTTGGCAGCTGCAGTTGGGTAGGTTATTTAACCACTTCCCTACTGCACACAGTCATATGACGTTGTTGACTTTCGGGGGGGGGGGGGGGATATCTGAATGATGCCTGCAGCTACAGGCATCATTCAGATATCATTCTTTCCAGCCAGCGATTTTGTGCACGATAAGAATGATCATAGCAGCAATTCCGCCGCTTGATCGTTCTTATAGGTGACAGGAGGGGACTCCCTCCCCCTCCCACTGACATCTGGTGTTTCTCCAGGCTCTCCCATGCCGTCGGGTGGGCCCGGAGAGCGAATCGCCCGGCGCCAGATGAGGATGGTAGAGATTTCCAGTGACCAAATGGTCACCAGCAGTGTTGCTCATCCTCCTTTAAAAAAGTAATTAGTTACAGTTACAAATTACTTGTCCAAAAAAGTAATTGAGTTAGTGACTCAGTTACTACAATGACAAAGTAATTAGTTACTCAGCTGAAGTAACTGACTTTTTTATGAGGCATGTTACAGACACTGTGAGGCATGTTACAGGCACCGTGAGGCATGTTACAGGCACAGTGAGGCATGTTACAGGCACAGTGAGGCATGTTATACAGGCACAGCAAGGCATGTTACAGGCACAGTGAGGCATGACCATAAGGCATGTTACAGGCACAGTGAGGCATGTTACAGGCACAGTGAGGCATGTTACAGGCACAATGAGGCATGTTACAGGCACAGTGAGACATGACCATGAGGCATGTTACAGGCACAGTGAGGCATGACCATGAGGCATGTTACAGGCACAGTGAGGCATGACTATGAGGCATGTTACAGGCACAGTGAGGCATGACCATGAGGCATGTTACAGGCACAGTGAGGCATGACCATGAGGCATGTTACAGGCACAGTGAGGCATGAGGCATGTTACAGGCACAATGAGGCATGTTACAGGCACAGTGAGGCATGTTACAGGCACAGTGAGGCATGAGGCATGTTACAGGCACAGTGAGTGAGGCATGTATGATGGCACAGTGAGCCCCTGTGCCATCATTCATGCCTCACTGTGCCTGTAAAATGCCTCAAAGATGATCTCCCTACCTTCTCCTGTTCTCCACATGTCAGCGGCGGCGGCGAGGATGTCAGACGTCGGCGAGGATGCTCCATTATTCAAAAGCCGCGCCTCCTCCTCAGGCTGTTCCGTGATAGGCGGAACACAAATTTTCCCAGCAGAGCCTCTGTTTATGTTCAGCCTATCACGGATGCCTTCTCATCCTCGGCCTCAGACGATGAGAAGGCATCCGTGATAGGCTGAACACTAAACAGAGGCACTGCTGGGAAAATTACTGTTCCGCCTATCACGGAACAGCCTGAGGAGGAGGCGCGGCTTTTGATAATGGACGGCGACCGACGGCTGCTGCTGACACAGGTAAGTAACTACGGTAACGCCGCCCCAGTAATGGGAGCGGTGTTGCCGTGAGGGGAAGAGTAATCTTGTCTCGTTACCCTAAAAAGGGGTATTGTTACCTAACAGCGTTTATTTAAACACCGTTAGTTACAACACTGGTCACCAGTAGGGATGAGCCGAACACCCCCCGATTCGGTTCGTATCAGAACATGCGAACACACGAAAAATTTGTTCGAACGCGTGAACACTGTTAAAGTCTATGGGACACGAACGTGAAAAATCAAAAGTGCTCATTTTAAAGGCTAATGAAGTTATTGTCATAAAAAGTGTTTGGGGTGCCAGGTCCTGCCCCAGGGGACATGTATCAATGCAAAAAAAGTTTTTAATTTCGTACCTGGGGGGTGTCTATAGTATGCCTGTAAAATATGGAATTTGGGGAGGACCCCACACATTTTTCTTTTAATTTTGGTTTGGGGTTCCCATGCTGTATTTCTTTCAATTACTTTTATCTGTATTACCGAGACCCGACAATTAATTATAGCCGCAAGCAGTTTTAAATGACTTTTTTTCCTTTAGAAATGTCATTTTGTGCAGGGAATTTTCTAAGCACGGGAAACATGCGCTACTTTACAGGCATACTATAGACACCCCCAGGTGCGAAATTTAAAGGAATATTTCACTTTTATTGTTTCACTTTAAGCATTATTAAAATCACTGCTCCCGAAAAAAATTCTGTTTTTAAAACTTTTATTTGCATTGGTACATGTCCCCTGGGGCAGGACCCAGGTCCACAAACACTTTTTATGACAATAACTTGCATATTAACCTTTAAAATTATCACTTTTGATTTCTCCCATAGACTTTTAAAGGGTGTTCCACGGCTTTTCGAATGCGGCGAACACCCCAATTGAACAGCTAATGTTCGAGTCAAACTCATGTTCAACTCGAACATAAAGCTCATCCCTAGTCACCAGTCATCTCTATGACTGTCGGAGGCTCCAGATGTAAACAGAGCCACGATTGCGGCTGTCAGCATGAGATCAGTGAATATTTTTTCTTTTCCGATTTCCAGCCTGGAGAAGAGATGTGGTGTCTTATTGACCCTGCATCTCTCCATAAAGAGGACCTGTCACAATAGATTCCTATTACAAGGGATGTTTACATTCCCTGTAATAGGAATAAAAGTGATCAAAATATATAAATGTAAACAAAAGTGTAAAAAATGTAAAACACCCCTGTTCCCGGTAGCTCGTGCTCAGAAGTGAACACACAAAATTTGGCGCCTTTCCAGGAATGTGCGCAATTTTAAAGCGTGACATGTTGGGTATCTATTTACTTGATGTAATATCATCTTTCACATTATACAAATAAATTGGGCTAACTTTACTGTCTTGTTATTTTTTAATCCATAAAAAAAGGTGTTTGAAAAATTATTACGCAAATACCATGCAAGATAAAAATGTAATGACCACCATTTTATTCCCTAGGGTGTCTGCTAAAAACATATATAATGTTTGGGGGTTTTCAGTAATTTTCTAGCAAAAAAAATTATGATTTTTACATTTAGGAGAGGAGTGCCAGAATTAGCCCAGTATGGAAGTGGTTAATAAATGACTACATGGCTTGAGTAGCATTTGTACATGTTTTTATAATATTATTTTCTTAATAATGGTGAGTTCTCCCTTAAGCCCCGTACACACGGCCGAGGTTCTCGGCAGAAACCAGCGAGTACCTCGCTGGGAGCCTAATTCTGCCGAGAACCTCGGCCGTGTGTACGGATTCGGCGAGCCCCGCCCGTCGGGAAGCCCGTTGCGCAAATAGAGAGCAGGTTCTCTATTTGCTCGACGGCCCTATAGGATGAATGGCTGGTCGCCCTTCCCGACGGGCTGGTCGCCGAATCTGACGGCCGGCCGAGAACCTCGATGGGCGGAACGATGTGTTCCGCCCGTCGAGGTTCTCTGCCGTGTGTACGGGGCCTTAGACCTATTTTAGCTGAGATTTCCTTTTTATTGCTACAGGTCCTTGTGCAGCCAGCAGTCTAATCCCTCTATGCTGTGGCTGCTCTTTGCAGGTTATAGCTGGAGGGGGGGCAGTGTCTTCCTTACTATTACTGCTTACTGGATTGTCAGGCCTTCTATGGGCCTCTTAAAGTGATTGTAAAGTCTTGTTTTCTTTTTCAATAACCTGCTCTGTGCAGTGGATTTGCACAAAGCAATCTGGAACCCCCTCTTCTCGGGTCCTTCTTCTTTGCTCCTGTTTGCCAAGATCAAAACTTTAGGCTAGGAAGGATCCTTTGGTGACTCAAGCTCCAGGTAGGATCACCTCCAGTTCAGTGTCAGGATTGGACTCTCAGTCCTTTTTTTCTCTGTGCTCAGGTTGCTCAGCTGTCAGTTAATTGCCAGAACTCATCTCCTGCTCGTCAGACAAGCCCACAGCCAGCCCCTCTTAGCTATTTAAACTGCCTGGTTTATTTCATCAATTACCTTTGCCTTGGTCAAAAATATCTAAAGACTCTCTGCTGTGTTCCTGTTGAAGACTTGCCTGACTGATGTCCCTTCTGGTTACTGGTCCTTTCTGCTGCCTCTGACTACGCTGATCTCTGGCTCCCCGATTTCCTGGCTTGTTCTGACTACCCAATTTGGCTGCCAAACCCTGGCTATGTTTTGACTATGTTTACTATTTGTACCATGTTTACCATTTTATTAAAAGGTGTGATTTTTTAATACAGTCTGTCTCAGTCTGTTTCATGGTTCCTGACATCCAGTTGGAGTAAGGATTGAGCCATGATGTCAATATCTCTAAGAGGTACATCCTTAGCAAGAAGTTTGCCAGAACCAGGGTACCCTTTGGCAGTTTGCTGCCCCAGATAGGATCTCTTTCAGTCCAGTTTGAGTAAAGGCACAGTCATGAAGGCAGACTTTCTAAGTTTTTTTTTTCCCCTCAGTTAGGAGCTGAGCTGTGATCTGGGCCTTGTGCCATAAGGGATCCGTGTTGCCTAGTATGGAGCGTATCTTAGACTTCCTTATACTGTTAATATCTATCCGTAGGTTTTCTGTTACCGTATTTTTCGCCATATAGTGAGTGGTACATCTACAGATTCTTATCTTTTGAGCATGTGGAGATTGGAATAAGCATGTGGAGCACATTTGTTTTATGGACTAATTGTTCATTTATTTATGGATTTGCTTTATCTATTCCACATTCACAAGCGCTGTCATTGCCCTTTGCCTGTATTGGGGCTCACATGCATTTTCTTATGCTGTGTGTGAGACATATCTTGTTAAAAATAACAACTTTGTGAAAAAGAAATGTATTTAAATTCTTAATTTTCAAAAAAGTTTCAACTTCAAAAAACTCACCATGCTTCTTACTAAATACATTGGACTGTCCACTTTCCAAAAAGGGGTCATTTTTACTGTCCTGGCATTCAATGGCTTCCAGAAATGAGATAGTAAGTACATCAGGATTGATTGATTTTTAAATATATAGGCCATAGTTTGTAGACGCTATAACTTCCACACAGACTAAATGATATACACTGCATTTGCATTTTTTTACCAAAGAAATGTAGGAGTATACATTTTGGCCTAAGTTTATAAAGAAAAATTACTTATTTGCTAAATTTTATAACAGAGACTAAGAAAACATTTTTTTTCCAAACCTTACTGTCTTTTTTTCCTTTATTTAGCAAAAAATTAAAACCCCATTGGTAATTAAATACATCCAAAAGAAAGCTCTATCTTTCCCCAAAAAATTATAACAATTTCCTTTGGGTACAGTGTTGAATGAGTAATGGCCATTCAAAGTGTAACAGTGCTGAAAACTTACAATAAAATAAAGATTATTCAATGCGCTATAATATCTAGAAAGCAGCTGACATAAAAATGTTGGTAACAATAAAAATAGAGAAGGGTAGGTATATGCAGCGCTAACAATAGAGACATAAAAATATGCAAATGAAAAATTCCACTGTGATTTAGCATAAAAAGTCCATAATTAATGAAACTGGAACCACCCACGGTGTATACAGGACAAAATAAGGTGAATCCACTGAACTTAAATATGGCCTGGGCAGGAAGGGGGTGAAAGATCATTGCTGCCATTGGTTATGTATGTGAGGACCAAAAGTTGCTTATTGCTTTAAGAATCCCTAGCAGGGGTGGACTAACCATTCGGGTACTCGGGCATTGCCCGAGGGCCCCATGTCACTAAAGGGCCCCACCAGGGTTGCCAACTTCAGTAAAACCAAGGACAATATGTAAAAATCTGTGTTTTTTTACTTCTGTCCCTGAAATGTCCCTTACGACATCCTTTTGGTCTAAAAATCCCAAGATTATAGCTGCCCCGCCTCTTCAGTACCTTTTCAGTGTGTGTATGTATATTCTGTGTGTATGTATACTGTGTGTATACTGTGTGGTCCCATAATCTATTGCCTGGGGGCCCCATAATCTCCTATTGCCTGGGGGCCCCATAATCTCCTATTGCCAGGGGGCCCCATAATCTCCTATTGCCCGGGGGCCCCATGAATTGTCAGTCCGCCCCTGATCCCTAGTATCCTCTGGAGGAACCCTAGAATTCCACAGAGCCCTGATTGAGAAAGGCTGCACTATAATGTAGTACCACAGAAGAGGTTGGGTACTGTTGCCCGTTGTCACTGATTCTCATGCATAATCATTTGAAGGAAGAACTTTTTTTGCCCATGGTGAACAGTTACTTCGGCCCGGATTCACGTAGCACTTACGCCGATACACCGCGTAAGTACACATGTGCGCCGTCGTATCTATGCGCTGGACCCACAAACTAAGCTACGTCGAAAAATAGGCTTCTTTCGACCAACGTAACTTTCCTACGCTGGAGTATCGTGGGCACATATTTACGCTGGATGCATATGGAAGTTTCGATACAGATATGCAAATGAGGGGGATACACTTATTCACGTGCATGTTTTAAGCAATTTGCGTAAGGGTTACGTCCGGCGTACAGTTATTCCTCATATAGAAGGCGCAACCTATGCAAAGGTATGGACCAGGGAACGGACGCCGTCGTTACGCTTAGGTTACGTTCACGTCGTAGGCAGTGGTTTGACGTATCTTAGGCAGTTTTCTTTATCGTACATCACGGGACACAGAGCGCATAGCCATTACACTTGGGTTATATGGGTACCTTCAGGTGTGGACACTGGTGTAATCAATTTCACAGGAAGTTTCCTCCCTATATAACCCCCTCCCACTGGGAGTGCTTCAGTTTTTTCGCCAGTGTCTTAGGTGTTGGTCAAGTCTAGCTGTCCATCGGAGGTCTCGGGACCCAGGATAGCTAGCCGGATCCGTCCGAAGTGCTTCAAAGCCAAGGTGTACGGTACCCGGGCCCTGCTGGAGTGGGGTTTTGCCTATAATGCCTCTCCATGGAGGGCTGGATTCTGGGCTCCAGTACCTTAGTCTCTTCCAAGAACTAAACGCTACTGATGCCAGGATGCTATATAGGTCCAGGGGTGTGGGTTCCTTAACACAGGACCCCGGTCCCTGAAGGTCCAAGACAATACCCACGGAGATGGGGGAAGGCTGGGCCTCTTGCATTTTGCAATACCCTGCGGCGTGGAGCAGGTAAGAGGGAACCTGCGGGACTTGGTTCGACAGTAGGTATCCCCCTGGGGGTTCTGAGTTGGCTAATGGTATGCTTGTGCATCAGCCACTATCTCCACTATGTCTTTTGAGGCAGGATGGGATGTACTAATGTTTACCCAGATAACATGTAGATATATATATGCTTTTAAAGATATGTAGTTTGCTACTCCCCCCAGATTTGCCTGTTAGCATGATACTGCAGCCCCACGTGTATAGAGAGGAAGTGCTGACAAAACTCCTGTTTCCTAGGAAGCCTAGGGGGACAGCTTCCTCTATGTGTGCACTACAAAGATTAGTGGCTTACCGGGTGTCTGTGTTACTAGCGCTGGTCCAGGCTTCTCCTCTGCTCTCTGCTTCCTCCATGTTGGTTTCAGCGTGGGGGGGGGGCGGGCCAGCAGCGTCAGGTCTCAGATAAAGCAAAAAAAAAAGCATTTCCTGGCTGGTCATTCCCTCCTGAGAGCAGTGGAGAGTGAGGACACAGAGCGCGCAGCTGAGCCATTTCTGGCTAACAGTGACACCCAGTGGTGGTTTGTGGATCTTCAGGTCTGGACTTAGTCCACACTGACCAGAAAAAAAAAAAAAAAGATTTTTTTCTTAAAGGGACTCAGCCTTAGATCTGGCAGTATCTGAGTCGGTGCAACCTTGGACTCCAGCTAACGGGCATTGGTGTGGCAATACTCACAGGACTCTCCTTGGTATTGCCGCCTTCTCAGGCGTATGAAAATTAAAAAAAAAAACATAGCCTGTCCTTATTAATGTTTCACTTCTAGCTACAACAGTTGGGTGTTGGCTGTAGGGGTGTCTCAAGGTTGTGCAATGGCTCCCAAGGGATCAGGACCAGCTAAGGCTGCAAAAGGTGCCAAAAAAGTAAAGGGGTCTCCAACGGGGTCAGAGGATTTGGGCCAGGCTCCAGTGGTCCCACCCTCACCAGATAGACCACCGAACAACATCATGCAGGAGCCATTGAGGGTGCTAGGGGCAGAGGCGGCCCCCAATCAACCCATTCCCGTTTATGTTACGGAAGAAATGCTAGAATCCACCCTGGGTGGGCTAGAGAAAAGGTTAACTGCTTTAATTGCCCGCTCTTTGCCGGGTGGCAAACGGGCTAGATCCCCGTCACCTAGAACGGTGTGTTCGGATGCAGAGGTCCTCTCTTCGGAGGAATTGGACCCACAGGGGGATCAAGCGGACCTGAGTCCTGACGGGTCAGACATTGAAGATTCCACTATAGATGAATTTTTTTCGGCTTCTCAAGCAGAGAGTCTGTGGATCCAGTCTCTGACGGATATGGTTCGCACTGCTTTTTAAACTTCCAGTGTCAGAACAATTAGCCCCCGCGGTATCCTCTTTAGGTTCCTTGAAGGCACCATTGAGTGGTGCGTCTTTCCCGGTTCACCCCCTTCTGGAGAGCGTGATTTTTCAGGATTGGGCTCGACCTGATAGGATTTTTATCCCTCCTAAAAGGGTCACCATTCTCTATCCTATGGAAGAAGAATTTGCAAAGAAATGGGCACTCCCTATCGTGGACGCAGCCATTTCCTGCGTAAATAAATCCCTGACCTGTCCGGTGGAAAATGTCCAGGTGTTTAAAGATCCAGTCGACAAAAAATTGGAGACCCTACTGAAGGCTTCTTTTACCACAGTAGGTGCCGTGGTTCAGCCAGCAGTGGCAGCCATTGGCGTTTGTCAGGCTTTAAAGGATCAGACTAAACCGATATTAAGGGACATACCGGCTCAGCAAGCTCGTGAATTGGCTGACCTCCCAAGAGCTCTCTGCTTTGCAGTAGATGCTATTAAGGACTCCGTTCAACAGGCGTCCCGTTTATCTCTGCTGTTGGTTCATATGCGTCGCCTTTTGTGGCTAAAAAACTGGTCAGCAGAGGCACCCTGCAAAAAGCTTTTAGCAGGATTTCCCTTTCATGGTGGGAGACTATTCGGTGAAGACCTAGATAAATATATCCAGACCATATCAAGTGGTAAAAGTTCTTTCTTGCCTATCAAGAAAAGATCGCGTGGGCCCGCATTTAAGCGACAGGCCTTCACAGGCTCGGCCCCTTCAACTTCCCGTCAGTATCGACGGCCTCCCGGGCGTTCAGCATTTAATAGCCGCCCACAAGGACAAGCCACGACAGGCAAGAGGCCATGGCCTCGCAAGCCGGTTAAACCAGTCCTCAAGTCAGATTCATGAAGGGGCGCCCCCACTCTCTTGGGTGGGGGGAAGGCTTCGGTTTTTCTCCGAAGTGTGGAAGGCCAGAATTCCCGACTCTTGGGTAAGATCCGTGGTAACCACGGACTACAAGCTAGAGTTTCGGGAAGTCCCCCCTCCTCATCTTCAGGGGTCAAGTCTTCCAAGCGACCCATTAAAGAGGGCCTCTCTTGTAAAAGCATTGGATCGTCTCTTACTCCAAGGAGTAATTGTAGAAGTACCAACCCAGGAATGGAGTCTGGGATTCTACTCCAACCTTTTCATAATACCAAAGCCCAATGGCGACGTCAGGCCTATCTTGGACCTCAAACGCCTAAATCGCTTTCTAAACATTCAGACCTTTCGTATGGAGTCCATACGTTCGGTGGCAGCCAGCCTACATCAAGACGACTTTCTAGCATCTATAGACATAAAAGATGCGTATCTGCACGTGCCGATCTACCCGGCACATCACAGGTTTCTTCGTTGTATGATAGATCACCGCCATTACCAGTTCGTAGTCCTCCCTTTCGGGTTGGCAACAGCTCCGCGGGTATTCACAAAGGTGTTAGCCCCGGTGCTAGCCGTCCTAAGGACAGAAGGCATTTTAGTCTTGGCATACTTGGACGATCTTCTGGTTATCGACAGCTCAGCTTCCAACCTCAATCAGGCAGTAGGTCGCACAGTTCAGCATCTAGAGGAATTCGGGTGGATTGTAAAACTAGAAAAATCGGTATTGAAACCCACAAAGCAGTTGGAATATCTAGGCCTTCGGCTAGATACAGACTGCCAGAGGATAAGTTTACCTCAAGCAAAGATCAGATCAATAGCTCAAGCAGTTCAAGTGATCTTAGGCAAGAAGAGGCCGACTATTCGCCTATGTATGCGACTGCTGGGGAAGATGGTGGCCGCCTTCGAGGCTGTGCCCTACGCCCAGATCCATACCAGATATCTTCAGGCAGCCATTTTCTCTGCTTGGAACAAATCCATTCAGGCGTTAGATCGTCCGTTAGTGCTCTCCCCGAAGGTCCGGCGCAGCCTGTCTTGGTGGCTGGTCTCTCAAAATTTGTCAAAAGGGAAATCCTTTTGCCCCATCACGTGGAAGATAGTATCCATGGATGCCAGCCTGTTAGGTTGGGGGGCAGTTCTAGAAGAACAGACCCAGCAAGGGCTGTGGTCGGGGGCAGAAAAACTGCTTCCCATCAATATCTTGGAGATCAGAGCTGCTCGACTGGCCCTGATCGCCTGGACTCTCCCCCTTCAGGGTCTGCCAGTAAGGATACAGTCCGACAACGCCACTGCGGTGGCATACATAAACCACCAGGGGGGCACGAAGAGCCCAGCAGCCCAAAGAGAAGTAAACCTGATTTTCTCATGGGCCTAAGCCCATGTACCCTGCATCTCGGCGGTGTTCATCCCAGGGATAGACAATTCTCAAGCAGATTTTTTGAGTCGTCAACAGTTGCTCCCGGGGGAATGGTCTCTTCACCCCCAGGTATTCCAAGAGATTTGCCAAAGATTCGGAGTCCCAGATGTGGACATTATGGCAACGACATCCAACAAAAAATTGGACAAATTCATATCCCGAGCCAGGGATCCCTCGGCCTACGGGACCGATGCGTTGGTTTGCCCTTGGCACCAGTTTTCTCTTCTGTATGCGTTCCCTCCACTGCAGATGATTCCCCGCCTTCTACGGAGGATCCGGGTGGAGCGCAGGCCTGTGATCCTGGTGGCCCCAGCCTGGCCCAGGAGGGCTTGGTACGCACTCATCGTGAAGATGTCAGTCGGGGCGCCGGGGCCGCTCCCCCTGCGCCCAGATCTGCTGTCTCAGGGCCCAATCTGCCATCCTGCTTCACAGCAGCTAAATTTGACGGCTTGGCAGCTGAATCCCTAATTCTTAAGGGCAGAGGCCTCTCAGATCAGGTCATATCTACGTTGATTCAGGCTAGGAAACCGGTCTCCGGAAATATTTATTACAGAGTCTGGAGAACCTATGTGGAGTGGTGCGAGTCTCAAAAATGGCATCCTCGAAAGTTTTTTATTGACAGGATCTTGCGATTCCTCCAGGTTGGCGTTGACAAAGGGTTGGCTCTTAGTACTCTAAAGGGGCAGGTGTCGGCTTTATCAATATGGTTTCAAAGACCCTTGGCCACCCATTCGCTTATGAAAACCTTCTTGCAGGGGGTCTTGCATGTGAATCCCCCTATTAGAGCTCCCCTCTGCCCCTGGAATTTAAATCTGGTCTTGTCAGCTTTACAAAGGCAGCCGTTTGAACCTCTGACAGAAATCCCTCTTGTGCTACTAACCCGAAAGTTGGTTTTCTTGGTGGCTATGGCTTCAGCCAGAAGGGTTTCCGAGCTGGCAGCCTTGTCATGCAGGGAGCCATACCTTATTCTGCATAAGGACAGAGTGGTTCTGCGGCCTCAACCTTCTTTCCTTCCTAAGGTCATATCTAGTTTTCACTTGAATCAGGACCTAGTCCTACCATCCTTCTTTCCTACTCCCCAGTCCAGAGAGGAAAGACTGCTTCATACTTTGGACGTGGTTCAAGCCATGAGGGTCTATCTCAAGGCTACAGAGAAGATTCGGAAAACAGATGTGCTTTTTGTTCTTCCGGATGGCCCCAAGAAGGGTCAGCCGGCTGCCAAGTCTTCCTTGGCTAGGTGGATTAAGCAGCTGATTTTTCAGGCATATGGTCTGAAGCGCGTTCCACCTCCCTTATCAGTTAAGGCCCATTCTACGAGGGCCATGAGTGCCTCCTGGGCGGCACACCATCAGATCTCTATGGCACAGGTTTGCAAGGCGGCAACCTGGTCTTCCGTACATACGTTTACTAAATTTTATAAGTTGGACGTTGCAAAGGGTACGGACGCAGCTTTTGGGCAGGCGGTCCTACGGGCAGCAGTATAGAATCCTCTGGCCCGGTTCACGCCCCCTTGTTTTTCTGTTGGTGGAGCCATGTTTTCTCCTGACAATGTTTTTATTTGGCTATTCTTGGCCTTACGGTCTCCCTCCCTTCATAGAGCATTGCTTTAGGACATCCCAAGTGTAATGGCTATGCGCTCTGTGTCCCATGATGTACGATAAAGAAAAAAGGATTTTTAATAAACAGCTTACCTGTAAAATCCTTTTCTTGAAGTACATCACGGGACACAGAGCTCCCACCCCTCTTTTGGGGAACATTGTGTAACCTCGGAGGAATTGCTTGCTACAAAACTGAAGCACTCCCAGTGGGAGGGGGTTATATAGGGAGGAAACTTCCTGTGAAATTGATTACACCAGTGTCCACACCTGAAGGTACCCATATAACCCAAGTGTAATGGCTATGCGCTCTGTGTCCCGTGATGTACTTCAAGAAAAGGATTTTACAGGTAAGCTGTTTATTAAAAATCCTTTTATTTCGACGTGACTGTGAGCATGTGCACTGGGATGCATCCAAGTGACGACGCATGCGCAGTTCGTTTTTTGAAGCTCAGCCCATCATTTGCATGGGGTCACGCTTCATTTTAATATAGCACGCCCACTTCCACCTACTTTGACTTACGTCGGCTTACGCCGACAACTATATGCTGCGCTGACGCAACGTTAAGCGAATTTTCTTTGTGAATACCATGCTTGCCTCTCAACGTTGCGCTGGTGTAGCGTAAAGAAGATACGCTACGCCCGCACAAAGATGCGCCGATGTACGTGAATCTACCCCTTCATGTTTACAGTGCAGGATTAGGGATTATCTGGTTGCTGTTTGTAGCAGGAACTGTTCTTCCTTTATACATTTCTTTGGGGACTATAGAGTTTTTTTAGTAAGCCCATATTTTGAGCTAATCGTATATCTACTTAATGAAAACCCGTCATGAGAGAATTGGGTTGCCATTTCTTTCCTCCTACTGAAAGCGATACCTCCCTAGCTGTTGTACTGGTCTCTGGATTCAGTGTGTTGCCAGTCATTGACCCCCAAACAAGTATGAAGCAAAAATTCAATCTACCGTAGCATATTGAATTTGCCGGATTATATAGACAGCCATGGGTACAGCTAGTATTTTCATAAGGTGGTTGGCAATGACAGTTTACTTGTTTCCCTATGGACAGGCTTCTTTCAAAGCAAATTTTATTTTACACCTTAAAGGGGTTGTAAAGGTACAATATTTTCCCCCTAATTAGCTTCCTTTACCTTAGTGCAGCCCTCCTTCAGTTACCTCATAAGCAGAGGAGGGCTGGCAAGGGGGGGGGGGGGCAGGGTGGAAATCTCCCCCGGCTTGTGACACTATGCACACCCACCGGCCACCACTACCAAATGCTGTTTTTGCAGAGCAGGAATATGCCTGCTGGAGCAATGCCGCTGCTCACCTCCCACTGTGCAGCCCTGCCTGTGTCAGCTCCGAGGTAGATGGCTGCAGAGCTGAGCTATGTCTCGTCTCACACATAGCTCAGCCTCAGCACACACCAGCGCTGACATCGCCTTCTCTCTCTGCACAGACACGAGGACTCTGATGTAAGGGGGGGCTCTGTTAGATCTGATGTAAGGGGAGGCTCTGTGGGGACTCTGATGTAAGGGGGGCCTCTGTGCAGACGCTGATGTAAGGGGGGCCTCTGTGCGGACTCTGATGTAAGGGTGTCCTCTGTGCGGACTCTGATATAAGGGGGCCTCTGTGCTGACTCTGATGTAAGGGGGGCCTCTGTGCGGACACTGATGTAAGGGGGACCTCTGTGCGGACACTGATGTAAGAGGGGCCTCTGTGCGGACACTGGTGTAAGGGGAGGCTCTGTGGGGACTCTGATGTAAGGGGGGCCTCTGTGCAGACTCTGATGTAAGGGGGCCTCGGTGCGGACACTGATGTAAGGGGAGGCTCTGTGCGGACTCTGATGTAAGGGGAGGCTCTGTGCAGACTCTAATGTAAGGGGGGCCTCTGTGCAGACTCTGATGTAAGGGGGGGCTCTGTGCGGACTCTGATGTAAGGGGAGGCTCTGTGCAGACTCTGATGTAAGGGGGGGCTCTGTGCGGACTCTGATGTAAGGGGAGGCTCTGTGCAGACTCTGATGTAAGGGGGGCCTCTGTGAGCAGCGGCCGTGACCTGTGTTAACATTGCTCCAGCAGGCATATTCCTGCTCTGCAAAAACAGCATTTGGTAGTGGCGGCCGGTGGGTGTGCATAGTGTCACCAGCCGGGGGAGATTTCTACCCTGCCCCCCCTGCCAGCCCTCCTCTGCTTATGAGGGAGGGCTGTAAGGGGGGCTCTGTGTGGACTCTGATGTAAGGGGGGCCTCTGTGCGGAGTCTGATGTAAGGGGGACCTCTGTGCAGACTCTGATGTAAGGGGGTCCTCTGTGCGGACTCTGATGTAAGGGGGGCCTCTGTGCGGACACTGGTGTAAGGGGGGCTTCTGTGTGGACTCTGATGTAGGGGGGCCTCTGTGCAGAATCTGATGTAAGGGGGCCTCTGTGCGGACACTGATGTAAGGGGGGCCTCTGTGCGGACTCTGATGTAAGGGGGGTCTGTGTGCGGACTCTGATGTAAGGGGGGCCTGTGTGCGGACTCTGATGTAAGGGGGGCCTGTGTGCGGACTCTGATGTAAGGGGGGCCTCTGTGCGGACTCTGATGTAAGTGGGGCCTCTGTGTGGACTCTGATGTAGGGGGGGCCTCTGTGCGGACTATGATGTAAGAGGGGCCTCTGTACGGACTCTTGTGATCATGAAAAATCTTAGACTGTTTTCCTTGATCCATCAATTTTCCACGCTCTATGGGTCACTTCATTGGACTTGCCCCCCAGACCTAAGGCTGCCAGCCCTCCCCTGCTCATAAGTCAGATTTGTTAATGCCATGCCTCCTTAAAGGGGTTGTAAAGGTACCATTTTTTCCCCCTAAATAGCTTCCTTTACCTTAGTGCAGTCTCCTTCACTTACCTCATCCTTCCATTTTTCTTTTAAATGTCCTTATTTCTTCTGAGAAATCCTCACTTCCTGTCTTTCTGTCTGTAACTCCACACAGTAATGTAAGGCTTTCTCCCTGGTGTGGAGTGTCGAGCTCGCCCCTCTCTTGGAATCAGGACGCTCTCTAAGTTGCAGATATAGAAAGGAGCTGTGTGTTAGTGGGCATCCTGACTCTCCTGTAGTCCAAGGGAGGGAGCGAGCATGACACTCCACACCAGGGAGAAAGCCTTGCATTTCTGTGTGGAGTTACAGACAGAAGAACAAAAAGTGAGGATTTCTCAGAAGAAATAAGGACATTTAAAAGCAAAATCGAAGGATGAGGTAAGTGAAGGAGGACTGCACTAAGGTAAAGGAAGCTATTTAGGAAAAAAAATTGTATCTTTACAACCCCTTTAAAAGGACATTTTTTCACCAAACTCATCGTTCAGCTTTAAAGCGATTGTAAACCTCAGACATGAAACATAAACAAAACATATCCCTCTATATTGTGTACTTGGTGTCTCAATCCAGAGAACTACCTTTAATTTCTGTCTGCTTCTTCCTTCCTCTGCTATCAGCATGAGTCACTTCTATAAAGTTTTTCTGACACCAAAAGAAAAATTGTGACAGGGGAGGGACCTCCAGCAGATTGACAGCCTCAGCTCTGTTCCTTTGTGCTGTGTGAAGAAGGTATGTCTCTTCCCTCCAATCAGCACTCCGAGCTCTCCACCCCCCCTGTGTTTCAGAGCTGAGAGATCCTTTGTAAATTCTGCACTTTGAATGGATGTAAGGGAAAGAAACAGGGCCGGCCTTTGTGGTGTGCGAGCTGTGCGGCCGCACAGGGCGCCATGGGCAACAGGGGCGCTGTGCGGCCATCACAGCTCGGCAGCCCTGAGGCTGCCATCCTGTGGCCTCCATCCTCCGCTCTACTATACGCCGGTGCCCGCAGTCATCTCACCTGTCCTCACCCTCCTCTCTCTTTCTCTGTCACCCCTCCTCTTTCTGTCACCCCCTCCTCTCTCTCTCTCTCTCTCTCTCATCCCCCTCCTCTCTCTCTGTCACCCCCCTCTTCCTTCTCTGTCACCCCCTCTTTCCTCTCTGTCACCCCCTTTTGCCTCTCTGTCACTTCCCTCTCTGTCACCCCCCCTTCCCTCTGTCACCCCCTCCTCTCTCTATGTCCCTCTCTCACTCCCCTCTCTCCTGCCTCCTCCCCCTTTATCTCACCTCCCCCTCTTTCCCTCCTCAGGGGATGGGGGTCCCATGAGGTAGGCTGTATGGGGCCCCAATTATTGCTGACAGCCACCCTGTGAGTGAGTGTACCAGTTTGGATGTGTCTTGCCAACAAACTTCTCCCCAAGGCCCCCCATACAATGGAAGGAAGGAAAATAGCACTACAGTAGAGGAGCTCCACCCCCAAACTCCGGCTCCCACAGTTCCTGGCTTGAAGCTGCTTTCGGTAGGGCAGTCTAATGGGGGTCTTTTGGGGCAGGGTGGGTTCCCTGATCTCATAATTGTGAATGATGGTGAAAAAACAAAGGATAATCCAAATATTAACCCCTTCCATACAGGGCATTTTCACCCCCTTCCTGCCCAGACCAATTTTTAGTTTTCAGCGCTGTTGCACTTTGAATGACAATTGCGCGGTCAGGCAATACTGTACCCAAATTAAATCATTATGTTTTTTTCCCCACACAAATAGAGCTTTCGTTTGGTGGTATTTGATCATCTCTGCGGTTTTTATTTTTTGCGCTATAAACAAAAGAAGAGCGACAATTTTAAAAAAAACACAATATTTTTTCCTTTTTATTTAATACATCTCACAATATTTTTTTAAAAAAAAAACTTTTTTTCCCCTCAGTTTAGACCGATACGTATTTTACGTATTTTTGGTAAAAAAAAATTGCAAAAATCGTATATTGATTGGTTTGCGCAAAAGTTATAGCGTCTACAAAATAGGTGATAGATTTATGGCATTTTTATTTAATTTTTTTTACTAGTAATGGCGGGGATCTGCGTTTTTTTTTTGTGACTGTGACGTTGCGGCGGACATATCGGACACTTTTGACACGTTTTTGGGACCGTTCACATTTACACAGCGATTATTGCTATAAAACTGCACTAATTACTGTGTAAATGTGACTGGCAGGGAAGGGGTTAACACTAGGGGGCGCTGAAGGGGTTAAAATGTGTCCTAAAGTATGTTCTAACTGTAGGGGGAGGGGGACTCACAGGGGGAGGAGATCGATGTGTGTTCCTCTGTACTGGGAACACACATCAGTCTCCTCACCGCTGACAGGAGGTGGATCTGTGTGTTTACACACACAGATCCACGCTCCTGCCGTGATTTACGGAAATCGCGGGTGCCCGGCGGCAATCACGGCCGTCGGGCACGCGCGCGGGATCGCGGGTGGTGCCGCGGGCGCGCGCGCGCGCCCTAGAACGCCGTGAAGACAGGACGTTGTGCAACGTCCTGTCTCATCGGCAAGGGGATCACCATGACGTGATTCCCCTATAGGCCGGTATGGAAGTGGTTAATATGCTTCAAACTTATTTAAACATACAGCATATACTCTGCAATCTCCATACACATACAATACTGTGTGAATAGTGATGTAAATCCATTCCAAAATGTATTGTTACAAATATTTTTCCCTCTTTGTGTATGTTTAGGGGGGGTCTTAACATTTTTTTGGGGGGGGGGAGGGGTTTAATGTGCTTGGGTGTAACCTAATTTTTTTGCAAAAAAATAATATTTTTTTACTTAAAGCGAAGGTCCGCCTAAAAAATAAATATTAAATAATAAAACTAAGGGACACTATTCTGTGCTCCTACTCCTGGACCTCTCTGCCGCCTTTGATACGGTTGACCACCCCTCCACAATTTTGGTCACCGTGACTGTACTCTTCGCTGGTTTACTACCTACTTATCCAACCGCACTTTCAGCGTTGTTTACAACTCTACTTCCTCCTCTCCTCTTCCATTCTCTGTTGGGGTCCCCAAGGTTCTGTTCTTGGACCTCCCCTATTTTCTATCTACACCTCCTCCCTGGGTCAGCTGATAGCCTCCCACGGCTTCCAATACCATCTTTACGCTGATGACACTCAAATCTATTTCCTTCAACTCACTCCTTCACTCTCCTCACTAATCACTAATTTACTATCAGATATATCAGTTTGTATTAGGGGTGCAACGGATCGTCACCGATCCGTGATCCGAACGGGTCGCCCCGTTCGGATCGGCACACCACGCGATCTGCGGAGCGCTCCGGAGCCTCGACCGTAGGAAAGCCCCCGGCTTGGCCTAGCAGCTCCGGAGCGGCGGCCATCTTGCTCCACCCCAGTAGCAGTGACCTGACCCGGAAGTGACGCTCCGCCGCTGCACTCCATTGAGCGCCTGTCTCCTCTCCTCCCCAGCATGGGAGGTTCACCAGTTACGGGGTTTTCCGAAAAAAGCCGAACATGGAGAGCGCAGGCGCCGTATAGAGCCAACTCACAACTCTGCATGTTCGGCTTCTTTCGGAAAACCCGTAACTCATGCGCGCCTACGCAAAAACATTTTTTTTACGTGAACCTCCCCTTTAAGAATGTTTGGAAAGGCTGCTCTAGGAAGTAGGACCTTAAAGAGAATCTTCACCCAAAAAAATAAGTTAACAGCTTAAAATACTGTAGCTGCTGACTTATAATCAAAGGACACTGACTTGTGCAGGGATCCAGCGCCGACTTCACCTTGTCCGGTTCTTCACTGGTCCTTGAGTCCCCGGTGCCAGCATGTTTACTGTTGGGTGGAGTCTGCTTTAGGCTCGATTCACATCTATGCATGTTGCTTTTGAGCGTTTTTGCAGTGCTTTTTGCGGTGCTTGCTGCGTCTTTCGACACACGTTTTTACTGCGATTTTACCGCAATTTGCGTTTTTCACTTTTTTTACATTTCCTTTAAAAACCAGCTATAAACAGGTTAAAAAAAAATGAAAATCGCAGAAAAATCGTGGGTCCATTGAATTCTATTACATGCAAAACGCTGCTTTTTGCAGGAAAAAAGTCCCCGACCCTTTCCAAAAACGCAGAGGCACAAAAAAGCATTGATGTGAACATGTTCCATAGGAAACCATGTTAAAACATTTCCCTGCATTTCTGCAAAATGCATAAAAAACGCATTAGTGTGAATGGAGCCTTAGGCGGCGTACACACGACCGAGGTTCTCGCTGGAAACCAGCGAGAACCTCGCTGGAAGCTGCATTCCAGCGAGGACCTCGGCCGTGTGTACGCTCTCGGCGAGCTTCCCGTCGGGAAGCCCGTCGAGCAGAAATAGAGAGCACGCTCTCTATTTGCTCGACGGCCCGCCTGGAAGAATGGCTGGTTGCCATTCCCGACGGGCGGGTCGCCGATTTCGACGGCCGGCAGGGAACCTCGACGGGCAGAACGATGTGTTCTGCCCGTCGAGGTTCTCTGCCGTGTGTACACGGCCTCAAGGTTTGTCAGACCTATCCTACTGGTACTAAGGCCAGGTACCTGTTAACATTGCAATCACTTCACTTATAGGATTCAGAGAAAATTATTAGAAAATTATAGATTGTTTACAGTATCTCTGATCATGGTACACTGACTAGACATGCTTTTAATGTGATTGTCTTCTTTTTTATACCCCGGTTATTCCTTGTATTTCTAACTTTATTTTAAAAACAGGTTTGAAATCAGTAAGTAATGAGTAAAAATGGTTTTCATAATGTACATATACAGTATAGAATCACTATCTTAAAGCGGGATTCCACCTGCAAATTTTTTTTTTTTTAAAGTCAGCAACTACTAACACTGTAGCTGCTGACTTTTAATAAGGACACTTACCTGTCCTACTTACCCGCGATCATGGCCGCCCGAATGCCGTTCCCTTTGTTCGGTGCAGGTCCCACGCCACCATCCACACTAAGGGAAATAGGCAGTGAAAGCTTACGACTTCACTGCCCTTTCCTACTGCGCATGCAAAGAGATGCAATGCAATTTGCAAAGAGAGGGTCATCAGCATAATAGCCTGGCAACTAGCATTTAAAGAAGGAGAGGTCAGTAATGACTGTCTCCATGATTTCTTATTACAGGCTACCTTTAAGCTGATCTAGGCTATGTGATTAGTACCTTATTTATCAGCATATAACACACATTTTTTTCCCCTTAAAATCAGGGGGAAATCGTGGGTGCATGTTATACGCCGATACCCACTGTTTCTGAGCGCCACCGACATAGACGGAGCTGAGCCGATCGTACCGCTGTTTCTGAGCGCCGCTGACATAGACGGAGCTAAGCCGATCATACTGTGTACTCGGCTAGGCTTGGCTCCGCTCGCAGTCACGCCCTGTCCCACCGAGAGAAGCCAAATACACAGGAAATCCAGCTCTGTATAGCTCGGCTGAGGCGCTAAATTTAAAAATACATACATGCTGCAATTTTGGGCAAGGTGCAGATGGACACTTATAAGGCTGCAGATGGACACTTATAAGGCTGCAGATGGACACTTATAAGGTTGCAGATGGACACTTAAAAGGCTGGATAGACTCTGTGCAAGGCTGCTGATGGATGCTGGACAAGACAGCAGATGGACACTGATGAGGCTGCATTGATGGTCATTTAAAATGTGAGTTTTTCATTAAACTCCTAAACATTTTTTTCCTTAAACTTCCCTTCTAAGCTTGGGGTGCGTGTTATACGCCAATAAATACGGTACTTTCTACTAGCAGCACTAGGGTCGTCAGCTCGAATCCCAAACCGAAGCACTACCTGCCTGGGGTTTTCCTGTTCTCCCTATGTTTGGGTGGGCTTCCTCCAGGTACTCTAGTTTACTCCCACACTCCAAAGACATGCTGGTAGGTTATTTGTTTAAGAGCCTCACCTACCATAAGTCTCATGCACTTCAACTAAAACCCATTCTTTCAGCACTTTGATGAGGTATCACACTGTTCTCATCACCTGTCAGCATGTTTCCTGTTAGTACATGTGCACAGCAGCATCACCTGGTTGGCTGGCCTTACCCTCCTCAGTCACAGGCCAAGTAGGGGGTTACAGCCATAACTGTAATCCTCTTGCACAGCAGTACAGTACTTTACATATATACTGTACTTGTTTACTGTGGAGCATGATATTACATAAACACACATTTTGTATTTTATATAGATACATACAGTATACAGGTCTATCTATCTATCTATCTATCTATCTATCTATCTATCTATCTATCTGTCTGTCTGTCTGTCTGTCTGTCTGTCTGTCTGTCTGTCTGTCTATCTATCTATCTATAGATATATATCTATATATCTACAGTATATATACACTTAATATAATAGATTTGTTTTTGGTTATATTTTGTAGAATATTATGAAATTATGTTTGTTTGTGTGTTCTAATAATGATAATAACTGTCAGGGAATGTACAAAATCTTTAATTCTGCATGTCCTTTGCTTTCTGAATACATGGTTTGGGAGGAGCGTTTGCAAATTTAGCAAATTTTCGAATCTAGAAAATGCATGTTCAAAAATTTCAATATTAGCCCAGCCATCTGAGGTGCAAAATAGTAAGATGCTCCTGGCAGCAAAATGGTTAAAGGAACCATGTTATTAAAAATATAAGATTGGGCATACCTGCAAAAGAAAAAATTAAATACTTACCTATACTACTGGGAAACCAACACTTAAATGAGTTGTAAAGGAAACATTTTTTTTGCTGAAATTACTGTTTACAAGGTATAGAGACATAAAAGTTAACTGATTCCTTTTAAAAATTATTAAAAATAGATGAAAATCAATTATATAATGTGCCTTCAGTTTTGGTTTCGTTTTTAATCTAGTTTTATGTTTCTGTGAAGTACAGAGACACACAGAACAAAAACAAACAAATACAGGGCTGTGTTTGTTTTTAAAATGAAAGTGATTAGTTCTGAGGGGTTTTAGACACACAGTAATCACACCTCCTTGATCAGGGACCACAGAGAGAAGCTCCCATGAGTTTTTTCATAAGGAAACAGACAAGCAGGAAGTGTGGAGTTCAGAGAAGGATTACAGCAACTTCAAAGCAAAAACAAACAATGGGGACATGAAACCAGGATTAAAGGAAGCTATTTAGCTAAAAAAATGTTTTCCTTTAGTGATCTTTTAAGGGAGTGTCCATCTTTTTGGTCATCTGCTGGTTTAGGATGCAGTAGCGATGAGGAGGTGGGTGCTGCAGGGGACCCAGTAGATTGGCTTTCCTGGAAGTGTCGGTCTCCCAACAGATTTCAGCAGAAGATTTCTGTTAAATAAAATTGCGTTCTGGCTAGGCGGGCAGTGCCAAAGTTAAGCATTCATTATTTTGGAGGATGCTTGCTTTTTTTTTAATTTTTTTTTTTTTATTACAAAGTAGGATCCTGGTGGAATATGGCCCTAGATGGGTAGTTAATGGAGCCCCTCTTTACCCTTAAACTCCTTGTAACTGTCCGCTTGTCATTGTGGATCTTGTTCAGCACTTGCTGCTGGGTGGAACCTTTCTGCTTCCCTTTAGTTCCCGGGGGGAATGTTTAACTAGCAGGATCACAAAACCACTCCTTTCTTCCTGTCTTAGAAAGAAAGTCTTTTCCTGTATCACAGGCCACATGTTAGCTTTATGCATAGGACTTCATGGCAGATGTTTGCAGAAAATCCCTAAAGCTTAAAGTTTGTACCCCCCTTGGCAAGCGGATCGAGGTATGCAGAAAAGTGTGCATTGTTATAAAGATGTATATGTTCTAGAGATAAACCGTGTTCATGCTGTTTGGTTTTAAACACGCTATAATCTAAAGCACTTTGCATGTAACCATGTTTCTTTGAATGTTCAATGTAATTAGATGTGTGTGCAGACAACTGCAATTAACCCTGTAACCCCCTTTTGTGGTGATAACTGTAAATAAGTATGTTGTATGCCATTTACAGTTTTCACGGTGCTTACGATATTCATGTTTACGGTGCTCAAGGAGATAAAGAGAACAATATTCAACCCTGCTGCGCACCTTTGTCGCGAAAGAATAAAACTACTGCACCCGTCAGAAGCTCTCCTCTTGTTATTTATTCAATGCCATAGGGGCCGTAACACTCCTACACTCCCTTAAATGCCTTGTTGGTGGCCATAATGGGCCCTCATGTTCTTTAAAGCCTAGTAGACATGGGCCCAGTGTCAGGCGGCATCATGCGATTCAATAGAAACCCGCCGGCATTTGGCCTGTGTGTACTAGTCAGTCCAACAGAAGTCGGCCGTTTGGATTCTGTTGAAGGGGCATGACAGAAAAAGGCCTGCTGATCGGCTCCTAATCAGCTCCTAATCAGCACTGAGAGCGCTGACTGGAGTATTCTGACAGAGGGGGCAGAAGTCACCCTGACAGAACACAATAGCACAGCAGGGGAGATTGATTTACTAACATCACATAGTTAGTACAGTGGCTCCTCCTGAGTTGTCTTTTTTTTTTCATGCAGCCCTGCTGGGTTTTATGGTGAAAAAAACTAGTAGTGTGTACCAGGCTTTAGGCTTTTATGCAGCAGTGCAGGTTGCACACATTATTTAAAGAGGGGGTTCACCCTTAAAACCACTTTCTCCCATCCCATCCAGCATACTGGCATCAGCGCCAGTATGCTGTCTTTTTTTTTTTTTTATCCGTGTACTTACTTCTAAATAGATAATTTAATTTTCGTCCTACCGCGGTATATGGCGCCGCTATATCGCGTCACACCTTCCGAAAACAGCCGACTAGCACTCGGCTGTTCTCGGCGCCTGCGCACAGACCCAGGAGCTGACTGTGCAGGCGCCGTATACAGCCGAGTCCTATTTCGGCTTTTTTCGGAGGGCGTGACGCGGCTATATACGGCGCCTGCGCAGTCAGCTCCTAGGTCTGTGCTCAGGCGCCGTATAGCGCCGAGAACAGCCGAGTGCTAGTCGGCTGTTTTTGGAAGGCGTGACGCGATATAGCGGTGCCATATACCGCGGTAGGACAAAAATGTAATTATCTATTTAGACACGGATAAAAAAAAAAAAGACAGCTTACTGCCGCTGACGCCAGTATGCTGGATGGGATGGGAGAAAGTGGTTTTAAGGGTGAACCCCCTCTTTAAGTACAGTTGAACCTCAGATTATGAGCATAATCCGTTCCAGGAGTATACTCGTATCCAAAGTACTCGCATATCAAAGCGAGTTTTCCCATTGAAGTCAATGGAAAGGAAAATTATTTGTTCTGCATTAACTTCAATGGGATGCAATACCGAATGCGGGCAGAGGTGGGGGGTCCAGAGAGCGCCAAAAATGGCCGAAAAGGCCGAGGGCACTTCGTCTGGTTTCCTGCGCCCCTGTACCCCAGCCCAAATGAGGTACTGCAGGCCTATTTTTGGCTCTGCTTGGCTTCTGCGCCCCCGTACCTCAGACCAAATGAGGTACTGCAGACCTATTTAGCTTGAATTCTGCTCGTCTTGTGAGTCAACACTCGCAAACCGAGTCAAAATAAAAAAAAAAAGTTGCTCGCAAATCAAAACGCTCTCAATCCAAGTTACTCTTAAACTGAGGTTCCACCAGGGGTGGACTGACTACTCATGGGGCCCCCGGGCAATAGAAGATTATGGGGCCCCCAGGCTTACAGATGGCCACCAAGCCAGGTGGCAGTATAGAGGCGGGGCAGCTAATATGTCGGTATCTTCACATCAAAAGCATGTAGGTTTTGGACATATCAGGGACAGATGTAAAAAAAACACAGATTTTTACATACTGTCCCTGGTTTTAATGAGCCTGGCAACCCTGATGGGGCCCCCTAGTGGTATGGGGCCCTCGGGCAGTGCCCGAGTTCCTCAGAGGTCAGTCCGCCCCTGGGTTCCACTGTATACTTAAATCTGACATACAGAAAACAATCTAGTTGCGTAGAGGTATGGAAATCTCTGAAATATTTAAATATCATAATACCTATGTATATAAGACAATTCAGATATAGATTTAGCAGCAATTAAGGAAACCATTTTAAATTCTTCCAGCCATGAATGTTGATATACAGTACAATATATTTTTTATTTCTTTATATCTACCCTTTAAATACAGTTTAAATGAGAACAGTGTACTGGTAGAACACATATAATAGCCATCGTGTTTACACAAATATCGTGAAGCCCAGCTTATTAAATCTTTACGTTTTTTCCCATCTTCATCAGTCTTGCTTAAAGGACAGATAATAAGTTTGCTTAGGCACATTCACAATTTTTCCTTCAATCTAAAAATGAGACATTAAACAAATGCTGCAAAACGAGAAAAATACATATGGTGGAGATTGCTTTCATGAATTGGGCCTTTAATAATTTACACTGGCAGCAAAATACTTGGAATACAAATAATCTCACCCATATGCTGTGCTGACAAACATAAAACTGGAATAATCAAAGCCGTAATGGCAACACTGCGAAAGAACACACATAAAACGCCTCTATAAGCCTTTGGATGAATTAATATGTTCAGAATCCAGCTTCATGGATCCCTAGTGCCACCGCGTGAGTTGTAATTTGTTTTTAAACACTGGCTGCACGTGACCAAGCACTCAAATATAAGAAAACAATAGAGAGTGGAAGTGAATGAATGCACAACATCCAGCCACGTAAGAAGATAAACAGCAATAGTGTAGTAGAGGCATCCACATATGCTGCCCAGGTTCTGCCTGGGTATAAAGAGTCGCTACTGCACCAGCACTTTATGCTTCCAGTTTCATGTGGTGTACCCCGGTACAGAACCCCCCTACCGCATTTGTAGATGTGTATTTTTTTTTTTTTGTTTTTTAGGGATTTGAACACAGGTGCATTTTTTACAGCCTCTCCTAGCAAGGTTTTGCATATAAACATCTGACTATGTTCATCTGCAAGGAGGGCTTTTTTTCAGGGGGAACTTGGGGGAACTCAGTTCCACCACCTCTGGCTCAGACCCTTTGGTGCCTGCTCACCACAATCACTTGTAAACACAGAAGTCTGCTTTCTGTGTTTACAAGTGACAGCTCTGGAATCTGTGGGTAACCCCCTGAACTCTGCACTCGGTATGTAATGCAATTCTGGTATTTAATGCCCGTTTAAGACCCTTCTACTGTTTTTGAAATCTGAACGGGTCGTGGTTGAGTTCCTGCACCTATTTTCTGAGAAAAAAAGCTCTGTCTGCAAGAGTACTTAGACATTATGAAGCCCTTGTCCCAGCTGACTGATACATCATTTTGTACAAACACCACCCCTTGTGATTATTTTAACAACCACTAATACTAGAAGCTGCACCCCTTGTGATTGTTTTAGTAAACCCCAATTCTTAAGCTCCACCCCTTGTGATTATTTTATTAAACACAAATTATTAAGCTCCACCCCTTGTAATTACTTAACTAACTGCTAATTCTGTAAGCTCCACCCCTTGCGATCATTTTAGTAAACACAAATTCCTAAGCTCCACCCCTTCTGATTATTTTACTAACCACTAATTCTATAAGCTTCACTCCTTGTGATTACCGTATTTGCCGGCGTATAGGACAACCTTTTGGATGCAAAAAAATGCATCCAAAGTCGGGGGGTCGTCTTATACGCCGATGACAGTCTCCGTCAGGCTGCGGCATCCATGATTCAAAAGCCACGCCTCCTCCTCAGACTGTTCCGTGATAGGCGGAACACTAATTTTCCCAGCAAGGCCTCTGTTCAGTGTTCCGCCTATCACGGATGCCTTCTCATCTTCGGACGAGAGGACATCCGTGATAGGCGGAACACTGAACAGAGGCTATGCTGGGAAAATCAGTGTTCCGCCTATCACAGAACAGTCTGAGGAGGAGGCGCGTATTTTGAATCATGGATGCCCGCAGCCTGACACATGGATGATCGCAGGAAAAAAATAAGGTAGGGAGATTGATCGCCTTGGCCGGGAAAGTGGAGGCATGTGATAAACAGTGGAGGCATGTGATGGACATTGGAGGCATGTGATGGACATTGGAGGCATGTGATGGACATTGGAGGCATGTGATGGACAGTGGGGGCATGGAATGGCACAGTGGGGGTATGTAATGGAATGGCACAGTGGGGGTATGTAATGGAATGGCAAAGTGGGGCATGTAATGGAATGGCACAGTGGGGGCATGTAATGGAATGGCACAGTGAGGCATGTAATGAAATGGCACAGTGGGGCATGTAATGGAATGGCAAAGTGGGGCATGTAATGGAATGGCACAGTGAGGCATGTAATGGAATGGCACAGTGAGATTTGAAAAAAGCCTGTTTCTGTCAGCGGTTGTTCCTGTCAGTGGTTGTTCTGGCTACCCCTCAGCTTCTAGACAGACTAGTAGGAAGGGGGTAGTCTTATACGGTGAGTATATCCCAAAACCAAAATTTTTCCTGGAAAATTGGGGGGTCGTCTTAAACACCCAGTCGTCTTATACGCTGGCAAATATGGTATTTTACTAACCACTAATTCTATAATCAATACCCCTTGTGATTAGTTTAAAAACTACTAACATAATAAGCTCCACCTCTTTTGATTATTTTAGTAAGCACTAATCCTCGAAGCTCCACTGGGACACTAGAATGTTTAACCCTAGAGGGTGTCTAATAGACTGGTTTACCAATAGAATTTATTGAGTGGGACGGTCTTCCTTCCTGTTTCTCCTCAGTAAGCTTGCCCCCATCATCCAAACTGTTCTGGCTGGGGGTTAGTCAGCCAGAACAGCTTACAGAGGAAAAACAGAAAGTGAGAAATTTAGACAAAGGAAAAAAAAAACATTTAGAAGGGAAATCGAAGGAAAAGGTAAGGGAACCAACAATGCACTAGCTTAAAGGAACCTATTTAGAAAATAAAAAAACAACCTTAACAACCTCTTTAATAGTAAAAAGGTCAGGTCTGAGAATGTTGGCCCTTTGCAAAATAATCTAGAGTGGGTGACTGGGGACAAAGAGAAGGTACATTTATTAAATATTTTCTTCAGCTCTGTGTATACAAAGGGGCATGGGGGAGCTCATGTCCAATGTTGGGGGTGATATTGACACAGCTCCAATTGATCCACATTGGCTCAAAGGTGATGTGGTCCAGAAATATTTAGACAGAATAAAGATGGATAAAGCACCTTTCAGTGGGAAACCATCGATTGACGCATAGGGGAGCTGTATAGTTAATATAAATGTTATTTTTTATCTGACCCTCACAGACCCCCTGAAAGCCATTCATGGACCACTTAGTGTGATTTGAGTCACACAGAGACACATGACAAGGGAAAACATTATTTTCAATAACGCCCATTCTCATCAATGTGACTCAACACGGTGCGGCTTTGAAAAAGGTTCCTGTGCTACTTTGGTGCGATTTACAATGTGATTTGTGCCCATAGAATACACAAAGTCATATCATTGTTGCACTACATAAACACACTGAAAATTGTGTCAAAATCGCATTGCAGCAGTGTGAACCGAGCCTTAGGGGTCCGTAGACCCCAGGTTAAGACCCCTCGATCTAGATGTAGAACAATAAAATCCTTACATCCCGCAGACGGTTCTTTCATAAGCCCACTTATAAAGCCTGGTACACATGGGCCAAATATCAGCTGGTATCGGCCCGTGTACATCAGCCTTTCCCACAGAATCCAGCTGAACGCCTGGCTTTTAATCAAATGGGCATGCTAGAGAACCAGCATCCAATTGGCATCTGATCAGCTCTGGCAGCCAATGACTGGGGGTGCAGACCGGTGTGTTCTGGCAGGGGGTTTTCCCCCTATCAGAACACAATAGCTCAGCAAGGAGATTGCTGTACTAACATTGCATAGTTAGCACAGTGAGCTCCTTCGGCTGCATTCACACCTAGGCGTAGGCGGTATGCGGCGTATTGCGGCAACATGAAATAGGCGTTTTGTCCCTGCGATTTGCGGCGACAAAACGCGCCTTGTTTTTTGCTGGAGGGGTGATTTTTACATTGTCGGCTATGCCCGAACGCCGAAGACGCCTGAAAAAAAGGGTCTGGGACTTGTTTTGAGCTTCAGGCGTACAATGTTTCGGCGTTCGGCGTGGAGATGTGAACCATCTCCATAGCCGACAATGTTAATTCGCCCCTCCAGCGTATTTTAGGCTGCTACAGCATCGGGCGTAGGGCGACAAAACACCTAGGTGTGAATGCAGCCTTCCTCTTTTTTTTTTTTTTCGTTCAGCTCACTGGGCCAGATTCTCGTAGATGCCAGCGTAGCGTAGCGTAAGCTATTTACACTACGCCGCCGCAACTTACAGGAGCAAGTGCTGTATTCTCCAAGCACTTTCTCCGTAATTTGCGACGGCGTAGTATAAATGGCCCGGCGTATCCCCGTGTAATTCAAAGAGGGCGGCTTGTATTTAAATTAAGCGCGCCTCTGTGCTGAACGAACTGCGCATGTGTCGGCCTTAAACGTAGGCCACTGCGCATGCTCCATAGTACGCCGCAAATACATTGATTACGACGGCAACGTAATTAACGTACAGGCCTATTCGCGAACGAGTTACATAAACAACGTAAACCACGTAAAAACACAACGATGTCCCGAGTCCATACTTAACATGGCATACGGCGGACTGACGTAAGGTTACCCCTCATATAGCAGGGGTAACCTTACGCTTACGGAAACGGCGTAAACTACGGCGAAGCGACGCAAAAACATTCGGGAATTGGCGTATCAGGCTCATTTGCATATTCAACGCTGAAATCGACCGGAACGCCACCTAGCGGCCAGTGTAGAATTACATCTAAGATCCGACGGTGTAAGTGACTTACGCCAGTCGGATCCTAGCGTAATTCCGGCGTATCTTGTTTTGAGGAAACAAAACAATGATACGCCGGCGGGATATTCAAATTACGCCGGTGTATCTGTAGATACACCGGCGTAATTCTTTTGAGAATCTGGCCCACTGTGTGTACCAGGCTTAAAGAGGAGCTCCAGTCTCCCCCCTAACATTAAGTCAGCAGCTACAAATACAAATACTTTTAATACAAGGTCACTTAGGTGTTCCTGTATCCAGCACCCTCCCCACCCAACTCAATTTCTTAATAGGCTTTGGATCCAGGGGCAAACATCTTGACTTAAAATGTAAAAAATCTGCGCTAACTCAAAATAAACAAAAAGCTGCTAGCATACAAACAAACAAAGCCAATGAACAATAACGAATACAAATGCAGCGCTAAACAAGTTAAACCTCAACACAGAGTGGTACTAAATACCACCTTACTGTGGATAGGCCCAGCATGTATATAAGAAATCTCTGTGAAGGAAAAATAATAAAGTGTATAATGCCTGATGATAGCACCAACACGTGTGAGGCCCCGTACACACGGCCGAGGTTCTCGCTGAAAATCAGCGAGAACCTCGCTGGAATGCACATTCCAGCGAGGACCTCGGCCGTGTGTACGGTCTCAGCGAGCTTCCCGTCGGGAAGCCCGTCGAGCCGAAATAGAGAGCACGCTCTCTATTTCCTCGACGGCCCGCCTGGAAGAATGGCTGGTTGCCATTCCCGACGGGCGGGTCGCCGAATCCGACGGCCGGGAGAGAACCTCGACGGGCGGAACGATGTGTTCTGCCCGTCGAGGTTCTCTGCCGTGTGTACGCGGCCTGACTCACAAAAAATAATTAAATATATGTAAAGTACCAATAAAGGTAACCAAATCATATAAGAAAGTGCTAGGTGCAAAAATGAACAGTATGGGCCAGATTCAGCAAGACTTGCGCTGGAGTAATTCGATATGCGCCGCGTAACTGTGATTATGCGCCGTCGTTTCTATGTGGCCGTACCCACCAAACTAGATGCGACAGAAAACGGGCCACTTCCGATCGGCCTAACTTTCCGACGCCAGAGTCTCGTCAGCGCATAATTTCGCTTGGCGCATCAGTCGCGCCTATTGATTTCCCCTGCAAATATGCAAATGAGGGAGATTTCCCGATTCGCGAACGGATTAGCACCATACGCTGGCTACATGCGCCGCGCGTATCTCGTCCGTCCGACGCAAAGTTATTTCTACAAATAGCTGCTTTATCTTTACTCCAGACGGCCACAGGTCAGCAGGAGAGCAGCTACAGCAGCGTTACCGACGATAAGAGCTAGCTGAGCACCCCCACTTGCAGGACAACACCTCTGTCCATGCTTGTCTGTCAACTTTTACAGCCATGGAGGAAGACATCATAGGTCTCCATAGCCGTGATGACGGCTGACAGCTCCTGGCCTTTAAAGTTCAGCTTTCTCCTGTGTGTTTGCGGGGAACGGGAGCAGCCATCTCAGAACAAAAGTAACTTCACTGCGGGGAGGGGGAACAGGATATACTTTAGTGCCGGAATGGCGCATCTACGGGCGCATTTAAACGCCCAACGGAACGCATTGCGCTGACGTTTCCCGTGAAGTGGTGCCGACGGAAGTTGTGAGCATGCGCACAAGGGGGCGAGTGGAGCCTCCCTCACTGCGCATGCTCCGTGGATGATGCGCTGAACGTAAGCCTCTGCGCTGGGCTCCGCCCATCATTTACATATGATCACACCCACTTCCACTTGCGTCGGGTTACGCCAGCGCATTATCGTTACTCTGGCGCAAGTTTACGCGCAAGTACTATGTGAATAACAGTACTTGCGCCGAAAGTGTCGGCGGAGTAACGTAAATGAGAAACGTTACTCCAAAGTAAAGAAGCGCCCATCTACCTGAATCTGGCCCTATATATAATCCGTGATCAAATGGATAGCTCTCCAGTAGCAAATGCAAACCGATATTCACAAGTTGTCTGTAGAGATCATAATGACATCAGATATATGGGGTAAGTAAGAACACTCTTACCAGATATGGTGGACTCAGATACTATACAGTAGAGAGTCAAGAAAGCATTGTGGTCTATTGAGACCGGAAATCACTGCAACAAAGATGGATCAGTTGTTTGTATATTCCTGTGGATGGAACTCCAAGCGGTGAGAACAGCAAGAACCAAGGCGTGCTCAGACGACGTACCAGGACGGCTCAGCAGGAACCAAGGTGTACTCCGATGACACCGATCATCAAGTGCAGGAGCAAATGGAGCTGAAGTTCTAGTAGGCTCATAAAATAAATAATAGAAAAAAGGCTCCAATGGTGCATGTCAGATAAACAAAAAATGGTTTTAATGTAAAAAAGTCATAAATACAGTATGACGTATATTAAAAGTGATCACATAAAAAGCAATATGGGGTGCTCAGAAGCAATACTTGACGCGTTTCGGCCACAGAAGCCTTCCACAGGGGCATATCGATGCACCCCCATATTGCTAGCTTTTATAGATAAAATGTCTGTTAGGCCCTCCCCCAATGGGGCAGAATCAGCACAGGATATGATGTAAGGGGTAAAACCACAACATATATAAAATAACCAACTAACCTTGCGCTTATATGAAATATGCATCTATAACAGAATCAACATGTTATTATTATTCATATATATGTACATGGATCAATACAATAAATCATAATAGGTACACTTTTCAATATAAACACAGACAATGGTTACCACGGTATTACATCGCCCCTTATTAGTCTGCTGTAATGAGATCCATGATTATCTAAGATACCAAAATTGGTATACATATAGAGTGATAATTGTTCTATTTGATCACAATCCAGAACACTTATAATAATTCCATGTCTGTATAACTATGTAGGTGCCACCAAGTCACATCATTGTAATTCATATGAGCGGGGACACATCATAGGGGAGGTGATAATTTAAATACAACCTCCCAAACTTCTGAACTGTGAAGTTCCACCCACTCTCACTGAGATCACCAGTCTCACTAGATAGGAGAGGCCTGGACGCCATAATTAACATCCTCCATTAGATAGGGCGTGCATGCTGCCACATGTATGTGCAGCGCTTACCAACAGCATCACAGCGTCCGCACCTATCACGGACATAGTGACAGGTCACATGGCCACAACACCAGCTCCGCACCTGTCACAGACCTAGCAACAGGTCACATGACCACAACTCCTAAGCCAATCAGGCCCTAAGGGAATGGGTCACATGATCGCCACTGGTCGTTCGATCAATCTAATGAGGACCCGCCAGGCGAATCGGAATTGCCAGGGCAGCCCATGTGACCGCAATCAGATCACATGAAAATTAATCTTCCAATAAAGCGAGAAAAACAACGATTATGTGAACTAAGCCCTATCCAATGTAGTGGAGTATACAGTTTTGTAGCCCCACCATAGGTAGCAGGATACACATTATCATGTGATGACAAACAAGAACCGAAATATATCAAACCAATTTGCTAAAGAACAAATATTTCAAATAGAAAATATTGGTTAATGTTGTAATGAAAATGTCTGACTGGGATAGGCAGCAGGGGATACCCTGCCCATACTAGGTAAACACCGGCTATCATGATCTAATATAGCACTATCCTAGACAGTAGTGAATAAAACAAGGAAAATTGAATTTGATATAAACTGAAGGCCAATATGAACCCAGATAGATAGTGGGTAGATGAAAATTAACCACTACATTTCTCCATTATACTAATAATATAAGGGGACATTAGGTAATGAATACGCAATGGTAGTAGTCCAATAATATCCACAAATAGAAAAAATAGAAAAAATATATATATTGGCCAAAAACTCAAATAGGACACATGAGCTCATGGTACTCACGCCCGGTTAATGAAGCAATTTACGTCCCAATCGACATTCATACCATGGGGTGAGTAACACCTGAGCTCATGTATCCAAAATGTCTCCAATCTAGAGCAGTGTTTTTCAACTCCAGTCCTCAAGGCACACCAACAGTTCAAGTTTTCAGGATTTCCTTCAGATGAAATGGTGGTGATTACTAAGGCAGTGAAACCGATCAAATCACGTGTGCAAAATAATGGAAAACCAGAAAACATGACCTGTTGGTGTGCCTTGAGGACGAGCTAGAGACACCCCTTAATTTAGAATCCCCTCTCCAATGGGGAAGAAACCTATCAATAACCTGGAATTGTGATCCCCTGGGATCTGAGGCATGGTGTTCCAAATAGTGTTGTGAAACGGTATGTTTAGGGCATCCCTTACGGATTTTGGCTATATGCTCATCGACTCTACGTACTGTAATTTGCAAGGACATGTTATAAGATATACAATAAAACTTGTGAAACAAGTAGTAAACTGCTTCATAGCATATGTACGATTGGTGACTGTTGGTTAGGGATGAGCCGAACACCCCTGGGTTCGGTTCGCACCAGAACCTGCGAACACACCAAATGTTCGTGTAGAACTTTAGAACCCTGTTAAAGTCTATAGGACTCGAACGTTTAAAATCTAAAGTACTAATTTTAAAGGCTAATATGCAAGTTATTATCCTAAAAAGTGTTTGGGGACCCGGGTCCTGTCCCAGGGGACATGTATCAATGCAAAAAAAGTTTTAAAAAACGGTTGTTTTTTCAGGAGCAGTGATTTTAATAATGCTTAAAGTGAAACAATAAAATTTCGTACCTAGGGGGGTGTATAGTATGCCTGTAAAGTAGCGCTTGTTTCCCATGCTTAGAACTGTCCCTGCACAGGTACGAAATTTAAAGGAATATTTCACTTTTATTGTTTCACTTAAAGAAATTAATAAAATCACTGCTGCCAAAAAAACTGCAGTTTTTAAAACTTTTTTTGCATTGATACATGTCCCCTGGGGCAGGATCCAGGTCCCTAAACACTACATTATTATTACAATAACTTGCATATTAGCCTTTAAAATTAGCACTTTAGAATTTAAACGTTTGAGTCCCATAGACTTTAACAGGGTTCTAAAGTTCACACGAACTTGCCGCGAACACCCCAAATAGTTCGCTGTTCGGCGAACAGGCAATGTTCGAGTCGAACATGAGTTCTACTCGAACTCGAAGCTTATCCCTACTGTTGGTCACATCTTGACTTGACTTCACAGCTGGCTTTCAACTGCACATGTGTGAGCTGTGCTTTGTGAATAATTTTGCAGTCTTCTGGGACCTGTGATATGTCCAAAAGGCTGCGGGGGAACGAGGGGAAGCCGAACTTCAGCTTGGATCGCTGCAGGGATCCAAATGGACATGAGGAAGTGGGTACTAGGTACCCGCTCCCCAACCCCAAAAAAGTGCCAAATGTAAGGGAGGAAGAGAGAGCGAAACTTTCCCTTTTGGATGAAGTTCCACTTTACGTGTCCTAGACGTTCAAGCTTATAATGATCAAAAAAGAAATGCACTTTTTTTATTTACTTCATCTCTTATTTCTGTAGCAAATGCAAGCTATTCTGTAGCTAAAAATAAATAATGGGCTACATGGTAAATTTAATGTTATGCTACTGAGAAATGTAACGACTGGTTGGAATGAATCTCATTAAAGCCAATTTTTTTAATCTCTTCATAAACAGACTATAAATATAACAGAATATATTTTAATAACTAGAAGAGGAAAAGTTTGTACTTTATCTGCATACTAACATATAGCAATTTAATACACATGTTTAAGTGCTTGTTGATTTATTTTCTTTTACCATATTGGTGCTTGTTGATTTTTTTTTTTTTTTTTTGGGGGGGGGAGTGGGGAGAGTTGGTCAGTGAGCCGTGCCTTGGGTCTGTAACACCAATGAGCATTCTTAGAATAATAATTAACTGTACAATAAGCAAGGACCTGATGTGTTCAAACATGATGGATTGCTGCATGCACTTGCGTTATACCGCATGCTTTTAGAACTGTGTTAGAAATCAGTAAACTCAATATCTTTGAAATAAGCTTGAGTCTATTTTCTCTTCAGGAAGCTCTTTTTATCTCTGTTTGTCAGGCTTCAAATACATTTTAAGCTCTTTATAAATTACTTAGGAATTACATAGATTTAAGCAAGCTCTATATGTATGTTGGTTTTCATATATAAGCTGCAGATTTCTTCCTCTCTCAGCTGCAGTAAAGATGCTTATTTTTAGCATGTGTTAAGAGTACTAACTGTCCCTTGGAATAGAGCTGTTTACCAACTGCAGTCAATGTTAAAGGCCAGCTTCAAAGCTCATGGTAATGCAGGTCTGCCACCTAGAGGAAATGAGGACACATCAACTATTTATGTTGCAGAGTTTCATGCACAATGTGCCTTCTACAAGCAGAGCGGTGTCATATTTTATTCATTTAGTATTCCTATTTCATAAATAGCAATACCGAGTTTCTACATCATACACCAGTCTATTTTTTTTTTTTTTTGCATAAATACTAATGTCCTGGGCTTTCAAAAATAATAAACAAAACCTTCTCTCTTATTGCTCTTGTTGGCGTAGATTCCACGCACTTTGGTCAGCTTTACCCCTTTGGGGACCCAATAGAATTATCTAAACATGGGGTGGTATGAGGAACTAATTCAATATGATCAGGACCAACTCCAGACCCATGGCCCCAAATATAGGTGCAAGATACTGATAAACTAGTTCCTTTATGTAAAGTAAACTACTTGTCATTTCCTCAATATTGCTCATGAGACCATTCAATTATGTGTAAATCTTAAAATTTTTCACCAGCTAACACTACTTAATTTTCGGCTAGAAAAAGTTGTATTGTTATCATATTTCTTTGTTATTTGGTCCTTTTCTTTGTGTTTTACTCCAGTAATGTATATAGCCTGACAAAGATCATTAAAGCCCAACTCGGGGCAACTAAAAACAATCTATTTGCTTGTTTTGGTTTAGGGGGCGACAAAAATGTACTTATTACTTATCTGATCCTCCGCTCCTCCCCGCAGCTAGACCGGTCCCCACAGCTTCTTCTGCTTCAGCAGTCTAGAGTCCTGATGTCTTTAAGACCAAAGCAAAGTTCTTAGTCCTGCATTGGACAGAATGATGCTGAGGGAGAATCCACCATTGGAGTTTGGGGAAGAGCCATTTGTCGGGCAATGGAAGATCACATAAGTGATTTCTCCTCTCCTTTAACACGATCGGGATTCCCGGCGGTAAAAAGTCCGCCGGGAATCCCAGGGCAAAAGTCTTGTCAGGTACGTACTTACCGAGACCGAGATGCTGAGGGCGGCTCACCTTTGCGACCTGGCGCAATCCGCCCCCTGGAGTTGGGACAGAGGGGGAAGGCACAAAGAGGCACCGGTACCAGGGGTGAAGCTGAAGTCTTGATAGGAATTGTCAGACAGCAGGCTAGCTGGTAGTAGGTCACTGGAGACAAGCTGTGGATCAGATAGCAACAGTTTGGGTACACACAGAGCACCTTGCAAGGGGCAAGGACTGAAGGCGATACCGGGGTGCAAGCAGAAGGTCAAGGGCTGGAGAAGGTAGCGAGTCCAGAGGTCAGGGGCAGGAGACAGCAGCAATCCAGGGACGCAAGCCAGAGGTCAGGTTCAGGAGAGAGAGCAGAGTCGTAGGGAATTCCGTGTCAAACAGGGCAGGTTCAGTAACAGGAAGCACACCGCAGGAGCTGACGACAAACCAGCAACCTGTCATGAGACAGGGGCTGGTTTAAATAGGCCAGTCAGGCCTCTGATTGGCTCTGGGGAGAGGGTGTGTGTGCGTGCCCATGAGCGTGCGTCGTTCGCGCACAAGCATGCGCCGAATCGCTGTTCTACCGCTCCTGTGCGCTATTCTGTGGCTGGCTGGGTTGGCTCCCTGACAAGTCTCATGTACTCTTTTGACAGACGTTTTTCTTCAGGCGACAGAACGTTCATGTGTGATCAGGGGCCATTGAAATTAATGGGATTAGGCTTGTTGAGCGTTTTGGAGCTACAAGTTTCAAGCAGAAAATTTCGCAGGTGTGAACAGGACCTAAACAAAATTAGCAATTAACCCTTGCATTGCTGGTGCAGCTCCACTGCAAGGGATCACTTTCAATTTTCCTGGAGTTGGGCTTTAAACTATATCTAAAAAAATATTTTTTTCATTTCATTTTTAATAAAATAGGGGAGGTTTACAACCATTGTTACTTTTTTTATGCTATCCTTATCCCATTGCGGAAATTTTCCTTCATTACCTGTCCTGAAGACTCAACAGAAAGTGAGAATACTCGCTTACCAAAATGTGTATTCCTCCTATTAAGGAAGGAGAAAAGATAAAACTTGCCATAGTATAACCTTTACATAACCTACCATATCCTTTGTATATTTATGCACTTACATCAAACAACTTGGAATCATGCATGTAACAAAAAGTCGGCCAGCTCCAAACTGTAGCCCATCTTTACGAGAATTGCGCACGCGGTGAAGTCAGCATGTCGCTGTGACTCCCAGAGTCTGCTCGTATTTTAGCGCTCTGGGCTCCATCCCTTTGCCCGCCATGTCCTCAGCTATATTCTCCACTCCTTTGTGGCTCCTGGAATGTCTTCTGCCCACCACCTCTCCAGCTCATTCTCATTCAAGACGTGTTAAATTATTATTATGTTATTTGATATAAGTGCAGTATTTTTTTTTCTAATAAATATACAAAGGATTTTATATTATGGTGAGTTTTATCTTTTCTGGTGGATCCCATATGATCAAGTACATTTAAAATGGTGGATCTCTTTATTACCGGTACTTGTTCCCTGGAAGGATACAAAGGCCCTGGCTGGGTTATGAGCCGCAAGCGGGATTGACCTTCCGTAATAGGAGGTTAACACGTTTTGGTAAGCGAGCAATCTTTAAAGTGGAGGTTTACGTTCAAGACTACACAATTTTTGGAGACGGATGGTGCACTTATTATTGGATGGACTTTGTCACTATATGGATGTTTCTTCATTTTCTCCTTTTCTTTTTCACAATTTAGATTTTTTTTTTTACAATTATTTTTTTTATAAGCACAACTTTATAGGAGAATAATTTTGTGCTGTGTATTACACAGGAACGTTGCTGCTGTATTGTTTTTTATAAAAGAATAGCGCAGTTTTTTGTTTTATAATTAGAAAGTGAGAATAGATTTCCAATGTGAGGGATATCCCATCTTAGATTCCGGATTTAGTGGAAACTCATAATTTTGAATTTAGCCTTACTTTTATTCCCAGTAACACTGGTAATCAGGAGAGAGTGGGTCTCCCTAAAGGGGGCAACAACAATAAAAACCTGACAGTGGTTCTAACCCTTCAATACTCTATCCAAATTTAACACAAGTTTTACCTCTGGTTATACTTAAACATGTTTCGAGAGTTTTCATCATTACGTTTTTGAGTTTACTTTTTAAGGGTATAGTATCAGTTAGAGAGAACCAGTTCTCAGGAGGTGTTTTTTTAGATACCCGCATCTACTATATTTGGTATAATAGTGCTGTCTTACCTTTCAGAGATTATTTTATTATTCTTTCTTTGTCAGAACCAGCTGATTGCCAAGCTGCCCTATCTCCTGCGATGATAAAGTAAATGTGTAAAACAGATATGAAACAGAGGTACTTTCAGAATTACAATTACATGCTTTGGTAAAACAGAACTCTGCCCAGATGTAACTGACTGATGTAATCCTTATCTCTGTAATCATTAATACATAATTACATTTTTTGTAAAATGTAAGTACTTGAATTTGACCTGGTATCAGTCTTCAAGTCTCTATATAGCAGAGCTGGGATGGGAAGACTATACAAGGAGCCAATTAGTTTATGTACTGGCAAGAAGCCTGCTGATAAGCAAAGAAAGAAGAGTGCGAGAGGTGAGCTCATCACTGTGCTGCTTCTACTTTCACTTTCCAGTAACAAGCTGGGGCGGTCTTGGGAGATCTGGGCTCTGAGGAAGTGGGTTGAATGGTGCAGGCAATCAAACCAAAGAAAATTCCCACCAAAGTGAGTTGGGAGGCAAGCTAGAAGTATACTCCATAGGTGGCATTATGGGTAGCAGCTGAGCATCAGAGAACATGTGCACAGTGGGGATGATCTCCTCTGAACTGTTGCAATGGGTACATTCTTGAAGATGTCTATTGGTCATGAGGAAGGAAACACATTGGAGGGGACTTCTGGTGACATCACTTCTGGCCTGTGAAGCGCATGCTGATGCAGTGCTTATGGGTCTTTAATACTTGTATATGTAAGTGAATTTATTTTTAAAGCATTTTACCTTCATACATAAACTACATGGTAGCTTTCCTATTTTCATCCTTTACATCTGTGTGAGTACTGTGGTCTGTGAATAGAAGTAATATTGATAGATATCTTGCATGGGAGTAAATTTGTGCCATACCACATGAGGGTTATCTAGGATATGAAGTACCGTTAGGCTGGGTTCACACTTGTTCCGACAACGCTCCTACATTGGGAGCTCATGTAGTATGACGTGTGAAAATCAATGTTTCCCTATGAGAGCTGTCTTAACTGGTCCTACACAAGTCGGTCCGACTTTGAAACTACTCCTTGTACTACTTTGGTCCTACATTGATCCTACTTCAGCCCATTGAATATCATTGAAGTAGGACCAAAGTAGGAGCCTTGTCCTAACCATCCGACTTTTGCCATTTGACATGTGATTACAGCACCAGTAAAAGGAATTTATCTCACTCTGGGATTGTTTTGATTGGTCAAAGAACAAGTCAGTCTATCACAAAGTAGGACCAAAGTAGTATCCTGTTCATGAAAGTAGGATGGATGTAGGACCAATGTAGGATCAATGTAGGACAAATGTCGCAGAGCAAAGTAGGATGAAAGTCGTGTAGTGTAGTGTGAACCCAGTCTGAGTAGGATCAATGTAGGACCAAAGTAGTACAGGGAGTAGTTTCAAAGTCGGACCGACTTGTGTAGGACCAGTTAAGACAGCTCTCATAGGGAAACATTGATTTTCACACATCATGCTACATGAGCTCCCAATGTAGGAGCGTTGTCGGGAACAAGTGTGAACCCAGCCTAAATCCATGTTGCTACAATAATGAAACTCCAGAGTATTGAGAGACATCCATGAGTGGAGTCAAATAAATGCCTCTTTTGCCAGCACTGAGAGTCATATACCTCTGGGGAATGTGGCAGGACTGAGAGGGGGGCGCAGAGTGTTAACCACACGCAAGCATGGATATATGGATTTTTGCACCATATTTATTGGATTTTTCCAAGCACAAAGAACCTTATAAGCACATACTTAGAAAAAATAGAGACATTGGGCCAGATTCAGGTAGAGTTAGGCTGGAGTATCAGTGATACTCCAGCCTAACTCTCACTTTGAGCCAGCGTTTCTGTTTTCAGTAAGCAGAAAACAATAAACGCCGGGTTGGAGTTCCTATACGAGCGGCGTGATTGTATTTCGCCGTCGTATCGGAACTGCAATTTTAAAAATGGCGCTCGGGGCGTTCCCGCTGATTAACGCTGAGAATATGTTAATCAGCGAGAATCGGCAATTCACGATCGTATTCGGGCCCGACGCAGTGACTTTCCGACGTTTCTGTAAGAAATACGTGGCGTAAAGAAAAACCAGCCCCCTAGTGGAGTATCCTATGTTAAGTATGGCCGTCGTCATCGCGTCAAATTTAAAAAAAATTGCGTCGTTTGCGTAAAACGTCCGTGAATGGGGATTGACGTCATTGACGTTCACTGACAGAATTTGGAGCATGCGCACTGACAGTCGACGCATGCGCAGTACGTTTGCCGCGGGATCGCGCCTAGTTTAAATATATACACGCCCCCTACCCGCCCAATTTTAATTCCGCCGGATCATTTTCGCTACGCCGCCGCAACTTTAGGAGCAAGTGCTTTGTGAATACAGTACTTGCTCCTAAAGTTTCGGCGGAGTAACGTAAATGAGAAACGTTACTCCAAAATAAAGATTCGCCCATCTACCTAAATCTGGCCCATTATAAATAAATTATCACAATTTATTGTTAAATGTAATTTATTTATCTTTTAAATTATTATTTTTGCACACAACAGATAGCACTGTGATTGTCACTCAGTATAATGCTTTTAAGGGTGACTAGTCATTTGCTTCCCTGACTTTTTTTTTCTTGGGAAAGCATTAAAACCTTAAATTAACTAGTGTCACTTGAAATACCACCAGTTACGCAAATTAGCTGGGATGTTGAAGCATTAAAAGATGAAGCATGCAGGTGTTTTCTCCAGTGCAAATACACTGATTATACTCTATTTATAGGGGGTCTGATCGTTTGCTTTTATAGGGCATAGGAAAAGTCGAGGAACCTAATTATAGCAGTTTCCATTATTTTTGAGGAGAATAAATAAATGAAGAAATTTAAACTACTTGTGGATTTTTTTGCATCCAGGACCACTGTCTCTACTTGTGGAATTTTTTGCATCCAGGGCCACTGTCTCTACTTGTGGAATTTTTTGCATCCAGGGCCACTGTCTCTACTTGTGGATTTTTTGCATCCAGGGCATCTGTCCGTCTGTCATTGATTCGTACAAACAACCCAAAAAAATAAAAAATGAAATAAATATGCTAGAAAGTCCACTAAAGTGAAAAAATAAAAAATGTCTATAAATGAATATGATGAATCAACGATAAAGAAATAAACGCGCAACCACGTCAATCATCCTTCCGACTAAATAAGTAGCTGAATTGCACTTACCAGAACCAATGAATCTACCTGTCAGCGACAGCAGATCATGTAGGCATGAGAAATCTTAAGGCAAATTGACTCAACTTGATTGGAGGCTCTGTGCAGTAAGACCTGACTGTCAATGGGGAAAAATTACTGCGCAGGTCTTTGAAAATAAAATAAAAAATTGTTGTGACAAAATAAATTGTGTTGTGCTGCTGCTGCAAAAAAATGTGCGATACACATAAAATACTATAACTCTAAAAATATGCTGCGCTGCAAAAGAAAGTAAATAGGAGATTCTATATACTTGTGTGGACGCCAAGTTCCTTAATGGATGGTATAAACTTAAAATAAACCGCTAATGAGGTGAAACAGAGAAGTCCAAGCAAAATCACAATCACATACGTGAAGCAAAAGTCCATCTGTGTCCTATAAACACCCGAAAAGTGTTAGAAGAAGAATCTTCAAGTGAAGTCAATCAAAGGCACCTCCACCTCTATATAAATTGCCTGCTTACCAGCTCCAACTTCAAAACTGCATTTGTTATTAAACTGTGCTGCTCCTAAAAGTCCTCAGCCGTCCACCTCCTCATACAGATGATCCAGAATCGATCAATGCCACATCCGAGGGTATGGAGAGAAGGAAACTCATAGAGTAGTATTGTAGGCAATCGCGTTTATTAAAATAAAAAGTAAAACTCACATGATTCTTTGTAAAATAAGCGTGTTAGGTAAAAGCCGGCCGGCTCAATACTATCACTCGTCCTTCCGGATTGTCGGTAAGCGGTGACGTCAGCACGCCGCTCTTCCCTACGTCGTTTCGTCACAGATGACGTCTTCCAGGGGTACCCCTGGAAGACGTCATCTGTGACGAAACGACGTAGGGAAGAGCGGCGTGCTGACGTCACCGCTTGCCGACAATCCGGAAGGACGAGTGATAGTATTGAGCCGGCCGGCTTTTACCTAACACGCTTATTTTACAAAGAATCATGTGAGTTTTACTTTTTATTTTAATAAACGTGATTGCCTACAATACTACTCTATGAGTTTCCTTCTCTCCATACCCTCGGATGTGGCATTGATCGATTCTGGATCATCTGTATGAGGAGGTGGACGGCTGAGGACTTTTAGGAGCAGCACAGTTTAATAACAAATGCAGTTTTGAAGTTGGAGCTGGTAAGCAGGCAATTTATATAGAGGTGGAGGTGCCTTTGATTGACTTCACTTGAAGATTCTTCTTCTAACACTTTTCGGGTGTTTATAGGACACAGATGGACTTTTGCTTCACATATGTGATTGTGATTTTGCTTGGACTTCTCTGTTTCACCTCATTAGCGGTTTATTTTAAGTTTATACCATCCATTAAGGAACTTGGTGTCCACACAAGTATATAGAATCTCCTATTTACTTTCTTTTGCAGCGCAGCATATTTTTAGAGTTATAGTAAGACCTGACTGGTGAGTCTCCTGGGAGACTGGGACCGCCAATCAGTTTTTTGGAGCAGTTCCTCTGTGCCCTTTAATCCCTTAAGGGTTGTTTTCATCTTCAACTACTTCAAAGTAATCATTTAGAACAGGGTGGTTACCCTGGGAGCTCTGGTCCATTCCATCGATCCAGGACATCACCCATCTAGGGTCTTCTGCAGAGGATTGTTTGGGTTTCGATGACCCAGTTCGGGTCTTAACAACACGGAGCCTCCAATCAAGTTGAGTCGATTTGCCTTGAGATTTCTCATGCCTACATGATCTGCTGTCGCTGACAGGTTGATCCATTGGTTCTGGTAAACGCAATTCAACTACTTATTTATTCGGAAGGAATTCTGTTTTCCATGATGATTGACGTGGTCGCACGTATATTTCTTCATCGTTGATTCACCATATTCATTTATGGACATTTTTTTTTTTCACTTACAGTATGTGGACTTTTTAGCACATGTATTTCAAATTTTTTCGGTTGTTTGGTTTATGTTATCACTTATTTAGTTCATTGATTTCATTCATCGACTGAGACATCACTGTCTCTTTTCAATCACCTAGCGCTACAATTTATTCATATCACTGTTATAATCTTTGTCACATTGTTGTGTAGAAGCTCATTCTGTTTGTTTTTGTTTACTTTTAGATGAGTGCAATATTTTTTTCCTTTTGTATTGATTTGTACAGGCTGCTCCATCAACTGGACACAAACACCTGTGAATATCCAGCCACACAAATACGCTCATTCATGGCGGTGCATGGCCCTCTTTCACCCTGTGTGCAGTGCCTTACATAAAGGACAACCATGTATAATATCTCACGACAATGAAGAAAAACTGTTGGAGTATAGAAAGAGTAATCTTTAAAAGATCAGAAGGAAACCCAAAATCTGAAAATGGATGTGGCCAGCAGAAAAACAGCACTTGTACAGGTGGTAATTAATTTCCAAAAGACTATATTGCCTCATGCACACTGATAGTTTTTGCAGCTGCCCCTAGGGGCGTTTGGCATTTTTTCCTGCCTCTAAACTCCCCTGCATGTTAGCCTACAGTATGTGTCCATGCACACATAGGGGTTTAGTTACTAAATGCAAATCCACTTTGCACTACAAGTAAGTGCACTGCAAGTGCATTTGGAAATGCAATTGCTGTAGATCTGAGGGGGGCATGCAAGGAAAAAAAAACTTCCAATAAACAGATGCTGCATGCAGGCCGTAATCCATATACAACCACCAAGGAGATCCTTGTTCCCATCATGGTACTTAGACTTGGCTCTAAAAGCACTAGTATAGGCATCCTTTGCTTCAATAACGTAATTTCCATTGCGGTTTCTAGTGTTTAAACTGGTTCATCTGACAGCAGTTGTTCAGACAGAAGGATGTTGAAGATTGCAGCACTTTTCTGCAAAGATCTCTTTTTACCATAAATAGTGATACTACGTCCATCTCCAAAGCTCAATTCTAAAATGATATGCAGTTTCCGGGGGCAGTCCCTGCAAGCATTCACATGGTGTCACTTGAGTACACAGCAGCAAGGCTTCAGTTCCTTACACATGGACAAGTTGCTACATGTGTATAGACAAGGGTCAAAATACGTGAGGAAAGTGGACAATCTTTTAATTTTGCTGTCAGACTCTAGAGTTATCGTCTATTGGTTTACCAGGGTGATTAGATCGGCATGCAGGAAGTAGGCCTTTCTGCTCAGGAACAGGTACAAGCTCCTTCAACCTGAGGGGTGGCAGCCATTGGGGCAGTTATGCCAGGATTTCAGTGGAAGATATATGTGATACAGCTAGCCCTTCATTCGACTTTACAAGCTAGGCGTGCGGTCAGCAAGTTCTGCAAATTTGGTACGAGACATATAAATTATTTTTGTCTTTCGCAGTTTTTCTTCGATTGTCAATGTTTTTTCTTTTCACGTGTTCTCTCCCGTTCATTTTTTCAGCTAGTTATATCCCATTGTGTGCTGACGTGAGGTAGGGCCAGGAATACGGAAAATTGTTACAAAATACTTACCGTAATTTTCATATCCTGGCCTATCCTCACTTCCGAACAGGACTCCCTCCCATGTGGCCTGTCGCAGGCTAGGTCATCAAACACTTTAGTGGGGAAGGGGCTGTTTTTTATTTAGCTAGGAAGAAGTGGTCCTGTGGGTTCCAGGGGAGGCCATTACCCATTGTGTGCTGACGTGAGAATAGGTCAGGAAAGGAAAATTACGGTATTTCATGAAGAAATTACGGAATATAGAGTACACAACAAATGTTTTAATTAGGGTTTCCTCCACTGAGCACTACAATGATATTGTAACACAATATTTCTTAAAGCATATGTATGTCTTAATGTTTTCATATATGCCCACAACTGTAAAAATAGGATTCAGGCCGGATTCCCACCTATGCGAATTGGTTGCGGCTTAAACCGCATCCAATACGCAGGACATTTCTAAATACATTGTTTTCAATGAGGCTGGTTCACATATGTGCGATGCATTCGCACTGCGCATTGCAGAAAAAACTTGTGTGTATTTTATGCCTTGCGGTGCGGCTCAGGTGCGAATTCAGGCCCATTATCTTCTATGGCTGATTCGCAGATGTGTTCATTTCTCTTCAGGAATTTCTCTCATTCAGCCCAATACACTTCTCCCCCACTCTCCTCTCACCCGGAACTTCTCCCAGGTCTCCAAATTTGCAGCTAAAACGCAGTGGATCTGCTGAACACTTCTGTAATCTTTCTGCAAAGATAAGAGAGCTGAAATTCGCACCGCACAAGTGTGATTCCGGCCTCAAACATGTCTTTCTGTGCCCAGTTGTCCTCAAAACAGATGATATTACAACTTACCACAATCTAAAACAAAGTCACACCATGTACTATACACATATGGATAATTGACTTCTACAGGTCACAAATGATTAAGGAAAGCTGGAAGCAGTTTCCATAAATAACTCTCACTCACAAACAGAAAATGTTAAATACATGCAGAAAATATTCAACTAACATTCTTTTTAAAGGACAGAATAGATGGAGACTTCTTGCAGGCATTGTGCAATGAATGTTTAGACTCGCTACATTCCAAATGTGTTTCCAATAATCATTCCACCTAAATCTGATATTTCAGCTTTTCAAAGATTTTGTAAAATTATCAGTTGCCTAAGTTGCTGTTGTAGGTGCTCAAAATGAGCAAAAGGATGAACCTTATAATAGAGAGTCTAGAGTTACTAGGTCTCGTGAGGTCCAGCTGGTGAACTCTTGTCCTGTATTGAAGGCTGGGGGGAACTGAGGATCGCCCAAGAAAGAGACTAAGCATGGAGGACTAGTGAGTAAGTTAAATTTCACCTTATAGAGAGACCAGAGGTAAAGGGACTGGCTTACAATACCGTTAAGTGGTGCAACTTTTTGCCTAAACATTTTTTACCTTGATGCAAGGAATTTATCAAGGTAAAAAATGTTTAGGCTTTACAACCACTTTCAGTTAGGGCCCGTGGCTTTCTGGTCAATTCAGCCTGTCTGTGTTTAGGTGGACTTGATTCGAATCTCCATGTGGGTCTATGGCCATGCAGATATACACAGACTTATAAGGCGAAAAACAAAAATCACTGTGCTTATGTAAGATATCTGTGCCTCTAAGTGCAGAATTAAAACTTTTAATATCCCCAAAAAGGATTAAAAACGCACACACACAGAATCAAAGATAAGAAAGGGCATGTCATAAATGTGTACAATGGGTGATCCGGCATCAGGAAGGTCCCAGTATATACAGCTTCCAGCAAAAAATCCAGGGAGACTGGCAGATGTAGGCTCTAGGCTCTGAGAACACTGGTGAAGCAGTCGCGCCGTCTGGGTCAGTGTGGAACAAGGATCCCAGAAATAATGTCAGCGGAAGGGGACAAAAACCAGCGTGGTCCACAAAGCAGGAATTATGTCATCAAATGGGATGCGTTTTGGAACTACTGATTGGTTCCTTATTCAGCCAATGACAACAAGTTAATAGAAGCGTAGCTTCCTATAGACTGTGGGCGGGACTATGGTCGGTAGTGGGGAAAGAAAAAGATGCTACAGTAGCCAGGGACCACAAATGATTATTGTGAACCAATGGGCACAGTAAAACATAGAGACAACACGGGATCCCGCACACAAAACCGACAAGACAAGTGCAACAAATCATTGCAAGACAACATATAAGGAAAGAAAGCATAACAATAAAGGACATATGTAGAGGAGGTGGGGCCAGGCCATGGCTCCATGTCTGAATTGACACAAAGAGCAGTGGCTCGGCTTGAGTGCCCCCATAGCAAGCTGCTTGCTTAGGTGTCATTTGGCAGCGGGGAGGGGCAAGGAGCACCAAAGAGGGACCCAAGAAGAGGGGGATCTGGGCTGCTCTGTGCAAAAGCATTACACACAGCTGGTAACTATAACATGTTTGTTATTTTCAAATCATTTTTTTTTTACTTTAGTATCACTATAAAGTAAACTGTGATTATGGGTATTGTCCATTTCTACTGCTTACTGATATGTAAATTCCATGGACATTGCCCACACAAAAGCCCCAAAAACGCATATATAGATTAAAATAAGTGAAAATGAGACAGATGATGAAAAAGCAAATATGTATTTGTGTGTTTTTGTCAAGCTACTTAAAAGTACTTATGATTTTTTTTTTCATTCCGGAGGAGGAATAATGAATGACCCTAGAGACAGGCACCTTGATGTACAGCAGGAGTCCACATCAAATACAGGAGATGGTTAATTATCTATCTTTAATTTGATGCAAAGTTTCAACTTCAGACAGCTATGCCAAGCCAGATATGATGATGATTTTTTGATGTATGTATCAGAAGCAAAATAGCAACAGCACAGCTTGATGCAACCCATTCCTAGACCCTTACAAGTAAATTCTTCTGTAATACAAGAAAAAAAAAGAAGATCTTTCACTCACAGCCATTTCTTATATTCTAACTTTAAAAGGACAAAGATAATTATTGATTGTTTTTTTATGTGTGATGCATTGCACATAATGTCATTTAAGAAATTGCTACAGGTGTAAAGTGTAGGTATCCAGAGGTGCCTGTGCATACCTTTAGCAGCCTTCTAGACCAAACTTTTCTGATACTGATACTTCCCATCTCTTTCTGCATCCAGCAATCCAACCATTGTGATGGTCCAATAGAAATGTGTAAGGGGAGGGAGCAGTAGTGTATTTAGGTTTTGTGCTTCCCTAGGCCTGAGTAAACTCATGCGCCCCATAATTTAAAAATTACTCACCCCTTTCTGTCAAGGCTACACCCCTTGCTGTTTAGGACCCGCCCTTAAATTTTCCAGCGGGGACACTAGTCCTGAGGGCCTGGGGGGGGGGATAAATTTCCTTAATTTGCATAGATTTCCTCTTACTTCCTGTTTGGCTATGGGGCATAATGAAGGGAAATCTCTGCAATGGGACAGGGATGGTAAAAAATAAACTGACAGGGGCTTTAAGCCTCCCTTACTCTATCCAAAATGAAAACAAAAAGTGTTGCCTATAGTTCGACTTTAACTACAAATTTCTGATAATTTTATGGAGAGGACTAAAAAGATATAAACATGCCAATGGTGCAGCAGAAAATATATAGCACAGTGAAAGAGGTTTGTGGTCCAGGATGATAGGTCAGTCAAAATTAGAAGCAGCGCCCCGTACCACAGTTACGAAATGCTGTCCGTCCGAAATTACAGAAGCAGTACGGCCGCTTTATGGGGGCGCCAGATTAATTTGCCTCTCAGCCCTTTCCACCCCATAAGACTGGCGCTACACTAACATCTCTTTTCATGCTGCCCTAGACCTGGGCCTTATTGGCTTAGGCCAGGATACAGCGTTGGGAGGGAGGCAGTGAACAGCCCAAACATTATCCAGTGTGAGAGCTTTACTTGACAGAATAGCTCAGAGTGTTCAACTGTACAAGCCATGTAAGAGAGGCTGTTGCATGTGTGTGTTGTGGGAGTTGCTTTAAAAATAATACAATAACCAAATAACAATGTAGTCGATGTCTTTATATAAACATTTGTTTTATTGAGTTAAAGCGTTTGTTAACCCACAAAAAATAATAATGAATCCTATTCTCTTAAAGCATTTAATACAGCACAGTGCTTGTGCTGTGTCATTTGGCCCCCTGTAACACCTGTAATACCTGGCTGATCCTGCCTGGTTCTGCCCTCCCCTGTAAACTGACCACGGTATATAATAGCTGCTGAGACCTGACAACGTGGTCAGTTTACATGCCTCCGTCACCCGCTCTCTCCTCTGTCCTCTCCGCTGCTTCAAAACTATCTGACTTTTATATCACACCTTCTGTCAGATAAAAAGCTGTATCCTAGTGCCCGTGCTTTATTTAACCAGTTGCCGACCGCCCGCCGTCATATTACTGTGGGACGGTGGCACTGCTGGGCGAGAGCCCGTAGCTATACGTCCGCATTAAAGCGGCTGCTAGGGGGCGCGTGCACGCAGCCGGCGACGGCGCACACACATCCCCGCTCGCCCCCGAGTCCGGCGCGCGTGCCCGGCGGGTACGATCGCCGCCAGGCACACGCGATCGCTCGTTACAGAGCAGGGACCGGGAGCTATGTGTGTAAACACATAGCTCCCGGTCCTGTCAGCGGGGGAAACGCTGATCTCCTGTTCATACAATGTATGAACAGAAGATCAGTGATTTCCCTCAGTGAGTCCACCCCCCCCCCATACAGTTAAAACACACCCAGGAACACACTTAACCCCTTCCCCGCCCCCTAGTGTTAACCCCTTCACTGCCAATGGCATTTTTATAGTAATCCAATGCATTTTTATAGCATTGATCGCTAAAAAAATGCCAATAGTCCCAAAAATATGTCAAAAGTGTCCGAAGTGCCCGCCATAATGTCGCAGTACTAAAAAAAAGTGCTGATCGCCGCCATTACTAGTAAAAAAAAATATTAATAAAAATGCCATAAAACTACCCCCTATTTTGTAAATGCTATAACTTTTGTGCAAACCAATCAATAAACGCTTATTATGATTTTTTTTTTACGAAAAATATGTAGAAGAATACGTATCAGCCTAAACTGAGGAAAAAATTTTTTTTATTATATATTTTTGGGGATATTTATTATAGCAAAAAGTAAAAAATATTGAATTTTTTTCAAAATTGTCGCTCTATTTTTGTTTATAGCGCAAAAAATAAAAACCGCAGAGATGATCAAATACCACCAAAAGAAAGCTCTATTTGTGGGAAAAAAAGGACACCAATTTTGTTTGGGAGCCACGTCGCACGACCGCGCAATTGTCAGTTAAAGCGACGCTGTGCCGAATCGCAAAAAGTGCTCTGGTCAGGAAGGAGGTGAATTCCTCCGGGGCTGAAGTGGTTAAAAAAAAGACGATTTCTACCTGTTTTAAAGAGGAAGTAAATCCTGATGGGTTTTACTTCCTCTTTTGTGCATAGAAAACACTGCAAATTAAAAGCATAATGGGCTACTATGCATGGCATAGTAGCCCATTATGTGACACTTATCTGCAGGCTGCGTCCATCTTGCCCCGTTCCTGTGGAGGAGGTATAGAACAAGGACTGTTGCTGGGCACCTTCAGAGTCATCTTGTTTTGTACCAGGTTTTTAGACTGCCTTAAAGCCGTCTCACATGTCGAATGCTGTCAGGTATCTCCAGTGTGTGATGATTGCTCTGTCTGGTTCAATGTAAGTGTTTTGGCCTAGTTCGCTGTTCTTGCTCAACACTACTGTGTTTTTATATTTTGCTGTATCAACCAGTTTCCATGTGAGCTTCCTTCCCCTGGGGGCAGTGAGCCTGGACCGCACCTAAAATCATTCTTTTTTTTTTAAGTTAATGTAGCGGTATCCTCTTGAGGGCAGCTGAGTGTTGTAGTCTGTCTGTCACCCTGCCCAGCCAGGCACACAGTTCTCATTCACCCTCAGGCAGAAAAGTAGTCCTTCAACTTTGAAACTTGGACAGGGATGGGATATTCATGAGATGCCCAAACTGATTTGTAGAACAATATATATGGGACTGACTATATACACTTCCGGTACATACAACTCCAATCTTCACCTCCAGCACATCACTTGCTTGCAAACTATATCTTCTCAACATCTCCAGCACATCACTTGCTTGCACTTCCTGTACCAGCTAGCACTGATTTGTAGGCCTGACACTGGCTCAGCCAGGGCTAGGATAAATGCCTTTTTCAGGCAGGGACTGCGGGCCCCTTTAATGTAAAAAAGCTACTGCCACCTCTTCAGGCCCTGCCAGCCCTCCTGGCTGCAGCTGCTTCTCTCTCCACTGCCCAAAACAACACAGTCCATCCTTCTGGCCCTGCACCCGTCCCAGACTGCAATCTCCCAGTCTGCGACCTGCTGTTCCTCTCCTGGAGACTTTGCCTGGGGATTGGTCAGGGCTCCTCAGAATACCCCAGACAGCACCACCTCTCTTATTTTCCTTTAAAAAAAACACTCTGGAAAAAGTGGGAGGTCTTGGTGATGCTGCCTGTGAGTCACCCAGCTCTATTTTGAGTTACTCCTAACCTAGATCAAAACACACCAAGACTTGGCTGCCAGCCAAACCTAGAAATTCACTTACTCTCATAAAAACATGCACTATCCTTCTAGCACACTAGGTGTAACATTGAAAAATAATAAACATTTCATACTTATGTAGCACTAATCCCCGGAGGAGCTGCTGAATATTTCGGGCGGCGCGTTACCTTTATCTTCTCGCTGTCCAGGTTGATAAAAGAGAGTCTGAAGAATTCCAATGTCCACAAGATACATGTCTTTTTCTAGGATTTATTTGCAGAACTTAGTAGAAAAGAACTTGGAGGGGTGAAAGGGTAAATAGGTAAATAGGTTCAGGTGCATAATCTCAAATAGGAAACACTCTCTTCGTCACTCTAGCCAGAGTGGGTATTGCTCACCCGGATAGGTCCCTCTCACTGGCCTAGCAGCCGGAATGGCGCACGGTATAAAGTACAGTCTCTGCCACAGACCTTCCTTTGCAAGGAGACATTTTTGGTCCAAAATCCTCTGCCACAGGATTCAGCAGCTGGATCTCTCCGGATTAACTTCTGTAGAACTTAGATATGACAGGCGATCACCATCAAGCCTCTCAGTTTATGGTGCATCCTTCGATGTCAAAGTTTCCAGGCCTTCTCCCAAGATACCAGCCTCTTGCATGGTCCTCTCCAGTATAGGTCCTCCCCTGGCTTCCTTCATCAAGTGGCTTCCTCCTGCAGGACAGACAGCACAGGATCACCTTAAAAGTGCAGACTCAGTCTGACTACTGGGCCTACTAAGCGAAGCCGCAACCCCGGACCAACATGGTCCCGGAGTCAGGATTCAGGAGCACGTACCCCAGGCCAGACGGGCCACGAGGCACGTAGGACGACAGCCCGACGACCTCACCCCAATGGCATCTGTCCCTTAAGTACCCCTCCCCAGCACGCACAGTGAAATGATCACTCCCCTGATTTGCTGCCGAGGTGGACACCAAATACACCCTGACTCTGCTGCTGCCACCCTTGGCCTGGGATGGTAATAACACCTGCAGGCGAATAATAGTGGTTACTCGCAGCACAGTGATGGCTGGAACAGAGGCTAAATTGCCCATAATTACATTTGTCTGAGCCAAATAAAAACAGACCCCCTCTAAATTTACAGCAGTGACTGTTCAACAGGGGCAGGCCGCTACACTTACCTGTGCTGTGCAGTGCACACAGAAGGTTTTTTATCTTAATGCATATAATACTTTAAGATAAAAAACCTTCTGCTTTTACTATCACTTTAATTGGTCATTATTTATTTACATTAATTAATATATAGAAAACCCATGTCAACAGTTAAATTGGGAGGAAAGCTATTTTTTTCCAGCTATATAGAGGCATGAGGCAGGGCTGTCCTCTCTCTGTCCAGCACTCTTCACAATAGCAATAGAGCCAGTGGCAGAGGCTCTAAGGACTTCACCAAATATTCAAGGACTTCGAGTGTGGGGGGGGGGGGGGCTAGAGGAGAGGGTAGCCCCGTATGCTGATGATATGCTGTTATTCTTGAAAGATGCAGTTCCATCTTTGGAAGGAGCCTTAGAATTATTATATATTTTTTCATTATTTACAGGGCTTAAAGTAAATTGGGGTAAATCTCTATTATTTACCAAGGAGCACAGGATACCGCCGCCCCAAATCTACCACTGAAATGGGTGACAGAATTTATGTATCTCGGCATAATAATATCTTGACAGGCTAAAGATTCTCAAATTTTGAACTTCCATCCAGTAATACTAGAGTTTAGGGAAAAAATTAAGGCATGGGAAGCGCTGCCCATGTCGTTATTAGGACCTATACATTTAGTAAAGATGAAGATTCTTCCTAAATTTTTGTATTTGTTTAGGAATTCTCCACAAGGCCAGTTTCATCGGTCCAAACCGAGCGTGTGTACCGCCCATCGGACCGTCGACCGTCGGACCAAAGTTTTAAAACTTGCTTTAAAATCGGACCGATGGACGCCTGACCATCGGACCAAACCGATGGTTAGTACGCAAAAGCATCGGACCAAAAACCCACGCATGCTCAGAATCGAGTATACGCATGCTTGGAAGCATTGAACTTCGTTTTTCAGCACGACGTTGTGTTCTACGTCACCGCGTTCTGACCCGATCAGATTTTGGACTGATGGTGTGTATGCACTTCAGACCATCAGGCCACTTCAGTGGTGAACCGATGAAAACGGTCCATCGGACCATTCTCATCGGGCTGGACCGATCGTGTGTACGTGGCCTGAAAGTTTCTTTACACAGCTGCATGTTATGTTCTCTGCATTTATTTGGGGAAATAAACCAGCTAAAATTAAATTAAGTACACTTATGCGACCGGCAGTACAGGGGGGGCTGGCCTTCCCAGACCTTTATAAGTATTATTTAGCTACACAGTTAGTGACGGTGGGGAGATGGCTGAACCCTGATGGGTTTGATTCTGCCACAATGTTGGAGGCAGCAGTTGTTCAATCGGTGGAGGCAATTCAGGGATTGCTTTATATGGGGTTGAAATCTAGATGGGATCTGACCCCCTCAATGACAACAACATTAAAAATATGGCGAGCAGCCATAGTAAAAGAGGGATATTCGAAGACTAATCTATCCCCAAATACTCCACTATGGAGAAATCCCTAGCTGCCACATTTAGACTCTATTCATAAATTTTGGCCAAAATATATTCCGATACATGCCTTTGATAAAAAAAAAAAAACAATAAGTATATATTAATTGGTTTTTGTGTGAAAGTGCTAGCATCTTCAAACTATGATGTATATACAGTATGTCACAAAAGTGAGTGTACCCCTCACATTTTTGTAAATATTTTATTATATTTTTTTTCATGTGGCAACACAATGTAAAGTAATTTGTGTACAGCTTGTGATGAGTGTACAACAGTGTACATTTTCTGCCCCTCAAAATAACTCAACACACGCCAATAATGTCTAAACCACTGGCAACATAAGTGAGTACACCCCTAAATGAAAATGTCCAAATTGAGCCCAATTAGCCATTTTCTCTCCCCGGTGTCATGTGACGCGTTAGTGTTACAAGGTCTGAGGTGTAAATAGGGAACAGGTGTGTTAAATTGGTGTGTTAAATTTGGTGTTATCACTCTCACTCTCTCAAACTGGTCACTGGAAGTTCAATATGGCACCTCATGGCAAAGAGGATCTGAAAAAAAGAATTGTTGCTTTACATACAGATGGCTAGGCTACAAGAAGATTGCCAAGACCCTGAAACTGAGCTGGAGCATGGTGGCCAAGACCATTCAGCGGTTAACCAGAACAGATTCCACTCAGAACAGGCCTCTCCATGGTCGAGTGCACATGTTTAGCATCTTTTCCAGAGGTTGTCTTTGGGAAATAGACTTATGAGTGCTGGCAGTATTGCTGCAGAGGTTGAAGGGTGGGGGTCAACATGTCAGTGCTCAGACCATACACCACACACTGCATCAAATTGGTCTGCATGGCTATTGTTTCAGAAGGAAGCCTCTTCTAAAGATTATGCACAAGAAAGCATCAAAGAAACAGTTTGCTGAAGACAAGCAGACTAAGGACATGGATTACCAGAACCATGTCCTGTGGTCTGATGAGACCAAGATAAACTTATTTGGTTCAGATGGTGTCAAGCGTGTGTGGCGTGTGTGGCGGCAACCAGGTAAGAAGTACAAAGACAAGTGTATCCTGCCTACAGTCAAGCATGCTGGTAATAGTGTCATGGTCTGGGGCTGCATGAGTTCTGCCAGTACTGGGGAGCTACAGTTCATTGAAGGAAACATGAATTCCAACATGTACTGTGACATACTTAAACAGAGCATGATCCCCTCCCTTCGGAGACTTGGCCGCAGGGTAGTATTCCAACATTTTACCGCCCCCAAACACACCTTCAAGGTGACCACTGTCTTTCTAAAGAAGCTGAGGGTAAAGGTGATGGTGTGGCCAAGCATGTCTCCAGATCTAAACCCTATTGAGCATTTGTGGGACATCCTCAAACTGAAGGTGGAGGAGCGGAAGTATATAATATAAAAAAATATATTGCGCTACTCCAAAAGTGTAAAAAAACAAATACGTGAAAAAAGGTAAGGCAGCCAACACAACAATGGAAATTATTGTAAATGGATAAAATTAAAAAAGTGCAGCGCCAATTAAAACGAGGAATCCCCAATGGGGGGTACTCCAAATCGTGTAAGAGGATTATAATCCACAAAGAACTTGGACATGAGTCCAGTCTTCAATGGGTATCAATCCACATCACCATAAAGTGTTATAAATAGTGCAAAAATAAAAATAAAAATGATATATGTGTATCGAGGTAACCACAGTAACACCCCTAATATATAAGTGTATCGAGGTAAAAATACCCCTATTATAATAACAAGTGGAAAAATAGTAACATAAATATAACAACAACCATAGATGTAAAACAAAAATGGGACTAATCAGTCCAGGTCAGTCCATGTACAATGGTAAGTTTTATGGATCTGTTATAATGTCCTTTTTCAAGTAACATTCAAACATATAGGGGTTGCATATATCCTGTTCCAATTAGAACAAAGACGACCCTTATTTCTGATTGGTGGTAAATATTTCTTCTATATTCCACACTCCTAGAAAAGTGAACGTAGGTAAAGATGAAATCAATACGCTTACCAACTGATGTAGACCCACAGCTCACCTTACGGTGGGGGGTCCCTTGAGCTTGATTGGGCCAGTAGCCCTTCTCGGAGGAGCGGAAGGTCTCTAACATCCATCATCTCCATGATGTTGTCATATAGGAGGACTCAGTGGCAACGTGTGAAGCTCTGGTGAACTCCATGCACAAGAGGGTTAATGCTGGAAAAAAATGGTGGCCACACAAAATACCATTCATACTGGCACGATTTTAAGTAGTGCCGACTTCAAAGTAGTCCCTGCACTACTTTGGTCCGATTTTGATGCCACTTACACTTTCATTGAAATCGCGGCAAAATTGCGGTAAAATCGCGGCCGCGAATCGCGGCAAAATCGCGGGACTTTGAAGTCGTACAAGTGTGAAAGGTGTCTTAAGAGGCTTCTTTACTGTCAGGGGAGTAAGGATGTAGAATTCTCTTCCACAAACAGTGGTATCAACAGCAGTGTTGCTCATCTTACTTTAAAAAAGTAATTAGTTACAGTTACAAATTACTTCTCCGAAAAAGTAATTGCGTTAGTTACTACATTGAAAAAGTAATTAGTTACTCAGCAAAGTAACTGAATTTTTTTAATATTCTACAATGCTTTGTTGAGAAGCAGATGACGAGCGCTTGCCAGGGAGCAGTGAGTTAATACTCCAAGACAAAAGAATGCCAGATCCTTGAGAGAAGAAAACCGGAAACAAATGGTGATCTTGTGTATATCCCAGCCTAGGTGCATCCGTCCCACCATGTATGTGCAGCTAATAGGACTTAAAACCCTTATCCATCTGCTACATATTACATCCAAATTATAATATACATTCCCTTGACGTTTACAGAGTCTGTAATTTAAAATCTTATATTGGGCTTTATTAGAATTTCCTATAGTTTATTGTTTATTATTTTATTTATCTTATATAAGCTTTATTGGATGCAAGAGATCTGGAATGGGGATGTCAGATTTGTCCTTGTTGTCTGATGAAGAGATGAAATCACTGACCAAAAATAACCTGCTGATCATTGGTCTGTATAGGTGTCCTGCACTTACCATGTTGACCACTAGATGTCGCTGTGTACACTGTGTTGTATAGGGAACGTTTGTTCTGTGGAACATTTTGTTCTGGCCATGTGTTCCCCAGATCATTGATCAGGTTGCGCACACAGTGTGTGTGTGATCGATGCGAGTTGTTCCCCGGTGATAGGTCAGTGTGAGGTGGGTGGGGCTCATTGTATCCAGGGCTACTTGCGATTGGGAGTTTTCAGACCGCTGTGACAGGCCATCATAGCGGTCACATGATTCTAAAGCGGAGTTCCACCCATATTTATGTTCACAGCGCCGGCAGAAGCAATTACTCTGCTGCCATCTATTGGCGGTAGATGTAATTGCAGTAATGCTGCCCAAGTAATGGGAACTGCATTACCGTGAGGGGAAGAGTAATCAGGTAGATTACTCATTACCCTCAAAAGGGGCTGCGTTAGTTAACTGCGTTTATTGTAACTCTGTTACCTACAACACTGATCAGCAGGGAGTGGCCGTGCGTTGATTAGTCTCTTTGCTGCTATGGTTACCTTTGCAAACGGCTTCTGCCCGAGCGTTGTGCAGTTATTGTTTACATTATTTTTCACTATGGCTGTCATAAACCACAAGAACATGGCCGCTGCCCCACTTCCGGCGCCCGTTCTACAAGAAAATGTATATTCCGCATATTACAGTATTTAAGACACTTCCACCTTGCCTCTAGTTACTCCTGATGAAGTCAGGTGATCGTGACAAACACGTGTCGAGATACCAGAGGCACCGGAGGTAACATGTGAGAGTCAGTGACTCGTTTTTATATGCCTTCTTTTAAAGTTATCTATGTGAGTACCCTGATTCATTGTCTATGATAATAAACATTTGTTATACATACTACACCATTGGTGTATCCATCCATTATATCTGTTAAGGGGGTACATTCTGCTGAACAAACTGCAGAGTTGATGGTTTGAAAAGTGTTTAACCACTTGCTTACTGGGCACATAAACCCCCTTCGTGCCCAGGTGAAATTTCAGCTTCCGGCACTGCATCTCTTTAACTGACATTTGAGCGGTCGTGCGACGTGGTTCCCAAACAAAATTGACGTCCTTTTTTTCCCCACAAATAGAGCTTTCTTTTGGTGATATTTGATCACCTCTGTGGTTTTTATTTTTTGCGCTATAAACAAAAAAAGAGCCACAATTTAAAAATATATATATATATATTTTACTTGTTGCTATAATAAATATCCCAATTTTTTTTTTTTTATATATTTTTTTTCAGTTAAGGCCGATACGTATTCTTCTACGTATTTTTGTAAAAAACAAACAAAAACAAAACGCAATAAGCGACTGGTTTGCGCAAAAGTTATAGCGCCTACAAAATAGGGGACAGAATTATGATTTTTTTTTACTATTTTTTTTTTACTAGTAATGGCGGCGATCTGCGATTTTTATTGGGACTGCGACATTACGGCGGACACATCAGACACTTTTGACACATTTCTGGGACCATTCTCATTTATACAGCGACCAGTGCTATAAATATGCACTAATTACTGTATAAATGTGACTGGCATTAAAGGGGTTAACACTAGGGGGTGAGGAAGGGGTTAAATGTATTCCCTGGGTGTGTTCTAACTGTGTGGGGGGAGGGGACTGACTGAGGGAGGTGACCGATGCTGTGTCCCTATGTACAAGGGACACAGATCAGTTTCCTCTCTCTCTGATGGGACGTGGAGCTCTGTGTTTACACACAGAGCTCCATGTCCCTGCTGTGTCACCTCCGATCGCGTGTACCCGGCAGACACCGCGGCCTCCAGGCACACGCATCGGCTCCTCAGCGATGCGCCAAGCACTGTTTTTCCCCGCTGCGCGCCACCCAGTGGCGCGCGCGGGGAATTACAATTAGATGCCGTCCAAAGACGTCAACCCGGCACTTGAGCACCGCGCTGTGGACGTGTTTTGTCCATAGCGCGGATCTCAAGTGGTTAAACTACATGGTATTCCTGATGATGTAGCATCTGACAGAAGTACAGTTGTCTTCGAAATGACTGGAAGAGCTTTTGCCCAGCTTTAGATGTTACAATTAATTTGTCTTTTGCTTTAATCCTCAAACTAATGGTCAGACTCAGAGGGTAAATCAAACTCTGGAGCAATAAATATCTTTAACGTTTTGTCAGTTATTTTCAGGATGGCTGGATGGACTATCTTTTAAAAGCAAAATTTGCTTATAACATTTCTAAACATAGCTCCACTTCTCAAAGCTTTTTTTTTGCCTAAACACTGGTTACCATGCAGTTTTTATTCCTGATCTTCCTATCTCAACTTCATTCCCTGCTTTTACCAACAGGAGATTCAGGAGAAGGTTTATTGAGACTTTGAAGGAGGCCCAGGAATATTACAAAGAGAAAAAGAGGGGGGGGGGTTTGTGAATGAGGGAATAGTTGCTGAAGCTAGACCCAACACATACCCGCCCAGTTGAGGTGTGGACTATCTCGGTACAAAATAGGTCAGGGTAAACAATGAGATAAATAAAAAATGAATTTATTAGGTAAAAATGTTGCATTAAAAACAATAGTGTACATCAGAAGATTGGTCGATTCTCTTTTTATTTATCTCATTGTTTACCCTGACCTATTTTGTACCGAGATAGTCCACACCTCAACTGGGCGGGTATGTGTTGGGTCTAGCTTCAGCAACTATTCCCTCATTCACAAACCCCCCCCCCCTCTTTTTCTCAACAATACTTGGATGATGGTACTTTATTACCTTATTAATTAGTCCTAAGTGAGGCCATACTCGCACTTTCTCAATATTACAAAGAGGTTGCTGACAGACATTGCCTCATCACTTTCTACCTTTCATGTGGGTGACAAAGTTTAGTTGTCTACCAAAAACTTAAACGGTATACATTCCATCTCCTAAGCTGGGACAACATTTTGGTGGGACTTTTTCAGATTTCAGCCCAAATCAATCCAGTCATGTTTCTCTAAAACTTCCTGACAGTACGAAGATTCACCTTGTTTTTCACATTTCGCTGATCAAACCAGTTCAAGATAACCCTTTCCCTAGGAAAATTCTTCCACCCCCTCCACCTGTGAGAAATAAGGACCAATTTGTGGTTGAGAAAATTCTTGATTCCAGGATCTTCAGGAACACATTACAATATCTGGTATAACGACAAGGATATAGGTCAGAAGAAAATTCTTGGAAGCCTAAGGAGAACATCCATACCCTAGATTGATAAGAGAATTCCACCAGATATTTGCTTACAAAACCTGACCGTGAAACAACTAGGGGCCATCCTGGAAGTAGGGGAGTATTGTAAGGATCTGGATCTGAATCCAGGGCAGGGGCGGACTGACAACTCATGGGGCCCCCGGGCAATAGAAGATTATGGGGCCCATGGGCTTACAGATGGCCACCAAGCCAGGTGGCAGTACAGAGGCGGGGCAGCTAAAATCTCAGGATTTTCACATCAAAAGCATGTCAGTTTTGGACATATCAGGGACAGATGTAAAAAAAACACAGATATTTACATACTGTCCCTGGTTTTACTGAGCCTGGCAACCCTGATGGGGCCCCCTAGTGGCATGGGGCCCTCGGGCAGTGCCCGAGTGACTCAATGGTCAGTCCGCCCCTGATCCAGGGCCTCTATTTAATCAGGCAGCAGCTCTTCTGTGCTAGTTGAAATGCTGGACAGCTCCCTGCCTGTCATTTATATCTCCTCTCTGGTGTACTTTGAACTCTTTGCTTCTCCCATGAACTTTCTATCTAAGCAACCTGGCACTAGCATGCTGCAAAACCGGATCAGGAGCTCTGGTGAAAAACTGGTTAGTGATTAGTCTCTGCGCCTCAAGTGAGCCAGTGCCACGTACTAGGGGGATCTACATGTGTATTTATCCTGCTATCCTATCCTGTCCACTGTTTTAGCTACTGGCCTCCGAGCCTGACCCCTGACCATGACATACGACAAGCAGAATCTTGGTCAGATGTTTAGGCTAAAGTCAGAAACAAAGTTAACCAGCAGGGATAAGCTTCCAATTTGTCTCACACTTAGGTGGGGATTGAACTTTACTTCTCGAAAAGTGGGCACGCTGGCCCTTTACATTTTAAATGTGCCAATGTGCATACAATAAAGTTGTGTCTTATAATTATAACATGCCCCTAGAAGGTAATAATAGTGTAAACTCAGTACATACAATACTCATAAAAATGTAAATAGTATTTAAAAGTGCCAAAAGACACTTATGGCAAGATTCAGCAATAGTTACGATGGCGTATCTCAAGATACGCCGCGTAACTTCTAAAATGCGCCGGCTTATCTTTTTTCTGTATTCAGAAAACAAGATACGCCGGGTTTGAGCTAAGATATGAGCGGCGTAATTGTATTACGTCGTCGTATCGTAACTGCATATTTACGCTGGCCGCTAGGGGCGTGTACGCTGATTTACGCCTAGAATATGTAAATCAGCGAGATACACCTATTCATGAACATACGCCCGACCGTCACAGTACAGATAAGCCGTTTACATAAAGCGTTTTTAGGCGTAAAGTTATTCCAACAAAAAGATGGCGCAGCCAATGTTAAGTATGGACGTCGGGACCGCATCGAATTTTAAAATGTTTACATCGTTTGCGTAACTCGTCCGTGAATGGGGCTGGATGTAAATTATGTTCAGGTCGTTTTCAATTACTCTTTTCTACGTCATTTGGAGCATGCGCACTGGGATACGTTCACGGTCGACGCATGCGCATTTTAAAAAAAAACGTAATTTACGTGGGGTCACATTTCATTTAACTAAAACACGCCCACGTGAAAAACATTTGAATTAGGCGGGCTTACACCAGCCCATTTACGCTACGCCACCGTAACTTTAGGAGCAAGTGCTTTGTGAATACAGCACTTGCCTCTTTAATTTACGGCGGCGTAGCGTATCTGAGATACGCTACGCCAGCACAACTTTAAGCCGCACTACGTGAATCTGGCCCTTAAACCATAAAAACATATGTGATGTAATATGACAATTCATCCTCAACACAAAATGAAAATAAGCATAAAAAAATATATAAATCCGTACAGGTAGACACATGTACATATGGACATTATTATTATTCAGCAAATTCACAAAATTCACAAATATTATAAAAGTGAATATAGCAAATTAAAACAAATTTGTGCATAATGTTGATTGCTACTATGCGACCAAACCACAACCATGTTTTTTAATTTATATTGCACATGATTGGGTATTAAATTTGAACACAGCTTCACCTTGTATACTAAGCTAATAAACATTCACTTCACAAAATGAATGTCTCTTCTTATTCAGAAAGTAAATCCCCAAAACTAGGACAGTTATATATTAGTATCACTTTCAGCCACATGATGGCAGCAGAAGACAACTGGTTAAATAAATGATTTGCGTTGCTTTTTTTTTTTTTTAAATAGCCATCACATCATGCTTGTATAGAAAACCTTTAGTTGCTTTCCTATTAACTAGGTTAACAAAATAACAGCTGCTTATGTACAATGGCAGAATATATTTAATAGGAATATTTTTAAAATACACTAGTTTAATAGAATACTTGATGTTTTATTAAGTTGTATGAAAATAAGCAACTGAAAAATCAATGCAGTTATTCTATTCCTAAGCGGTAATGTTTTTTTTTTGTCCACTGTCTTGATAAAGTAATTCTGTATTATACAGTATATTTCTGTTATTTTTCTGAGGTTAGTTTATTTTTATATAAGCGCTGTGCACATTATATTCATACTTTTAGAACACAAACTTCATCCTTTTATGTCATGTGATTAAAACAATATATATATTGTGAGGCATTTGCTCGGTAGCGGGTGTGTGTGACCCCCTGGATGGGTTAACTACACGCTGAACTGTACAAAAAGGCAGTTGAGGATGAATGAAAACAAATGATATGGTTTATTTTTCCATATTGCTGGATACACGTGCAAGCATCAAAACAGCATAAACAAAACAAAACTAAACCCTTGCCACTTGGGGCATCTACCTTCCCAACAAAGGAACCTACCTATGGAGTCTGGCACAGCCTACTGCTGGGCAGGCACTGCTGGTCCTACAGCAGAAAACATCTCTTTGATATTTCTCACACAGAAATATCCATCAGCACTTCACCTCTTCAGTACTGTTTGTGACTGCTCCTTAACTCCCCAAAGCCTCAGGATGCAGCAATCAGTCGTCATCCTTAGGCTGTCTTTATAGGGGCTTTAATTGCTTAATTCTGAACAGCTGAAACCTTTTAACGCCCCAAACCTCTCTGGCCATCTCTGCAGCCGACGCCTAATAGTAATTGGTGTATTGTCTAAACAAGGCAGAAATATATCTCCCATCTGTGACAACACACACACAGATTTACCTGACTTCCTGTCACAATATATATATATATATATATTAAGCATTCTTTGCTAGGAACAAGAAGGAAAAAACAGGAAGTGCATCACTAGCGCAAAAGGCTTTTATTGCTCTAGTGGTGCACTTCCCTGCTTTACCTTTTTGTTTTTAAGGTTGCCCTGCACCCCCTTATGAAGAATTAGAGTATGCTAATGCCTTGTACACACGATCAGAATTTCCGATTAAAAAAGTCTGACGGCATTGGTGTGTGGGCCCCATCGGACTTTTTTCATCAGAGTTTAGAAATAGAACATGTTTTATCGGAAATTCCTATCGTCTGTGTGGAACTCCGATGGAGAAAAAAAAAAACATGCATGCTCAGAATCAAGTCGACGCATGCTCGGAAGCATTGAACTTAATTTTTCTCATCTAGCCGTAGTGTTTTACGTCACCACGTTTTGGACGGTCGGAATTTGGTCTGACAGTGTGCATGCAAGACAGCTTGAACGAAATTCAGATGAAAAATTCCATCGGATTTTAGGCCATCGGAAATTCCCATCGTGTGTACGGGGCATTAGGTTGCCCTGAATCCCCTTGTACAGATCTACAGGGGCAGCTGCAGAAGAATTAGCATATGCTAAGGGTTTCTACATTTCTATGATCTTCTATAAGTGCATAGGTGGAGGAGTGTTTTTTTTTCTGTTTAATACTTTGATAGGGCATTCCTACCTTTTGTAATAATTATTGAAAATATGTGATTTTAAATGATTAAACACACATACTTTATTTAGGACACATCTCCTGTCACTATTCATGACCAAATGTTTTCTGCAGCTTGCATTAACCACTTCAGCCCCGGACCATATTGCTGGTCAATGACCGGGCCACTTTTTGCGATTCGGCACTGCGTCACTTTAACTGACAATTGCGTGGTCGTGCGACGTGGCTCCCAAACAAAATTTGCGTCCTTTTTTCCCACAAGAGCTTTCTTTTGATGGTATTTGATCACTTCTGCGCTATAAACAAAAATAGAGCAACAATTTTGAAAAAAAAAAATATTTTTACTTTTTGCTATAATAAATATCCCCCAAAAATATATTAAAAAACGTTTTTTTTCCTCAGTTTAGGCCGATACGTATTCTTCTACATATTTTTCTAAAAAAAAATCGCAATAAGCATTTATTGATTGGTTTGCGCAAAAGTTATAGCGTTTACAAAATAGGGGATTGTTTTATGGCATTTTTATTAATATTCTTTTTTTTACTAGTAATGGCGGGGAACAGCATTTTTTTTCCGGTACTGCGACATTATGGTGGACACTTCGGACACTTTTGGCACATTTTTGGGACCATTGGCATTTTTATAGCGATCGGTGCTATAAAAATGTATTGATTACTATAAAAATGCCACTGGCAGGGAAGATGTTAACACTAGGGGGCGAGCAAGGGGTTAAGTATGTTCCCTGGGTGTGTTCTAACTGAAGGGGGGGGGGGTGGAACTGACTGGGGGAAGTGACTGATCGCTGTTCATACATTGTATGAACAGACAGTTAGGCATTTCTCTCCTGACAGGAACGGGAGCTGTGTGTTTACACACACAGCTCCAAGTTCTCGCTCTGTAACGAGCGATCGCAGGTGCCCGGCGGCGATCGTGCCTGCCGGGCATGCACGCCGGGATCAGGGACGAGCGGGGGGCTGCTGAGAGAGATGACGTATAGCTACGTGATCTTGCCCAGCAGAGCCGACCTGCCGCCGTATAACTGCGGCGGCTGGTCGGCAAGCAGTTAAATTAACTCCTACTACTAAAATATTAAACTTTTAATTCCTCGTTGTTTTATCACTTTATTCTATTACAAAAATAAATGTATTAAGAAGATGAAACCTGTCATTAGTTGGGCTTAAAAAAATAAAGAAAATTAAACACTGAAATTTGGCTGTGCCGCTGCCCAAGAATAAGGCAATATATTAACAATCGCAAAACATCATAAAGTACTCACATTTAATAATGTATTGTCAGTTTAATAGATGGAACATATCTGAAATTTAAGCTGGCCATACAGTATACATACGTGATTGTACACACTCCTTGAAGCTGGCCATACACTTTACAATCTGATTGTACAAACTCTGTACAACGATTTACCAAACTATATAATACAAAGGCAAACCTAAACAAACGATTCAATCGCTATTAAATCAAGCAAGCTCTAAATCACTGTGTACTGTTTTGCCAGTCTAATCTTGTTCAGAATGCAGTCACGCAAGCATGCCCAGTAAAGCAATGAAGACATATAATCTGAAAACTGCAGTAACACATTGCAACTAATTGTCAGCACTTAGGTGCTCCTTCTCCTCATTCCAGTATTGGGGTGTTGGCTGTTGCTTTTGCCCTGTCTGCAGGGCCAGGTAAAGAACATCATGCTGAGGGTTTTGGTGGGGCTTTTATAAATAATAAATAAATAAATAAAAATGCAAACAATTTTTTGTTATAACAAATGAAATCAAAGAGAGAGAGGGAGGATGAGAGAGAGAAAGGGGATGAGAGAGAGGATGCGCATGAGCATGCATGGGAATGACATCAACGCAGCCTGGCAAAAGCAAGTGACCGAAGGCACAGAACCCAGAAGGAAGACTGGGTGAAGATGGAAGCGCCCGGGGCCTGCCGGATTGATCACAGCGCAGCATTGGAGGACCCAGTCTGACAATTTAAGTGTACCCTAATGTGCTGTGCATATTTGTACATTGAGGCATAACCTACCTTTAGGGCCTCTGAAAAGTAGTAATGTTAGCGAAGTTTACTACTGCTTTATTATCACAAGATCCCAGGAGCCTCTCATTGGGCCCCCTACTGACCCGCATGCATAGTTGCCAACATTTCAAAAATATTTTCAGGGACGTTTTTTTTTTTACAAGTGCTATATTTAGAGTAGCTGATATCCCCTATGTTCCTCTATACATCACAGTAGTAATCACAAAATTAAATGAGTACTAATAATGTGGCAGAACAAATATGAGGACTGAGAAGATTTCCTTTAGTTGAACTATCAAAAGTGTGCCCATTCTAGAGCTGGTAACATTGAGGATATTCAGTATAATTTTAAAGTTTTTGTGGGTAAGAGGCATAGGGGAGGAGTATGGACGGTATAAAAGTGGGAAGTATGTGCAGGTGAGGGAGAAAAATGTGGAGGGTCTAACAGTGGACACAGTGTACACGAGAGGAGTGCGGAGGGTATGACAGCAAACAGTATGTACAGGAGAGGAGTGTGGAGGATATGATAGTGGGCAGTATGCACAGGGGAGGAGTGTGGAGGGAATGATAGTGGGCAGTATGCACAGGGGAGGAGTGTGGAGGGAATGATAGTGGGCAGTATGCACAGGGGAGGAGTGTGGAGGGAATGATAGTGGGCAGTATGCACAGGGGAGGAGTGTGGAGGGAATGATGGGGGCGGAATGTACAGGAGAGGAGTGGGGGGGGGTATGACAGTGGGCGGTATGTACAGGAAAGGAGTGTGGATGGAATGATAGTGGGCAGTATGCACATGAGAGGAGTGTGGAGGAGGTATGACAATGGACAGTATGTACAGGAAAGAATTGTGGAGTGTATGACAGCGAGCAGTATGTATAGGAGAGTAGTGTGAAGGGTATGACAGCCGGCACTATGTACAATAGAAGAGTTTATGAAAGTGGGCAGTATGTACAGGAGATGAGTGTGGAGGGTAAGACAGGAAGCAGTGTGTACAGAAGAAGAGTGAGGAGGATATGACAGTGGATAGTAGGCACAGGAGTGTGTAGGGTATGACAGCAGGCAGTATGCATAGAAGAAAAGTGACAGTGGAGGGATGTTTATGGACTGCGTAATGATTAAGCAGGCCATACATGGATTGAAATTAAGCCAATTAAGCAGAGACCAGCCATAGTCAATCTATGTATGGGCTAGCTGGTTTTACACAAGTCATTCTATTAATCGACTTGAGTACAACCAGCCTGTCAAGTTTTTCCTAAAACAATCAGTGCTGCCAGCTATAGTTAGCAACACTGATCATTAGACATGTGCACAGAAAAAAAAAATCTTTTTTTTTTGTTCCGTTTCGTATGTTGCCGTCTGTTCGTTTCCGTTCGTTTTTCGTAAGACGCCCGTTTTCCCGTTCGTTTGTCGTACGACGTGATTTTTTCGTATTCCGATCGTTTCGTATTTCCGTTACCGTTTTATTTTCGTACATGCGGGATGATTCGTTATTCTGTTTAATTCATGTTCGTTTCTTGTTAGACAATAATTATCGTGAATTTTCATCAATTTGCATTCTGTGTATCTTGAATGCTTTTCTTTTTTTAGTGTCAGTTGTATGTTCATTGTTCAATGACATCTATAACAAAATAATTTCATTATGTATATTGAATGAATTCCTTTTTCTGTTATAGGTGTCATATCAACATACGAAAATAACAAAAGAAACAGGTTCAAATGCAAATCTTTTGTTTATGTTTTTTTTAATGGCCAGAGAGTTAGGCTGGCCATACATGATACCATTTTCTGTGCAATTTTCTTTAGATTTACCTTCAACTATGTAGTGCAAGGGCCTGCCTGATTGCATACAATTGAAAGTGTTGTTTAGTTTGACCTCATATATGGTTTTTGGTAAATCTAAAAGAAAATTGTACAAGAAAATTGAACTTGTATGGCCAGCCTCAGTGACTGAAAGCAGCTTCTCTTTTGTGCAGAATAGTGAGTACACTTGTACAGTAAAGCCTAATAAACTTCTCTGTGGATTTTCATCTGAAGGGAGATCAGTTGGCCAGACTTTTGAACCCAAAAATGGTTTTCTGATGCAGTTTAAAAACGAACAAATTTTCTGAGAACGATCGGAAAACGATCGGTTTTATGTTTGTTGTTAAAATAGTCTGACCAAGTGTATGGGGCTTAACAATAGTATTGTAGTACTCAGCACAAAAGAGAAGCTGCTTTCAGTCACTGAGGCTGGCCATACATGTTCAATTTTCTTGTACAATTTTCTTTTAGATTTACCAAAAACCATATATGAGGTCAAACTAAACAACACTTTCAATTGTATGCAATCAGGCAGGCCCTTGCACTACATAGTTGAAGGTAAATCTAAAGAAAATTGCACAGAAAATTGTATCATGTATAGCCAGCCCAACTCTCTGGCCATTAAAAAAACCATAAACAAAAGATTTGCATTTGAACACGTTTCTTTTGTTATTTTCGTATGTTGATATGACACCTATAACAAAAAATTTGCCTTCAGTATTTTGAATACACAGAAAAAAGAAAAAGGAATTAATTCAATATACATAATGAAATTCTTTTGTTATAGATGTCATTGAACAATGAACATACAACTGAAAACAAACACAAAACGGATTCAAACAAAATACACAATGCAAACCTCTTGATACAGATTTAATTTTCGTTATTTTGCCATTTTCGTTTTGTCGTTTTTTCCCGTCGGATCGTTCGTTCGTATTTGCGGTCGTGCGTTATGCGGCTCATCCGTTATCCCGTCGTTTTCGTATTTTGGTGCTTTACCATTTTCGTATGTACACATTATCCCGCGGGTACATTCGTACGAACGGGAATGCACATATCTACTGATCATTGTATTTACTGGCAGAACACAATAATGCCACGTACACATGATCGGTTTGTCTGATGAAAACGGTCTGATGGACCGTTTTCATCAGACTAAACCGATCGTGTGTGGGCCCCATCAGTTATTTATCCATTGGTTAAAAAATAAGGAACTTATAGATAAAAAACCTATAGAAAAAAACGATCATCTTTAGGCACATCCATCGGTTAAAAATCCAGGCATGCTCAGAATCAAGTCGACGCATGCTTGGAAGCATTGAACTTAATTTTTTTAAGCATGTCGTTGTGTTTTACGTCACTGCGTTCTGACACAATCTTTTTTTTAACTGATGGTGTGTAGGCACGACCGATGAAAGTCAGCTTCATCGGATATCTGATGAAAAAATCCATCAGACCGTTTTCATTGGATGGACCGATCGTGCATACAGGGTTTAACACTGCAGGAGTGATTCTCCCATCCACAGGTCAGCAGGTGAGAGGTGTGTGGGGACAGGCTGGGGAGAGATACTAGTCAGTGGCTGGGTAGGTACCGGATAGTATCAGAGCCAGATACACACAGGTTACATTCGAGCGAGTGCAATATTTCTAGCACTAGAGCTCCTCTGTAACTCTAAACATGTAACCTGTAAAAATGTAAAGCATTGCTTAGTATACAAAGAAATCGTGCTAACTTTAGTGTTTTTTTTAAATTGGTATTACCCTGTCAAGTTGTTTTAGTCTGTCTGACTAGAGACACAGCAAGAAGATCTCTTTAACTACTTGAACTCCAAAGGATTTACCCCCTTCATGACCAGGCAATTATACGGTACAATTGCGCGGTCATGCAGTGCTGTACATAAATTACATTGATATCAGTTTTTCCCCCCACAAATAGAGCTTTCTTTTGGTGGTATTTGATCACCAGTCTTTCTGATATATAACATATCCAATGAAAAAAATAAAATAAAAATTCTTTATAAATTTAGGCCAATATGTATTCTGCTGCATATTTTTTTGTAGAAAAATCCCAATAAGTGTATAGTGGTTGGTTTGCACAAAATTTGTAGCTGTTACAACCTCTGGTATACATTTTGGATTTTTTTATACTATTAATGGTGGCGATCAGCGACTTATAGCAGGAATGGCACATTGCAGCAGGGAATCTGAAACTGAGACTTTTGGGAACCAGTGACACTAATACAGTGATCAGTGCTAAAAATATGCACTGTCACTGTACTATTGACACTGGCTGGAAAGGGGTTAAACCAGTGTTTATATGTGTACTATGCTTTCCCTAAGGGATGTGCTGTTTTTTTTTATTCCATGCTTTGCAGGGAAACAAAAACCACCACATCGCTGCTGACAGGACAGAGCTTTGTCCTATCTTCCTCCTCGCCCATCAGTGGGTTCCAGCGGTCATCCATTGGCAGGCACGTACTGATTGACTTGTGCTGTGACTCCCCCTACCCGGGAAAGCACAATATATATATATATATATATATATATATATATATATGTGATTCTGCACAGCCAGCCCTGCACTTTAGCAGTACAGCTACAGTGCATGGTCAATAAGTGGTTAAAGTGTCAGGATTTGCCCTCTCCACAATTCACACCAGAACAGGTTTATCCATTGGAAGATTTTTCCTCACTTCCTGTTCCTCTGATAACGCAAACATTTTAGATTTCTGATCACCTTTTGTACCAAAGACAATGGTGACCAGGATCAATATTGAGGGTAATAATCCCTAGTTGGGACACAGGCAGCAGTATATACCAGAAAGGGTTTAAACCCTTCCATACTATATTCATGACTCCAAAAATGTTTTGGTTTTACAAGAACTTGAAAAGTTTTGTTTGTGTTGTCCTAAGTTGACATCAACTCTTTTAGAAGCACAATTTTAAATGTTTTATTTACACTTTTGCTCCGTCCTAATCGGTTCTGTTCCCTAATGTCTTTCTCTACACTTGGTAGTAATCAATCAACTAGGTCTTCAGCACTAATTAGAATTAGAGCCCTTTTACACTGGGGCGCTGTCAGCATCGGCTGTAAACCGCTTATCGGCCGCTAGCGGGGTGCTTTTTACCCTCGTTAGTGGCCGAAAAAGTGTTAAAAGCACCCGCAAAGCAGCGGCGCTTTGCTGGAGCTTTGGAGACACTGCCCATTGATTTCAGGGGCGCTTTAGGAGCGGTATGTACACTACTCCTACAGTACCACAAAGATGCTGCTTGCAGGACTTTTTTAGACGTCCTGCTAGCTCACTGTTCCAGTGTGAAAGCCCTTGGAGAGACAGGAGAGGTGCTTTGCTTTGCATAGCGCCTGTAAAGCGCCTCAGTGTGGAAGGGGTCTTAAAGTGGTTCTAAATGCTCTTTATCTATGCATTAAAGTAAACAAACTTCTGGGTGCAGCTTCACCTCAGTCCCCCTAATACTTACCTGAGCCCCATCTTGATCCAGCAATGTGCACCAGAGCAAGGGCTATTCCAGGTCTCTTTCTCCTCATTGGCTCACTCAGTAGTGGAAGCCACTGGCTCCTGCTGCAGTTAATCACAGCCATTGAGCCAATGATAAAAATGGGAGTGGGGATGCGATGTCTGTGTTGGAATGGACAGACACACAGAGTGTGGCTTGGGAGCAAGTCTGCTTGAGTGCCTCCATAGGAAAAGGCTTGCAATTGGGGGCACTTTGCAGTGGGGATGACCCAAAAAGATGAAGTTCGGCGCTTAACCACTTCCCACCCGGCCTATAGCATATTGACGACCGGGAAGTGGTTCTGTTATCCCGCCTGGGCGTCATATGACGTCCAGCAGGATAACACGCCGACGCACGCCCGCGGGGGCATGCAGCACGGCAATCGCGAGTGCAGCGTGTCAGTCTGACACGCCACCTCTTTTTTATGGTGATAAGGAGCCTCTGTCAGAGGCTTCTTACCACGTGATCAGCTGTGACCAACCACAGCTGATCATCGCGTGAACCAGGAAGTGCCAGTAAACCGCATTCCTCGGTTTTCGCTGACAGGGAGAGCCGATCAGAGCCTCTCCCTGTCAGAGGGAAGGGTCTGTGCTGATAATCAGCACATTAATTATCAGCACAGCCCCCTTAAATGTGCCAATTGCCTACCAATCAGTTCCAAAATAATAAAGTTAGCAAGTGCCTATTACAGTGCCAATCAGTGCCCACCACAGTGCCAATCAGAGCACACAACGGTGCCAATCAGAGCCCATTACAGTGCCAATAAGTGCCACCTGTCAGTGCCCATCACAGCTGCCTGCCAGTGCCCATCAGTGCCACCTATCAGTGCCCATCAGTGCTGCATATCAGTACCGCCTATTGGTGCCCATCAGTGCTGCATATCAGTGCTGCCTATCAGTGCCCATCAATTCTACATATCAGTGCCTCCTCATCAGTGCCCATCAGTGCCACCTTATCAGTGCCGCTTCATCAGTGCCGCCTGATTAGTGCCTGTCAGTGAAGGGGAAAACAAAATTTTATGACAGAAATGAAGAAAAACGTTTTTTTTCTTTAAAAAATGTGGGTCTTTTTTAGTTTGTTTAGCAAAAAATAAACACCCCAGAGGTAATCAAATACCACCAAAAGAAAGTTCTATTTGTGGGAAGAAAATGATAAAAATTTAGTTTGGGTACAGTGTAGCATGACCGCGCAATTGTCATTCAAAATGTGATAGCACTGAAATTTGTCCTGGGCAGAAAAGAGCCTGGTATTGAAGTGGTAAATATAACATGTTTGTTATTTAAAAAAAAAAATCCTTTTAGAATCACTTTATGAAATTATACAACTCTATTTTTTCCTAAAAATTTATAAAGTGTGAAAAATACATTGTTGGAAGAGAACCAATGCATTTCAATTAACCATACAACCCCAGGTCCCATTCCTGTTTAGAAATTCCAAAAATCTAGGCTAACATATGGTATTTTGCACAAAAATAAAAAAATAAAAAATTTGATCCATATTTCATATATTAAAGGAATCCTCTAGGGAAGAAATACAAAAAAAATCAGTAATAAATATGCAATCTAAAAATGTAATTGCTAGAAACAGCATTTTGTTGGTTGATGCATTGCTAGTTTTTAGCAAATTAAGTTCATCTCAAACATTGTCCTTCTTCTATGGATTCTGGATAATAAAACCAAAGAAATACAGTGCCTTGCAAAAGTATTCACCGCCATTTTTGGTGTTTTGTTGCCTCGCAACCTCGAATTAGCATGGATTGTTTGAGGATTTGCATCATTTAATTTACATTACATGCCCACAACTTCGAAGATGCTTTTTTTTATTGTGAAGCAGACAACAAATAGGACAAAATACCAGAAAAAGTCAATGGGCCAGATTCACGTACCGGCTGCGTCGGCGTAGCGTATGCCATTTACACTACGCCGCCGCAACTTAAATGAGCAAGTGCCATATTCTCAAACACTTGCTCCGTAAGCTGCGGCGGCGTAGTGCAAATGGCCGGCGTATCCCCGCGTAAATGAAAGGGGGCGGCTTGTATTTAAATTAAGCGCGCCCTAGCGTCGATCGAACTGCGCATGCGCCCGCCGGAAAAAAAAAGCCCAGTGCGCATGCTCCAGCTCACGTCAGAAAACGTAGTCACTTACGCAATGCCCTATTCGCGAACGACTTAGTAAAACGACGTGATCGTCACTTACGCAATGCCCTATTCACGAACGACTTAGTAAAACGACGTAAACGACAGAAAAAGACGACGCTGTCCCGACACCATACTTAACATGGCATACGACGGAACTTCGTAAACTTACCCCTCATATAGCAGGGGTAAGTTTACGCTTACGGAAACGACGTAAACGACGACAAGGCGGCGAAAAAACGTTCGGGAATCGGCGTATCAGGCTCATTTGCATAGGCAGATGAGAAAACGACGTAAAAGCCACCTAGCGGCCGGCGTAACATTACACTTAAGATCCGACAGTGTAAGTGACTTACACCAGTTGGATCTTAGGCTCCATTCACACCTAGGCGTATATACGCCTGAAGCGCGACGCTCGTGCCACTGGAGGGGCGAATTTACATTGAGGTCTATGAGATGGTTCACATCTAACGCCGAACGCCAAAACGCCGTACACCTGCCGCCTGAAAACAAGTCCCGGACCCTTTTTTTCAGGCGGCTTTCGGCGTTCGGCATAGACCTCAATGAAAATGTTCTGTTAAAAAAAAAAATCGCGGCAAAATACGCCGCGTATGCCGCGTTATAGTGTGAATGCAGCCTTAGTGTAAAAACGGCGTATCTTGTTTTGTGAATTCAAAAAAAATATATGCGGTGGGATTTTCGAATTACGCCAGTGTATCTGCAGATACACAGGCGTAATACTTTTGTGAATCTGGCCCAATGTGCATAACTATTCACCCCCCTATAGTCAATACTTTGTAGAGCCACCTTTTGCGGCTTTCACAGCTCCAAGTCGCTTTGGATAAGTCTCTATGAGCTTGCCACATTTTACCACTGGGATTTTTGCCCATTCCTCCTTGCAAAACTGCTCCAGCTTCATCAAGTTGACTGTTGTCAGTAGTTTATTTTTATTATTTTTTTATTATTACCGGTACTTTTTAAAAAAAAAAATATTATTATTTTTTACAAAAAAAAAATCCAATAATTTTTTTATTATTTTCTTTTACAGGTCGCATTATGCAGTCAGAATAGGTGAGCATGAAATCTTAATTAGATTACCAGTAAATACATGATTGTAAAACATGTTATTATACCCTGTAATGCCAATCTATACTAGTAAACATGCCTTGTGTTTTGTTTTGTATATAACCAGATGAAGAAATAGATGGATGCGGTGCCCTGACGACGCTTAATTGTGAAACATGCTGGCGACCAGCACTATCTCCGTCTAAATAATTCTGTCATCAGCATTGTATCAGGGCAACATTGATTTTATTATCATTTTAATCTATTAAATAAAATGTGTATTTTTGTATAAAAACCTTGTTATTTTTGCTCACCTACAATAGACACATTTTCTCCAGTAAAGTCCTAATTATTCTGAGTTTGCTGATACCCGCTCAGTTTATTCTTCCCCACTTTCTTTTATTTTCTTTTACAATTTTTTAGGGGCACCATTGGGGGGCTTTGGTGAGATATCAGGGGCCTAAACAGTCCCCTGATATCTCATTTTTTAGACAGAGAAAGGGGCTGAGGACAGAGATTCCAGAGTCCCTTTCTCTGCAGCCGAGCAGCAGGGGGAATCTGTACAGTACAGGGTGATTAGGGTGTGCCTGGGCACACCTGGCACACTCTGTGCGCACGCCTATGAATATAATATGAATTTGGTTTGACCCATACAGCAAGACAATGCAAGGTTCTCACTTGCAGCAGAACAGCATCACCACTTCAACTATGAACTCACTCACTGAAAGAATAAGGGGCTTTATGAAGGCATATGTGGAGCAGTCTCACCCATAGGTGAATGCTTCTGAACACAGACCAGGAAGACTTGGGCAATGTGATAGGTATGGGTCTAATGCTCTGTATGCTTCTAAGGAAGCATCTGCAGTCTAAGGATTGGTGAAACAATGTGGTTACCTTACTGCAGAATTAGCAAGATAGTTTTTTCTCACCTTCACATCAAGTCTGCTACTTCTCCTTTTTTTGACTAGTAATTAGCAAGTCAAGCAGTAAAACCTGGATATACTTTTGTCTCCAAACACTGGCTGCCTGGATACAATAGTTATGTATAGCAAAATTATTTGTGTTTACTAATTATGAATTATTAAATGAGGCTTGATTTATTTCCTTTATTGCTTGTCATAACAAAACAATCAAATTTCTTTTATTTAGCCACACATCTCTGCAGTACTTTTCTGCTGTCTCACAATCTTTCTTTAGTACAGTAACTTGGTTGATTGGGAATTTTCCCCATGCATTGAACAGAGGGGAATGAGAAGCAGTGTGTACCAATTTTTTTGCTCACTATGCAAGACAGCATTTTCTTCAAGGAACAAAGGTTACGTCCTCTCACTGCTGACCATGCAGAAAAAGCAGATACTTGTTCTTTGTATATATGTATGTAAAAGGAGAGCATCTGCCCTTACCTTGTGGTGACATTGCTGTGGTAAAAAGTCAATGGAACAGCTGCTATAAGAACTCATGAATATGGATACACATTAGGCACACATAAGAATAGCAGTAGGGTCTGGGCCCAAATGACTGTAGATGATCTTACACCAATCACCTGCTCTGGCAACAGATACAAAATAATACACTTATACCATAGGCCTTTACTACTATATATTTCTGCAATATGAAATTATAGTTTTGACTACATATTTTCTCTCTAAAATTCTGTCACTTGTCAACTTGTTTATAAGTGATTCCACTGTGAAATATTTTGCATTAAGGCGCTGAGATGTGTCACTAGGCCTGGTGTTACACTACCCTTTCTATACCATAGACCTACCAAGAGTTTTGCAGAGGACAGAGAAAGTAAAGAATTGTTAGGAAAAGGTCTTCTGGTACTTAGAGCAAGTATGCCAAAGTGCACTCCCCCTTCCTTCCTCAAGCCGAGACCAATGGAAATGAATCCTACAATTTTTAGTCTATGAAAAACAAACTGAATGGGGTGACATGTTGTGATGTGTCCTAGAAGGTCCAAAGCCTTTTATCTAAACTCTGATGAAAAAAATTACTCCATCTCTATTTTCTTACTGACTTTCTATTCGCCTTTTTTTTTTGGTTTCCTTTTTTTCTTCTATCAGGATACTCTGTATAACACGAATATTTTTGTCCTCAGTGACTTCAATTAAAACTTCTACAATGTTGTTTAAGCTAGTTGATCACCTTTAAAAAAGTCACATGACGAAACGCGTCAGTAGAATCATCACACATGCTCAACGTCACTTCCGGTTGATGGAAAGAGAGCGGTGGAACTCACGTTATATCCCCGCTCACCATACATCATATACCGGAGACACTGTGTGGAACTTACGCCCTTAGGGTTTTTTTCTGATTTTGGATTTTATAATTTGGAAATTTGTGATAGGATTATATCGCTTTTTAAACCTTTTTTAATAAATTAATCGGAACCACACTATGCGAGTCCATTCTTGTTTATGAGGATACCGGTACCAGGAAATAGGACGCTGAGACCAGGAAGTGGATCCTGTGGCTTGGGGGAGTTGGAGTCTAAATGGAGCAGGAGCAGCCTGGCAGAAAGAAAAGAGACACTCACTTCACGCTTATTACCCCAGCAGGGGTATCTGAATTTGGTGAGTGGGGAGCCAGGAGGGGGAGAACAGAAGTCACCCTGATCTGTAATAGCTACCAAAGATATCCACAAAAGTCACACTGCACTGTTTTGACCATACTGTTTTGACTGTTGGAAGAATACCAATTGAATTAACCAGTATCTCTTTAAAGTGTACTTTATCCAGCAGGGATTTGTTGTAAGGGGTGTGGGATACATGTCTTGTTAGTGGACTATTATAGAAGACATTCACATTGAACTTATTATATCATGGATGCTTGCCCATCATTGGACTGAGAGCTGACTTTAGTTGTTTTGGAATTTTTACATGATTTTATCAGTTATTTTTGCAAGTTTAAAAGGTCCTTTCACTGCACATTAATTACCATGTGCATATTGCACATCAACAATCTGTTTTCTCGCCAGTGAGAGATTGCTTAGAGAACAGGGGTTGATCTGCATGATTTATAGCACTTGCACAGGCCACAAAGGCCACACTCCCAATCAGAGAATTAATAATTGAGGTTTTGAACACATTTATATTTATTTTTGTCACCAGGGTTGATTCACCAACTTATCCAGATACCAGTCACAGCACTGATACCCACACTTATCACTTTAATCAGGAAGTGGCATTACTAGAAAATGTGTTTAAGCTAGTATCTACACAGCAACTATCAGGGCCAGTGTATCCTTAGCAAAAGCTTTAGTGGCCATACCAAGACCCCACTGGACTGAAAAATGTGGATCTGGAACTTTGGTCACTCAGATTCTGCATTGTAGCAAAATCAACAAAGTTCATGCTAGGCTTAAAAATCGATTCTTGGAAATTTAAATGGGATTTTTGTAGGTACCAACCAACAATATGTTAAAATATTTTTCTGTAATTTTATTGATACAAAACAATTAAAAACAGAATGTATAACATCTAGTAGAAATTAGACCACAAGACTTGATACTTACAACAAAAGTGTTTTAACTCAAAGTTGAAGTATCAAAGTGTTTCAACTCAAATTAGTCTTCATCAGGGAACAAACAACATGATGCATTCCATCAAATACTCTGTAACTCAAAGTCTGCTAAATATGCTTACAACCTATCCATGATGCCCAGAAAAAGTAACCAGATATTGTGCCCACAATGTCCAAGATCAAAAAAGCATGCCTCAAATGACCAACATGGTGGACGATCAGTACCCTTGTCTCAATTCACTACCCATTTTCTGTGAGTTAGGGATGCCTCTCCTCGGGCCTAGCTGTTTATTACGTGGTGCAGCATGTTGTCCTCAATAGGGGATAAGATTGATTTATTAATATCCCCAGAAAGGTTCAACACCAGCCACATAGGTCCTGGGATCCTTGTTTTTATAGGGTTGACCTCACTGCAGTCTTATACAGCTCTGCAGCTGAGACCTTCCATTTGTCCACAAGACCTTTAATATCCACCTTGGATTTTATCCACTGTAGGATCTCCAGCCATACAGCTTCAGAAACATACCATCAAACAGACTGTTGATGCAATTACCTTTATGGATTTCACTGATTATCGGGTCTCAAGTTGAGCTGAACCAAAATGTTTAGTGCTCCATCCCAAGGATACATCTTCATGTAATGGAGAATATTGATCAACAGTCTGCCCTGTGTTTCAGCTGCTGAGGTATTTTTCAAACATCCAAGCTGGTGTCTCACATGGGCTTAATGCATTTTCAGATGTGTAGGATGCTTTGGCTTTCTGCCTGGCAGGCCAAGGAAATACAAGATAAACTATGTGTGAAAATATACTCACTCTTTCAGGGTAAATGCCTCTTATATTTCTGCTCTTGATGGTGTTTTTTCCGGATGCTTCTAGTGCTTGAAATATGGGTCTGTCTCAATGCAGGAAATCTTGCAATGTGGCAGACGATCCCCATCATTCTTCTTCTACTACAGTGTTCCTTGTAGACAATCACAGGTTACCTGTCACTCAGACAGCAGATTAATTGGGCAGACATCCTCTGTTTCATCTTCTCAACCCTCCACATAAAAGTTACCCATTTGCTGTTACAAGTAGTACCCTGCTGGGTCACTTGCTCATGTATTTCCCCATAGCTTTGAGACTAGGGCTTCCCCCTTTAGATCTAATCCTTGATTGAGACGTATGTATTAGCCGTCTCTCCTTAGGCAATACTGCACCCCTTTGTGCATTTTCCACAATTATCTGTATTTGCCACAACCTGGGATTTCAGATTTCTACCCTGGTAAGAAATCTATCCTTCAGTGTGGTATTTCCTTTGATCCTACTCTACTATCTGCAGTGAAGTGCTGATCCTTTCCAGAAGGATTTTGTGACTTGTTGGTTCAACAAGGATCAGTTTCCACTACTCTCTTGCCCTTGTAAGGACATGACGATGATTTAATCCTATTTCGTCCGGTTCTTGTCACTAATCCTCAGGAAAGATATGCTGGAACTGGAAAGAGTCCAGAGAAAGGCAACAAGATTAATAAGGGGACTGGAGGACCCGAATTATGAGGAACAACTAAAAGAACTAAACGTATTCTCCCTGGAGATGAGACACTTTAGAGGAGATATTATAGCAATATACAAAATATACAATCACCTCAATGGTGATCCCAGCATAGGAAGAAAACCCTTTAGTCTAAGGGAGTGTAAGAAGCGGTTTAACCCTAAAATGTGGGTGGGGGGGGGGGGGGGGGGGGTTCACTGTTAGGGTGATAAGGATGCAGAACTCTCTTCCACAATTGGGAGATAAGATTGCTTTTTCAATATCCCAAGAAAGGTTCAACACCAGCAGAATTCTATTCCACAATTGAAAGATAAGATTGCTTTCTCAATATCCCCAGAGAGGTTCAACACCAGCCACCCCTGTTTTTAGCAGAAAGGATAACAAGTTTAAAAAAAAATCTTGGACATGCATCTTAGTGAACTCAGCATACAGGCATATGGGAAATGATTATCGATATTGACACACATACACCTACACAGGTTGAACTGGATGGTCTGATGTCTTTATTTAAACTTACCAACTATGAAACTATGAAACTATTTCCCTGCTGTCAAGGATTGGGTATTCTAGGCTTTGGCATGCCCCAAATTAAAATGTATTTCCTGGCCCTCCACACATTTTCACACATCAGGTTAACTCCTCCTCCAGAACCCACAAGACCACTTCTTCCTAGCTAAATAAAAGACACAGCCCCTCCCCAACTGAAATAGTGTACTCCGTCCATGCCCAAAGGTCTATTTCAAAGTGGTATCCAGTTTCTAGGCAAACTGGAGGGCAGTTCCTCCGAGCTTTTGCACGAGAGTCACTAAGTACATAGCAGGAAGACTTCTGTTCCCTACACATGGTACAGTGCACTTGCAAAGGTCAAAAGATGTACGGAAAGTGGGCAATCTTTTAATTTTGTCATCAGGTCCTCAAGAGTCATCCTCTGTTGGATTACCAGGGTGATTAGATTGGCATGCAGAAAGTAGACCTTTCTGCTCTGGAATAGGTGCAAACTCATTCGACAGAGGGGTGGCAGCTTTTGGGCCAGTTATGCCAGGATATCGGTGGAAGATATATGTGAGACAGCTATCTTAAGTTCTTGTGCCTTCATTCGACTTTACAAACTAGACGTACAGTCAGCAAGTTCTGTAAAGTTGGGACAAGAGACTTAAACTATTTTTGTCTTTGGCAGCTTTTCTTTGATTGTCAGTGCTTCTTTTCATGTATTCTCATGCATTCTCTTATGTTCATTTATTCTGCTAATTAGATTCTGTTGTGTGCTGACGTGAGGTAGAGCCAGGAAAAAGAAAAATTGTTATAAGATACTTACTGTATATTTCCTTTCCTGGCCTATTTTCACATCAGCACAGGATTCCCTCCCTAGTGGCCTGTCACAGGGTAATTTATCAAACACTTCAGTTGGAGAGGGACTGTCTTTTATTTAGCTAGGAAGAGGTGATTCAGTGGGTTCCATAGGAGGGATTAACTCATTGATAAGTATCTGATAACAATTTTCCATTATTTGTTGATCTGCTTAGTGGTTTGTCAAGATCAGAATCACCTGCTGGTGGCACTGTGCTTTCTAGAGTGCAATGATGTTGGTCCAGTGGCCAGCATTGGGTGTCTCCCACTATCTAGCTAATTCCAGTAATCCGTCTCAGTCTCTTTCCCTAGCTTTCTTCACTGGGTCAGTATTTTGCCTGTGTGCTGTCTACCTGGGAATTACCGGTAATTTGCTACCCCTAAATGTGATCCTAATTTCTGCTGCTATTCTGTTCCAGTAACTGCATTGTGTGCCCTGCTACTTCCAATATGTTCCCCTTATTCCTGATCCCAGTTCTGGCCTCCCACCTGATCATCTCCTTGCAGCTCGTGTCTTGCCCTGTTTATTCATGTTCCCCATTTTGTATATATTGCATTATAGTTAGGTTGCTTGTTAGGTATTTTGTCATTTGGTTTATTGTATTGTAACAACAGGTTGATCATTGGTGACCTTTTTTAGTCATGGCAAACTACATATTTGCCCTTACTCCCATTTTTTCACCTGACTTTCGTTTAGGTGTTGACTCCTAGTGCAGCAAGATTCCACATCTGTTGGATCTTTTAGTGACTGTTGCCACCCCTTCAGTTGGACTCAGGGCTGTTTGAAGGAATTTGGGGGCCCCAAGCAAAATGAGGGCCCCCCAAGCACCCCCCCACATGCAAAGCCTACGTTGGCGCTACACTCATTTTTTACACCCATGTTTTTGCTCCTCCCCCCTCCCTAGTCCCTATATGTTTCTATTCTTACCTCCCCTTCTTCCCTGTAGGCTGCCGCTGTAGTGTGGCTGAGCTCCTCTACTGCCTGTCAGTCTGGTGTTCTATCATTATCGGTCCCTTATGAAATAGTGCCCGGGCTGGGTACCACGCGGTACAGGAGATTCAGTTTCCTGGGTTCCTGGCCGGACTGAAAGGAAGTGAGCACTCAGTGTGCACTTTCTGTCAGTCCGGCCTGGAACAGGAAACCGAATCTCCTGTACAACGCACGGTACCTGGCTGGACTGACAGGACTCCAGGAGCAAGGAAAAGGAGCTCGGCCACGCTACAGCCTGGGAAGGGAAAGTTGGGGGCCCCAGGTAAGCTTGGGGCCCCAAGCAATTGTTTGTCTTGCCTGTCCTGTAGCGAAAGGCCTGGTTGGACTGCTGTTGGATGTACCAAATGTCTAAAGAAGGTTTAAAGATTTATTTATTTTCAACTTGTGAATTGTTTTACCTACTCCATGTAATATCATGATTTATCAATGTTATAAAGAAATACTGTATCTTTTTTATAAAGCATGGTGAACTTTTAAATGTTAAAGCTTGCTAGACATTCTAAAAATGCAGATTCATCTGTTAAGGAACATGGGAACTAGCACCCAATCAAAAAAAAGCAGATTCTTCTGAATAATATAGGATATATAACTGAAAGAGTAAAAAAATGGAGCTGCCTGCTCTTTCCTGCGAACCCTTCAATTACTACAGTATATTCCTGTGTCCCTCAATAGACATTTACAAAAAATTATTTTGTGATAAGTACAAAAATTTTATTTTTCATAATATTGTTAATAATGTTAAAAATAGAGCCAGGTTTCCACTAACATTATCGCAGACCAAATATCATTTTCCCATCGGGGTACTTAGTAGTTTATAACACTTTAAAAGTATGTATTTTATTTTTTGTTTTTACTAAAATGTATTTCTGGTACAAACCATTTTTAACTTAAGCTGTACAAAAGTGAACACATGCAAATATAACCACTTAAGCTCCGGACCATTTGGCTGGCTAAAGACCAGGCCAAATAAACATACATAAAATGAATACACAAATAAGTGACTAGTAATTGAACACTGGGGGCCAGATTCTTGTACATTTGCGGCGGCGTAGCGTTAGCCATTTACACTACGCCGCCGCATCGTACTGGAGCAAGTGCTTTATTCCCAAAGCACTTGCTCCGTAGTTTGCGACGGCATAGCGTAAATGGCCCGGCGTATCCCCGCGTAAATCGAAGGGGGCGGCTTGTATTTAAATTAAGCGCGCCCCCGTGCCGATTGAACTGCGCATGCACCGGCCACGCCGAAATCCCAGTGCGCATGCTCCAAAGGACGTCACATTTTCTCAATGTAAACGACGTAATCGTAGCGTACGCCAGCCCCATTGAGAATCGACGTATGCAAACGACGTAAACGACGCACAACACGACGCGGTCCCGAGGCCATACTTAACATGGCATCCGACGGCATCCGACGGCATCCGACGGGACGTCGTAAGGTTACTCCACATCTTAGCAGGGGTAACCTTACGCGGACGAAAACGACGTTAACCACGACGGGGCGGCGTAAAAGCGTTCGGGAATCGGCGTATTAGCCTCATTTGCATAGGCAAATGAGAAAACAACGTAAAGGCCACCTAGTGGCCAGAGTTGTCATTACATCTACGATCCGCCAGTGTATCTATGCGTAAGTGATTCTAGGAATCACACGCATAGATACACGGCCAAAAAAATGGCGATACGACGGGGTATCTGAGATACCCCGTCGTAGCGCCTCTGAGAATCTGGCCCTATGAGTCCAATAGATCAAGGAATCCTTGTATATGTAGTGAAAAATTGATCAGTGAGTCTTAAACTTGAAAAAAACACCACCGACAGAGATCACCGTAAGGGTTGTAAGGTTACCAGGACCTTAACGCCACACGTCAGCACGTCTCCTTCCCGACGTACATTTTATCATACAATGACGTCGTCTGTGCCCCAGAAATGTCATTGTCTGCTGCAATGTTGCAGTCCCACTGAAAATCGCAGATTAGTAGTACATTTTTTTTTTTAGAAATGGCATAAATATATCCTCTATTTTGTAGATGCTAGAACTTTTGCGCAAACCAATCAATATACGCTTATTGCGATTTTTTTATACCAAAAATATGTAATAGAAAACATATTGGCCTAAAAATTTTTTTTAGGGGGGGGGGGGGGGGAATTTATATATAGCAAAAAGTTAAAGCGGAGGTTCACCCTAAAAAAAAAAAAAAAAATCGCCAAAAAGGCTCCAAAAAAATAGAAAAAATAAAAAATATGTTTTTTTTTTATACTTACAAGAAATGGCTGTTGCTAGGCAGATCATCCTAATCTGCCACTTCCTATTCCGTTGTGATCTTCTCTTTTCTCCCCCTTGCGTTGCCTCCTGGTAAATAGGGTGCACTGCCTCCTGGGACCTGTGTGTGTCCCAGAAAGCAGCCGCCCATTCACAAAGCGCCGCGCGAATCGCACATGCACAGTAGGAAACGTGCAGTAAAGCCGCAAGACTTCACTGCCTGAGGATGGCGGCGCCGGCACACGATCCGGAGGATGGATCGGCCTTGGGCGGCCGACATCATGGGCACCCTGGACAGGTAAGTGCGCTTATTAAAAGTCAGCAGCTACAGTGTTTGTAGCTGCTGACTTTAAGAAAAAAAAAATTCTGCTGGACCTCTTTAAAAAAAATGTTTTTTTCAAAAGTTACTTTTTTTGGTTATAGCGCAAAAAATAAAAACCGCAGAGGTGATCAAATACCACCAAAGAAAAGCTCTAATTGTGGGAAAAAAAAGGACATCAGTTTTGTTTGGGTACAGCGTCGCACGACCGCACAATTGTCAGCTAAAGCGACACAGTGCTGTATCACAAAAAATGGCCTGGTCGGGAAAGGGGCAAATCCTTCTGGGGCTGAATTGGTTAAAGGTGGAAAAAGTTCTGAAATGATTTATCCTTTGTCTCCTTTTTTTTTTTAACATCACAGAAACCGGACATTTTAACGGGGGCGTGTAGACTTTTTATATCCACTGTATATATCTACACTCGTACATGCATGTGTGTTTGAGCTTTAGGGTGCACACCCTAATGCAATAAGCTGTACACACCTATGTTAATAATATCCATCATGCTGGAAAGTATTTGCAAGCCATGATACAATTATTATTATATTATACAGAATATATAAAGTACCAACAACTTGCACACATTTTAAAATATATGATTTATTCTTTGTTGCTTAGTCTTTGATCATAACTTACCTCTAGTAAAGAGTCTTCAGTACCTCCTGAAATGGTCATGGTGATGAATTATTAGCAATAGTAATCATAATGACAGACATACAATATGATTTCTTTCTCCATGATCCTAAACCTGACTTTATGTCCCTAACCTGAAATAAGCCAATTGCCAGGTGTGCCATTAATAAAAGGAGAAGGCTGAGTGCACCAGGCTGATGTGCTGCCAGTGCTGGTTTATATGGAGCCCAGGGGGCTGTACTCCTGAATAAACACAGCTGCCTGGCTGGTATTTGCGCTTGATGTAGAATGCCCTATAGCTGTTCTGTAGCACATCTGTGATTTATGCTGGATACCAGCCGTTTATTAGCTGGTAAAGGTAAGACTAATTAACAATAGGCTGCCTACCCCCTGCGCTGGAGGAACGAGCATGGCAATGGTTGTGAATTTGCATCGTTCAGCTGTCATCAGCTTGTGTTGCTGGTGTCAGATCGGCTGTGCATGCACACTGTCCGTCCACCGAGCCGGCACAAGCAGGGGAGGGGGTCTGTAGTTCAGCGGCAGAGACTTGGGAAGTTCAGTACTGGAAGCTGTCACAGGTCTTGTGGATGAAGCACAGCACGGCCAATAGAAATCACAGTTCAGCGCACGGTGAGTGCCACTGCCAGCGATCGCTCTGCCTTGTAGTAGATGGACTGTGAATGGAGAAGTCCTGATTGACAAAGCATTGGAGAGAACGAGGCAGAGAGCGCTACCTAACCATCCCTGCCGCCTCCCTCCTCTCCTCTTATCATCAACATGCTGCCTTTCTGGGGGTGGCACATTGGCACCAGCAAACGTGTGTTCTGCCAACAACAGAGGTCCATCTCTAACTCCTCAGTCAGTCTGGAAGACCTGCCCACTCCTTCATGAAGAGCAAAGCACCCCATGAAGAGACCCACTCCGATCCTGGAAGCCCCCTCTGCATCGCACAGAGATGATGGAGGTGAACAGGACTTGTATTGACTGCTGGACACCAGGAGCAGCTGGCACAGAGCAAGACTGGGAGGACCACCCTTCCCCTGGGGTGACCACTGCTCTGGCAGCAGTGCTGATCTTCACCATCGTGGTGGACATCCTGGGCAATGTCTTGGTTATTCTGTCAGTCCTCAGGAACAAAAAGCTCCAGAATGCTGGTGGGTACCAAACATGTTAAGAGGTGGCTGTGGATATTGACTTAACTATTATAATAAATGTACCCAGATTAGCCTAATGCAAATGTAGAAGTCTTTATCAACTTTAATTAATGTGTGAATTTACACACCTTACATGATTCTTGAAGTGCCCTTTGTGGATATACATTTGCTTTTTTTTGGTAAGCCAATAACTTAATTCTATAAGTGTCCTATGCAAACATACATTTAATTTTGAGCTAAGCCAATACCTAATTCTTTAAGTTCCCTATGTGGATATAGAATAGACTTTTTAGGTAAGCCAATACCTTAATTCTTTAAGTGCCCTATATGGATATAGAATATACTTTTTAGGTAAGCCAATACCTTAATTCTTTAAGTGCCCTGTGCGGGTATACATTTAATTTTCTAGTTAAGCAATTGCCTTTATTCTTTAAGTGCCCTTTGTGGGTATACATTTGATTTTTAGCAATATCATTACCATAATTCTTTACATTCCCTATGTGGATATAGAATTATTTTTTAGGTAAGTCATTACCTTAATTCTTTAAGTGCCGTATGTGGATATAAATTACTTTTAGATAAGTCATTATCTCAATTCTTTAAGTTCCCTATGTGGATATACAATTACTTTTTAGGTAAGTCATTACCTTAATTCCTAAAGTGACCTATGTGGATATAAAATTACTTTTAGGTAAGTCATTACCTTCTTAAAGTGCCCTATGTGGATATAATTTTTTTTTAAGCAAGCCACCAAAGTGGTGTCAAATCTCTGATGCAGATATTTAGGGTTGATCAAACATGAACATATTTCACAGTTACTGCTCTCTATAAGGTTAGAGATTTGGCATCAAAAGAGTTAATGGTCTCATCTAAAATGCATGATATATATCTTTTAACTTTATTATTAAACCCGTTGTGAAACTTTCCACAATCTCCTTTCAGTATTCATCAGTAGAAGTGTATCCGTTGGAATGGACATATTGGGAATTGAATGAGATAGAACACATATCAGAAAGTTCTTTCATCTGGAGTGTAATAGGAAGAGATGTAGGATTGAGTTAGATCAGATCAGTGTTTAGTCAAGGACCAGAGTGTGTATGAGCACCTTCCCTCGTTTTCATATAAGGTTTTTAATCACTTAGTAGCATGACTTTAACCCCTTGTTGATAATAATCTAGACAGTAATTTTTTATATTTCTTAAGTTTGGAGATGAATAATTTGCCCTTATGAGTTTAAATATATTTTATACGTGATCACACATCTTTCTAGTAGACATGGAAAAGTGTTCCTACACTATAAATGAATACTTCTACATAGCTTACCAATATTTTTGGGGATTTGGCAATTTAAAGGGAGCAGTTAAGAGTGTTTTCCAGGTTAAAGTGGATGTAACAATGTAGAGTATAAGATTTCCTATCATCTGTGCCCAGTCTTGCCACACAGAGTTAATCCAGCGCTAAGTAATCCTCTTTTAAATTCCAGTGCAAATTAACCGGACTTCAGATAAAAACCTGCCAAATTAGGTTAAGTCCGTTTTCTCTGTTTTTGCTTTCAGTAACAGGTTATTTACAAATATAGCATGGACATGTTTATCATAACAAGAGGTGATCCAAAGTTCATTGTATATTACTAGGATGTGTTATGATGTTATATCACCTCATGTTATGATAAACAAAACATAACATATGATAAACATGTCCTAGCTCTATTTGTAAATAACCTCTCACTTCAAAGCAAGAAGAGAGATTCCGGACTTTTTGATTTAGGCAGGGTTTTATCTGGAAGGCTGTTCGTTTTCACTAAACATAAAAGAGGATTACTCAGCGCTGGATTAACTCTGTGTGGCAAGACTGGGCACAAATGATAGGAAATTAATTCTTCATCCATTCCTTGTATTGTCGATGGGACAAATCAGCCGTTTTCAACTGTTTTACTTCTGAATGACCCTTGAAAATATTTGTAGGACGCAATTATTTAGAATCAGTGAAAAAAATGTCCCTTACATTGGGTTCAGTGGAAAAAAAATGTCCCTTACATTAGAGGTCAGTGAATTTTTTTTCCATACATGGGTGGTCAGTGAGAAGAAAGTCCCCTTTACAGTGGTGGTCAGACTGCGACCTTTACTGGTAGCTAAAAGGATAATCGAGATCATGCAGGTGGCTTTGCCAAGTGAAGTTGGCCCTGGCACTAGGGATGAGCTTCATGTTCGAGTCAAACGTATGTTCGACTCGAACATCGTATGTTCCATCGTTCGTTGAAATACGAACAAAACGGGTCGTTTGCGCCAAATTCGAGTGATGCGCCACAACCCATAATTCACTGCGGCATTGTTCGCTGATGATTGGCCAAGCATGCACTATGACCCGCGTGCTTGGCCAATCACAGCGCCGTCAGTACAGAGAGCCATAATTGGCCAAAGCCAGGGTGGCTTTGGCCAATTATGGCTCAGGGCATTAGTACACGCCCCACACTATAAAAGGCCGCTTGCAGGGCAGCCTCGTGTAGTTTGTTGCGGCGCTGGTTAGATATCAGTCACAGAGAGAGAGAGAGAGAGAGAGTGTCTTTTTTTTCTAGCTAGATAGAGCAGGCAAGCTAGTCAGTTACATTTAGTGTGTAGAGGATATATATGCATCCCAGGTGTTGTACATATATTTATACACTGTATAGTTTAGCTAGATCAGTTCTTCCTAATTTACTGGCAGGTAGTTGATTGTGCTAGCAGCAGTATTCTCACGTGGTGTATTGCCTGTGTCCTCTGCAGTGTGCACCATAAAGCTACACAGGCATACTATAGACACCCAGCAGGTACAATATTTAAAGGAATTTTTCCTTTTTTTTTTTAATTTAAGCATCATGATGCTTAAATAATAAGAATAAAAAAGGAAAAATTCCCTTAAATATTGTACCTGCTGGGTGTCTATAGTATGCCTATGAAAACGTCTTTGAGAACCTGGGTAATTATTTAAAAAAATGCTGCATCATTAAAATCACTGCTCCAGAAAAAACGACAGTTTTTAAAACTTTTTTCCATTGATACATGTTCCCTGGGGCAAGACCCGGGTTCTCGAAGACGTTTTCCGACAATAACTTGCATATGGGGCTTTAAAATAAGCACTTTTGAATTTGAACGTTCGAGTCCCATTGAGGTCAATGGGGTTCTAAATGTTTGCGCGAACGTTAGGTCCGTTCGAAGGTTCTGGTGCAAACCGAATGCGGGGGTGTTCGGCTTATCCCTAGCTGGCACCATCAAATGAAAAGTCAACCAGCTACAGTTCAAGGAATCCCTAACAAGCTGTAGAGCAGTGGTTCTCAACCTGGGGGTCGGGACCCCCTCGGGGGTCGAATGATGATTTGCCAGGCGTCACCAAATACTGGGCTGTTCCTGAAGCCTGCACCGCTCTCTCAGCCCTTTCGCGGCTTCCCAGCAGGGCTGTCCTTGGATCCTGTAGCTGCCCAACAGGGCTTTCCCTGGAGCCCGTGGCCGCCCACTCAGCCTCTTTGCAGCCGCCCATTCAGTTCACCACATGGCTGGGGGGGCAGAGACTAGAGGTCAGCTCACTGGTGAGAAATGTGAAGTGGGAGGGGCTGAAGGAGACAATATCTCCTAATCTTGGCATAGGTGTCACTGCTACGAGACACCACAAAGCCAGAGACACAGTGAGTAACACTACCTGTGATTATAGTTGCCATTTTTAGCGGCGTTATACCGTCGGAATTGCGGCGATATTCGGCCACTAGCGGTGCGGTATTAACCGCCGCTAGCGGCCGAAAAAGGGTTAATACCGCCTGCAATGCGCCTCTGCAGTATTACTGCGGTTTCCCATTGTTTTCAATGGGAAGGAGCGGTAAACACATTGCTCCTCTCACTGCTCCAAAGATGTTGCTAGCAGGACTTTTGGAGCGGTCCTGCTAGCGCAGCGGCTCAGTGTGAATGCACTCGGGCTTTCACATTGAGACTGCAGGGCAGGAGTTTTTCAGGCGGTATTTATGCGCTATTTTTAGCGCTAAACCATCTGAAAAACTCCTCAGTGTGAAAGGGGTCTTAGAGAAAGAACAAGAAAGACAAGAGAGAGGGATGGGGGGAAGAAATTAGGATAGAGAGCGATTAATGGGAAAGAAAGGTGAACAAAGAGAAAGGGTGGTACATCCTGACATGTACCTTAAGGGATTTTAATATGGTACGAGTGGAAGGGACTCAGGGAGCGCTAAATGTCCGTGGGTTAAGGGCGCAAATTACTTGTCTTGGGTGCTGAAAACGCACGTTACGGAAATAATTTTACTGTTAGGGGTCCCCACAACTTGGGAAATTTTATCAAGGGGTCTAGAAAGGTTGAGAACCACTGCTCTAGAGGAACTCTAGGGTTCTTTGGAACCCTGACTGAGAATGGCTGGTCTAGATAAAAGGAAATGTCATAAATTTCAACTCCTGTGTTAATTTATTCAATTTCAGTTCTGTCTGACTACTGCAAAGAGAAGGTCTTACAATAACAAATTGGTATTTTCAAGATATCGATGCAATATCATCTATTACTTTATTTATGATAATGCTTTAATAACAATAGTTCTGTTTACTCAGTATTCATGAATGTGTTCTGGACTGGTTACCTTGGAGTCATATCTAGAAGCTTAACAATTACAATGTCAGCTGTGCTGCTAGACCTAATACTTTGTGACATGTTTGTATATCTCAGGTTTATAGAGTAATGTGCTACTGCCGTCTGAGTCACACAGCTTAACACATGGCTTCACACATGTGGACTGACAAACCACAATCTGACTGAATCAGGTAGGAGGTATTTACTTCTGTGCAAATCAATGTTGTAGCTCAAGGTCACAGTGGGTAAAAGGTGATCAGCTGGACACTTTGAAATGACTATTGCCATGTTAAGCCCTGGTTCACACTGGTGCGTTTTGACATGCGATTTGGCATGTCAAATCGCATGTCAAAACGGCGGATTTTGCCGCAAATTGCCGGAAATGGCAGTGTCCTAATCGGTGCGACGCTGCATCTGCGGCATTGCACCGATTTCAAAAAGTAGTCTCTGTACTACTTTTTGCGATTTCAGCCTGCGATTTACATTGACATCTGTGCAGAAACCTGCACAGATGTCTCTGAAATCGCGGCTGAAATCGGGACTGTCGGGCGGGAGTGAAATCGTGCGAGTTCAGCTGAACTCGCACTGCTTCACTCCCGCAGCCCAGTGTGAACCAGGGCTAAAGGCTCTAAAAGCAGCTCTAGTTAAGCTGGCCATGGATCGAAATTCAGCTGGTTCTGCAGGGACCGGACAAATTTCGATTCATTTATAGGTAGAATGGTAGTACAGTCAATAAAGAAAAGAGAAAGGTTCCCCAGCAGGGTTTTTAGGCAGCGGGGTCAAAAGATTAAACAGTTTCCATATAAAAACGATATTTATTAACCAATAATATCGGATATCACAGTGTGTAAAAAGTTGTACAATGTATATAAAAAAAAGGGGTAGAAAAGTATCTCAATCCTTGTAGCAGTAGACACAAAAGTATCTCAATCCTTGTAGCAGTAGACACAAAAGTATCTCAATCCTTGAAGCAGTAGACACAAAAGTATCTCAATCCTTGTAGCAGTAGACACAAAAGTATCTCAATCCTTGTAGCAGTAGACACAAAAGTATCTCAATCCTTGTAGCAGTAGACACAAAAGTATCTCAATCCTTGTAGCAGTAGACACAAAAGTATCTCAATCCTTGTAGCAGTAGACACAAAAGTATCTCAATCCTTGTAGCAGTAGACACAAAAGTATCTCAATCCTTGTAACAGTAGACATAAATGATTATACATATCGTTATTTTGCAGATGAATGCACAATGTAGATCCCCAACGCGTTTCGACCGTTCGATCGGTCTCTTCAGGGGGATAGGCATTCTAAAATATAAGGATTCAAAAGTATTACAAAACATATAAGCATACATCATGGTGGGTCTATCACAATGATATAATTACCGCTAAAATAAGGAATCGAACATGCTGGTAACCGTTGGGTAGCCGGGGGGGCCTAAGGCTGTCTCCATCCCCCCAACGCGAAGGGCAGCCCATCCACGAGGGCCTACAAGGAGCCAGAGTATGGACACCCTCCAGGGGATGGAGGAGTCGGCACCTGCAAAGGACACCCATAGAGTTGTGTATAGGTTAAAAAGGATTAAATAAATCAATTCAGCTGACAGCACAGCAGTATATATGGTATTCAGGGGGCTAGAGGCAGTTGCTAGGTGCCAATATAAAATGGATATCAGGGCATCTTATAGAGTCCATTGGGGTTGTTCAATAAGTAAGGAGTATACAATAATGTAGAGCGATAGTAAACTAGGTAATGTGTGAAAGGGGTTGGTTGGTGTGAAAGGGGTAGGTCGGTGTAGGTGGTAGGAGAAGTAAATAAATGATCACCATTATGGGGCAATCCAATGTGAGGAATGTGGAAAAATATGCGTTATTTAAGGGAAGTGAGTGCATGGTGTAACCACATGTGTATGTTGGAGTAATAAAGGTGATGTGGTATGAAGAATATATAAAATGATGGTGGTAGTAGGATGGGTGAAAATAAGATAAGTGAATAAAGTGCTATAAGAGTATATAGATAAATAGTTACCTGATGCAATAAATAAGTAGAGATATTTTGTGTGGCCAGTAAAGGTATACTGCCTGCAGGTATGCATGACAGGTAAGAACAAGGTGCCGAGAGACCATGGGTGCAATAGCATCCGATCTGGCCTGTGTGGAATCAGATAATGACTCCACATGGACCTACCATTTTATAAAGTCCAATGGGTGTGGTGATTAAATTAATCACATGCAGGTGCCGTGGGTTTCCTAACCACCAAAGGAGTGAAGGTCCCAGCCGCCAAGGGTGAAGGCGGCTCACTGGTGGCTCCCCCGGCGTCCCAAAGGGCCGGAAAGCCCTGGCCAAACGCCGTCGTCTCCGCCGCAAAACGCGCAATGTCATGCCATTGTGAGCGCGCATGCGCACTGCGTCAAGACAGTCCAGAGAGGATTGGAGGGACGCCGCCGGCAGGGTAAGGCTGGCAATGGCTGCCCAAGGGATCCCCCTGGGCACCCTGCGAGCGGAATAGGGGGACAGGATGAACCATCCCCCCAACCCTGCCGGAAGCCTTGAAGGACAGAGCCACATCCACACCGGAGGGGGCAGAGGCAGCCCGACCCCACCGGGGGCCCCAAACGGTGACAATACAAAGTATACATGTATGGCAGTTGCCATCATAAACACCATAAACACTATGACAGATAAATTGTAACAGAAACTGATTGGATTGTAGTACAGTCAACGACTTCTTTATAACTGCCCTGTCAGCTGTAGCCCGCAGTGCTGATCAGTGTATTCTGATAGTGGGGGGGGGGGGGGGGGTTCTCAATAAAATAGCACAATGGGGAGAATTCCCCCATCTGCGTTAAATGTTTGGATGGAGAAATCGAGTCACCTGGTGGTTGAGCAAAAAAGAAAAGACTCTTCTATGGCCAGCATTATACACACTAGATGAGTAACTGTAAAGTAAAGGCAAAAAAGATGGAAGGAAATATGAATTTTTCATAAGACATCTTACACAGTTACAATAGTTAAAGATTAAATATTCAGATTTCTACATAAGCCCAGCAAGTGACTGCTTCTCCTTAACGTCTAGGGAATACCTATTTACAAGGGGAGCATAAGAAGGGTTTTCATGTTTTTCTTTAACCACTTGCTTACTGGACACATATACCCCCCCTCCTGCCCAGGTGAAATTTCAGCTTCCGGCACTGCGTTGCTTTAACTGACAATTGCGCGGTTGTGCGACGTGGCTCCCAAACAAACTGATGTCCTTTTTTTCCCCACAAGTAGAGCTTTCTTTTGGTGGTATTTGATCGCCTGTGCGGTTTTTATTTTTTGCGCTATAAATAAAAAAGAGCGACAATTTAAAAAAAAAATACAATATTTTTTACTTGTTGCTATAATAAATAGCCCAATTAAAAAAATAAATAAATGTTTTCTCAGTTTAGGCCGATACGTATTCTTCTAAATATTTGTGGTAAAAAAAAATCTCAATAAGCGACTGGTTTGCGCAAAAGTTATAGCGCCCACAAAATAGGGGACAGAATTATTATTTTTTATTATTATTTTTTTTACTAGAAATAGTGGCGATCTGCAATTTTTATTGGGACTGTGACATTATGGCGGACACATCAGACACTTTTGACACATTTTTGGCGCCATTCACATTTATACTGCGATCAGTGATATAAATATGCACTAATTACTGTATAAATGTGAATGGCATTGAAGGGGTTAACACTAGGGGGTGAGGAAGGGGTTAAATGTGTACCCTGCATAGTGTTCTAACTGTGGGGGAGGGGGACTGACTGGGGAGGTGATTGATCTGTGTCCCTATGTACAAGGGACACAGATCGGTCTCCTCTCTCTATGACAGGACGCTGTCTCTGTGTGAGCCGGCAATGAGAGATGATCTCATATGTTTACATTTGAGAACATCTCTCATTGGCCGCACAGATCGCATCGCAAACGGCCACTCTGATTGGCCGTTCGTGGCGATCTGTAATTGGCTGTGTCCAAGGGACACGACCAACACAGAGTTTCCCCGCTGCGTGCTCTGGAGCGTGCGCGGGGAACGCCCAAAGGGGAGGACGTCAATTGACGTCCTGTTGAATATTCAGGTCCGCGCTGTAGCCGTCATTCGGCTATAGCGCGGGCCTCAAGTAGTTAATTGACAATAATTTCCTTCAAGTAGCCATTAGTCCCCAATTACCAATAGTTGCAGATGACTAAAGCAGGCCATATATGGTTAGAATCTTGGCCGATTCAGCAGGGACCGACCAAGATTTAAACCATCTATGGGCAGGCTTATTGTACCCAAGTCAATACATCGATTGTCTTGGGTACAACCAGCATGCCAGATTTTTTCATACAATTATTGCCAGCGGTTTTAGCCACTATCAATAATCACTGTGTTCTCCCAGCTGAGATGGCTCACCACACCCCCACCCAAGAGAACACAATAGCTCCACTGGAAGGATTCCCCCATCAACGCTGAATGTTTTGATGGGGGAATCAAGTGATTTTCTTTTCTGCAACTCGTGATTGTAGTAAAGAAAATCACATCATCTATGACCAGATTTAGATTTGCAATAAACAAGCTGCTTATGGAGTACTAACAATTGGAAAAGATAACCCATTTATTGCTGGATAAGTCATATTGGAAATGTTTAGCAGATATGTAGTTGTTTTTTTTTTCATGTCAGTGCACAGATAAACACCGGACCTGATTTATTAAACTGAGTAGTAAGGTTAAATGCAGTGATGTGAAGTGAAGAAAATCAGTGTTTGCTTTACACATTTAGTCATTCACAAGAAAGCTCTGTTTTTTCCAAACTCTCTCTGCATAGTACAGTAAATTATGGCCAATGCATCACAGCACTTGCATGATTAATATACAATTGTACAGTGCATACTTACCTATACCTTGGTTGAAATATTTATAAGAATCTGGAAAATGACACATTTACTGGCCCTTTCCCTGCTCTCCATCCTGACAGTTCCCCTGCAGCAGCTGGTGGGAGAGGGGAGGGGTAAACCCGGCAGAGCTGCGGGAGACGAGGAGGGGGGGGGGGGGGGGCAGCAGAGAGCACAAGAAGGCTGGAGAGCACACAGGAGGCAGAATAAAGAAGCTGAATAGGAGGAGCGACAGGCAGATGCTGAATGTCTGCTTTTCCTCCTAGCCTTCCCACAGGCATTCATCTGCTGAACAAGGAAAATAGAGAGATTGGTTCTTCTATATGTAGCTGCCCCCACTGCTCCTCCTATCAAGGCATACAGGAGGTCCGACGGGTGCCCCTGCAGCATGGGGCAGGGTCGCATTTGCATCCCCTGTAGGTACGCCTCTAATGCAGGCTGTACACTGTATGTATACAGTGAATGTCTTGTTTACTCTGTGCAAAGATATGTCTTTGTACTTCATGTCCGATATACAAGGTGCCTGTCCCTTCCAGAGCCAAGTGAACCTGCAAACTCTTATATTCCCTAAAATTCCTGATCAAGTATACTATATAAAGCATGAACTATGTACAATACAGAAAACTGAAGCAGACAGAATCTGGAGCAGCTATTCATGGCAACCAATCAAATTCTATCTTTAGCTTATTAAGTTAAGCTTTGAATATCAAAGCTCTCAGTACATTTTTAATATCTCAGCAAATTTTTTGTAATTATGGTCGACTTTAGGCAGATAGCTAAAATACAGCTGAAATATACTGTATGCAACAGAAGTATATATATATTTTTTCTCTAAAAGGATTTGTGTTTCTGTTTAGTCAGTCTGGTGATTTATGCAAAAGGAAACAGATGATATATCTGTATCTTGTCTGCTCACTAAGCAATAAGGGGGCATTTACACTTCTGAATGCACCCTGCCTCGCAATTACATATGAGAACCCCAGGGGGGGTCCCTGTCATTCAGGGCTGCCATCAGGGGGGTACAGGCAGTACACCTGTAAGGGGCCTGGGAGTCCCCAGGGCCCCAGATGGCAACCCCCCTCCTTTTTTCTTTTATTTTTATAAAAAAATATATTTTTTAATACCGTATTTATCGGCGTATACCGCGCACTTTTTTGCCCTGAAAATCAGGGAAAAATCGTGGGTGCGCGGTATACGCCGATAGCCGCTTTCCCGCGCCGAGTTTCAAATACTGCGCCGGCATATACCGAGCGCAGTACACTCGGGTATAGTCGGGCAGACTCGGCTCCTCTCGCGCTGACGTCCTGGACGTACAGGACGTGAGCGCGAGAGTAGCCGAGCCTGCCCGACTATTCACGAGTGTACTGCGCCTGCATATACCGAGTGCAGTACACTCGTGTATAGTCGGGTAGGCTCGGCTCCTTTCGCGCTCACGTCCTGTACGTCCAGGACGTCAGAGCGAGAGGAGCCGAGTCTGCCCGACTATACCTGAGTGTACTGCGCTCGGTATATGCCGGCGGAGTATTTGAAACTCGGCGCGGGAAAGCAAGGAGGACGCCGCGAGGACGCCACGAGGACGCCGGACCCGCTGAAGAGGACACCGGACCCGACGAAGAGGACACCCGAAGCCACAGATGGACGCCGGACCGGACGAAGAGGACACCCGAAGCCGCCGATGGACGCCGCGCAAGACACCAAAACTGTAAGTACAAAAAACTTTTTTTCCACAGGAATGGCAGCAACTTTAGGGGTGTGCGCTATACCCCGATAAATACGGTATATATATATATTTTTTTTATTATTAAAGGGCCAATTTTTTTTCTTTTATTTTTTTTAGAGGTCCGGAGGTCCCCAGGGTCCCGGAGGCCCCCAGTGCCCCGGATGGCAACCCCCCCTTTTTTATTTTTTTTTATAAAAAAAATATATTTTTATAATATATTTTTTATGATTTTTTTTATTTAAAGGACAATTTTTTTTTAGGGGTCTGGAGGTCCCCAGGGGCCCGGAGATCCCCAGGGCCCCAGATGACAACCCCCCTTTTTTATAAATATACATTATATATATATATATATATATATATATATATATATATATATATATATATATACACACACACACACATATATATTGTTATTAAAGGGCTCAGAGGTCCCCAGGGCTCCATGTGTCAAACCCCTTTTTTTAATAAATGTTTATGTTTTTATTTTTGTTTATATATTTTTTTTTATTTAATTTTTTATTAAAGGGCCCAGAGGTTAATAAATATTTTTTTCCCTTATTTCTTCAGGGCCCCCCCACCCGCTTCTCAATTCGCGGCAGCTTCCCCGCTTGTCAATTTTAGGCGGCAGCGCCCTCCCCCCCCGGTTCTCTGCTCCAGGGGGCCCATGCCTGAAGCTGTGTAAGGGGCCCCATAATTCCTGATAGCGGCCCCGCTGTCATTAGCTGTGAGTAGGCAGCCCCATTAAAGGCAGTGGGAGGATGCTGACTATCGCAGCTAATCGCTACCATTCGCATGTGGTCATTCATGCTGCAATCACATGCAAGTGACCCATCTGCGAGTGAAAGCACCATTGAACAATTACATGCAAGTGCATGGCATATCAATATAAATGACTCAGTGAGAAAGTCTGACCTGAAGATTAGGGTTAGGATGGACTAAAGAAACTAAATGCTCTCCACTGAACCCTTGTGCAGCACAACTGAGCCTTCTGGGTGTACAGTTAGGCAGTTGGGTGAAATTTTTAAATGAAAATGTAAATTACACCAAAACAAAATTGTTTTCAGGGAACATATGAAAAAGTGGTGGAATTTATGTAGACAAGGTGAGTCTTGTCAAATTTAACGGGTGGAGGCCTTTTTTTTTTCAGTATCATACTTACCTAGGTGGATGCAGCATCAGTGCAATGCTGCATCTGGCCCCAGATGCCTCTACACTGAGAATTGAGCGATCGAACACTGCCGATGGCTCTGTTTTCACAGTTCCCCGAGCAGAGAGCTGCTGACGGTCAATCATCAGACCTCCGCTCTGCACCCCCCCTGCACTCACTGGAGCACTGAGCTGTGGAGGGGCAGGGAGTGGCCGTCTGGGGACTCTCAGCGGCTCACTGAAGAAACTGAGCAGCAGAACTCGGGTGCCTCAATGGAAAGCCGCTCTCCATGGGGGCTCTCAATGAAGAGGAGGAGCCAGGAGCGCTGCTGGGAGACCCCAGAAAAGAGGATCGGTACTGTTCTGTGCAAAACTCTTGCACAGGGCAGAAAAGTAAAACATGTTTGTTATTTTTTTTTTATTACTTTTACAATCAGTTTAAGCTCTTTATATTTTGTACACAACTTGTGATATGAGGTTGCTTACAGAATTCCTTTACTTTTCATACTAAAGTTGAATTTTCTGTAAATAAATAGACAATAATAAAAGCCACAAACGGATGTTGACTTATGCTAAATCTGCCCACCCACTTGGGATGTAATCATTTACCTATGTTAATTTACTTATAACCCCATGCACTTGATGTAAAAATCAATTATCTTATTTCAATTCTTATCACAGATGTATTAATAAAGCTATGATAACAATGACAAGTTGTTCCTGGAGAAGGTGGGCGTGGTCCGCATTGGCAGAACAATATCAGAATCAACTAAATACAATAAAGGGTCTGTTCATAAAACATTTGTTAAACAAACGTCAGAAGCATTTGTGCTATAATGTGTGGTTCCAATGCCGCGTACACACGATCACTTTTTGTAATGAAAAAAATTTAAAAAAATGTCATCACAAAAAGTGATCGTGTGTACGGGGCATAAGAGATTGATGCCTGTATCATCAGCTCTATCTAGTGCCCAAAATGAAGAATTGTTTTCTAACTAATGTTTTTAAAGCTGAAAAAAAATGAACTTTCTATTAACAGCTTGCCTTTAATGTAAAAATAAATAAAATAAATAATGTTTTTTTTTTTTTACTCACTTCTATCTGGCTGTTACTAAGCATATTTCGAAATCTGCCTAGTTCCTTGTCCTATGTGGTTGAACTTCCTGTCCTAAGACCCCATTGCCTCCTGGGAAATGGTGACACTTTCCCAGGAGTCTCTGTGCCTAAAAATTGCCCAGCATGCACCTCTCCCTGAAAACCAGGAAGAAAAAGCAACTGGGCTTCACATGCCCACACATATGATGGATTCGGCCACAACATGAGCTGGAGAATATAAGTATAGCGCTACCCCATTCAGGAGCCGCTGATTAGTTTGGGATTGGTGGATAAAGTTACCTCTGTGTGGTGTCTAGGGTGGATGTAGTGAGCAGAGCAGTAACGAATGTCCAACCTGTAGCTGAAGTTTTCTGAATGCTTTATTTTCCTGGTCCAACACGACCAATGCATCAACTTGAGGTAGATAGGTAAAAGGTTGATGAAAGTAGAGTAAATTCGCAGTCAGGCTTGGATAAAGAAAGCAGTCCTGCCTTCTGTTGTTAAATCAATCACGTCGCCACTCCAGCCGGAGTGGGTGCAGTGCACCTGGACAGACCTCTCACACAGGTCTGGCAGCCAGAGTGTCACTGAAAATGCTGAGAAGGAACAAGTCGCTGCCACCAACTTGGCTCTAGAAGATTAGTAGAGGCCTCTGCCACAGGTCCGGTACTTAAGAGCAATAGAGCATATCCTCTCAATCCCGTTCTTTTGAGATGCGGAACCCCAGTAAGTCACTGAGGTCCCTTAATCATTTCAATGTCTCTGAGCCATGAGGGCCCAGAGTTGGGAACTCCGCGTGGCACGGGCCCCACCACTATGGCCTACCTGATGTGCGCACACCCTGAAGGTGGGTGCCGTACCTGGAACCAGGAACCCGCAAAGAACCCTGAAAAAATGGCGTCTGCCACAGATATACCCTCCCCCAGCATGCCCCGCAACGAGAACACTCCTCCAATTGGCTGCTGGGAGAAAGCGGCTCTGCCTGAATCCCTCTGGCGCCATCTGCCCCCCAGAGATGGGACCACATCTCTGGAACGCAGAATAACCCACAGGATAATTCAGGGCTGACAGCTGCCAAATTTAAGCAAAGCAACCTGGGTGAGAGCAAGTAGGTCTCTCACCCTACTAACTTTAGCGTAGCGCCCTTTCTGAAAGTTAGGGGGCGTTACATAAGGCAAGTGTTTGCAAAGATTTTTGGAATGATTGGGGAGCTATCAATATGTTTTAGGGACTATTTAACTGCTTAAGGACCGTCTCCTGCACATATACGTCGGCAGAATGGCACGGCTGGGCACATCCACGTATATTTACGTCAGTAAATAGTACCCAGCCATGGGTCACGGGCGTGCGCCCGAGGCGCGCTCCCGTGACCCGGTCCGAAGCTCCGTGACCGGGACCGCGGGATTTGCGGACCCGATCGCCGCTGCAGTGCGGCGATCGGTCCCCGGAGCTGAAGAACGAGGAGAGCCGTGTGTAAACTGTGTCATCTGTGTCATCCCTGTTATAGGGGGGACGTGATCGATGATGTCACACCCACAGCCACACCCCCCTACAGTTGTAAACACACACAGGGAACACATAACCCCTACAGCGCCCCCTTGTGGTTAACTCCCAAACTGCAACTGTCATTTTCACAGTAAACAATGCAATTTAAGTGCATTTTTTGCTGTGAAAATGACAATTGTCCCAAAAATGTGTCAAAATTGTCCGAAGTGTCCGCCATAATGTCGCAGTCACGAAAAAAAATCGCTGATCGCCGCCATTAGTAGTAAAAAAATAATGATTAATAAAAATGCAATAAAACTATCCCTTATTTTGTAAACGCTATAAATTTTGCGAAAACCAACCGATAACCGCTTATTGCGATTTTTTTTTTATACCAAAAATAGGTAGAAGAATACGTATCGGCCTAAACTGAGGAAAAAAAATGTATACGGTATATATTTTGGGGGATATTTATTATAGCAAAAAGTAAAAAATATTGCCTTTTTTTCAAAATTGTCGCTCTATTTTTGTTTATATCGCAAAAAATAAAAACCGCAGATGTGATCAAATACCACCAAAAGAAAGCTCTATTTGTGGGGAAAAAAGGACGCCAATTTTGTTTGGGAGCCACGTTGCACGACCGCGCAATTGTCAGTTAAAACGACGCAGTGCCGAATCGCAAAAAGGGGCAAGGTCCTTTACCTGCATTTTGGTCCGGGTCTTAAGTGGTTAATGTGATTAATTCTAGCTTGCAAAAACATTTTTTTATACCCGGAACCCCACTTTAAGAAAATGATACTGCATTTTGGCCACTATATGGCGCTGACGATATAGACATTACCCTATTAGAAAACTTATGAGACATTTCATTCAACTTGTACACATGCTTCTGCTTTTTGTGCAGGAAATGTTTTATGAATAGACTCTATATGAATGGAATATAAAGTATTCAGGTATATGACACATTTTCCACAACCTCGCTATGTATTAATGTACTTTTCCAACAGTAAACAATTCTTATTTAGGCTCTATTTACAGAATTTTGGAAACTTGCCCATGTTTTTATATACTGTATGGTTTAGCCCATTATTGTTGTTATTAGCATTAGTGTTTCACAGCGGCTGTGCGCTAATGCTATTTACTCAATTAAATCACCCTTATTTATTGAAACATAAACATCAAAGAAACGTTGAACATCAACAAATTGTTTTACTACAACGTAATTACTCTAGAGATGGTATAATTTAATGGGAGAGATTGGTTGCTATTTCCCCAGTGCTGAGACATCTGTTTATATATTTCTTTGTTTTTCTTTATCCGTGATTGGATGGTGCACTGAAAATTCTGCTTAATGAAATACATTTTAGAGATGTTCAAGCTATTTATATCAGAGCCCTGGGAAGAGTAATGATGATGTTTATAGTTTTTGCATTATGGGATGAAACTGTGCACTTTGCTAGACTTATGCCGCGCACACACGACTATTTTTCGGGTTGTAAAAAACAAAGGCCCAGATTCACAGAGCGATTACGCCTGAGCAACAGACAGGCGCATCCGTCCGCGCAAAACTGCGCTAGACAGACCATTGATTTGCTAGTCAAATATGCTAATGAGGGACTTACGGGGATCCACAAAAGAACGTTAGGGCAGCGCAGGCTACGCAGTGTGCGCAACAGCAAAATGTCCTGTCTAAAATTAGACCATATAAAAGCTGGTCTAAAAAGAGAAAAAAAGTCTACTTGTTAGATAAAGCAACACTGTTAGTGAGGAGCTCAGCAGTCACACGTGTTGCACAACAATCTGTATGCCAACATGCCAGGGGCATCGTCGCACATAGCTATACTACTGACTTTAGATGAGCAAAGAAGGAGGAGGGCACAGAGGAGGGCACTAAGGAGGGCACGGGAGATGTTTTTTTTTATTTGCTTATATAAACTTTACAATTTAATCTAATCTAATACAATATTCTAATCTGATACAAGCCCCTCCCTCTAACTTGATATATCACACATGCATAGACATCTTTGGCATGAGTGATTCTGAGGTGTCTCGCATCTTCAGATTCACCCCTCATGCCATCATGGAATTACCACAACCTTGCAGGAGGACATCAGCAGCCCAACACATGGCACTACCCATGACACCCATGACAGCTACATATACAATCAGAGCCCCATCCCCACAGATTTCGAACAGAACATGTATGGGGACAGCTGGCTGGTTGGTGAGTGACATGGGTGGCAGGCATGACTGTCCCCCCCCATGATGCACACATCACAAGGGACACATGCACTACTAACATCCTCCTGTCTTTTCCCTTCAAGGTGACTCTGCATATGCACTGGGACCCCATCTCATGCCAGCTCACATTATGCATCTTTGCACGTTAAACACACACATTAATCATGGCACAATGAGAATGCATGCATGCACACCACTGTGGTCTCTAGCACACACACACCACATCCTCATCACATTGGATTGGCACCAGTCCACCATGCAGGACTTGTGAGCTGCAACGCCATGCCAAGGCTCCAATTATGTCACTGTACATTCATACACCATTCACACAGACCTGGGGATCCCTTCTCCACCACAAATGAGGGTGACACCCCTTTTCCCGCAGGAATATCACCCCCACATTCCAAAATCATACACAAACAGAACCAAAAAAATTAAATAAATGACGAGCAAAAATAAAAAATGCCCCAGCAAAAATATAATTTAAACAAAATAACAACAAAGAAAACACATAAAAGACAAAAATCACTCTGCAAAACAGTCCCCAAATATCTCAAAGACACGTCACGTCACAAACAAACAAACGCTAATAAACAAAAGCACCTTGCTGTATAGGAAGGGAAACAAAGGGATGTACTTTTGCAAAGGAAGTGCGTTTGTGTCTGTCTATTTATGCTGTTTGCGTAGTTCACAAAGTTGCCCTAGTCCATTTCCAATTTCACTGATTGCGCCGCTCCCGAGTTGTGAGCATGCCCACAGCGGATCTGACCATGGTCTCCTTCAAGCGCGCATGCGCGAGCCGGTCGGCCCTTCATTTGCATGGGGTCACGGCTCATTTCAATGTAACACGCCCACGTCCTTCCCAATTTGTATTACTCCGCCTTACGCCTCTGAAATAACGTTACGAATGCGCAATTTTCTGCGCAAAAGCTACGAGAATAGGGTGATTACGCGGCAAAATTGCGCAAGTCTAACGTAAAGGCAGTGCGCTACGCCGGTCCAATAATGCGCAGATGTACGTGAATCTGGGCCAAAGTTTTTCAGGCTCTATAAAAACTTTTTTTCAACTTGATCATTAAAACGGTCTTGCCTACACTTGATCGCGAAAAAAAAGTGCTCTAGCAAAGCGCGGTGACGTACAACACGTACGACGGCACTATAAAGGGGAAGTTCCATTCGGATGGCGCCACTCTTTGGGCTGCTTTAGCTGATTTCATGTTAGTAAAAGAAGATTTGCGCTTTTCTGTCTGTTACAGCGTGATGATTGTGCTTACTCCATTATGAACGTTAGTTTTACCAGAACGAGCACTCCCATCTCATAACTTGATTCTGAGCATGCGCGTTAAAGTCGTTAAAGCCCACACACAACCATTTTTTATAACCCGAAAAACGACAAAGTTAAAAACGTTGTGAAAAAATAGAGCACGTTCGAAAAAAAAATTGCCGTTTTTCAGAACCCGAAAAATGCTCTGAAGCTCACACATGATCGTTTTTAATGACAAACTTTTTAGAACCTGAAAAACGGTTGTGTGTACGCGGCATTAGTTCTGAAGTGTTAGAATTTGTTTTAATCATCATACTGTACGTATTTTCTTGTTTCTCTCACTTTTCATTTTGTGAATTCGTTTATAACCATTTGCCACCCAAGCCAAATCTAACATTTCTCTAACATTTCTCTCCTACATCATTTTTTTTTCCTCGAAAATTACTTAGAACCCCAAACATTATATATATTTTTAGCAGAGGCCCAAAAGAATAAAATGGTGGTTGTTATAAATTTTTTTTACGTTACACGGTATTTGCGTTTTTTTGTTGGTAAAATATAAAAGTTAATGTCACACTGAGTAAATAGATACTTAATATGTCATGTTTTAAAATTGCATATGCCCGTGCAATGGAGCAAAACTACCATGCCTAACAATCTCCGTAGACAACGCTTTAAAAGCCTTATCACAGATTACCAGTCTAGAGTCACACAGGAGGTCTGTTGCTGGAATTATTGATTTCTCTCTCTCCCTGATGAAGACCTCACATACAGGGGCGGCCCAACCATTAAGGGCACACGGCCCCTCCATCACGCCACCCCCCTATATGACTAATGGATAGATTCATGCATTGCATGTATCTATCCATGGCTGCCGCTGCCACGCCCTATCCAGGCATCTGGCCCCTTTTCGTACGCCGGGTACTTCTATACCCTAGATTGTAGGGGTGCAAAGAGGGACCTGGGGGATAGAATCAGCATGTACGCATTGCATTGACGTTGCCCTGGCTGTGCTCCAATGTAACTGCTCCTGAATCTCTTTTCAATAGGACGAAGTTACATTTCCTCAGGCTCGTTCACACCTAAAGTGCGCATGCATTGCAAGCTTTATACACATTGCCTTATATTTTGAATAGCAGCCCAATACATAAACATTGTACTAGCATTATAGTGCACTGCAGCACACCACAAAGCACAATGTGGGTGTGATGCACTGCAGTGAAATATAAATACTATGTATGATATTTGCTGCATTGCATGCACCTCTCGATCTCGCGCATGCACGGTGCTCCTGCGGCCGTATCGCCGTTTGTTTAGCAAGTTGCCATAACAACGGTGACGTTGGTAAATAACGCAATTTTTTTCTCACAGTATTGCCCACTGCCTCATGGGAATTGATGACTCATATTTCCCAGGAGCACAACTGAGGGAGGAAGTGATTCGGAGTGCCATGGACACGCAAGTGGCAGATTAGGAGCCACCACATAGAAACAGGGCATTTCTGGTGACTAAAACATTTTTTTTCACTCCAAATGTTTGTTAATACAGTAAAACCTTGGTTTGCGAGCATAATTCGTTCCAGGAACATGCTTGTAAACCAAAGCACTTGTATATCAAAGCATTTTTTTTACAGGGTACAAAAGAGAAGAGAGGCACCTTTAAGTGTAACAATAAGTTGTTAAATCTTGTACCTTCATTAAATGTAACCATATTGCTACACTTAGAGGCGCCTCTCTACTTTTTTATACTCAGTTGTGACATGATGCTACTCTTATATCAAGACATCGCTTGTATATCAAGGCAAAATTTATTAAAGCATTTTGCTTGTCTTGCAAAATGCTCTTAAACCAAGTTACTCTTAAACCAAGGTTTTACTTTACTAGTAAAGGACTGTGAAAATTAAAAAATGTTTTTACGGGTAGAACTCTGCTTTATTGCATTCAGTGCTTCCTAAGCCATTAACAAATATAAGGCCTCATACACATGACCGAGGAACTCGTCGGGCGAAACACATCGTTTCCCTCGTCGAGTTCCTTGTTAGGCTTGTCGAGGAACTCCACAAGCTGTCTTTGCGTACACACGTTAAAGACCAAATCTCCTCGTTGTCAAACGCGGTGACTTCAACACATACTACGGCAGGGGAACTTCGATTTCACTGGCACAACCCTTGGGGCTGCTTTTGCTAATCTCATGTTACTGCGTCTTAGGTAAAAGTTTGGTAAGAGACATTACCAGTTTCAGTCTGTTACAGTGTGACAAATTTGCTATTTCCATTACAAACGCTACTTTTACCAAAGGTGCGCAGGTTTCTAAGCATACACACGCTCGAGTTTCTCATCGAAAAGCAGTCCGGCGAGGAACACGATGAGCCAAATTCGACTCCCGTCGAGGAAAAAGAGAACATGCTCTCTGTTTGGCTCGTTGAGTTTCTCGACAGTTTCCTCGTCGAAAAATGTACACACGACCGGTTTCCTCGGCAAACACGTCTCCCAACAAGTTTCTTGCTGGATTCTGCCGAGGAAACCGGTCGTGTGTACTAGTGTTGCTCACGAATATTCGCATTGCGAATATTCGCTACGAATATTGCATATTCGAGTATTCGCGAATATCTCGAATATCGCGGCGAATATTCGCTATTTCGAATATTCGTATTTTTCAAATTTCGCAATAAATTTCGCATTCGCGAATTTCACAATAGCGAAATTTCGCAATAGCGAAAATTCGCAATTTTTTTTTTTTTATATAAAATATCACGAATATTCGATATTAACGAATATTCGCGACCGCATATGTGAAATTTCGCTTTTTTTTTTTTATAAAATACACCGAATATTCGTAAATATCGAATATTCGTGATATTTTATAAAAAAAAAAATCGCGAAATTTCGCATTAGCGAAAATTCGCATTAGCGAAAATTCGCATTGGCGAAAATTCGCAATTTTTTTTTTTTTTTTATAAAATATCACGAATATTCGATATTAACGAATATTCGCGAATATTCTTCAAAATATTCGCGAAATATCGCGAAATCGAATATGGCGTATTCCGCTCATCACTAGTGTGTACGCGGCCTAATAAGAAATTCTTAGGATTTTCTGACATTCATTGTTAGCATGCACGTTCCCGATCTGTGTCCCAAAAGGAGACTATGCCAAATACAGACAGGACACATGTTTATTAGAAGGAGGCCAGCAACTGCAGCTCCTCTTTGTCTTATTATGACAAAAGTGGCATTGCAACAATGAGGCTACATTCACATAGATCAAAAAACATTACTGATCTTTTTATGCATGCTTTATTCTAGCACACAAATTCCTGCATAATGATCAGAATTTTATTTTATTTTTTTGCAATACCAGCATCTGACATGCATGCATACCTACAGTATGTCCTTAGATGTCGATTTTGCATTACGGATTTCAGTGCAGTGCATTATTTTTCACACCTGTCTAAATGTCTTTAACAATGCAGCTGCATTCAGATCTCTAAATAACAAAAGTTTGTAAATGTATTTATGTTTTATTTATTTTTATGGTTGTGTGAATGAGGCCTAAATTATAACTGTTTACGCTAAAAGCTTGCTATTACCTTGCCCAGCCATTGCCTTCTATATAGTCCTGCAAGTCCCAGCATTTGTTCTTAGACTACAAAGCCTGCATTTATATATTGTGTGTACACAGGCAGAAGAATATTAGACAGGGATCAGTAGGGGTCTAGACAGGGGACTACTATAACTAGGGGTCATTGGCACCAAAATATGAATCTGTTTACTTTGGAAATAATTATCTTTGGCAGACTAACGCGAAGAGAAATATTATTAACGCATTCATGACATAGTGCCCTACAATCTACATGTTGAAAGGCTTGAATGAAATTCGTAATAAATCTTATCTTATAAATCTATTGTGGTTTGTATAGTGGTTTGGACATTGATTTCAGTGGACGGTTTATAATCTAATTGGGTTTAAAGTATACACCAACTGCCTACTTAATATAACACAATTATGTTTTTGTCTTAGTATTTTATATGAACTGTTTCTATGCAAAATTGTATTATACAGTATATTTTTGATATTTACACACAAAGTCTGATGTATGGGACTAATTATAACTATGTTATTAGATTCCCACCAAATAAGTTAGGAGCAGTATCATGAGTATAACTGGAACCTGTTGTCATAATTATTGGAGCATTATTTATAGACTTGCATTTATTGCTAAGTAAATTACTTTAAAAATGTTCTAAACCTCAGACATGAAGTACCATATGCACAAAGCATGTCGCTCTATAATATGTACCTCTCTCAATCCAGAGCTCTTATGCCCTGTACACACGATCGGTTCATCTGATAAAAACAGTCTGATGGATTTTTTCATCAGATATCCGATGAAGCTAACTTTCATCAGTCTTGCCTACATACCATCAGTTAAAAAAACGATCGTGTCAGAACGCGGTGACGTAAAACACAACGACGTGCTGAGAAAAATGAAGTTCAATGCTTCCAAGCATTCGTCGACTTGATTCTGAGTATGCGTGGATTTTTAACCGATGGATGCGCCCTCAGACGATCGTTTTTTTCTATTGGTATTTTAACCATCAGATAATTTTAAAACAAGTTCCTAGTTTTTTCACCAATGGATAAAAAACCGATGGGGCCCACACACAATCGGTTTGTCTGATGAAAACGGTCCATCAGACCGTTTTCATCAGGCAAAGCAATCGTGTGTACGTGGCATAAGTGTAATTTCTGTCTGTCGCCTCATTCCTCTGCTATCCATAGGTGTCAATTCTGATGAGTCTTCCTGACACCAAGAGAAAAATGGGGACAGAGGAGGACACAGTCTGTGATTAACAGCCTCAGCTATGTTCCCTTGTGCTGTGTGAAGTGTGTGTGTCCCTTCCCTCCAATCAGCTCTTAGAGCTTACATCACTGATGCAGCTTTAGCCCTCCTCCACCTGATTTTCAGAGCTGAGAGACCCTGTGTAAATTCTGCATTTTGAATGGATGGGGGGAGGCCACTGTAGAAAAACAGGTACAACTTATGTAGGAGGATTTGTTAAAACTCATCTCACTGGTTATATATGAGGGTTTACAACCACATTAACCCCCCTGGCGGTATTCCCGAGTCTGACTCGGGGTTAGATTTTCATGCTGCGATCGGTAACCCCGAGTCAGACTCGGGCTCGCCTTGCAGCTTTCACAGGCAGCGTTTACTTACCTTGTCCGTGGATCCAGCGATGCATCCACGCTGTGTGAGTGAGCGGGGGCTCGCTCGATTCACACAGTTTTCCTGTGTGCCGTCGATCTCTGTTCCCTGCGACGTTACGACGCACGGGTGCGGAGAACGGCGCCATATTCAAAAATGTAAACAAACACATTACATACAGTAAACTGTAATCTTATAGATTACAGTACTGTATATACAAAATACACACCCCCCTTGTCCCTAGTGGTCTGCCCAGTGCACTACATGTTCTTTTATAAAATAAAAACTATTTTTTCTACCTGCAAACTGTAGATTGCCCATAGCAACCAAAAGTGTCCCTTTATGTCAAAAATGGTTATAGATCAGCTGGAAAACAGCGATAATAAATTAGAATCACTTGCAGAATTGAACGATAGCGATTTGTGGGGAATTAGACATAAAATAAATAAATAATGACAGCGACAATTCTGCAACTGAGCAAATTTCAGTGATTTTGAGTTGATTACATTATTGAATAATTTTTATTATAATTATATTATTATTTGTTAGAATTATTTATAATTATTTATTATATTATAATTTATAATTTTGTAATGTCATACCCGGGATGCCTATTAGACTCTTGTTTGGTCAGATTTAAGTGAGTGTACTTTTTTGGCAGTGGAAACCCCTGACCCACATTTTCCTTGGAGCTATGCATACTTTGAGGCTGTGTATACACAGTTATTAGGAGATACAAATGTCTTCTCTAGAATCACAGGATAGTAATATGCAAAATATGTACCATCCTTAAAAACTGACAGGACCCGCCTCAGACTTCTTTGCAAAAGTCAGAAGATATTGTCTACTGTCATGCAGGTAGTTAACCCTCATACCTCTTTCTTCAGAGATAGTGGAAGGATAAATAGCTGTCTTCAGCAAGATGTTACTACAAAGAAAAGCAATGGAAGAATGCAGGATTATTGGTGGAAAATGTGGATGCAAAATTTTTTTTTGCTGTCACAATGTAGAGTATAAGATTTCCTATCATCTGTGCCCAGTCTTGCCACACAGAGTTAATCCAGCTCTGAGAAATCCTCTTTTATTGTTCAGTGAAATAAAACAGACTTCCAGATAAAAACCTGTCTAATTAAAAAGTCCTTACCGCCCCCTTGCTGCAAGTGACATGTCTTTAACATATCTCTCCTGGATGTAATCATAATATGAGGTGATCCACAGTTCATAGACAAGTGACCAGGATGTGTTATGTGGGGAGAGAGAGAAAGAGAGAAATACACCCCTCCCCCCACATAACACATCCTGGTCACTTGTCTATGAACTGTGGATCACCTCATATTATACTCTACATTGTGACAGGGTTTACATCCGCTTTAATGCATTGAGGTAAAAAACCTTTTGCAAGCAGCTCCCCTCAGCCCTCATTAAATGCTTGCCTGAGCTCGATGTCCTAGGTGTCCGCCACAATATTGCAGTCACAATAAAAATCGCCGCCATTACTAGTAAAAAAAACAAAAAAAATTAAAATGCTATAAATCTATCCCCTATTTTGTAGCCGCTATAACTTTTGTGCAAACCAATCAATATACACTAATTGTGACTTTTTTTACCAAAAATATGTAGAAGGATACGTATAACGGCCAAAACTGAGGAAAAAAATATTTGTTTTATATATTTTTGGGGATATTTATTATAGCAAAAAGTAAAAAATACTGCTTTTTTTTTTCAAAATTGTCACTATTCTTTTGTTTATAGCACAAAAATAAAAATGGCAGAGGTAATAAAATACCACCAAAAGAAAGCTCTATTTGTGGGGAAAAACTATTAAAATTTGATTTTGGTTACAGTGCTGCATGACCGCGCAATTTTCATTAAAAATGTGACAGTGCTGAAAGCTGAAAAGTGCCCTGGGCAGGAAGGGGGTGAAAGTGCCCTGTATTGAGGTGGTTAATAAACCTGTTGACCTTTTTTTTTATTTTTTTTTAAATCAAATGCCACTAATGACATTGGACCATTGTAGGTAATCTAGACCTAGATTATTTCTTGGCACGGAAAGCTTTAAAAGTCTTACAGCTCTCATTATCAGAAGCAATCGGATGTTTTTACTGTTTATCTCTAAATAACAATGGTACAGTTGATAGCTTTGTTTATTCCAGGCTTTGACTGATGTGCCAGCTCCTCACTGCGGAGCTTTCTGGCAATAAAAGCATAAATGTTTTCATTAATACAATATTTTGTAAATTATCAACAATGCTACCATTATATAATTTGAAAAACTGTTATACATGTTTGAAAAGATTTCAGTGTAGTGCTTTTCGTCCTGAGGCCCTTAGTGTGTAGAAGTAGATAGTCTCATGATAAGAATTTTATTTTGAAAACAGCCTACAATGTGACAGACAGTTTTGAGAAACAAGGATAGTCTTATATACGCTGTAAAAAAAATTTTTTATGTAACATTCCAGTTAATTTAATAAATAAACAAGAGTGCCAATAAAGCTTTTATTGAAAAACAAAGTACTAAAAATGTATTAGACTTCGGCATTGGGTAGTTTGGTCAGGTCACTATTGACCGTTTATCTCAGAAACACTGAGGCAGTGGGGTTGATTTACTAAAACTGGAAAGTGCAAAATCTTATGTAGCTGTGCATGGTAGCCAATCAACTTCTACGGAACCACCTTGGACTCCTCTTAAGGTCCCTTTCACACTGTACGACTTCAAAGTCGCGCGATTTTACCGCAATTTCAATGAATGCCTGTGTAAGTGGCATCAAAATCGGACCAAAGTAGTGCAAGGACTACTTTGAAGTCGGCACTACTTAAAGTCGTGCCAGTATGAATGGTGTTCATTGAAAATCATGGAGAATGACTTGTCATACGATTTTGCAGTCCAAAATCGTGGGACAAGTCGTGTAAGTGTGAAAGGGGACTAAACTGGACATCGTTGCTCTACTCCATGATATGCCTGAAAACAACCACTGTCTAGTGAGTTTTTAAATACTTGAGATTAAAGTCTGTTACTTTTATACTACTCTCAGATTGGCGCTGCTCTGTTTGTCTTTTATGTTTCCACTACCAGAGTTACTTATGCTCTACAGCTAGCTGCCTTGCTATTGTGGATCTCCAGATCATTATCATCCCTGAGGTATTCACCTAGGACTATCTATCTGGACTAATTTTCAATCAATTATTTTGCTAACTATCCATCTTCCAACACAACAAATAATATTGTTGTCTAACTTCAGCTTGTTCAATTAAGCTTTGACAATAAAATCTGGAAGCTGATTGGTTTCTATGCAGAGCTGCACCAGATTTTGCACCCTCCAGTTTTAGTAAATCAACCTTTCTGAGTTCTACAGGCACACAGCATTTGCAGAAGAAAGGCATTCGTATGTTCTTACTATGTCAGTTTTGGTTTTGATGGGTGTTTTTAAATTTTAGGAGAAATAGTTATATCTCCATGTTCTGTCTTTTATCACCAGTGAATCTTTCCTTCAAATATCAAAATGAGGCAATGGGATTCTATGGAAGTTATTTATGAAAGGAAAATCAAATTTGTACTACAAGTGCACTTGGAAGTGCAGTCACTGTAAATCTGAGAGGTAGATCTGAAATGAGGGGGAAGCTCTGCTGATTTTATCATCCAATCATGTGCAAGCTAAAATGGCGTTTTTAATTTTCCTTGCATGTCCCCCTCAGATCTACGGCGACTGCACTTTCAGTGCACTTGCAGTGCAAAGTGGATTTGCCTTTCGTAAATAACCCTCTATGTGCCATGAACATAGGCGTGCGCACAGGGTGTGCCAGGTGTGCCCAGGCACACCCTAATCACCCAGTGCAGCACACATTCCCCCTGCTGCCCTAGCTTATCCTTTTCTCCCTACAGCACTTTTGGCTTCCCTCCTCTCCTCTCCCGCCGGTTGTTGCTGTGGGGATGTTTTAGAATGAATGGGGGAAGGGGCCGGTAAGTAACTATGTAATTTACTGGCCCCTTTCCCTTTCTGAATGAAGATAGTGAGTGTGATTGAGCTTTGGGGTGCACACCCTAATGCAATAGGCTGCACACACCTATGGCAATGAAACTTAAAAGCCCACCCCAATCGTTCTTGCCAACCAATCATTTAACCTTCTATGAGAAGGTTAACTGCCATCTAGCTAAAGGAAGGCCCGTAGATGTGGTGTATCTGGATTTTGAAAAAGCATTTGATACAGTTCCCCCATAAACGTTTACAGTACAAAGTAAGGTCTGTTGGCATGGACCATAGGGTGAGTACATGGATTGAAAACTGGCTACAGGGGCGAGTTCAGAAGGTAGGGATAAATGGGGAGTACATGGAATGGTCCAGGTAGAAAGTGGGGTCCCCCACGGTTCTGTCCTGGGACCAATCCTATTTAACTTATTCATAAACGACCTGGAGGATAAGATAAACGGCTCAATCTCTGTATTTGTGGACAATACTAAGCTAAGCAGGGCAATAACTTCTCTGCAGGATGTGGGAACCTTGCAAGAAAATCTGACCAAATGAATGGGATGGGCAACTACATGGCAAATGAGGTTTAATGTAGAAAAATAATGCATTTGGGTGGCAAAAATATGAATGCAATCTACTCACTAGGGGGAGAACATCTGGGGGAATCTTGGATGGAAAAGGACCTGGGGGCCCTAGTAGATTACAGGGTCAGCAATGGCATGCAATGCCAAGCTGCTGCGAGCAAATCAAACAGAATATCGGCATGCATTAAAAAGGTGGATAACTCCAAAGATAAACAAAAATTCTACCACTCTACAAAACTCTGGTCCGGCCACACCTGGAGTATGCTGTCCCGTTTTGGGCTCCTGTCACCCACTGAACACAACTGCTCCTGTCCAGGGACACAATAACAAAAAAATGTGTCTGCATTTTGATTCGAACAGAAACGAATTGCACATGTCTACAGTTTAACTCTTGATCCGTTTTGTCTTACGTTTATTCAGTGAACTAAATTTGATTTTGGAAGCATAAAAACTTTATGATATCTCAGTGGATAGTTTGTAATGCCAGAGTTTATTTGCAAGTGGTGCAGAAAATCTAAAAATACATCCTTGTTAATCAGGTGCAGTATAAGATGAAGGGAACCCACTGACATATTATATTGAGGTGTCTCCATTCTTTGTAAAATAGAAGTGGACCTTAAAAGACCCCTATCTAAAAGAGCATAGCTTTTTGCTCTTGAATTTTTCAATTTGCCTAGTAAAAGAATGTGAGGCACACAGTAGAGACAGAATTGCACATTCACATGAAGATTTATTATCCAATTATAGCAGTCTACTTTATAAAAGAGTGATTTAGTAAATGAGAGAGACATGTTCTATTGTCCATTCAGGTTGTAAGAAAAGATTAGGCTTACTTTTATTTTCAGTTTTAGGCAGACAAGAATTCATACATTGCTTAGTAGTGCATGCAATGATCTTAATACCAAAATGTAATTTCCTTTACAATTTTATAAATTACAGATACATTAAAACTTAACTTTTAAAAAAAGTCTTACTTTGTTCTGTTCAAGTCAGCTTCAGCAGTAGCAGAAGGTCCTCTCCTTGGGCAGCAGATTACAGAGAAGGACCACTGCCCTCTGAGTGAGATCAGTTGTCTGTCTACAGTGGTCTTACATGCCCCCTGCTTAGTCAGAGTTAGAGCAATCAAACAATCAGCAGAGAGCATTAGTACACACGATCAGAAAATTGGAAGAAAAATACTGCTTTTGAATGGATTGCATTATAATCTGATCATTAGTACACAGATCCCGTGAGCCGATTAAGACAGTTCATGCAAAATTATCTAAAGGGACAAGTACGAAAATTGTTCTTGCACAATACCAGAACGTAAGTTTTTCATCCCAAAATAACTAAAGACCAAGACCACGCAGGTCAGAAACGTCAGACTATAATACAATACAACACATTACATCACTTCTGAAGTTGTATTCTGTTGAAAACGTTTTTTGTGACATTTAACCACTTAAGGACCGCCGCATGTACATTTACGTCGGCAGAATGGCACCGACAGGCACATCAACGTATATATACGTTGGTGCCTTGGGGGGGATCGGGGGTCCGATCGGACCCCCCCTGTACATGCGGCGGTCCACGCGGCTGCAGGAGCGATCCGACAAGAGGGGGCGGCTATTCGTTTTTGTCCGCCCCCTCCGGATCGCTCCCAGCCAATGCGCGTGCCTGCCCGCCCTGTTACTTCCTCCTCCTGTGTAAACACAGGAAGCAGGAAGCAACGTGATCTCTCCCTCTGCATTTTTTTCTTTCAATCGTCTTTATTAAATTTTCAAATACAAGGTACACTACAAACATTGTACGTCGTGCAACGACACATATGGGAAGTATATGTAACAAGAAGGAAATTGTCAGCTATCATGTTGTTGGTATTCAATGCATTTTGATTAAACATGAAACGCGGCCTCCCCCTCCCTCCTAGTCACCCCAATTGGGTTCATTCTGTGACTCGGGGGGGGGGGGCAAACCGGGCTATGGCCCTTGTGTGGGGGGGCACCCCACAGGGTGATTGTCAGGAAAAAGAAATTTAGATAGTAAACAGAACCAGCAAGCAGGTGTATAAGCGCAAAAGCAAGTTCATTTGGACTATGACTCAAGGGGAAACATATTGTTCGGTCAAGAAAGGTCTAGTTAGTGTGCAAAGGTGTATGTTGTTTTAAATGGACATTGCAGTTCTAGAACAGCATACCCAGGGACTCCAGGCAGTCCGGAGTTTTGTGCTTTGGTTGGCGTTGATCGCCATCATAGTTTCGTAACTGGAGTGTAGGTCTACAAGGTCTATAACCTGGTCAATGGTCGGGGACTTCTCAGATCTCCAAAGTCTCGTTAGGCATAGTCTGGCGGCCAGAAGGATGTGAGTAGTAACGTATCTAAAGGGGTAGGGCAGGTCGTCAATGGTCAGGTTGAGCACTGCAAGCTCCGGATTCGGGGCCACTGATCTATTGGTAATAGTGGAAATTAGCCTAAACGTGTTGTTCCAAAACTTTTGGATATAGGGGCAGGCCCAGAACGTGTGAAGCATGTCTCCTTTAGATGATTTGCATCTCCAACACAGGTTGGACGATTGAGGGTTAAACAATGCTAGCCTGGCTGGCGTCAGATACCAACGAAGTGTGATTTTTTGAGTGAGCTCCCAGAGTGCGGAGCATTTCGTGGACCTATAGATAGACTGAAGGGCTTGTGTCCACTGATCAACGGAGTAGGAACGTTGTAGATCAGCTTCCCGCATTAAGTGAGAGGGAGATTTGGAGAATTGAGACTTTAGGTGGAGCATGTTATAGAAGTGGGAGATGCCTTTTGTGCTGGGGGTTGGCTCGGTTAAGAATTTCCAGGTCTTTGGGGGAATGGCATAGATAGGTGAGGGGATGGGATTTAAGCAATGACAAATTCTCAGGTAGGTAAAGAGTTCTGTGGAGGGAAGGTCAAACTCCTTCTGGAGTTGGGAGAAGGGCTTAGGAGAGTTTCCCTGAAATATTTGGTGGAGAAAATGAACACCCTTGAGGGACCAACGTGTGAGAGGTAGTTCTGGTGAGAGATAGTGTAGGGAATCTAGGGGAATTTGGTCCATGGGGGCAGAAGTCGAGTAGGTGGAGTGCTTTACCAGTTTGACCCAAGCTTTCGCGGTGGCCCTCATGGTGGGTGAGAGTGCGGACGGGATTGTAGTCCCCAGTGGAGTGCTCAAAAGCCAAGATCGAAGGGGGGGGCGGGTTAGGGAGGATCGTTCTATTTGTCCCCAAGGAGTGCTAGGTTGCTCCCTGAACCATTCAGGTAATTGAGTAAGGATAGCTGCTAGATAATAATCCTCGAAATCAATGGAGCCTACGCCCCCCGCTAGTTTGTGCTTAATGAGTTTCGAGTGTGCGCACCGAGGACGTTTACCTTTCCAGAGATGTTGGTTCAGGACTCCTTGGAGGGACCTAAAGAAGGAAGAGGGGACAGGTATGGGGAGCGTTCTGAAGTAGTATAGTATTTGTGGAAGGCATAGCATTTTAAATGCTGCTAGCCTGCCCGACCAGGAAATCTCATGTTTGGTAATTAGGTGGGAGTCTGAACGGATCTTCTGGAGGAGGGGTTGGAAATTGGCGGAAAAAAGATGCTTAATGGTGCGTGTCAGCTTAATCCCTAGGTACGATAATTCTCTATCTGCCCATTTGAACTGATGTTGCAGATATAACAAGTTTTTGGTAGTTGAGTCAAGGTTTATGTCTAGCATGAACGACTTGGTCGTGTTTACCTTATAGTATGATACAGTGCTAAACCATGTGAGCAATTTTTGTACCTCTGCCAGGGAAGGAGCCGGGTCAGTAAGAATTAGAATGACGTCGTCTGCAAATAGACTGATTTTATGCGAAGTGTGTCCAATTTGTATGCCAGAGATGGAAGGATTGGCTCTAACGTGTGCTGCTAATGGTTCCATGAGCAGGTTAAAGATTAACGGGGATAAGGGGCAGCCCTGTCTCGTACCGTTTGTGATGGGGAATGGGCGAGAGGTCACGGTTGCTGTGAATACCTGAGCCGCGGGGGATGAGTAGAGTGCCATAATGGCGTGGAAGATAAATCCCTGGAAGCCAAAATGATGGAGTACTGACCTAAGGTAGGACCAGTGGACCCTGTCGAACGCCTTCTCTGCATCCAGAGATAGGAGCAGAGAAGGCGTTCCGGTGGTCTCTGCATGGTGGATCAGGTTTATCAACCTCCTTGTGGCGTCTGAGGCTTGTCTACCCATAGTAAAGCCGGTCTGGTCTCTATGGATGAGGGTGGGTATAATCTGTTTCAGTCTACCTGCTATAGTTTTGGCGTATATTTTTAGATCTAAATTTAGCAAAGATATTGGACGAAAATTTTGGGGTAATGTCGGCTCCTTCCCTGGCTTCGGTATGGTCACAATAAGAGCATTTAAAGATTCAGGTGCGAAATGGGAGGAGGAGGCAGCGTTATTGAACATCTCAGTCATGTGTGGGATTAGGTGTTCAGAGAAATGTTTGTAGTATTCTCCCGGTATACCATCAGGCCCAGGAGCCTTGCCCGAGGGGAGTGAGTTGATGGTCAGTAGGATTTCCTGATCGGTCAGAGGAGTGTTCAGGGCGGAGAGTTGGTCAGTCGTTAAGGTGGGCAGTCGAATGCTTTGAAGGAAACGGTTGATGTCATCTTGTGAAGGTTGTGGAGTCTGGGGGTCTTGATGTAGGTTATAGAGGTCCTTGTAATAGTCACTGAAAGCGTCAGCTATATCTTGGGGATTTGTCAGGGAAGCGTTTGTGTGTGGGTGAAAGAGTTGAGAGATATTGGCTTTGGAGCGTCTAGTCTTAATACGTTGTGCGAGTCGCTTACCGGCCTTGTTAGACGTGGAGTAGGCCGTGGCTTTCATTTTCTTCTGGAGATACTCATAGGAATGTAGAAGAAGCGTTCTAAGTTCTCGTCTAAGGGAAGTCAGTTGGTCAAGCAGTACCGGGCGGGGGTCAGTCTTATTTTGGGATTCCAAGGCTGTTATTTGAGATGTTATCTCATCAAGGCGCTGCGTCCTCCTCTTTTTATGAAGAGATCCTAACTTGATTAGTACACCTCTCAGGTAAGCCTTGTGGGCTCTCCACACAACCCCAGGATCAGACACTGAGCCTGCATTGATTGAAAAGTAGTTTTTGATATGGTCAGCAATCTCTAGGGAATATTCCTCGTGTTGTAGTAAATAGGTATTCGCTCTCCATACAAAAGTGTTGTGGAGGCGCTTGGTGTTTTCTATAATGAGTGAGATAGGGGCATGGTCTGACCATGTGGCAGTGTGGATCGCCGAGGCGGAAATTTGCTGCAAAAGGGTCTTGTCTGTCAGGAACAGATCAATTCGTGAGTACGAATTATGTCTAGGGGAGAAAAAGGTGAAGTCTTTTTCGGTTCCGTGGTGACATCTCCAGACGTCGAAAAGATTGTGGGTAGATAGGATTTTTTTCAGCGGTGAATCCCATCGCTTGGCTGCAGACGTGGTGTCCATGAGGAAATCTGGGGCGAGATTGAAATCTCCTCCTAAGAGCAGATGGCCCTTCTGAATAGGTTTGGCTAAACGTAGGACTTTGTGGAGAAACTTCTTCTGAAGGGAATTTGGGGCATACAGGTTGATTAAAGTGTACGCTGTGTTGGCGATGGTGCAAATCAGAATAATGAAGCGACCTTCAGGGTCCACGTGCACATCCAGGGGTTGGAAGTCGGTAGAGGCATTAATCGCTATCATGACTCCCCTGGACTTGGTGGAATGGGAAGCATGGTATACATGAGGGAAGTTAGGGTTTTTGCATAGATGAGTGTCCGAATGAAGGAGGTGGGTCTCTTGGATGAAGACAATGTCACTGTGATGAGCCTGGATGGATTTCCAGAGTGAGTGACGTTTAGCCGGATGATTAAGCCCGTTCACATTCAAAGAGAGGATGTGGAGTGGCATCTTGATTGTGAAGTGCAATAAGGAGAACAACAAAAGGACTTACAGTTAGGAGAGCTTGGGTCCACCCCTGTAGTCACCAGATAGCGTAGTAGATGAAGGAGACCAGCGAAGGACCAGGGATCGTCTGTACAGGTGGAAGCAGAACTGCGGATAGAACAATATGTTATAGCAACTTAATCAGATCTAGTCACAGTGCACAGTAGGGGGGGGGGGGGAGAAGAGCTTGCTGAGAACTCTAGGTGGTTCAAACTTTGGGGTACCCACGGTGGAGGGCAACCAAACCAAGAAGGCGGAGTTGAACACAACTGCGGCCTCCAACAGGGGGAATTAACAGTCTAAAACAACAGGAACTGAAGGGGTTAAAGGAATTCTCGTTCGGAGCCTCTAGGAGACTGGTTAAAGTGGTAGGCCCCATGTTGCGCAGGGGATCACGACATCTCTACCGAATCCGGGTGCATATTTCCATTCCGGCGGGGTGTGCTCCGGTCGTTGTTAGGTGGGGACTGACTGGAGGGACCGGGCAGGATGTTCCAGTCATGCAGCAGGTGAAGGCCCCTGTTGAGATCCGATATCACGTGTGATTTACCGTTGTGAGTGACAATTAGCGAGGCAGGATACCGCCATTTGTACGGGATGTTATGGTTTTGAAGGCCTTTGGTGACTGGACTCATTTGCCTCCGTAGTTGAAGGGTATACTTCGATAGGTCAGGGAAAAGCTGGACACCTGTGTACGGAGTCGGCAGGGGTGCCTTAGCTTTAACACCAAATATGAACTTTTCCTTTATATGGTAGAAATGCACTCGCATTAGTACATCTCTAGGTACAGTGGCAGCGAGATGCGAGGGTTTTGCAATCCTGTGGATTCTGTCTATTATTATGTCGCGGGGAGACGTTTCAGGAAGCACTATGCGTATGAGCTCCTTGGCGTATTTAGGGAGGTCTGCAGGCAGGATTGATTCAGGGACACCCCTGAGCTTGACGTTATTGCGGCGAGACCTGTCCTCTAAATCCGCTAACTTTGCCCGCATCCATGTTTGTTCCTCTCTGACATCCTCAAATACATCAATAACACCATTCACAGTGGTAGCACATTCTGTCATATTTCTCTCAATGCAGGTCACCCTGTCATCTATAGCATGAATATCTGAGGTGATTTTAGTGAAGAGGGAGGAGAGGTCAGTCATCAGGGAGGATTGCAGGGACAGGAGCATGTCTTTTAAGGTGGAATCCAGGACAGGCTGGCCTGTGGTGGGGAAGGAGGCCATAGATGAGTGTAGGGCCTGGTTGGAGAGGAAAGCCGGGGCCTCAATTAGCTGCGGAGGCGGCCGGTGCGGCGGCGTATCCAGCCTCATTTTTGCCTTTGCTGGGCTGCTGGTAAGGGGGTCCCTGTCCGGGGACCGATCGGAGGACACAGGGGAGATGAAGGTACCCGATCCGTCCATCAGAGCGGACGGCAGATCTGAGGGGGAGCCTCGCAGCGCGCCGTGGCCAGCGCCATCTTTACAGTCACTAACCTTCCCCGCCGGCTTGAAGGCGAACTCGGTCAGTTTTTGAGGCTTGTACTCCGTCAGCCTCTTCCTAGAAGTGCTTGCCATGGACCCGGGTGATGTCTGATCGCGGATGGCCGTGGATGGAGTCGCGGAAAGGGCCGTTGTGGTGCTAGTTGTCTCCCAGGGCTGCTGAGCTGAGGGATTATGCTGCCATCTTCAGCTCCGGTCGGCCACGCCCCCCCCTCTGCATTTTTTTCAACCACCGCTGAGGAGAGATCACAACACAGTAAGTCCTGCACTAACACTACACTACACTAACACTTCACATAAACACATTTAACCCCCGCGATCGCCCTCCCCCTCCCCCTGTCACAGTGTCACTGAATGCAGTAATCATACATGTATGATTACTGTATTTAGTGTCAGTGTGACAGGCAGTGTGACAGTAAGTTAGTGTTAGGTCAGGGGCAGCCCCCGTACCCCCCTCTAATAAAGTTTTAACCCCTTGATCACCGCCCTAGTTAACCCTTTCACTCCCTATTGCCAGCATCACTAAGCGATCATTTTTCTGATCGTTGTATTAGTGTCGCTGTTCCCGCTAGGTAGCTAATTTTTTTTTTATTGCGATTTTTTTTTTACTAAAGACATGTGGCTAAATAAAATTTGGCCTAAATGTTTGACTAAAATTTAGTTTATTGATTTTTCTTATAACAAAAAGTAAAAAATATTGTTTTTTTTTCAAAAATGTCGCTCTATTTTTGTATATAGCGCAAAAAATAAAAATCGCAGAGGCGATCAAATACCACCAAAAGAAAGCTCTATTTGTGGGAAGAAAAGGACGCAAATTTTGTTTGGGAGCCACGTCGCACGACCACGCAATTGTCTGTTAAAGCGACGCAGTGCCGAATCGCAAAAACCCCTTGGGTCATTTGGCAGCATATTGGTCCGGGTCTTAAGTGGTTAATAACCTCTTAATTTTCAATATGAGACCAGCGAGAGAGGGCCACCCCTCCTGAACCGTATCAGGCCTCATGCACTCAACATGGGGGGGATGTCCCCATGTTGATGGGGACAAGGGCCTCATCCCCACAACCCTTGTCCAGTGGTTGTGGGGGTCTGCGGGCAGGGGGCTTATCGGAATCTGGAAGCCCCCTTTAACAAAGGGGACCTCCAGATTCTGGCCCCCCCATGTAAATTGGTAGCGGGGGAAAATTGTACCACTACCATTTCACCCAAAAAAGTGAGAAAAAAGGAAAAAACACACACACACAAAGTTGGGACAAAATTCCAGCTCCGTAATCCTTCTACGAGTCTGACCCGCCGCTATAAATGATACCGCCTCCATAGGAGGCCCCCGGCTGAATGACGCACAACCCGTCTGACAGCTCTTTTATAACCGAGGGCGGGGCTATCTGTGATGTGGACGGGTGACCCCGCCCCCCTCTGACACAACTGGGTTTCTGGCAGTTTCCCTGTGGTATCACTGTTGACCCTGCCCCCCTCTGATGCAACCGGAGTCAGAGGAGGCGGGGTCACCCGTGACACCATGGGGAAACCCCTTGAAACCACTGTTGCGCCAGGTTGGGCTGGTTGGACAATAGCTGGAGAGTCTCCCTATTATTACTGATCTTGACTTCAAGTCTCCTACACCAAAACAGATGCCACATTGCGATCATTCTCAGGGGTTCCTGCAACTGAACTTACCTGCAAAATTTACCTAGAGGTATCATTTTTAATGACTTTATATACCCAGGTATATGAGCACAACTCCACCGGGACTCCTGTTGGTCTCTCTGCTGATATTACTTATTTGTGTATTGGATGTATAAACTATTTCGTTTTCCTATTTAGCTTTGTCATCTTATGATTAGTGTTATATGCTGGCTGCAATAGTTCATCTGCTCTCAATTACTTTGATTAGATTACTGGTAAATTTCCTACCGTGTTTCCCCGAAAAAAGGACACCGTCTTATATTTTTTTTCCCTCAAGAAATCACACTATGGCTTATTTTCGGGGGGTGTCTTATTTTTATTACAGAAAATAAAGTTTGCCTACCTGAACCACACTTGCGCTTCTTAGCATTTCCTCTGTCCACCTGTAGACTGAGATTATCGTATTCTGCACGCCATTTTTGGACCATTCAGATATCCAACTTCTTCTCTTTGCACTCATCTTGTCTGGCTGTACAGAAAGATAGGCCAGCAAAGCTGATGTGGAGCACAGTGGAGCTGGGGTGATCTCTTTGGGCTCAGTACGGGAGCAGCTTTTCCCCTATCCCCTGGTGTTTGTGTGGGGTGAGAGAGGGGTTTGCTGGTCAGTGCTGGGAGAAGCTTTACAGCTTTACAGAGCGTTCTTCTCCTCACTTCAGCTCCTGAGCTCCGCACCAGTACAGTACCGTACGCCTATCACGTGTTGTTTACCGCTCCGCGTCGCGCCGCTACGCATTCGACACGCCCATCACTACTTCTTATTTTCGGAGATTCGACACGCCATCGCTGCGTCTTATTTTCGGAGATTCGACACGCCATCGCTACGTCTTATTTTCGGAGGGGTGTCTTATATTTCGATCTTGTGTCGAAATCCCGCTACGGCTTATTTTCGGAGTACATCTTATTTTTGGGGAAACACGGTAGGAAGGGAATCCCTCTTGTTCACAGAGGACCTGTCCTGACTGGAGGCACTGCCCACTTTATTATCAAACTCACTCTTCCATTTAGCAAGGTCCTGGTTCTCTTATTTACTTACAGGTTTAGCGTAATATCCTATTTACAGAGAGAAATTTGTTAAAACCCCCAAAAGAGCATTATATATTTATATAAATAAATATATATACTGTATATCCTTTACTACATATTGTCATGTTATTGGCACATACAGCATCTTCTTTAATGAAATAAACTCTACGAGCATTAATAAACTGTTGTCTGCATGCCAGCTAAACAAAGGTACCTTTTTTTAATGGTTCAAATTCGTAAACCTTACGGAAATTGCATAATATATGTACTGATTCAGATTTGTTAAGCAACACTTCCGTAGGTTGGAAATGGACAATAAAAATCTTTGAAAACAGCTGTTTATTAGTTAACGTACATCATGTAATGTTTACTTAGTGAGTCACTTTATATAACACAATTTGAGCTATAGTCTAGATAATTCACTGCAGTGAATAGATAACTCACATTAATTTGTTAGGAAGGTGATTACAAGATATAGAAACATTTAAGATGATTACATATAAAAAATGTAACAGTGACTTAATTTTTCCAAGAATAAGTAGAAAGTAGTATAGATAAATGACAGGTTCTTATTAATCCATATTTCAATCAAATTAGAGATAAAGGCTTATCACATTTTCAGCTCTCAAATGATTGAAACCTCACACTTTCTGACATTTAACAAGTATTTAACTACCTCCTATCAGTAACAAGATATGGCAAAGACAAAGAATATTAATATCTATAACATTTTTTTTTTTACTGTACTTGTAGTCTATTATGCTAAAGAACTCCTATTTAAGCAAGATAGCCCTAAAATCACATTAAATAATAGGACACAGATTTGCATTAGCAAATCACATTACCATAGATATTCTGAGTACATCTCTTAATTGATTGAAAGTCTAAGTTTCGCTAAAATTAAAAACATAAAAATAAGCACAAAAGACATAACTTACAACTATTATGATATGTCATTTGTGCTGACTTTTCTTCTTTTAGGAGAAATGTTCCTCCTTCGTACCCATCCTAAGCCTGCTGCCATAATCTTGCAGTGGAGGATAATTGAACTAAAGGGCTGTCAGAAGCTCTCATCAAGAGAGACTGACTATGCCCACCTTTCCTGCCAACTCCGCCATTCATAGAAGCCATACTACAGCTTCTATGAATGATACATGATCTCTAAATAAAGGGGGCAGAGGTATCAAACATCCTATATTCAGTCCCTGTGTTATTCATTAAAGTTGTAGTATGACTTCTATGACTTTTGGATCTGGCAGGAAAGAGAGACTTTAAAGGTTAATTTACTAAAGGCAAATCCAGTGGCAGTGCATCCATTAAGAGAGCACGGGTGCCCCCCCTCTCTTCAGCCACCCCATCTATGTAGATGGATAGATTCATGCATTTCATGAATCTATCCATGGCCTCCACCGCCACTCCCTATTCAGGCGTCCAGCCCCTTTTAGAATGCTGGGTGCCTGAATTACATCGGCCGGGGGTGTTTTTGAAGCACCTGATTAGAGCCATAGGCTCTAGTAGACTTAACAAAGCATTGCACTCACAGTCCACCGAGGTGTTTTAGAAAAGCGAATGAACATTCACTTTTCAAAAACTGAACCACCTCTCCATCAATCAGTTATCACTAGTCTGATACCTGTCACCTGATTGGCTGAAAGGACAGGTGTTGCGATTGGACACCCATCAGGAGGTAGGGAAAAGACGCATGGAGGACACAGGAGCCGCTGCCTTACCTGCTGCAAGGTCCCTAAGCTCGCCACTGTCACCCGCAATTGATAGCACAGTGGCTGCATTTGATGACACAATGGGTGCGCTCATGGCTGTCTTAATGATAGGGCACACTTGGGCACTGCCCAGGGGCCCCAGCTGCATGGGGGGCCCCCTGCACTTTCCCAAAAGCAGCTGGTCCTTGAGCCCCTGCTGCCCCAAAATTGGGGGCCCCATGATGGCACTGAGAGTGATAGATACACAGGGGAGGCAGTCTGCCTACTACCTACTTGATGTCTGTTTACCTGCACTGTCATCATTGTAGGGGCTCCAGAACATTACTTTGCCAGGGGCCCATGATGCTATTAAGATGGCCCTGGGTGCGTTTGATGGCACAGTGGCTGCATTTGATTGCACAGTGGCTGCAATTGAAGAGCACAGTGGCTGCATTTGATGGGCACTGTGAGGCTGCAATTGATGTGTTTTTTTTTCAGAATTTTTCAGTTTGTTTGCGCCCCCCCCCCCCCCCCCCCAAAAAAAAATGTGAAGCACCAGCCACCACTGGGCAAATCTACTGTGCACTGCAAATACAGTTGCTCTAGATCTGAAGGGAAGCTCTGAAATAAGGGGAAGTTCCACTGATTTTTATCATCCAATGATGTGCAAGCAAAAATTCATTTTTTTTTCCTTGCATGTGATTAACCTCCCTGGCGGTCTTCCCGTGTGTGGCACGGGGTGAGATTTTAAAGCTACGATCGGTAACCCCGTGCCACACACGGACTTGCCTCGCTGGATGCAGAAAAAAGTTTACTTACCTTTTCTCTGCGATCCAGCGATGAATCCCCGCAGTGCACGGCGGGCGGATGTCCGCCTGATGCTGTGTGTTCCGCCGATTCCCTTTCCTGCGAGCGTCGCGACGTAGGGGGGGGAACGGCGCCAAATTTAAAAAAGTAAACAAACACTATACATACAGTACACTGTAATCTTATAGATTACAGTACTGTATGTAAAAAATACACACCCCCCATGTCCCTAGTGGTCTGCCCTGTACACTACATGTCCTTTTATATAATAAAAACTGTTCTTTCTCCCTGCAAACTGTAGATTGCCCATAGCAACCAAAAGTGTCCCTTTATGGCAAAAATTGTTTTAGAGCAGCTAAAAAACAGCGATAATAAATTATAATCACTTGCAGAATTTAGCGATAGCGATTTGTGGGGAAATTCGTCATAAAAAAAAAAAAATAATGACAGCAAAAATTCTGCAACTGAGCAAATTTCAGTGATTTTGATTTGATTACATTATTGAATAATTTTTACTATAATTATATTATTATTTGTTATAATTTTTTATAATTATTTATTATATTATAATTTTTAATAAGAAAAAAAAAAAAAAATCATACAGGATGCCTATTAGACTCTTGTTTGGATAGATTTCAGTGAGTTATTCCTAAGAATTACAAGCCTACAGTATAAAACGCCAAATTCCCTTGCAAATAATGGTACCGCTTTCAGCACCTAAAATCTTAAAGAATCATACCGCCAAGGAGGTTAAGTATTCTTTGCAAAGTGAACCTTTGCCTCATTTACTAAGCTCTGCAGCACGAGCACTTGCAATGCACAGTATAATTGCCTTTAGTAAATGAACCCCATAGTCAGATTCTCTTGACGAGAGCTCTTGACAACCCTTTATTATTATTATAATCATACAGGATTTAAATATCGCCAACAGTAGAGGGGGGACAGTACAATTACAACAGAAGGGACAGGAGGGCCCTGCTCATGGAGCTTACAATCTAAAGGCAGACTCTCTTGACAAGACCTCTTGACAACCCTTTAGTTGTATTAACCCCCAGAACATGGGAAGAGTATAGTGGTGGGGATGTGTGTGTGTGTGTCAACTTTCATTGATCAGTCAGGAATGCTAGCATCATTATATAATAAGCAAATACAATTACCATTGCAAGTATATATACCGTATATACATTTATGTATATCAACAATGCTTTCAATGTTGAACCCCACCAATGAGGGTATTTACATTTATGGTTACATTTATTTACATGCAAACCTAGAGAATTAAAAAAATCTGTAGGACTCCAAAACAGAAGATGTAGACCCGGATTCACATACCTCGGCGCATATATATGTCGGCGTATATATATGTCGGCGTAGCGTATCTTCTTTACGCTACGCCGGCGCAACGCAGAGAGGGAAGCATGGAATTCACAAAGCAAATGCTCCCAACATTGCGCCGGCGTAGCGTATAGTCGTAGGCGTAAGCCGGCGTAAGTCAAAATAGGTGGAAGTGGGCTGAAAGTGGGAGTGATACTTTTAAATGAAGAGTGACCCCATGCAAATGATGGGCTGAGCTTCAAACAAGTACTTAAAATGAACGGCGCATGCGTTGTACCTTGGACGCATCCCAGTGCGCATGCTCACTATAACGTCGAAACAACTTTCTAAGATACGTCAAATCACTGCCTACGACGTGAATATAACCTACGCCCAGCCCTATTCACGTACAATGTAAACTATGTAAAATTAGAGGGCGTTCGATCCCTGGTCCATACCTTTGCATGAGTTGTGCCTCCATTATGGGGAATAACTTTACGCCGGACGTAACCCGTACGCAAATCGCTTAATACATGCGCCTGGTGCAAGTACGTTCGTGAATCGGCGTATGTCCCTCATTTGCATATTTGCATCGAAAATCAATGTGAGTGCCAAATGCGTCCAGCGTAAATATGCGCCCACTATACGCCTGCGTAGGCAAGTTACGTCGGTCGAATGAAGTCAGTTTTTTGGCGTATCTTAGTTCTATGGGTACGGCGCATAGATACGACGGTGCATATTTATACTTATGCAGCGTATCTCGAGATACGTCGGCATAAGTGCTTTGTGAATCCGGCTAGTAGTGCCTACATAGAAAGAAGTTTGTTTCAGGGTTTGCAATATTAAATATATTACAGCTCAATGTAATGCAAATTAGGAAAATTCAAAACAATATGAATAGTTACTGAAAGTTTATTACAAGAGAAACAAAAAACAAAAAATTGTTATAAAAAAAACACCCAGTCTGATAACAAATCTTACAACAATGGGATGGTTTGGACGTGGCTGCCCCTTAAAGGGGTTGTAAAAGTTCGTGTTTTTTCACCTTAATGCATCCTATGCCTGAAGGTGCTCCCTGTATGTTGGGCCTCTGTATGTGGCCACGCTGTGTAAAAGTCTCACACATGTGGTATCGCCATACTCGAGAGGAATAGCAGAATGTGTTTTGGGGTGTAATTTGTGGTATACATATACTGTGTGTAAAAAATAACCTGCTAATATGACAATTTCGTGGAAAAAAAAATAAAGAAAAAAATAATCTTGATTTTGCAAAGAATTATGGGAAAAAATGACAACTTCAAAAAACTCACCATGCCTCTTTCTAAATACATTGGAATGTCTTCTTTCCAAAAAGGGGTAATTTGGGGGGGTATTTGTACTTTTCTGGCATTTTAGGGTCTCAAGAAATGAGATAGGCCGTCAGTACCTCAGGTGTGAGAAATTTTCAGAGATTGGCACCATAGCTTGTGGACTCTATAACTTTCACAAAGACCAAATAATATGCGCCAATTTGTACTTCTTTTTACCAAAGATATGTAGTAGTATAATTTTTTTACAGAATTTTCAGTTATTTTTCTTTTATAGTGCAAAAAAATAAAAAACCCAATGGTGATTAAATACCACCAAAAGAAAGCTCTATTTGTGTGAAAAAAAAGGACAACATTTTCAGTTGTGGGTACAGTGTTGTATGACTGAGTAATTGTCATTCAAAATGTGAGAGCACCGAAAGCTGAAAATTTGTTTGGTTAGGAAGTGGGTTTAAGTGCCCAGTGGTCAAGTGGTTAAGGCTCTTACTTCTGCACTGACCTCTTTTCATCTTTCATAAATTTGCAGCAATTTTGTGATGTATGGTATCATTTTATGTGACAGTAAAATATTTTTTTTTTGGGCTTCATACCAGCTTCCTGTGACTGCCAGGTTGTTACTGTTTTGAAACAGGTTTTAAATGTCATAATTAAACGCAAGAAGATAAAATCCAATTCCAAAAGTTATTTCTAATTTAAATGCTAATCTTGATGTTCTGGCTCATTGGGCAAATGGGCAAAATAGGTTCTACTGTAATAAATGTAAAGTGAATACTCAGGGGATAAAACACTCATGCATTCATCATACAACCTAGGGAAGTACAACGGGGGGGGGGGGGGTGTCAATAATAGAATGATAGGGAATGATCTGTGCACTCTGGTAGATCATAGACTTAATAATAGCATGGAATTCCAATTTGCAACCTCTAGAGCTAGTAAGATATTTTCTTGTTATAACCGAATTTTCACTTCACTTAGTGAATGTGGCAAGCCTCAACTATACACTTATGTGCAAACATCCTGTGTCATGTTTCTTGTAGGTGATTGAGTTTTCTTTGCAAAGTGCAAAGTACAAATTCACTTGTATTATGAACATACTTTAACGCTGGCCCCACACTAGCTGTGGCTGGCAGCAGGGGGTCCTGTGCGTCCCTGTTCTCCGTTTCAGGGTCGAATCAGGTCTGAATTTTTGCCAGAATTTGGATCTGAAACTAAGCCAAAGACGCACTGGACCCTTTTTGAGTGACCACCCGGAGGTGTGTAAACCATAGAGAGCCGATCACACTCTCCTGTCATGCGAATTGGATGCAGAGAAAACAACAAACAATTTGCATAAGTGTGAACCTAGCTTAATCCTTTAGTAAATAAACCCCATAGACAGGCATAATCTTGCCCCTGCACAACGTATTAGTAGACCTCATCTTGACTATGCAGTTTTAGGCACACCTTCCTAGAAAAAATAATAAATAATACAGGGAAAGAGAGACCTTGGCTATAAGAAAAGTTTAAATGAAGAGTTAAACTGAAGAGGCAATTTAGTGGAAATGTAATTACCTTGTATAAATACAAACATGGACCATATATAAAATTTACTAACATTTTGTTGACCTTAAATTCATTGTGAAGGTCCTTTTTTTATATAAAAAAAAAACAATAAAAACCCAAACATGTTATACTTACCTGTATTGTGTAAAGGTTTTGCACCTCATCCCTCTTCTTCTGGGGTCCCGGCCAGCGCTTTAGGCTCTTCCTCCTTTGTATGGTGGCACATGTGCAGGCTTGATCCTGAGTTGCGCTGTCTTCATCCATTGACACACACAGTGTGTTTTGCCCCCACCCCCTCCCTCATGACTGGTTTGATTGACAGAAGCAGGAGCCAATGGCTCCCACTGCTCTCAATAAGTCCAGTGAGGAGGGAGAGAGAGAGAGAGAGAGCAGTGTAGCTGGCTGCCCTCGGGCACAGTGCTGGATGGAGATTAGGCTCAGGTAAGTATTTTTGTTGGGGGGGGGGTTTACAGAGACTGCATTAAGGTAAAAAACATGAAGTCTTCATAACCACTTTAAGATAATTGAAAAAGGCAGAAGGGCACTCCTTGTGACTATGGGAAAACTGGCTTAACATCTGCATATGTTGACATTTACTAAAGCAAATGTGGATTTTTGATTGAACCTAATAAACATATATATATTTTTTTTTTGTGTGTTTTTTTGTGCGTGGACTCGAGAGAGAGGAGCCGGACTGCAGGAGTTGGGAGTAGGCAGACCCTCCCCCCGGAGGCAATCGCCATCCTTCTCCATGCCCCTGGTGGCAATGTCGGGTGTGAGGGGGGGGCCTCCCACTCACCCCGCCCTACCTGCTCCTCTTGGGAGCCCAACTGGGGCCCAACGGGCCCCCAATGGGGCAGAGGGACTCCTCCTATGAGGGAGTGAGGGGGCCTAGCCCACCCAGCCCCGTAGGTCCTTCGCCTCTCTTTATTTTAGGAGACCGCATGGCCAAAGTGCGTGTGTGTTAAACCAATTTCGTGTGCGTGCAAGTGTGGTGGTTTTTGTGGGGGGGGGGGGGTGGGCGTACTAAGCACAGGCGTACCTTGCAAAGCACACCCACCAGGAGCCGGGCTGAGACCACCAAACTCAATTCACATGTAGCCGAAACCGGGATCCGAACCCTTGGCTGCAGAGGTGAACGGCTTGTCAGCGCAGTGCCAATCACGTTGAGCCACCACAGCTCCCTTATAAATAAACATATATTTTTAACGTGGCTACCTATGTGCTGTAGCTAATGCTGAAGAGACATTTATTTTATTTATATAAGAGACAGTTATACCACACAACATCAACGCCCTAAAAATAAATGTAATATGTAGTTCTGGTAAAAGAGCCATAGGAACAACTTTAACTTTTCACCCAACAATATCTAAAATTGAAACAAAAAACATGTGCCATAGGCACTTCACCCCATAAACTACAGCTGCAAGAAAAAGTATGTAAACCCTTTTGGAATGATATGGATTTCTGCACAAATTGGTCATAAAATGTGCTCTGTTCTTCATCTAAGTCACAACAATAGACAATCACAGTCTGCTTAAACTAATAACACACAAAGAATTAAATGTTACCATGTTTTTATTGAACAAACCATGTACACATTCACAGTGCAGGTTTGAAAAAGTATGTGAACCCTTAGACTAATCACATCTCCAAGAGCTAATTGGAGTGAGGTGTCAGCCAACTGGAGTCCAATCAATAAGATGAGATTAGAGGTGTTGGTTACAGCTGCCCTGCCCTATAAAAAACACACACCAGTTCTGGGTTTCCTTTTCAAAAGAAGCATTGCCTGATGTGAATGATGCTCCGCACAAAAGAGCTCTCAGAAGACCTGCAATTAATAAATTGTTGACTTGTATAAAGCTGGAAAGGGTTATAAAAGTATCTCCAAAAGCCTTGCTGTTCATCAGTCCATGGTAAGACAAATTTTCTATAAATATAGAAAGTTCAGTCCCTAGGAGTGGCCGTCCTGTAAAGATGACTGCAAGAGCACAGCGCAGACTGCTCAATGAGGTGAAGAAGAATCCTAGAGTGTCAGCTAAAGACTTACAAAAGTCTCTGGCATATGCCAACATTACTGTTAGCGAATCTACTAAACAAGAATGGATTTCATGGGAAGATACCACCGAGGAAGCCACTGCTGTCCAAAAAAACATTGCTGCACGTTTACAGTTTGCAAAAGAGCTCCTGGATGTTCCACAGCAGTACTGGCAAAATATTCTGTGGACAGATGAAACCAAAGTTGAGTTGTTTGGAAGAAACACACAACACAATGTGTGGAGAAAAAAGAGGCACAGCACACCAACATCAAAACCTCATCCCAACTGTGAAGTATGGTGGTGGGGGCATCATGGTTTGGGGCTGCTTTGCTGCGTCAGGGCCTGGACAGATTGCTATCATCAAATGAAAAATGAATTCCCAAGTTTATCAAGACATTTTGTTCAACTTGTTTATTTCAGGAAATCAATCGATCGTTTTTTTTTTACGAAAACCTTTGTTTTTTCTTAAATTTGTTTATTCAATGTTTATCTCTACAATACAGTTTTATTGTTGCTATTGATGAACCAGCACACTTATGCATGTCCTCCCACTATTTTTCATAATCGGGCGTTTTAGCGCTGTGTGTTACATCACTGCTTTATATGTGTGTGTGTTCTTATTATACTAAGCGATACCTGTTTGCGGTAAGTGCTTTCACTGCATAGTTGAATATATTCTCCATCCAGTCATCCCGAAATGCCAGTAAAAAAAAACACTACCCATGATTTGTATTTAAAATCTGTAAAACTGTAAAAATATACATGTAACTAACTCAAACTCCAGTTGAGCCCTATATTTATTTTTATGTGCACATATCCTAATCTGGTTCCCACTACACTCATCGTTCCATAAAAACAACCATTGTGGATTGCAGATTGATGGATTCTATGTGCTTTTCTTTCTGTAAACATATGGGGCCAGATTCTCAAAAGAGATACGACGGTGTATCGCAGAAAACACCGTCGTATCTCTGTTTTTTTTACTGGGTATCTATGCGTGTGATTCCTAGAATCACTTACACATAGACACAGTGAAGATCCGACAGGTGTAAAACACTTACACAGTCGGATCGTAGATGTAATTACTTTTCTGGCCGCCAGGTGGCCCTTACGTTGTTTTCTCATTTGCCTATGCAAATGAGCCTAATACGCCGATTCCCAAGCGTTTTTACGCCGCCCCGTCGTCGTTTACATTGTTTCCGTAAGCGTAAACCCACACCTGCTATATTAGGGGTAGGTTTACAAAGTTCCGTCGTTGCCATGTTAAGTATGGCGTCGGGTCAGCGTCGTCTTTTTCCGTCGGTTACGTCGTTTTACTAAGTCGTTCGCGAATAGGGCATTGCGTAAGTGACGATCACGTCCTTTTCACGTCGGTTTCAACAACGTTTTCCGACGTGAGCTGGAGCATGCGCACTGGGCTTTTTTCCCGACCGGCGCATGCGCAGTTTGATCAACGTGGGGCGCGCTTAATTTAAATACAAGCCGCCCCCTTTAAATTACGCGGCCTTACGCCGGGCCATTTACACTATGCAGCCGCAACTTACGGAGCAAGTGCTTTGGGAATACGGCACATGCTCTGTTAAATTGCGGCGGCGTAGTGTAAATGACTTACGCTACGCCAGCGGGCAATGTACAAGAATCTGGCCCATGGTTTTCATATGACAAGCAAGTCAATTTTCCTAATAAGAAAAACACTACTAAATATTTTAATAGAAAACCTTTTCTTCTTGAAATATCTTATAAATATCTTATTTATAATGTTTTAAAAATGACACTCTTCTTTGCTTGCAAAAGAGATCAAGTTAGAAAGAAATCTGACTTGTGAACCATTAGGTCTATCTTTGCTTATTGGCTAATCAGATTTATTCGAGGAATGAAGGTGAGTAAGTAGAATAGGAAAATTCAGGCTTGTTTGTGTTTTTTGTTTTAATATAGAAACAAATTTGTATATAAAGCATTCAGGCTAAAAGTTTGCCTTACATAGCCGAACGATCTCATTCACATGAATGGAGATGGATGTTGATAGTCACTGAATACTCTCCTTGTTACAGCGCTGACATGTTACTAAATATAGTCGTAGTTTATGCGCTGACACTTCAGCTTACAAACTTGATGTGAATATTGGAGTGAAGCCTTTCCTAATTTAGCTCTTTCTTTGGGCAAGTCATTTCCCATATCAGACACTGAAAAACAGAATACGTTATTAGATGAGTATAGTGTGGCTGCTTTGAAGAAAGGCAGCTTTTCAGATATAAGCACATGCTAGGGGGGCTCAATGAGCAACATGACAAGTAGCTGGGAGCTACATAGGACTTCCAAGTCTCTAGCTATGAAACTGTTCTTGAACATACATTATGATTAACAGATTTTCAAAATGAAATCTCCAGGGACACCCTACTGGCCAGGATCAGGAGTAAATAATGTGCAAAGTGCAGGGGTCAGGAGTAAGTAATGCGCAGAGTGCAGGGGTCAGAAGTAAGCAAAAATGTTTTCTATCAAAAGATAGGTGCAGGTACTCCCCTGTTCCTAGTCACACTTTGTCTCCACCCTTAACCTCCTCTGAGCACCATTCCTCGTTTCTTCACCCTACCCACCTTCCAGTACTGCCCCTTTTAAAGATTACATAAGCAAATATACTGTATTTATTGGCGTATAACACTCACTTTTTTACCCTGAAAACAAAGGGTAAACTGTGCCTGCGTGTTATATGCAGGGGGCTGTGAAAAGTTTTTTTCCTGAAACTTCCCTCTTAAAGTTAGGGTGCGTGTTATACGCCTGTGCGTGTTTTACACCGATAAATACGGTAATTTTGAGATGCTAATAATTGTTTATGTTCCGAGTCACCCTTTGTCTCCACTCCTACCCACCTCCGAGCATTGTTCTTTGTTTTATCACCCTACCTACCTCCCAGTACTGCCTCTATTAAAGAATACAGAACCAAATATCATACTGAGGTGCTAAGAAATTTGTATGGAATGTGTTAATAACAATAAAGCTATTAGATCCCCTACAGCCAGCAACAATAAACCCCCGTAGCAACTGTAGACCCCTTCAGCATGAATAGACCCCCTCAGCAACAACAGAACCCCTACAACAATAAAACCCCCAGCAACAAAAGATCCATTAGCAACAATAGATCCCCAGCAACAATAGGTCCTCCAGCAACAATAGATCACTTGCCAGCAAAAATAGATCCCCAGGAACAATAGATCACTTGCCAGCAACAATAGATCCCACAGCAAAGATAGACCACTTGCAACAAAATACCTCCCCTCCAGCAACAAAAGTCCCACCCCAGCAAAAATAGATCAGCCAGCATCAATAGAGCTTCCAGAAGCTATCAATATAATGCCCCTCCCTCAACAGTGTATCCCCCACCAGTAACAATAGACCTCCCTTACAACAACAGACCTTCCAGTGACAATAGATCCCCCAGCAGCCAGCATGAATAGATTCTTCAGCAAACTCCAACACACCTTGCCATTACATACATTCAGTGCTGGAGGTGCCAGAACTGCTTTCACCCACGTTCCCACTGAAAAAGAAAAAGAGGTAAGTAACATACAGAGTGTAGGTGTCTGGAGTAAGTAACACATGCAGAAGTCATGAGTATAAAACACACAGGGCCAGATTCACATACAATTACATTGGCGCAGAGTATCAGAGATACACTACGCCGCCGTATTTTACCTGGCTCTACGACAAATTCATGTCGATTTTGGCCCGTACCGTATGGCGGCGTAGTGTATTTCTCACGGCGGAATCGAAATACGCGATTAGGGGGCGTGAAGCATTTAAATTAAGCGCGTCCCCGCGGCGATCGAACTGCGCATGCTCCATTCAGAAATTTCCCGCCGTGCATTGCGCGAACTAACGTCGATACGTCATTTGTTGTTTGAGTAGCGTTGTTTACGTATATTCCTATTCCCGGACGACTTACGTAAAAAATAAAAACAAACGTTGAAATTCGATGCGGGAACGACGGCCATACTTAACATGGGCTGTCTAATATTAGACCAGATAAAGGCTGGAATAACTTTACGCGGCAAAAAGATGACTACAGATGCCGTAAGAGATTGCGAATGACGCTCGTAACTTCGTGGATCGTCGGAAAAAGCTCATTTGCATACCCCGACGCGGAAAACTACGGGAACTCCACCCAGCGGCCGCAAAATTATTGCAGCGTGGATCTGAAAGGGCGTACGAACACGTAAGCCAGTCGGATTGAAGCCTGAAGCCGTCGTTTCATGGTTTGAGGCTTCAGACTAATAAAACGACTTGCGTAATTTGAAAGTACTCCAGTCTAACGCGAGATAGACCGGAGTAAGGGCTCTGTGAATCTGGCCCACAGAGTGCAGCTGTCAGGAGTGTGTAACGCACAGATTGCAAGTAATAGGAGCAAGTGACGCACAGATTAAAAGGCTCAAAAGTAACGCAAATATTATTAAACACATGGACACACTTCACTCTTGTCACACCCCATATATTTTACAGTCTACATAGGGCTCATGAATCCGTCACTCTTTTCATTTCCTGTACTAAATCTTTAGTATATTTACATTGAAAATAATCAGCTATTGGCAGGACTACATGATTATTGTAGAGTTTGGGAGGTGAAACAAAGAAGGCCTTACATTTTTATAAAACACATTGCTTTAGTTCTATTCACCAAGTTGCCATATGCGTATTTATCTGATAGGCAAAGTTTTATAAGAAAGTTGTCAAACAAATTAGATACAAACTTTATAGGCTAAGGCTAGTCAGTCCATAGATCTCTTAATGATGCAACATGTTATCTGTTTGTTATCATTAAACCCTCCGCACTACTGAGCCTCCCGTGACTTTTCACATTGATGTATGACTAAAGACAGGGGGGGGAGTCGCGCTAAACGTGAGACAATGCCTAGTGATGGCACAATATATTGTCAAAAAATATAATGTGAAATACAAAACCAAAATTGCTATTAGTAAAGTCCACAGAATATAATTATATATGTACAAAAACACCTTATAGGTCAAATGTGAACAAGAGGGGTTAAGTTCTTGATGTTGGTCAAAGGTCCATCTATGCAGCCAATGATGCTGGATTTTGATACGCAAAAACGTGAAAAGAAAAAACCAATGTCCCGTTACCACTCACGAAGGTCTTGCACTTGTAGAATTTCAATATGTAGTGACAATACCGGAAAGAAAAGAAAAAACTTTCATAGTGTGATACCGTTATAAACGGTGAGAAAAAAAGGAAACTAAAATAGTGTAACTCCGTAAAAAAATTTATTCTAAAAAGCCAAAAAAATCCCGGAATCCCGTGACCAAGTCTTTTGTGAAGACGAAACGTTGGGAGGAGACGTTCTCACGTCATCGCAACTACACGAGGGGACGTTCGCGTTCCACAAGCCGGCCGGCATCTTTTAACATACGCCTTGAATCTGCATCTGTTTGTAAGTGCGTTTTTTTGGCTTTTTAGAATAAATTTTTTTACGGAGTTACACTATTTTAGTTTCCTTTTGTTTCCATGCTGTTACTCATCGAGGATTGGTCTCTGATACAATATAAACAGTGAATTCACCTCCTTGCTGCCTATATTGATCCTAGAGTGGATCTCATTATCTGGTAAGGGTCAGTGTGTGCATTCGGTGGTGGTACCAGCACTCCTCTCCCTCACAGTATTTGTTGTTTTTCCCACGGGTGATTGTGATCAGATTCCATGCAATCCACACTATGAAAAGTCTCTCTTTTTTTCTCACCGAGGAAAACATGATGTTGTAAAGCGAAGTTCATATTCACCATCCTTAAGGCTGTTTTTGACCTCAAGAGGGTCATACTATCTGGTAAGGGTCAGTGTGAACCGTGCTCCATGGTGAAGGGTTGTCACTGCTTCCTGTCTATTATATAGCTATCTTTCACGGGTGGATATTATTTATAACGGTATCACACTATGAAAGTTTTTTCTTTTCTTTCCGGTATTGTCACTACATATTGAAATTCTACAAGTGCAAGACCTTCGTGAGTGGTAACGGGACATTGGTTTTTTCTTTTCACGTTTTTGCGTATCAAAATCCAGCATCATTGGCTGCATAGATGGACCTTTGACCAACATCAAGAACTTAACCCCTCTTGTTCACATTTGACCTATAAGGTTTTTTTGTACATATATAATTATATTCTGTGGACTTTACTAATAGCAATTTTGGTTTTGTATTTCACATTATATTTTTTGACAATATATTGTGCCATCACTAGGCATTGTCTCACGTTTAGCGCGACTCCCCCCCCTGTCTTTAGTCTATTTTATGTTGTATAACATTTTTGAGTCGCAGCTTTATTTTTATTTTTGTATATATGGTACGCGCAATTTTCTTTTCACTTATCACATTGATGTATGACTGCCGCACAATCACCAATAAATTTTAATAGCAATGCTAATTCCATCGATACAGTCACACTTTTTATACAGTAATTATACAGTAACTAGGGATGAGCTTCGAGTTCGAGTAGAACTCATGTTCGACTCGAACATTGCCTGTTCGCCGAACAGCGAACTATTTGGGGTGTTCGCGGCAAGTTCGTGTGAACTTTAGAACCCTGTTAAAGTCTATGGTACTCGAACGTTTGAAATCTAAAGTGCTAATTTTAGAGGCTAATATGCAAGTTATTGTAATAAAAAGTGTTTGGGGACCTGGATCCTGCCCCAGGGGACATGTATCAATGCAAAAAAAAGTTTTAAAAACTGCAGTTTTTTTGGCAGCAGTGATTTTAATAATTCCTTTAAGTGAAACAATAAAAGTGAAATATTCCTTTAAATTTCGTACCTGGGGGGGTGTATAGTATGCCTGAAAAGTAGCGCTTGTTTCCCATGCTTAGAACTGTCCCTGCACAAAGTGTCATTTCTGACGGAAAAAAAGTAATTTAAAATCACTCGCGGCTATAATGAATTGTCGGCTCCCGGCAATACAGAGAAAAGTCATTCATAAAAAAAAAAATGTGTGGGGGTCCACAGCATTTTTTTAAAATGCCGTGGACCCCTGAAGGGTCTGGAATGGATATTTGGGGGGAACCCCACATCATTTTTTTTTATTTGACGCAGAGTTCCCCTTAATATTAACCCCTTAACCAGACCCGAAGGTGAGTGATTTTAAATGACTTTTTTCCTTCAGAAATTACATTTTGTGCAGGGACAGTTCTAAGCACAGGAAACAAGCGCTACTTTACAAGCATACTATACACTCCCTAGGTACGAAATTTAAAGGAATATTTCAATTTTATTGTTTCCCTTTAAGCATTATTAAAATCACTGCTCCTGAAAAAACTTCAGTTTTTAAAAACTTTTTTTGCATTGATACATGTCCCCTGGGGCAGGACCCGGGTCCCCAAACACTTTTTAGGACAATAACTTGCATATTGGCCTTTAAAATTAGTACTTTAGATTTCAAACGTTCGAGTCTCATAAACTTTAACAGGGTTCTAATGTTCACACAAACTTTTGGTCTGTTCGCAGGTTCTGGTGCGAACCGAACCCAGGGGTGTTCGGCTCATCCCTAACAGTAACTATAATATTATAGCCAATGATTACCATGATTACTTTTATAGCAATTGTAGTAACATCCTTATGAAACAGATGGAGGACTCCTTTCTCTTTTGTCATCTACTTTATTTAGCAGCGGAAAAGCTACTTATATCCACAAGACCTAATGAAGCATTCTGGTGTAACAGACCAGCAGGAAGTGATTTGAAATGAACAAAATCGAAGGCAATTTGCTAAGATTGAAGCACAGAGAATCAGCAGCAACTGTGCATGGCAACCAGTTAGCCTCAAGCTTTCATTTTTAAAGCTTAAAGTGTTACTGAACCCAGGACCCTGCATTCACTATGTAGCGCTCACCCCCGAAGGAGCCGCTGGATTGATGATGGGACCGGCATGTTGAAGTTACCCTTGCTTGGTCTCGGGATGCATCAGAACACTTTGCAATAACTTGAATGTCCAGACAGTCAATAAAGGTTTTCTTATGCTTTAATTCCAGGCCAACATAGCCAAACATCAACTTGATGAAGAAGGACAGGTTGATGAGTAAGAGGTAGAGATTCTTGATGTCAGGCCTGGATAAGCACACAGCACAACTCAGTAGCAGACAGCGCCAATTCACACTCGCCACCATCACAACGCAGGCTAGGAGGAACGGGTCTTTCTCGCTCTGACCCGGCTCTAGGCCTCTGCCACAGGCCAATGTAATCGGAATAATTTGCCAGCACCCGAACAGAGCAAATCCTCCCAGCTATTTCTAGTGCGTCCGGCACCATGCGACACCTGTCTATGGCTCTAGTGCCGGATATTCCCGGCGACATTCAGGAACCCAGCCATCTACTGGGGTCCCCCTCAGATTTGTCTCCGACCGAGACTCAGCAAGGCCAGGATATTGGCCGGATGGGCCACATCGACGGGTCCCTGGGTGCGCACACCCTAAAGGTGGATGCCGCACCCCGACTCCGGGACCCCCCACAGGGAACGCCGAAAGAACCCAGAACACCTGACCTCTCCTCCAGATATACCCCTCCCCAGCATGCCCAGCAAGAGGAAAAACTCTCAAATTGGCTGCTGGGGAAGACTCAATCTGCCGGGAATCCCTCTAGCTCCCACTGCCCGCCAAGGTTGAACTTACATCCCCAGAATGCAGTCAGAGCCAGTGGACCTTCCCAAAATAAGACAGGCCAGTAACTCAACAATTGCGATTGATACAAAGTAACTCTCCCAATCAACTATTCTTTTTAAAGCACAATACCCGCACTAAACGCAAGGGGGCGCTACAACTATACAGTGTCTGGTCTCCCACAGTACACAGAACATGGAAATGCAATTATTTTAGTAAATACAAACTCCTAAATACCTTTTCTCACCAGCAGTATAATATAGCAATCTTGTGACTTCTATCAGTTCCTGGTAAAGCTTGTAGGGGTTTTCATACTGCACTGAGCTGTCCTGTCAGGATCCAGGACCCCTGACCCTCTGTCTGGACAGTGCTGATTGGCCCTGTGCTGATCACATGCATTCTCCCCATGAAACAAAAACTCTCCAGCAATACACATCAAACTGAGCATGTGCAAAGTGACTCCAAAGGCTCTGTACTATCCAGACCTGTTCTGGAGGCAGTGGAAGAAGAGGACCAGCCTTTTTTCACAATGCTGAAGGTTAACCCCTTAGTTTCCACAGTAAGTATAACAAGTATTCTTTACTGCATAAACAGACTGATTTTACTGTTCTGGGTTTAGTAATACTTTAACTAAACACGCTGAAGCTAGAAGCAGATTGGTTAATATGCACTGCTGCTCCATATTCTGTCTGATACCGTTTCAGTAAATTTCCTTTATTGAATATAGCTAGTAACTAAAAAATTACACAGAAGCTAGAAGCTTCCTAGAACCCAATACTATGGTACAACATGCCGAATGACAGCACAGCTTACACAGAGCAAATTTAAAAATATATTTCTATTACACTATTATATCACAGGGTCAGGCCCACTTAACACTGGTCCATCTTTTTTTTCTGTCATTATATCTGCAAGACCAATGTTTCATGTTTTTTTATTTTTTAACCACTTAAGGACCTTAGGTGTTTTTCAGATTTGGTGTTTGCAAGACTTAAACAGTTTTTTCTGCTAGAAAATTACTTAAAACCCCCAAACATTATATATTTTTTTCTAACACCCTAGAGAATAAAATAGTAGTCATTGCAATACTTTTTGTCACACCGTATTGATACCCAACATGTCGCGCTTAAAAATTGCGCCCGCTCGTGGCATGGCATCAAACTTTTACCCTTAAAAATCTCGATAGGCGACGTTTAAAAAATTCTATAGAATGCATTTTTTTTAGATACAGAGGAGGTCTAGGGCTAGAATTATTGTTTTCGCTCCAACGATCGCGGCGATACCTCACTTGTGTGATTTGAACACCATTTTCATATGCAGGCGCTACTCGCGTATGCGTTCGCTTCTGCGCGCGAGCTCGTCGGGACGGGGCGCATTAAAAACATTTTTTTCTGTTTTCTTATTTATTTTTATTTATTTTATTACTTTTTACACTGAAAAAAATAAAAAATAAATGTGATCACTTTTATTCCTATTACAAGGAATGTAAACATCCCTTGTAAATAGAAAAAAGCATGACAGGTCCTCTTAAATATGAGATCTGTGGTCAAAAAGACCTCAGATCTCATATTTAGACTAAAATGCAAAAAAATAAAGAATTTTTGGAAACTGTAATTTTTTCAAATGACAAAAAATAAGTAAATGTTTCTTTAAGACGCTGGGCGGGACTGACGTTTTGACGTCACTTCCGCCCAGCAGAGCTATGGGGAGGGATGAAGGACATTTTTCCCTAACTCCCATCCCCAGTCAGCCGCCGAACAGACCCGATCGCCTCTGCCGCTACCGACGGCAACGGTAAGCGGCGGAGGGCGCGGGAGAGCGGTGGGAGGGAGGTGCCCCTCTCCCGCCACCGATAACCGCGATCTCGCGGCAAATCCGCCGCGGAGACCACCGTTATTGTGTACAGGACCGCTCACACTAAAGATGGATACCTCGGTTGTGGCAGTAGCTGCTGCGGTTACCGAGATATCCATCTTTAAAGTACCAACGTAAATGTACATGAGCGGGTCCTTAAGTGGTTAAGAAATGATTGTTGTAATTCTAAAATGAAATTGGGGTTATAATGTGCCCCATTATGACCAGGTTAGATGCAGATAAACTGTGTTGGAGTTCTGATAATTATACTGTAAGTACAGTACAGTAGACAGTAAATGCCTATGTCACACTAGTGATCCTGTTGTAGTTATTCGACAGTGATGGCAACAGGATCACTAGAGAAATATAGGATCTGAATTCCCTGCCCGTCCCTTGGTGATTGATCCTCATGAGAATATCCTGATGTGATGTTTTTTGTAATTTACTCTGGTTATAAATATTCTGTTTCCATTAAAAAAAATCATATTTAACCCCTGAAGAAGATCGTACACAATATTAAGATTGAAACGCGTTGAAGTTACCTTAACGGCAATCCAGTGTGGTGAATTGCATATTGTCATATTTGAACATCCATTCTGAAAAAATTATTGTATTCCTTGTTGCTGTCCTTTTATGTGTATGTATCTTCCCTTCTCCAGCCCTATGATATTGTTTTTTGATACAATATGATGTAAGATAAACTTTTTTTTATAAAAACAATAAAGTAATTTATTTTTATAAACACAAGTAGTTTTTTTACTTGCAAGCTGCGTATAGTCCCTTCGAAGAACATGTTTATTTTTTAGTTTATGCTAGTGAAATATGACCCTAAAGAACCACTTTACGTTTCCTTTCAAATCCTTTTTCTTACTGCAATTTTACTTGAGTTTCTCATAGGCTTATCGGACATGTTACACACCCAATTTATATTTAATAGTAGCGGCCTAAGGGGAATTTCAAAGCTATTGCAGGAGGGGCCCCTCTTTATATACTGGCTAACTGGTTCTTAAAGCTTGTAAGGACAGGATGGTTGGACTTGGTGGTTCTTAAAGTGGAGCTCCACCCAGGAAAACAACATTTTGCCATGTTAAAAAAAATAAAAAAAAAACCTGAAAAAAAATAAAAAAATACTCACCCGAAATAGCTGTTGCTATGCGGAAGTACGTAATCTGCCTCTTCCACACCGCGGTTTGATTTCTTCTTGTCCTTCTCCTTGTGAATGGGGCGCGCTGCTTTCTGGGAACTGTGTATGTTCTCAGAGAGCAGCGCGCCCATTCACAAGCCAGCATGAGACTCATGCAGGTGCAGTAGGAAACGGGCAGTGAAGCCGTACGGCTTCACTGCCTGTTTCCCATAGTGTGAATGGCGGCGCGGGACCCGGAGCGATCGTGGGACCGGCATCGGGGGGGGGGGCCGTCAGCGCGGGCGCCTAGGACAAGTAAGTGTCCTTATTTAAAGTCAGAAGCTACACTGTTAGTAGCTGCTGACTTTAAAAAAAAAATGTTTCGCGGCTGGAGCTCCGCTTTAAAGCTTATAAGGACAAGTTCACATAGGTTGGACTTGATGGACTTGTGTCTCTTTTCAACCTCACCTACTATGTAACTATGACAGTCACCAGAATGACTGGCCATCATGTCTATGGGCAGCAGCAATGGCTGGTAATCACCCCGAGCCAGCAGGAGGAAAATCAATTATTCATGCTGGAATGATCACCAATATTTCCCGTTCATAAGCCTAGCAATGTCTGGCAGTGACCTTCTCTCCCATCTAGCATAACATAATCATTTATAGCTGGGCCAGCTATGTGTGCATGTTGATAATGCCACTAGAAGATAAAGTGGTCTCAGGGTGATTGGGTCACTTTTGCACATCTCACTTTCCTCTGTTGGCCTTAGCAGTGTGTTGGCTGTTCTCCCATGGCATTATTACTATAATGGTGCAATCAAGTTTGATAGATAGAAAGCAAATCTATATGTTATTTATAAATCTCTATCTATCTATCTATCTATCTATCTATCTATCTATCTATCTATCTATCTATCTATCTATCTATCTATCTATCTATCTATCTATCTATAATCTGAAGTTCAGAACATTTATTTTCACTGAAGAACTGAGCTGCAAAACTAGAAAATCTTTGAAAACTGGGAGACCTAAAGTCCCATTTCTTAATCCTTGTATTATTAATCATTTGGGACGTCAGCCTGGAGTAATGAAAGCATGTATGGTCCTATTGCAGTTTATATCACATACATTTTAAGAACTTAATTGCGTTTGCTGGGTATGATATAGGGAATTAATACAATAGAAATAAAACGGACAGCTCAGTTGTATACTTCTGTTCTCTAGGGAAAAGAAGATTAACATTTGGTATTTTTAATTTAAATGCAGAGGGCAAAGAAACATAAGGGTTGGGTTCCCACAGAGTATATATATCAAAAAGTATAGGAATATAGGAAAACTACTGTGTGATAGAATGATGTTATATTTGAATGGTATTTATATTATTTTGTTGGGCTCTTCTTGCCCCTTTAAAGTGGAGTTCCACCCAAAATGCAGATACCTGTATTATACAGGTATTTGCACCCACTTCTGGGAAAAGACTTCAACGGGAGTGACTCTACTTCCTGTCCCCCCCCACTGCCTTCTGGGAAGCACATTGATCCCAGGAGACAGCAGGTGACCACTGGAAAAGTGCCGCGCTACTCGCGCATGCGCAGTAGGGAACCGGGCAGTTAAGCCGCAAGGCTTCACTTCCCGAGTCCCTCACCGAGATGGCGGCAGGGGCAGCAGAGAGACGAGCGATTGCTCATCTTCTGCTGCCGACATCATGGGCGCGCTGGACAGGTAAGTGTCCATTTATTAAAAGTCAGCAGCTGCAGTATTTGTAGCTGGTGGTTTTAATATTTTTTTCTTTCGTGGGACCTCCGCTTTAACATTAAGACAAGAACTGGGGAAATTAGTTGTAGTTGGGACAGGAAGGTATGCACAGAAATTCATGCATTGTCAGACTTCAAATGTTTCTTTCTCTCTTGGGGAGATTTTCCCGTGATTTCCTATCCCTTTAAATCCCTAGGGAAAGCGAAACTCGACATACAGAAGTATGGCACATTTAAGTGGCTGTTAACATCAATACAAATAAGCTTGAGGTTGCTCAATTGTGACTGCCTGGGGAATGCTATCTTCCAGGATAGCAGAAGATCAGGTGCGTAAATCTCCTTTGTAAAACGATGGCCGGCTGTCCATAAGTGGCTAATATTTAGTGGAACTTTCTATTAATTGCTTTTCTCACTTTACCTGTGACACTATATAATGACAAATAACAGAAAGTCAAAAACTCCTGTAGGGAGATTTCACTGACACAGACATGTAAGAAATCATTGTGTAAGTTGGCTCACTTCCGTAGCCAAATCATTATTTATAACTAGACTTAGTCAAAAGTCTAATTATGAAATGTATATTTTAATCTAACTGATCTTTCTCTATTGCAACATAAAATGAAATTGCATCTGCCAGTCAGTAGTCCAGCATAATGTAAAACATTATTATGAGTCTGGTATCATTTTGTCTGTCCAAGCAAGTAAAATCTGATATATTGCAGTTTACAAATCTTTAGATGTGGTAACTGCATTAAAGGAGTTGTAAAGGCAGAAGGTTTTTTTTTATTGTAATGCATTCTATGCATTAAGATAAAAGCCTTCTATGTGTAGCAGCCCCCCTAATACTTACCTGAGGTCCCTCTCTGTCCAGCGATGTCCACGAGTGTCTCAGCTGTCTGAGATTCTACCTTCTTGATGGCTGAGACACAGCAGCTGCGCTATTGGCAGCTGCTGCTGTCAATCAAAGTCAGCTTGCTAGCCAATCAGGGGAGAGAGGGCATGGGGCCGGGTTGGGGCATACCTGTCTGAATGGACACAGGGAGCTGTGACTTAGCTTGGGTGCCCCCATAGCAAGCTGCTTGCTGTGGGGGCACTTAACAGGAGGGAGGGGACAGGATCACAGAAGAGGGTCCAGGAAGAGGAGGATCCATGCTGCTCTGTGCAAATCCACTACACAGAGGAGGTAAGTATAACATGGTTGCTAATTTTATAGGAAAAACAAGACTTTACAATCAGTTTAATGTTAATGTTTTGGTTTACAGTTTATAATGTTGAAAAGAAACTGCAGGGGAAACATAAGCAGAAGGAGCTTCTAGTCCTCTGCCGCTGGTCACAATAGAAAAAAAAAAAAAAAAGCCTTTGGGATACAGAGTGAAATTAAATAATTAATATCAATAAACTTTTTTAAATTATTATACAAATATATATTTGAAATACAATCTTTATTATTTTTTAATAATAACATGGCATGGGGGGCAGATTTCTGCCAGTCACATGTTGTGTTACACTCCTCCAGTCTGTGTCTTAGGCTTCTTTCACACTGGGGCATTGCACCATCGACGGTAAAGCGACGGTATTTTTAGTGGCGCTATACCATGGTTTTTATGGCGCTTTTAACCCCCGCTATCGGCTGAAAAATTGTTAAAACCATTCGCAAAGCGCTGCTGTAGTGGCGCTTTGCCAGCAGTTCAGCGCGGCTGCCCATTGTTTTAAATGGGCAGGGGTGCTTTAGGACCGATGTATACACCGCTTCTACAGCGCCTCAAAGATGATAACTCATTAAGGACAACGTGAAATAAACCAAAGTGTGTAAGAGGCGATATGAAGGTGTTGAGAAATAAAAAGAGTATTTATGAATTTAGGACCAAAATTCTATTTTTTGGTGAAATCTTGCATGCTATCAAACAGAGTATGGTGAATTCTCTCAGAGAGTTTCATTGTTTCCATCCTGGATTTAACCTGTGACCACTGTAAATGTTGTGATCTCCAGTTGAGAGCTATCATCCACTGTATAGCGCTGACTAAAGAATGTATCAGTCTGTTGCAAGAGCAGGCGCTATTTTTAGCGCTATAGCACCTGCAAAGCGCCTCAGTGTGAAAGTAGCCTGAGAAAAAAAAGGAAATTAAAGACTACTTCCGATTAAAATACCCCCGCTTTTTTTGCTTCCTTAAAGCGAACCTGTAGAAACTTCCTTTGGGTAGGACGCTGCCCCCAGAATCGGTTGGGACAAACTTATTCTCCCGAAACAGAAAGGTGGCATAGGCCTGCCGGAGCTAGCCCTCTACTAGCCAGCTCACGATAATTGGGGACTGGCATAATCACAAGCACAACAAAGATTGGGTGGATGTGGAAAATGCTTTTCTCCAATTTCCTATCTCCCACCTCCCATGGATCGACTCAAAATCGATCCCTAGAGCATGTAGTGACCACCATGGCCAATTTCACACTGGCTTGTTGTTCCTTAGAGTTGGTTCCTTCACCCGGGCCAATGACGCCCATCACCCAAAACCCTGCCTGACATAGATGCAGCTGTGGGCTTGTCAGACTCCTGTAAGGTGCAGGCTAGGGCACGCCAATTTTTTACCAATGGTTCCCTTCTCCCCCTTTCGGAAATGTCCTCTAAGTTTCCAGACCTTCACATACCCTTCTTCAAATTCCTACAGATTAGGCACTTCTTTCAAAGTACCCCGATACTCTCGCGATGGTGCAGGGACCTCACCCCTTTTGAACTTATTTGCAATGAGTCTTCTCCTCAGACTCATCTTATCTCCTCACTGTACTCCCTTCTCGTGTCTAAGGCTGCTCCCAATACTAATCTCCACCGAATGTGAAACACAGAATTAACACTAATGCCGCGTACACACGGTCGTTTTTTGCGATGAAAAAAAACGACGTTTTCTGTGAAGTAAAAAACGACGTTTTTGAAACGTCACTTTTCAAAGACAATTTAGCATACACACCATTGTTTTTTTCACAAAAAGCGAGGTTACGTTCACCACTCTTTTCCATTGAAGCTCGCTTCATAACTAGCTTCTGGGCATGCGCGGGTTGAAAAACGTCGTTTTGAAAGACGTTTTTGCTACACACGGTGACTTTTTGTGAAACAAAAAACGACGTTTTAAAAAACGACACAAAAAATTCAAGCATGTTGGAATTTTTTTTTGGTCGTTTTTTTTAAGACAAAAAACGACGTTTTGCCCACACACGATCAATTTAAATGACGTTTTAAAAAACGTCGTTTTTTTTCATCGCAAAAAACGACCGTGTGTACGCGGCATTAGGCTGCGTAAACACGAGGAGACATATCCGATGAAAACGGTCCGACAGACCGATTTCATCGGACATGTCTCCTGGGATGTTTTGGTTTGATGTGTGTACAGCTACAAGGTTCCTTCTGCCATACTCTGTTACCTAGACTCCATGCTATGGCGGCTCGGTCCGCTCTGATGTCGAACTACAAGTTTTACTCCTTTAAGTCGTGCAAGATATATATTCAGTAATACTTTTCAGTTCTGCTTAATGCTCCTTGATGCAACTATACAACCTTAATTGTATGACTGTTTCTGTTGTTGAAGACTGCCATGACTTTGTATTTGCAAAATTCTCAATAAAATGTTTTTGAAAAAAAAAAGACTACATCAATCAAGATATAATATCCCACCCCCATTGTGTTTAGCTGGTTAGTGGGCATGGAGGAGTAGGGAGGGAGTGGGCTGTCTTTTACGCCCTCAGAAGAAGTCAGAAGGATGAAACGTCAGGGCCTGATCTCGCGATATTTTGATACATGTACGCCTGACGCTGTGGTTCAGCTGTGCTCCAGTTAGGAGAGTGATCTAGTGTGCTAGCGGCAAACGCTTGCATCCACAAACTATCTATCACCCTCTGTGAGCTGATGACCGGCTGAAAGGCATTACACCTTGTATCAGTTACTGCTCTGTGGAGCTTTTTTTGTTGCTGTTTGTATGCATGATTTTTAACAGCATGTTAAAATAAAAGTTTTTTAAATGGTATCACACCATATCGAGCTTTTTTTATGTGCCCTGACACCGGATGGTCATTAGGAGTACTGCATGCTGCTGGAATATCATCTCCATGAGGAAGAGGGAATCCGATGACATTACTGTTCAAAGCCTGTTATAACATCAATCTGGTGAGTAGACATCCTTGAGGGGACATTGTCACAGGATCTTCGCATGCTTTGTTCGGCTCACGAGTGATGTCACCAATCATGGACAGTTGAAATTGTCTTGAAGAGCACCCCTTTTTTGTCACGGAATATTTGTGCACCCTCTGAGCTCTGGAGAACTTTCTTACTTTCATTTATCTCTTTGAATGTGAATGAGTGATCGGATTTGAACTGTGCCCTGATCACTAGCTGCTGTATTTTATTGATAAAGACTTTTGATGATTTTTATCATTATTTTACTATGTGTATATGTCTTTTACCACTGTGTATATGCTCACATGTGTGAAATGTAGAAATGTAGAAATGGCTGTGGCATATAAGTGGGTGCTGAAGCGACCACTGGCTAGAACTGAAACATGGGTCACATGCCTAATGAAGGGGGTTCAATGTTGCAATCCGCTGTAACGATGTGATCGCTGATTAAAGCTTAGGACCCATTTCGGAGATCCTTGGTGTGCTGGTGACATTATTTTGCTCTAAAGTCACACAGGCTGCTCAGATGTAATAGGGAGGAAATGCTCAGCATAGAAACTCACTGAAAACTAAGCATGTGCAGAGTTGCCACCACAGCTGCAAAATCCCTAGCTGAATTAGGGACATGAACAGCAGGTGGAGATAGAGAGCAGCAGTATCAACAAGGTTTGAGTAGGAACAGCATGTAATACACCATTTATTAACAATTTTTGTTGTTGATGTGGGTTTAGTGACACTTTAAGTGCCTTTTCTCTGGAATGAAGAACTGTAATCTATATAAAAGATCCTCATACCTGAGGTGCTTCACTCCACCCATTTGTTTTGGTCTTCCTAATTCAGCAACGTCTTTCCTGATGATGGGTGACCAAAACTGAACTGCATATTCAAAATTAATTATTTTCACATGGTAATCCAGCCGGTAACAAACGTCCTTTCTTAGGGTGGCTACATTCAGTCTTCCACTGTAGATATAGAGGAGCGTCAAAGCCGCCTTGGACAGCAGCAACGTCAACCTGTGAAGAGGGTAATGTTAGATTTAGATGGACTTTATATCCATGACTAACAAATTAAAACAAGATTAAAACAAATGCATTTTAAGCAGCTAGAAAAACATTTTTTTCCTTTTGGGATAAACGTTTCAACTATAGGAATAAAAGCTGGCATTAATAAGTAGTTCCTATCAGTGTTACATAGTTTGTCTCAACCCTCTAAGGGCCTTTTCACACTATATTCCTTATATATCCGCTTGGTCAGCCGAGATCGCTTTGTTGATCCCAGCTGAGCCGGCAGATGACAGGGCGGTCCCTGGCGGATCTTCACTCTCCTCTGTGGGGGGATTGGATGGACATGGACCGTCTGTCCATGTTTACTCGATCCGCTCTGCAGACGGATGGAAAAATAGGATTTTTCTCCGTCTGCTGAATCGGAGTATAGCGGACACCGATGTTCATCCGCTGATACTCGCTATCCCATAGGGATACATGTATGTCCCTTTTTAATCCGTAAACAGATGGATGAAAAAACGCTGGTGTGAAAGGGCCCTAACTGCTACTTTTGCTTGACAGGTTTGTCTGTTAATGGAAGTTAAAATATAATGGACTTAAACTGGCCATTGATGGTTAAAAAACAAAACAAAAAAAAACAACAACAGAGTTCTCCATCCATACAAGTGCCCTTTTAGGGCATTGTATTTTGAAAGCAGGTCTAGCCGCTGTCATAGTACAATGAGATCACAAAAGTTTTCCTGCTTCTCCGTTCAACTGAAGTCAGTTTAATAGTTGACATCTGTTAAAAGAAGGACACACATTGATGGAAATTCAGGTGATCCCCGCTGAACCAGTTAAATTTCAATGTACCTATGGCCAACTTTACTAGCAGCACCAAGTATGGATGGGTTTACTTCCGCTTTAAGTTAGGTCAAATGCAAGTGTCTGCAGGTCATGAGAGACTACAGCCTTACATTGCTGTTTACTCAGGAAAATGATTCAAGCTCTGGTTTATTATATGAAGCAAAGTGAAGTAATTGCTGATCTTACTAGTGATTAGGTGACCTAATGAATTCCTAGGCTCTCATTTGGGACTTAATGTGATTTTCAAATATTTCATTCTGCAGACTACCATAAGACATTGCCAAGAGAGCAATGCACTTTGCTGGTTTTAGATGCTTGCTTATTCTACTTGACTTTGGAAAGTTAACAGTCACTGTAAAATTCCAGTCCCCTTACATAAGCAGAAACAATGCATTTTAAAGTATAACATAGTTAGCACCATACAGGAGAAGCAACACATTCTTAAAGTATAGCATAGTTAGTTATCACTATTTGTATTCCAGATGTTTTAACTGTACTACTTTACTTAGTACAGTACTGATTTTCAAATATTGCTCGTCTTGGGCTTGGTGTTCTTGAAGAGCAGCTCTCACTGAGTAACATATACTGGAATCAGGATAATCACCTTCCTTTAGCCTCTCCTGCCAACATAAATCTGCGCTATAACTTTTGCGCAAACCAGTCGCTTATTGCGATTTTTTTTTTTTTACCAAAAATATGTAGAAGAATACGCATTGCCCTAAACTGAGAAAAAAAAACGTAAATACAAAATATTGTATTTTTTTTTTCAAAATTGTCGCACTTTTTTGTTTAATAGCGCAAAAAATAAAAACCGCACAGGCAATCAAATACCACCAAAAGAAAGCTCTACTTGTGGGGAAAAAAGGAAGTCAATTTTGTTTGGGAGCCACGTCGCATGACCGCGCAATTGTCAGTTAAAGCGACGCAGTGCCGGAAGCTGAAATTTCACCTGGGCAGGAGGGGGGTATATGTGCCCAGTAAGAAAGTGGTTATGCCTATTAATTGTTTCCGATGGTCCACCTTTTAAAGTTTTGCAGCGGACAACATGGTTGCTTTGATAATTTTAACTTGTGTCATCTTTACTTTGTCCTATGTACAAAAAGAGCTTGTCAGTCTATTTTCTGAACTGTTTTTAGAGTTCAAGATGTAACCTAAACCAGTATTGTCGATGAAGGGAAACTATTCCCATTTTTTTCATATAATTTTTTGCCTCTGATGCATCTTTTATAACATTTTTGTTGTGTCACATAAAGTAATTTTAACCCTAAAATAAGATGAAAAGGCATATGAAAAAAGTCTAGTGTAGTGAAAAGCTATTTTTTTTACTTAAAGTCCTTAGTGCCAATAAATGTAAAACATGCATTCATCTTGTTGCAAGCACTCTCCCAAGATTGCCCCTGTCCACTGTCTGCAATTTTAACAGGTTCAGGCAGCATATCGGGCACCAAATGCTGACCTCAAATTACATTCTTGTAAAGGTTTTTTATATTAAATTATACTAAAATAAATAATGTGATCATATGCCATATACAGTAAATTTTGTTCCATGAAAAGTTTCCAAATGTATTTTAAAGTTATTTATAAAAACATAAAACTTTTGATTTCCTGATTTAAAAATGTTAACTCAAAAATACTCTACTAAAGTTCCAAAACAGGAAGCAGATCCTTTTCCACTTGGCAAAATAAGGCTGGCATGTGGAGAGGAGACCACAATACAGACATTAACTTAATCAAATACAGTTCGAAGCAGAGTACTGTGGAATGTCAATAGCTATTCAAACTGTTCTACATGAAACAATTGAACCTTTAAACAATTTTAGGAGATTAGATTAAGTTTGCACACTTAAGCCAATATGCTATGATGTGCGCCTGAAGGCAGCACCTTAGCTGAAGGTTTTAAACTTCTAAAGCTGAAAACCTATATTTATAGCAGCCAAACAATTCTTATGGCCTCTGGCCATTTTCTTTTAACAACAGATTTTCTAAAGAATCAGAAACAGCTACTATGGTAAGATTTTTTTCCAAAAAAGGACTGTTTTTAGTATGAGGAACCTGTGTCAGCTACCATGGGTTTAAAGAATATTGGTGGGTTGAAGGAAAGCTGACAAAATAGAGTTATTACTACTGCCAATGCAGGTTTGTTTGTGAAGATGCAAGCAAAATTCCGACAAGCAAAGTCCGAAATTATGCTTCATCGGATTTTTGCTATCGGAATTTCTGGCAACAAAAGATTGAGAGCTGGTTCTCAAATTTTCAGATGGAAAAAAATCCTATCCAAAATTCCGCTCATCTATAGCAAATTTGACGCACAAAATTCCACTTCCTGGCCGTCATTCTGCTATAGGCCACGGGCGGGAAGTGGTTAACTAAGGTCGGCTTAGATAAAATGTTAGCTCTCTGATTATTTTCAATGTACACAAAATCATATGTACTAGAAGAGGTTTTTGTTTTTAAATGATTGTGCTGAGATTTATTACATGCCTCTGAGACACTTACTTGTGTCACAGCAAAATAAGATTATTTTATAGACACAAGCACGCTTTTGTTTTCTGTAACAATGCCCCTTTCACTGTTAACACGATTTGGCCCAAACCCACTATTCACTGTGGCTCGCTGTATGCGCCACATTACTACTCTCCTTGGGGCACACCTATTCTGAGTATGCCTAACCTCTGCACTTCTTATGCTATACTGTTCAGCAATTACTGGTTGATAATGATATTCTTCTTCAAGGTAGTTTGTGTGCAGAAAATTATATGTAATGGAAGTGTTTCATTTCTTGCAGTTGACTGTGCCGCGTGTTATATATGTCTGTTAGAGTTCTGCTTGTGACACAGTAATTAAAGGATATTATTTGGGTACAAGGACTGTTGCAAATGTTACCATGTACACACAATAAGTAGAATCAAGTTTTAGGACCCTCCTACTGTTAGCACAATTTTGTCACATCCATGGCTTACTGTGGCTAACTATTTCCTCTGGCTATTTCCTCTGGCCAATCCTGTATGTCAAGAAGGTAAAGGACCTGACCTGAATGTAAAGGAGGTAGGGAAGACAATGTATATACTTGCAGATAATTCAATAATGCTCTTATTATCCAAATAACATATAGTAAATTCTGCAAGAGAAATCTGTAATCTGCTGGTTGGCAGTAATCATATTGCTATTCACTAAATATTTAAAGAAAGGCAATTTGTAAAATGCAGTATAAAGTAAAATTTTGTAACATGAAAGCCAATGACATTGTTGAGCTACTTGGGGAGTTCTTAAGTCTCCAAGGTACCGATTCTAACTGCTAGTTTCCTTTGTCAAATGGATTTCAGTTGTGCATCTACATAAAAGGATGTTTTAATAGGGCCAGCCTGACAAAGTCATGCAATGATGCAACCTATTTTCTCACATAAGCCAAAGAACAATTCTAATACTGAAAAGTTAGATGAAGCTGGATTGGATTTTTTTCTTCAAATAAAACCGCACAGCATTTTTTTAGCTGGCTAGGTTTTTCTTGGAGAGATTTTAGCAGCTGTACTGGTTGCGAGGTAGGCTCCAGTCTGCCTGTGTTGTGATTAAAGCACAATTAAGCTTCCAGTTTCGATCAATTAATACATTACTGGTGCAACAATACAAAAAGTGTTCAAATCCTAATGCCTTGTACACACGATCGTGTTTCTCGGCAATCAAAAGACCGCCAAGAAACCCGAGGGGAAAATCGAGAACCAGCTTGTGTACGCACGCCCGGTTTTTCCAACAGGAAAACTGCCTGAGAGCTTTGGTCGGGAAAACCGGCCATATGTATGCTCCACAGCAGTGTTTCCCCAAAGGAAAACTGCGGGGAAAAAAATGCTGCGATTCACGACATGAAAAAATAGAACATGTTCTAATTTTTTTCTTGACTTTTTTTATTTTTATTTATTCATGGCAGAGAAACCGGCCCACATGGACCTCAACAACATAGTATAGCCCAACACATATGAAAACAGGCAAAAACATACAGGGCAGCATTACACGTCACCACAAGATCAAAGCAAAATATAACGTTGTCTATGACCCCTAGGCAGTGTTGTTCATCTTCCTTTAAAAAAGTAACTAGTTACAATTACAAGTTACTTGCCCGAAAAAGTAAGTGAGTTAGTGACTCAGTTACTTTATTGGCAAAGTAACTAGTTACTCGGAAAAGTAACTGATTTTTTTTTTTTTAATATTCTATAATACAATTACGTTCTATAACATCTTTAATATCAAAGATGTTTATATTAACTGATTGAAGATTAAAAACACTATATACAGTATTTTAGAACATTTCGTATTTATTTGAACCCAATTCAATAGATTGCAGCGGCGCAGCCTGCCATAGATCATATGAATGGTATGCACAGAAACATAAAAAATAAAAAAATATTTAAACTAGAATTCAAGTGCAAAATTAAGACACACAAATGTAAACAAGGGTAAAAAGAAACAAAAATCTGGCCTTTAATTAGTGTGATTATCTGTATAATAGTGTTAAAAGAAACAAAGGAAAAACCTGGCCATTAGTGCAAATCTCTGTAGCTGTATATTCAGCCTACTAGTGCACAATAAACGGAAGTTTTGTTACTGTACTGATTCTGAATAGTTAAGAGTTGGAGAACAATATCCAAATCTTAACTATTCAATCAGTACATTAACAAAACTTCTGTTTATTGTGCACTAGTAGGCTGAATATACAGCTACAGAGATTTGTACTAATGGCCAGGTTTTCCTTTGTTTCTTTTTAAACAATTATACAGATATAGATAATTCATTGCATTAATTAAAGGCCAGATTTTCCTTAGTTTCTTATACTAATAGGAGACAAAGGAAACTCTCGCCTTTATTAATTAGTGCAATTAACTGTATAATACTGCAGTGCACAATAAACAGAACACTATCCAACTCTGAACTCCTCTCATCATCTAACTAAACCAGTGGTTGTAACGTAGGAGGAGAAGCTTTTAAAATTTTTGGTCTGAGAGTCTGTTCCTCTTTGGAGAGAAGACAAGCTTGCCCAGGCTGAACAGTCTCTCAACAGGTGCGCTAGATGGAGTAGCAGCATTGTAAGGCCTCTTACACACAGATCAGTTTTTCTTCAGGTTTTTCTTTTCAGTTTACCAAATCCATCTAATATGAGGTCAAACCTCAAGAGTCTCAATTTGTATGCAATCAGGCAGGCTCTTGTACTACATAGTTTTGGTAAACTGAAAAGAAAAACCTGAAGAAAAACTGATCTGTGTGTAAGAGGCCTAACGTAGCGAAATTTTCTTGATAAGAGAAAATCCACACAGAGAGTCAACATTTTGTGCTGAAGATCTTATATAGTCTGCCACCTGGTTTTCTGCTAAAGAGGTTGTTTCCTCCTCATCCTCTTCAAAGGAAAATAAATCGTTCTCTTTGGCTGAATCTGTGTGATGTTGTTGTGTAGATGTGCTGTTACCTTGTTGTGGTTCTTCAAGGACAATTCTTCGGCACTCTGCCAGCAAACTTGCCTTAGCCTTATCCTTTAACTCCTGTGACCGCAGCCAGCGAAGCTTGAATTTTGGAAGAGTTACGGCAGCAAGTATAGCCTCTTCATTTCCCAGGACATCAGCAAATCTGGTTTTGATAGACTGGAATAATAATCATAATTAGTAGCAGTTGTATTTAGTATTATGAGTACTACAGCAATGTTCACTTAATAAACAATAAAATATGACATTCAAGTTCTTACTGTGACTATGGCGTCAGGAAGGTCCCTCAGTATTTGCAGGCCACTTTGAAGGGCTTCTGTCTTCAACATTAATGTCTCAATTGTTGGTAGGAGTGTACCATGAAAACAATTCTCTTCTCCCTGAAGTATATCCAAGGCAACTGTAAGGGGCTTCATCGCAATTCAGTACTCCTTTAAAAACTGTTGTTCCCTTTCCGTTATTGCTGGCAGTCCTAATTTGGAGGAAATGGTGTTAAGGTCTACCATGGATATTTCACAGATTCGAGCTAGGGCATCATAGAAGGAATTCCATCGTGTTGTACAAGGTACAAGCAGCTTTTTTGACACCAACTCATCAACTGTTTTAGTAGCCAAAGCTGATCGACTAGTCTTGTTCCATAGGGCAGTACATTTGGCAGTAGCACTTCTATAAACAGCCTTTGTTGCAGATTTTGACAGCAGCCACTTGTCAACATCTGTGCATGAAATCAGGTTCAGTGTGTGTGATGCACATCTCTTGTGGGGGGGCAAAGAGATCACATCACCATCAATATCATCACCTCTTGCATGTAGAGCATCATTAATGTCTGTAAAGGTCACCTCATCTTCGTCTTCCTCAGAATCACTTTCCTCAAGTGGCTGGTACCTTTTAAATGCTTTTACAAAATTTGAGCCATTATCAGTCACTGTTGCTGTGATTTTGTGTGTTATCCCATATGTTGAGTGTATATTGTCAAGCTCAACTGCTATGGCGTCATGACTATGATGCCCCTTAAACCGTCTGCAGGCAAGAGCTGCTTTCTCTCTTTCCAGGTTATTTGGATTGATCCAATGTGCTGTCACACCCAGGTAACTTTTATTTTGGCAAGTCCAGATGTCTGCTGTAGTTGCAATGTACTGTAATTCCTCAAATGTTTTTTTGAGCTCAATCATCATTTTTTCGTATTCACTGTCCAAGAATTTAGCAAAAGTGTTTCGGCATGGGGCAACCCCCTTTCCTCCTCCTCGTAGTGGTATTTTAGAAAGGATAGCTCTGAATGACTCAGACACCACAGTGGACAGGGGGAGCATGTTTTCAACAACATACCTTGCAATCAATGTATTCAGCTCGGGCTTGGTCACCTGATGCTGACCAGAAAAATCGAGCGTTGCTTGTTTTAGGAGAGACGGTCCGGCTACTCCGCTAGCTGCATTCGGGGTTGGGTTAGCAGCAGCAGCAACAAGTGTCACGTTAGCATGTGTTGATGTGAGGTGCTTCAAAAGATTGGAGTTGCTTGAAGCAGATGTGGACAAAGTCTTTTTTCCTGAGCATAGCGTGCATGTTACATAAACATTCTTGCCTTTAATTTCAATCAAGGAGAAGTAGTCACGGTACTTCCAGTTTGAGAATGCTAACTTTGATCTTCCCCAGGTCGTCGCCATTGTTGCTGTTGCTGACGGCTGGTGGTGTGGCACTCCACTGGTGGGGGTACTGGCAGTGTGGTACGGTGGTAAAAAATGGGCGTGTCTTCTTTAAAATACATGGCAAATATGATATAGAATTTAAGGTTTATCATTCATATGCCTTTTTTTCTTTGGGTGACTTTTCTACTGCAGGGCATGTTTTTTTAAAATCTATACCAAACCTAGAAATCTAGAAAGGATTTTAAAGGTGGACCACATTCAAAAAAATAAAAAAAAGATATTTGCTGCTAATTTAAATGCAAGCCTTTGGTAGAAGTTGCAGAATATAATACAAGACAAAACCGCAATATTCTAAGCATTGTTTTACAGCTGGGATCCTATTTTTTCCTATCGATGGAAGTATTCTGCAACTTCTAACAAAGGCTTGCATTAAAATTAGCAGCAAACATTAGAAAAAAAAGGCATGAGCCTCATAGCACTGTACTCAATAATTTTTTTTTTTTTTGTATGTGGTCCTCCACTGGTCGACCTTAAAATCCTTTCTAGATTTCCAGGTTTGGTTTGTATGATATTATTGGTATAGTATCAGTCAGACTCAGCCAGTAGCACAAAGTTCATATTTCGCCACACGCCAGGCCTAAGGCGGCCTTAGACTAGGCCGCACCCCCCCCCCAGTTCCAATCGGCTCCTCACCTGGGACCTGGCTGGTGGCTGCGCAGGGGGCAGGGACCACAGTCGGTCGGTCGGTCGGTCGGTGCTGCTGTCTGCTGGCTTGCGCAGGGCAGGGGCAGGGCCACAGTGTTGCCTGGTGAGGTGACTGCCTGGAACCCTATAATTCATGAAAGATACACAGGTTAATATTGGTGAATGATATCACCTCAAAAAAATTACATTGTCTAATTGTAAAGCTTAAAATACTCCAATTATCTGTCTATAAATATATAACATGCTGATGCTTATAGACAGATAATTGGAGTCCTTAAGCTTTACAGTTACAATCAAGCAGCAGCAGCCACAGTGTCAGCTCAGCCAGTAGGCTAGCACAGAGTTCATATTTTGCCACACCAGGCCTAAGGCCTAGGCCTTAGGCTAAGGCCTTAGGCCTGGTGTGGTGAAATATGAACTCTGTGCTACTGGCTGAGTTGAGAGTGACTGACACTGCCTGGCTGGCTGGCTGCTGCTGCTGATTTTAATTGTAAAGTAAGCTTAGGACTCCAATTATTATCTTATCTGACTGTCAGTGTCACTAACTAAGCCTATATTTAATTACAGACAGTCGACAGATAAAATTGGAGTCTAAGCAACAGACAACTTCTCATGAAGTATAAAAAAAAGACCAGCAGTGTGTGTGTCACACCGTCCGACACCGTGTGACCAACTGACCACCTGAGCGGCGTGAGCGCTTCCCCCCCCCCCCAATTCCAATCGGCTCCTCACCTAGGCTGGGACCTGGATGCGCAGGGGCCAGGGGCAGGGGCCACAGTCGGTCGACTCGGTCGGTGGTGGGGGACGGTGCTGCACGGTGCACCTCACCTCCTCCTGTCTGCTGCCACAGTGCTTCACTTGTTGCTGCTTGGTGGTGTGGTTGGTGTGGTGTGTTGACTGGTATTGGTTCCACTCTGGCTAGGCTTGCTGTGCTGGCCTGAGGCCTCGGTCCGGACTCCGGTCCGTGGTGGGTGGTGCGCCGTGCGGAGCCTCCGCGGGGGATGGATGGCCTGGGTGGGTCACTCACTGAGTCGGGTGTGATCGTCGGCGGGCCGGCTCAGTCCCGAGTCCCGTCTCAAGAGTCAAGTCACGGCGCGAGTGTGACGTGGGTCTGACCGTCTGAGACTGCAGGCGGCCGCGGGCGGGACTCGGGAGACTCCAGGGGGCGCGTCACAGGTGAAGCCACTGCCAGTCTGCCACTGTGATTGGGTGGGTGACTGTCTGTCAACTCAGTCATCATCATCACATGTTGTATCGATGTCAAAAATATTAATGATTGGTCGCCGGCGGGCATGTGACTCTCTCAGTGTGGGTGGCGCTGGCAGTGCCAGGCCAGCGCCAGTGCCACCCACACTGAGAGTCACATGCGACCAATCATTTTTTTTTTTTACATCATCAATGCATGTGTGTGATTGTGACACAGTCAGTCACTCACCCAATCAATCACAATGCTATCCTGCCAGCCCTGAGGTGAGGGGAATTAGAACAGACATGACCCGTACTGCCCCAACCGGCGCCGCGCGCACACGCTGTAAGTAACGAGGTAACGGAGCAAATGTAACGGCAACGGCGCTCTCGCTGGGGGAAAAGTAATCAGGTAGATTACTAGTTACCCCTTGAGGGCCAATCGTTACGTAACGGCGTTTATTTAAACACCGTTACTTACAACACTGCCCCTAGGGGACTTAAACATGGTGTACGTGAGGTGAGGAAGCGTGCATCTGTGTCACCAGAGCATATTCCGCCTTACTCAATCGTGCATGTGTCAGGGACCGCGAGGGCCAGCCGGCTCCGCGTTTTCTAAAGTTAAGTTCAGAGAAAGATTCCCGCAGTTTTTCTGCCGGGGAAAACTGCTAGGGAGCATACACACGCCCAGTATTCCCGACCAAAAGAAAACATAACAGTTTTCCCGTCGGGAAAACCAGTCGTGTGTACGAGGCATTACACTTAATTTATTCTTAGAAGGCACCGACAATCTAGAAACGCTTGTCCCCTGCCAGAATGCTCTAAGGATGGCTCCTTACTCTCTGTGTGGAAGCAGTTACCTCTCTGCAGAGGTCTGACATAGCCCCTGCTGAGTTAGACCTGTAGCTCTGCAATCAGCATAGCTCATGCCCCTTCTAAAAAGAAAACAAGGACAGAGGGTGTACTAGCCTTGTGCATTACCTTTACAACAATGACATTTATTTAAAGGTAAAATTGCATACTCACAAACAAGTGATAAAATCAAGCAGACAATAAAAAGTCCACCATATGCATCATTCAGCAAGATGTGCTGGCCAGTAAACTTGGGTGGGATGAAATTCCAAAGAAAGCTGATGCATTTCGAGGGGCATCCCCTTTTCTTCTTTATCTGAAGAAGAGAGGATACCCCACGCGAAACGCATCAGCTTTCTTTGGACTTTCATCCCACTCAAGTTTACTGGTCAGCAGTTCTTGCTGGATGATGCGTATGATGGACTTTTTTATTATCTGTTTGATTTTATCACTTGTTTGTAAGTATGCAATTTTACCTATAAATACATTTTAATATTGTAAAGGTAATGTGCAAGGCTGGTCTGCCTCTGTCCTTGTTTTCTTTTAGCGTTTCCTCTGGGTTCCCCCTGACCTGTTGAGAGTGGCAGCACAGCTGGTGCGGTGGCGTGATTTGTGAAGATCTACTTCCCTATTTACGCTACGGCAATCTTTTGAGTGCAGGAGCATTTGTTTCTTTTTTTATCGATAGCTCATGCTCGTTGCTGATTGGAGAGCTCTTAAGCCCTGTACACACGCTCGATTTTCTCGGCGGTAAAAAGTTTATTTAGAGAAAACCGAGGGGAAAGCCGAGAACCCGGCAAGAAAACTGCCATGGAACTTTGGCCGGGAATCCTGGCCGTGTGTATGCTCCATCGACACTGCCTCGCAGTGTTTCCCATAGGTAAGTAGTAGATCTGGCGGGAAAAAACGCTGAGAATCCCGACAGGAAAATAGAGAGCAGGTTCTCTATTTTCCCACCTGACGGGAAAACTGTGAGGAAGCATACACACGTCCGGTTTTCCTGGCCAAAAGCTCTCCTGGCAGTTTTCCTTCTGGGAAAACCAGTCGTGTGTACGAGGCTTGACTCAGCAGGGAGTGTGTGAGACCTCCACAGGGAGCATGGGTTCTTTACAGCATGCTGGCAGGAGACACCCTCTTCCAAACAGGATGTGGCTGCTTTCTAGAGGAAATGAGAACTGTATGTCTATGAAAGTACAATTGGGCTATAAGACAGACTACAAGCAATACAGACGATTCAGATTTTTCTGTTTACAAAAAAACTCAGAGATCAGTAAGCAGTTTTGTGATAAATATATTCATCACAAATCAAAATGTGGAAAGAGTGACAGCTAAGGAAAGAACTAGTGGAATCTATACTGTTATCTTCAGGATGAGTATGGGTGATACAGGGCATGGTGTGGGGTTTTACTCAATATATATTTATCTAAACTCTGCATTTTCATTACTGCCTTGGAAAAATTCACAGTGTATTGTTTATATTAGAGGTGCACCAAATGAAAATGTTGTTGCCGAAACCAAAAATGCAGGATGCACTTAGTCAAAAACCGTATTTATATTTTTATATATAATTGTATTATATTTGACTTTTTAATTAATAATGTCAATTTAAATTAATTATTGTTGGCCATTATTGGCACCTTTAGTGCTAGAAAAATGCAGTCTGCAGTCTCTGACCATCAATTGTATCATGTCTACAATCTCTTACTTAAGCTTAAACACACTTCTAATAGTATTTGCAAAATTTCCATTTGGTGCACCTCTAGCAGGCATGATACAGGAGATGGTCAGAGACTGCAGACATAGTACAGGACAGAAGCCAATTAACCTTCCAGCATGTCTTTGGAATGCGGGAAGAAACCGGAGTACCCTGGGGAAACCCAGGCAGGCACAAGTAATTGTACATGCAATATATTTTTATTTTGCCTTTTTCCCCATGAAAATGGAGTTACCCTTTAAAGTGAACCTACAGTATATCAACTGCAAGGATTTAATACACTAATAAATAATTATAGTGTTTATACAACATAACATACAATTATAATATAATAGCTTACATTGCTGCCCCCTATCCTTTTCGATATGCACAATCCCTACTAAAGATGATGTGATTATTTTAGTTACATTTTAAGAAAGCAAATTTTCCAAAACTGAGGGCTTCTCTCCATGATTTATACTGGGATGGTAAACTGTCATCAAACAATACAGAACAGAAATAGGACTGTATTAAAACCGCAAAATATATTCCTATGGGCAATACGTTTACCCACTTGAAGACTAGGCATTTTCTGGCACTTTTTGTTTAATGTGAAAATCTGTATTTTTTGCTAGAAAATTTGTTAGAACCCCCCTACATTGGGCAGAAGCCCTAGAGATTAAATTGATGGGTTTTGCAATTTTTTATTTGTCACACATTTTTTACACATCAGTGTTTCAAATGCAGTTTTTCAGAAAAAAAATCTTTTTTTCAAAGCATAATGCAAAAAAAAAAACATGATACATAACCCATTTTTTTTTGTAAAATATATAAGATAATGTCAGGCCAAGTGAATAGATACCAAATTTGTCATGCTTTAAAATTCTGCATGCCCGCATAACGGCGACAAACGCACAATGTAAATTCTACTATCCATAGGCGACACTTTAAAAACCTTTACAGGTTACCACTTTAGATGTACAGAGGAGGCCTATTGCTAGAATTACTGCCAGTGATCCGACATTTGCAGGGCAAATTTTATTATTATTAATTTATTTAATTTATTTAATTATATTTTTGTTTTTACGCTGTTGCTTTACACTGTTATTGCTGTCACAAGGAATTTAAACATCTTTGTGACAGCAAGGGACAAGACAGGTACTCTTTATGAACAAATCGAGGGTCCATAAGACCCCAAATCCCTCCTTTGCACTTGGAAACATTTAAAACACCAAGATCAGCCTTTTTTTTAAACTTTTGATTTTCTAAAAAAGTTTTCGCTTCTGGGTTACCATAGCGGAGAAACCTTTTAAAGCCGATCCAGGCGTTCTTAAGGTCTCCGACTAGCCGGCAGACGTTCAGAGCCGATCATTGACTGTAAAAAATGGTACCGGGGCAGCTGCAAGCATCACCCTGGTACAACTACTTGCAGTCAAACGACATAACAGGTATGTGATTTGGCGGCAAATGGTTAAAAAGCTAAAAAAAAACTTGTGTGACTCACATCCTAAGTTTAAAATGATATACATAATAAGAGAAAAGCCTTTAAATATAACAATATAACAATGAAAAACACTATTATCATGTAAAAGTTACAAGGAATAAATCAGAATATGTAAAAAGAAATTCAAGGCTTTAGAAATTCAAAACGATTGACAGGTTGCAAAAGAGAGCAGGAAAAGGTGAAGTCTGAGCATGTAGGCCTTTAGCAAGATCATTTAGCGTTGGTGGCTGGGACCAAAAAGAAGATTTTTTTTAAATACCTTCTTTAACCCTGTACATATAAAGGAAATGTGCAAACTCAAGTCCATAATGGGAATAGCATTGACATAGCACCAAAAGAACAACAATGGCTCAAAACAGATATGGTCCAGGAACATTTAGACAAAATAATGTTGAATAAAGCCAGATGGCTTACACCCACGTTTCTTCAATGAGTGGGGCTTGGGTTTTTCAGAGCCATTATTTCTAATTTGTAGAGACTCTTTAATGACTGGCACGGTACCACTGGACTGGTGCAAGGCCAATGTAGTGCCTATTTTTAAAAAGGGATCAAAGTCTCATCAAGTACTAAAGACCTGTTAGTCCATAGCATCACAAAAGGATACCTTGCTACGTTTTTTTCTATCGGCCACACGTCAACTTATCCCCCTGTTCTGGAAATCTACCTCTACCCCTCCATTATCCAAGTGGGTTTCTTTAGTTAATGATATCATGCGAATGGAGGAGATGTTAGCCCTAGATTCTGACACCTACGATAAATTCAAAACATTGTGGCTCTTATGGATTGATTACTCTTCCTCTGATGCCTTGAAAACGTTGCTGACACCTCAAGTTCAGCCCTAATGCTCGATCCGCATGCTCTTTACACAACTGGGACGTCGTGGCCCGCTCGGTACTCGGTTCTTCCTTCCCTCCTCCCCCTCCCATATTTTTCCTCATTCTCCTTTCTTCTTCTTTACTTTCTCTCCTTCTTTCTTTTATAATGACCAACAAAAGTTCTACTACTTTATTTTTTCTCGGTTCTCCTTGTTTCTCCTTGTCACACACTGTTAACCAACCGACATAGGAGACGAACTCGTTAGACTCTTGTCGAATTTTCATTATACTGAATTTCAGACTAAATATATATTAACATGCTCCATCCTATACTACAGACACCTGGAGCCAGATTCACAGAGCCCTTACGCCTGTCTAACTGGTGTTAGACTGGAGTAATTTCAAATTACGCGCGTTTTCTAGCTAGTCGGAAACCTCAAGCCATGAATAGACGGCTGCGGGCTTCAATTCGACTGGATTACGTGTTCGTACGCCTTCGGATCTACGCTGCAATAAAATTGCGGCCACTGGGTGGACTTCCCGTCGTTTTCCGCGTTGGGGTATGCTAATGAGCTTTTGCCGGCGATCCCAGAAATTACGATCTTCATTCGCAATCTCTTACGGCACCTTTAGTCATCTTTTCGTTGCGTAAAACTATACCAGCTTTTTGCTGGTCTAATATTAGACAGCCCATGTTAAGTATGGCCGTCGTTCCCGCATCGAATTTCTACGTTTTCCGATGTCTTTTATTATTTTTTACGTAAGTCGTCCGGGAATAGGAATGTTCGTAAACGACGCTACTCAAGCAACGAATGACGTAACGACGTGATTTCGCGCAATGCACGGCGGGAAATTCCTGAACGGAGCATGCGCAGTTCGATCGCCGCGGGGACGCGCTTAATTTAAATGCTTTACGCCCCCCAATCGCGTATTTCGATTACGCGGCGAGAAATAGACAACGCCGCCGTAGTGTACGGGCAAAAATCTACCAGGATTCGGTGTAGAGCCTGGTAAAATACGGCAGCGTAGAGTATTTCGATTACGCAGCGCAATATTAAGTGTATCTGAATCTGGCCCCTGATGTTTATATGTACTGTATTTTTTTTTATATACTGAAAATAATAAAGACATATTTACCTCTAAAGACCCGTTAGTTTACCTTCTATGGTGAGGAAATATTTGAGAGTTTAACAAAAGACAACATTGAAAAGTTGTCTCTAGAAAATAAAGTTTTCAACAATAGACAGCACAAATTCATGACGGATCAAAGTTTTAAACTAATCTGAATTATTTTTAATATGAGCAAGCACAAACTTAGACAAAGGAGTGGCTGTGAATATAGCATACTTGGATTTTGCAAAAGTAGTTCCCTACGCAAGGCTAATACTGTATGTAAGTTAAAACCTACAGGCTTGGAAAAAATCAGTTTGTAAATGGATAGAAAACTGTCTAAAAATTGGTATTCAGATCATTCACTGATTAATGATTCATACTCTGAATGGTGTAAGGTTATCAGTGGTGTACCCCAGGGTTCTGTGTTGGCACCCTTATTTAACATATTTTTAAATTATATAGAGTTTGGGATTAAAAATTCAATTTCAGTGTTTGCAGAAGATACCAAGCTACTCAGTGGAATAAATTCCAAATGAGGTTTAATGCTGATGAATGTAAAGTTATGCACTTGGGGGCTCAAAACTAGCATGTATCATACATACTAGGGGGAGTACAATTAGAGTAATCAATAGTGGAGAAAGATCTGGGTGTTCTGGTAGATCAAAATTGTATTAATAGCATGAAATGTTAACCTACCGTTTATAAAGCTAGCAAAATACTCTCTTGTAAATAAAAGATATAGACTTCAGAGAGAGAGAGAGAGAGAGAAAGAGAGAATTACATAATTTTGCTCCTGTACAAATCATTAGTAAAATCTCATCTGGAATATGCAGTTTTGGGCACCAATTCACAAAAATGATATTGAAAAACTGGAGAAAGTACACAGAAGGGTAACCCAACTAATAAGAGACTTGGAGGAGCTCAGCTATGATGAAAGAATAGCTGAAGTGAATTTACAGTGCCTTGAAAAAGTATTCATACCCCTTGACATTTTCCACATTTTGTCATGCCAAAAACACAAATGTATTTTATTGATAGACCAACACAAATTGTGAAGTGGAAGGGAAATGATAAATGGCTTTCCATTTTTTTTACAAATAAATATGTGAAAGGTACGGCAAGCATTTGTATTTAGCACCTCTAAATCAATACTTTGTAGAACCACCTTTCTCTGCAATTACACCTGCAACCTTCAATTTTGGTCTCATCTGACCAGAGCATGTTCTTCTAACATGTTTGCTGTGTCTCCCACATGACGTCTCGCAAACTGCAAACAGGACTTTTTATGTCTTTCTTTCAACAATGGCTTTCTTCTTGCCACTCTTCAATAAAGGTCACATTTGTGGAGTGCACTACTAATAGTTGTCCTGTGGACAGATTCTTCCACTTGAGCTAGGAATCTCTACAGCTCCTCCAGAGTTACCATGGGCCTCTTGGCTGGCTCTCTGATTAATGTTTTCCTTGCCCGTCCTGTCATTTTAGGTGGATGAGAAGAATGGGTGTAGATTGAACTGGACTGACTCTATGGGGTAGATTTACTAAAGGCAAATAGCCTGTGCACTTTTGAAAGTGCAGTTGCACTCTGCATGGGCAGTTGCTCCAGTAAATGATGGAGAGCTCTGCTGACTTCCATCATCCAATCATGTTCAAGGAAAATTGTAAAAACAGCATTTTTGCTGACACGTATTTGGATGATGGAAGTCAGCAGAGCTCTCCATTATTTACTAAGCTCTGGAGCAACTGCCCTTGCAGAGTGCAACTGCACTTTCAAAAGTGCACAGTCTATTTGCCTTTAGTAAATCAACCCCTATAAGTCAGTATTGTAGTTTGGTAGGGTTGTGGGCAGAGGGAAATATTTTTTTTCCAGAGGTCCGTGCCCAATTTGGAAAATGGTGGTGATGAGCCCTGTTAGGGTTTGGGCTGCTACCTCGATGTGTGTCCTTATGGTGGACTCTGCGTATAATATAGAAGAAATTAGGGTAAAGGAGTGCCCAGTGATCAAAGAGGTAAGTAATTTGTATGTTATTTGAAGTTTCAGCAATAATTTATTTATTTTTTATTGCTGAAACTTACTATAAATGACTTACCTCTTTGATCACCAGGTGCTCCTTTATCCTAATTTCTTCTACAGCATAGGTAGACCATGTCTTGGTAGCTTTGCAGTTGGACCATACTCTTTCCATTTTTGACTGATTGATTGATTGGATCAACCCATAGTGCTCTAGACATCCATTGGACTGTATTAATATGTATTAAAGTGGACCTCATCAAGTGCAACTCATTAAGTTAATTTTTGATTCTTACATCCCCTCCCCACCACAATCTAAACCACAGACTTTTTTTGCTATTATTTACTCTCTATTATTCTTATTTCAACCCACCACCTTACCACCATTCTTACCTAAGCAAAAATGACACGTCTCTCCTCCTGAAACCTCCTGGGATAGGCATGTCTTACATCCCAGAAGGCATTGCTTTTCTTTCTACAGATTGAGGTGGTTGGATCTTGCGCCGCATCATAAGTAGGCCAGCTGCAAGAACCATAATTGAGATCCGCCTCCCAATGATGTAAGGAAGAAGAAGATGGCATAGTGGAACCCAGCATGCAATAGCAGAGCAGCAAATTATCAGAAAACAATGCTGAATTCGCTAGGCATGTAAATACAAGTTACGGTAACCCAGCAAAGAGGAATGAGGGAATTAGGAAAATATATGGGGGTGAAGTTCCTCCTACAAAATAATATTTCAAAATATTTAAACTAAAAAATAATAATAATAATAATAATAATACTGGTGCAAAAACATTATAGTATCCCTTACCACTCCTTTCACTTCTGTGCACTGCAGGAACATGCACAAAATTGTGTAATTTCTTTCTTTTTGATGCACAGCGGCACTATTCATTCCTAATTGCACCCCAGAGCTCCTTGCTAATGCATGTGGTTGCAGCACACCACAATGCATGGTAAATTATCACCCTGCATTGTGGTGCACTACATTAAAAAAAGCCTGCATTTACTGGTTTGATTATGGCGGTAAATTCAAATAAATAGGCTGCCTTAAAGCACACATTAACATGCCTAAAAAAAGGCACATGATGTGTAAGTATTACTATGGCACATAGGTACGAACCTGGAATAAACCTTTGTGATGTATTTTTTTTTTTTAGTTTGTTATTGGTCTCATTTAGCAAAACATTTTTTTATAACCTATACACATTTTTCTAAAGTGCAGCGACCCATCACAATAAAGCTGGTCTGACATCAGCAGAATGTATTTTGATTGGCTGCAATGGGTTACAACAATTTGGAACTAGCTCTAAAAGATTAGCACTCTTAATTGAATAAAGATTTATATGTACATGGCATGTATAACTGTATTTTAATTCTTTCCTGTATTCCATTTCTTATTAATAGTGTCTTTCGTAATTATGAAATGAACGATTATTCTAAAAGTATGCCAATTAAGGACATGCACTGGCAGCATAAAGACAAATGGCTGATTCTGGGAGCGACTGATTGAAAGCTTATCAAATAATAATTATGCTCTTAGAAATGTCATGATTGGAGCAATTTACATATTTTCTTCCTTAGTGGCATATAACTAATTTGTAGAAAAAATATTAAAATATAATTTGTTTCTCTACTGCCCCTTTGTGTTAGGTGACTATAAATTAGGTGACACACTGAGTTTGTCAGGGATTCATAAAAAAATAACAATAGCCAGTAGGAAACTGCCAGTAGGGAACTAGTAACCATTTTACTGCTAAAAACATTCCTGTGAGAGACTTTGTATGTTCATTAACCACTTAAGACCCGGGCCATTTTGCAGGTTAAGGACCTTGCCCCTTTTTGCGATTCGGCACCGCGTCACTTTAACTGACAATTGCTCGTCTGACATGGCTCCCAAACAACTTGGCGTCCTTTTTTTCCACAAATAGACCTTTCTTTTGGTGGTATTTGATCACCTCTGTGGTTTTTATTATTTGCGCTATAAACAAAAATAGAGCGACAATTTCGAAAAAAATATATAAAAAAATGTTTTTTCCTCAGTTTAGGCCGATACGTATTCTTCTACCTATATTTGGTAAAAAAGAAACTCACAATAAGCATTTATCGATTGGTTTGCGCAAAATGTATAGCGTTTACAAAATAGGGGATAGTTTTATTGCATTTTTATTTATATATTTTTTTCACTACTAATGGCGGCGATCAGCAATTTTTTTCATGACTGTGACATTATGGTGGACACATCGGACAATTTTGACACATTTTTTGGACCATTGTCATTTTCACAGCAAAAAGTGCTATAAAAATGCATTGTTTACTGTGAAAATGACAATTGCAATTTAGGAGTTAACTACTAGGGGGCACTGTAGGGTTTAAGTGTGACCTCATATGTGTTTCTAACTGTAGGGGACGTGTGACGTCAGTGATCATCTTACCTATATCAGGGAACAGAAGATCACTGACCACAATGAAGAATGGGGAAGGTGTGTTTACACACACCTCTCCTTGTTCTTCAGCTCCGGTAACCGATCGCGGGACACCGACGGCGATCGGATCCGCAGTCACGGAGCTTCGGACCGGGTCACGAGCACGCTACCGGCGGCGCGCTCCGCAACCCCACGGCTGGGCTTAAAGAAACACGTACAGGTACGTGGTTGTGCCCAGCTGTGCCATTCTGCCAACGTATATTGGCATGAATGGGTCCTTAAGTGGTTAAGGTAATAATCACATGAACCTCCTGCCGATGGTACAGTTCTGTAAGGACCAGCTGAATTTCGATCCGTGTATGGGCTAGCTGGTTTAATGGATAGATTGGTTTGTGCCACTAATCATTGTATTCTGACGGCAGGGAAGGCTACCCACTGGCAGAATACAACAGCTCAGCAGGAGTGATGCCCCCATCCATATTGAATGTGTGGATGGTAGACATGTGCAATTCGTTTTGTTTCTAATTCGTTTTTAACGAAAATTCGAAAATTCGTTAATTACGAATTTTCGTATTTCTGAAAATCTTATTTCCGAATTTTCGGACTTCCGAAAATTTTGAATTTCCGAATTTTCGTATTTTCGAAAATTCGAATTTACGAATTTTTCAATTTTCGGACTTCCGAAATTACGAATTTTCGTGTTTCCGAATTTTTCAATTTACACATTTTCGTATTTCCGATTTTTTTTAATTTTCATATTTCCGAATTTCGGAAATTCGAATTTTAGATTTTCGAATCTTAGAAATCCGAAATTTCGATTTTTTTAATTTTCGAATTTTTAAATTTTCGAATTTTTCAGTATTCGCAATTTCGAATTTTTCTAATTCCGAAATACGCAAATTCCGAAATACGCAAATTCCGAATTTCAAATTTTGAAAGGCTGACCAAAAAAAATATGTATTCAGATAAATGTATAGGAAAACTACCTGCAATAAGAGTATTAAGCATATAATTTTTTAAATTCCACATACCTTTATTTATATTTTTGTCCACATTTAGTGCAGACCAAGCTGTTCAGCAAAAATAAATTTAGCAGAGATGGTAAAACCATATGACACTGACAGGGATGCTTACAATAGTCAGGTTTTATTTATATGGTTTAAATCTTTTTTTTCCCCTAAAACAGGGATCTCCAAACTACGGCCCTCCAGCTGCTGTGGAACTACACTTCCCATGAGGCATTGTAAAACTCTGACATTCGTAGACATGACTAGGCATGATGGGAATTGTAGTTCCTGAACACCTGGAGGGCCGTAGTTCGGAGACTCCTGCCCTAAAACTACTGCTTTACCTGCTTAAACGGTGTTAGCTGGAGTTGCGATTTAATTTATTACTTATAGTCCATTTAAAACGACTCAATGGAAAAATAGGCGCTCTATTGGCAGCTCTGTCATTTTGGAATTGCAAACCATTCTTCCCCTAATAAAAGGTCTTTCCCTGTCTTTGCTAATGGTAAAATAGTAATATATGATCAATATCACTGTATATAAATAGTAACCTCCGAGTTAATACATCAATAGATATTTTATAACTGCAAGTAATTTATACATAAACAGAAACTTGTAAAATACACATGTGGACAATAACTATTCTTCTCACATACTGCATCTTAGTGCTGTGGTGCATTGGAAGTGGTCTTGTATGTAAAGAAATGGTTAGGATAGCTATGTTAGCATTAAAATGATATATAATTATAATAATTATATATATTATCTGCTTTTTTGCATTGGGTATACACAATATAAAAACCTACTCTGAAATGCATATTTTTAGGTATATGCATTGTTGTGTAACAATCCGATAATTTCCCTATTGAGCCTCTGAAGCAGCTGGCAGAGTCCGGTGAAACTGGTTAGGCGATTCATTCGACCACCTCTAATGGTGACCCCAACAGCCAAATTTTGAGATCCAAAGACATGGCAAATCCTGAAAAAGCTAGCTGAGAACGATAAAGCATCATAGGATCTGATAAGTACTTTTGCACTTTACTTCAATGGAGCAATGACTTTGCACTAGCATGTATACTTTGAATTACAAAATCAAAAGGGCCTCATAAAATAATTTCTGGCGGCTTTGTGTTGTTACATAGACTTTGGATTAATGATACAGTGCGAGGGAGGGAGTCCAGGTTACAAAGTGGTTTTCACAGCTGAAAATGTGGGTTTATGTAACTCTTAGGCTGCGTACACACGATCAGTCCAAACCGATGAAAACGGACTGAAGTTCAGTTTCATCGGTTCACAGACTGATGGTCTGATGGTCTGATGGTTCGTACACACCATCAGTTCAAAAACCGATCGTGTCAGAACGCAGTGACGTAAAACACAACGACGTGCAGAAAAAAATGAAGTTCAATGCTTCCAAGCATCGCCGACTTGATTCTGAGAATGCGTGGATTTTTAACCGATGCTCGTGCGTACTAACGATCGGTTTTGACCTATCAGTTAGCCGTCCATCGGTTCAATTTTAAAGCAAGCCATCTGTTTTTAGACCGAAGAATAATGGACTAATGGGGCCTACACACGATCGGTTTTGGACCGATAAAAACGAACTTTGAACCGATCGTGTGTACGCGGCTTTAGGCCTCATGTACACTGGACGTTAAAAAAACATTATAAAAATGCCAGTAGATTTGCAGTATGTTTTTCCACTTTTTTTTCCACTTTTTTCCACTTTTTTCAATGTTTTTTCAATCACGTTTTTTTTGTGTTTATAAGTGTTTTTTTTAGTGTTTTTATGCATTAGCGTTTTTTTGCGTTTTTTGGTTGAAGACATTTTTATTTTTTTCAATGGATCAAAAACGCTGGTGAGTGACGTTTTTGAGCGTTTACCAGCGTTACAGCGTTTTTACAGCTGAAAAACGTCTCTCAGAACCCACTAGTTTTTTTTTTTTTTTTTTTACTGCTCAAAAACGCCACTGCCCAAAACTGCTTTTAACAGCCTATGTGTGCATGGACACATAGGATAACATGATGGAGAGTTTATTGACTGTAGAAAAAAATGTCTACTGACAAAAACAGCTGCTGTAAAAACGTCCAGTGTGCATGAGGCCTTAATAAGTAACTTTGTTCCTGACAGACAAACCTCCTCTGGACCACTGTCACCCATCCCCAACACTGAGTTAAATATCGCCATTCCTTTGGGTTGTCCCTCTGTGTCAATTTTGCACGTGCATTTGAAACCTGGGACTTGGTTCTTGTCCATTACACATTCAGGATCCTTCATATCTCGACCTTCTTGCAGGAAACGAATGCCATTTAACTATAGTGCCAATCTGAATTATACTATTTCCCTCATATAAGTCTTGTGCAATTACAGAGAATCAATGCATACTTAGATTATTCTATGGTCTGATTTATACAACTATAGAGGTGGTAATGGCTTTTTCACATTGTATATGTTTTGTGTATGTGTTTGTTTCTTTTTCACTTCAATTGATCTAATACATTTTTCTATTTTGATATGTACGGTGAGCTGTGTAGATCTATTCACAAATTTTGGAGACGGTTGAGCTATTTCAGTTTTTTTTATTCCTGAGTTACACATATATGATTTTTGCCGAGATCTCCCGTCCCAATCCTCCTTTCCCTCTCTACCCTGTTGTGAGGATATTAGAATTTTACATTTCTTCTGGGCATTACCTTGAGGGTTCTTATTTAACTTTTAGTTTTTTATATGCATTGTTATTTATACAGTAAAAATACAGAAAATTCTCTTTGTGTTCCAAAACACCAGTTAAGATTTGAAGAATGGTATTTGATGTGCTTTGCACACTGTTTATTGCACACTAGAACTTGTAAACTTTTATTATGGATGATATAATACAGGGCTGGGTTTTAACTTTTTTGGACTGAATAATATTACCTAATCATGGTGGCTGCTTGGATAACCAGAATTAATCTTTAGGGCTGTTATTTTTGGTCAGTTTTTGAAAGTTGTTTTCCCTTTTTTACACTTGTAGATGGAATTGTGTTTTTATTTGTAATGCCATATTTAATCTTCTAACTTTTGTATTTGCATTGCACTCTGCCTAAATACAGTATACCTATATCACTTTTAGGAATGTACAAGCATGCTGGAACATTGTGAGTTCACACTAGAAACCTAATGATGCTTGAGGCTTGCAATAGAAGCCCTGGGCTCATTTTCATTAGTCCAAATAGATCAGATCACTAGTTATTTCATTAAAGCAGTCAGGAGCGTTTGCTGTCAATGTTTAATTACTTAAGCATATTCCCAGCAGTGTTAATTTATTTAATGTAATTTACTTTTTTACAAGTAATGCTTTCAAATTCAGAACATCTGTTAATTAGAAATTTAAGATTTGATTAGCTTGTGACACTTTAGAAACAGAAGCAATCAAACAAAAAAAAAACCTGCTGTATTTGTTTTAAAACATATCTGTATTTGCAGAATCAGTATTAGTTCTTAGTAATTTATGCCCAAATTTACCTTTCAAAAAATTATTTCAAGTCACACTAATATGAAAATTGAAAGTCAGACTGGGGATCATATTATTGCATCCTGATAAGTACACACGGGGATCTACTTTTTTAACTACCTAAGGACCAGTCGCCGTCGTTATAGGTAGCTACATTGATGTTAAATAGCGTTGTTATGGCGGCAGCTAGCTGACATAACCCTGGTATTTTGAAAATGGCAGACTGTCCTTTTTTAGATAAAAGTGGTCTCAGCGGCAGATTCACCGCAAGATCACTTTTATCATCCCCCCTCTCGCGGCACTCTGGTCACCTCTGCCGCTTACTCGAGCCACCTGGTTCCTCTCCCCTCACTGTCTGGAGGCTAAGTGAGGAAAAGATGGCCCCCGCTTGGCTCCATAGCATTGGAGGGCATAAGCGACGTCAAATGTCAGAATGCTCTTAAGGGGGAATTTATTTGTATTTTTTCCAAATGACATTAAAATAAAAATTCATTGCATTTTAGTGTCTTGTTGATCCCAGATCTCATATTTAAGAGGTCCTACCATCCCTTGTAATAGAAATAAAAGTGACCCTGAATTATTTTTTTTAAAACCATTATTTTTTAACGGGCAAGCTTTTACTTTTACTGACATTTACTGGCAGGAGAAAATCGCCTGTTTTTTTACTGGCTGGCAGTAAAAGTTCTGGCGGTTGGAAACACTGCTACAGTTCCAATTTTTATTTTTATAAATTCTTTATTTTTGAAAAAACAGTGTGATAATTCCACAAGAAAAGACATCTTAAGCCCCATACACACTATCAGTTTTCCTGCAGGTTTTTCTCCTCAGGTTTACCAAAACCATGTAGTGCAAGGGCCTGCCTGATTGCATACAAATTGAAACTCTTAAGGTTTGACCTCATATTAGATGATTTTGGTAAAACTGAAGAGAAAAACCTGCAGGAAAACTCATAGTGTGTGTGACAGACTCTGACACTCTTGTGTCTAGGGTCACCTTATGTCCAATAGGGGCATAGGGTGGCTAATAAATCATAATTCATGTATTGCAGAAGATGGGACATTACTGGTAGTTCATATTCAAGGATGTCTTGAGATATTACAGGTGATTTTATTCTGACCCCCAACCAGGTCAATAGACTCAGAAGATATACTAATTGCCCATTGTGTAGGCTGTAGAGGTGTTAATTCAGGTCTGCTCCTAGACCTTTCTATTGTGTGATAACACTGTTTAAAGCCTTTTGATTATCAGGTGTATTGAATTAGCATGTCAATTATGTTCAAGGAAACTTGCCAAGCTATGCGGGGCCAGGCTGTCTGGGTAACACATTTTGTTACAATTAGTAATTAACTCAACTAAATGTCATTATCCAAAGGAATGTGACTTCTTTAGACTGGTGCCAAAGTGTCGACCTTGAAGCCCCCCCCCCCCCCTGTGTGAGGAGGGGGCGGAGAGTTTCATTGTTCCTTTGATTACTGATAAGCTTGTACCTAGATATAAACCAGCAGAATGTACCATTAAAAGGTTCCATACTTAGCACACATACAAGTCTCGTCTCGTTGTGTGTTTCAAGGCAGCTAAAATATCCGGTATTTATGTCCAGACTGATAGGAAGCGGTATATGACGGACGCATTCGGTCTGAATGCGGGGACCTTCGTGACAGTGGTGGCACAGCAGTGGGATGCTTTCTGCAGTTGGGACATGCAACCTCCACCTGGATCCAAGGTCCGGAAAGCAGGATAGGAGAGGTACAGATACCAGCCGCCATGGAAGAGGAATTCGTAAGGAGGTTGCGAGAGAAGAAGATACAGCACAGAGGACCAGAATCAGAGCAGGTCCTGCTTGGATGGTCTGATTCGATCCGCTGCGAACTCTGGAAGGAAGCTCTAGCTCTCGGGCAGCAACACCAGGGAAAAGTTCTCCCCTCCATCCATGTAAGATACTGGTCGCAGTATGAAGTACGAATGCTATTATTGGGGGAACAACCAAAACAGGAGTGGACAACAGAGTTAAGCAGGCTGATCCGGGCAGAGATGCGGTTGGACGAAAGCTACAGAGCCCTTCGGTGGTATGTAGCGCAAGAGTGCCCGTGGTCAGCGGATGACAGCCCCACGGAAGGCTTTGACTATGATGGCCTGGGATTGTTGTATTGGAGGATGTACGAGGACCCTGACTTTGGGAGCGATCAAGAGTGGCATTTGGAGGACATAATGGAGCACAGAGAGCGAAGACTAAATGTCTCGGAGGTGCACTGGTTACAGGAAGATTTGGAGTTTCTGGCCGTTCAGGAATGGGAGCTGGAAATCGCCTACAGACGGCTGCTAGACTCTGCTCAGCGCCAGGGCTGGGCTCCCTTTGCCGGGGACTATCAGGAAATATCAGTGGACAACGCTGAAATCCTGGCTGAAGAATTGGCAATGTGGCAGAGTAACAGTGTGCTTTGCCAACCTGCCCCTGCAGCTATGGACCCGGAGGTCTTATGGCGGATGCAGCAAGTGCTGACTGGCCTTGATGATCCTGTTTCTGCATGGGATGATCTTGAATGGAGGAATGTGCCTGTTCAGCAGTATGCCAGTGAATCGGCAGTGGAAAATCTGGAGATTGCTATTCCCAAAGCTGAAGTACTGACTGCAGGGCCGAGCTCTGCTAACCTCTGCTCAGTACCTATAGCATCTTCTGGCTTCCATGGACAGGAGATGGTGAACCTCTATCCCTAAACACCAGTTGCAGAGACAGGGGATTTAATAGACTTTTCTGCTGAGGAAGAACAACCTGAGGAGCCTCCAGCAGAAGAGCAGGTATCGGGGCCAAACTTCACTGTGCTCTGCTCAGCACCAAAGGCAGTATCGGTGGAGTTGCAAGAAATTTTCCCAGCTGAATCGCTGGTCACCAGACAGAGGGTTCAAGACCTCTGCCCCACCCCTGTGGCAGTTCCGGAGGCTCAGGGTGAGAAGGTGGCGATCACTTCCCAGCAGCAGATACAGGGGGAGAAGGGAGTGGAGGTGTTCATCGTCCCTCCCCAACAGTTGGCCAGGGTGGAGAACGTGGTCTTTCCTCCCCGGCAAAGATCCATGCATCTGGGAGACAGTACCACAACCATGTTGTCCCAGGATCCAGATGAGGGAACGGAAAAGGAAGAAGCCAGCTCACCTCCCCAATGGCAGCTACACAGTTTGGGTGTGGAGGAATCCAGCCTCCTTCCCCAACGGTTAGCCAGAGCGGATGATATGATGTACCCCCAGCACAAGAGGTGGCAACAGAGCAAAGTGCCACACGCCTCTGCTCTCAACTAACAGAAGAGGGAGTCCCTGTGGTAGTGGATGGGACTTCGATCTTCACTGACATAACCCCAGAAAATGGTGTGGCACTGAGACAGGAGGATGTCGGCTTTGCTTTGCAAGCACCGGGGGATTTTCACCACCACCAGTGGATAGGACTTCAGTCTCCACTGGTATACCCCAGGAATAGTGGACAGTTGGCCCAGATCCCCAACAGCATGATGGACTGAGCCCAGCCACCCTGTCTTCTCTCCAGCGGCTGAAAGGACTCCAGGGAGTAGGGCCAGTCCAGGCCTCTTACCAGCAGCAGACATGTTCTCTGAGAGAGGCAGAGGATAACGGGGTGAGTAATACTCTGTTTGGAGCAATTTATTTGGAGTACAGTATGGATGCCAGTATTGGAGGACCGGAACTACTGACTAACTTCGGAGTCAACCCGTTTGGGGTTCCCTCTACTGGTGTCAACTACTCCTTGCAGCCAAGATTGGAGCACATGCGGTCAGACTATCTGAGTTCACTTTGTCCGACTAACGCATGTCCAGACCAGGTGGAGGTCTGGGACCTTGTTAGTCCTCTTCTGATGGGGGAGAAATGTGACAGACTCTGACACTCTTGTGTCTAGGGTCACCTTATGTCCAATAGGGGCATAGGGTGGCTAATAAATCATAATTCATGTATTGCAGAAGATGGGACATTACTGGTAGTTCATATTCCAGGATGTCTTGACATATTACAGGTGATTTTATTCTGACCCGCAACCAGGTCAATAGACTCAGAAGATATACTAATTGTCAATTGTGTAGGCTGTAGAGGTGTTAATTCACGTCTGCTCCTAGACCTTTCTATTGTGTGATAACACTGTTTAAAGCCTTTTGATTATCAGGTGTATTGAATTAGCATATGTCAATGTATGGTTCTTTGGAAGGGAACTTGCCAAGCTATGCGGGGCCAGGCTGTCTGGGTAACACATTTTGTTACAATTAGTAATTAACTCAACTAAATGTCATTATCCAAAGGAATGTGACTTCTTTAGACTGGTGCCAAAGTGTCGACCTTGAAGCCCCCCCTGTGTGAGGAGGAGGCGGAGAGTTTCATTGTTCCTTTGATTACTGATAAGCTTGTAACTACATATAAACCAGCAGAATGTACCATTAAAAGGTTCCATACTTAGCACACATACAAGTCTCGTCTCGTGTGTTTCAAGGCAGCTAAAATATCCGGTATCTATGTCCAGACTGCTAGGAAGCGGTATATGATGGAAGCATTAGACCTGAGTGCGGGGACCTTCCGTGACAGTGTGTATGAGGCTTCACATCCATGACATGTCATTTAACATAAATCTTGCCCATTTTATAATCAACAACAATTGCTACTATACTATGTTATCAGAAATTGTATAGTCTTCAAACATAGTTTCCCTGAAGATCACGTTTTTCCTTTTATATGTCCCTTAACCAGGTAGTATCCTGGCCAAGGCCAAAATGATAACAAACAGAAGAAAAAGAAAGAGAGAAGAGAGAAGAAAAAAAGTCCCTAAATCATATTTATCCATTTGCCCCTCTTTCATCTATTAGCTACAGGTTATTATATTAATGCTTCCATTACTACTAAGAGGCTATGGAGACTTATTCTATAACATTTTTTTTAGAATTGGATGGTGTGATGAGTAGGAAATTGTTAAAATCCTAGTCTGGTTTTATCTGTCCCATTGATGATAAGATGATAAGAAATCTCTCTTAAGCAAATGCAATTCCACTACTAAACAGTTTTCATTGGAAGATCTCTATCCTTGTTATGGTGATAATTCATAAATTCTGTAATTTGCCTAATTTTCCCAATGGCAATGATGACAAAGAGAAATATAGAGTATGAACCCCCCCCCCCCCCCCAGAGAGAACACAGACAACAAAAACAACCTGGCAGAGCTTCAGCACTTTTATACCTTATCCCCCCCCCCCCCAAAAAAAAGTTTGAACTTTAGTTATATTATACATTTTCTTTAATGTGACTGTTTAAATAGCAGGGCCAATTTACATTTTGAAACAGTAAAATAAAGTTACTGCAGCATCTTAAATATATATCATTTCTGGATAAAATAGTTCTGCTGTCTGCTGATTTGTATTTTATGGCTTTCAGCCACTGCTTCGCCATGTGCAAAAGACTGTAAATGATTTACAGATTCACAATGAATATATACTGTTCTATTGGTAAAGATGCATTGATCTATAGCCTTAGTCACAGCTTGAAAGATCGAGTGTCCTTTTTATGGTTTCAGTCTGAAATTTCGTTAACCACTTAAGGACCGCCTACTGCACATTTACGTCGGCAGAATGGCATGGCTGGGCACATCAACGTATATATACGTTGATTTTAGTACCCAGCCGTGGGTCACGGGCGCGCGCCCGTGGGCGCGCGCCCGTGACCCGGTCCGAAGCTCCGGGACCGGGACCGTGGGATTCGCGGACCCGATCGCCGCTGGAGTGCGGCGATCTGTCCCTGGAGCGGAAAAACGGGGAGAGCCGTGTGTACACACGGCTTCCCTGTGCTTCTCTGTGGCCGTAGGATCGATCGCGTCATCCCTGTAATAGGGGGACGCGATCGATGATGTCACACCTACAGCCACACCCCCCTACAGTTGTAAACACACACATTAGGTCACACATCCCCTACAGCACCACTTGTGGTTAACTCCCAAACTGCAACTGTCATTTCCACAGTAAACAATGCAATTTAAATGCATTTTTTTGCTGTGAAAATGACAATTGTCCCAAAAATGTGTCAAAATTGTCCGAAGTGTCCGCCATATTGTCGCAGTCATGAAAAAAATCGCTGATCGCCGCTATTAGTAGTAAAAAAAAAATAATTAATAAAAATGCAATAAAACTATCCCTTATTTTGTAAACGCTATAAATTTTGCGAAAACCAACCGATAAACGCTTATTGCGATTTTTTTAATCAAAAATACGTAGAAGAATACGTATCGGCCTAAACTGAGGAAAAAAAATGTTTTTTTATATATTTTTGGGGGATATTTATTATAGAAAAAAGTAAAAAATATTGCATTTTTTTTAAAATTGTCGCTCTATTTTTGTTTATAGCGCAAAAAATAAAAACCGCAGAGATGATCAAATACCACCAAAAGAAAGCTCTATTTGTGGGGAAAAAAGGACGCCAATTTTGTTTGGGAGCCACGTCGCACGACCGCGCAATTGTCAGTTAAAACGACGCAGTGCAGAATCGCAAAAAGGGGCAAGGTCCTTTACCTACATTTTGGTCCGGGTCTTAAGTGGTTAAATAGACGCTGATAACTCAAATGTGCTTGATCTCCCAATGAACACTGCAATGTATCACTGTGCTGCTGGGCATTTTTAACAAGTATTAATAAAGTACCAGTATTCCTGATTTGTTAAATAAAGGCCTGAGGCTGCTTTAGTTAGAAGAGGTGGGATATATACAGATTTTGTTTTCGGACAGAGAAGTTGGGGGTGTATATTATATGATAGATGCCACTTCACAAAATAACATAAAACAGGTGAAGTGAAGATGGCACAGCTGGAGAACAAGGTAAAGCAAAGGCCAATCGTGAGGTTGAAATACAGCAAGAAACAGCCGAGGATGTTCATACACAATGTATGTCTTGTAAAGTAACCATCTGGCTGCATGTTGCACATGCCTGAAAAGGGATTCAATAACCATTGGCCTTAAGCAGAAAGAAGTGGGTCAGCGAAAGCCTTTCCTGCAATTCTTCTAATTCAAGCTGCCAAAACATAGCTGATAACAATGATGCTGACCTTAAATGAAAAATAAAAATGTCATCATATGCTATCTGTGAAAGCAGAAATTAAAAAATTAACTCAATTATATTAAAGCGAGCAGGTGAAAAAAAGATTAATGGAGTAATTTGAATCTTAGATTAGATTATTTAACAAAGCACTGTAGGACTGTTAAAATAAACAGAGTTATGGGTTTAAAGGTTGCTGCAAGATTGGTGACATTTCCTGTCCCTTAACCACATCTTCACCACTGCTGAGCCTGATAATTGAGATCACAGTTCTCTTAGAATTCTTGGAAAATCTGGGATACCACAGCTCATAGCTAAATGCAATATACGTGTGGGCAGCTTGTACAGTTTCTCTTGTTTCATACATACAGTATGTGACCTTATTTAATAGGGAAAATATATTGAGCAGTTGTAACGCGCAAAAGGCATAATCCATAGCAACCAGAGTCGAATAATCATGAGTTTAGAGAAGTCAGGGCAATTAAAAATAGTTTCTGACTGGTTGCTAGAGGCTATAATCCGTTCTAGACTGAATAAGAGTGTTATTGTAATAAAAATGATATATATCATAAAAGTCATACATGCTTATCTGCAAATTAGTTGTGGGTTAGTAAGCCAATTCTTCAAGCAAGATGCATGGCTGTAAGGCAGCTAGGGTTTACAATATAAGAAGTTAGAACATTCTCTTAGGTTTATTCAAAGCAAACCTTTCCTATAATGCAACATTAGAAAACATCTACCATGTGTAGCACTACCCCCGGAGGAGCTGCTGGTTTGTTTTGGGTGGCACATTTACCTCGTGGCTCTTCCGAATACCTAGGGGTGAATGGTGCATATAGCAGTAGTAAAAGAATGTCCGCAACAGGTGTCTTTTGCTGTGCTCTTTATTACCTAGCCGGGTAAAAACAAATAAACTTGTGGTGAGGAAAGTAGAGTTGAAGGAAGTAGGAGAATAGCAAATTCAGGCGCAGCAATAGGGAAACAGTCCTGCTCCCAAGTGTAACACTTCTCTGCGCCACTCCTGCTTGAGTGGGAATAGCATACCTGGAAAGGCCTCTCTCACTGACCTGCCAGCCAGAGCACCGCTCGAACCCCTGAGGAAAAGTCTCTGCCACAGACCCTCCCTAGAATGAACGTCAGGGGGACACCTCTGCCACAGGCCCTCTCTGATTGCAAACACGGAGGTAATCCTCATTGGTAGGATTACGCCCGGATCTCCTTCTTAACGTCGCCCAGGTACCGACTAACAGGTGTTTAATCCTTTAGTGTCCGGCTACCTTGATCCTTGGTGGTTTGTCGGAATCCTTTTGGACCGACATCCTCTCATTGGCGCTCCTCAGACGGACTCCCCACCGAACAGCTATACCCCTTGGGGTCCTCAAAGGTGGGAACCCAGTCGATCACTGGGTCCCCATGGCTGCTTAAATGTTCCGGGCCAACATGGGTCTCGGAACCAGGAACACCACGTGGTCATCCTAAAGATGGGTGCCACACTGGACGAAGAAGTCCCAGCACCAATAGCGTCTACCCCACAAATACCTTCCCCCAGCATGCACAGCGAGGCCCAACTCTCCCGACCGGCCACTGGGGAAGAGCACCCAAACCTTGACTCCACTGCTGCCATCCACTGCACTGGGGTAGGAAGAACACCCCAGCACAACAGAACGAGCCCACAGCACAGGCAATCCGAGACAGAGACCCAATTTAAACATCTCAACCGGATCAGAGTTTAACTACACTCTGATCCTCCTCTAAATTTAAATAGCACTGGTACTTTGAAGTAAGCAGGCGCTACACAAGCATAATAAAGCTCATGGAGGAAACTGAAATGAATGACAACTGCCACACAAACCCAAATAAAAATGTCAGCTGAAACTATAGCCATGGCTATAATAACTTTCTACGTTAACCACTTAGGTCTAGTCAGCTGCCTGTGGTGAGGAAATCCATTTTCAAGTTTATAATGCTTTGAGCAGCAATGGTATGAAAATATTTCTGCATTTGTAGAAGACTTGTGGACACATGTATTGCCTCGTACACACGATTGGAAATTTTCGAAGGAAAAAGTCAGACGGACATTTTCCATCGGAAATTCTGGCCATGTGTATCCCCATCAGAGTTTTTCCATCGGATATTCCAAGGAATTCCGTTGGAGTTTAGAGAACATGTTCTCTTTTCCTGCGGAATGTGATGTGATGTGAGTTTGGTCGGGCTAAAGCCTGATTGTGTGTACAGGGCATAAAAGGTGCTTTTTCTGCAAACCAATCACTATGATCTAAACATTTTTTTAAATCTCATCTCCAGGCAAAAATAAAATCCCTCTTTGTCCCACCCACCCATTTACCATTTTAAAATAAAATCGCTCCAAAGGTTTTTTTTCACTGACCATGACTGATGCCAGATGTTTCTTTTTCAGCACTTCTTTTGCTAGGGAAAACCAGCCTTTGCCTGCTTGTAGGCAGGTTGGTTTGCTGGTTATCCAAGCTGCTAAGGTGGGAAGGGATTACATTTGTATTCACTTTCGCTGGCATTTTCTGAGCTCTGTCTTCCACCCTGGGCTGAATATAAAGGGAGGATGGCTCTGCTCAGGGGCGCCACAGCCTGCATGGAAAGAATCGGGAAGCCAAACATGAGGCTGTAGCTAAAAATAAAACATAGAACAGCGCCAAAAATATTGATGGATGGTGGGGGATTTTAGCTGGAAATGCTGCCACTTGGTACAGACATACCCCACTTTTAAGTACACAATGGGGCTTATTTATTATTGCTGGAGAGCTGGTTGGTTTCTATGCAGAATTGAGCCTGATTTTGCACTCTCCAGTGATAGTAAATAAACCCTATTGTGTACTTAAAAGTGGGGTATGCCTGTACTAGTAAAACACTAGTTGATATAGATAGAAGGGAAATGAGCTGCGCAAATCTAAACATCCTGTAGCCGCTTAATGAGAGATAACTTGCAATTGACACATGTAAAAACAAATCAATAAATCCTGTGAATATTTTGCTATTACTAGCAATATTCTACTAACATGTAACAATATGTATATCCTCTGTTAACAAGTGAAGTGTCAACACAATAATATGTGAAAACATACACTTTTGTGCAAACAAATATCATAAACGTGAATCTGGTGCTCCCATTAAAAAAGCTTATTTGTACTCAGAGTCTCAGGTAATCGTACTAGGGAAAGGTCTGGGACGACCACACGGAAAGTGACCTGGAGTGTGCCTGGGGTCACGTAGACGATATGCCTAAAAGGGGGCATACCCAAGTAGAAGTAAAAGAGAGAAGAAATACAAGAAAAAAGGGGAAGGGTGGGTGGGACACAAGGAAACAGCCGACAGGAAGGAGGATGTTGGGCGGGTTTAAGTACCTCCCGACTCCTCCTACAAATGCAGGCTGGAGTGTGCCTGGGGTCACGTAGACGATATGCCTAAAAGGGGCCAAAAATAAGACGGTAGGATGAGCTCGTAAGAGACTGAAATGAAAGTAGCCATATGTAACCTGATCGGCCAATGCCAGGAAGCCTGTGACAATCCAGTATGTGGATCCAGGACATGTACCGAAATGGATGCAACCCCCCCCCCCCCAACCTAACCCAACAACGTGTAAGCGGACCCCCCGGGGAAAAGCAGCCGAGGCTGCGTCTAACCTGAAAATACGGCCAGTACAAGCATGAAGTAACAACCCTAGTCTAGGCAGCAGGGAACAGCAGAGTGTCATGTACTGTGCTAGTAAAGAAGGGAGCAGTAGGGAAAGGAAGTGGCCTATCCCTAGGTACATTCACAGTAGCCACCAAGAGACAGACTAAGACTGACCGAGCACCAGTTGGTAGGACTGCTTGAGCCGAGAGTGGCCAAAAAAAAAAAAACAAAGACTGCAAGTAGATATGAATGGGCAACAGAGCTCAAGACATCGAGATGGAAAACCTGGAAGGTATCCCAGGAGTCACACCCTTCCTAGGCTAAAATAGACATGACTAGCTGACCCAGCTTCATCTGTAGCAGGAAACCGGGACGATGTGGCACAGGTGTATGAGCCTAGGACCTGCTGGAAAAAAGGCGGCGAGCTACCAGGTATCGAAACCCCTAACCGGAGAAGGATGGATGGCGGGAAAAACTTTGACATCTGCTGCCCGTGACATGACGTCTGCAAACAAGAACAACACCGTTATACACAAGAAATAACCAACGAGCCCCAACTTACTTTAGGAAAAGGGAAAAAAAAAAAAAAAAACTTAAGACTAAAGAAGCAGCAAGGCCGTGCAGGATAGTAAACATAGCACAAGACTGAAAACGTTTCAGTCTCAAAGATCTAGCAAGGCTGAGCTAGCTGAGGCTAATCAGGCCAATTAACATGTAACACCCAAGCCTATGAACCCGAGGACGTGTCAGGCAAGTGATATATGAGTAGTTGATTACCTGACGTATGAAAAGAATAGTAAAAGGAACACTGCAGTGGTGGGACGTAGTAACTTACAACGTGATGATGAACCACACATACTGACAATACAAAGTATGAGAATGTGACAAAACCATGAAATTGCAAAGGCCTTCCGAGCAAACCTGAGGCGTGGCAGGCAATATTAAAAACGTACACTCAGGCCCTGATGAACCTGAAGACGGTGTCAGGCCATTGTATGAGAAATGAAAGGGACAAGATGCATGAAATGTATGAGAAAACGGATGAGGAGACTTGCCACCGTACAAGCCAATTATAAAACGCTCATCTTCAATCCGTAAGCACCCATAAACGTGATGGGTGACCCCCCCCCCCCCCCAGCGGTGAACCACCATGAACAAACAAAACGACCAACTAAGAAAACAAATTGTGAACAAGGAAAAATAAGAACGAAAAAATATGAGAAAACGTAGTAGACCCATGAGAAAACATGAAGACACATGAGAACATGGACAGCATGAGAAAAAAAGTGATCACCCGGGAGGGAGCGCGTAACACGTGAAGACATGATAATTGAGAAACATGACACATGGGGAACATGACTAGCCTGAGAAATGTAAATGCATGAAAAACGTGATTGCATGAGAAACTTAACTGCATGAGAGACGTAATGACGTGAAAAATTATCGCATGAGGATAAGAGGCTGGCAATGCGAAGTGTGAACACATAAGAACATGACTAGCCTGAAACAAAACAATCGCATGAGAAACGCAATCGTATGAGAATCATGATCGCATTAGAACCTGGAACCATGAGAAAAGTAATCACATGAGAATGTAATCGTATGAATACCATGAGCACGTAATCGCAAGAAAATCGCATGCGACCATGAAACAAAACATGAATACTATGCGAACCCAAATCGCATGAGAACATGAATATCTCACGAGAAGCGTGATCTCACGAGAAGCGTGATCTCACGAGAAGCGCGATCTCCTGAGAAGCGCGATCTCCTGAGAAGCGCGATCTCCTGAGAAACGTGATCTCCTGAGAAACGTGATCTCCTGAGAAACGTGATCGCATGAGAAACATGACTACAAACATAACTACCCTGCAACCTAATCGCATGAGAACGTGAATACCAGGAGAACCGTGATCGCATGAGAACCGTGATCGCATGAGAACCGTGATCGCATGAGAACCGTGATCGCATGAGAACCGTGATCGCATGAGAAACGTGATTACAAAACATGAATACCCTGCAACCTAAATCGCATGAGAACATGAATACCAGGAGAAACATGATTGGACGAGAACGTGAACGCACGAGAACGTGATTGCATGAAACGCGAACGCATGGAACACAATCGCATGGAACACGATGGCCTGGAAGCCTGAATATCAAGCGCAACAGAACTGCATGGGAACATGAATACAAAACATGAATACCATGCGAAACAAATCGCATGAGAACATGAATACCATGGGAAACTAAAACGCTGAATGAGACGCGACCGCATGAGAACACAAAAATACCATGAGAAATATGATCGTATGAGAACATGAATACCATGCGAAACAAAAATCGCATGAGAACATGAAATACAAAATATGAATACCCTGGGAAACCAAAAACCGCATGAGAACCTGAAATACAAAATATGAATACCATGAGAAACGTGACCGCATGAGAAACGTGACCGCATGAGAAACGTGACCCAGCATGAGAAACGTGACCGCATGAGAAACGTGACTACAAAATGAATACCATACAAAACCAAATCGCATGAGAACATGAATACCATGAGAAATTAACTCGTATGAGAAACATGATCGCATGAGAAACGTGATTGCCCAAGAACATGAATACTATGCGGAAAAACCGCATGTGAACATGAAACCAAACATGAATACCATGAGAATCACACTCGTATGGGAACATGAATACCATGCGAAACAAATCGCATTAGAAACGTGATCGCATGGAACATGAATACCATGCGCAACAAAATCGCATGCGAACATGAATACCATGCGAAACAAAATCGCATGAAAAACATGCTCCACGTGAAACAAAATCATGACTGGCACAAGAACAGAAACGTAATCACCTACGAACAAGAAAATCATGAGAAACGTAACACATGAGAACATACCTCGCATGAGAAACGTAATTGCATGGAAACAACCTAACCCGAGAAACACGATCGCATGAGAAAACGTGACACATGAGAACATACCTCGCATGAGAAACATAATCGCAAGCGAACAACCTAATCCAACGTACTTGCCTGAGAAAACGACACATGAGAACATACCTCGCATAAGAACTTAATCGCATGAACAACCTAACCTGAGAAACGCAATCGCATGAGTAACGTAACACATGAGAACATACATTGCATGAGAAACGTGACACATGAGAACATGACCCCATACCTAGCCTGAGAACCGTATGGAAAACGTAATCAAAAGGCAACGTGATTGCCTGAGAACATGAATATCATGCAAAACAAAAATCGCATGAGAACATAAAAACTCGTAAAAAACAACATGAATGCCAACAACCTAACCTGAACCGACATGAGGATATGACTAGCAAAAGAAGCGCAACCGCATGGGAAGTGCGACCGCACGGGAAGCGTGACCGGCATAGTATACCATATCTGACTAAAACAATCCCTCACAGAGCCCACTGACTGACACCCCTCCACCCAGAACATATGACGGGGAGATAGAACGCAGAACCGCTCGCCCGACTCCCCCCACCCCCCCCCCCCAATACCAAAATACAGCCGCTGACTGATGGCCCGCCCCAGCCTGAGGAGAACCCCAAGAACCCCTCTAACCCCCCCCCCACCCATAATACCTCAGCACCATCACTGTGAAGATCACTGGAGAAATGGGTGGACAACTCCTCCTAGCATGCCAGCATGACCACGGAAGATGAAGGGGGGACAGTATCCCCCTCATACAGCCAACGTGACCCTGGATGAATAACCCCCCCCCGGTGGCCTCTGCGTGGGCCGGCCGCCTGCAAATTCCAGCATGCCCCCGAAGGAATGACTGGTGGATGGACAGCCCCCCCTCCTCAGCGTGAACTTAAAATTGACAGGGAGGAGGGGCGACCCCCGCAACGCCGACGTGTGCCCGGAGGAGTGGAGGGCAGATGGACGCCCCCCCCCCCCCTCGTGCAGCAGCGTGCACCTGGAGAAAGAGCTTCCCCGTGCGAGCCTGGAAGGCAGACCAAGGAGGAAGGTGGGCTCTCGCTTCCCCCCCCAACCCTCCCCCGCTGGTGATCGCACATGAGGTGGGTGTCCAGCTGGAGCCCTGGGGATGGCTAAGGATGGATTACCACCCCCCCCCCCCCGAGCGCCGGGGAGAAGCGAGCGGCCCAACGAATAGGGCGGAACATGGGATGAAAGGTAGCTGCCACCCCAGGCTCGGACCGGGATGACGGGCGAGGCAGCTCCCACAAGCTAGATGGGATAAGGGGCTGAAAGAGAGGCCCCACAAAGGGGAGCCGACACCATTGCTGCGGCCGACCGCCACTCTGTAGGAAGGTCCGACGTCACGTGACGCGCTGTGACCTAGTATGGGGAACAGGATTGCCGCCACTCCCTTCACCCGCAGCCCCCCCTGAATGAAAACCTGAACCCCCGCACGTGAGAGCGGGAAGAAGCAGAGCCAGCAGCTGTCCGTCCACCCCTTGGAACGAAAAGGCGGAAGTGACGCCGGAAAGGTCGCACCGGAAGTGACGGCAGTCTACACAAGGAAACAGCCGACAGGAAGGAGGATGTTGGGCGGGTTTAAGTACCTCCCGACTCCTCCTACAAATGCAGGCTGACCTGCGGTCAGCCTGCCAACATGTAGAACAAATTGTTTTTTGTTTTTGTTCTGGGTTATCTGTGAGCCTTCGAGAGATGCAGGAAATTAGTGACTACCATTGCTTCCTAAAAAGACGGTCTAACCTGCTAGCAGGGTACCCAGCTCATAACAATCTTTCACTTTGTGTATTTTTTATATCAGCATCTGGAATGTTGTAAGGAATGTGCAGTGAATTCTGCTGTACTGCATTGCAATTCCACAGTCTTCACTGAAAACTGGCTGCGTCACATTCAGTTTACATGCACATATGATGAATGTACGGTTTGCTTGAGTTCACACATACTCGCTCCTTATCACTCCATTCATTATGTTCTAGATGAATAAATCACATGTGTACATCTGTTTAGTGAAGCGGTAATGAGCTTGCAATCTTATTTTCTAAAAGCTGCAATCCCATGTTTCCTCAATGAAAAGATTTACTTTTATCATTTGCCTATACCTGTCAGATCCCACTGTGGACACAAACTTTAATTCTGAAACATGATTGCTTACTGTGAATTAACAAAAATAAATATTCATAAATTCAATTATAGAGTATGACAACACAGGCAGCACAGAGGCAAATCAATCCCTATAGAATCTAGCAAAAATCTATTAGTGAAGTATATTCAAATACTATGCCTTAAACTAACGTCACCACCATTCTAAGCCTATTCTAACCACCCTTTAAAGGAAAGAAGCCTATACTTACCTAGGCTAAGGGCAATCTGGTCACAGCAGCTGACTTCAGTGAAGACAAAAAAATTCTGAAAATGGCTGTAGAGCCAATTTTACAGGATAGTTACATTGGGCTTAGAATGGGGATGGGAGTAGGTTTAAGCTTAGTTAGTATTTGACTGTATTTCCACTTTTAATAAATTAAATGTTAACATTGTCAGGCCTTTAGCTTTCAGTTTTAGTGCTGGAAAACTGCTGCAAATATTACTATCACAAGTCAGATGGTGCTGGACAAACTACAATCTAGTGGTAGAACCACTAGCCACAGTACATACAATTATATAAGATTGGCTGTTGCACATTCGTCTATATAAACAGCCAACACCCTTACCCTACAAATACTTCCCATATAAGTCCCATCTTCTTTCAGAGCCCTTCAAACTTTGGTTGTGATAGTGGTTGTAATGTATAAAGGTTTCCACACTGCTTTTCTGTACTCTCCATTGTCAGGTAGAAGATCTTCTCCAACTTTAGGTAAGTGTAGCGCCCCCTTGCTTTTGTATGGGCCCTGAGTTAAAACTAGTTGGACTAGGAGAGTTAAGTTGCTCCTAGTTGTGATTTGTTTAGGTTGTTGACCTATGTCATTCTGGAAAGGTCCACTGGCTCGGACTGCATTCTGGGGATGTTATTACATCCTTGGCCAGCAGGGAGCTGTTGCTGGGGAGTCTTCCCCAGCAGCCAATTGGAGAGGGTTTTCCCTCGTTGGGCATACTGGGGAGGGGTATATCTGGGACCTAGGTCAGGTCTTGGGGGTTCTTCTTCACTTGCGCGGGGTGTGGCATCCATCTTCAGGGTGTGCGCACCTATGGACCCCGCCGGCGCGGCCCACCTGGCCAGGTTCCTGGGCCTTCCTGAGTCTCAGCCGAAGACGAGAATCAAGGGACCTCAGTGACTTACTGGGTTCCCTAAGCTTACGAGAATCCCAGATGGGGATTCGGTGACATGGATGCTGGCAGGTACACTTTGCTGCCACCCGGTGACTTGTGCTGAGAGATTACTGGGAGGATTCGCTCTGTTCGTACATTTAGTCTATCTGGATTAACTGGCCTGTGGCAGAGGCCTAGAGCCGGGCCTGTGAGAGAGACCCGTTCCTCCCAGCTAAGATTCGAGGTGGCACCTTGGCTGCCAGGTCTGTGTGAGAGACACCTGTCCGGGGGCACCTTACCCACTCAGTCTCATAGGAGTGGCGACGTGTGAAAATTTGTGCTACTAAGGGCTGATCTGCCTTGTCTATATCCAGGCCTGACATCAAAATGTTGTCTTCCCTCATCAACCTATTCTTCCTTCACCAAAGTTGATGTTGGCTAATGTTGGCCTGGAATTAAAGTATTGAGAAAATCTTTATTGACTGTGTGGACCTCCATTTTCTACTTAGTTCTTCTGGTGCATCCCTAGACCAAGCTGGGGTAACTTAATTTGCCGATCCCAAAACAATCCAGCGGCTCCTTCGGGGGTAGCGTTGCATAAGCTATTTTCAGTAATGTGCTTACATTTTTGCATTCTAGCTTGAAATTGGTTGAGATATGTCAACTCTTGATCTACAGCTTTATACACATTGCTTCTCGGGAACAGGTAACTTTTGAATTTCTTCCCATGTTGCTGGCTTAGGCTGTGACTCTGTATAAATAATATATGACAAACGACTAGCTGCATGCCTTTATTAGATCTTAGGATTTTCTCACTGAGGTTCAAAATGGTTCTTGATTTTCACATGGTAAATCACTGACACCAATTTCAATTTTAGTGATGTCCTGTTCTTTTCCTGCAGTACTGGTGGGGCTTCTTGTTCAGGTTGCCAACTCTCTCACTTCATTAAACTTTTGACATATAGATGTTTCAGTAATAGTTACACTTATGCTGATTTTTATCTTATTGGTGTCTGAATGCAAACTCTTTTGAAATCTACTTTAGCAAACAATGTTTACCTTCCTTAACACAAGGCTCCCACTATGTACACTTTCCTTTAAGACATTTACGTATGCTTTGCTTCCAAAGATTTTGATGTATTTTAGATCAGGGTTCTTTCCATTCCATAGCTCATATGGAGTTTTCTCTGTTGCTTTTCTAGGTCTGTGGCTTTGGACATAACAGACTGTCGTAATTGCTTCTTCCCAGTATGTTGCTGGCATATCCACATCAAAAAGCATTCTTCTGCCACTTTCATGTAAAGTACGATTCATTCTCTATGAAACACCATTTTGTTCTGGATTGCATAATAAGTAGTCTGGAACATAACTCTATGCTTCCCCAGAATAGCTTGTGCTTTACCACTTTTGTATTCTGTGCCATAATCTGTTCAGAGTATTTTGGACATTTTGACAAATTTGTTCCTTACTTGGCAAGTATATTTTTCCAGGTTAATCAGTAACTTGTCTTTCCTGTGTAACGGGTAGAGCACAAGATACCTTGAGTAGTCACAGTGGCATATCTAAGGTATGGCAAGTGTGGCTGGCACCCTGGGCTCCATTTGAAGGAGAGTGCCACACAGTGGTAGAGATGATCATTGCAGCCCCATCAATGATCAGTGTGCAGCTGCCTGTGGTTTCTGCACCTCACCTCCCTCCTGCTCTCCTGCAGTCTCTGGCACCTCCCTCATGCTCCCCTGACATCTCCAGTGTAATGCCCTCCCTCTCCTACCTGTCGGTTGCTAGGACCACTGGCAACATAAAAACCAATGATGTGCATGCTCCAGTTTTCACAAGAGAATGGAACATACATTCAGACCTGTTAATTACCATGCATGGGAACACTCCTGATATAAGAGGGGGCTTTGAGATGTAAGGGGGCTCTGACGTGTAAGCGGGACTCTGAGGTGTAATGGGGGACTGTAATGTATAAGGGGAGGTCTGATGTGTAAGAATGTAAGAAGGGCTATGATGGGTTCTGATTGTATTAGAGGGGCTCTGACATGTAAAGGGGGGGGACTTTGATGTGTTAAAGTGGGCTTTGATGTGTAAGGGAGGCTTTCATGTGTAAAGGGAGACTCTGAGGTATAATGGGGGACTTGATGTGTAAAGGCGGCTTTGATATGTAAGGGGCAATTCTTGATGTACAGGGGGACTCCAAGATGGAAGGGGGACTATGATGTTTGTGGGAGCTCTGATGTGTAAGAGGTCTGAAGGAAGCTGGGTTTAAGAAAACTTGCTGGAAGACACTATCTGCTGAAGTTGGGCTGGAGAGGGTACCATTTCACTGAAGAGTGTTCCAGAGGAGCTGGTTGGGTTCTGCCTCTGGAAATTGTGAGTAGGACTGTTTGCCTATAGCTCCAGGTGTGAAAGTATATTGTGAGGGTTTGACACCAGAGGTTGCTGGTCTCAGATTGACTGGCTGTCCCCTCCACCATCAGCATTGTTGCAAGGTTGTTACTAAAGGCCCCAATACTGCTTAAACATGATTATTCAAGGAATTGATCCTCCATTATCTGTCTGTTCTTCTGAATATCCTGCACCCTCATCCCTTCTTCCAGCCCATGTTCAAGATCAAGATAAATCTTCAAAAGAGTCAGAATTATGTTGTGCATTTCTGGAGCTGGTACTAGGACTGGCAGGGGCACCTGCGTATTTCCCACAACCCCTTTGGGGTCAGTGCTACAGGGGGATTCTGATGTTTAATGGCCACTCTTTGATGTGTAAAGGGGACTCTGATGTGTAAGGGGAACTCTAATCAGCAAGTAGGAGGCTGATGTGTAAGTAGGGCTCTGATGTGTAAGTGGAGACTCTAATGTGAAAGGGGGAAGGGGGGCTTTTTGTATTTAAAAACTTCCCTGCTTCCCTGGAAGACTCTGTACAAGGGTTCATTTTCAGCACTTATCATAGACACTTATCATAGACACTATTTTCCATAGTCATGCCCCTGAATAGTCATCAATGCAAATACATTTTTTTCCTGAAGTCTGAGCATTTAAAGAAAAACATAGATCTGAGTAAGTTAGTTCCAGGGGCTGTCAAGTCCTCCTAGTTTTGGGAAAACAATTTTTTTCTTTATACGGCTGATGCCCTTCATATCTGCAATGCGTATGTACATTTTTTATGCCATTGACGTCTTTATAGTTTCAGTAGTCTGATGTCCAAGACAACAGTGTCAGGTGTGGATATAGTTCAAATGTTTTACTTCCTCATTGTCAACTGTTTCGCAAAAATTTGGCTAATACAGTTTATCTTTTCCTTTTCCCTTAGCAAGTATGTGTTTTCCTTTTGCAAAAGTATAGCTGTTACCACTAAATGTCACAGTTTCTTACCTTGATGAGTTTCTTCACTGACAATAGGTTACTTTTAGGAGTAGGACCATATAGTAGGGTACATCCTTGATGAGCATCTTTCTGATGACTGTTTGGGATAGAGGGTGGTGAAGAGAACTAGAGCCAAAACAGCTAATTGATTAATTGGCAACTAATCGATTATAAAAATAGTTATCAACTATTTACATAATCGATTAGTTGGTGAGATGATTACTTGGTCGCCATACAGATTGCATTATTTGTTTACATCTGGAATATGCAGTTCAGTTTTGGGCACCAGTTCTCAAAAAGGATATCGGGGAACTGGAGAAAGTGCAGAGAAGGGCAACCAAACTGATAAGAGGCATGGAGGAGCTCAGTTATGAGAAAAGATTAGAGGAACTGAATTTATTCACTCTCGAGAAGAGGAGGTTAAGGGGGATTATGACCAACATATATATAAGAGGTCCATATAGTGAACTTGGTGTTGAGTTATTCACTTTACGGTAAACACAAAAGACAAGGGGGCACTCTTTACATCTAGAGGAAAAAAGATTTAATCTCCAAATACGGAAAGGTTTCTTCACAGTAAGAGCTGTGAAAATGTGGAACTGACTCCCTCCGGAGGTGGTTCTGGCCAGCTCAGTAGATTGCTTTAAGAAAGGCCTGAATATTTTCCTAAATGTACATAATATAACTGAGTACTAACATTTATAGGTAAAGTTGATCCAGGGAAAATCTGATGGCCTCTCGGAGGATCAGGAAGGAATTTTTCTTCCCTGCTGTAGCAAATTGGATCATGCTCTGCTGGGATTTTTTGCCTTCCTCTGGATAAACTGTGGGTATAGAATTGGGTATATGGGATTGTACGATATTTTTTTTTTATTTTTTTTTTTTTTTTATGGTTTAACTGAATGGACTTGTGTCTTTTTTCAACCTGACTAACTATGTAACTATGTATACATGTCAGGAAATACAGTGCAGCACACATAAAGCTCAGTACACCCTCTATACATGTCTGTAAGTAGAAGAAAAAAGTACCCCAAAGGGCTTTGAGTTGCAGCAAAAAATGATAATAAGTTCAAAAGTTGAAGAAATAATTTATTTAAAAAAGGTACATAGTGAAAAAAGGCGTTCTAGTGGGATCAAGACATGAGCTCCATAATACAATCAAAAATGTTATGCATATGAATAGATACAACCATATGAGTTCATGTAACAATCAAGTAGGTAAACTTATGCTAGAAACACTGACGCGTTTCGACCTTTGATAATGAAGGTCTCTTCAGGGGGAAAAGATTGAAAACATGAACTCTGGAAAAAGATACCTATAGATAATATTAGTTAAAACAAAAATCAAACATATAATTATTATACAGTAGAATATATATAATCATTGTTTGCCATATTAGCATAGGTGAGCATATTTACCAAAGAATAATGTAAAAAAACTAAAACCATAGGTCCACCGCAGACCCCATCACAGAGAAATAACACCCCCAGAAAACCACGCAGAACGGGAGGGTCAATGGAAAAGACCAGGGTGCAGATGAGTGGGAGTCCTCTACGCCTCTGAGAGTTCGCACTTAAAGACCCCACACTAGGCAGGGGGAGAGGTGAAAGGTGATGGGGGGTGGACCGAGGGGAGCCGAGCAGAATCAGATGACAAAAGGGAGGAAGCAGGGACCCAGCATGAGCAGACCACCAAAACCTGGAAAAGTATATGAATGAATGAAGGATTGTAATCTTCAAACTACTAAATAGACAGGCGACAGGTTAAGGAAGAGAAGGGAGGGAAGAGGGGGAAGGAAAGGAAGAGAAAAGGGAGACGTGCAAAGAAGCAAAGTGTGTGAGATGAGGAAATGTGTAGGTGTAGTGAGAGATCTGGGAGAGAGGGGGTGAACAGGAATTGAAGTTTGATGAAATGTGCTGGTGAGTGTGTGTGAGAGAGTGTCAGTGTAGCAAAAGATATAACGAGGTGTGAATAGAGAAAACATGTTCTGATTGTTGGTATTGAATGTGCAGTGATAAGGTAAAAAGCTAGGGGACAAGAATCTTATGTGAGGAGTGCATGAAGAAAAACTGAAAAATGGCAAAAAGATAAATATGAAATGAATGGAAAAAGAAAACAATAAAAAAGTGTGAGATGAATGTGGGGAGTGTGGTAAAGGGTAAATACATGAAAAAAAGAATAAAAAAGGAGCGATAATAAATATGTGTGTAAAAACAATAAAAAATAAATGATATAGTATGTTTGTATGTGTGAGGCAGTATGTGGAAAAGTATAGTGGGTATAGGTGATGAAAAAAGTGTAAGCTAATGGGAATGCGGTGATAATGAGGGGGAGAAGGGGAAAGAATATTTACTTGGGCTGTCTAAATGAGTGGGATGGATCCTTTTAGTATAGTGAAGTATCTTGATAACTGATTTATGCTACAGAGATCTCCCAGGTGGGCATATAGTTGATAATGCCTATATTGGGGTCTGAGAAAGATATATAGAAGGGAAAAAGTATTCGAAAATTTAATCAAATGGTGAGCGGGGGATGAGCTGGGAGAAGGTAGAAAACCTACTACCAAGGGGGGCCATATAGGGGATCAGGCCTTACTTACTTTTGGACCCAATGTCTGCTCATCCCTCTGTCCTAAACACCATGTGGGCTCTGTTCTGAAAGCTCCCTGGGGCTTGTTACATATGGGAGGGTCTGTATGACTGGGTGTGCTCAGGTTCTATGGCTCTACCCCTCATCCACCCAACTCCACCCCCCACCAGCCCCCTCCCCACACAGAACACCAAATGCGGGGATCAGGTGGGAAGAATCCCCAGCAGCTACCGTTGCTCCCGCCGTCAAACGATGTGATGCCACGGCATGCCGCGCACGCTGCAAGCATCCCTCGCAGCATATCAGTGACGTCTGGGAGGATCACGGAATGCCGCCGGCAGGCGGGAGTTCCATCTAGCGGAGAAGCCGCTGTGGAGCGTAGTGAGGGGAAAGAGCTGATCTCTGTTATCCAGCCGCAAGCATGTAAATAGGATTTCTCCACATGCAAATAAATAGTGCTCCAAATAGTGTAATATTGTAAAACCAGTTCAATAAAACTCTATGTGAAAAACTTCAACCATTACACTCACATCACATCACTTCAAAGCCAGCAAGTACAATCACAGCAAACAGCTCTTGGAGAAAACGTCTGTAGTAGTATATAATGTGGTAACGGCGGACCCGAGGTGTACAGCTTAGATATCACTCTATCCTGCTCCTCTAGCTTGAACTGTTATTCTCTGATCTGGTGTCCAGCGAAAAGTGCTTACAGATGGTTGCCGTTTAGCCATGCCCCGACATGTTTCGTCATACAGACTTATTCATGGGTACGGCCAAACGGCACGGCAACTCATCCTATTATACCCCCCATGTGAAACACTGGTGGAGACTATTCTACGTGTTTCACATGGGGGGGGGGGGGTATAAGAGGATGAGTTGCCGTGAGAGCAAGAGCAACACATGATGTCCTTAACCTAAGCTAATTACCAGATAAGAAACAGAAAGTGGACTGTATAAGGTATTTACTGGCAGGAAAATAAAATGTTTTACTATCCAAAGTTAAAACAAGGGTAGAAGATTTAATAGATGGAAATATGAAAAAATGGGGTCCGCTTTAAGAACGCAGTACATTGTAGGCATAAAGGCCAGTGTTTTTCTAATATAGATAATTCTTAAGTATTTTATGAAAGTAAAAAATTGGCATTCATTCATGAGCAGTAACAGCCACCACTTTTCACCTACATGTTGAAAGCCAGCGGTTCTATGCACCAAAGGCTAGTAAAGGCCTAGTTGGTGTCTTTTTCTTTTTTGCCCAGCATGTTTAATGACAGATATATATTCTGCTTAGTGCACTGAAAATGAGCTTACACAGAGAGGTCTCTTCTTGTCTTCGTAAGCTTTGTTGTGTTTCTGAACCTATCATCTTCTTATGTTACCTGTTTTCTGGACCTGCCATCTCTTTAGACTATTACCATTCTCTCTGTTCTTGACTGTCTGATTCTAGCCCTGGGTTTTGCTTGTGTAATGACTGTACCACACTGATCTTCTAACTACATTTTTGTTGTCATCATGTGGAAAAAGGAAAACCTATACATATTTGCAGGAGTTCCTTGTAAAGACAAATATACAATTACTGTAAATAAAGAGTACTGTATGTAAGGGCAAGAGAGGGGACATCAAAGCATAAAACCTGGTACACACTACTTATTGGGTTGCATGTAAAAAAAACACCTGACAGCTCCGGTTGGAGCCGCTGTACTAACGATCCAACATTAGTACAACGATCTCCCCCATTGAGTGTTCTGACAGGGGAATGCCCCCCCATCAAAAAACACCGATCGGGATGCTGGTTTTCCAGCATGCATGCCTGACAGATAACGGCTTCTGTCGGACTGGGTGACATACATACGGGCCAAATGTCAGGCAGTTTTCATTGAACCGGCCGATGTTTCTCAACATTTGGCCTGTGTGAACCGGGCTTTAGAGTTGGCACCAGAACAGAAGGGGAGGCTAAATCTTCTTATGGGGACATGTGCTTGAAGTGACATTTGTCTTAGATGATAATTCACCTCACTTTGGGGGGTTTATATACACTCCAAACCTAATTTCAAAAGAGGAGAATAAACAAAAAAATAAACCCCTGAATTCTATTTGGCACACCCCTGAATAAGGAAATTGTATTTCTAATGAGATCAGACAGGGGTAGAATCTCTTAGCATTAATGTGAATGACACAGATACAACGACCCCAAAAATATAATACCATAAAAATGGAGAGAAAATGCTACTAAAAAAATTTATGTTAAAGGGGTTGTAAAGGTAAATGTTTTTTCACCTTAATGCATCCTATGCATTAAGGTGAAAAAATATCCGACAATACCACCCCCCAACCCCCATTTTACTTACCCGACCCTTTGAAAGTCCCACGCTCGCCCTATCATCCTCCTCGTTTCTGAGCCTGGTCGTTGATTGGCTACACTGGATGGATTGAAAGCAGAGCAGCCATAGGCTTGCACTGCTGTCAATCACATCCAATGACGCAGCACGCTGGGGGGCGGGGCCGAGTGATACAGTGAGCGTCAATAGCCGCCGGCTGTATCACGGTAGCGCCCCGCCGGAACATAACACCATGCGAGCTCGTCTGAAGGTGTTGAGTTGTTAGGGGGGGGAGGAGCCAAGACAGCTGCCGAGGGACCCCAGAAAACCAGGTTGGGGGACACTCTGTGCAAAACAAGCTGCACTGTGGAGATAAGTATAAAAATGTTTGTTATTTCAATAAAAAAAACCAAAAAAAACAACTTTACAACCACTTTAAGCTCATGCTTAAACCTAACTCACTTCTTATTCTTCAGTGGATCTTAATTCTCAAATAATTTGAGACATACAGTATGTGGATCTGCTTTTTTGAGTCCACATGCCTTTATTACCTTTTTTGAATTGGCCAACTGTGTGTTCTTATTTTCATGATTCGGTGCTTATAGGCTGACTTTGTGTCATTGTTGTCCACATCACGTAACCTTACATCTATTGTTTAATTACTTCAAGTTTTACTTAAATGTAATCTTTCAAAACATTGATTTCCATATTTGTCTTTACATAAGGGTAAATGGAATCTTATATTGTAATGGACAATTTTCTCCCAAGAACCTTTTAGGACTGAAAATATTTATTTTATTTTGTAATATATTTCTAATATTTTAAGTGAGAAAAAATAAAATATGATTTTTTTTATATAGTTACATAGTTGGTAAGTTTGAATAAAGACATTAGTCGTGAGAAACTGAAAAAAACTTTATTTAACTTAACTACACTCACCACTTACAGCGCCAATGGTTGAAGGCAGAGCTTTTTTTCTCAGAAAATAGGTGCAGGAACTCAACCACGACCCGTTCAGATTTCACAAACAGTAGAAGGGTCTTAAAGGGGCATTAAATACCAGAATTGCATTACATACAGTGTGCAGAGTTCAGGGGGTTACAAAGCAGTCACTTGTAAACACAGAAACCAGACTTCTGTGTTCACAAGTGATTGTGGTGAGCGGGCACCAAAGGGTCTGAGCCAAAGGTGGTGGAACTGAGTTCCACCAAGTTCCCCCAGAAAAAAAGCCCTGGTTGAAGGGATTTCCACATCTTTACAGCCCTCACAGTGTAGAACCCCTTAAGCAGTTTGAGATTGAACTGCTTCTTGTCCAACTTAATTGTGTGGTTGTGTATCCTTTTAGAGAACTTAAGTTAAATAGTTTTCTCCCTAAGCTAGGGTCACCATTCAGAGATTTGTATATTGCAAAAATATAACCTTGTAAAGGGAATCTTTTCCAGGAAGAATACGTTTAATGTTTGTAGTCATTCCTCAAAACTGAGGTCCTTCAACCCTAAAAATGGGTGATACTGTACATCTAACATGTTCCCGAAGGATAACTTATCTTTTAACTATGTGTAATGATTTCTAGGCAATGTTATAGAAAGTTGTGTAATTTGCATGTTGATAGTTTAATTTTGTGTTATTTTTTTAATCAGCGTTATTTCTGCTAAGTAGTATTTTAATAGGATGGTATGATTGATTTCCCTTTGGGATTAATAGAGTAGCTGTGTTGCCTTTCTCTGGACTCTCTCCAGTTTATGTACATCCTTCTTGAGGATGTGCAACTTACGGTGCAACTTTGCCAGACAACTTAGTGGCGATTTGGACACGGTGGATGACAAATCAGTGTACTGAGTTGCTGCCGGTACCATGTGATTGCTGTGAAAAATCACAGCAGATCTCATGGCAATTGTACACAAATAATGGTTTCCATTCATAGCCATTCATTGCGTACTGTTGTGTTGATCTCTGTGATTGGTCACAGTGATCACATTGTACAGACTTGACCAATCACAGTGCATTTGAACCATGTAATAGCTGTGGCCAATCATAGCTTCACAATAGCAAACACTAGGTGAATGTATGCCATTCTTAAACAATATTATTATCACTAAAAGCAAACACAGTGTGCAAAAAAAAATCCTAATCACCTCCCCAGAGAAGTATAGTATCACAAAGCTAACAACTGTATGTGAAAAAAATTGTTAACAAAAAAATAATAATAATAATTAAAAAAGTTAAACAAATAAATGAAAATAATTTTTATACATACTGCCGCCAGTCACTGACCACTGCCACAGAAGATGTAATGATGACACACCACTGATGACAGTATGTAAAAAGTTTATTTTAACTTTTATTTTATTTTTTATTACACGTGACTAGAGCAATACAGTTGTTACCCAGAGTCGTACAGTGTCATCAAAAAATTGTGATAAAAAAATGACAGCTTCAAAAAACTGTCCGTGCCTCTTGCTAAAACCTTGGACAATCTACTTTCTATAAAGGAGTCATTTGGGGGGGGGGGGTATTTGTACTGTCTTGGACTCAAGAAATGAGATGGGCTGTCAGTACATTAGGACTGATCATTTTTCAAATATATTGGGATTGGATGTGGGGCCGAAAGGGGAGTTCAGAGTCCAGGATAACACCTAGCACCCTGGCATGTGGAGATGGGTTGTGTCATTGCTCTTGACAGAGAAGTCAGGGGAAGAGGCATGTGGGGGAGGAAATATTATGAGCTCAGTTTTGGACAAGTTGAGTTTGAGAAAGTGGTGTGACATCCAGACAGATATGTCTGTTAGTAAGTTAGTGACATGTGAGGAGACTGACGGAGTGAGTTGGGTATAACTATATTGAAATATATTGCCTTTAGATGTCATGCTGATAACGTGTTTTTGGCGGCAATGCTGACATTATAAGGAACCTATTCTTTTATCATTCTGCCACAATGGTTATTTCAACTGATGTTTAAGTAATGGGCTTTTTATTGAATGCAGTAAAAGCAGTGAAAATGTTTACCCAGCTATGGTTGTGTAATTTTAAGAGTCACTGCATGGTTATATATAAATTGAAAGATATACAATATGCTTAAGCTATAGACAAAGGTTTGTGTCTAAACTAACTGCCAGGGGAAATATTTATAATTTATTGTTTAGGAAGCTTGTAATGCTTGTGGCTTTGAAGAGCACATTTGATGTTGTATTTAAAGAGGAAATCTCTACACATTTTCAGCGTGCTGGTTCCAAAAAAATACAGATGCTTATGTATGTGAATGTGGGGAATATTTACCAGATGTACATTTTCTACAATATAACTAATTAAAATCTGTGGGTATAGATGCATACATCCTTATAGTCCAGGGTTGGATAAAACATTGTGAGCACCAGAATTATAGGGCATTTGAGTTTTTGTTTGTATCTGCTGTCTAGATTGTATAACAGTACATTACACATTGGGGTTAATTTGCTAAAAATTGAGGGTTCTGGTGCAGCTGTGCATAATAGCCAATCAGCTTCTAACTTAAACGTATTCAATTAAGCTTTGACAATGAAACCTGGAAGCTAATTGGTTTCTATGCAGAGCTACACCAGATTGTGCACTCTCCACTTTTAATAAATGAAAACATGTTGTGTTAAGCTTTGAATAGCGTGCATTAACAGTAAAATGGATGACTTCTTAAACTTCCAAAGAGGACAAATTGTTGATTCTCATTTATCTGGATCGCCTGTAACCATTTAAGTCTCACCCTCTACTGCTTCAGGAAAATCCACTGCTATTATGTTGTTTCGTCACATTCTGTTTTCGTGGTCCTCAATTTTAAAGGCCAATGCATCAGCCCTTATGAGCACAGTTTTTACCACAGATTTCAAAGGGCTTGCTGCAACCTCTTGTGTCCAGAGCAGAGGTGCTTTTCCTAATATGCTGCATTTTAAGGCATAAACCTCGGTTTTAAAGGCTCAAGTGGTTCTAAAGGCCCAAGTCTTTTTTACTTTCATGCATTTTATGTGTGCAGCAGCCCCCTAGCCTCCCTCATACTTACCCTAACACCATCACTATTCAGCAATGTGCACAGGAGCCTTGACTTTCCGAGGAAACTCCCTCCCCATTGACATTGCTGTCAATCACAGCCAGTGAGCCCATGAGGTGAGAGAAAGGGTGGGGCCGAGTTGTTACTCTGTGTGAATTGACATGCAGAGCAGTGGATCGGCAGTGAGCCTGCTCAGGTGCCCCCATAGCAAGCCGTTTGCTCTGGGATCACTTGAGCAGGGGGAGGGGCCAGTGCCAGCAGGGGACCCAAAAGGAGGATCGGGGCTGCTCTGTGCAAGATCACTGGTAAGTGAATATGTTTTTTTTTTTTTTTTAAAGAATAACTTGCCTTTAGTATCACTTTAAATATTCTCTAATTCCATGAACTTGAGCTGTTAGTCCTCCTAGAAAGGAGGTACATTTTTCCACTGCTTTGTACACATCTTGAGTGTGGGTTTAGATATGGGATCAGCATTGTCAGTGTTCAAGGGGACAGGCAAAGGCAGTACTCAAAGTAACCAAGGCCTCAGCATAGTTATTAGGCATAGGCAGGGAAGGTGTGGGAGACATAATGCTTTAAGTTAGCCACAGCTCTAGTTTGGACAACTGATGGAGAATGTAGCAGTTGCGGTGCTACCAAAGTTGCAAAGGTCGCACTTGTGACAGGTCCCTGGTGCTCCCCCACTATGGAGGTTCACCAAGAGCCGTACTGTGGCTCTACAGCTGTAGTTGCACTGCAGAGACTGAGCACTGACATACCCGCCTCCTGGAGCTGGATCTGCCCCTCCTCCTCCCACCCTCTCCTCCTGTGTGTGCCCACAGCCCCGCCAACATCCCATTCCCCTGCAGAGCTGTGCTCAGTAAGAGGATGGCGAGGTGGGAAAGCCAGCAGCTGCAACTACATTGTGGAGTATATACAGACTGCATGAGCCTCCTTCCTTCCTGGGGTGAGTGAGCTCACCATCCACAGAGACTCCCTCGCTTTTCTCTCTTGCCTTTGAGTATACAGATGTAAAGGGAGCTCTGTGGACTCAGATGTAAGGGGGGCTTTAGTGAGCAGAGACCTTCTTACATCATTGTTACCTTTCACACTAGAGTCCACAGCATTCCCCCTAACATCAGAGCCCCACTCTTAAATAAATGTTCCCAAAGCACACCTTAAATCAGAATTCCCCTTTACATTAGAGTCAAATTCTGCAGACTCTGATGTAAGGGGGGGTCTACAGACTGCAAGTTCAGATGTAAAGGGTAACTCTGTAGGTTCAGATGTAAGGGGGAACTCTGCGAGTTCAGATGTAAAGGGGAACTATTCTGGTTCTGATGTAAAGGGGAACTCTGCGAGCCTGCAGCAGAACATGTGAAGGGGTCCCACTGTGGGATCATAATAAAGGGCCCTGTGATGGGAGTAAAGGCCTCAGACATTAGTGGGAAGTTCTGGGATCAGAGGGAAGGATCTCAGGACCAGAGGTCAGAGGGACTTTCATGGTTTCTTGCACCAGGACCCTGAAGGTTGTAGTTATGCCTCTGCAATGAAGTACAGGCTGAAACCCTCTTGGCTTGTTGCCCTTCCTCTTCCAAATCATGCTGGGGCAGTGGAGGAGGTAGGCATCTGGGAAAGGAGCGGGGGTAGTGGAGTCAGATGAGCCATTCAAAAAAAGGTTCCAATACACAGGAAGATGATTGCAAGATTTGTGCCTGGGAACTCCAGTAAGATGCATCTTCTCACATCACGCTGTTGGACACAGCCCCCTGTAACCAAAAGGGCTGATCCATACATGTGTAAAATATGAAGAATGAAGCTACGCTCATTGACACACCTATAGAATTTTTTATGTGTTTTTGTTGTGTTATTATTAAGTTATTAAAGTGTTGAACAAACATCAAGAAAGCTTGTTAAATACATAAGACAGTGCTGTTTTTCTAGTGGGAAATTCTTAAAGAGGTACTAACGTAAAGGAAATGATTTGCTTTGAGGCATGTTTAGATTACAGTGTGATAGCAGGCAATTTTGTGAATTCTCTGCAAGATTAATTTGTATACTTCAGTCAATACAGGAATGACAGAGAAGAGCTGCAGTACCCAGGCACAGTTCTGGATTGAGAAAAGACTCAGGTAAGTGTCTAAGGCCCCTTTCACACTTTGGCGGGAGCTGCGGTGGTGGTATTGCGGCACTAAAAATATACCATCAGAATTGCGGCGGTATTCGGCGACTAGCGGTGCGGTTTTAACCCCCGCTAGCACCCAAAAAAGGTTTAATACTGCCCGCAATGCGCCACTGCAGAGGCGCATTGCGGGCAGTATTAAACCTTTTTTGGGTGCTAGCGGGGGTTAAAACCGCACCGCTAGTCGCCGAATACCGCCGCAATTCTGATGGTATATTTTTAGTGCCGCAATACCACCACCGCAGCTCCCGCCAAAGTGTGAAAGGGGCCTTAGACACTTACCTGAGTCTTTTCTCAATCCAGAACTGTGCCTGGGTACTGCAGCTCTTCTCTGTCATTCCTGTATTGACTGAAGTCTTTGACAACATTGGCTGCCACTTCTGTCAATCTAGTAAGGAGAGAAAAGAGGGCAGTTCATAATATAGAACATTTACAATTTTTATTCATTCAAGTCAGCTAAAAATCATAACAAATTTGTCACACCTGTCAAAACCCTTTTAATTTAAAACATACAAATAATAAGCTGCATGCAAAATGCTATAGGTATGTTTGGCATGCATACAAATCTATGTCAGTGTAAAAATACTTTGGTCAGAGTATACACAACCATCAGTGAGACTGCCAGGAGTTCATAGGTTAATGCACTATAATCATACATTAGAAGTCAAATCGTGTTTTTCTGACACCTTTTCTATTGGAGAACATTTTCTGTTTTATCATCCCCAAAGTAAACCTTTGAACACGATTGAATCAAAGCAGCTGAAAGCAGTGACAGTAATTTGTGACAGAGTGATGGCTACGTTAATGTGGAATGACACCTTTACCCTTGGCTGTCACAGGAGAAAGGGGAATAAAAAAGTCTAGCTCCACCATAAGAAGCATAGCAATAAATGATTGCTCGCTTTACATTACCTTTATTAACTGACCAGCATTTGAGTGAGAATAGTATGCTATGAGAATACTGTAATTAGAAGATTATTGGGCATTATAAAAATAGTTTGAAATGTTTTAAATCTTGTGACCTGCAGATTTCTGATTGCAAATTGCTTTTGTAAGTAAACAAAAGAAAGCAAACATAGCTATTTTCTTGCAATTCTCATCAGCTAATCAGATGATTAGCATGAGGATTAATTAAACTCAGTAGGGAGCTCCAAGTTATTTATATATCAATGTCAGCCAGAAAGACAAAAGCTTATTGGGAAATACTGTAAATCAGTGTATTCTATCTGTCTATCTTATCTGTCTATCTTTCTCATATTCAAATTTGGATGGAGCATCTCAAGGAGAACCTAAAACTCTGAGAGGACTCACAGGGTTTTGTGTTGACATGACCCAGTGGTTCCGCTGTTCAGTGCTCATGGCGCTACATGTTTTGGGAGCACCTGCTACAACCTTACTGAGACTAAGGCCCTGGTAAAGTCTAATGCTCGGTACACACTATTGGTTTTCCTGTTGGAAAATGTCTGATGGGAGCTTTTGGTTGGCAATCCCGACCGTGTGTATGCTCCATCAAACTTTTTCCAATGGAAAAACTGCTGGAAAACGATAGAGAGCAGGATCTCTTTTTTCCTGTCAGGAAAAAAAAACTGATCTGAGTTTCCGATCATGTGTACAAATCCCAACATGCAAATTCCGACACACGTCGGAAACAAATCGGCACATGCATTAGAAGCATAGTACTTCATTTTCTCAGCTCATCGTAGTCTTTTACATCACTGTGTTCTTGGCAGTCAAAAGTGCACAGAACTTTTGTATGACCGTGTGTATGCAAGGCAGGCGTGAGCGGAATTCCGTCGGAAAAACCATCCGTTTTACAGGGCATAACAAACCCTTCTATGCTTCAACAGTAAAAATGATAGGGCAACATTTTAAGTATTCAGCAGGCTACTACTTTTTGTTGAGACAATGCTGTTGTGTTTTTTTTAAACTTTTGTGAGTGTGAACAACATTGACTACATAACAAGCGCTCTGATTGGTGTGTAAGTCACAACCACTTCCTAACAGCAGAGCAGGATGGATTGATGAAAGACATGAATGAAACAAGAGTACATCTTGCCTGTTCTCAATAAGCTCGGAATCCTTGAGTCAGAATCATTAAATGTTGCATATGAATTACTCCATTCTACACCTATTGTAGTCTTTAAAGATCCCCAAGAGTAAAGAAAATCATCTGAAACGTATACATACACAGGGATAGAATGTGAAGGCACCCAAGTCAGAAAACACAGGGGTTGATTTATTAAAACTGAAGAGTGCAAAATCTGGTACAGCTCTGCATGGAAACCAATCAGCTCCTACATTTTATTGTCAAAGCTTATCTAAACAAGCTGAAGTTAGAAGCTGATAGAAGCTGATTGGCTACCATGCACAGCTGCAACAGATTTTGCACTCTCCAGTTTTAGTAAATGAACCCCATGTCACATTTGTTTCTAGCAAATGCTTGGCTATTTCCCTGCTGTAACCTTCCATTGGGCCATGCAATCTTAACCCCAGCGGTGTATGCATGCCTCTTGCTCCATTTAGAACTGTGGAAGTTCTATACTCATGGTGGCCTTCCACCCTCTAGGCACATAACCTGCCCAGAATGGATTTCTTGCAAAGACTTGGTATCCTGGGCAGTGCTGCACAGTAAAAAAAACCCTCAAGAGCAGAGATTAAAATAGGTATTTTAGTGTATGGGCTACAGAAAGAGGGATGAGTGAGAGATTTAAATGGTGCAGTGGGGCAGCAGACATTTAGCTCAAAGGAAGAGATGACCGTGTTTAGGCTCCATCGGACATTTGCTGTCGGAATTTCCGTCAAGAAAAATTTGAGAGCTGGTCCTCAATTTTTCCGACAGCAAATATTATTGTCGGAAATTCCAATCGTTTGTATACAATTTCGATGTGCAAAAATCCTACTCATGCTCAGAATCAATTTGATGCATGCTCGGAATCATTGAACTTCATCTTTCTTGGCTCGTCGTAGTGTTGTACATCACCGCGTTCTTTGCGTTCGGAATTTCTGACAACATTTGTGTGACCGTGTGTATGCAAGACAAGTTTGACCCAAAATCAGTTCTACTTTAACCCAAAGATGTATTTAAAGTCCATTAAAAGTCCATCAAATATAAAATAAGTCCATCAGATATAAAATAAGTCCATCAAATATAAAACAATTGTAATGAGAGTCCATACACTAAGGTCTGCCACAACGTAGGAATAAAAAACGTATTCCAGCACAGCTGAAAATAAACTAAAGGGGAGAGGCGCTTCTAAGTGTAGGAGTGAAAACGATTTATTAAAACCATACAAATGGCAAATTACCTCTATGGTGGAAGAACGGCCATACGATGGATGGATGCAAAGCAAGTTTTTACTCATACACTTAGAGGTGCCTCTCCCCTTTGTTGGATAATGCACCAAGATAGTGCACCCTCTATTGTTCTATGCTGTATAGTGCTGGACCATCCCTGTCCATAGAGGACTGCAAGGCGTAGAATACCTGTGATATTTGCAGTGATCACAGCCATTATAAATAGAAACAATCTACATCCACTTCATGTCTTGTATGTTAGAACAGTAGATCTTGTTTTTTTTTTTTTTGGTAACTAAAATTAAACTACTTCAAAACAGAGCGTGGCATCCAATATAATTATTAAAATTTGTTTGCATACATGTTATGGGGATGGATTTTTTGAAGGCAAATTTTCTTCGTAATGTGGTAAAGCTTAATTTTGTAAAGAATACCAATGCAGGTGCAGATGTAGCTAGGAGATGGCTAATATTACCTGCATTGTCTGGAGACACTGTGCAACATTGCTACTCTGAAGTTGTTCTTTCCTAGTGCTCAGCCCAGACTCTATGTCATCAGATCATGAAGATAGTGACTGAGATCTAGGAGTGAAGCAAAGCATCTTGGGACATATAGTCCAGGAAGCAAAGTTTTACATTCAGATGGACTGTTTTGCACTACAAGTACCAGCTAGCTGAAGAAGAGAGAACAGAATACTGGAAGAAGGGATATAAAGCCTGTTTGGGGTGGGATCGGTTTCTTGGGACCCCGGCCTGGATCTGCAAGCAAGTGACTCTGTGGCCGAGTCGCTGCCTGTGCTGCAGAGGGAGAGTGAGAGTCATCGCGTGTGGGTGTAAGAGCATTCACTGCCAGCTACTTCTGATCACTCTGTGGCAGCCTGGAGGGCACTCTCCACACATCCACACCAGATCCAGCCAAGCTGCAGTGCGCTGTATCACAGGGCTGAGCCATCCCTTGAGTCAGGTTCTACAGATGCCTGTTGCGGAGCTCCACGCCACTCTTCAATATCAAGAGTTGTTGGGACTGGTGAGCGGGCACTTGCCCATTCTGATATAGTAAAGAACACTGCATGCAGACACCATTGCCTTGTCTTTTTGCCTAAACCTATAAGACCTTGTGCTGCACTTACACTTTGCTGAGCAGCGACAGTGTTTCTCTTTCTTCAGGACACTATGAGTATACTTTGCAACACCCTGCTTGGTAAAACGCTACAGGCTACCTTACTTCATTCTAATTGCCAGTATATCTCACATACCTCACTAAATAGCTTGTTGAAGACACAAGGCCTTCTTTCTTCTGAGGGACTACAACACATCAGCCCCCCCCCCCCCACAAAAGAACTAAAGAGAGCCGTTAGTGCCATAAGGGCATACATTTTTACCCAAGACTCTATTCACTAAGTGGGTGGGTTGAGGACTTAAAAATCGAATTATTCACATTGAGTTAAATACTGTGTTCCTACAGTTCTTGGGACTGTGGTGTTGAGTATTAGACGGGAGTGGTCTGCATAAATAGGGTCATTCTCCTGACCTTTTTGCACCTTCACCCGAAGATCTCAATCTAAACAGAGTTTTTGATCTTACTGTACTTGTTCATAATATACTGCAGTAAGTTATTGTTTCTTTGACTGTTTTCGGCTACCAGTATTATTTGTTATAGTAAACCTCCTGCAAGTGACATATTTATCTTAATTAATTCTAATGCTCTCAGTACCTCAGTAAACAAGATTCAACTGATTCACTTAATTCTGTGTGTTTCTAAGTGTTTTTGGCCACCACAAGAATATCTGAACCCAGGGTGTCAGAAGTGACAGAGGAATCACAAGATCAGGGTAAATAGTGGTGTACAAATACTTTAAGCAGTCCTCATGGGGATAGCGCTACACAAGAAAAAAAATGCATGTTTTGCTTGTACATGATTGGCTAATGAATATCAGCAGAGCTTTACCACATTTACTAAGCTCCGCAGAAGGTGATTGCAACTTCCCTTACAAAGTGCACAGTCTGTTTGCCTTTTTATATACTTTGTATCATTTTAATTTGTATCAAAAGCACCAACACATAAACACAATACTAAACACTCTTAAAAGCACCTAAAACCCAATTACCTTGACAGGTATGCCCTAAATCAATTTTCAGTATTGTAAGAGATGGAATCCAAGAAGATCATAAACAGTTTAATTGAATATGGTCAATAAAACCAGTGTCATGTACCTGGTCCTGAAGCAGAAATGCTGAGAGGGCTCTGCTTGCAGCTGAGTGCTCGGTGTCCCTGAAGGTGAGAACAGGAAACATGAAGCCCAAAGAACTTGGGATTTCCAACTGTGCCACAGATGACAGATGTAGATGTGGAGGTTGTGCAGAGTGCGCACAACAGGAAGCACTCACTTCTACAGGCAGCGGAAGGGCATGCCCCCTCAATGCTACTGCCTTTCTGGGTTCTTCTGTTCCATCCAAGAGCCTGGGACCACTCCATCCCACAGCATTCTGTGAACTGTACAGAGAGGAACTTACAGTATATTGTTCGTCCCTGCCTGTGACACCAGAAACCAGAAGCAAAAGGATTTTTATCACTTCCGGTTTTGGCAATGTGTTTACTGGTTACCAACCAGCAAAGCAGCCGACCAGGCTGATTTGGAGGCCAGAGAAGAGATCTGAGGTCTAATACCCCCAGATTCCTCCACCAAGAGGACATGTTATGGCCTATACCATCACATTACTTGCGATAGCAAAAAAGTTGATAAAAAAAAAAAAGTTTTAAATAAAATAAATGTTTTAGCCCCCCCCCTCCCCTCGTCCAAACGTGAATGCATATGTAAGTCCCTAAACTAGATATATCAAAGCGGGAGCAATATTTCTAGCACCATACCTCCTGTGTAACACTAAACTTATAACCTGTAAAGGCTTTTAAAGCATCATATATAGAGATTTTTAGGTAGAATTTGGCACCGTTCCAAAGCATGACATATTTGGTATTTATTTACTTGGTGTAACATAATATTTATATTTTTCCAAAAACTGGGTATTATATTGTGCTTGTGTGCACTAAAATGTATTAAAGTGTATTTTTCCCAAAAAGTTTGCGTGATAAAAACCACTGCGACATAAAAATTGCAGCATCCACCATTTTATTCTATAATTCTATATTCTATAAATCTATCCCCTATTTTGTAGCCGCTATAACTTTTGTGCAAACCAATAAATATACGCTTATTGCGATTTATTTTACCAAAAATATGTAGAAGAAAATGTATCGGCCAAAACTGAGGAAAGAATTAATTAGTTTTTTTTATATAATTTTGAGGATTATTATTATAGGTAAAAAGTAAAAAATATATTTTTTTTTTTCAAAATTGTCGCTCTTCTTTTGTTTATAGCGAAACAAAATTAAAACCGCAGAAGTGATCAAATACCATCAAAAGAAAGCTCTATTTGTGGGGAAAAATGATTAAAGTGGAAGTTCACCCTATCTAACAAGTTCACCTTAAACACAAGGGCACAGTCAGCCTAAAAAAGGTTCGTCATCTAAAAAAATTTAAAACGTTTCTGTACCTTTCTTTAGGCACTGTGAAGCAGGCACTTCCTGGTCTGTCTGAGCGGGGATGGGCATGTCGATTTGTTCTTTCCTAGCCGTTATGCTTGTTGGGAAATGCAGCGTCACGTTTTCAGGGAGAGAAATCTCTACAGCAGGTCTAGTAATATCGCGCTATTTCCGCAAGTCACATGACTCTTGCAGCCAGTCATGTGACAAGGGCGGATACGATAGTGAGTCCTTCACAGGACGCTGCGCCGTTGTCACAGTAACTGTGGAGTGTTGACGGCGTGGCTCGCCGTCAACACTGCGCATGTGCGGGATAGAGCGGTGAATGCTGGGACTACAGCATTCGCCGCATCCCGGAAGACACTGACGTTGGGCTTCAGACTGCCCGCAGCTAAGATGGAAACGTCCATCTCTGTGGAATATAACGTTTTCTTTTTGGGGAAATCTCTATGCTGGTACCTAGATTGCTGGGACGGGTGAGTAGATTATGGCATATTGACAGTGCGGGAGAAAGGATTTAAAAAAAAAAAAAAAGAAATTTGGCGGAACCACCCCTTTAAAATTTCATTTTGGTAAAGTGGTGCATGACTGCGCAATTGTCATTCAAATTGTGACAGCCCTGAAAGCTGAACATGGCTTGGGCAGGAAAGGGGTGAAAGTGCCCAGTATTGAGGTGTTTAAATGTGTATTTAGCTGTTGGCTGACGTTTTTCTTTAATAAGAACAGTCTGGGTAACTTCTGATCCATTGTCATTGTTTAAATCTCCTTAAAATTCATGAGAAAAGAAGGGAAATCCTAAATGCATGACTGGTGGGAGGATTTTAGCAATGTGGTCGGAAAACACTACATTGACCCACAGCAACCAACCAACCAATTGAGAGCAAACAGCTTTTCTTCGTTTGTCTACTACGTATAGCCAAGAACTGTGTAATGTATGGAATTAGTAACAGGCATGCTACATGGCTGCAATTTCATTTTAAAAAGACTTAAGAGGTTTTCTCCTCTCAGAACAACTGTAGAGCGCATGCAGCTTAAGTGAACAATATCAGAATGGATTCATATAAATTATTCTAATGTTTGCAATTAGTGCATGATTCAGTGGTTTGTATGCTTACCTTAATTGGCTTATTTGTGATCTACTTCTTTTCCACACAACCCCATAGTATTAATGACTACTAACAAACACTTTTTAGAAAGCAATTCAATGTTTACTCTACCCCTCCCCTCTGATGTTTTTCTCCTTGATTACCTTTATTGTATGTACAAACCAAATCACTAAAATCCATATAAACTTTAACATGTAAAATTATTAAGTAATTTTCAATATTTTTTAAAATCTAAAGCTATTATAAAATGGTGATCCTGTGCAGACACTTTCTGCTCTAGGTTGACAGTATATTATCCCTGCACTGCATTGTCACCCTGTACGCCTTCTCCCAATGAGATCAAAAGTGCTGAGATGAAACAAGGAATGAAAATAAGGCAAAAATTTTACTGTATTAAAAAATGTAATTTTATATATAACACGCAGTGCTTTGCCAATCTAAAATGTCCTCTTGTTGGGGTTTACATCTACTCTAAGGTAACTAGAACACATGGATTCATGGGTTCACTGCAGTTTTAAACCCTGTTGACATGTTAAACCAGATATTTCAGTGTATTTTTGAGCATACTAGGGCTTATTAACTAAATAATGTATCAATTGCCCATAGTAAACAATCAGATTCCAGCTGTTATTAACATTGTAGGTTAGGAAATGACAATGAATTACATTTTGATATAGTTAAGACACTGACATTCCCCAGATATCTTAACCTACTAGAAACATATTTCCATTTTTTTAGAAATTTCTTTGAACTACCACAAGCAATAAATTCAACAACCACAAGCAATGAATTCAACTACCACAAGCAATGTCCATGTTGATACTAGATTAGACTCCTTAAAGCTGAAATATAGGCAAATGATTGTTGTCTTAAAGTGTTACTAATCTCAGTAATATAAAAATAGTTTATCCATCCCACCAGCTTTTTTTTTATTTTACTGTTGTGGGTTTAGTAACACTAATACAAGGGCCATGTGTGCTATTACTTGAATCTTAGGCCGCGTACACACGGAGGGACATATCCGATGGAAACGGTCCTCGGACCGTTTTCATCAGATATGTCCGCCGGGCTATTTTGGTCCGATGGCGTGTACACACCATCGGATCAAAATCCCTGCCGGCAGACAGCGCGGTGATGTGGCGGTGACGTTGACACCGCCACGTCACCGCACCAGGAAGTAAACAACTTCCACGCATGCGTCGCATCCATACGACGCTTGTGCGGGAAGATATGTCCGCTGAAGAGTGTACTGACCAGTGGACATATCCGACGGACATGTCTCCGGCGGACAAATTTTAAAGCATGCTTTAAAATTTGTCCGCCGAACAAATATGTCCGCTAGCCCATACACACAATCGGATTTGTCTGCTGAAATGGTCCGTCGGACCATTTCCAGAGGACAAATTCGATCGTGTGTACGCGGCCTTAGTGTCCTGTATGTATTTCTTCCAGATCTACACTGTACTGCTATATTAAACTCCTGCCCTTTGCCTTTGTGCATGGGATATAAGGCAGCAGGCATTTTTTTAAAGGGGTTGTAAAGGTAAATGTTTTTTTACCTTAATGCATCCTATGCATTAAGGTAAAAAAACATCCAACGGTACTGGTCCCCCTTGAACCCCCGTTGTACTTACCTCACCCCTCGAAAGTCCCGCGCGCGTCCCCGTGATCCTCTTCGGTTCCCAGCCTAGCCGTTGATTGGATAGGCTGGACGGATTGATAGCAGCGCAGCCATTGGCTGGCGTTGCTGTCAATCACATCCGATGACGCGGTGCCGGGGGGCGGGGCCGAGTGATACAGTCGCCAGTTTTCCACCATGCGAGCTCGCTTGCATGAAGGTGGAAAGCTTTTGCGAGGAGGAGCGGAGACAGCCGCTGAGGGACCCCAGAAGACAGGGTTCGGGGACACTCTGTGCAAAACGAGCTGCACAGTGGAGGTAAGTATAACATGTTTGTTATTTTACAAAAAAAATAAAAAAATGTTTACTTTAGTGTTCCTTTAAGTTTATATATAATAGATTCAAACCAGACAAGCAATTATATTTTGAAATAAATATTTTATTGGATAAATATTTTCGACCGCGGCTGTTTTCATTGGTTTAATACATTTTCTAAAATATTTATAAATACATTTATTATAACATGACCTAAAATATAAATAAATAAAATCAACCTAGCTACTACGGCTCAGGCTGAATAATATTCTCTCCTCTGAGTAATCAAAACAAATTTACCCCAAAGAAAAGGATTTGCACCAAAAAGCTGCGACAAGGCAGAGGGTGATTGGGAGCTGTCCTCTTCAGTTTCTTCAAACAACTGTCAATGGTCCATAAACGATAGCCCATATTTATAGGTGTACCTTGCTGTACACATGCATGCATTGGTGACCTGACCTACCTTATATTAAATGTAAAATATATTTAATTTCATTGGATAATTCATGCTAGCCTATGAAATGATCCTATTTTCAAAATTTTGGGATATTTTAACCACTTAACGCCCACCGCTCGCCTATGAATGTCCACAGAATGGCATGTACAGGCAGATGGGCGTATATTTACGTCCCTGCCTTCTAGCGGGTCGGGGGTCCGATCGGGACCCCCTCCGCTGCGTGCGGCTTACCTCCGGGAGCGATCCGTCTTGAGGGGGTGGCGGTTCGTTTCTGTCCGCTCCCTCGTGATCGCTCCCAGCCAATCCCGTCGTGTCCCACCGTGTCACTTCCTCTGCCTGTAAAATGTAAACACTGGCAGAGGAAGTGATGAAGCTCTCCTCTCGGCGGTATTTTCAAACCGCAGAGAGGAGATAAGACATCACATTATGTCGCACCAACACTACACTGACACTAATACACATAGGCACATTAACCCCTTGCGATCACCCCCCACCCCCCTGTCACACTGTCACTGAATACAGTGATCATATATGTACTGATCACTGCATTTAGTGTCAGTGTGACAGGCAGTTAGTGTTAGGTTCAGGGTACCCCCGTACCCCCCCTAATAAAGTTTTAACCCCTTGATCACCGCCCTAGTTAACCCTTTCACTCCCTATTGCCAGCGTCACTAAGCGATCATTTTTCTGATCGCTGTATTAGTGTCGCTGTTGCCGCTAGGTAGCTAATTTTTTTTATTGCGATTTTTTTTTTTTACTAAAGACATGTGGCTATATACATTTTGGCCTAAATGTTTGACTAAAATTTCGTTTATTCAATTTTTCCTATAACAAAAAGTAAAAAATATTGTTTTTTTTTTCAAAAATGTCGCTCTATTTTTGTTTATAGCGCAAAAAAAAAAAATCGCAGAGGCAATCAAATACCATCAAAAGAAAGCTCTATTTGTGGGAAGAAAAGGACGCAAATTTTGTTTGGGAGCCACGTCGCACGACCGCGCAATTGTCTGTTAAAGCGACACAGTGCCGAATTGTAAAAACGCCTCTGGGCATTTAGCAGCATATTGGTCCGGGGCTTAAGTGGTTAATATAACATGGCACTGCCTCAGCTCCCCCTAAGAAAGGGGGGGGGGGCCTATAAATAGGCATATTTCCCCCCTTTTTCCTTTACAGGAGTTTCCTATAATAAAGACCAAACACTGCTGCTTTCTCTCCTTGTAACAAGTGATTCCTCTTGTCGTCACCACCTCTTTAGTTTTCTGCAGACAGGCTGAAATAGGTGGACAGGCTGGGTCTCATCCATAGATCTATGTGCAGCCAAGTCATGATGTCAGTGAAACTTTTACAAGGTAATATCCATATTTGCAAAGGTATTTGGTGAACAGAAGTGGATTTATATTAATTGTGGCTATTAAGAAATATATTCAAATATTTATTTTGTACCCAGAATTTAGCTCAATTGAAAAGGAGACCATACTGTATAGTGATACTGATATTACCTGTTTCACTTTTGTTGTAAAATTTCCCCCTGAAATTCAGATTGGAGACCTCAGGCAATTCCTTTTATATTTGACATGGCTTGGTTTGATACCAAAATCCTTCAATAAAATCTTTGAAAACCTTTGATTCAATAACAAATAACCTTCAATAGCATCATCATAAGCATAAAATAACCTGATGGATTAATATACTGTACACAGGTGATATTTATGCATATTTCCTAAATCATTAAAATAAAAATAGGATGACTATTATATGCTCCAGTACAACAGACCCCTCCCCAAATGTTATCATGTTTGGTAAAATTTCCAGTATCATTTTCATGAGAAGTAAAAGTTTCCTAATATAATTGTTAGCAGATAAAATATTAAAGATGGCTTTTATGTTTCTTCTAACTATAAAGGAAGCTGTTGGCACAGCTGAAATAGGATCACAGAGGAGTCTTTGTAGCATGTGCCAACAAGCTATTTTATGTGATAAATGCAGGATTACCCATCAAAATATGCTCCTTCCTGGCTCTTAATTTACATAAAAATAAAAAATAAATACTTAAACATATTCTGGCGCAGAAGCTGTTTAATGTTACCTGGCAAGTCAACAATCTGGTTTCCATAGAAACACAAGACCCGAGACATCCTCTTATACTTGATGCATGTGCCCTGCAGTCCTACAGAATTCTGCAATTGATTCCTGTTTCTGTTGTTAACTTACAGGGAAATCAATTACAGCCTTTAGTGTTAAAGTGCTTACGCTCTGAGGTAAAAAGGACATGTGGTCTACTTCAGATTCTGCTTTGAAATGTGAATTTAGTGGTTAGAAAGCCATGAAAGAGCATTTATTTTTTTGATAGGTAATCTTGCACTTATCCTTTAATGGGTGCCGTCTAGTGGCAGGGATAAGTGAACAGCCAGTTTGCAGTAGATCAGGTCACATTTCCTATGTGTCCTCTTGCCCTACAACAGTTTAATGCTTTTGATGGACATGGACATTAGACAAATAATTGAACTGGAACACACACTGTCACAACGTTGGTCTTACAGACTATCACTCTCCCAAGCCTGACCAAGAACACAGTGCCCTTAGCCTTACAGTGCCTGTCATGGACACATGGAATTAAAGATTTTTGGCCAGATTCTCGTAGATGGGCTCGGGGCGTAGCATATACTATTTACGCTACGCCGCCGCAACTTAGAGACACAAGTGCCGTATTCTCAAAGCACTTGCGTCCAGAGTTGCGTCGGCGTAGCGTAAATGGCCTGGCGTAAGCCCGGGTAATACAAATGTGGATGAGGTGGGCGTGTTTCATGTAAATCAATCATGACCCCACGTTTTTAAAGTTTTTTTGAACTGCGCATGCGCCGTCCGTGGACGTATCTCAGTGCGCATGCTCCAAATTAGGCCGAAAATACATTGGTTTCGACGTGAACGTAACTTACGCAAAGCCCCATTTGTGAACGAGTTACGCAAACGACATAAACGACGGAAAAAAACTACGCTGTCCCGACGTCCATACTTAACATTGCATACGCCGGACCTACGCAACGTTACCCCTCATATAGCAGGGGTAAGTTTACGCTTACGCAAACGACGTAAACTACGACGCGCAGGCGGAAATAAGTTCAGGAATAGGCGTATGTAGCTCATTTGCATTCTCGACGCGGAAATCGACGGAAACGCCACCTAGCGGCCAGCGTAAATATGCAACTTAGATACGACGGTGTAAGTGAACTACGCCAGTCAGATCTAAGGCAAATCTATGAGTAACTGATTCTAAGAATCAGGCGCATAGATCCGACGCCGCAAAAACAGAGATACGACGGCGTATCTGGAGATACGCCATCGTATCTCCTTTGAGAATCTGGCCCTTTGTTTTTAAATACTTAAAGGAACTCTAAATGTGTTTTAGAAGTGCTTATTGTCATTTACTGGTTATAAATAATCATCCAATATAATAAGCGCAACTCTTTTCAAGTGAAAAACAAACAAAGTCCATGCATAAAATAAAATAAAATCAGTGTAATGAACAGTCCAGCACGCAGTGCTCTGTGTATCTGCAAAAAAAACTCTTCAAGTCTTCTTGTGACAAGTACTCATCCACCCCCTCCAACAGAATGATCAAATGCTCATTCATTCCATTCCGAATGCTATTGATTTCTCCAGGAAGAGACCTCCTCACTCCCTTATTACACTCTGGATAACAGGTCCATCTCCTCTTGCAATTTCCACCACATATTACATGAAACAAAAGGACAACACCATAGTGCTCTCCATTTAAAACAGATGTATTATCCCCCAAAATTAAAAACACTTAGGCCCTGTACACACGATCAGTCCAAACTGATGAAAACGGACTGAAGTTCATTTTCATCGGTTCACAGACTGATGGTCAGTTCAAAAACCGATTGTGTCAGAACGCGGTGACGTAAAACACAACAACGTGCTAAAAAACGAAGTTCAATGCTTCCAAGCATGTGTCGATTTGATTCTGAGCATGCGCGGGTTTTTGAACCGATTTTTTTGCGTACTAACGATCGGTTTGGACCGATGGTCAGGCGTCCATCAGTCCGATTTTAAAGCAAGTTTTAAAACTTTGGACCGAAGGACAACAGACTGATGGGCCATACACACGGTCGGTTTGGACCGATGAAACTGGACTTCAGTCCGTTTTCATCAGTTTGGACTGATCGTGTGTACGAGGCCTTACAGGAATCGGGAGCTGCCGATTACAGCACAGGGCTCAGATGGAAAGGCACTCCAACATACACACTACTCCCTTGGAAGTGTATTAAATAAAATCCTTAAAGGGGTTCTATAGGAAAAAAAAAAATCCCTAAATAGCTTCCTTTACCTTAGTGCAGTCCTCCTTCACTTACCTCATTTTCCTTTTATTTTGCCTTATTTCTTCTGAGAAAAGCTCCTTTCCTGTTCCTCTGTCTGTAACTACACACCGTAATGCAAGGTCAGGACACTCTCTACTTTGCAGATAGAGAAAGAAACTTTGTGTTAGTGGGCGTCCTGACACTCCTGCTCGCCCCCTCCCCCCTCAAGAGGCTTTCTCCACACCAGAAAGAAATCCTTGCATAACGGTGTGTAGTTACAGACAGAAGAACAGGAAGTGAGGATTTCTCAGAAGAAATAAGGACATTTAAAAGCAAAATCGAAGGATGAGGTAAGTGAAGGAGGACTGCACTAAGGTAAGGAAGCTATTTAGGGAAAATATTTTTTTCCTTACAACTCCTTTAATTCTTTATTTAAGACATGTGGCATGGTCACGATTGTAGTGATGAGTTGGCTAGCGAGTTGTTTTAGAAGTGCATTCTTATAGATATTCCTGTAAATGTTTTTAATTGTGAGGGAAAATAAATCTGTGTTCAATGGAAAGCACTATGGTTTTGCCCTATTGTTCCATGTAATATGTTGTGGAAATTGCAAGAGGAGACATACCCGATATCCAGAGTGCAAGAAGGGAGGGAGCAGGTGCTGGACTGTTCATTACATTTATTTCATTTTATTTTATGAATGGACTTTTCACATGAAAAGTTTTGTGCTTCACTATATTGGATGATTATTAGTAATAAATGGTGAAAACACCTTAATGCCTAGTGCACATGATCGGTTTTCCCGGTGGACTTTTTACCGCCAGGAAAACCGAGGGGAAAGCCGAGAACCTGCTCGGCAGCCCCCCCCCTACACACGGCCATTTTTTCTAGCAAGAAAACTGCCATGAGAGCTTTTTTACGGGAATCCCGGCCTTGTGTATGCTCCACTGCAGGCCTTCCTCATAGGGAAACTGCAGAGAAAAATACCGCCGGGAATCCTGGCAGGAAAATAGAAGATATGCTCTAATTTTTCCTGCCGGGATTACTGGTGGTATTCCTGTCAGAAAACTGCCATGGAGCATATATATGGCCAGTTTTCCTGGCCAAAAGCTGTCCTGGCAGTTTTCCTTCCAGGAAAAACGATCGTGTGTACGAGGCATAAAAGTGTTTTAGCTTGCAACAAAGGAGAATTGATTTATTTATATACATCGTTTTTAAATAAATAAAAAAATTGAATTTTTGTGTGTTTTTGAGTTGGGTAATATATTTGGCAGCGTGAATTGACTAAATACACTCATTACTGGTTATGATTCTTGAGGCTATGTCTCAATACAGTTTGGCCCTAAACCTCTCTCCCACAGTTCCGTGAAAGAGCCAATGAATCTCTTTGCATTTGAGAAGTGTCTGGGGCCCATTAATCTACCTTAAATTGCACCCACCATGCCTCATAACTCTTTTTTTGAAACTAAGCTTGATGTGTTTTTCATCTGCTGTATTAAGTTTCCTTAGCTGACCTGTTTTTTTGTGCTTCTTCAAAAAAAAAGCTTGAAAAGCACATTTTAAAACCCCATTCTGCTTTGAAATGCTTCCCTGGGAGATGCACTGTAACTACTGTACCGTATTTTTCGCCATATAAGATGCACCTGATCATAAGACGCACCTAGGTTTTAGAGGCGGAAAACAAGAAAAAAAAATTCTGAACCAAATGGTGTACTAAAATATTTTATATTATACTACTACTATAGGTGGGTGGTGGACACACAGCAATACCATCCCACCTATAAAATCAGCTGAGCTACACTATATCTGGTGGTGGTGGACACAGCAGCCTCCCCCCCCCCTTTCCCAGATCAGCTCAGGGAAGCAGGGCAGACACAAACACCCCTTAAGCTCACACCTCCCATCCCCTTACCAAGGGCTCACCTCAGGCAGTGGAGGACACTGCCATTATAATCCCCTCTGGCTGGCTGGCTCAGATGTACCCAGAAAGCAGGGGAGGGAGCAGGAAGTCAGACAGGACTAGACCACGGCGCAGGAAGGCAGGGGGGGGGGTTCGGCTGAAAAAAACCCCCCAGCAAAGGCTCTCACTGCCTTCAGGATGGTGTCACCTCTGGCGGGTGACACCCGACCAGGGTGCAGAGCGCACCCCCATAGCACCGCTACTGACATCACCTAATGTTATGACACCCGGGGCAAAACCTCTCCCCCCGCTCCCTCTTGGTATGCCCCTGCTAGGATATGCCTTGCCTTCTGTCCTCTCTCCTTTACAGAGAAGGAGAGAGGGATTTTGACTCGGCGCCGGCGGCGACGGGACGGGACGGGGGGTCAGTGCCCAGTCAGTATTCACCATATAAGACGCAGGGACATTTCACCCCATTTTTGGGGTGGGAAAAAGTGCCTCTTAGGCCGCGTACACACGTCCGAAAACCGACGAGGTTCTCGGCCGGCCGTCGAGTTCGTCGACCAGGCTGTCGAAAAAGGCGTCGAGCCATTAGTCCCGATGGCCCGTCGAGCAAATAGAGAACCTGCTCTCTATTTTGGCTCGACGAGCTTCCCGACGGGATGCTCGACGAAAGTGTACACACGATCGAGCTTCTCGGCAGAATATGGATCCCAGCGAGCTTCTCGCTGGATTCTGCCGAGAAGCTCGGTCGTGTGTACGCGGCCCTATATGGCGAAAAATACGGTACCTTGTGTCTTGTTGCTGTGCTCAGTCTTGCCACAGTGTATGACCTGACATGAACCTCACTTTAGTAGCAGATTTTGGCCTGTTTCTGTTTCAGGTAATGACTGTATTTCAACCTACATATGAAATTAATGATCATTAGCACCTGTTTGGTTTAATTGGTTAACCATACACCTGACGCTAGTCCTACAAAATCCCCGACTTTGTGCAAGTGTAAAAAGTGTACAATGATGCCATTTTGATTCATTTCGATTTTTCTTCTGGTCGCTCACTTTGCATTTTGTAACTTGATAAAAATATATATATATATATATATATATATATATATATATATATATATATATATATATATTAATATATTTTTAAAAGCATTCTTACTTTACAGCATTTCTTCACACCTTCCTAACATTTTGCACAGTACTGTGTATTAATACTGTATATATTTATATATTAACCACTTCAGACCCGGACCTTTAGGCACTGCGTCACTTTAACAGACAATTACGCGGTTGTGCGATATGGCTCCCAAACAAAATTGCCATCCTTTTTTCCCCACAAATAGAGCTTTCTTTTGGTGGTATTTGATGACCTCTGCGGTTTTTATTTTTTGCGCTATAAACAAAAATAGAGCGACAATTTTGAAAAAAATGCAATATTTTGCTATAATAAATATACACCAAAAATATATAAAAAAATATTTTTTTCCTCAGTTTAGGCCGATACGTATTCTTCTACCTATTTTTGGTAAAACAAATCGCAATTAGCGTTTATCGGTTGGTTTGCGCAACATTTATAGCGTTTACAAAATAGGGAATAGTTTTATTGCATTTTCATAAAAAAATATTTTTTTACTACTAATGGCGGCGATTAGCGATTTCTTTCATTTTTGGTAAAACAAATCGCAATAAGCGTTTATCGGTTGGTTTGCGCAACATTTATAGCGTTTACAAAATAGGGGATAGTTTTATTGCATTTTCATAAAAAAATATTTTTTTACTACTAATGGCGGCGATTAGCGATTTCTTTCATGACTGCGACATTATGGCGGACACTTCGGACAATTTTGACACATTTTTGGGACCATGCATTGTTTATTGTGAAAATAACAATTGCAGTTTGGGAGTTAACCACAAGGGGGCATTAAAGGGCTTATGTGTGACCTAATGTGTGTTTACAACTATAGGGGGTGTGACTGTAGGTGTGACGTCATCGATTGTGTATCCCTATAAAAGGGATCACACGATCGATGACGCCGCCACAGTGAAGAACGGGGAAGCCGTGTTCACACACGGCTCTCCCCATTCTTCAGCTCCAGGGACCGATCGTGGGACTCCAGCGGCGATCGGGTTCAGGGGTCCCGTGGTCCTGGTCACTGAGCTTCGGGTCGGGTCGCGGGAACGGGCCGCGGGCGCGCGCCCGCGACCCATAACTGGGCACTAGCACAGGACGTACCTGTATGTGCATGTGCCCAGCCGTGCAGGAGGTGGTCCTTAAGTGGTTAATAGGCAGGAGGGTTTCAGTGTCAGGGCTTACACACACTTTTAGTGAACAGGGTGACCTTTTACACCACACAGGAATATATTCTAACTCCACTGAACTGTGAATGCTGGATACAGATTTATGTGCAAAGAGTAAATTCTTATTCAATATCTGGGTGAGGATTTCAAATTGCAGGAGCCCATGGCAATTGTATACATTTTGACCACTGTAACCACAGTTTCAGGTTGGTTTCTTCAGGTTATTGTTCTGTGCGCATTAATATTAAACTTTGCACTGGCTTATGGAATGAGCTTGCTATTTAATACTGTATACAATTACTTAACATAAAGACTGTACAGAAATATGTCAGAAAGTTGCATAATGAAGTTGTACTAGTGAGGTAATATATTTTAGTAAAGAAAAACAAACCTGCACATTCAAACAGTCTATAGCCTTTGATGTACAATGAGTCATTATAAATATGGAATACGCAATTATTCCTGATAGATCCCCCCTTAAACCTAATGAGAACCTGTTTGTAAAATCAATAACATCAGTGGACTCAAACATAGCATGAAATTCTTTATTCTTCAAGGTAATCCAGATGTTTTAAATGTTCAAGCATTCCTTTTCAATCTTTTATGTGTAGCCAAGTCCCGGCCTTCTCCAGGTGACCTCCAGAGTTAGGGACAGCTGACATCCTTCTGTGTAGAGTGGGTTACGAGGCATGGTGGGTGCAATTTAAGGTAGATTAATGGGCCCCAGACTCTCGAATGCATAGAGATGTATTGGCTCTTTAACAGAACTGTGGGAGAGAGGTTTAGGGCCAGGACACCCTTTAGTGGTTGCAATGTTAATTTAGCAGACGTCGAGACTTCTATAGGCAGACAGCCATGCAGGGAAAGGCATTCAGCATGATGCCACATTTGCATGAGTAGGACCACTGTCTCCTATGGCAACAATCTTCAAACAGTTTTTAACAAAGGTTGTAATGAACTTATTCACTTCTTCACTTTTCATTTACCTGAGCTTCCAGTTTTTTTTACTAGACTTGCTTATCCACTGCCACTGGATCCCCTGAGCAACAAGAGTGCAGCAATTTCAGAATTAGGGTGGAATCAATCTTTGTTTCTGTTATAAAATGTTGTCAATTTGTAATTTTTCTTCATATATTTTGGCCACAATTTATTTTGCTACATATCTTTGGTAAAAATTGATTACACCTGAAGTACTGACGGTCTATCTAATTTCTTGAGACCCTAACATGCCAGGAAAGTACAAATACCCCCAAATGACCTCTTTTTGGAAAGTAGACATTCCAATGTATTTAGTAAGAGGCATGGTAAATTTTTTCAAGTTGTAATTTTCTTCCACAATTCTTTGCAAAATCAGTGAGGCTGGGTTCACACTGGTACGACAAACACTCCAACATTGGCAGCTCATGTCGCATGACATGTGAAAATCAATGTTTCCCTTTGAGAGCCATCTTAACTGGTCCAACACAAGTCGGTCCGACTTTGAAAATGCTCCCTGTACTACTTTGGTCTGACTTTGATCCTACTTCAGCCCATTGAATATCACTGAAGTTGGATCAAAGTTTTGACATCCGACATGTGATTACAGCAGCAGTAAAACAAATTGATCTCAGTCTGGGATTGTTTTGATTGGTCAAAGAACAATTCAAACTGTCACAAAGTCGGATCAAAGTAGTATTCTGTTCATTCAAGTCGGACCAATGTATGACCCATGTAGGACTGATGTCGCAGAGAAAAGTAGGATGAAAGTCGCATGACTGTCGTGTCGTATCAGTGTGAAAACAGCCTTATTACGTGTAGGAGATGAGCAAATGACACATGGGTCAGCAGTAATTCAAAGTCCTAATAGGACCCCACTGGTTGAAGCAGATAGAAGCAAGCCACAATCAAATGAAGAAAGTAATCTCCATATAGGGATAAACCATACACAATATTGTATAAGGATGAAAGATAAAATATCTAAGGTTAGTATAACATGTTTACTATTCCCAAAAAAGTGAAGCTCAATCAAAATAAATATAAATACTGTAACATGCACTCATGTCATGTCAAGAAGCATAATCCAAATGTGCTCAATGTCCAAATGTGGCAAAATGTGTTGGGCCAGGGCTTGATGACATTTGCACGTACATCCAGAAGGACACATCCAGATTGAATGACAAAGTTTTCAGATAAAAGTATGAATTTTGGTTATTATGTAAATTAAATTATCGTTCTCTTTCTTTCTGCATTTTTTGACTGAGGACAGGTTCACATATGTGCTCATTGAATGAGGTTTTCACCACATCCAACACATCGTGTGACATGAGAGTGTGATCGGCTCTCAATAGAGCCAGTGGGCACATGTCAGGGGCAGCCATTGGCAAACTCCCAAAGGGTCCTGTGCGTTTTTGGGTCTGGTTCAGGTGCGAAATCAGGCAAAAATTCGGACCTGAATTGCACCTGAACCGGTGAACAGGAACGCATTGGGGGTCCAGGCTGGACACCGTGGCCACAAATATGTGAACTCGGCCTAAATCACAGCAACCTAACCTAGGTTGCAATACCTCCCCCATCCCCATTCCTGCAGACTAAAACATAGTAATTGTAGGGATATAATTTCTGTGATGGCTCACTTAATATAAGCATGAATGCACAAGCTTTATCTTTCTCAATTCATGGAAGAGGTGGAGTAGGCATATTTTGGCATCTTCACCTGGGCTGCCACAGGACTCAATCATTGGTGGCAGGGCCATCTTTACCACAGGGCAGATGCCCAGGGCCCTGTCACTTTTTGGGGCCCAAAGCAGAGCTGCATGTTAAGGCTGTGTGCTGCCCACAAATCGATGCAAAAAATCCCCAAACAGGCAGACAGTCTGAGACTGCCATTATCCCCAAACAGGCAGACAGTCTGAGACTGCCATTGTCATCAGCGCCGCGCACAGTGCAGAAGTCAGTGGTAGTGCTGCATTATTTCAATCGAGGAGCAGGCTGCGTGTGGGCAGGGCCTTGAGCTCCACTGATGCCCCTTTCTATGCATGCACTGTGCACATTGTACCTGATCAGAGGAGCGGAGTAGGAGTGAGACCACGGCGTAGAGTGCAATGCCTGATCAAGTGGAAACTAAGCAGTGTGGAGAATTAATCGGAGCTGAGCTTGCCAGGACAGGCTGCTGTGCCTGCGCAAATGTGGGCCGCCAAAACACATACATTGAATGTGTGATGTGACAATGGCTGCAATATAATTGGGGTGCTGTGATGTGTAAAGGGATACTATGCCATAAACAGGCATGTACTGGCCATCGGGACTACCGGGAGTTTCCCGGTGGGCAGATGGCTCAGTGGGCCGATAACAGCGGCCGCCTAATTTGCCTATAGCATCGTTTCTCAACTGGGGTTTCTCCCAGTTGTTCCGTGGTGAATTCCCCCAGAGGTCCGTGGTGATCTACCTGTCAATCACTAGCATGCAGAGTAGCGCAGAAAGCACCTGTAATAAGTTCTCTCCAATGTCACGCTGCCCCCCGGTGGCCCCTCCTCACTTCTCGTATATCCCCATTTGCTTGTGACATCATCTGGGATGGATGATGGGATGGAGCAAAATTGCATTGAGGGGGGGGGGGGCCCAAAAAAAAAAGTTTGCCCAGGGTTGGCCCTGATTGGTGGCCAAAACCTTTTAAAAAGACTTCCCTAAACCATTAGTGGCCAGTAGCCTTAAAAAAAAACACCCCTAGATAATTGGTGGTCAGTATCCTTTAACAATAATTGCTTGTCAGGCGTACTTGCACAAATTGGCATCCACAATAATGAGTGCTCAGTTTATACTTGTCTAAACTTGAGATCTTTATCCTGCACTGCTGGCTGTGCTCCGTGTGCTCTGACATCATTGTAGGAACTTTGCACATAGTGTCAGGCAGGAAATCATTCCTCCCAGTAGAGAGAACATATACTTGAACTGCATACTGGAGCAAGAGTTCCAGCGCTGGGCTCAGGGACACAGCCTGAATCCATGAGATGCTGGAATCTGTTTTAATTCCATTACAGCCTCATGGAATCTGGGATGGTTGGGCCACCAATCATCTTTTGACAGTCCTCTAGATGCCTGTATTTTATACCAGTCTTTTTTTTTTTAAAGCCAGAGTCACTGTTATAAAAAAAAATAACATTAATTTGTGATTTAATTTTTTTGTTTGGATGACATACTGTATGACATGTAACTTTGAAACTTAAACATAACAATTAATAAAGTAATCATTTTTTTTACCATCCTTACAGAAACTGCTGCAAAAAATAAACTTCTAAAGCTCACAAACGACTTGTGTTTGCATAATTAGCAAACAAAAACCTAGTTAATCTCCCACTGGGCTCTGCCATTGCATCCCTTGAACTGAAAAAAAAAAAAGGCAAAGCAAGTTTGTTAATTACATCTCAAATGGCCAAGATAACTCTTCCTGTGATAATCATGCACCACTTCTCTGTGTATATGCTAAAAACTGAGGGGTGGTAAGCAGGCCTGTTGCTACAAGGCAGGCAAACCAAGCAATTGCTTGGGGCCTCGAGCTGGCCTGCCGCCTGAGCGCTCTATAGAGAGCCTGCAGCACTGCTGCCTCGAGTTGTCACTTCCCCCTTCTCTGTAGCGTGGCTGAGCTCCTTTCCTTCCTCCTGTCAGTCCGGACTCTGGCCGGTTACCGCGTGGTACAGTAGATTCAGTTTCCTGTTCCTGGCTGGACTGACAGGAAGTGCTCAGTACGGACCCGGTAGGGAGGGGGTAGTAAAAAGAACATGGGGGGGCCCCGGGGGGAGTAAAAACAACATGGGGTGGGAGTAAAGAAAAACATGGGGGGAGTAAATATGTGCGCGCGGTTGGGGGGCCTCCATGTCTTGTGCTTGGGCCCCCAAATTCCTTCAAACCAGCCCTGGTGGTAAGAGATGGATATGAGAGGTTAACTGTTGATTTTTGACAAAAAGTCAACATTTGCATATTAATACCAGTTCTGTTTAGACTGCTTAGGCTGTGCATTTTGGGCAAAATAGTGTGTTTGAAACAACTAATATAATGGATAAGACACTGCTATGGTTACATGCTTTGGAAGAAGAAAGGATTACTTTAATTCAGCTTGAATTTATTTATTAATAAAATTACAAGCATTTATAAAATAGTGGTATTATCATAGGCTGAAAGGCATAAGATAGGCATGATTCTTATCTAAACATATAATTAATACCAAATGTTTTCACCATTTATAAAATAACAATAACCATGCTTTATAGAACGTTTCATGTCTGAGTTCTCTTTTTTCGTGTTTATATATCTAATAACTTAATAGACTTTATCAAAACAGTTCTGTGAATGACTTATATTCTAAGCTTTATCTTTGAAGTCTTTGTACTTTAAACTACACCTCTTCTAGCGTATTTATCCAAGTTTCCTTATAATCTACTTACTGATGTAAATTTCAGGAAACCAGAGATTATAAATGCACAAAACACAGAAAATGTGTTACAGAGAATAGTAATAGTCACAGAAAAAGACAAGTCAGTGAAAAGCTAAATATGTCACCATGCTACGGTATGAGTACACATATGAAACTGTACAGTAATGATACAATGTATTTGATATTCACATTGTTCTGTCTCACCTATATATACACTTTTTTTCAATATATGCTGACCTCTAGTGGAGATTTAGGGCCACTACGACTTGTTACTTGTGCGATTGATATCTCTCTATGTCCTTCCCTTCTGTTTAGTGCTAGTTAGTTCTGTCTTAGCTAGACCTGTACTGTTTCTTCCATGTTCGCTCAGTCAGTGTTAGTGAGAGATATGAATTAGGGAAGTCATAGAGGGAATTCAAAAAAGTATTTACAACACATTTATGGTAGTTGTTTCACTTAAAAGTACCTGATGCCTAATTCAGGCAAGGTTTTACACCAGTTTTGGTAAAATTACTGACATACATGCCAAATTCAGTTAATTCTAACTACAACCACTTTAAGAAACCTAACACTATACCAGCAGAAATGCTGCCATTTTGCAGAGGAAGAAACTAGCAGCAATTAAGATCAACTGGTGTACAAAGGTACCTCAGTGCTCAGAGCATGGCATGCCTGTGCTGGGAAGCTGTAATATACTGTGTGTGACAGCTTAACCACTTGCTTACTGAGCACATAAACCCCTTTCTAGCCCAGGCGAAATTTTAGCTTCCGGCACTGCATCGCTTTAACTGACATTTGCGTGGTCATGCGACGTGGCTCCCAAACAAAATTGACGTCCTTTTTTTCCCCACAAATAGAGCTTTATTTTGGTGGTATTTGATCACCTCTGCGGTTTTTATTTTTTGCGCTATAAACAAAAAAAGAGCGACAATTTAAAAAAAAATATATATATTTTTTACTTGTTGCTATAATAAATATCCCAATATTTTTTTTTTAAATATATTTTTTTCTCAGTTAAGGCCGATACGTATTTTTCGACGTATTTTTGTAAAAAAAAAAAAAAAAAATCGCAATAAGCGACTGGTTTGCGCAAAAGTTATAGCAACTACAAAATGGGGAACAGAATTATGTTTTTTTTTATTATTATTTTTTTTACTAGTAATGGCGGCGATCTGCGATTTTTATTGGGACTGAGATATTGCGGCGGACATGTCGGACACTTTTGACACAAATTTGGGACCATTCACATTTATACAGCGATCAGTGCTATAAAAATGCACTAATTACTGTATAAATGTGACTGGCAGGGAAGGGGTTAACACTAGGTGGTGAGGAAGGGGTTAAATGTGTATCCTGGGTGTGTTCTAACTGTGTGGGGGGAGGGGTGTGACTGGGGGAGGTGACCGATGCTGTGTCCCTATGTACAAGGGACACAGATCGGTCTCCTCTCCTCTGACAGCATGTGGAGCTCCATGTCCCTGCTGTCATCTGCTGTGTTCCCGCCGTTCGCATGTACCCGACGGACATCGCGGCCGCCAGGTACATGCATCGGCTCTTCAGCAATGCGGCGGGACAGTGTTTACCCCAGGTAATGCACTTTAAATCACGTCCAAAGACGTCCACTTGGCGCCTCAGGTCCGCGCTGTTGACGTATTTTGTCAATAGCGTGGGTCTGAAGTGGTTAATGTATCCCTGGCCCCATTCAGCTATTGGCTGAGAGATTTCTGGCTAAAAGCTAAATGTAAACAAATGGTCAGGGGATACTGGGGATGTCATTACGTGTGGCGACCAATGGAATTCTGAATGGTGTCTAAGATGTTCTTTATGAATTCCCCACATTGGGCTTCTTACACTTCAAAAGACTGAAAAAACACTACTTCAGCGCCACCTAGTACTTAACCCCTTCACTGCCAGTGTAATTTTTACACTAATCAGTGCATTTGTATAGAACTGATCGCTGTAAAAATTACAATGGCTCTCAAAATTTGTCAAAAGTGTCCGATGTGTTCGCCATAAAGTCGCAGTCATGATAAAAATCGCAGATTGCCTCCATTACTAGTAAAAAAAAAAATATATAATAAAAATACCATAATTCTGTCCCCTATTTTGTAGACACTAGGGGCCAGATTCAGGTAGAATTAGATTGCCGCAGAGTATCAGAGATACTCTACGCCGCCGTATTTTACCTGGCTCTACGAGGAATTCAGAGAGATTTTGGCCTGTAAGGTACGGCGGCGTAGTGTATTTCTCCTGGCGGAATCAAACTACGCGATTAGGGGGCGTGAGGCATTTAAATTAGGCGCGTTCCCGCGGCGATTGAACTGCGCATGCTCTGTTCAGAAATTTCCCGCCGTGCATTGCGCGAAATCACGTCATTACGTCATTTTTTGTTTGAGTAGCGTAGTTTACGTACATTCCTATTCCCGAACGACTTACGTAAAAAAAAAAAAAAAAATGAAAGTCGACGCGGGAACGACGGCCATACTTAACATGAGCTGCGTAACGTTACACCAGTTAATAGCTGGTTTAACTTTACGCAGAAAAAAAATGACGTAAGCGATTGCGAACGACGCTCGTAACTTCGTGGATCGCCGGAAAAAGCTCATTTGCATACCCCGACGCTGAAAACGACGCAAACTCCACCCAGCGGCCGTAAAAGGATTGCAGCGTAGATCCGAAGGCTTACGAAGACGTAAGCCTGTCAGATCGAAGCCCAACGCCGCCGTATCATGGTTTGAGGATTCAAACTAGTGATACGGCGTGCGTAATTCGAAAGTACTCCAGTCTAACAGGAGTTAGACAGGAGTTACGGGTCTCTGAATCTGGCCCTATAACTTTTGCGCAAACCATTCAATATACGCTTATTGTGATTTCTTTTACCAAAAATATGTAGAAGAATACATATCGGTCTAAACCGAGGAACATTTTTTTTTTTTTTACATATTTTTGGGGGATATTCATTATAGCAAAAAGTAAAAATAATGCATTTTTTTCAAAATTGTCACTCTATTTTTGTTTATAGCGCACAAAATAAAAGCCACAGTGGTGATCAAATACGGCCAAAATAAATCTCTATTTGTGGGAAAAAAAAGGACATCAATTTTGTTTGAGAGCCACGTCGCACCACCGCGCAATTGTCAGTTAAAGCGACGCAGTGCCGAATCGCAAAAAGTGCTCTGGTCTTTGGCCAATGAAATGGTACGGGGCTTAAGTGGCTAAAGAGTTTAATTGCCTATGAATTGTGGCAAGTGACCGTACTGTCAAACATACTGTGTCTATGGAGGTCAATGCATAAATTGGTACAGAACATGCATCGACCGTGGTTAAGAACACCACCAATGGTATTCCTGACCTGTGTATTTATCACATGCAGCATCTTTTAAAATAAATTAAGGACAGCTAAAATGGTAATAAACCCAAGAGTAAACATTTATTATATTGCAGCATACCAGCATGGAGATTTAAATTTCCAGCAGATGTTTTGAATTTATTTTTGGAATTATTAATCAGCTTGACTTAGTTCTAGGTCCAAAAATACCAACATCATAGCATCATGTAAATAGGTAAATGACTGACCCATAGTGTTGTTACAATGATTCAAAAATGATTCCAAAGATAAACTAGGGATGTTCCAAATAACGATAATCTCATTGATTTATCACTGGAAAAAAACTCTATTAGCAGCAAAGGGGTTATGTTTCCAAATGCATAATTGTTCACATAATTGTGCCCCATAGTAAAATTTGCCTAGTTGCGCATGAAACTTGTGCCCATTGCTGTTCTGTGATTTTTGAAGGAAAAATTCATTGTCAAAGTAATTATTCTAAACAAACTTGTACCATCTAGAGCAGGCATCCTCAAACTACGGCCCTCCAGCTGTTGCGGAACTACAAATCCCATGAGGCATTGTGAAACTCTGACATTCACAGACATGACTGAGCATGATGGGAAATGTAGTTCCTGAACAACTGGAGGGCCATAGTTTGAGGACCCCTGATCTAGAGCTAATTTGGCTTGGGCATAGTTTAATACTGTGAAATAAAAAGTGATGAGCGCAAACACTAAACTAAACTAAAACTAAACTACAACCACAAAACGTGAACAATAAATACTGAATAAACCAAAGTCCAGTGGTAGTGATAAAGGGATAGAAGCTATTGAATTGTTTGACACATCCATTGTCAATTATTCACGTTTTTGAACTGGTTTCTGCGTCCATCACTATGTAGTTGTGATTTATCACTACCACTGGACTTTGGTTTATTCAGTATTTATTGTTCACGTTTTGTGGTTGTAGTTTGTATTTATTTACTCTTTGCCTTTAGGGGCGCCACCTGCGCCTTTTAGTTTAGTTTAGTGTTTGCGCTCATCACTTTTTATTTCACATTTATCTTCATTGTTGTTAGCACATAACAGATTTGAGCTGCATTTAGTTTAGTTTAAGTTTTTCACTGGTTACGTTTATTCACTGTTGGTTAGCGCTGTAGCTTTCCTCTTATAAATAGTTTAATACTGACTCTGGATCAGAAAACCAAATGTATCTGCTCTCCCAGGTGTAGTGTTCTAGAGCCTGTAGTAAATGCAAGGAAACCCTAATGTAGGATGGCTGAAGGGGTTAATTTCTTACCATCAGCCCCCATCCCACTTTACCTGAGCCCAGCGTAGGATTGTGTTCAGACACATTGGATCATAAAAAGCAGAACATGCTAAAAATAGCAATGACTGTACTAGAGGCTGTAGAAAGTGATCAATATACTGGCTACAATTTACCTACCTGGTAGGTTATAGGGATCTTTATGAAATTTTGGGATATGATAAAAAAATAGGGTGTTTTTGTCAATTCTCTGTTTACAAAAGTAATTACCCCTTTAGGAATTATTCCATTTTTCATGGCTCTGTCCACTAAAATCTTTATCTCTACTCGGTATTCCTTCATTGGATCTTTAATTTTTTTTTTAGAGAGGAGCTCCAGGCTCCTGCAAAAAATGTTTTATGTCAGCAGATACAAATACTGTAGCTGCTGAATTTTAATATTAGGACACTTACCTGTCCAGGAATCCAGCAGTTTCTTCATCCGAGCCGATGGTTTCTCCACCAAGGGAAACCAGCAGTGCCAAATGTGGCTACGAAAGGGGGGGGGGGGCACATAATCAGAACTTCCCCTTTTGGATTAAACGCCACTTTAAGATTGGTGGATGTATATTTAAATAATATAAAGGCTTTTGGATAATTAGTGGGAAGATAATTTAATGTTTTACCTAACTGAGGTTTAAATTTATTATAATCACTAGATTATTACTTGTTGCAGACAATCTAGCTGTCAAATTAGGATGTCGATGAGGTAGAGGCCTGTTCCCCCCTTTTTCCCTTTAGAATGTAGGCTTTCAGTTATAACCATGGATAGGCTTGACAAAGCAGAAATTGCCTTAAAATTCATTGCCATGCCCTACACCCAATGCATGTTTTACCTGGGAGAGCAGATGGCAGCTGAGAGCAGTGTGAGTGGCATTCCGCTGACCTGTTCCGAGGTTTGCCTGTCATCTACATCACAACTGGATTTTAGTGCACTTTCGTTGCTGTGCCCATATATGCTGCATATAAGCTATTTAACAATTAGTGCGCTATTATTTTTTATTAAAATTACACATTGGGGGTTATTTACTAAAGGAAAATCCACTTTGCACTACAAGTGCACTGCAAGTGATGGCTGCTTTATTATCACAGCTCTTCCTTGTAGTTGAAGTACTATGTGATGCACATACTATTCCATTTGCCTTGGTACAGGCTTGTGAATCAGCAGTGAAAACTGCTGGTAGTCCTGCCCCCCGAAGTCACAGCCTGCATAAGAGTGGAAACTCTGCTCTAAGTTTGGTGAGCACTAATACAATGTTATCACACTATCACAGTAAGTTACATTAGGTGGACCTCACTGGCAGGACCAATAGGTTTTTGTGGGACATTGCAGTGGAAGAAAACTGTAAATACAGACACACTTAATTCTATAATATATAATAAGGTGCTGCAGGTCATCTTTTTCAATCCGTGGTCATAGTTCTACTTTAATTTGCTACATTTAGCCACAAATGTCTAAAGTAAGCAGATGAGGGACACGTAGAAATATATTCTCATAGTTTGTAATTTTTTTGCCTAAAACTGAAAACTCCTGCCCCACACTGCAAGGGTTAAAAGTGATAGATTAGCCATGGGCGTCCGCAAGGGGGGGGGGCAAGTGCCCCCCTAGAATCGACAAAGTGTCCGCACATGGACACTGGTGTTTGTGAGCGGTCCTTGCAGGGTCCGCCTCTGACTTTTTTTCTGAGTCTGCTCTGCTGACTGCTGCTGCTCTCTGATATCTGACTCACTGTCTGAAAGACTGTCCCTCCCTCACCCTAAGAAGTAGGGATGAGCCGAACACCCCCGCGTTTGGTTCGCACCAGAACCGTCGAACAGACCGACCGATCATTTCAAAGACCAATATTCAAGTTATTGTTGGAAAACATCTTTGAGAACCCGGGTCTTGCCCCAGGGAACATGCATCAATGGAAAAAAAGTAAAAAAAATGGTAGTTTTTTCAGGAGCAGTACTCCTGAAAAAATGACCGTTTTTAAAACTTTTTTTTCCATTGATACATGTTCCCCCGGGCAAGACGCGGGTTCTCAAAGATGTTTTCACAGGCAAACTATAGACACCCAGCAAGTACAATATTTAAAGGAATTTTTCATATATTTTTTTTTAAGTTAAGCATCATTAAAATCACTGCTCCAGGAGCAGTGATTTTATTGATGCTTAAATAAAAAATAAATAAAAATTCCTTGAAATATTGTACCTGCTGGGTGTCTATACCTGTGATAACGTCTTTAAATAGCACAATCACCTGCCTGCCAGTAAATTAGAAAGAACTGATCTATCTAAGCTATACAGTGTAAAAATATATGTACAACTCATAGGGATGTATATATATCCTCTACACATTGTAAATTAAGCTAAACTGACTAGCCTGCCTGCCTGCTCTATCTAGCTATCTAAAAAGACAATCTCTCTGTCTCTCTGACTGCTTTCATTAACAAGCCGGAACACACTACACAAGGCTGTCCAGCAGGCGGCCTTATATAGTGTGGTGCGTGTGCTAAAGCCCTGAGCCATAATTGGCCAAAGCCACCCAGGCTTTGGCCAATTATGGCTCTTCGTTTTTTGTGATTGGCCAAGCATGCAGGACATACAGCATGCTTGGCCAATCATCAGAGCGCAATGCCGCAGTGAATTATGGGCCGTTTTGCGTCACTCGAATTTGGCGCGAACGACCACTTTTGTTCGAATTTCATCGAACGTACGAACAGACAATGTTCGAGTCGAACATACGTTCGTATTAAACGCGAAGCTCATCCCTACTAAGAAAAAGCAGTTCCGCGGAGGCATCTCTTGGCCGCATAAGCCGATGCCTCTTCTATAGTTTCTGCTCGAATTTCAGGCATGCTGTTGATATCACTCTGCATCCTGGTCACTCCAAGTCCTGGTAGCCGTGGCTCGTGGGATTCACAGCAGCATTCACTGGGCACAATAGGAGACAGTAGTATTTGTATGGCCACAATAATGAGTTATATGGACACAATAGCATTGTTATGCTATTGTGCCCATGTAGCACTATTGTGCCCAAATAGATGCTGTTGCGCCTGTATAGATGCACAACATCAGCTACATGGACACACCAGCATCTATATGGTCACAGCAGCAGCTATATGGGCAGTTGGGCACAATAGCATAAAGATGTTATTGTGCTCATAAAGCTGCTATTGTGCCCATATAGCTGCTGTTGTGCCCACATGGATGCACAGTAACAGCTGGTGTAGCTTTTTGCAGGTGTAGTTTTTTTTGTAATTGATCAATTGCCTAATTGTATGTTTATTTATACCTTTACTTACTGTGGTCGCTCGCAGCATATTTTGCATGGTTTTGCATGTGGCAAAACCAGGTACACTCTACCCCCCAAAAAGTGCCAAATGTGGCAGTGGAAGGGGGGAGGGTGCAAACAAGTGGAGCTTCCTCTTTTTGGTGGACCTCTGCTTTAACACTGCCACAAGCCACCAATAGGGAGGATAGATTGAAAGTAGAATTACAGCTTGCGCTAGCCTTAAAAGCTGCCCCTGCCTCTATCCCTAACACCTATGCTGACTAACCTATTTTCAGACTGCTCCAATCTGGTCATGTTATCTCACCTGTGTGATCCAGCAGCGTATGCAGGGGAGAGGAAGGAGCACCAATAACAACTGTGACATGAGAACCTATGGGTGACATCACCTCATCAGGCTTTATCAGCCGTCGCCAAACACTTTCTCCCCTGCAGCAGCTGTTGACTGACACAGGTAAGATCACATGACTAGACCTTAAAATGATACCCCGCCTGAAAAAAGTTCTGCATACGCCCATGAGATTAGCTGCTGCAAACAATAAGACAAATTTGATAAATATACACGCAAGTGCATGTACTATATTTTTTTATACTTTTATAGTCTGGTATGAACTCATTTATGGTCTGCAATACATTTATTTATAATCATGAAGCAATTCCAACAAACTACCAACAAACTATCAAGTTGACAAGAATGTTGTCAAATATGGATATCATCATCGTTTTGTAGCTGCTGTATAATCTGCAAAAGTCAGGCACTTTGTGATCTTGATTAAATTAATATTCAGGAACAGTACTTTCTCTGAATGTTTCTTCCTGAATAGTAATATTACAAACAGGATAAAGAATTGATATGTTATTGCAAAGAACAGAAAATAATAATAAGGGGTAACATATCACTGTGTAGTTGTTGTAATTATTGTGAGGCTTTTTCAGGTATCTATTCAGAGAAGCAGAAGATTGTGTTATTTGAGGTGAAAATAAAATACATGGTCATGAGATAAAATAGATAAAAAGACAGAGAAACAGAAGCTTTCAATATTCAAATATTGACTTAAAGCAAAAAATACCAATTCATGACTTGACTTGTCAAAAATGGGAAAGAGATCTTGGTACAGTATATGCCTTTCTAGAAATAATTGGGAACATATTTTCAGACACATTCACAAAGGTTCATTAAATGTACTAACGCAAGAAAATGGTTTTAAAACTCCAGACATGATTCATAAATGTAATCCCGACATGAGTCCTCTTTGTTGGAGATGTTCTACTGCCAAGGGAACAATCCTTCATATCTGGTGAAATTGCCCCCAAATACAACCCTTTTGGATGGAAGTACATAACATGATTTCCCGCATAACAGAATACAAACTTGACTATAATCCTGCATTGTACTTATTACACCACACATCCTTACCTATTTCAACTTACAAAAAGTCTCTTATATTACATCTTATCAATGCTGCAAAATGATGTATACCTATACACTGGAAAAACAAATCACCTCCAAGTATCTCTGAATGGATTAAACAAAATCCCAAATATTGTGGAAATGGAGGAACTTTTACAACAGGCCAATGACTCACCTTTTAAGTTTCATAAAATTTGGGCCAATTGGATAAAATGTACTAATTCTTCAGAATGTAATACTCTGTGTTCTACTATTCCTTAACTTGACCTGGGGACGTTAACTTAATTACATTTTTCCTCATGTCCCTCTTAATTAACTTTCTTCCCTTCTATTTACCCCTTTTTCTTTTTTAATCCTATTACGTTTATTGTATACAATTTATTATAACCGATTTTAATTACCTTACTTTATTTGTGTTACTTGAATCTGCTTCCATTATTCTATGGACTCTATGAATTGTTTTAAAATGTTTTTAATACACTTCTAATTTGTGTATATTATTCTATTTTCTGATTTTTCCTACAAAATGTATTGTATTACATTGTTTATATCATCTCTTTGTGATAAATTACCAATAAAAATATTTAAACATAAAAAATACCAATTCCATCGGAATTTGCATTCTTATGTGTGTGAAATTAAAATTTTAATAAGAAAGAAACAAAAAACAAATGGTGTTTAACCACTTCCATACAGGGCATTTTCACCCCCTTCCTGCCCAGACCAATTTTTAGTTTTCAGCGCTGTGGCATTTTGAATGACAATTGTACAATCGTGCGATGTCGCTCCCAAACAAAATTGATGTCCTTTTTTCCCCACAAATAGAGCTTTCTTTTTGTGGTATTTGATCACCTCTACGGTTTTTATTTTGTGCGCTATAAACAAAAGAAGAGCGTCAATTTTGAAAAAAACACAATATCTTTTACTTTTTAATTTAATAAATATCATCATTTATTTATTTTTAAACTTTTTTTTCCTCAGTTTAGACCGATAAATATTCTACTACATAGATAAAGTGGAGATGAATTACAATACATGTCAGATTTTTGTTTTTATTGTTTTTTATTGAGAAAAGTTTTCATAGTACAGAACAGTACAAAAGGTACAAAGAGAAGGAGTAACACTCCAAAGGTTATACAATTACAGCATTATTTATAGACACAGCACAAGTGTGCAAGGAGCAATCAAACAACAATAATGACATAAAATAATAATAACGAGTAAAATAAATAAGTGGAAATAAAAGTCATAAGGAGATAGACATTATAAAACCATCAATTGGGTAGAGGAGGGCAACTTTTGCAAAATAACGTTATCAGAAATACACTTGAATCAGTCTGCTTTAAACTATTCTTTCCATATTTTCCACTGTATGTCATGGGATCTTCACAAAGTAAGTTTGCAAATTTCAAGATTGTTCAGAGTAATAGGAGTAGGCTAGAAATAATTGAAAAACAGTGAATAGATGATTTACAATTTTGACCATAGATGGACTTAGCTACCTCACGCTCTTAAACACTATTCTGTGGTTGGATTATTTTTATAGCCAGGCATTAATAATCACATGACCATTCTATTATATAAAAGGCATGGTATAAGATTATTCAAGAGTCTGAATGTTCGGTCCATATTTTTACAGTGGTGCAGTGATACTCATGAAATAATATTTTCACCTGGTGATCCTGCCAGTAACACACCTCCTGTTGGAGAGTGACAATGCATACTCATTGTACTGTACTGTATTGGTATCATCGGTTCTGCCAAGGTTACCTCTGTGAACTTCAGAACACCTCGCTTTATGTTATAAAAATTAATAAAATGAAGACATTCTGCAGTTCACAAATGTAAGGCAGGTCCAATAAGACTCATTGGGATTTCAGTGTAGCAGAAGCAATGTGTTGTCAGCTTACTATGGGACAACATACACTCAGTGGACTTTTGGCAGGACCATCAGCTAGCAAGTTGGGTTTAAATATATTTTAACATATAAGTAAACTCAATTCATAAAACCATATAAGCTTTAAAATGTTAATGTATAATATAAATAGTTGAAATATTTTACATCTTCATCATTTAATTGAATAATATTTGGTAATACTTAATTGAAGGCCCTTGTTCGGTACTTCGGGTTACAGGGTGGCAACGCTCTGTCCCTGTTTTCTAATTGTGTGGTCAACCTGTCCAGCTTTCAATGGATACTACAGATGGCTATTGCAACACACATTATGCAGATAAGGGCCTCTATCAGAAAACTCTCCTTGAATAATGCAAAAAGGGTTAAAACTATTGCATATCCAAGTGCATACCTAAAGAATAGCATAGAGAATTTGCCAAATATAATTTATAACAAGTAAAGATAAGAAGGGAAGCAGCGATTAGACCAAACTGAGTAGATGTGGCAGATGTCAGAGACCACGTATATAAAGCTTTAAGAGGGCTTAAATGGATTCTTTGTATACTACAAGGGAAATTTACAAAAACTATAGCATGCAAAATCTAGTGCAGCTCTGCAGAGAAACCAATCAGCTTCCAGGTTTTATTGTCAAATATTAACTGAGCAAGCTGAAGTTAGAAGCTGATTGGTTACCATGACACAGCTTCACCAAATTGTGCTCCAATTTTAGTAAATCTTCCTTTATGAAGGAGATTTACTAAAACTAGAGCATGCAAAATCTGGTGTAGCTCTGCTTCGAAACCAATCAGCTTCCAGGTTTTATTGTCAAAAGTTAATTGAACAAGCTGAATTTAGAAGCCGATTGGCTACAATGCACAGCTACACAAGATTCTGAGTGCTCCAGTTTTAGTAAATCTCCCTCCAGGTCAATTAACCAAGGACATGAAGGTAAACATAATTTCAGTTCCATAAAACACTTCCGCGCTACTAAAGTTCTGTTCAAACCTATGCAGGTGAGATGATGCACATGCGTTTGTTTGTGCATTGCATTTAGGGCAGCTCATTGATTTCAGTAGATTACCCTACATGTGAAAACGGCACCAAATAAGTGCTAGCACTTTTTTTAAATCATGCCACACCAAAAGACATGGTACCGTACTTTGTTAGTATGCATTTTGGCTTGTGATTACAAGCGTGCATTAGTAAGGTATGTTAGGGTACCAAGAATAATTAATGGCACTGCCACATACCTGCAAAAGGGAAGCACTTTTTGTGCTTTGGCTGGAGCATGCACAATATAATGTGAACCTAGCCTTAAACATTACCCTCCTGATATTTGAACTTGGAATGACCTTTTAATCTGTATTCAAACTACTAATAACAGTAAGGCCTTGTACACACGAGGCAATCGATTTGTTCAAATCGGTCTGTCCGACCGATTTGAACAAATCTGTCTGCTGGCATTTTGGTTTGCTCGCGTGTACACACGAGCAAACCAAAATCCCCGCCAGCAGACAGCGCGCTGACGTGTCGGTGACGTTGACGCCGCCACGTCACCGCACCAGGAAGTAAAACACTTCCGCGCATGCGTCAAAACCATTCGGCGCGTGTGCGAGAAGACATGTCTGCTGGTTAGCGTACTAACCAGCAGACATGTCGGGCGGACGGGTTCCCAGCCAACAGATTGGTAAGCATGCTTTCCAATCTGTCGGGTGGCCAAATCCGTCGGCTCGCCCGTACACACGATCGAATCTGTCTGCTGAAACGGTCTAGCAGACCGTTTCCAGCAGACAGATTTGATCGTGTGTACGAGGCCTAATACATTAAAATATTTTGCCTGAATAGGGATAGACTTTCAGAAGTCATATCTCTTAAATGTAATTCACAGCCTTTGCTATCTGTATCCTTGCATTTTCTCTATGCTGAAGGCTTTTTATCAGCTTATGTTTCAAAGCTCCTTCTTTGGGTTCTATTGTCATCTTGTGAAGACCTGATTCAGCGGCAGTAATTGGGTACAGCATATCATATGTTGTTGAACTGTACAGCTAAAATTGTCACAAAACAATGCCAAATGTGGAAATTGTGTCTTTTTAATGCTTCGTTGTAATCTGAAACATTTATTAAAGGCATTAATTATAATTTCAACTCTGATAAACTGAAAATACATTATTTTTATTGAAAATGGAAAGGACAGGCTTTTTAATATGTTCAGCAGGATGAACCTGTAGCTCCACACAAAAAAAGCAAATGAAAAATATTTGATAAAATTATTATTTAATTTTTTTTATCTTTCACGGTTCACTTATCACTTGTTATTTTAGTGATACTGTTCTCAATAATAACCATGTTTATTATTTGCATTTTCAGGCAACATCTTTGTCGTCAGTTTATCCGTTGCGGACCTTGTAGTGGCGGTGTACCCATATCCAGTAATCCTCATAGCTATTTTCCATAATGGATGGACACTGGGTAATATTCATTGCCAAATTAGTGGATTTCTTATGGGACTAAGTGTCATCGGTTCTGTCTTCAACATTACAGCCATAGCCATTAATAGATACTGCTACATATGCCACAGCCTGTGGTACGATAAGCTTTATAACCAGAAAAGCACATTCTGTTACCTCTGTTTAACTTGGATACTGACTGTTATTGCAATTGTGCCAAACTTTTTTGTTGGATCTCTACAATATGACCCAAGGATTTTCTCATGTACATTTGCCCAAACAGTCAGTTCTTCTTACACAATAACAGTGGTTGTGGTGCATTTTCTTGTTCCTTTGGCCGTGGTAACGTTCTGCTACATGAGGATATGGGTTTTGGTTATTCAAGTCAAACACAGAGTAAGACAAGATTGCAAGCAGAAACTAACACCAACAGACCTACGGAACTTTTTGACCATGTTTGTTGTGTTTGTCCTTTTTGCTGTCTGCTGGGGACCTTTAAACTTTATTGGCCTAGCGGTGGCAATCAACCCTTTTCATGTAGCTCCAAAAATTCCAAATTGGCTGTTTGTATTGAGTTACTTCATGGCCTACTTTAACAGCTGCCTCAATGCAGTCATCTATGGTCTTCTGAATCAAAACTTCCGAAAGGAGTACAAAAGAATTTTGATGTCTTTGTTGACACCACGACTGCTATTTATTGACACATCAAAAGGCGGGACAGAAGGAGCTAAAAGCAAACCCTCTCCAGTTGTTACCAATAATAATCAGGCTGACATATGTGTGTAACAAGTTGGCAGCCATTTTGTACACATTTTAGTTCATTAATCAAAATTATTTTTATCAACATATTTCACCATGTGCCTGTTTTCATGCACTTTGTGTATATTCTAAATACAGAAATATAATCTCTGATACATATTGCAGTGGTCTTAATTAAACAAAAGTAATACTGTTTTACTGAATGAATTTGACAGCTTTAGAGTTTAAAGGAGAAGTCAGCCCAAAATCTATATTTTCAATATAGGTGGATGCTGGTGGACCTAATCAACTGCTCTCTTCTTATACGTCTTGAAACCAAAATTAGTGGTTGAATTTTCTTTATTTCATAACAGAAGAAAGAGTCTCACTGTTCTCACTGTTCTTGCTGTATTATTTAAAAAAAAAATACATGTAAAAGATAAGGGGATAGTGTTTGACAGTGAAAGACTACCACAGAGTACCACCAAAGGAAGAACTACATAGATGCTACGTGACCTTCCAAAGATCTTATTCCAACTTGTGTGTGTGTATATATATATATATATATATATATATATATATTTATTTATATATACAGTCGTATGCAAAAGTTTAGGAACCCCTGACAATTTCCATGATTGTGATTTATAAATATTTGGGTGTTTGGATCAGCAATTTCATTTTGATCTATCAAATAACTGAAGGACACAGTAATATTTCAGTAGTGAAACCAGGTTTATTGGATTAACAGAAAATGCGCAGTATGCATCAAAACAAAATTAGACAGGTGCATAAATTCGGGGCACCCTTGTCATTTTGTTGATTTGAATACCTGTAACTACTTAGGACTGATTAATTGGAACACACAATTGGTTTGGTGAGTTCATTAAGCCTTGAACTTCATAGACAGGTGCATCCAATCATGAGAAAGGGTATTTAAGGTGGTCAATTGCAAGTTGTTGTTCTCTTTGACTCTCCTCTAAAGAGTGGCAACATGGGGGTCTCAAAACAACTCTCAAATAACCTGAAATCAAAGATTGTTCTACATTATGGTTTAGGGAAATGCTACAAAAAGTTATGCCAGAGATATAAGCTGTCAGTGTCCACTGTGAGAAACATAGTGAGGAAATGGAAGACCACAGTCACAGTTCTTGTTAAAAACAGCCCATGGACCACCTCCAAAGACCTACAACATCAACTTGCTGCAGATGGGGTCACTGTGCATCCTTCAACAATTCAGCACACTTTGCACAGGGAGAAGCTGTATGGGAGAGTGATGAGAAAGAAGCCTTTTCGGTACATACGCCACAAACTGAGTCGCTTGTGGTATGCAAATGCACATTTGGACAAGCCAGCTTCATTTTGGAATAAGGTGCTGTGGACTGATGAAACCAAGATTGAGTTATTTGGTCATAACAAGGGGTTTTATAAATGGCTGCAAAAGAACACAGCATTCCAAGAAAAACACTTGCTACCCACAGTCAAATTTGGTGGAGGTTCCATCATGCTGTGGGGATGTGTGGCCAGTGCCGGTACTGGGAATCTTGTTAAAGTTGAGAGTCGCATGGATTCCACTTAATATCAGCAGATTCTTGAGAATAATATTTTTTTTTTTTTTTCCACTTCAGTCTTAACCGTAGCTTGAGACCTGCTCATGGTTACTTTCAATGATTATGTCTCGACTTTGGTTTTGCATCATAAGTGGGAATATGTATATATTTATTTGTGTTTTTTTTTTTTTTTTTCCCCCCTTCCTTTCTTTCCACCCTCTCTTCCCCCCTCCCCCTCCTCCTTCCCCCCCCCCCCAGCCTCCCACCCATCCTCCCCCTGGGCCTCTATCGTCTCTTCTATTTAATATTTAATAATTCCCTCTCTTCTTTATTACTTAAACTTCCATCATTTTGGCGTATTCCAACTTAACTTTATATTTTTTCCAGACATCCCATTTTTCTTCAAATTCACCCCAGGTTTCTTCCTCTCTATGTCTTAAGTATTCGTTGTAATAAATTTCGTCCACCTTTTTCCCCCATTCTCTTAATGTAGGACTCTTTTCTTGTTTCCAGTTACTCGAGATCTGGCTTTTTGCGGCGTTGAGAAAGTCTGGGATTAGGGTCTTTAGATATTTCTTAGTTGGCATTCGAGCCCCATGTAAAACGCAAACCCAAAAGTCCTCCGGTATATTTATGTTTATTATTTCTTTAATTTTTTGTCTTATTTTTAACCAAAATTTTTTTATTTTTGGGCAAGACCACCAGATGTGTATCATTGTGCCTACCTCTCTACAACCTCTCCAACATAAGCGCGAATTATTTCCTAGAGCTAAATGTAATTTGTCTGGTGTAAGATACCATCTTACCAGACATTTATAATTCTGTTCCATTACTTTGAGAATAATATTGAGGAATCAGTGACAAAGTTGAAGTTGCGCCGGTAGAAAAAAGAAATATGGACAGCCGCACGCCAAAATAACCTTGAGGGTTGTCTTTATTTAAAAAACGGAAAGATGCACTACAAGTCACAGCACACAACACAGGGGTAAAACAGCTGAGGCGTTTTGCACTATTAACTAGCACTTAATCATAGCTGACAATTATAAAACATCACATCGTATATATAACAAACTTTTAAAAACATGTGAGTTACGCGGGGGCTGGATATTTCCACAAGACAACGACCCAAAGCACTGCTTAAAATCTACTCTGGGATTTATGCAGAGGAACAAGTACAATGTTCTGGAATGGCCATTCCAGTCCCCAGACCTAAATATCATTGAACATATGTGGGGTGATTTGAAGCGGGCTGTCCATGCTCGGCAACCATCAAACCTAACTGAACTGAAGACGTTTTGTAAGGAATGGTCCAAAATACACTTATTACAGGCTATAGGAAGCGTCTAGAGGCTGTTATTTCTGCTCTACTAAATATTGACGTGATTTTTCTGTTGGGATGCCCAAATTTTTGCACTTGTCTAATTTAATTTTGATGTATATTGCGCATTTTCTGTTAATCCAATAAACCTAATTTTTGAAGTGTCCTTCAGTTATTTGACAGATCAAAATTAAATTGCTGATCCAAACACCCAAATATTTATAAATGACAATCATGGAAATCAGGGGTTCCTAAACTTTTGCATACAACTGTATTTATATATATATTAGGGCCAATTTTTACAGGAGCCAAATAACCGACAAACATTGTGTTTGGAGAGTGGTAGGAGACCCGAGTACTCAGAGGAAACACACATAGGCTAGGAGGGAACATGCAAACTCTAGGCAGGTAGTGCCATGTTGGGATTCAAACCGACGACCCTAGTGCTGCTAGATGAAGTGCTTACCACTTGCTGCCCATACTTAACCACTATGCTGCCTATGTATACAGTATATATCAATCTATATATTCAAAAAGTAATGTCCAGGGAACATTATTTAAACACTTTAAGCCCAAACAATATCAACACTGGTTGTTTTCGACAAAGAGCTTCTAGCACAGATGGCAATTCCCTATCCTAAGGCCTTTCACTTATTGAGGCTGATTTATTAAAGATGCATAGAAATCTTTTCTTAAAAACGGTGTGAATATTTATGGCACTCATTTAATCATGCAAAAAAAAAAAAAAATCTGTTCACTTTGCTTACCCATTTATGTTCACAAGGTTTTCACATGACATTTTGTTTAGCAAATTAGCATCATTAATTTTTACTGCAACCTTCACACTAAACTTTGACCTATTCTTTCCTGTAACCCTGACATTAACACTTCCTTATGGATATGGGATTTTTTGTTTACATTCTAAATTCTCCAGCACCAGGAAGCTCTGTGCAAAAAACCAACACTTCCTGCACCAAAAGATACCGACAGTGTAATCCACCGATTTACAACACTCATCTTTTACTAGGTGTATGTATTTAAAAAGGGTAACGATAACCTATTTGTTTAATGGCTTACCAAAAAATACATGAACACATTTAACTAGTTGTACACTCCTCAGTTATGTATTCTTTTTTTCACTATGAGCCACAAAGAAACATTAATTTCAATTTAGTTGTGAAGTGACATATGACATTACTATTTTAGACGATTCACATAGTACATGTTTTAGATATTAGTTGTTAAAGGCCCATGACAGGTTAACATTTTTTCTTTTCTGTGGCTGCTGTGCTAAGCTCATTGGATTTCCCTGAGCAATTTGGAGATTGCTCCCTCAAATTAATAAAGGTGACATTTCTCTTTACCCAGCAGCTTTTTCTTCCTGCATATTTCTCACAAATGGGTTGTTCCCACTCAGTTTTAGGCAACTCTGAAGAAGAGACTCAAAACCATGCCGTGAAATACGTAATTTTACCGTAATTTTTCCCTTATTTTCCCCTATCTGCCATTTTGTTTATTGCCCCCCATCTATGTGATATATTGTGAGATCTTATATTGGTATCTGTGAAGCCGCATATTGTATATATATATATATATGTATGTTTTTAAATATTTTTTGTATCAATAAAAGTATTTCTACTTTTTTATACTAACGTTTTTTAGCCTATGCCTGTATAATCCCACAAAAAGGGTGTTCTTTCTAGATACGTATTGTTATGGGATGATGGCACCTTCCAACAGCATACCATTATGGAGTTTTTTTTCTGTAATGTATGAAATTAATAGCTTATTCCTAATAGTATGCATATAGTATTTAAAGCACCAAGACACTTTCTATCACAGTTCATCTTATTCACTTCCAAAGTTACACAGATATCTTGCTGATTACATATCCCTCATATGTTCATCTCCTTACTTGAAGGAATATTAACCTTATAAACGAAACATTTAAGATACCATAATAATTATGTTGGCAAAATAAATTTTTCAGTGTTTTCCTGATGTTTGAGTGCAGCTATGTGAGAGAATACGTCCAGTACCAAGAAATTAAGCTAGTACTGCTTCATCAAAATAGTTAGGGACATTTAAATTCCCATTCCTACAAACAATGTGTGTAGGTAGCAAATTGTTATGCCCAGTGCCCAATTAGTGACATGCTCCTACAAGATACTGTACTGTGCTTCTAAATATTTGTAGTCACAGTAGCCTCATGAATACTGTATAAAATGACAGTCTTCAAGTAATGTTTTATGCTTTTGGAAAACTAATAAGATTGATCAAAAAAGAGACACTCTGTCACCTCTATAATTCTCTAATCATAATGCATACTGAGTAATGTGGCCTATTAGTAACGGAAATCAATTTTAGTCTAAGCTGATTTGTCTATTGAGAATATATAGTATCTCACAAAAATGTAAATATTTTATTATATCCTTTCATGTGACAAAACTAAAGAAATTACACTTTGCTACAATGTGAAGTAGTGAGTGTACAGCTTGTATAAGAGCCGGTTCACACACATGGGCGGCATGACTTTGGGGGCGACTGGGCAAGGCAATCTCAAGACGACTTGAGAGGCAACTTGCAAAATGACTCCATTATTGAAGTCAATGCAAGTCGCCCTGAGTTGCCCCCTAAGTCATACAGTTACCTTTTTCTAAGGGTTTCATTGAATAGAGTGGACCGCAACTTGTCAGGCGGCTGAGTCACCTGACAGGTCGCCCCTGTGTGAACCGACTCTTACAGTGTAAATTTGCTGTCCCCTTAAAATAACTTAACACACAGCCATTAATGTCTAAACCGCTGGCAACAAAAGTGAGTACACCCCTAAGTGAAAATGTACAAATTGGGCCCAAAGTGTTAATATTTTGTGTGGCCACCTCTATTTTCCAGCACTGCCTTAACCCTCTTGGGCAGGGAGTTCACCAGAGCTTCACAGGTTGCCACTGAAGAAATGGCAGCACTCCAGGATCCATCAAAATTCTTGTTTAATAAATGTACATCCCAAGTGTTACAAACAGCTGAAATGGTAGCCGCGTTTCACACACTAACAGGTGCGCTTATTCATTAGGTAATGAATAAGCGCACCTGTTAGTGTGTGAAACGCGGCTACCATTTGAACTGTTCGTAACACTTGGGATGTTCGTTTATTAAACAAGAATTTTGATGGATCTTGGAGTGCTGCCATTTCTTCAGTGTTGATTGTATGTGGAGGCGCGCTGAGATATGCACCCGTGATATCAATAGGCTTCCTATCTTTCCTGGAGCAGCGAGTTCTTTGTTTGGATATTCACAGGTTGCCACTGGAGTCCTCTTCCACCCCTCCATGACGACATTGCAAAGCTGGTGGATGTTAGAGACCTTGCGCTCCTCCATTTTCCGTTTGAGGATGCCTTACAGATGTTCAATAGGTTTAGGTCTGAGTGGAACCTGTCCTTTTAAACCGCTGTATGGTCTTGGCCACCACGCTGCAGCTCAGTTTCAGGGTCTTGGTAATCTTCTTATAGCCTAGGCCATCTTTATGTAAAGCAAAAATATTTTTTTTCAGATCCTCAGAGAGTTCTTTGTCATGAGGTGCCATGTTGAACTTCCAGTGACCAGTATGAGCGAGGTAGAGCGATAACACCAAATTTAACACACCTGCTCCCCATTCACACCTAAGATCTTGTAACACTAACGAGTCACACTACACAGAGGAGGGCAAATGGCTAATTTCCCAATTTGGACATTTTCACTTAGGGGTGTACTCCTTTTTGTTGCCAGCGGTTTAGAAATGAATGGCTGTGTGTTGAGTTATTTTGAAGGGACAGCAAATTTACACTGTTATACAAGCTTGTATACTCACTATACTAATCCACCATTATGGATTACTGCAATAATACACTTTACATAATATTTTTTTCAGATCAGTGAACAATGCTAAAATTCCAGCATTTAATTCACCAATTAGTAAGAAAAAACAGCTGTACCCCCAATCATTCACCCAAAAAAAGTGTAAAAAATAAAAAATTACAGGAGTTTTTGACAATTCCTCTATTTAAAGAAAAAGTCCACAATGTCCATTCATCTTTAATCACAGAGCGTGAATCTTAAGCAAAATGTGCATACGGGTGGGGTAAGACACTTAACCATAAACAATTCTCAGCAATAGACATGAGCACCATGTTTTCTGTGTTTGTTTTTTCAAAGGCACAGTATGCATTAAATACAATTAGAAAAATTCCCTCTTACAATTCACACCAGGCCATTATCCAGGCATGAAGTCTGGGTGGCCCTTTCCAACGCAATTTTTTTTTCTTTTTTTTAATGTCACTTTTAATGAGCTACATCTTACACCTCTGTAACTTCACATGCAGCTTTAAGACACCTCAGGCATATTATGTAAAAAGTTTGTGTATATACAGTGTTGTCCTTTAAGGTGTATTAAAATACTTTTTCCCTTTGAACAGTATTCCTTCAATTGTATTTTTTGCCTTGGTAAATGTATCTGCAGTGTCAGTAACCATATTTGTTTTAACATTAGCTTCCACATTAGCCCTCAAAAGCCCAGATTAAAAAAGGCAAAACTCAGCTCCATAGGTGCGTGCACAGGGTGTGCCAGGTGTGCCTGGGCACACCCTAATCACTCTGTATGGTGCAGATTGCACCGAAATATACTGCGTTAAATGTGCACTAACGCACAGAAAAATACAGCATTAAATGGCACATAACAAACTGAAATATACAACGTTAAACATGCAGTAACGCACAGAAATAAACTGCGTTAAACATGCAGTAACACACAGAAATATACTGCGTTAAACATGCAGTAATGTACAGAAATATACTGCGTTAAACATGCAGTAACACGCAGAAATATACTGCGTTAAACATGCAGTAATGCACAGAAATATACTGCGTTAAACGTGCACTAAAGCACAGAAATATGCTGCATTAAATGTTCAGTAATGCACTGAAATATACTGCTTTACATGTGCACTAATGCACAGAAATATGTTGCATTAAACATGCAGTAATGCACTGGAATATACAGCGTTAAACATGCAGTAGCGCGCAAAAATATACTGCGTTAAACGTACAGTAACACACAGAAATATACTGCATTAAACGTGCAGTAACGCACAGAGATAGACTCCTGATTTTTCACCAAAGCTCCCTAATGGGGCTCCTAAAATAAAAAAAATTATTAAAAATAAAACCTACCGACACTGTCCACTGCCCAACTGACACCGTCCACCGCTCTGCTGACACCATCAGTATACTGTATATACACATGCACACACATGCAAATATGTTTGAGCTTTGAGGTGCACACCCTAATGCCAAAGGCTGAGCACACCCATGCTCAGCTCACATAGACTTCAATAGTGTTCAGAACTATACGTGGGGTTTGCAAACTCTTCATTGGGTTCCCTAGACCTACTGCGAACCAAGCTTTGCTCAGTTTGCTGAGCTCCACTTAGCACTACATCCAGCTAGTCAGCATAAAAACCTAATAAAATTGCTTCTGATATTTAGATCAGCTTCCATTTCCACTTTAAATCCAAAAGTTAAATGTTAAGCAGCTTTAATTTTTTATTTTTTTCATTCCGGACACATACATTTTATGTTTTGAATGCTGGGCTTTTTTTAGGTTGCTACAACAAGTTTTGCTGTATATTTGGAGGTAAAGACTACTCATCCACGATCAAGGTGTGCTGTCAAATGTTAAGATATGTGTCCAATATATTGTTAATACGAAGGGGTACTCAAAAGCAGCGTGGTAGTATGTCAATTACTCAATAATTGTGTCATGAGGATAAATAAAAAGTGGAAGTGTGAGAGCATGAAATCTAATTACTTGATTAAGATTGTACATACAATGTAGATTAAACTAATCTTGTCAAGACTATAATATATTATGAGCAAAAATCTGGTAAAACCCCCCTAAAAGCAGTCATCCTTACTGTAATAAAAGCAATATACAATATGAGCAATAGAGGGCACAGAAGACTTACGCCGACGTATAACAAGTTACGCCAACATAAGTGCAAATGTGCGCCGTCATATCTGTGCGGCAGACCCACAAACAGAGATGCGCCTAAAACCAGGCTACACCGCACCGAGTTAACTTGCTTACGCCGGCGTAGGGTGAGCATACATTTAGGCTGGGTGCATGGTGCCGCTTCCATTGATTAGCCATTCAAACATGCAAATGAGGTAAATATGGCGATTTACGAATGTACGTGCACCCGACGCAGGCTATAAAGTTATTCCCATAAAGGAGGTGTAACTCAGCAACAGACATGCTCAGGTCTGCACCAGAGAACACAAGCTGGCGTATTTTACATTGGACGTATGTTTGGCTGGGTGTAGGTTACGTTAACGCCATACACAGTGATCAGGCATATCTTAGGCAGTTGTTCCGACGTGGTTGTGAGCATGCGCAGGGAGATGCTTTCACGTCATGGCGCATGCGCAGTTCGTTATACGTACTTGTCTGGCACTCGGCCCATCATTTGCATGCGGTCACGCCTCATTTGCATGGATCACACCCACTTCCACCTATGCCGGCCTGCGCCTTTAAAACCCACGCCACGCTGGTGCAACGTTGGGAGCACTGGCTTTATGAATTTCATGCTTGCCTCTCTGCGCTGCGTTGGCGTAGCGTACAGGGGATACGCTACGGCGGCGTAATGTGCGCCTGCTGTCTGTGAATCCGGGCCTGTGTATATTCAAGTAAAGGTCACATCCTCAATCATAGTCCGAAATTCAAGCACCATCCCTCAGTAAAACGACTATGCAATTTATTTTCTCCAAAACCACCCCACTTTTGTCTGGAGGTGGAAAACATCACAATTCAACAGGACTCAAAGTGTGCCTCAACAGGGATTACACATTATAGATAAGATGTAAAAACAGACTTTATTTCATCATTAAAAATAATTAAAATCATACATCTAGAAATAGTTCATCTTGCAAAGGTATTTTTTAGCAGATCATATTCTAGGTTATATAGTAAACGGCTTCTAAAAACAAAAGCAATATAGCTCTAAAAAATATTGAATGGATCTGTTGAAAACTAAAGCTAATCCTGACTTTTTTTTTGCATTATATTCAAAAATATATGTGAAGACACACTGCTGCTCCAAGACATGGGGTTTTCTGTGCTGATTATTTGGATTGAGCCAGAGGAACATTTACGGTAAATTACTCATTGTACTTCATCACTTTTTGCACCTTCGCATTACAACAAGTTATGGAATAATTTGATTGGCTGCCTTATTTTTGGTATGTGGTTATTATGGGACAGCTTATTGTAAGCTTATACAAAGCACATACAAGTGATTTTCATCATAAAGGTAGGAAAACCAATGTATGGTATGAAAGAATCATTCAGCTTGCACCCAAATCCTTAAAAATGTAAATAATATTTACCAGCACTGTAGATGATGTAATTTACATACATTTTAAATGCTACTGGCTATTGGCCACTACACCAAAAAACTAAACATAATGAACAAGAAAGTGTGTACTGATCTAACTAAATATGTTTTCAAGCAATTTGTGGGTTCTTGCTAAAAGTTGAAATAAAAAGCGCACAAAAGGTTTCCTTTTACTGTCAGCATGAGCTCCAGGACATTTTTCTAGTTGGTTTTTGGCTGAGCTTAAAGTGGAGTTCCACCCAAAACTGGAACTTCCACTTTTTGGAATCTTCCACCCTCCGGTGTCACATTTGGCACCTTTCAGGGGTAATACAGGTATTTGCTCCCACTTCCTGGCATAGATCACTTAAGTGATTGCGGTGGCCTACGCCATTTCCGCTGCCGATTCTGTCTTCCCCCGCTGTTTTCTGGGAAACACACATGATCCAGAAGACAGCAAGGACCAGGATGAATGCAGCGCTACTCGCGCATGCACAGTAGGGAACCCGGGAAGTGAAGCTGCAAGGCTTCACTTCCTGATTCCCTCACAGGGGATGGCGGCGGTGGCAGCCATGAGCCGAGAGATTGATCGACTTCGGCTGCCGACATCGCGGGTGCCCTGGACGGGTAAGTGTCCATTTATTGAAAGTCAGCAGCTGCAGTATTTGTAGCTGCTGGCTTTTAACATTTTTTTTTTAGGCGGAACTCCACTTTAAACGATAAGTTTACTTTTAAAAATAAAACAGGTAAAAATGCAGGTAAAAAATTATCATTTTATATTTTTTAAATAAGAACATGGAAAGCATTGCACCAGCGATTAGCAGATTGATGGTGCCATGCAGGACTCCTACAGACTGTCAGTGTAAGCTGTCTGTCCGAACATCGTATGGGCAGGCAGGTTCACTCCTCAACAGCACCATGGTAGTTCATTGAGAACTACAAGTTGACAGCCGCAAAGGATGTTGGTACTTGAAATAGATTCTTTCACAGAAGTCTGTAAATACGTGACCATGTGGGTGGAGTGACATCTGGTACGCGGAACTTCTCCCTGTTCTGCTGTCACAGGGAGAGAGGGGATCGGTGAGCTGCTTCAGCAGTGCGAACATGTTACATGTTCCACCCTAAAAATTGGTGGAACATGTAACATGTTTCCAAAGATGAACTTATAAATAGTCTTTGTCCTAAACAGACTCAGCATTAGTCAAATGTCCTCCGCAGACTCATCCCCCTGCAATCCAGTGCCGGTCTTCATCAAGCCATCCTGGATTCATGGGACAATGTACAGGTCATTATGTGGCACAGTCAGGTCAGCCATCAGAAAATGTTGGGCCCCTTACACAGCTTTAAGCCTGGGCCTTGGGCCCCCCTCCCCAAGCCTGACCACCAACATTGCCCAGGGCCTGCCCACGGGCCATCCCACCGAATACGCACTCAGCCCTCTTCACACCTGTACGCACTCAGCCCTCCTCCTCATACCTGTATATGTTAGCCCCCTTCACACCTGTACGCACTCAGTCTCCCCAATCCTTTATATATGTCAGCCCCCTCACACCTGTATATATGTTATCCCCCCTCCTCACACCTGTACGCACTCAGCCCCCATCACACCTGTATACATGTCAGGTCCCCCTCACACCTGTATACATGTAAGCCCCCCTCACACCTGTATATATGTCAGGAACCCCCTAACACCTGTATATATGTCAGGCTCCCCTTCACACCTGTATATATGTCAGCCCTCCCTCACATCTGTATACATGTCAGCTCCCCACATATACACAAACAGCCCTCCTCCCTTTTCTTCACAGCCCCTACATGTAAAGATCTTCCTACCTGGTTCCAGCTCATCTTCCCACAAAGCTAACGTGTTGCTGAGACACAGAGGGACTGCAGCTGATCACACTATATAACACAGCACACATGAGGGGTGCAAATGCGCATAATAGCCAGAGGTGGCAGTAAAGAGCTTTATGTCTGAGCTCAATGCCACAGAGAGCAGATGCTGCAGAGTCGTTTCTGCACTGCACAACACAGCTCCCCTTCACCCGCTCCTGCCTTATCCTAGCCTGGTTGGGCCCCTCCAGATGCTGGGGCCCCTTACAGTTGTATTCACAGTTCTCTACAGCATTCAGAAACCTACCTACTGCTGAAAGAAAATAAAGAAGAAGATGACCCGTGACATCATATGACTGGACAATGATGCATTGCAAAATTTTATGTATACAGTGCTTCAAAGAAAATCCTGTCGAAGGAGGAGAGGGGAGGAGAGGGGAGGAGAGGGGGGGGGGTCATGTTTACATGGAATTGGGCTGTATACTGCTAACTACTTTTGGTGGCTGCTTTTTCATATGATGGACTAGAGAGTAAATATTTGGCAGCTGTACCCTTTTATGGGCTTCAAAACGTACTATGAAATACTGCTTATTCCTCATTACAAGTACACCCTAATTACATGCAAATGTGTCTTAATGCAAATGAGAAAATGCAAATGTTTCAATATGTTTTCTAAATAACTTAAAATATTTCCTGATCTCTATTAACTGTATGCATGACTGATTTTTTGCCTAAACTCAAACCTATTATGATAAACGTACATACCTCATTGGTAATATTCCTTGGGGTACACGTGGTCAACACATAAATTATACTGATGGTGTTCCTTTTATACTCCTATGCAGCTTATTTAACTCATTTGGCTTTATGAGTACTTCATTGGAATGTATAATCTTTCAAATATTTTTAGATTAAAGCAGAACCAAACCCTTCTATCCTTTACAGCAAAGGAAGCTGCTATATTTGCCAGTGTTTGATCAGCAGTTGCCATAGAACTACACATGTCATCAGTTATGACACCAGTCATTTGTTGTCTTTAACAGTTTGGTTGCGAGCAAAAGTAAATGGGACAGTTATCAGGGGTGAAAGCTGTTGACAGCAGATAAGTCAAAGTTGTTAAAGTGGTTCTAAACCCTAAATATTTTGTATCTTAATGTATTCCTTGCACTAGGGTAAAAAATGTTTAGGTATCATATTTGGCCCCTCACCCCCCTTTATACTTACCTGAGCCCTCATTTGATCCATCACTGTGCATGTCTGCAGCTCATTTCTGTGTCTCACAAGCTTTGCTGGAGTATCGTGTGCCATTTTCTCCCAATGCTGTCCACCAAAGCCAATGATGAGGGAGTGGGTCTGTGTCAATGGATGCAGCAGTGCCCCCCCCATGGGAAGCAGCTTCCCATGGGGGCACTGGATAGAGAGAAGGAGCCAGGAGAAACAGTGGGGGACCTGAGAAGAAGAGGTTCATGCCCGCTCTGTGCAATTCCTGCAAAACATGTTTATTTTTTTTTCTTTACAATGGCTTTAAGGATGCTATGGCTGCCCGTTCCTTAACAACCAGTTATTCCGGGCTGTTTTTTATAAAGCAACATAACAAACATTTACAAATCGATTCGGATAAGGAAACTGAATCAGTTTAACATAGTAAGTATTATGAAATGATTTACAAATAAATCCGAAATAAAAAAAATAAATAAATCTTGTAAACATCTCTATATGAGAAAGACAGTGTAATTGTACTGATTTTATTTTACTATTTTAGGAGTTTATCTGAAAATCTTTATAAAAATATTAAAAAATAAATTTGTAACTTTACAGTAAATTGTGCATTTATTGCACAATTTGTGCTCTTGCTAAAATACACCATGCATTACCTTTACAGTTCTGTCCAAGCACATCCCCTGTGCTAGGACTATATGCTGGAACACATGAGAGATTTTTATCTAGCAATGGGTGTTACTCTTACAGGATTATGGAGTTTCATATATGTTTTAAAGATAGATAACAGATGTAGCGCACCCCCCAGGAGTTGCAACTAAACTGGGTCCCCCACCCTGCACAGCCAGGCACACAGCCAGGCACACAAATATTCACGGGCACTCCAGAGTCAGAGAACAGTCCTTGACTGTTTTTTTGTTGATTGAGGGATAATAATTTGGGTAGGGAGGTGAGATTATGGGATGCCCACTCGACTTCAGAACAAACACCCCCATAACTAAGCTCCGAGGGGCGGAGTGAAACACGTTGGGGTCTGGCCTGGTTGGAGCCCAGGCCGAGGTTACCACTCTATCCATCTCTGTAGGACAACATAGATGTGTGACTTCCAGGGGTTTCTCCTCTTTCTTGTAACTCTTGCAGGAGCCAGAACGGGCTCCATCCCCTGTCAGCACTATAGCCTGAGCGGCACACATACATTTTCCAGGTCACAGTGGTACACTGTGAATCCATGACAATCACTCAGACAGATTGAAACAATAACCCATTACAGGCAGGAACCCGAGGCCCATTGGTTGTGTAGCAAAGTTCATTGTCCAACTTACATTTCTCCTGTGGCTACTGATCCCAGCACCACCTCTTCAGGCACTGCAAACCTGCCTGGCTGCAGCTGACCCTTTCACTAGCCCTCCAGGCTAACTCCCCATTGTCCTCCAGACTGACACTCACCAGCCTGCCCGGCTGACTCTCAGGAGATCTCCCAGACATGCCGACCTGCTCCCACTGTCCATTCTCCTTGCTCCCAAGCCTCCAGGAAGGGTTTCCTCTGTGTGATTTAGGGGGAATATACCAGCACCCGAGCCCCAGGCCACTGGAGGGGCCCTGTCTGGGGGGGCACCCTAAAGGGCCACTGACAGCCTCCTCAGCACTCCATCTCCATTTTCCACCCAACTGTCCTTGCTGCCATGGCTCATGTATATTTGTGAGGTAAGCTCTGCCCCCTGCAGGCCCAAAACTGGGGATAGGCGGAGGCCTCATAAATATGCATGACAGCCTCCTTACTCCAACCCTCCAGACTGGAAGTTTCTACAAACTGTCCACACTTTAGGCTTCCTTTTCTTTGCTTTATTACCCAACGTAGTAAAATAATAAAAGTAGTAGTCGAAGAGGTGGAAGGGTAATAGGTAGTAGGTTTAGGTGTATAACTTTGTCCAGAAACACTCCTGCTTCCAGCAACGCACTCTAGCCACAGTGGGCACTGTGCACCTGGATAGGCCTCTCTCACTAACCTAGCAGCCAGGGTATCACATGGAAACTTTAGCAAAGTCTATGTCACAGACCTTTCCAAAGGTGGAGATATATTCGGTCCTGAATCCTCTGAGCATAGGATTAAGCACCCGGATCTCTTCTTGAAATAAGCTCTTATGAACTCAGAACTGACAGGCGACCTTCACTTGGCCTTCAGTATTAGTGCGTCCTTCAATGAAGTTCAAGGCATCTCCTGAGGGTACCAGCCTTCTGCTCGGTGCTCTCAAGAATAGGTAATTCATTAAGTGGCTTCCTCCCTCTAGGACGGACAGCACAGGACCATTTGAACACGCACCCCTGGCCAGGAGGGCCACTCACGGGGGGTGGTGGGACAACTGACCAGGAACGGACCACGACGACCCAGAACTAATGACATCTGTCCCTTAAGTACTCTCCCCAGCATGCACAGCGAGGCGATTAACCCCACTCATTGGCTGCCGAGGAAAAACACCCAATAGGCCCTTGCTAGACTTTGCCACCCTTGGCCTGGGGTGGTACCAACACCCCAGACAACAATAGTGGTCACTCACAGTACAGCCACGGCTGGAACAGAAGCCCAAATTTGGCAAAACAGTCAGAGGTAGTTAAATCTCTGACTAGCCTCTAAATTTAAGGCAGCGCCAGCTATAAAAGTAGCAGGCTGCTACACAGACATGACAGAAAACTTACACTTCCAGTAAATGAGCCCAATACAGATTACTGTAGTAATATTTAAGCAGATTTAGAAATGGTACAGTATAGTGTATATGATTAGAGATATGTCCACATGAAATGTACAGTATGTTATGTTTCAGGATGGATAATGATTAATTCACCCTCTGGTTTTCAATATCATGTTACATATTCATAAAGCACCTGCCGACAGCGAGCAGGGGATCCTCTTCTCACACCAGCTGTCACAATTTAAATATAGTGAATCTGTTAAGAACAAAGATCTGCAAAATAATGAACTGCAAGTACTGTACTGTTCTCCACTGTGGCAGATGGCTTGTAGTTCTCAATGAACTGCGAGGGTGCTGATGAGCACTCTCGTAGTTAATTTATTTTTCCTATTACTTTAGTAACTGTCTGCCTGTATGGGAGGTATGGGCAGACAGCTGACTGAAAGTCTGCCGCAGCCTGACAACAGCAGATCATGGGTGCAATGCTCTGCAAGTCTAAAAGCTCCTAAGTATAAAAATAAATAAATAAATGCACATTTATAAATAATAAATGCAAATATACAGTATGTGCAGTTTTTTTTTTTAAGTGAACTTATCCTTTAACGCCATACTAGAGATCCAGGAATTACTTCCCCACTACAGAGTCACACTACCTAGAGTTACACAATTTAACCACTTCCCGACCGCCCACCGCCGTTATACGTCATGACTTTAAAGATGGATATCTCGGTAACGCCAGCAGCTGCTGCCACAACCGAGATATCCATCTCTTCAGTGGGCGGTCGGCATAAAGATAATGGCAGTCTCCGCGGTGGTCTGAGTAGTGCCCGCATATGAAAACGATGTTCAAACCACACAAGTGAGGTATCGCCGCGATCGTTAGAGTGAGAGCAATAATTCTATATCTAAAAAAATGCAACCTGTAGAATTTTTTAAACGTCGCCTATTGAGATTTTTAAGGGTAAAAGTTTGACGCCATGCCACGAGCGGGCGCAATTTTTAAGCGTGACATGTTGGGTATCATTTTACTCAGCGTAACATTATCTTTCACAATATGTAAAACAATTTGGCCAAATGTATTGTTGTCTTATTTTTTAATTTAAAAAAAGTGATTTTTTTCCAAAAAAAGTGCGCTTGTAAGACCGCTGCGCAAATACGGTGTGAAAAAAAGTATTGCAATGACTGCCATTTTATTCTCTAGGGTGTTAGAAAAATAGATATATAATGTTTGGGGGTTTTAAGTAATTTTATAGCAAAAAAAAAAATTTTTTAGTCTTGTAAACACCGAGTCTGAAAAACAGGCTCGGGGGTAAAGTGGTTAAATGAAATACTGATCCAAAATAAATGTGCAATACTCTATATGAAATAGATGAAAACAATCTAAATAATCACTTTACAACTATACGCTCTACTGTGCCATCATACAGTGTGCTCATGAAAACAATTGTAATCACTTGTGTCAAAATAAAAATAATTTAGGAAACATTGGGTTGATTTATTAACGGCAGAAAGATTGTTAACTATGAAAGGGAAGTGGCACGTTGCAAGGGAATTTTCCCCAGAGTTTTGTGAATGGGGTGAAGCGCCATCATCATGGGAACATCCTCCCCATGTTGAGGGCACGTGGCCTGATACGGTTCAGGAGGGGGGGGCGCTTTCTCATCCCCCCTCTTTTCCTGTGGCCTGCCAGGTTGCGTGCTCAGATAAGGGCCTGGTATGGATTTTTGAGGGGACTCCTGCACATTTTTTTTAGATTTTGGTTCGGGGTCCCCTTAATATTCATTCAAGACCCGAAGTGCCTGGTAATGGACCGGGGGGGTTAACATAGAGCATTTTTTTGTATATTTTAGTCGCTCTACTCCTATACTACCACGATTTTTAAAATGCAAAACAAATGAAAGAACTGGCAGTATGTTACAGCTTACAGATCTTTAGATGTGGTGGCTGCATCAGTTTTATTTTCTTTGAAAGTAACACACCTCCTGTATTGGGGCGCCTATACTCTGGATCAAGGAGCAGGGGTGGCACTTTTACACAGCAGCATTGTTAATCTATTGATTGACTTGTGTACAACAAATCTATCAAGTTTTTTGCCAAGCTATCGGTGTCGTCAGCTATACCCAGCAACACTGATCATTGTATTTTTTTTTGTCTATAATATATTTTATTTAGGAAAAAAGAACAGTGTACAATCAGCAGGGCCAGTAAGTGTACATTGAGACTGATCATTGTATTATGCTGTCAGGAAATGCTCTCCACCAGCAGAATACAATAGCTCAGTGGGAGTGATTCCTTCAGCCATATTGAATGTGCAGGTGGGGGAATCAGTTAATTGTTTTTTTGTTCAATTAATAAAAAATGAATCATGTGTGGCATGTTGAAAATTAAGCTGTCCAAGTCATTGGTGACATTTTTTTTTTTTAATTATCTGAAAATGAATAAATGTGTCAAACTAGATTGTAAGCACTATCAAGCAGGTCCCTCTGATTCCTCTTGTATTATAACTGTACTTTCTCCCTCCACTTTGAACAGTGCTGCACAAACTATTGTTGCTATACTATGGAAATACGGTATAATAATGATGATAACATTAAAAAGGAACATAGTCTGTAGAAGAGAGCAGAGGCAGTCGACTAGAAAGCTTCTTAAAAAAAAAAAAAAAAAATCACAGATACAGCATAATTAAAGGTTTTGTGGTTTATTATGATCATTTTTTGTACTGGCTTTAAGGCAAATTGCAAGTATATTTGGTTTCTCAACTTCTGCTATGTCAGCGGCAAATGCTAAAATGGATAGCCTCTGATTCTAATGAAGAGCAAATGTGTAATTCAATTATTTCATATTAAATTACTATCTAGAAAATGCTAGTGCACAATCAATAAAAACAAACAGGTTTAGGGAACATTTGACATGCAAGATTCTGTGCTATATCTCAGTTTTAAATACAGTATATAGACTCATTTAAATGGAAAGTTAGCCTCATTTGACCTGTCTTAAGGCAGTGTAATCTACTGCCATCAAATGAAACGTGTCACTGAACTGTCATTGAAATTAATGGAAGAATTAAAAAAGATCACAGGGGTAAATGAGACAAAATCAGCATGCACGGCAAAAAACTCTTTTATGTCCTAGATTTTTAAACCTGGTGTAGGAATTTCCGTAGCTGGAGCCACAGGCGAATCATTACATAGTAAATTCAAAGAATTCTAATCATATGATTGCATAAGAAGTTCCAAAACATTTTGTAAGTCTGAGTCACAAAGCAAGCATTATCTTAGTTTATTAGTTTTAAACATAATTCCAACAAATCTTTATACTAACCTAAACGGTACGATAGTTGAGTTTTGTATGAATACTGGTGAGTGAGCTGAGTCACTAAATTAATTTACTAAAGGACTGTTGAACAAGCAAATGGAATGTTCACTTTGGTGAGTGTATGCACACTGTGCAAAGTGAATTTCCACATAGCCTTAATAGGTAAATAGGGTGAAGCTGTGTTTCCTCGCTTGTGAACACCTAATCATGCGAAAAGTAAAAAAAAAAATGTTTGCACATGGTTAAATGATTTTAATTTCAGCTTCCCCTTGTTGACTAAGCTAAGTGAGCATACACTTTTTCAAACTGAACATTCATCATGTGTAGAGTTAGGCAGATAATACGTATGCACTAAATGGTTCCTATATGACTGTGAACCTGAAAATAACGTTAAAGGATCATTAAAGGAAAAACATTTTTTAGCTAAATAGCTTCCTTTACCTTAATGCAGTGCTGTTTTTATGTTCTCATTGTTCGTTTTTGCTTTGAAGTAGCTGTAATACTTCTCTGATCTCCACACTTCCTGCTTGTCTGGCTCCTTATGAAAAATCTCATGGCAGCTTTTCACTGTGGTCCAAGCTATGTCTCTAAAACTCCTCAGACCCAATCAGATTAATTTTAAAAACAAAACACTGCCCTGGGATTCAATTTAAAAACAAAACACATTTGTTTGTTTTTGTTCTGTCTCTCTCTCTACTAAACAAAAACACAAAACCTTTTTAAAAACGAAAGTGAAACTAGAGGCATATTATATGATTGATTTTTATCTATTTTTAATCATTTTTAAAAGGAATCAGTTAACTTTTATGTCTCTATACCCTGTAAACAGTCATTTCAGCAAAAAATGTTTTTCCTTTAGTGATCCTTTAAAGCTGAATTCTATTTAAAAGCAAAAACCCACCACCCCTCCCCGAGCATTCTTTCCAAGGTCTAATGGCTTGTCTAATGAAGGCATGGGTCTTTCAACTTCTCCCTTGACAGTGGAAGCAGTCCTTACTACTGGTACATGGTACTCGTGTAATGATGAAGCGGTGTCGTGCACAGCAGTAATGGTCTGAGCACAGATTGCATGATGACACCAACTCAGGAAACAGATCCATGACAGCCTCAGCTTAGAGGAAGTGGGTGGAATAATGCTGCCTGTCATTTAACCCAGAAGACTAAGGACATTTAATGATGGAAAATAAGTATTATGAAAAGAAAAACAGAATTGGTAAGTTTGTCCACAAGGTGTAGGAGTGTGTTTATGGGAATGTTTGACCATTCTTCCAAAAGCACATTTGTGAGGTCAGGCACTGATGTTGGACGAAAAGGCCTGACTTGCAGTCTCTGCTCTAATTCATCCCAAGGGTGTTCTATTGGATTATTGGGAGCATGAAATTGCCCAAAATGTATTGGTATGCTTATTCCTTTAGAGTTTCCTTCACTGGAACTAAGGAGCCAATCCCAACCCCGAAAACACAACCCCACACCATAATCCCCCCTTCACCAAATGTTTTGGACCAGTGCACAAAGCAAGGCCCACAAAGACATGAATGAGCGAGTTTGTGGTGGAGGAACTTGACTGGCCTGCACCTGACCTTAACCCAATAGAACACCTTTGGGATGAATTAGAGTGGAGACTGCAAGCCAGGCCTTGTCATCCAATATCAGTTCCTGACCTTTACAAATGTGCTTCTGGAAGAATAGTCAAACATTCCCATAGACACACTCCTAAACCTTGTGGACATCCTTCCCAGAAGAGTTGAAGCTGTTATAGCTGTAAAGGGTTGGCCAACTCAATATTGAACGCTACAGACTAAGACTGGGATGCCATTAAAGTTTGTGTGCATGTAAACGTAGGCATCCAAATATTTTTGACAATATAGTATATATATATATATATATATATACACACACATACACAGTGTGTGTATATATATATATATATATATATATATATATATATACATTCATTGCATACACTAAAAAAATCACAATAAGAATATATTGATTGGTTTGCACAAAAGTTATAGCGTCTGCAAACTATGGGAAAGATTTATGGCATTTTTATTATTATTAATTTTTTACTAGTAATGGCAGTGATCTGCGATGTTTAGCGGTACTGCAACATTGCGATGGACAGATCGAACACTTTGACACCGCGTACACACGATCAGACATGTCCGATGAAACAGGTCCGACGGACCGTTTTCATCGGACATGTCTGAAGTGGTATTTTGGTCTGATGTGCGTACACACCATCGGACCAAAATCCCCTCGGACCAGAACGAGGTGACGTAGAATACACCGACGTGCTGAAAATATTGTATTTTACTTAATAAATTGTGCAACATTATGCCGGTTTGGCGCTTTCTTCCCTTCCCTTTCTAAGGTGCCTAGCATAGTCCAGAAGAACCCACCCTGCGGCAGGCCTCTTATGTGACCTTTGCTTGACACCCACCGAGGTGGGAAACATGGAGGAAGTGTTACCTGCCTACCACTACTCTATCCTACAGACATGCAAATCAATCAATCCTAGACAGTGGTTTTCAGACACCTGTATTTGATACAAATGAGCATCACTTGTCACAATAACCACACAACTATCACCATAATTGTCTTCTGTAAGCTGCCATTATGTATACTATAGCTCTTTACTGATAAATTAAAATTAGCAAGACCTTCCATATCACACCAGCTATTACTGATAATGCTTCACAGCTCCTCAAAAACAGGGAATTTAAATATTTTTGCCTTAATCATAAGATCCAGTTCCTAGCATTCCCTACAAGAGTCATAATGTCTCTACTATTTCATCCAGACATCATTGTATTGTTTGCTTAGTTCAAAAGGAGTTAGATATACAGTATGTCAGAGCTTAAAAGGAAACATTTTTGTTCTGCAATTTTTCACCAAAAAAATAAAATGTTTTACCCATAAAAGCTTATGGTGGAAAAAAAATAAAGAATGATCAAAGGGGCAAATGGGTCACAAGGGCGCATTTTACAAAGATGTCTTTTCTGTAATTGTTATCTTTACTGTTTACTGGAGAAATTGGGTCACTGAGAAATTACCACAATATCTTGCTGGCACTTACTGTGAAATTGAATGTTACGTTTTCATGTTGACCTGTTTTCATAAATAAATAAAGGATTTTAAAATAACTAAAAAAGTTATTTTGGAAATAACTTAGTAGATCTGTCTTAAAGCCCATTCACACAGGCGGAACACGACTTCTAGCACAAATTTGGGAGTCAACTTGGACACGACTTGAGTATGAATCATCAGGCAACTTACAAGGCAACTTCGAGTTGCCTCCAGGGCAGTACAAGGTAACTTCAAGTCACCTCCGGGACAGGAGGCTTTCCAGTGGTCAATCAAACAACAATCGGTTCTGTGGGAGGGAGGGTAAGCGAGGGGTTTGCCTGAGAAATGTATGTTATCTTCCTGTATTGTTGCTTCAGTTAAGACAGTGATCCGACTTCTGAGCCGACTTCCATTGAAATCAATGGGTACAAGTTGCCTACAAGTTGCCTAGAAGTCGGATTGAAGTAGTACAGGAACCTTTTCTGAAGTCGGATCGACTTCAGTAGTATACATTAAGACGGCTCCCAATCACTTCCATTTATTTTCTCGACCGCGCGGGGCAACTTGGGGCAACTTGGGGCAACATGAAGTCGGATCCCAGGTTGCCCCGGTGTGAACCAGCTCTTATAGATCTGATAGTAAACCGCAAACCCCAAAAAAACGGCCCCGGGCAGTTTAAGTCATAATGTGCTGATATGCATTGCTAGCACATTATGGCTGACTTAACTGAAAATGAAGCCCTCCATGGAGCCCTGTCACCACTGAAGACACTTCCATCTTCACCCCGTCTTCTTTCCTGCTTTGGCGAGCTTCAGCTATCTGATTGACTGAGATATTTAAAGTATCTATAAATAAGCCTTATTATAGGCTGACCTATAGGTAAAAATCATACAAGGGAGTTAACTCTCACTTTAAGACTGTCTTTGTAACAATTGCTAATCTCTTAAAGCTGCTAGAAATCTTCTTTCTGATTTCTGTCATCGTCTTAATGCTTGCATAGTGAAAAGGTTGAATTAATGAACACAGACACAGTATTTCAGCATAATTGAACATTTCTGTGACCAATAGTGCTAACACCCCCTGCTGATTGGTCAGTCTCATATGTACATTATAATCTACCGCGAGCCCTCCCTAGAGACCATGTCCCACCTTGAAGAGTGCACCCCTGCTCGGCGATGTGCCCCCCTCTCCCCCTTTTCGCCACCTGAGTGCTTTGGGCTTGTTGCCCGTTCTGTTTTTGTTGGCTGGCATACCGAGGGGGAGAGGGATACACGGGCTGACACTGAACAGCTGGATGTTTATTCTTTCAGTGAAAACTGATACAGGAGACCTAACTAAACACTGCCCGGCTACAAGAGGTAATTGTGCCGAGATGACTGCACACCACAAGTACACTGGGAAACTGCAGAGATCACCCCCCCTGGATCGGGAGGTCACTATCAAGATGACTGCTGGGGGGTTTGGGGGGGTGGGGACATTGGCCCGGGGCGGAGGGGGGAACTTCCTAGAGCCCAGAGACACTGGGATCTTGCTTTATGTTTGAGCTGTAGGGGCTCCCCAACCTGCCCCCCCCCTCTGCCGCTTTGTTGCCCCCGCAGGGTGCCCTGGGTTGCCTGGCCCCTCGGGAGGGGAAACCCCCCCCCCCCCTTGTAGGGGGACTCCTGATGATGTGTTCCGTGGGGTGGGGGGCGATGGGGGGGCTGCTGCCATCTTATGAGGGACTCAGTTGAAGGGGGACTGTCATGTGGATCTCAGAAGACTTCTCCTTAGCCGCACATTTAAGGCGCCCTGCGCTTGTTTACAGATTATTATTGCTAATGCTGACAACAGTTAGAGTCTTAAGATTTGTGCCTAGTTGATGTTATTCTTATACAATTCCTGCACTTACTTCGATGCATTTTGATTGATTTTCTACTTTTTGCCGGTATTCTTCACTAGTTAGGTATGTACATGTATGCCGGGACTGGGTGGGCGAGGGCGGGGGGAATGCTCCTTGGCCCGGTCAAGCCAGCACCCCAAGTAGGACGGTGCTCCATATCCTGGGGCCTCTCTCAAGGGACCCCAGTGAGTACCACTGCCGTTTTTTAGGCGCCCTTAGTTTTTCTCCTTAGCTACACACTCTCTAGTGGTAGCTCTATCTCTAGCCTTTCGTTCCTTCTTAAGGAACCCGAATCTCTATTTCCTCTGGTCCTCTCCCTATCCCCTCCCACATCCTCCCCCCGCCCCGCGGTCCCCCCGGAATCCCCCCCCTTCCGGCGCGGGCATGGACCTCCTGCATATGCTCTCGCTGAATGCGAAAGGTCTAAATACACCGGAAAAAAAAGGATGCTGCTCCATGACATGCGCCGCTCGAGGGCGGACATCGTCATGCTGCAGGAGACCCATTTTAAAGACCTCAAAATGCCACTGCTCAAGAACAGATACTTTCCCCTTGCTTACCATTCAGCTTACACAGAAAGCAAATCCAGAGGCGTCAGCCTCCTTATCTCGGCAAGAGTCCCCTGGAAATTGATAGACTCACGGACAGATAGTGAGGGTCGCTTTTTATTCTTGAAGGGCTCCATAGGGGATAGGAAAGTGACACTAGCCAATCTTTATGCCCCCAACACACGCCAGGACGTGTTCCTTAAACGACACATAGGGGAACTCATGCGGTTCTCGGAGGGGCAACTCGTGGTGGGCGGTGACCTGAATATACCCCTGTCCCCTACTGAGGACACATCCTCGGGCTTGTCAACACTCACCCGTGACGCACGCAAAAGCATTGACGCGACATTACACGCGGCACAATTGATAGACGCATGGCGGCTATTCCATCCGGGGGAGCGAGATTACTCTTTTTTTTCCAAGCCGCACCAGACGTATTCGCGCCTTGACTATTTTCTAATCCCGCACTGCCAACTCCATGCCGTTAAAGACACATCCATCGGATCGATCACGTGGTCTGACCACGATTCGGTCATGATGACGTACGCCCTATCCGATATACAGACGTCCCAACGCCCGGTTTGGAGACTCAATGACAGCCTACTACAGAATTCAGATGTGCTGGCCGACGTGGTTAGTGAACTTGGCCACTACTTCACGACTAATACGACAGCGGATAGCGACCCGGGCTTCGTATGGGAGGCCCACAAGGTGGTAATTAGAGGCGTGCTCGTTAAACACGGGGCCAGATTGAAACGAGCACGGACCGCACAATTGACCACACTCTTAGCCAGACTGCAGGCCCTGGAGTCCTCTCACAAGGCAACCCCGACCAGACAGCTGGGGAGGGAACTGGACGTGACCAGGACACAGATCACGGACATTCTGCAATTTAAGGCCAAAGCAGCACTACAGATCTGCCGAAAGAGGGGATACGAGTCGGGGAACAAGTGCGGCCGACTCCTGTCCCAGTCCCTGCAGGCCCAACGCCAGGCGTTGTACATTCCCCGGGTGGTCTCCCTGGCAGGACAGGCAGTTACGCTACCCGGACTTATAGTGCAGGAGTTCAGGGCCTTCTATGACTCTCTGTACAACCTGCATGCGCCGTTGCCGGACGGGGATCTCACGTTGGAGTATCTCGAACACTCACATATGCCGGTCCTGCCGGAGGAGACCTGCTGTGCCCTTGAGGAGCCCATCACCCTAACCGAATTACAGCTAGTACTTAAAAGCTCGAAACCGGGCAAGGCCCCTGGCCCGGACGGGCTGACTGCCCACTACTACAAAGCCCTCTTCTCCACCCTAGGCCCACATATGGTAGCACTGTACAATACCCGGGAAACCAGAAAGCTGTTTCACGAGGCTTCACTTCAAGCAGTAATCTCTGTGATACCCAAAGACGGCAAAGACCCGTCTCAATGTGGGAGTTATCGGCCGATCTCTCTCCTCAATACGGACTTAAAACTATTCACAAAGATTATGGCCTCCAGGCTACAGCAACACCTACCCAAATTAGTCCACTTGGACCCCTATGTGTGGTGGAAAACTAACACTGCAAATCACCCTGAACACATCATCCCCACCCTGAAACATGGTGGTGGCAGCATCATGTTGTGGGGATGCTTTTCTTCAGCAGGGACAGGGAAGCTGGTGAGAGTTGATGGGAAGATTGATGGAGTTAAATACAGAGCAATCTTAGAAAAAAACTGTTAGGCCGCATACACACGATCAAACTTGTCTGCTGAAACTGGTCCGCAGACCAGTTTCAGCGGACATATCCGACCGTGTGTACGGGCTAGCAGACAGGTTTTTCCAGCAGACAAGTTTTAAAGCATGCTTTAAAACTTGTCTGCTGGAAACCCGTCTGTCCGACCGCATGGATTCGACGCATGCGGTATTTTACTTCCTGGTTCGGTGACATGGCGGCGTCAACGTCACCGCCACGTCACCGCGCTGTCCGTCCGCAGGGATTTTGGTTTGATCGTGTGTACACACATCAGACCAAAATCTCCAGGAGACATATCCGGTGAAATCGGTCTGTCGGACCACTTTCATCGGATAAATCTCCTCGTGTGTACGCGGCCTAAGAGTCTGCAAAAGACTTGAGACAGAGGTTTACCTTCCAGCGGGACAACAACCCTAAACATACAGCCAGAGCTACAATGGAATGGTTTAGTGCAAAGCATATTCATGCATTAAGCCGCGTACACACGATGAAGGTCCGTTTCATCGGTCCAAACCGATCGTGTCAGTTATCCTTCGGTCAAAAAAAATAGAACCTGCTTTAAAATTGAACCAATGGACACCTGACTGATAGGTCAAAACTAGAGTTGAGCAGACACCTGGATGTTCGGGTTCGGCGGGTTCGGCCGAACTTTGGAAAAAAGTCCGGGTTCAGGACCTGAATTTGACCCGAACCCGAACCCCAATGAAGTCAATGGGGACCCAAATTTTTGACTACTAAAAGGTCTCTAAAAAACTAAGGGAAAGGGCTAGAGGGCTGCAAATGGCAGCAACATGTTGGTAAGAGCATGGTAAGTAGTCTGCAATCAAATGTGGATAGGAAAATAACTTAAAATAACATAAAAAAATCTTGACAAGCAGGAACCTTCACCAATGATGGGACACTATTCCTCCCACTGATACCAATGATGGGGCACTATTTCTCCCACTGACACAAATGATGGGGCACTATTCCTCCCAATGATACCAATGATGGGGCACTATTTCTCCCACTGACACAAATGATGGGACACTATTCCTCCCAATGATACCAATGATGAGAGACTATTCCTCCCACTGATACCAATGACGTGGCACTATTTCTCCAACTGACACAAATGATGGGACACTATTCCTGTCAATGATACCAATGATGGGACACTATTCCTCCCACTGATACCAATGATGCGGCACTATTTCTCCAACTGACACTAATGATGGGACACTATTCCTGCCAATGATACCAATGATGGGACACTATTCTGGTTCAATTAGATTTGTGAAGTAGGACTGACTCCTAACTAATTCTCTCCCTATAAGCACAATCAGGAACCTTTCCCTACAGTAGCTAATGCAGAGTATATTACAGGAACATATGCAGTGCTGGTGCAATACACAGAGTATCTGACAGGAACATATGCAGTGCTGGTGCAATAATCAGGGTATCTGACAGGAACATATGCATTGCTGGTGCAATATGCAGAGTATCTGACAGGAACATATGCAGTGCTGGTGCAATATGCAGAGTATCTCACAGGAACATATGCATTGCTGGTGCAATATGCAGAGTATCTGACAGGAACATATGCAATGCTGGTGCAATATGCAGAGTATCTGACAGGAACATATGCAGTGCTGGTGCAATATGCAGAGTATCTCACAGGAACATATGCATTGCTGGTGCAATATGCAGAGTATCTGACAGGAACATATGCAGTGCTGGCGCAATATGCAGAGTATCTGACAGGAACATATACAGTGCTGGTGTAATATGCAGAGAATCTCACAGGAACATATGCATTGCTGGTGCAATATGCAGAGTATCTCACAGGAACATATGCAGTGCTGCTGCAATTAGATTTGTGAAGTAGGACTGACTCCTAACTAATTCTCTCCCTATAAGCACAATCAGGAACCTTTCCCTACAGTAGCTAATGCAGAGTATATTACAGGAACATATGCAGTGCTGGTGCAATACACAGAGTATCTGACAGGAACATATGCAGTGCTGGTGCAATAATCAGGGTATCTGACAGGAACATATGCATTGCTGGTGCAATATGCAGAGTATCTGACAGGAACATATGCAGTGCTGGTGCAATATGCAGAGTATCTCACAGGAACATATGCATTGCTGGTGCAATATGCAGAGTATCTGACAGGAACATATGCAATGCTGGTGCAATATGCAGAGTATCTGACAGGAACATATGCAGTGCTGGTGCAATATGCAGAGTATCTCACAGGAACATATGCATTGCTGGTGCAATATGCAGAGTATCTGACAGGAACATATGCAGTGCTGGCGCAATATGCAGAGTATCTGACAGGAACATATACAGTGCTGGTGTAATATGCAGAGAATCTCACAGGAACATATGCATTGCTGGTGCAATATGCAGAGTATCTCACAGGAACATATGCAGTGCTGCTGCAATTAGATTTGTGAAGTAGGACTGACTCCTAACTAATTCTCTCCCTATAAGCACAATCAGGAACCTTTCCCTACAGTAGCTAATGCAGAGTATATTACAGGAACATATGCAGTGCTGGTGCAATACACAGAGTATCTGACAGGAACATATGCAGTGCTGGTGCAATAATCAGGGTATCTGACAGGAACATATGCATTGCTGGTGCAATATGCAGAGTATCTGACAGGAACATATGCAGTGCTGGTGCAATATGCAGAGTATCTCACAGGAACATATGCATTGCTGGTGCAATATGCAGAGTATCTGACAGGAACATATGCAATGCTGGTGCAATATGCAGAGTATCTGACAGGAACATATGCAGTGCTGGTGCAATATGCAGAGTATCTCACAGGAACATATGCATTGCTGGTGCAATATGCAGAGTATCTCACAGGAACATATGCAGTGCTGGCGCAAAATGCAGAGTATCTGACAGGAACATATACAGTGCTGGTGTAATATGCAGAGAATCTCACAGGAACATATGCATTGCTGGTGCAATATGCAGAGTATCTCACAGGAACATATGCAGTGCTGCTGCAATTAGATTTGTGAAGTAGGACTGACTCCTAACTAGTTCTCTCCCTATAAGCACAATCAATCAGGAATCTTTCCCTAATGTAGCTAATGCTATGTATTTTGATCGCTGAGTATTGTAATTCGATTTCTGAAGCAGGAAAATCCAAATCTGTCCCTGAGAGCAGCTGCAGCCTTTAACTACCCTAGCTAAAGCAGAGCGATGAGCTGTGCTGTGTGCCTCTAGCTTATATAGAGGCTGGGTCCAATGCTCGGTCACATGCTGCACTGGCCAATCACAGCCATGCCAGTAGTAGGCATGGCTGTGATGGCTTCTAGGTGTGTACAAGGCTTTAGAATGTCCTAGTCAAAGTACACACCTAAATTCAATTAAGAATCTGTGGTACACCTCGGTACTCACAGTTCTCTCAGTCTGAGTCAGTCAGTCAGTGAGGCAGGGGATTAGCCACAGGAGCTCCACACGGCGCACGTCTCCTAGAGTAGGAGCATGTGTGCTATAGCTCCAGGCAGGCTTAGGAGGCAGACAGGCAGAGTCCCTCCCAGCCCTGCTAGCTCAGTCCTCCCTCCAGTTCCTAACCTGGAAATCCTGGGCCCCTGATCTCTTTTCTCCTCCAGCACAGCTCCCTGGCTCTCTGCAGGTAAGAGCCCTCTACCAGTGCTGCTGACGGCCGTCCTTTTCAGGATAAAGCCGCAGCAGCAATACAGATCTTCTTTTCTCCTTTTTTTGTGTCCCCCTGCACTCCCACACCTTCATCATCCTCAAGGGCCCCCCTCTCTATCCTCTCTACCCTCCGCCCGAAAATTTGCGCCGTTCCGGGGATCTTTTTGAGAGCACCGCGCCAGGCTGCTCTGAATCGTGGGGCCGCGGTCTAGGAAAGACCGCGGCTTCACTTGCGGCCTAACGGCGCGCCGCTCCCCACGCCTCTGTGGTCCTCACCCAGCCTCCAGGAATCCCCCCTTACCCCAGAAAGACAGAAGGACAGTTACCCTGCCCTGTCTTACACCCACTCAGTTAAAGCAGCACCCTGTCAGCCCTCATCCCACCGCCTGTGCAGACAGCCATCCCACCAGACCAGCAACAGGGTCACCCTCTTAGCCCCAGCCCCCCTCCCCCCCCCCCCTGTCCTCCAACATACAGAAGCTTGATCCAGGGGTCACCCGATTGCCTCTTACAGGGGTCAGGAAGGAATTTTTTCCCTACCGGAGCATATTGGCCGAGCTCCGCCAGGGTTTTTTGCCTTCCTCTGGACCAAGCCGGGAGAGAGGAGTTTAGCCAATACCTCTCCCCACTGCCCTAAAATACACCCCCCCCCCTGGTGTATTGGCGATTATGGCATGTAGGCAATATTCTGCCGAAACCATTTGGAGTTTGAGGCAATGCGCCGCAATACTGCCAGCCATCACCAAAAAAGCCCTAAGAAATGAGCGACTATTGAGAATCGATCATAGATCGACGGTCAGACATTTCAGTCATTTACCCCAGCTCAAGCACATATCATGTGCTCTGATCAATACTAGATCGGCAGTAAAACACCGACTAGAAATCCGCGACTTCATTCAACAAAAGGATCTAGATTGTCTTTTTATTACAGAGAGCTGGCTCACAGCCGACTGTAACACCATTCTAGGAGAACTGGTGCCAGAAAACTATCGTATTATTACAGAAAACAGAATAGGGCAAAGAGGAGGCGGCCTGGCGGTGATCTATAAGACTCATCTTACGATCACCAAACCAGTCCGCCAAAACCCTCTTCCATTCATGGAAACCCTTACTCTGCAACTTCAAGCAAATTCAAAGGAGACCGTCCACATTCTGCTCTGCTATAGGCCGCCCGGCCCAAAATCGCAGCTGCTATCATCTTGGACGGATTTCTTCTCCACTTATACCCTCAACAGCAAACAACTTTTGCTGCTAGGGGATTTCAATCTCTGGGCAAACTCCTCACTAGACCCCATTGCCGACGCCTGTATTGACCACCTGGAAGGATTAGGATTACAGCAATTAGTAGGTGGGCCCACACATGCTTCAGGTCACACACTTGATCTTATTTTCAGACAAGCTCTGGAAATAAAAATTTGGGAAAATGAAAAATTGCCATGGACAGACCACCATGCAATTATATTCAGTATTACCACCATCCCCCCTACAACAAAAACATCAAATCCAGTGACAACACACTGGACTAGATGTCAGAAGAAGCTCCACTCGGAACTCTTCAAAACGACTTTAAGGAAAAAGATAGAAACAACTCAGCCGCATCAAACGGCCGTTGAAACATTGGAAGCCATAAACTCGGCCATGCTACAGTCAGCCGACTTGGTAGCGCCAAAACGAAGAACCCGCATTCGGAAAAACAACCGCAGCTGGTTTAATAACCAGCTGTCGTTACTGAAGCAAGAACGCAGAAGGGCAGAATCTGCCTGGAAAAGATGTTCTTCAGAGCTAAACCTATCCATCTACAAGGCGACTACAAAAAAATACCACAAAGGAATTTTCCAAGCCAAGAAAAATTATTTTTCGGAGGCTATCAACGGTGCCCTAAACCGCCCCTGCGAACTCTTCAAGATGGTCACCCAGACCATGAAGCCAGGATGCATTGAAGCCCCCAGTTCAGACACACAAGAATTTTGCAATGAACTATCGGATTACTTCATTAATAAAATCGAGGTAATCCGCGAAAGCATTCAGCAAAACAATTCTCCCCCCAGCCCCCCCCGCAGCCTCTCACACAGCACCCATAGAAATTCTCCGATATCAGGTAAGTTCACCCTGGAACCCATCTCCATCGAGACCACTAAGAATGTCATTTGTACTCTGCGCAATGGCACAGCGCCAAATGACATTATCCCCACAAAACTGCTGAAGGAATGCGCCTACATCCTGGCTCCTCCCATCACGCAGCTTATCAACCAGTCTTTCTTGGAGGGCATAGTGCCCTCACAGTTGAAAGAAGGTATAATCCAACCCATCCTGAAGAAACCCTCCCTGGACCCCAAGGACCCACTCCACCGCCGTCCCATAACAAGCCTCAACGTACTCTCTAAGATAATGGAAAAAGTAGTGGTAAAACAGCTGCAACTGCATCTAGATACCTACAAGCTACTTGACCCATTGCAATCAGGCTTCCGTCCCGGACATGGGACGGAAACAGCATTGCTGAAAGTATGGGACGATGTTCTCAAGGCCGCAGACGAAGGAGAATCTTGTCTCCTGGTTCTGTTGGACCTAAGTGCAGCTTTCGACACTGTAGACCACAATCTGTTACTGACTCGGCTTGCTGAAGTAGCCAGAGTCGCAGAAAGCGATTTATCTTGGTTCTCCTCTTTTTTGGAAAACCGATCGCAAACAGTGAAGTTAGGACCTTTTACGTCTGAAAAACGCACAGTAACATGCGGAGTCCCTCAAGGATCGCCTCTGTCACCAGTGCTGTTTAACATTTATCTTCGTCCTCTTTTTGAGATTATCAGCAGCCAAAAACTGCTCTACCACTCATATGCAGATGATACGCAACTGTATTTCCGTATCTGCAACAGACAGGATCACCACCTCAATCTAGAGACATGTCTCTCTTTGATAGAGGACTGGATGACAAAGAGTTACCTTAAACTCAATGGAGCAAAAACAGAACTTCTTCTGTTTCACGCCAAGCGCAGGAATCAACTTTCAACAGCGTGGACCCCCCCGCCTATTTTGGGCAGAATCATCACCCCTAGCGCCAAAGTCAAAAGCCTAGGGGTCATTTTTGACTCCTTTATGACAATGGACGCTCAAATAGGGTCAGTAGTCAGCGGATCTCACCATCTACTGCGCCTACTACGCAGACTCACTCCGTTCATCCCCAAAGAAGATTTAGCGGTCGTGGTGGGAGCTATTGTAAACTCCAGGCTGGATTATGCAAACGCCCTTTACCTCGGCCTCCCCAAGTACCAAATCGCTCGTCTGCAAGTCGTTCAGAATACGGCCGCCAGACTTGTGACTGGGAAAAAACCCTGGGAATCCATCTCACCTTCACTGAGAGCCCTTCATTGGCTGCCAGTTAAAGACAGAATTGCTTTTAAAGCTCTCTGTCTTACGCATAGATGTGTCTATGGGAATGCCCCCCTTTATTTATGCGAAATAATAAAAGCGCATAATCCCAATCGCGTTTTGCGATCCACGAATCAGAACCTGCTCCAGGTTCCGAAAGCCAACTTCAAGTCCAAAGGAGAAAGAAGATTCGCGATCCAAGGTCCCAGACTATGGAACGCTTTACCAACCAACATCCGGTTGGAGGAGAACCACCTAGCATTTAGGAAAAAGGTCAAGACTTTTCTCTTTTGATATCAAAGGAGACAGGAACAACAAGCGCCCAGAGGCGATTCAGTTCGCATGTGCCGCGCTATACAAGTTTTCATTCATTCATTCATTCAAAATGTAAATTAAAAAAGAGTATGGGGACGCGCGCGCGGGCTCACGCAGGCAAGACATGTCTGACTAGAGCTCCGCTCCTGGAAGGAAGAAAGCCGCAGATATTTTCAGTTATATCGATCTCCCGTCGAAACCAACAACGGGTACTTTTCGCTAAGAGGTGAGAGAGGAAGGGTGCGCGAAAAAATGGTGCTGGGAGGCACAAGGAACAAAACTAAATCGAATTTCAGCAGCGGCTCCCAGCGGATCAAAGGCGCTGCAAAAGAGGCGCCAGTCACCTCAGAGAAGCTCCCCTCAGGGAAAACTCAGAAGCGCACAGTGAAACCTGCCTCACACATGGCTACAGCGGCGAACTATGCTTCAGACAATGAAGAAGAGGACACAAATGACTCTCCTCAAACCCCCACTAGCAAGAAGGAAGTCCCCTCAGACTTACTGAGGCAATTTGAAAAAATGCTCCAAAAAGCCCTGAAACACACATCTGACCAAATAACTGCAAACCTCACCAAAGAAATCAGAGAATTGGGGAGCCGGACTGAGGTCCTTGAGGAGAAGGTAGATGAAATAGAAACCCACACCCACGAATGTCTGACTGAATTGGAAGCACTTAAAGAAGAGAACCAGACCCTACAAAGCAGGCTAGAAGATTTTGAGAACCGGGCCAGGAGGTCCAATTTGAGGTTCAGGGGCATACCGGAATCAATTCTGGACTTACAAGCAACCATTTTGGCACTGTGTCAAGAACTTCTGCCGGGTATACCTGTGGAGAGATTAGAGATGGACAGAGTGCACAGGGCACTCTCCCCAAAAAAAGCTGAGTGTCCCCCCAGAGACATTATAGCCAAGTTTCATTTTTTCAGAACCAAAGAGCAGATCCTGGAGGCAGCAAGGGAGAAAGGTACCCTTTCCTTCCAAAGCCACAGCTATCAAATATTCGCTGACATTTCACAGCTAACCATCGCCAAAAGGAGAGCCATGAAACCCCTTCTAACAGAGCTGCAACAACGCAACATCAGGTACCAATGGGGGTTCCCCTTCTCTCTGCGCTTCACGATCCACGGCACCAAAATAACCTGCAGAACACCTGACCAATTGCACCAGGCTCTTCTGGACTTCAAGCTAATTGACAACCCTGCATCTACTTCATCCACCCGCAGAAGAACAGCATCAGCATCTTCACGCAACAACTCCCCACATCAGGGTCAGAATAATGGCTCACACCAGTCAAACAAACGGGGTAGATTTGTCCCGCAGCCTCAAGAACAAGAAGATTCCATGGACTGAATCCCCAAGCAACAACTATTCTGCCCTCACCCCCATAGGCCAAAAGCATGCTAGCTGGACTATGTTCTCTTTACCACACCTTTCTGGAAATCTCCCTTTCCCCCTTCCCTCCTGGACATAGCATCAGGTGGAAATGGTCATACTGGCACCTCACACACCACACACCACTTTATGCCCCCCACAATACAACAGGGCCTCCCTCTCCCAACCCCACAATTGAACTGTTCACCCACTAAGCCCTGACTCAGGAAAATGCAGGTGCCCTCACCCCTATCACAGGTCCCATCCCTCAACACCCATCCCTTAACACCTGCACCCCTTCCTCAACAAATTCTCTACACACGAATCAGGCTATCTACATCCCAGCCAGCATAGGCCCTGACCCCAAGTACCTTTTTTGACACATAGTCTGCCCCGCCAATCACTCATGGGGCTACTCAGGGAGTCCCCAACCCCCTATCCCCAAACATGATCGCTAGCCCTCCCTCTCTGGCCCCTACCACCCCTAAGCGCCCTAAAATGTTAACAAACCTAACCTAAGTCTTATTATGCGATCAAATGGGAGCTTGTGCACCCCCAGAGGTGCGATTTTTCACATTTTAGTAAGCGGCTTTCTGATTCTGGGCGAACACGCGTCCCACTAGGCCCACCTCCGGCCCCCAGGCTATTATCTGGGGACTTGACGAAGGCCCCTTTTCCCTGGGCGGGGGACCTTCTCCCCCACCTCGGGCAAACATTGTTCACTTTTTCTGTATTCTGATGTTTATGCGTGCAATAATATGTATTGTTTTTTACTTTTTTTTCAAGGTTGAAGTTCTGAACCTCCCCCCCTCCCACCCTCCCCTCCTGTCTGCATGGAATGGTCTGGGAAAACTCCCTTCACTGAACCACGGTAAGAAGAGTTTATTGGTTTGGCTACCATGGCACCCTTGAACATATTGACACTCAACGTACAAGGTTTGAATATCCCACAAAAGCGTACAAAAGCATTCAGGCTTTTCCAGGCTAAAAAAGCCCACGTAGTGTGCTTACAAGAAACCCACTTCACCCCGAACTCTACCCCCAAGCACTTCAGTGCGACTTACCCGCAAGTGTATACAGCCTCAGCATCCTCCAAGAAACGAGGCACCTTAATTGCTTTCCACCGAACCACTCCATTCACCCTTCTATCTGAAATAAAAGACCCCGAAGGCCGCTATCTCATCTTGACAGGATCCATCTTAGACACCGCGGTTACAGTGGTGTCCTATTACGCTCCAAATACAAACCCTATGCCATTTATGTCCCATCTCTTTCAAACCATCACAATTCACAAACTGGGGTCCCTACTGATATGCGGAGACTCAAACCAAGTACTGCTCCCATTTTTAGACAGATCACCTTATATCCAACCAAAGCATCACGCCAAATGGACACTCCCCAAACTTCTCGCCAAATATAGTCTAGCAGATACATGGAGAGAAATGAACCCAGCAAAACGTATCTATACTTACTACTCCAACCCCCACCATTCTTTAAGCCGCATTGACCATATATTCCTAACTATAGGTATGCTGCCTGAAGTCGTCAACTCAACTATCATCCCTATCCCTTGGTCGGACCACAATGCGGTCTGCACAACGATTGCATCTACTATCCCCAAAAAACAGGACCCTACCTGGTACCTACCAGAAATTTTACTCAAACACCCAACTCACAGCCAAGAAATTAAACAAACTCTCCAGGAATACCTAAAATTTAACATGAACCCCGAAATCTCGGCCCTCACTCTTTGGGAAGCCCACAAGCCAGTTCTGAGGGGCGCACTCCAAAGGCAAATGGGGATCCTTAAAAAAAAACGAATTCAGATGGCAAAGACCCTTGAAACCGAATTCAACACAGCCTTCCTGGCCTTCCAAAATGATCATTCCCCTTCCTCTAAAAACCGCTTAGACAAAGCTCGTTTGGAGTATGATCTATTCCTCACAGAATCAGCAAATAAGACCCTGAATAGATCCAAACATACCTTTTACAAAAGGGCCAACAAGTCAGGGACCTACTTAGCCAGAGCACTCAACTCCATCAACAAAACGTATACCCCCATCAAACTGAAAGTAGCGAACAATGTCACTTCTAGTAACCCCTATAAAATAGTTCAGAAATTTAGCTCCCATCTGAAAAAGATATACTCAGAAACAAACACATTTAATGGAACAGAGGCTGACTCCTTCTTTTCACAATTCCAGCTCCCCCGCCTGACAGAATCCCAGAAAAATCACCTAGACAAACCAATCTCCACGAACGACGTAGTAGAAGCTATTAAAGAATTAAAACTCAACAAAAGACCGGGCCCTGACGGGTTCTCAGCCCAATATTATAAATCCTTTGTCGAACTCATCTCCCCAAGACTGGCCGAAGCCTTCAATGACCTCCTAAAGCATAAATCCTTTAGACAGGAATCCCTTCTAGCTACCATTTGTATGATTCCCAAACAACACACCGATTCGACCCTCAGCGAGAACTACCGTCCAATATCCATGCTAAACATAGACATAAAACTACTAGGCAAAATACTAGCAACCCGCTTAAACAAAATAATTGGAACTCTAATACACCGTGACCAAGTAGGCTTCATGCCTAACCGTCAAGCAGGAGACAATATAAGGAGGGCAAATCTTTTAGCTCACTTTGCAAAGAAAAGGGGAATACCTGCTTGCTTTCTTTCTTTAGATATCAAGCAGGCATTCGACTCCGTATCATGGTCATACCTGGGATACGCACTACAGAACTGGGGCTTTGGCCCCAACTTTATGACATGGGTCACAGAGCTCTACAACAAACCGAAGGCCTACGTTAAGTACGCGGGATACAAGTCAGAAACCTTCACCATTAGCAAAGGAACTAGACAGGGTTGCCCACTCTCCCCGCTACTATTTGCCCTCCTTATCGAGCCTCTGGCGCAAAAAATTAGGTCAGACCCAACAATCCTAGGTATAGAGGTAGGTGGCTATAAACATAAATTGTGCCTATTCGCAGATGACATTCTCCTGTTCCTCTCATCTCCCCAAGTAACGGGCCCCAACCTAATCCCAATCTTAAACAAGTTTGCATCTTTCTCAGGCCTGGTCATCAACCCCAAAAAATGCCTCGCTCTTAATATCTCACTCTCAGACACTGAACTAAAAGCTGCCAAGCTTGGCTTACCCTTTGTTTGGACAGAAAAGAATATCCCCTACCTAGGAGTACGCCTCACGGCAACACTGTCTGATTTATTTTCGTCCAACTACCCCGCACTACTAAAACACCTATCAGCCCTCTTAAACTCATGGTCTCACCTCCCTCTGTCCTGGCTAGGAAGGCTCAATGCCGTCAAAATGACGATACTCCCTAAACTCCTTTACCTTTTTAGAGTGCTCCCTATCCCCATCCCTTCGCACTACCTAAGAATGACGCAAAAGAAAATGTCCAACTTTATCTGGAAAAACAGCAGACCTAGAATAAAACCTCAAACTATGCACCTTCCCAAAGCCAATGGTGGGTTGGGCTACCCCAATATCACTAATTACTACAGGGCAGCGCAACTAGCGACTATGACAAACTACCACGCTACCCAGGAACCACCCATATGGGTTTCAATCGAAGCCGTCGATAGCGATCCTACCCCAATATCCAACATACTTTGGGTCCCCGCCAAGTCACGTAAACATATAAGTAACCCCATCACAAAACACTTGCTCTCCCTTTGGGATAGAATAAAGATCAAAAACTCCCTACTATCCCCACACACCCCACTGCTGTCGTTTCACAAAAACCCTGCATTCTACCCAGCTTGGGTCTACCCCAACTCCTTCAAGGAATGGTCGTTAAGAAATTGCACCTGTTTGCACAATTTTATTGATTCCGCCTCCGTCTTGTCCTTCCCAACTATCCAAGAAAAGTATGGTATACCACCTTCTGAACTGTTCAGGTACCTACAAATCAAAAACTTCTTCAAACCGTTTATTGACGCTTCACCATCACCTCTCCGTATAACTAGTTTTGAAAATTACTGCAAAAATGAGCCACACGCCAGAGGTAAAATATCAGTATTATACTCCCACCTGCTCTCCTCCACTATCCCCGGGAAACTTCTGTATGTTCGTAAATGGGAAGAGGACCTGGGAATAGAGTTGGAACCTTCCGAATGGAAACAAATATGGAACAACACCAGGTCCGCTTCTCGGAACGAACTAGCAATCGAGACCAATTACAAGGTACTAACCAGGTGGTACTTAGTGCCAGCCAGGATAGCTAAATTTACCAAAGACTACCCTGGAGAATGTTTCAGGGGTTGCTCGGCCCCAGGGACATATCTTCACATATGGTGGACATGCCCAAAAGCACAGTTATTTTGGAAGGAAATCTTCCACATAATGAACATGCTCACAAAAAAGAACATCCCCCCAGACCCCAAAATTGCATTACTGAATCTCAAGCCGACTAATCTGTCGCACACACAATTTAAGTTAATACTTCAGCTGCTCACAGCCGCAAAACAGACCTTAGCAAAGGCCTGGAAATCACCCAATCTCCCACTCTGCGAAGTGGAAAGGAGAATGAACTGTGCGATGACCCATGCCAAAATGATGGCAATGGATACGGACACCACCGCCAAGTTTGAGAAGATATGGCATCCCTGGTCTGCTTACGCAATCCCTGGTGATTTTAATAATGATGTACTTCTGCCGTGGTAGCCCAGCCAATGTAATGCTCCATCCTTTGTAAATACCTCTTTGACAGGGAATCTCCGACCATTCCTGCAGACGCTCTCCCCCCCACCCCCACCCCCCTCCCCACCTCCTTCCCTTCCCTAACCCAAATTTTGTTTTCTTAAATTTGCTAATAGATATATACATTTATATTGATGTAACATGTTAGACATTGGAGATTCCAAACCTGCATGTAACCTTGCTCCATTTCAAGTCAACACCCCGAGTCCTGTTCGATCTCTTTAACTAGCAAAAAACATGCTAAGTCTCCTGACTTCGTAACCAATTACTGCAACCTTGAACGCAACACAGATCCAAACGTAATATGACTCTTTCGGGAGAAACAGCTCCCGCGCTAACCATTAAGGAATCTCCAATGTTGCTCCTTATTGTATAATCCTTCATTTATTGCATCTGTACAACTTTCTTGTTTACCCAAATAAAGATATTTTGACAAGGAAAAAAGAGTATGGAGCATTTTCCTAATAAATAGGTATCAGCAGGATATTTTAAATCTGAGGCTCGGTTCACACCTAAAACGGCCGGGGATTAGACAGGAAAGCTGTGCTATTAAGGTATTTAATTAGTCACAAGTATTAGCATATAGCAATATAAAGGTATGGAACTTCAATTGTGTTTTACAGTTTTGTGTGTTTTTCAGCAACTTTATTGAAAAGCCATTTGCATGTTTGAGACCACTGTTCTCTGACATAAGCCTGTCATGTTTTAGATTTAACGTTTTCATGGCTAATCTGACATCTAGTCTTTAGAACTTTCATCCCATGTGAAAAGCAAAATTTGCCCAAAAGTCTTTTAATTCATTAGTTCACAGAATATTCTTACAGAAGACTTAAGAGACATGTTGCAAGTCTGTGAGTAAGCAGCAAATGTTACCTTTCCATTTTCCCATACATCTTATTTTATACAATATTTTTTTTTCTTGAGTCATGAACACTTGCTTGTGCTGAATGTGAAGATAACTGCAGTTTCCTTATTTTTTTTCCACTATTGTGAGTCAGTAAGAAATACTATACCTCCGTTGCAGAGTTGTTGGTAGTGGGACCACAGTTTTAATCTCTTTCTATTTCATGGGTATGTCTTTGACTATGGTTTTATCCAGGTTCATAGCCTTAAAAACATATCAACAACTCTAAATGGATAGCATTCATTACTTTCCTACACAATGTCCTTTGAGCACAGCACGTTATCTGCCAACTTGTTTTATGCTGGTGAGTTTATAAATAGTTGAAAAATATATTAGACATGGATGACACAAATAGGCCTGATTGTATTAAGACAGCTGGCTTGTATTACCCTTAACATGTTTCCTTATCTTCTACATCAGTGAAATGGCATTGCAGCAATGCTGGTGTTTTTCTGTACTTAAAGTTCAATTTATATGTCAACAGAACTGCCAAAAAATCTTAACAAATCTGATGTGAAACAATGTAAAGAAACCCAGAAAATCAGGAAGGAGGGCAAATATTTCACAACTTATATATATATTTAATATCATAAGTACATATTAAAAGGTGTATGTAATGCAACCACACTATGGTTTTGTCTAAAAATAGCACCACTATATTAAAGTAGCCATAAATGCTCATGTGTGCAAGGGGAGAGCTTTGACATCAGGTTAAATATATGTAGCACCCTCTAACTAGGTGCTAGTGTATATAGTGTGTGTAAGAAAATTTGGCCTGGCTGAGAGTCAGGCCTCGGTTAAATCTGGGTCAGTGCTGAGTGACTCAGGTAGGCTGGATGACTTAGCAAGCAGCACCTCTGTGGTAACTCCCCCTGCTCTCTGAAACCTTGGCCAAGCTTACAGAAGCAGAGGGTGGAGTTTAGAAGGAGCACCAGCCAATCTTCAGCAACATGACCTGGTAGGAAGCAGGTACCTCACAAATACTCATGAGTCATGCTAGCAGGGGCAGTCGGTTGGAAGATGAAGATAGAGTGTGGAGGAGGCTGTCGGTGGCTCTTAAGGGTGCCCCCTATTCTGGAGGGAGTGACCTCAGGCCTGGGGCTTGGGTGCTGGAGGGACCCTCTACAACACACAAAGGAATTCTTAGTTTGTGTCAGATTAACCATCAGTATGCCAGCTGAAGTTAAGTTAGTGCTGGAGGAAGAGAAGGAGTGTATATAGGAGAAGTTGTCCCTAAAGTTGTGTTTCTTTAACTAGTAATTGTATGGTTATGCAAAACTACAAAAATATATATATTTTTACACAAATACAGCTTTCTTTTGGTGGTATTTGATCACTACCGGGTTTTTTCTTTTGTGATATAAATAAAAAAGGTGTAAAATTAAAAGAAAATATATATATTTTTTACTTTCTGCCGTAAAACATATCCAATAAAAAAAAATCTTCATAGATTTTTGCCAAAATGTATTCTGCTACATGTTTTTGATAAAAAAAAAAGTCGCCTGTGAAACTGTAGCATAAGAACTGTAGCTAAAACATAAAGGGATAAAAAATGAGCATACAAAAAGATATCCAAGGAATTGAGAATGCCAATCAGCAGTGTTCAAACTCTAATCAAGAAGTATAAAATGAGGGGTACTGTTGAAACCACGGTCAGGTAGACCCACTAAAATTTCAGCCACAAAAAAAACACAAATAACTTTAGGTGGAATACAGGACTCTCTGAAAACATGTGGTGTTTCTGTTTCAGGATGCACAATAAAGAAGGACTTGAAGAAAGATGTGTTGCATGGTCGAGTCGCCAGAAGAAAGCCATTACTACGCAAATGCCACAAAGTATCCTGCTTACAATATGGTAAACAGCACAGAGAAAGGCCTCAAACGTTCTGTCACAAAGTCATTTGGAGTGATGATACCAAAATGTGGCTTTTTGGCCACAGCCATAAACACTGCATTTGGAAAGGAGTCAACAAGGCTTATGATGCAAGGTACGGAGGTGGATCGCTGATGTTTTGGGGATGTGTAAGCTATAAAGGCACAGGAAATTTGGTCAAAATTGTTGGCAAGATGAATGCAGTATGTTATCAAAAAATACTGGAGGAACATTTGCATTCATCAGCCAGGAAGCTGTGGATGGGAAGTACTTGGACATTCCAACATGACAATGATCCAAAACACAAGGCCAAGTTGACCTGTCCATGGCTACAGCAGAATAACGTTAAGGTTCTGGAATTGGACATCTCAGTGTCCTGACCTCAATATCATCTGGGGAGATCTCAAATTGTGGAGTTCATGCAAGACAGCCCAAGAATTTACAGGAACTGATGTTAAAGGGAGCAATACACAGTATTAAGAACTGGGGTATGTAAACTTTTGATCAGAGTCATTTGGGTAGTTTTTGTTGTGATTATGATTTAAAAAGAGTAAACACAGTTGATTCATAATAAATGGCTTCAGCCAAACACTAACCATGAGTGAAAGAAAAGTTTTGTGTTATCATTCATATTCTCAGAAAAATGGCCAAGAAATCATAAATGCTGCCAGGGTACTGTATATAAACTTCGGGGCACAACTGTATACGTAGCATCCTGATGTTTAGGCAGGGTTGCTCCTAAATTTACCTGCCAGGTATCGATGCCTTGGCCAATTGTAATGGATCAATTGATTTCACCCTATGTCTGGAATTCCTGCACTTCTCTCTTCTGTCACTAGATGGCTGGGTATCTGGTGACATTAGATAAGACAAGGACATTTCAAGGACAGATGAGGAATGGAAAGGTTATATCAGCCAATGGGCAGGTATTTTCTTGGGTCCCTTGGCCTGCTGGGAGAGTCTATTTATTTCTGTGAGGTCAGGTGTCTGGGTGGACATGTGTTGTGCTGCCTGGGCTGCTAGGCCAGAGTTTGGGCCTATCCTTGGGCACATCTGGCTGTTAGGCTGTCTAAGGGCCTATTCAAAAGCAAAAGAGCAGCATAGGGTTGGGATTGCGGGTTACAGTCCAACCAGAAGTGACGATTCTGCCCGCCGCACAACCTGTTGTGGTCGGAGATAGAGTGGAAGTTGTTGCCACTAAGGGACCGACCACCTTGTTACCATGGACCACAGTGTGTAGCTGAAGCAAGTACCAGAGCAGTATTCTCACCAGCCGGGGACGGTGAAGAATCGGAAAACTTCAGCAGGTGCCAAGCCAGGGACCCAGCCAGTGGTGTGACACTTGATGAGTATCTGTAGAGCCAACCTAGGGAAGCAGGGTTGATGCTTGAGGAAGATACTAAAGTAAGAAGATTAGAAGAGCTCACAGCTTTCAGTGGCAGTGAATCCGCAAGTCTAGTGAGAGAGACTGAGAGCTCAGTGGGCTGAGAATCTACAAGAAGTGACTGTATAAAAGTAAAGGAGTTTGTTATAACTTGTGTTAGGAACCATTCTGGGACTATTGCCAAAGGAGACAGTGCTCCTACACATGCAGATGTGGTATCTTGATGGATGCTTTTGCCTGCATGGCTGTCTACCTGTAGAAGTCTCGGTGTCTGCTAATTGACATTGCAACTACTTAAGGATGCCCTGGCCCTAAACCCTCCCTCCCACAGTTTTGTTCCAGAGAAAATAAATCCTTTGCATTCAAGAAGTGTCTGGCACCCATGATTTTACCTTACATTACACCCACTATGCCTTGCAGCCCACTCTATACAGAAGGATGTCAGCTGTCCTTGGCTCTGGAGGATCTCATTAAACTGAAGGAGACCTGGGACCTTGCTATATATATAAGAAGGCCAGTATGGTGGCCTGAGTTTATGGGAGGAGCCCGGAGGGTATTTAAGCAGCCCACTCACACATGCTCTTTGTCGGTTCAGTGTGCAGTACTACACGTCACTGGGCCGACTCTTCCCAGCTCACCTCATGTCCGTGAGTCTGCGCATTCAATCGCATTCGACATCGCAATCGCTTTGTGGCTTCTCCCTTCATGGTCTTCGCCGCCGGTTCCCGCTTACTGTCGCAGGTAGGATTCAAACCTTTTCGTATCTTGTGCAATCTTGCAAATCCTGCATCTCTTTTGGAAAAAAAATCTGCCTCTGAGTTACTGTTGCTTATGTTCCAACATCATTCGGCTCAGGCGTAGTACATTTGTAACTTCCTTATGCCAAACATACGATTCATTTGTAAATCCATTTGGAGATTAGCATGTGTTTGTATGGGTTCTTTGGCAGATTGAGGTGGTAATTGGACTCACATGGTGCCTTGTCTGCACTTGATTAGCCTGGGGGGATGGGTGGTTGATAGGTGTTCGGTTTCAAAGCAAGGGGTAGCATACACTCTACAACCAAATCGTATCAGATTAGTTCAATACTCCTTACTACCGATTCGTATCGAATTTGTTTCATGCATTTTTACAACCGTTTTGTATCAGATACATTGCATGCTTTCTACCGTTGTCATTCATTGTTCCCCCATGCCGTGTGTTTTTAGTTCCCGCAGCGGAACTTACGAATTGTTTGTACACGGTTCCTCTCTCTCATTTATTTACCAAAGTAATTGCCTGTGCGTCATGCATGGCGCCACACCACACTCTTCGGATGTGTTGCACATCCACTCCAGTCCAAAGCAAACCCAGTCGCTCGTTCACTGTCCCAGGTAGGATTCGTTAGCTTGTTTGTCACATCAAATTTGTGGCCACTCATGGTGTCACCCGTACCATATGTTTGGTTCCCGCAGTGGAACAAAGCATTGATACGCACTTCTCGTGTTCTATTTTCTACACCAAACCTCATTGTTTTGCCCCATGCACGGCATCACGCTACACCTTCCAGACATGTTTCACTCCAGCCACAGTCCGCCGCAAACTCACTTGCATGGTCCACTGTCGCAAGTAAGATTTGTTATTACATTCTTTATATCCTATCAATTTGCTACCATTTGTTGTCTCCCATATCGTTCATTAGTGGCCCCTACGGAACCACGATTCAAACAGGCGTTGTCCTTCTACCTTATACTGCTTGCTTAAGGTACAAACAAACCAGGTGTTTCTATCCTTTCTCAGTAACCCAATTCTTATTGATTGAGACCTTGCAACCATGCAAATCATCTCAGCAGCCTGACACCCTTGTTAAGACCCTTGCAACACATAACCCTTACAAAACGCAAAATAAAAAAACAAATAAATATAAAAACGCAAAAAAAAAAAAAAAACCTTTGCCACCTCGCAATCTCAGCCCCTCGGCAACCTGACACCTGTTGAGACCATTTGCAACCACGCAAAATCGTCTCAGCAGCCTGACACCCTTGTTGAGACCCTTGCAAACGCAATATCGTCTCAGCAGCCCTCACACTCATTGAGATCCTTGCAACCACGCAAAATCAGCAGCCTGACACCCTTGTTAGACCCTTGCAACACATGACCTTTACAAGACGCAAAATAAAATAAAAAATAAATATAAAAACGCAAAAAAAAAAAAAAACGCAACAAAAAAAAGAAACTTTGCCACCACGCAATCTCAGCCCCTCGCCAACCTGACACCTGTTGAGACCATTTGCAACCACGCAAAATCGTCTCAGCAGCCTGACACCTTTGTTGAGACCCTTGCAAACGCAATATCGTCTCAGCAGCCCTCACACTCATTGAGATCCTTGCAACCACGCAAAATCAGCAGTCTGACACCCTTGTTAGACCCTTGCAACACATGACCTTTACAAGACGCAAAATAAAATAAAAAATAAATATAAAAACGCAAAAAAAAAAAAACGCAAAAAAAAAAAAAAAAAAAAAAAATCTTTGCCACCACGCAATCTCAGCCCCTCGGCAACCTGACACCTGTTGAGACCGTTGCAACCACGCAAAATTGTCTCAGCAGCCTGACGCCCTTGTTGAGACCCTTGCAAACGCAATATCGTCTCAGCAGCCCTCACACTCATTGACATCCTTGCAACCACTCGTATATCGTCTCAGCAGCCTGACACCCTTAAGACCTTTGCAACACATGACCCTTACAAAAGGCAAAAAAAAAAATATATATATATATATATATATATATAAAAAACGCAAAAAAAAAAAAAAAAGGAAAATTAAACATTAAAGTGCAAAAAAAAAAAAAAAATTTTTTTGCCACCACACAATCTCGGCCCAGCAACCTGACACCTGTTTAGACCATTGCAACCAAGCAAAATCGTCTCAGCAGCCTGACACCCTTGTTGAGACCCTTGCAAACGCAATACCGTCTCAGCAGACCCACACTCATCGAGACCCTTGAAACCACACAAAATCATCTCAGCAGCCTGACACCCTTGTTAAGACCCTTGCAACACAAGGCCCTTACAAAAACGCAAAGAAAAATATATATATATTAAAAAAAAAACATTGCCACCACGCAATCTCGGCCCAGCAACCTGACACCTGTTGAGACCATTGCAACCACGCAAAATCGTCTCAGCAGCCCTACATTCATCAAGGCCCTTGCAACCACGCAAAACCGTCTCAGCAGCTTGACACCCTTGTTGAGATCCTTGCAAACGCAATACCATCTCAGCAGCCCCACATTCATCAAGGCCCTTGAAACCACGCAATACCGTCTCGGCAGCCTCACACCATTGTTGAGACCCTTGCAAACGCAATACCGTCTCAGCAGCCCCACATTCATCAAGGCCCTTGCAACCACGCAATACCGTCTCGGCAGCCTCACACCATTGTTGAGACCCTTGCAAACGCAATACCGTCTCAGCAGCCCCACACTCATCTAGAGCCTTGCAACCACGCAATACCGTCTCGAGCAACCTCCCACTCATCAAAGACCTTTGTGACCACGCAGTCTCGCCCCAGCAACATGGCATTCATTGAGACCCTTGCAGCCAGAAAAATGGGTGTTTTTCAGCCACCCCTGATCTCTCCTCTATGTTATCTTACCAGTACGTCTACACAGATCCCCAATCACTCCTCTATGTTATCTTATCAGTACATGTACACAGGAGCATTTATAGTAATTTCTAGGCAGTTGAGTTCAGAAACCTTCTCGAAAAAAAAAAAATTGGGTTCAGACGGCATTCGAAACGCCGATGCCTGTAACAGCTTGTAAACACAGCCACATGTGGTAACTCATGTTTACCAGCGTTTCATTTACAGTCGTTTTTATAAAAATAAAAAAAAAGGGGGGGAATATTGTCTCAGCAACTTGACACTCATTTGAGACCCTTGCAAAATGTAATATCATCTCAGCTACCTCACACTCGTCTAGACCTTTGCAACCACACAATCTTGTCTCAGCAACCTAACGCCCGTTCAGACCTTTGCAGCCATACAAAGTCGTCTTAGCAAACTGACACTCATTTGACACCATTGCAAACACAATATCGTCTCAGCAACCTGACACCCGTTCAGACCTTTGCAGCCATACATAGTCATCTCAGCAGCCCGACACTCACTTGAGACCATTGCAAACGCAACATCGTCTCAGCAACCCCGTGCAACCACACAAGGCCATCTCAAAACAAACCTCGTAATCATCGAGACCTTTGCAACTACACAATATCGTCTCAGCAAACCAGACTGAGACCCTTGCAACCACACAATATTGTCTGCAGCAGTATAAAACACTTTGCAGCATGCACCTACGTGCAAACCCGAATACAAACTAAACTTGCAAACACACCTCAGTGACAATCAGCCAAACAAACACACAGTGGCACCCAGTTGGCCATTCATCTTTAGTGGCACGCGGGCCACTCATCTTTTCCCTGTCTTTTTCCCTGCAGTTAGTTCAGGTTTCCATCCAGCACCAGCGAGTGCACGTTGGTCTGCGAGTGCACGTTGGTCTGCGAGTGCACGTTGGTCTGCGAGTGCACGTTGGTCTGCGAGTGCATGTTGGTCAGCGAGTGCACGTTGGTCAGTGAGTGCACGTTGGTCAGCGAGTGCACGTTGGTCAGCGGGTGCACGTTGGTCAGCGAGTGCACGTTGGTCAGCGAGTGCACGTTGGTCAGTGAGTGCACGTATATCATCTTGTTGAGCACCTGTGTATTGTCTTGATTTTCTCACACCAATGCAAGATCCAGTCCAAGTTCTTAAACTAGACCAAGCATCAGTAGCAGACTTAGCTATGTGGGACAACTTCCCCACCTGATAGAACAGCATTTCAATCTTCATCCCGGCAGTGTCAGCCGAGCCACCACAGGCTTTTGCGTGCATTTTTCGTCCGCCACTGGTTCTCCAAACCTTGGCCCCCAGAAATTCTCTTAAATTTCTGCTTCACCCAGTCTTCATCACGTCTCGTGCTGTACCCCATTGTGGCAGCTGCCCAGGTTTGGGGCCACACTTGAACTGGACAGACAGTGTTCTTCACCACAGACAATCAGGCCACAGCCGACTTCATCAATTAAGGTAGATCAAGCCTCTCCCCATCACGTCCTTCCTGCGCAGGCTCGCGCAGCTGTCACTCCGTCACCAGTTTAATATCTTCTGTAGTCATATTCCAGGCAAATGCAAAATCGCAGCTGATGCTCTGTCCCATTCTAACCTTATTTGTTTTTCCAGCAAGAGCCTGGAGCTGACCCAATAACCATCCCTGTCCCACCCTGGTCATTGCTGACGATGGACTGAAGTAGCATCTCACCAACTCAACCCAGCTTATTAACTCCTTGGTACGCAACACACTGAAGGCCTAATACACTGCTTGGAATACTAACTGCTAATTTTTGGCCACTTGCCTCCGAGCAGCAATAGGCAACGTTAGACACGTCCTAGCCTTCATATCGTATTGCCACACGCAGCTGACCCTTTCTCACAATACTATCACGCCATATCTAGATGGCGTCCAGCATTTCCTGTCCCTGCAGGACCCCAGTAAACTGTCAGTATTCTCGAGCCCATGCAGTCAAGTCCCTCCTACAGAGCATACAGAAGCACCAACCTGTAGTCAGTAGCAAGCGCCTAACTTTCAAGAGTGCCCTCTTTAGGCACATGTCTGAAATCCTTACTCGTTCCCCATTTAGGGCCTTGCCCAGCATGGTCATCCTAGCAGCCATCTACCAGGCCTTCTACGGTTCCCTACGGCCTAGTGAATTTACAATCAGTGGCTCCGGCAGTCAGACACTGCTCCGACGCCACCCGACTCTCTTTCGAACCCCTACACTCTCAGTTTGCAAACGCAACAAACCAGCCCCGGGGGTTGACATCAACCTGTTTCAGACTAACAATGCCTGACGCCCAGTGACGGTGCTCGACCAACTACTGCTCCATCTACCCAGCCAATCTGATGGTAGCTTGTTGCTACCCTTTCTAAACCAGCTTCCAGAGTGGCAGCCAGTTTGTCAAGCATGTCAGAATCCTAAGCAACTTGGGCTTCAAATCCCAGTCTGTTCTCAGGACATTCTTTCCGAATTAGAGCAGCCTCAACTGCCTCACAACAGGGAGTACCAGACCACGTAATCAAGACACCAGGCTGATGGGAAGTCTCCTTATTTTGCCACATACATCCCAAATCCTCAGGAAGAAATGGCACAAGCCTTTACCAAGCTGGCTCAATAAATACAAGAAATCAATATAAGCTATTTCCCTATCTGAGTCTTTTGCCCCCTTTTCTTGGCATACTGACCAGACCACCAAGGCACACTTCAGGTCTATTTATGTTGTAAGTCTTGTCGCGTGTTTATGTGATCCACATCACTCTCAGTCAGAGGGCCACGACCATAAATAAGAAGGCCAGTATGGTGGCCTGAGTTTATGGGAGGAGCCCGGAGGGTATTTAAGCAGCCCACTCACACATGCTCTTTGTCGGTTCAGTGTGCAGTACTACACGTCACTGGGCCGACTCTTCCCAGCTCACCTCATGTCCGTGAGTCTGCGCATTCAATCGCATTCGACACCCTCCCGCCCTTCCCTTTTTCAGGGCACTTCTCAGCATATCCTTCTTCAATTAACTACCCATTACTTACTTTGGGTATGCCCCCTTTTCTTGGCATACTGACCAGACCACCAAGGCACACTTCAGGTCTATTTATGTTGTAAGTCTTGTCGCGTGTTTATGTGATCCACATCACTCTCAGTCAGAGGGCCACGACCATAAATTATTTTTTGACAATGTAAAGAGCATGCAGATATTTACACCTGGTCAGTATAGTGTCCTACATGTTGTTCTTTATCTTAAGAAGAGCCCAAAAAGACACAGTCTCTTTTAAAAATAAAATAAGAATTAATGTAAAAAAAAAAAAAATCCATGGAAGAATACATCGTATTTTTGTCAATGAACCAACAGAGGCTTATTTAACACAGCTGTAATATCTTTAAAGAAAGAAAGAAAACATTTTCTTATCTTAACACATTAATCTGATAATCTTAGCCCTTTCTTTGTAAACCTAAAATGTGCGTAATCACAAATAAAACATAAATGTCTGTGTGGCTGTGATGGGTTATATCCATGTTCTGGTAGCTAAAGTAAATCCCTGTAACTCTTGACACAAATAAATTACTAAGTTTTCTATGGGGCAGCTACAGTTAGGTAACTTCAATGTCACCTTTATTACACAGATTGGGGGTTGGAAGATAATAACCAGGCACTGAGATACAGAAATGACAATCATTTATTATATGGATGTCAGATGTCAACTTCTGGAATCCTCCCATTGAATGTGTATCTATTCTGTAGGGCTTAATGAGCAGTATGATATAGCAGACATCCTTTCTCTGCAAGGAAGTGTCTTGTAATGCATGTATTGTACACCTTAAGGCTGAGACAAAATTAGACTCAGGGTCTACTATGGCATTTTTTAAAGTATTGTATTAAAATTGTCTGTGAGACGGCAGCATTAAATATCAACTCCAGTTAAAGTATACATTGTTATAACACATTGCAAAGTTTATGAAGACTTAATTGGAAATGTTATTGAACATTAACCTTGCTCTTATTAATATTCCTTCTTAGGCTCCTGGTTGCCTAGAATGCTACACCCCTCCATCTGCTATTATCTATCATAATAAAATAACAATATTTGGCAGACAGCGTTTTCATTCATTTCACTATTATAGTGTGATAGACGTACTAAAATGAACATTTTATTCTATGCTATTTTGTGTTATGATTAGAACCACTGAAATGTTTTCCTTTTATATCCCTTTATTTCTTGATTGATATAAGGTATAATACATATGTATGTGAGTGTATTAGAAAATAGTTTTCCTTAAGAGACATTATAGAGTTAACCGACCCTTCAGGATGTGATTAAGTGAAAGCAGATGTGTAGTCCCCTCACTCCAAAAGCTCTTTATCCTTCAACCCCTCCCTTCTTCTGCACTCCTAAACAGCTCCTCCCATGGCCCCCTCCATCAAGGGAGCAAGATGGCGAATGAGTCTGAATGAAAGCCACGAGGACAAGAAGAACATGGAACAGGAAAAGACCCTTATATGGACTGACCAATCAATTGTGTGCATGTTTTTGTGATGTCATGATGTTTATAAAGCTGTGTTGGCAATAAAATTCCTTCTTGCTGGTTGTAAGCTGAAAGGTGAGGATGTGAAATCTCTCTCTGGTTTGCATGCTCTCATTGATTTGGTTCAAGCGGCAGCATGGGTTTATTCTCTGGAATTGGGCCAGAGTACCACTATTACAATAGTACAATTTACCTATATCCTATATGGATTATCAAACTGAAGTAAATACTCTAAATGGGGATACATGAAAAAATCATAGTTCCAAATGTGAGGAAAAAAAGAGGGTCTGAATATAAATGCATTCCCCACTTATCAGGACAACAGGACAGAACAGGATTAAGAACCAATGTATTGCAGTACTGAGGACCCGTGCCCAAATCCCACCAGGGACACCATCTGTGTTAAGTTTTATGCTATACTTATGTTTACATTGCTCACTTCCAACAGTCCAAAAATGCACTGCCTAAATAGATCTGGAATTTGTACCCCACGTATTTAGGACATATTCTCACAGACATATTTTCTCTTAGGCCGCGTACACACGAGGATACATATCCGATGAAAACGGTCCGACAGACCGATTTCATCGGATATGTCTCCTGGAGATTTTGGTCTGATGTGTGTACACACGATCAAACCAAAATCCCCGCGGACGGACAGCGCGGTGACGTGGCGGTGACGTTGATGCCGCCACGTCACCGAACCGGGAAGTAAAATACTTCCACGCATGCGTCAAATCCATTTGGCGCATGCGGGGGATTTATGTCCGCTGGTTAGGCGTACTAACCAGCGGACATGTCGGACAGATGGGTTTCCAGCAGACAAGTTTTAAAGCATGCTTTAAAACTTTTGTCTGCTGGAAACCTGTCTGCTAGGCCATACACACGATCGGATATGTCTGCTGAAACTGGTCTGCGGAACAGTTTCAGCAGATATATCCGATCGTGTGTACGCGGCCTTACATTTACCTGTCACTAAGCGGGTAGATGCTGTAAGTGCAATTTGTCTATTTCATTTTTTGGATGTGATAGAACAAACAAGTGTCACAACAGATTCCCAAGAAACAGGAACATCCCTGCTCATAGAGATATATAATAACACAGCAGTGCTATGGATAGCATGCTTCTCCAAACTGATAAAACATCTAATACAAACCACATCATTTGTTAAAGCAGACTTCAACTCAAATTAACGGTCCATTTGAAAAAAGTATGGGGCATATTGCATTGGTTTAACAATGAACTTGATTTACTAAAGGCAACTAGACTGTTGATTTTACAAGGAAATTTGCATTTTACAAAAGAATTTTCCTCAGAGCTTAGTGAAGCTTAGGTGAAACATTTTTAATGGGTAGGTCTTTGCAAAGTGAAATTTTCAATTTTTTTAAGCTCTGGGGAAATTCCTTTGCAAAGTGAACAGCCAACTTACCATTAATAAATCAACCCTAATGTCTCATTCGGCTTTTCATGGAACAAACCATAAGAATGCAGTTGGCGAATCTTAGGTAAATCTGAAGTTTGACTAGGGATGGGGGAAAGGGGGAGGGGGAAGTTTGTACTGAGCAAATACAGTTTTTTTTCCTATGGAATTCTGGCTAGTATGAGGATAATATAGTCATCAGAAACGAAAGACAAGGTATTTAATTAGAATGCAGACAAGTTACTGTACTTTAACCACTTGAGAGCCGTGCATCGATCACTTCCCCCAGTCAGTCCCCTTCCACACACAGTTATACCACACCCAGGGAATACATTTAACCCCTTCCTCACAACCTTGTGTTAACCCCTTCCCTGCCAGTCACATTTATACAGTAATCAATGCATTTTTATAGCACTGATCGCTGTATAAATGTGAATGGTCCCAAAATTGTGTCAAAAGTGTCCGATATGTCCGCCGCAATATCGCAGGCCTGGCAAAAAAATAATTATAAAAAGCCATTACTAGTAAAAGCCATTACTAGTAAAAAAAAAAAAAAAATCATAAATCTATCCCCTATTTTGTAGGCGCTATAACTTTTGTGCAAACCAATCAATATACGCTTATTACGATTTTTTTAACACAAATATGTAGAAGAATATGTATCGGCCTACACTGAGGAAAAAAAAAATGGAATATTATAACACAAAGTAAAAAGTATTGTGTTTTTTTTTTCAAAATGTTCTGTCTTTTTTTTGTTTTATAGCGCAAAAAATTAAAATCAGACAGATGATCAAATACCACCAAAACAAAGCTCTATTTGTGGGTAAAAAATTATAAAAATAAAATTTGGGTACAGTGTTGTATGACCGTGCAATTGTCATTCAAGATGCGCCAGCGCTGAAAGCTGAAAATTGGTCTGGGTAGGAAGGGGGTTTAAGTACCCAGTAATGAAGTGGTTAAAGGAAAGCTATACAGTGCCTTGAAAAAAGTATTCACAACCTTTGAAATTTTCCAAATTTTTTATTGTATTTTTACTAGTAACACTCTCATCTTTTACTTTTTCATTTAATAACCTGCTCGGTGAGAATTGTATTTTTTTTTTTTAACTCAGGCTTTGCGGCTGGTCCAGAGTACCTGCACAGGAGAGTCCATAATGGCACTGCAGTATTCAGGATTGGCATCTTCAGAGCGGAATGCAGGTCCCAGAAATTCTCCTAGGCTGTAGAGGAATCCTGAGGATGGAGGTACAAGAGTTTGCATTCCAGTCTCAGCATATCCAGCAAGCTGGCAGGATAGAGTCGGGTAGCAGTAACGTCAGCAAACTTAGACTCTCAGTAACCTTTCTGACTTTGTTTGCCTTTGTTAACTCTAGCCCTTACTTCTATTCCTTCCCAACTTTGGCAGCATAAAACTCCACCTGCCTACACATGGCTTAATCTTCAACACTTTGCTGGTCGATTTGTTACACCTTGGGTAAATACTTCAACTGCTGACCTACATATACCTTTCTACTGTGCTATTATATGGGGAAAACATCCAGCTTTATTGGGATTATTTTGTATTAAAGGTAGTATTTTTGGGCAAAAACAGTAATAGCTCTTTTATATTTGTTCTGTCAATAATAACCACAAGTAAAGTGGGTAGACAAACATATGTCTGAATTTGACATTACAAGAAGAGAATTTATCACTGAAGGTTTATTCATTGTATTTCATCTCCAATCGCAATGCTCTGCGTCTGCAGCCCACAACATTTTGAAGCCTATTAGAGCCTATGGCACTAATCAGGTGCTTAAAAAAAAAAACCAGCCACTGTAATTTCTGCGTATGGCGTCCTAAATAGGGCCTGACGCATGAATAGGGGGTGGTGGCTGCGATTGAAAGGTGAGTTCTTAATGGATGGGCCGCCCCTGTTCTCTAGATGCGAAAAGCTGGTAGCGACATTCCCAACCAGCCCATACATTTATGGGAAATTTGATTCATGTATGGCTGGCCTTAGAAGGATTCAGGCTTTCGTTTGTTAACAAGTATGTAAAGTCCAACTAACTCTACTAGTCTAACACTACTCTCTTCACAGGATGTTAATGCTGCTGTAATAAGGGGAGCAGCATTGATCCTCAACTGTTACTGTTAGGCCCATTTCACACTGGGGTGGAAGGTGCTAAAAATAACGGTGATATACCGTCAGAATTGCGGCGGTATTCGGCCGCTAGCGGTGCAGCTTTAACCCCTGCTAGCGACCGAAAAAGGGTTAATACACATCTGCAGAGGCGCATTGCCGGCGGTATAGCCTTGGTTTCCCATTGCTTTCAATTGGAAGGAGCGGTGGAGGAGCCGTAAACACACCGCTCCTTTTACTGCTCCAAATATGCTGCTAGCAGGACTTTTGGTGCGGTCCTGCTAGCACACCACTCCAGTGTGAAAAGCCCTCAGTATTTCACACTGGAGAAACAGCAGCCGCTGTTTGGGGTCTGTTTGCAGGTGTTATTTTTAGCACAATAGCGCCTGCAAACCGCCCCAGTGTAAAAGGGGCCAAAGAGGAGCTGCAGATTTTTTTACTAGCACTGAGAACAAATGTACTGCATCCTTTGGCCCACAAAAAGGTTTTAGGCCGGGTTCAGATATGTGCGGCCGCGGTTCCCAGCATGGGGTCTCGTGTAAATCAGGTCTGAATTCTTGCCTGAATTTGCACCTGAACCCAAAGACACACAGGGCCCCTTTGGAATGCTGACTGCGACCGCCCCGGACATGCATAAACCAGCTCCATTGCGAGCTGGGCACACTCGCATCTCATGCGAATTGGATGCAGTGAAACCACACCCAATTCGCACATTCGTGAACCCAGCCTAAATCTTTCTAAATTTCTTTCTAAAGTGTTACATGTTATTTGTTGTAATTATGTTCATTCTGATAAGGCTTCGGTAAATGGTTTTAGGTATATTGCATTTTATATTTTTAATATGCTTTTAAACACGTGTTTAATATCTTTTTATATAATGTAAATGTGGAACTATAACTATCAGCACTAAAATAGAATAGGGTCACTCTGAACAGTCACACAGACACAAAAAAGCCGCTTCTCTGTTCTTTTGTCATCGTCGTCCCCCCAAATACTCCCCTGAGCCTGATCTTTATCCAGTGCACCTCTGTATCAGCTCTGTTTCCCTCTCCCCACTCTCAAAGGCTTGACTGAGGGCAGCGGGAGACATTGGCTGAGCAGAGAGCAAGGGGCAATGCCAAGCCAGGCTCAGGACTAAGCACGCATTAGTGGCCCTATAGGGAGCAGCCTGGAGAACCGGTGTAAGACCCAAGAAGAGAAGGATCAGGGCTGGTAAATATGACAGGTTTATTACTTTCACAGAAAAAAAAAATCAAAGCTTTACAATCACTTTAATAACATTGCTGTGTTGTAAATGCAAATTACGTCAGCTGGCAATAAAAAGAAAACTGACCTGTTTAAAAGCCACACATTTTTTTTTTTTTTTTTGAGTCATAAGCTCAGCCTTATTTGAACACTTGAAATGTGAAAATTGGTTTGCACAGTCTCCTACAGCTGACATCACAGCCATACTGCTAATGTCATACAATTTCTGAGCCAGTGGGTAGTTCATATTGATAAATGTAAGCAATGCAATCAAATTCTCATGATATGGAAGAGTTAGGGTGTAATGCATGAAAGGTGGGCTATGGGTAAATGCTTTGTTATTAGCATCTAGCTTCTTTGAATTCATTTCACACTTGGAAGTGTAAAAAATGTAAGCTACACCTTTACTTCTTTTTTGGAGAAATTACAATTATATGCATCCTGCAACAGATGCTAGAATTGCTTCCTTTTATCACTGAGACTAACAGGATTTGATGATACCTGAGCAATCGTTTTGGTACAACTCTGCATATTGTTTTTTTAATGCTACGCAGTTTGATTTATTGTTCTAATAGCAATACAAGTATATTAGTTCTAATAACAATAAATGTACAGTAAAACCTTGGATTGTGAGTGTAATTCGTTCCAGAAACATGCTTGTAATGCAAAGCACTCGTAAATCAAAGCACATTTCCCCATAGAAATGAATGGAAACTCAAATGATTTATTTATTCATTAGGCCGCGTACACACGATCGGTCCAACCCGATGAGAATGGTCCGATGGACCGTTTTCATCGGTTCACCGCTGAAGTGGCCTGATGATCTGATGTGCGTACACACCATCAGTCCAAAATCCGATCGGGTCAGAACGAGGTGATGTAGAACACAACGACGTGCTGAAAAAAGGAAGTTCAAAGCTTCCAAGCATGCGTCGACCTGATTCTGAGCATGCGCAGGTTTTTGGTCCGATGCCTTTGCATACTAACCATCAGTTTGGTCCGATGGTCAGGCGTCCATCGGTCCGATTTTAAAGCAAGTTTTAAGACTTTGGTCCGACGGACGACGGTCCGATGGGCCGTACACACGCTCGGTTTGGACCGATTAAAATCGCGTGTGTACGCGGCCTAAGTCTTTCAGTTGATAGTCTATATAAAAAGATTATTGCTATGTGATTGTTGTGTAACCATAAAATATCCATCCACAAATGGAAGCCTCCACAAGGAGATTAGAAGCAAAATCCAGCAGGAGCTACAGAGTATAGAAGAGAAGCGAGGCGCCTCTAAGTGTGGCAATATGGTTACATTTAATGAAGGTATAACATTTAGTAACTCACATGGTTGATGATTAAAGCAGGCACATCTAAGTATACAGGCATCCGGGGTAAAACTGTCCACATAGACCATCCACAGTACCACCGGCTCTCTCTGCTGTTAGTCTGCAATCGTGATTGGTAAGACTACGCTGCAGTAGAGCGATCGGAAAGCGTGGCTTGAAGCGCTCCTGGAGCGTAGCATGGAAGCGAGGACATCGATGATGGTGCGGAGGATGGTCTATGTGGACAGCTTTACCCCGGATGCCTGCATACTTAGATGTGCCTGTTTTGATCATAAATCATGTGAGTTGCTAAATGTTGTACCTTCAGTAAATGTAACGTGACGCTACTTGTATATTAATTAAGACATCGCTTGTATATCTAGTCAAAATGTATAAAAAATGTACTTCTCTTGCAAAACGCTCTTAAACCAAGATACTCTCAAACCAAGGTTTTACTGTATAGACAAAACAGGAAAGAAAATGCATTAGGAAGATGAACAGCAGATTTCAAATCATGAAAAATACAGTGTATCTACTGTATAGTCAAAATGTAACATCTAATTTTAATTTGCACATTATATTTCAATTATTTCTAGTCTATCCTATTATTCTGAAACATCTTGTTATAAAAACGTACTTTGTGAAGGTCCCCAGACTCCCCACGCATATACTTCATTTTGTGACACATATTTACTATGCCTTAGGGCCCTTTCACACGGAGCGGATCCGTATTGATCCGCTCCGTATGCCCAGCGGGGATTCCCCTGTAAAATCCCCGCTGAGCTGTCGGCTGACAGGGCAGTCCCCGAACACTGTACAGGGACCACCCTGTCTTTCCTCTGCTCTCCCCTATGGGGAATCGGATGAATACGGACCGTATGTCCGTATTCATCCGATCCGATCCGCCAGACGGAAGAAAAATAGGATTTTCTTCCGTCCGAAAAAACTGAGCTTTACAGAGGCGGATGTTTACGGACGTTAGCGGATGCTCATCAGCTAACGCCCGCGATCCCATAGGGAAGCATTGCAGTCCGTAAAAGGACGTATGAAAAAACGGACGAACGGTCCGCACGTGTGAAAGGGCCCTTATGGCTGAGTACTTCTGTATCACGAATTTCACAGAGCCTGCTTTCTGAACTACAGAGGTGCTGAGAGGAGGAGTTCCGGGAGGTGGAGTCATTATGGAGATCACTGCTTACAGGCAGCAGGGTACCATGGGGTATGTAGTCATACAATGCAGGGAATCCAGGATGTTGTGTTGTGGAAAGTGATGATAAACAGACAGTAAGCTTATATTGGATTCTAAAAAAAAATATTTTATATTGTTATAATAATGCTGGTGTTAGAAAATGAAAATATATGCTGTGACCATCGATTTTACACTTATAAACCTAAACTTTCAGTTCAATAAAAAATATGCACAAATACTGATATATGTAATATACAATATCTATCTATCTATCTATCTATCTATCTATCTATCTATCTATCTATCTATCTATCTATCTATCTATCTATCTATCTATCTATCTATCTATCTATCTATCCAGAGCTTTTTTTCTCAGAAAATAGGTGCAGGAACTCAACCACGACCCTGTTCAGATTTCACAAACAGTAGAAGGGTTTTAAAGGTGCATTAAATACCAGGATTGCATTACATAGAGAGTGCAGGGTTCAGGGGGTTACACACAGAGTGCAGAGCTGTCACTTGTAAACACAGAAACCAGACTTCTATGTTTACAAGTGAAAGTGGTGAGTGGGCACCAAAGGGTCTGAGCCAAAGGTGGTGGAGCTGAGTTCCCCCAAGTCCCCCCTGAAAAAAAGCCCTGTATCTATCTATCTATCTATCTATATATATATATATATATATATATAGATAGATAGATAGATAGATAGATAGATAGATAGATAGATAGATAGATAGATAGATAGATAGATAGATAGATAGATAGATAGATAGTTATAGCTATATATATTTATATAGATAGATCTTTTTTTAAAACCAAGTTATTATGATGCTGTCCCATCATCATTATCAGTTCAAAGCATGTTTTAAATGAATGCTTCACTCCTTGATTTGGAAGAGCCACTGTGCTTGTGAGAGATACACAACATGGGTTAGTATCTAATGAGACCCTCATGACTCGCACACTTCTCTCTTCTCACGCTGTGTAACAGCGCTGCTACTGTGTTCAGATGAATTATTTAATAGCACTATGTCAGACACCATTGATATTTCTAGTGGTATTTTTGTTTCCTAAATTAGTGACCATTTGGCTGACTGCTCAGCATTTTGAAAGAAAAAAACAAAAAAAACATTTGACAAGTCATTCATTTTATTATTAAGTGATCAGCTGCCTAATTCCACATGAGACCATGTCAGCATACTGCACTCAAGTTATTCAAAAAAGTAATTGTTGTATAATCATAACCGTTATGGGACAAAGCTTATAAACTACGCAAAATTACAATTTTGGTAACCATTGCATGCTAACTAGGATTTAAAGGGGTTGTAAAGGTACATGTTTTTTTACCTTAACGCATTCTATGCATATGTATATATATTTACTTATAGAGTGAATATCGTTACTCAATTATATAATTTTTTATGTGTTTAAGACCCTAAACAAGTTTTATACTTTTTCCTTCATTGTCCTTGTTTAGAACCTGATCATTTTTAGCGCTGCACTTTTTGTATTACTACTTTGTCTAGGCTGTTTGTCATAGGTTGTGCTAGCGGCTGTTTCATGCTCACGGATAGCGCGGTTTGCAGATGAGGCTTTTTTTCAGGCTCTATTTTTAGTGCTAAAGCACCTGAAAAACACCTCAAGTGTGAAAAGGGTCTACGTTTTCTTATGGTTTAATGGTGTTTGCATATAAAGATAAAAAGATTTGAAAGCAAGCAAGTTATAATTTAGGATGAAGGTTTGCTTTAAACTGATTCCAGTCAGCCACAGTGGTTTGTATATATTATAAGCTCAACTTTCAGATCCTTTAACATTTGTTCAACACAATCCCACTTCTTTCAGCGTTTCAATGAATATTAGACACAGATGAAAAGGCATTATTAATACAACTCTTTTGATTCTCTGAACACATTTACCAGTGTTTGATCACATTTGTACTGTGCATGTTCAGTTATTCCGAATGCTTTATGTTGATGTGCATTTAAAGCGTGTTTCCATAGATATTGGCAAAAACATAAAACATTATGTAATGTGAGTGAAGGGCACAAGTATAATAAATTAAACATTTGATGTATTTAATTGTCCCATAACACAATTTAAAAACATAGGGTCAGTCAGCATGAGATGTTTCAGATTACTTACATTAATAGGGCATAATTAAAATCAATGCAAGACTATGTGGTGGGTATGGGACCTAGCACGGCAACGCCCAGTACTTTGTGGCTGTACAGTGTTTTAAAGCTGACAGTAAATTAACCTCTTAGATTTTTGCAGCACTAGCCCCAAATTGTTGGGTCTTCCCTCTTATTCACAGCTTGCCCATAGTTATTTTCCATAATCCATATAGTAGACAACAACAAGTCCAGAGAGTAAAAAAAGCAAGTGTAGCGCCAGAAGTGAAATCACTCCACGTGTAAGGTGAGTGTTGAGGGCAGGGACAAAAATGTCCAACTTTCCACTGAAAGTGTCCCTTATTCAAAAAGGAAAAAAATAAAATAAAAATGTGTGTATATATATATATACATATATCACTATGATATCACTGTCTTCCCTTTATTCTCTGTGTGGTGTCATCAGCGGACTTTCCAGATCTGAGAGGCTTTCAAAGGTTCCAAGTAGTGCTCGCAATCCAGGGTGTAGATTGCGAGCACTACTTGGAACCTTTGAAAGCCTCTCAGATCTGGAAAGTCCGCTGATGACACCACACAGAGAATAAAGGGAAGACAGCCTTCAATCTGTCCATGCCTTTGAGACCCTCCACCGTATGGTGAGTCACGGGTCCACAGAATCTGGTAAGGGTATTTTATCATTTTCCTATTACCGAGATGTTGGTTTTTATTCTCTGAAAAAAGACAAAAGTCCATCAAGTCCAACCTATGTGTGTGATTATATGTCAGTATTACATTGTATATCTCTGTATGTTGTGGTCGTTCAGGTGCTTATCTAATAGTTTTTTTAAACTATCGATACTCCCCACTGAAACCACTGCCTGTGGAAGTGAACTCTGCATCCTTGCCACTCTAATGCTGCATACACACGATCGGAATTCCCGGCAACAAATGTTCGATGGGAGCTTGTTGTCGGAAATTCCAACCGTGTGTAGGCTTCATCTGACATTTTCTGTCGGAATTTCTGACAACAAAAATCTGAGAGCTGATTCTTAAATTCCAATCGTGTGTACATGCACAAAATTCCACGCATGCTTGGAATCAAGCAGAAGTGCCCCACTGCCTATTGAACTTAATTTTTCTTGGCTCATCGTACATCTTGTAGGTCACCGCGTTCTTGACGTTCGGAATCTACACAACATTTGTGTGACTGTGTGTATGCAAGACAAGTTTGAGCCAACATCCGTCTGAAAAAAATCCATGGTTTTGTTTTCGGAATGTCCGATCGTCTGTACGTGGCATTACAGTAAGGAACCCTCTACGCAGGCTAAGGTTAAACCTCTTTTCTTCTAATCTTAATGAGTGGCCATATGTCTTATTAAACTCCCCTCCTTGGAAACGTTTTATCCCTATTGTGGGGTCACCAGTACGGTATTTGTAAATTTAAATCATATCCTCTCTCAAGCGTCTCTTCTCCAGAGAGAACAAGTTCAGTGCTCATAATCTTTCTTCATATCTAATATCTTCCAGTCCCTTTATTAGCTTTGTTTCCCTTCTCTATAATCTATTTCCAGTACATACTTCCTGAGGACTGGTGCCCAGAAGTGGACAGCATACTCCAGGGGAAGCCGGAACAGAGTATTGTAGAGTGGTATATTATTATAGTTTATGCTTTATAGTCCATTTTTTCTATATATGGATTATATCACCCTCCTTTTTGCCACCCAAATGCATTATTTTTATTTTTTTTCACATTAAACCTCATTTGCCCTGTAGTTACCAACCCCATTAATTTGTTCAGATCTTCTTGCAAGGTTTCCACATTTTGTGGAGAAGTTATTGCCCTGCTTAACTTAGTATCGTCCCCCAAAAAAGAGATTGAACTGTTCACCCCATCCACTAGGTCATTTATGAACAAATTAAATAGGATTAGTCCCAGAACAGAACCTCACTCTACAACCCTGATTATCCTGAGTAGTCCCCATGGGGCCACATGAGAAACTAAAAATATTTTGGAGGGCCGGGCCAAAAGCCTAAACTCAATACTGCATAAAATCAATTGTATTTCTTTATAAAAAGCAGTAAATATCATTGTTGGACAACTGGTACGAGTACTTGTTATATAGTTAAACAAGAGTAGATGGACGGTGTGTACGTGTGAATTAATATAAATTAAATTTAAATATGTAACATTAAACATAAAGGAGTTATTTTACAAAACCCTCACACGGACAGGATACAGGAGATATCAGAGACAGCAGACAGAGATTGCATACAATGATTTTGTACAATCTCACCACTGCCATTTTTGTCTGGAAACTGCTGCCTGTGCCTGTGTGACAGCAGAATCCCTGTATTAGTTAACAGCACCATTATACCTAAATCACTGATAATCCACAAGCCAATTGCTCATCAGAATAAGGGGGTTTCTTTTAATTAGCACATCAAGTTCAGGTAACTGAAAACACCATGCATGCTGTTAAATAATGAGCAAAAATATAGCATTTCTAATAGCAACCACGCACAGTGCTGTCACACAGGCACAAGCAGCAGTTAACAGACAAAAATGGCAGTGGGGACATAGTACAAAATCATTGTATGCAATCTCTGTCTGTTGTCTCCGATATCTCCTGCTGTATCCTGTCCGTGTGAGGGTGAGCAGGGAGGCAGCCAGACTGGAATGATTTATTGATGGTGGAGGGAGGAGGGGGCTCAGGTGGACCTGTGGTATCATTCCAGCCTGGCTGTCTCCCTGCTCACCCTCACACACAGTCAACGGCGGGAAGCAGGCTCCACACACTTTACTCACTCATTCGGGCAGGCACTGGCAGGGGTCCGTCCATTGCTCCGGTGGGGATGTGTGTGCTCTGTTATCCAGTCCACTAGTCCCGACTGGTCAGGCTTCTCCGCAGCTGCTCAGGTCACAGACCGTGACTCTCAGATCTCTCTAAGAATCTCCTCCGTCCTGTCTGCCTGTTCATAGGCTGGCGGGAAAATGTGCTCACTGCATTGGCTGCACAGGCGGGTGGGCTGGGCAGAGGCTGTGCAGGAGGTAGACTCGGCGGCTTAGCATCGGATCTTCTCGGGAATTTCCGGGAATTGCGCATGTGCAGTTCTCACCCCGAGCCGATCGTCGCCATTTTTACTGGCACCTTTCCCTTACATTTATGTACAGGGAAAAAGTGCCTTGTTTTAACAAACTGTCCGTGGGCCAGATTAAAAGGTCCGCCGGGCCGCATACGGCCCGCGGGCCGTAGTTTGCCCACCACTGGTCTATGCTAACGGACCTTAGTTTGTACAGAAAACATTTATGGGGAACTGTGTCAAATGCTTTTGCAAAATCCAGATACACCACATCTACAGGCCTTCCTTTATCTAGATGGCAGCTCACCTCTTCAAAGAATGTTAATAGATTGGTTTGGCAAGAATGATTCTTCATGAATACATGCTGATTACTGCTAATGATACCATTTGCATTACCAAAATCTTGTATATAGTCCCTTATCATCCCCTACAAGAGCTTGCATACTATTGATGTTAGGCCTCGTACACAGGAGGGGATATGTCCGCTGAAAACGGTCCGATGGACCGTTTCAGCAGACATCTCCGCTCGTGTGTATGGGCTAGCGGACAGATTTCTCCACCCGACAGATTTCAAAGCAAGCTTTGAAATCTATCCGGTGGGAATCTGTCCGCCCGACATGTCTGCTGGTTAGTACACTTACCAGCAGACATGTCGTCCCCCACCGCCGCCGCGCCGCCGCCGAATGGATTCGGCGCATGTGCGGAAGTGTTTAACTTCCTGGTGCGGTGACGTGGCGGTGACGTGGCGGCGTCAACGTCACCACCGCGTCACCTCCACGTCACCGCGCCGTCCGGCGGCGGGGAATTTGATCCGATGGTGTGTACACGCCATCGGATCAAACTCCCGATCGGACATATCCGATGGAAATGGTCCGCGGACCGTTTTCATCGGATAAGTCCGATGGTGTGTACGAGGCCTTAGGCTAACTGGTCTGTAATTCCTAGGGATGTATTATGGCTCTTTTTTAAATATTGGTGCTACATTGGCTTTTCTCCAATCAGATGCTCCTTTTCTATGCAAAATATGCACCTGACTGCTCCATAGATTCCCCAAACAAGAGGTATAGTGTAGCTGTACTGGCTTTAAGTGGCTCTAAGGTGTCCCTTGGTAGTAAGAAAGTTGGGTCCTGCACCTGGCTGCTTTTCTTCTATCTGGCTCTAGGGTGTAGTGTTTGAAGTTCTTGCTGGAAACAAACTATTTAAGCAGCAGACAGCATGGATTCATGAAAGACAGAAGTTGTCAGACAAACCTGATTTCTTTTTATGAAGAGGTAAGTAAAACCCTGGACAGAGGCCTAGCAGTGGACGTGGTATACTTGGATTTTGCAAAAGCGTTCGATACAGTTCCCCACACACGGCTCATGTGTAAGGTAAGGTCTACAGGATTAGATATATCAGTTTGTAAATGGATAGAAAACTGGCTGAAAGACAGAATTCAGAGAGTTGTGGTTAATGATTCTTACTCTGAATGGTCCAAGGTTATCAGCGGTGTACCCCAAGGTTCAGTGTTGGGTCCCTTACTTTTCAATATATTTATAAATGATATTGGGTCTGAGATCAAAAGTAACATTTCTGTTTTTGCAGATGACACCAAGCTAAGCAGTGGAATAATGTCCTTGCAGGATGTCTCCAATTTACAAGCCGACCTCAATGCTCTGTCTAATTGGGCGACTAAGTGGCAGATGAGGTTTAATGTTGATAAATGTAAAGTTATGCACTTGGGGGCTAAGAATATTCATGCATCATACATGCTAGGGGGAGTACAACTGGGGGGATCTGTAGTGGAGAAGGATCTGGGTGTTTTAGTTGATCATAAGCTCAATAATGGCATGCAATGCCAAGCTGCGGTTTCCAAAGCGAGCAAAGTCCTTTCTTGTATTAAGAGAGGTATGGACTCCAGAGATAGAGATATCATTTTGCCCCTGTACAAATCATTAGTAAGACCTCATCTGGAATATGCAGTCCAGTTTTGGGCACCAGTTCTCAAAAAGGATATCGGAGAACTGGAGAAAGTGCAGAGAAGGGCAACCAAACTGATAAGAGGCATGGAGGAGCTCAGCTATGAGGAAAGATTAGAGGAACTGAATTTATTCACTCTTGAGAAGAGGAGAATAAGGGGGGATATGATCAACATGTACAAATACATAAGAGGTCCATATAGTGAACTTGGTGTTGAGTTATTCACTTTAAGGTCAACACTGAGGACAAGGGGGCACTCTTTACGTCTGGAGGAAAAGAGATTTCACCTCCAAATACGGAAAGGTTTCTTCACAGTAAGAGCTGTGAAAATGTGGAACAGACTCCCTCCAGAGGTGGTTCTGGCCAGCTCAGTAGATTGCTTTAAGAGAGGCCTGGATTCTTTCCTAAATGCACATAATATAACTGAGTACTAAGTTTTGTAGGTAAAGTTGATCCGGGGTAAATCCGATTGCCTTTCGGGGGATCAGAAAGGAATTTTTTCCCCTCCGGTAGCAAATTGGATCATCGCTCTGCTGGGGTTTTTTGCCTTCCTCTGGATCAACTGTGGGTATGGAGTTGGGTGTATGGGAGGATGTACTGTGTTTTACTTTGTTTTTTTTTTTTGTTTTTTTATGGTTGAACTGGTTGGACTTGTGTCTTTTTTCAACCTGACTAACTATGTAACTATGTAACTAACTAACTATGTAACTATGTAACTATGAAGCCACTCACTCAGTCTCTGAGTGGATCCTGAACCTCATATGACTGCTGAACAGGCCCCCTGCTGAACAGGTCTCAGTGGCTCCCACAGTGGTTTCAGCTAAGCCTAGCTGAGGCTGAAAGGGTGTGAGGCTTCAGCTGCTTCTGGTCTCTCTCTCTCTCTCTCTCTTCCTCTGCCTCCTTCCTTCTGCCCAAGGGAAGAGCCCCCCCCCCCCAGTACAGGAGTCCCCTTCAGGCAACTGGACCCTGCACTCTGCTCCCACATGGTCAGGCTCCAGAAAATGTACGGACCATCTCAAAATCTTCTGGGCCATTCCCATCCAGGGATTGAAGGAGACTCCATAAATATTCAAGCCTAATTTCTGCTCCTACACCCTATAGAAAGATCTAGAACCATCTAGCTTTCTAGCAGACAGGGGGAGTCAACAGAGACTCAGCCCTTGGAGCTCTACCAGCCAACTCACAACAAATTAACCCTGGTTCATCTGCCTACAAAGGAGCCCAACTAAATATTCTGACATTGTACGCTACATTTTATTTTAAAACAGCAGAACTGAGCTGTACAGTGAATTGGCTGCACAGGAAGATCTTTGCTGAGATGCTCAAGCTACAAATGTCTTTATGGCAGTGACTCCCCTAAAAGCTTGCTCTATCTTAGCACTGGATGGACTTGTGTCTTTTCAACCTGGCTAACTATGTAACTATGTAACTAACTATGTAGCTGAAGCCAGGAAGGGCTTCAGACCTTGTATAGCTCCTGACTATCCTGTGATAATTAGCAGTGCGAGGGTAGCACATACTAATTATTATATGTAGAAAGAGTTTTACTTCTGAATATTCTCCTTAAAACCCTGTACAAAAAGAATAGCAGGACAGTACAATTAGTAATAACTGCTTACATGATTTGTTAATGCTTAGTTATAGCCTAACAATTTTAACTGTGACACAAATGATATGGACTGTAGTGCAGACTACCATAGACAACACTATGAGGCTCTTGTAAAACTACCCTTATTGTTCTGACATAAAACTACTGTAGCACCCACCTAGATAGTTGCTAGGGTTCTGACAAAAGTGATGACAGAAACGCATCACAGCAACCCACGTTGCCGGCTTCTCCTTGCTTTCCTTACTCGGGAACATCGCTGGAGCGGTAAGAGGTTAGACAGGAGTGCCCAACCTACATAGACTGTTGCCCTTATTTGATGTATTTATTGTAAGTGTGTTATCATGAGAAACTTTTAATGAACAAATAACTCTAGTACTGAATTATGTGCATCTTTTATCCATTGCTTGTGACAAGCAACATCTAGATGGAAAGTGTGCAGTGAGTTGAAAACATCTTTTGATTGATAAGCGTATGATCCAGCACTATCTGGTAAGTGGATTACCTATAGGGTGTGTGACACAAGCGGTGTGGTGAAGGAGACCGTATCTACATTCAGATCATGGTATCGTTTTCCTTTGTGATGGACAGTTTTACATTCACCCTTTCCTTTAAAATGGACTGTCACTAATATGCACTTAAGTGGACTACCATTCATGTCTTCTTCATAAGCGGACTTTTAAGCAAATTTATTTTTGCAGTTTGTATTAGTGCTGCTAATAATTATTGCTTTGACATATTTTTGATGTAGGTATATTTAGTTGAAAGGAAGAAAAAACGCGCTATATATGCTATATTGAAAGTTCAAAATAAATTAATCACTGAAAAAACGTAAGAACAATCTTCAGTGAAAAAATGCTTGTGCTTGGAAAAGTTGTAACAATCATGAAGATATCAGAGTCCCAAGTGCAGTGCTGGTGCTTGAAATGTTGATGAAAAATTCCAGATATACCAACATCCAACAAAAAGATGCCATCAAAGCGGTCAAGTGGGCTATGAATAAGTTTACCAGCTGAAAATATAAGCAAAAACAATTCATCATTCGAGGTCTAAAACTGGCTATAATGAACATTTTTTTCTGGTATGGAGGCCAGCACTATAATCAGATCAAAGGGGTCTAGATGGGGCAAAATATGCCCCCAGTGTGGCGAATATCTTCCTCAATAAGTGGAAAGATAAAGCGATAGATGGGGAACTCTGGCCAGACCTAAAGATAACATAAAAGTTCTTTACCTTTATTTAGAAAATAACCATTTATGTTTTATTACGTTTTTTATTTTACAAAAGAAGAAAAGGCTGTTTTTAAAGTGGTGACTTATAGCTGGAAATCATAGCACCTGATATATTTTACTGACAATAACACAGAAAATATTGTGCCTCAGGCTTTATCTAACACACCACTTTCTCTCATCAGGTAACTAATTGGCTACAGAATTCCAGCTTGCAGAAGGAAAACAGAATTTTTATATTCTCGGGGAAAGAATTTAAATATTTAATAAAGAGCAGAAAAGCAGGTGGTAACAATTTAACTGACAATACCGTTACCAATCCAACAATCGCAGACATTATTGTACTTTTTTGCTTATTAAAATTACTATTTTCTCTTGTATTTGCAATCATTTATCCTAGAAGCAAACATTCATACAAGATGAATGCTTTCTCACAATCAGGAAAATGCAGAGTGCATATACTTAAACAAAGCCTAGCAAAAAAAAGAAAGAAATCATCAATAAATATCAAAGTGGCATTGAAGCAATAAGAATTAAGATTGGTTGTATAAGAAAATCTAGCTTTGCTGGTTTAACCACTTGGCACCCGTGCTATAGCCGAATGATGGCTACAGAGTGGACCCCAAATGCCGGGAGGACGTCAATAGATGTCCTCCCCTTCACATGCTCCCCATGCGCCCCTGTAGGCGTGCACTGTGATCACCCGAGACACTGAGACTAGAGTGATCACAGATCCGAGTAAGGGGCCGGTCGTGGCCTTTACCACGTGATCAGCTGTCAGCTGGGAATCATATTTTTTTCTTCTCACGCCGACAGCTGTGTATGTGGCATTCGATTTTCTGCAGATTTACCATAACCATATAATAAGAGTTCAAAATTTATTTTTACAACCCCTTTAAGCCTCGTAAACACGATTGGACTTTCATCAGACTTTTCCGAGGGTTTTTGTTCAAAAGGCTCTGGCTGTGAAATTGTTCTGCGCACACACGGCAGAACATTTTCAGCCAACATTCACCAAACTAAGTGGTTTTTCAGCTCTTTACCGCCACCCTTTGGGCAACTTCTGCTATTGTTGTCTAATGTTTACCATGGGTTCCAGCATGCGTGTTTTTACTTTGGTTTTTAGGACAGATTTGTGTACACACGATTGGATAATCCAACGTATTATTGCCAGACAGTTGGTGACCATGAACAGCCAACATTTGTTGTCATTAATTCCACCAACAATTGTCTGATGGAGCATACACACCATCAGACAATTATTGTCGTAAAATTTGATTGTGTGTATGGGCCTTAAGACTTTTCATTTGTATGCAATCAGGCAGGCCCTTGCACTACATATTATTGGTAATTCTACAGAAAATCTAATAGTGTGTATGGGGCCTCAGGCTGGTCATACATTATACAATTTTCTTGTACAAATTTCGTTTAGATTTACCAAAACCATATAATATGAGGTCAAACCTAAAAAACTTTCGATTCATATGCAAGCAGGCAGGTAATTTCACTACATATTAGAAGGTAAATCTAAAGAAAATTGAATAAGGGTATTGTATGGTGTATGGTCAGCTTTATTGAACTTTGTGCATTATTATTTCTTTTTGTACTGCCTTAAAATGATCTACTTAGTAAAGTTTTCACCCAAGGTTTACACAACTTCTATCCACGATTTACACATTTTACAGACAATTCTATTAAAAACCGTGTCGTGTAAACCATTGGTGAAAACATTGTTATATATAGAGTCCAAGTTGCACCTGTACCCAATACTTTTTTAAATTTTGGACAGCGTAGGAAAAGATTAATTGCTGTTGTCTCCAGTTGGGATGATTTCCAGTTACTTCATGTCCTGGAGGCAAAACAGTATGGGGAAGGAAATCTCTCCAAATTAGGAGAAATCTTCCTCTTTGATTGTTGGACGACCGAGGGTCTGATTTTTGTCAAAAGTGTGTGTGCAGGGATTTTTCTAGCATACTAACCATCTGCAAATTGTTGTTTGACAGACACAAACGTGGTGACTTATTATGAGTCTATAAAGAGGAAGTTCATTTCTCAAGTGCCACCCTTTGGGCCCCATCTGCTAATTTCGTGTTAGTAGAAGTTTGGTGAGTGTTGATTTGCGATTTTCAGATGGTACAAAACAAATGCCTTTTAAAATATGTTTGGCATAACTACATCAGTATCACCAGCAAAGCAGCTTCATTATTATCCCATTAAACAAAATGCGAATTTTGACATTTCCTCAATTGCCACATCACGAATGTTAATTCTAGATTACGAACAGTAGTTTACAAAACCAAACTTCTCCCATTTGTTCCACGATTTCGAGCTTGCGTGTTTGTACTTTCGACTTTTGTGTGACGGATTTGTGTACTGAACATTCAAAAATCAGACATGGAGCCATCGTTCACCAAAACTTTACTAGCCTGTCATCCAACATTTGTTGTCCTCATATTGGAAAACAATTGTCGAAAGGATCAACAGCCTGTCAAACAACAATCCCCTTCTGATTTTCGTACTGTGTGTACGAGGCTTTAGACAGTTGCAACAGGTGTCCTTATTGGAAGATTGCTTCTCATTATTGTTCTGGGGACAACCATAAAGTTTTGAATTCCCCAGCACGTTATGCCCTGGTGATGATGGTCACCAAGACAAATAAAAAGTGTAAATATCCCAGCAGGGGCAAAGACAGCAAAAAAATTCTAACCCTTCCCGAATCGTGGCTGGAGACACAATTCACTTAAAAAATATTTAGTAAAGATCTAAAAAAGAACTCTACTATGCAGATATTGCATCAAAAATGAACAAAAATATAATCCCAGTCATTCTGTGGAAAAAAAAAACAACCAACTAATTGCACAAATAATAACACTTTATTCCTGTGCAAATCGACCCCTCTTTTTCAGATTGGCATAGCCTAGATTGGCATATAATGTGATCTTAAAGTATATTTAAACCCCAACAAGGAATTTCTCATTTTTGGTCCCTTCCTTTGTGTTAAATATACCATATAAAGTGTTTTGTTATATTTGTTTTACAATTTCAAAAAATTGCTTTTGATGTTGCCAAAAATCTTGTGAAATCCCAACTTCCTCTGTTTGCATAGGCGTGCACACAGGGTGTGCCAGGTGTGCCCAGGCACACCCTAATCATCCTGAGCAGCACAGATTCCCCCTACTGCCCTGGCTTCCATCTTTCACGCCGCAGTGCTGCCAGCTTTCCCCCTCTCCTATCGGCTGTTGCTGCTGGGATGTTTTAGGAGTGGGAAAGGGGCCAGGAAATATGTAATTTCCTGGCCCCTTCCCTTTCTAAATGAACATCGTTAGTGATTGGTAGTGTGTGTTTGGCTTTTGGGGTGCACACCCTAATGCAATAGGCTGCACACACCTATGTCTGTTTGTGTTGACTGTTAGTAATTACTCAGCTATCTCTGAGGACTGCATAACCATGTCCCTGTGTGCTATAGACAGTAGGACGAGGGACCGTTATGTGGTCCTATCTTGTTTCTGTTGTCTTAAAACTGAAAGGGAGTTTCTTTCTTTTGCCTTATGTTCTCTTCATTAATGCAGAAAATCCTCAGCAATATGAGCAATCCCGCTAAATGTTGCTTCTGCCTGTTCCTCTGAATACCTATAAGTCTGTCTGTGGTCTCAGAGTCTTCCAACATGGCTGGGCTCTCTCCAGCCTCCACACAACTTCATGGATGTTGTCAAGGACAATGGGAATGAAGCTCACAACACCACCATATAAGTTACATGCTTTGTCACAGGTGATTCAAAACATCATGAGGATACTTAACTCTCAGGCCTCGTACACACGAGGGGATATGTCCGCTGAAAACGGTCCGATGGACAGTTTCAGCAGACATCACCGATCGTGTGTATGGGCTAGCGGACAGATTTGTCCACCCGACAGATTTCAAAGCATGCTTTGAAATCTATCCGGTGGGAATCTGTCCGCCCGACATGTCTGCTGGTTAGTACACTTACCAGCAGACATGTCGTCCCGCACCGCCGCCGCGCCGCCGCCGAATGGATTCGGCGCATGCGCGGAAGTGTTTTACTTCCTGGTGCGGTGACGTGGCGGTGACGTGGCGGTGACGTGGCGGCGTCAACGTCACCGCCGCGTCACCGACACGTCACCGCGCCGTCTGCCGGCGGGGAATTTGATCCGATGGTGTGTACACGCCATCGAATCAAACTCCTGATTGGACATATCCGATGGAAATGGTCCGCAGACCGTTTTCATCGGATATGTCCGATCGTGTGTACGAGGCCTCAGACTAAACAGTTCATTGGTTGGATTGAGAAGAGTAAACTTTGCTCTATGATCCCGTTTACTGATTGTGTGTCTTTCTGCACAGATTCCAGCTCGATATAGAACTCATCCAGATCTGCACAGACATCCAAAACTGTGATAGGATATTTCAATTTGTTCTGTTGTTGTAATGGTTGTCTAAGTAAATACGTACCTGGGCCAGGGTCCTCACAGGTCTGGTTTTTGCCATGGGTACTTTTCTGTGACTGCTCAAATGTATTAATGAAAGTCATCTGTTGCTGCTACAGGAGCTTGATGCACTGCTCCAGAGACTTAAGGGCCGCGTTCACACGACCAAATAAATCTGTTCAAATCGGTCTGACAGACCGATTTGATCAGATTTGTCTGCTGGGCTGTTTTGGTTTGATCGCTGTACACACAATCAAACCAAAATCCCCGCCGGCAGACAGCGCGGTGACGTGGCGATGACGTTGACGCCGTCACGTCACCGCACCAGGAAGTAAAACACTTCTGCGCATGCGTCAAATCCATTTGACGCATGTGCGGGCAGATATGTCTGCTGGTTAGCGTACTAACCAGCAGACATATCGGACGGACGGATTCCTAGCAGACAGATTTTAAAGCATGCTTTAAAATCTGTCTGCTGGAAAAATCTGTCTGTCCGCCCGTACACACGATCGAATCTGCCTGCTGAAACGGTCTGTCAGACCGTTTCCAGCAGATAGATTTGATCGTGTGTACGCGGCCTTAGAGGTCTGCTTATCTTCATTCATCAATCTGCAGATACAATCTTGAAAGTTGTGGTTATTAGTGTTGCTCACGAATATTCGCATTGCGAATATTCATTACGAATATTGCATATTCGAGTATTCGCGAATAAATCGAATATCGCGGTGAATATTCGCTATTGCGAATATTCGTATTTTTTCAAATTTATTTTTAAAACAGATCACATCCTAGTGATCTCCATCGACGTCTAAAAGCATTGCTGGTATGATTAGAGACCCTGGGCCGAGTAGCTGAGGCGATCCTTTTATGTTGCCGAATATTCGCAATGCGAATATTCGTATTACGAATATTCGCAAATGTGTTCTCTGCCCTTCTGTGTTTTGTGTAAAAAAAAAAAAAAAAAAATTAGCTTTAGTTTAGTCATATACGTTTGTGTAAGTAGAGTTAGTGTTTAGTGCCTATTAGTTTAGTAATCCAGGAAATGATCTCCGTTTTCGCGTGTTAACGAGAATTTCGCAATCAATTTCGCATTCGCACTAGCGAAATTTCGGCAATTTTTTTTTTTTGATAAAATATCATGAATATTCGATATATCGCGAAATCGAATATGGCGTATTCCGCTCATCACTAGTGGTTATTAGAGGATCAGAGGTTGCCTGCAGGTTTCCTTTGTCACTCTGGGGGCATGACTTGTGTGTAGGCAGAGGTCACTAGGTTGCCCCTTAAAAAATGGACAGGAAGGGGAAGGGGGGGAAGGAGGAGGAAACAGGAAATTAATTAATTAGGAAGGTGGTTCTTATTTCTTATAGCGTATTCAGTGTTACGATAATCCCCATCCTTATGGAGACAGGGAGGGGTTGCTTATCTCCCATAGGTATAGTTTAAAGGTTTTATGTTTCAAGGTGGTGTTATTCTTTTACCTATTGCTGGGATGTACATATGTTACCCTTACTGGAATATTGCAGTTTTTTTTCTTACTATTGTCTGGTTGATATGGAACTGCCTTTCTCATGAAAATAAAAATGTTTATAAAAAAGAAAAAAAAAAATGGACACTCCTTTAATATCCCTCCAGGAAGGAGAATGATTTAATTTCCTCCTGACAGGGTCATACTTATAATGGGTTGAGCTTAGCTTGGAGACACTTTAGGGAGAAGCTGCCTGAAGGGAAGAGCAATGCCAGGGTGCAGGGCCATGGCCTAAAAGAAAACCTTTATTTTTTGCAGCCCATTGGATGGACACCCCTACTACTGGGCACACACTACCACTTAAAGGAACACTAAAGGTTTGTTTTTTATTAGATCAACTGATTGCTTAAAGCTAGAGCATTTAAATATCACTTGCCTCGTTTTTCCTTTTGACCTCCAAAATACAGTAATCCAGGTTTGAAAATGCGATTTCCTGTCTCTCCTCTTTTTGCTTTCCACCAGCATCTGAGCCGTTTTGCATGGTGGAAAGCAGAAAATGCTCACCCCCTCCCTATAACTACAGCCCTGCATGAAGATGCTCTCTTATTCATCACATGCATGGAGGCTAAACCTAATGGGAACTGTAGTTCCCATTAGGCCGTAATGTAGCAAGAATGAATGTGCACCGGAAACCAGGAAGTCAGTGAGAACAACAATTCAGGAGTGACAGAGTTAAATAAAATGGCTCGATTTCAACAGGTATCAAACTAGTTATAATGCAAAACATTAATTTTTACTTCATCAGCTACTGTCAGACTTTAATTTAAGAGGATAATATGTTTGTCTTTACAACCCCTTTAACTGATAACTGATGATTGCCAATATAAAAAAGGTGTAAAGGACTTTGGAAGAGAACTGGTCAAATAAAGGTACCCACTTGAAGAAATCCCAATGTACCTGAGTGCAAACCTGGTTGGGCTAGGGTATGGTGGTGGATGAAAATGTGAGAGCCTGTACTGGAACTACCTGAAGACGTTGGACCGGTGCAAGAGGTACCCCCAGTAAGAGTTGTGGTGTTGCCAAGGGTAACCAGGAGTATGGTGAGTGTGTGCATTAGACACAACTTGACTATGACACACTGTACATGAAAGTGTGAGAGAGGAATGGTGAACTAGAGGGTTAAGGACTGAGAGTATGACCAATTCTATACCTGAACAAATTCTGATTTAGGCAGTCCCTGAAGGAGCATATGAGAGTGATTCAGTCATAAAGTAGAGACCTGCCCACATGTGTTGATGGCAAAATCAGCAGGTGATAAAAAAAAAAAATGTATAAAAAAAAACAATGCAGCCACTTCACCTAAGGACTGGTAAAGCACAATAGATTACATTTTTATGTTGGGGTTTCAATACTCTAATAGTATGTTTTGCTGTTTCAAAATCTGGTGTACATTTTACCATCTTTTTTGACATGTTATGAAATTCAGTTTAGCCTGCAATTGAAGTTATGTATTAGTAATATTATACTATATTTACTGTATCTATTGGCATCTGTAATATTAAAATGCCTTTGGCATATTTTATGCATCCAATACACTGTTTAACCTTATACTACGTAGAGGGTTCTATACTGTAAAAAAATGGCAAGGATATGGAATTCGCTTCCACAGTCAGTGGTCTCGACAGGGAGCATCGATAGTTTAAAAAAACAATTAGATAAGAACCTGAACGACCACAACATACAGGGGTATACAATACAATACTATCACATAATCACACACATAGGTTGTCTTTTTTTCAACCTCACTTACTATGGTAACTATGTAACTGTTTTCGTTAACATTTTCACACTTCATGGATATTACAGAAATGTTATTCTGACAGATGTTTGATATCAACACCAATGATTCTCTTGGAATTCACACCTGCGCTTACATTTTTGCATGTAACATATCAAAACTTGCAGGTACTTGCTTTTATGTGGCTTCTTTCTTTTGAGCAAAACCTTTGTGCACGTACTGAAAAACTCAATCAAACAATCGGTAGTATGTGTTTGAGCTTTGTGGTGCACACCCTAATGCTATAGGCTGCGCACCCATAGGAGTCAGTATCTCCCCTCATCACTGCACACTGTGGTTTCTTCCACTGTTCCTCACTATAGAAGCCAGTGGGAGGAACTACACAGACAGTGGTGGAGCAGTTATTTAAACATGTTTTTAACATACAGATTGGCAGAAAAGTAAGTATACAGCAGGTTGATTTACTAAAACTGGAGAGTAAAAAATCTGATGCAGCTGTGTATGGTAGCCAATCAGCTTCTAACGTCAGCTTGTTTAAATACACTTTGACAAAAAAGCATGGAAGCTGATTGGTTTCTGGTTCAAATAACTTATTAAAGCGGAGCTCCAACCTAAAGTGAAGTCCCGCTGATCGTAACCCTCCCCCCTCCGGTGTCACATTTGACACCTTTCAGGGGGGAGGGGGGTGCAGATACCTGTCTAAAGACAGGTATCTGCACCCACTTCCGGCCACACGTCTCGGGCAAAAGACGGCGGGCGCAGCGCGACTCGTGCATGCGCCATAGGGAACCGGGCAGTGAAGCCGGAGCGCTTCACTTCCTGGTTCCCTCACCGTGGATGGAGGGGGGAGCAGCAGGGTGACGAGCGATCGCTCGTCCTCTGCTGTGGATGCCCCTGGACTCCAGGACAGGTAAGTGTCCTAATATTAAAAGTCAGCAGCTGCAGTATTTGTAGCTGCTGGCTTTTAATATATTTTTTTGAGCGGACATCCACTTTAATGAATATAAGTGGTCAAGAACAAGGATTCAAAATATGTAAATAACAATATGGTAACATTACATGGTTGTAGTAGAAAAATTCTTAGAAGAGTCTTAATGGCAGTAAATAAAGTCAAGTGAGTAGGGTAGGGTGACCAGACATCCCCATTTTCAGGGGTCAGTCCCCAGATTGAGTACAGATTGAGTACACTGTCCCCGGACCAAATCTGTCCCCGGTTTTGTCCCCGGATTGGATTTGAACAGGGGCTGGGACAATTTTAAAGACAGTCAGTGCACAATTAAAAAAGAAAAGTCTGAATTACAAACCCCCTCCCCCCCCTGCCGCTCCCACTAGCTACAGGGGTGTATTTTTTTCCATTATCTGTGCCCCTTTCTGATGATCGTGTGCTGGTCGGAGCGGAGGGAATATTTCTACAGTTTTCGACGCATGTCTATCCATTAAGCTCCACTCGCGTGTTCTTCTGCCTTGGCTCAAGTCCCAGTCAGCTGCCTGCCTGCTTATTTTCTTGCCTTCCCTGGCAGAGTGATCTTCCTCCGCTCCCCATCCAGTAGTAGCAGGGGGCCCGAAGGGTAAGACTTGACAGGCTGTGAGGCGAGCGGCAACAGGCAGAAAGTCGCTGATTGCCACCACTAATAGTAAAAAAAAAAATATGTCCCGGGATTTAATTTAAAAAATCTGGTCACCTTAGAGTAGGGGGGTATTCCACAATGTTCAGGCTATGCCTTAGAGGGGCAGTATTGGCTGCCATCATGTGTAAGTTACCAAAGAGGTAGGCAGTTAGAAGTGGAAAGTAAGGGGAAGTACAGGAAAGAGGGGAGGCTAAAAGAAGAGGGAGGGGGAGGGGAATGGAACCCTGGGTACCTCTGGCTGAGACGTGATGTTCAAGAAAAGCCGAGAAGTTGTTGATCATGGGAGCAATAGGGATTCATTAAAGTAAAGGGCCGTACACACGATCGGATATTCGACAACAATTGTCCGACTGATGTGTTTTGTCAGATAATCCGACCAACTGTATGCTCCATCGGACAATTATTGTCGGAATTTCCCGACAACAAATGTTGGCTGTGCATGCTCTCAAATTGTCCAACAACAAAAAATCTGATGCAGCTGTGTATGGTAGCCAATCAGCTTCTAACGTCAGCTTGTTCAAATAAACTTTGACAAAAGTTCAAATATTTTATTAAATGAATATACAGTATGTGGTCAAGAACAAGGATTCAAAATATGTACATAACAATATGGTAACATTACATGGTTGTAGTAGAGAAATTCAGACGGACAAGAAGAAAAATGATTTGGGTCCAGCTTAGAAGAGTCTTAATGGCAGTAGGTAAAGTCGAGTGAGTAAGGGGGTATTCCACAATGATCAGGCTATGCCTTAGAGGGGCAGTATTGGCTGCCATCATGTGTAAGTTACCAAAGAGGTAGGCAGTTAGGAGTGGAAAGTAAGAGGAAGTACAGGAAAGAGGGGAGGCCAAAAGAAGAGGGAGGGGAAGGGAACCCTGGGTACCCCTGGCTGAGACGTGATGTTCAAGAAAAGCCAAGAAGTTTTGATAAATAGGGATTCATTAAAGTAAAGGGCCGCACACACGATCGGATATTCTGACAACAAATTGTCCGACGGACGTGTCAGATAATCTGACCTTTTGTATGCTCCATCGGACAATTGTTGTCGGAATTTCCGACAACAAATGTTGGCTGTGCATGCTCTCAAATTGTTCGACAACAAATGTGTTCCATCGGATTATCCGATCGCGTGTACACAAATCCATCTAAAATCAAATCTGACTAAAATCCAAAGTACAAACACGCATGCTCTGAACCAATGCTAAACATCAGACAAAAATAGCAGAAGTTGCCCAAAGGGTGGCAGTAAAGTGCTGAAAAAACACGTAATTTGGTAAATGTTGGCTGAAAATGTTCTGCCGTCTGAATGCAGAACAAGTTCACAAACAATACCCTTCAGACAAAAATCCACGGATTTGTCGGATGGAAGTCTAATCGTGTGTTCGAGGCTTAAGGGACTGATTGGTTTCTATGCAGAGCTGTATCAGCTGCACTCTGCTGTACTCAGTTTTAGTAAATCAACCCCAGAATCTTTTATATTACAAAATGTCTTAAATCTATTTTGGCTTTTGTCACATTAAAGCACATTAAAGCATGGTCAAATTGAGTATTGATTTAGTTTTATTCTTTATGTTACAAAATGTTTAAAAATAAATACAGTATGTGCTATACAACTGTACCCTTTTTATTTTAAGCGAAGAGGGGCTTTGATGGGTCCCATAACTGGACCTTTTTAAAATCATAGTCAAAGAAATGTGGTGAGACATGCCAAACAACTATAATAAAATGCATCCTTCTACTAATTTCATTGAGATATGTATTTATATGAAATCATACAAATAATATTTTTTCTTAGACTTCCATAAAATTTCCATTTAAGTTATGATCTTTCTCAGTTTAGCTACAGTAAAAATAAACTTTTAATCATTTTACATTGTGTTTTTTCTTTTAGTTTATAACGATTCAGACTTGCTTAGCCTGTTTGGTAATATTAATTGTAAAATATAGTATAGATATTCAGAAGATAAACCAGATGTTCAAAGCAGATATGTAGAGGATTATGCAGCTCAACATTGGTATAGATTCTTTATCATAATAGTCCAACATATGGATTTGAGAGATTAAATCCTAGTTTCCACAGCATTCTAATGCCCTATGCAAAATCCCTTTGTATGAAAAAATATACAGTATATACATGTATATTTGTTATGAGTTAATATTACTATCAGTTGTACTGTTACTATTCAGTTTATTTACTGCTTATTGTTTTACACTATGTATATTATGATTTTACAGTATTTACAAAGAAAACATACAACAAGAAAATGGTTGTGCCAACAAATAAAAACAAGAAATATTGCATGGGTCCCAATATTTTATTACATGAATCACTTTAAAAACAGTAGGATACATCATTTTTTTATAGGTTATAATGTTAAAAAAAAGGAACAAAAAAAATCCTCCCTTTCAGTGGGACTGCCCCTTCACTACAAGGTTTAATGCTTGTTTACCTCTAAGGCAGGGTTTCTGAACCTGTGGTACGTATACTCCTGGGAGTACGTGCACGAAGGGCAGGGGGTACGCCCAGTGCTGTTTTGCGCGGCCGCCACCCGCACACATACAGTCCCCAGCGGCTTGCTGTAGCGCAGGACTCAGGTGGGGGAGGCAGTGGCGTAGCAACAGGGGGGGGGGGTTGGGCTCCATTAGGCCGACGCCAGCTGCCCGGGGTCCTGTCATTGTAATGGAGCCCATTGCGCTACCCGTAAGATGTTTCCCTGGCCAGGACTGACTGATCAGGGTCAGTAGGTGGCCCCATGTCCTCCCATCTCCTCCCCCTCTCCAGCGCACCTCGGATCTCCTGCAATGTGTAAAGATGATGCCTCTGGGTGATGCCTGCTGCGGCTCCCTGATCTCCTCTCCAGTGTGCAATCCTGCACATAAACAGCACACTACAGACATGAAACAAGGGACCCTAACAGGAAAAAAAGGTCATGTACAGTGGGGATCAAAAGTTTGGGCACCCCAGGTAAAAATTTGTATTAACCACTTAAGACCCGGACCAATACGCTGGTAAATGACCCAAGGTGTTTTTGCGATTCGGCACTGCGTCGCTTTAACTGACAATTGCGCGGTCGTGCGACGTGGCTCCCAAACAAAATTTGCGTCCTTTTCTTCCCACAAATAGAGCTTTCTTTTGGTGGTATTTGATCACCTCTGCGATTTTTATTTTTTGCGCTATATACAAAAATAGAGCGACATTTTTGAAAAAAAAACACTATTTTTTTACTTTTTGTTTAAAAAAAATCAAATAAACTAAATTTTAGTCAAACATTTAGGCCAAAATTTATTTAGCCACGTGTCTTTAGTAAAAAAAAAAAATCGCGATAAAAAAAAAAAATAGCTACCTAGCGGGAACAGCGACACTAATACAGCGATCAGAAAAATGATCGCTTAGTGACGCTGGCAATAGGGAGTGAAAGGGTTAACTAGGGCGGTGATCAGCTGGTTAAAACTTTATTAGGGGGGGTGGGGGGGCTATCCTGAACCTAACACTAACTGATTTTACACTGCCTGTCACACTGACACTAAATGCAGTGATTAGATCACTGCATTCAGTGACACTGTGACAGGGGTGGGGGGGGGGGCAGATCGCAAGGGGTTAAGTATGCCTATGTGAGTGTGTGTCAGTGTAATGTTAGTGCACACTTACTGTTAGATGTTTCTCCCATCGCAGCGGTTGGAAATACCGCTGCGATGGGAGATTACATCACTTCCCCCTTCCTGTGTTTACACAGGAGGAGGAAGTGACAGGAGACTGGGAGTGCGCGCATTGGCTGGGAGCGATCGCGGGGTGGCGGGTAAACACCGACATCCGCCCGCTCGTCCCGGATCGCTCCCGGAGCTAGGGGGACCCCCGAACCGCACTTAGGCGGGGACGTAAATTTACGCCCTTGTGCCTGTACGTGCCATTCTGTGGCCGTATATGTGCGTGCGGGGGTCCTTAAGTGGTTAATGTGCATAACAAAGCCAAGGAAAGATGGGAAACATCTCCAAAAGGCATCAAATTACAGATTAGACATTCTTATAATATGTCAAAAAAGTTAGATTTTATTTCCATTATGACCTTGCCTCAACAATCAGCAGGTGCAAAACAAACTATTACACCATCTTCTCTAAAATAGGTAATCTGCACAGCTGTTTGGTAATGTTATTTCAATTGATTATTTTTGCTCAAAAAACAAATATCTAAAATATCAGATATACTGTAACAACATGATGAGGGCCAAATATTAGTCTAATCCTTTGCCACAATGTTCTTCAAAAAACATAAAATCCCTGTTGGTTGGTTGGTTGGTTGTTTTCAGTAAAATCTCTGAAAAACATATTAGCCAATAATGTTTTAATAATCTTATATTTTAAATTTTTATAGGTTAAAGCTGAACTTACTTGTGCTTTATTGAAGAGTGCTGTTTTTTTTTTAATAGTTTTTTATTGATATAGCAGTAAGAAAATAATTAACAAAGATACAGGCATAACCATGTCATAACTTCAAAGAAAGTAATCATACACAGGACACGTTACAATAGAAATTGTTAAGGAGCAGTGTAATGTCAGCAAATGGTTGCGGATGAACCAGACTCCTGAAAGAAGGGGTCCCCCAGCCCCGACACCCCTCTTGGGATCCTGCTGTGTCAGGTGGGGGAGCCCCATTCGGAGTAAACAGCAAAATAAGGAGTACAAGAATATGCAAATAGCAGGAGGAACGAAAAGAAAAAAAAGAAAATTCAAAGCTAAATGAAGAGAAGACTCTCTTGCAATTTATAAAAAACCTTACATGGCAACCTTGTCTGGGCCGGTGGGTGGACTGGTAGTAGCGAAGAATGGCAAATAAGTGGAATGACCACCGAGCAGGAGGTATTAGAAAAAGGAAAGCCAAGAGATATTCCAACTGCTCATACGGTGAGAAGTAGGATCCTATCTGTTGCAATGTGGGACGAGATAAAAATAGTATCCCAGAGGGGAATGCATGTAGTTGTGCCTGTATAATAACAATATAAAAAAAAGCAGGAGAGAAAGGAAAAAGAGGAAGTAAGAAAGGACAGAAGAAAAAAAAAAAAAGGAGAAAGAAGCGCCAGCTTAATAGTAGCTATTTTTTATTTAATAGTATGCCAGTTAATTACAAATCGAGTTCACATGCCAAGCTTGATGTTTTGCTAATGGTTTATAATTGCAGTATAATTATTGATGAGATGTTCATCATAATTCATCATTACTTGGAAAACCTTTCTCTGAGCCTAATAATAGTCTCATCTATCGATACCAGTCGTAATAAGCCATGCCATTGACTCTTAATCCTTCTTTACTTATAAATACTCACAGAACAGCAAATATAGTGACACAGGGGTTCTTTCTGGCAGAAAATGAGCTATGAACTAACATAGAAATGTATCTATCCACCTGGGAAAGGCTGTTAAGTAGAGAGAAAGTGAAGAAATATTGAACACTGAAGAAATAGTGCTTATTAAGAAAGCCAGCGCAATACAATACAATTGAAGGGAAGATTGTAGCATTTAAAAGGGACACAAATATTTTTTTTGTTAACATTCAAAGAAACACACAGAAAGACTGAATTATACAAAAGGAACATCAAATCCAGGGCTAAATGTCAGCCCTGGACTGGCAAATGAACCTTGCACTGTTACAACGTACATAGTTCCCAACTGTCCCTTATTTCAAGTTAACTGTCCCACATTTTGGTCTGATTTATAGGTCTCTATTATTTTAAAGACCATGATGCCCCCTACTGGAAATAGGACTTTATAGGCTCAAAAAATGTGTACAAACATATAAAATATTAAAATATAGTTGTAAAAAAAAAGGGAGTTTCTTGTGTAATATAAAAGTATACATTCATGACAGAGGTAAAGAATATATTATATCACCCCCCACCAGGGGTAGCAGGCATGTATAACAGAATCCTCAGATCACAGCTGATGTTCGCTCCTCCCCAGGACTGCGACTCTCCAATAGTTGATCCGGCCAATTTTCTCCTTGGCTTGTGCAGGCAGTGCAGGTCTAGCAGAGTCCCCCTCTATGCAGCTCTGTAGGAAGCAATAATACACCATGTATTATTGCTTCCTACAGAGCTGCATAGAGGGGGACTCTGCTAGACCTGCACTGCCTGCACAAGCCAAGGAGAAAATTGGCCGGATCAACTATTGGAATTGGCCGGATGAACTATTGGAGAGTCGCAGTCCTGGGGAGGAGTGAACATCAGCTGTGATCTGAGGATTCTGTTATACATGCCTGCTACCCCTGGTGGGGTTGGCCGTCTGGTGAGTGGGGAACCCTGAGGGGAGCACCGGGACCACCTCGTTGGCTGTTTGGCACCTAGAAGCACCTCCTCCACAGCAAGATCACAAACCCCCCCCTCCCCTCTACTTAATAGTTGGACTATACTACAATAGAATATGACCTGCGAATGAGAGACTTATGTGCAGCTCTTTGCCAGTTTTATTTTATAGCATCATATTTTTCACTATCACTGGACTATTATTACTACTAATATTATTTTGTATAAGCTGAGTTATTGCACTGATGCTGATATATTGTGTTACTAATTAGTGTATGGTGATTACTATACATTTTTGTGGTCTGATACTCACCTTTGGGCGTTTTCAGAGCCCCATACACTCACTATATACACCCAGTGTGGTTACAGGCGATAGAGGGTAGCCTCCAGCCCCTCCCCTGTTTCACTACCAGCTTTACCGTGCACAGCACACACCGGCATACTGTTACTTAGTCTGTTCGAGGTACACTCAGCCACACATTGGGCTCACGCCCCATACTGTACTCGACCTACACTCCCAGATTGTTCTATTGTTTGAGTACATATGGTTCCCAATGCGATTTTTCTAGGTAGCGCCACCACCCCATTTTTTCCATTACAGATGTACTGTAGAAGGCAAACGAGCCAGGGAACAACCTGTTTCTGGCATATGCCATCTGTTTTGAAGCATGGTTATGGCTGATTACTGTCAGCATGCTGAAAGATACACAGCTGTCATTTTGTGGGTTTGGCTTTCTAAGAGGCTGCAATTAGTGGTGGTGGAGAAATGTTAAAGCTGATTACAGTCCTTGCCCATGGAAAACCTACGACACAATTTTCAATCCTGGTGGAACCCTCCTGCACATAAATACTACATTTAGACAAGTCCCTGAGTCAGGAGTTATGTTTAACAACATAGGAAGAACAGAACTTCTCTACACGAAGTGGTATGTTTGGGATGAAAACCCAGAAACTCAGTGCTGGTAGGTGGAAATGCTAACCTCTAAGCCACTGTGCTGCAACATGTATATCCCTCCTACGCATGAATACTGCATTACTTTGGACATATAGGTGGTGGAATTACATTAGTCAGACCTATTGTTCTTGATTTATCCTGTGATATTTGGTGGTTCTTGGTGTGTGACTGTAGCATAGTGATGTTACCCTATACATTTTGGGAATGCCATTTTGATTTCTGATGGTACACATATCACATTTTTTGGGCTCAAATTATGATTATTTGAAAATGATAAAAAACACACAAAATTGTGAATCATTTTATAATTGCATCAGCAATAGTATTGTTTGTGGTTTGTAAAGACACCTGTGTGAGTTTGGTTAAAGATATTTGTGAGATGGACAGCAACAAATGAAAGTAAAACATGAAAACATTACACATTCTAGCATTCTTAAAAACACAATAGATTAAGTAGAAGCAACATTGTTGCAAAGACAATTCCTTTGAGAGAAAGACACATTTCATCTCAACATGAATCAATGGCTGAAACTTGCATACATAACTTACATTTTCGCTCCCAAAAAATGCTCTTTAACCCAGCGCTCGTTTTGGTATTTACTATACCTCTTGGTAAAAAAGCCATGGGAGCTAAAATTAGAGTTTGCAGGTCTGAGCATTATCAGTTGTGTTAGCACCTAGTTGTAAAGAGACGGGGAATTTATCTCTTCTCAGACTTTTAAAGATATTTCAGTGTAGAAATCACTTTTCACACAGTTTAAAAGCAGATTATCTTTAAACAATATACTGCATATTTCAATACCATTTAGGCAATTATATCATGCTCTAAACATTCCATGTGCAATAGTCATGGTCTTAACACGAGTCATGGTTTGGGCGCTATTTGTTTTCAGGGAGCTATAGTAAATTTGTTTGTGAGAGTATTTTTTGCACCAGTGCTATAGTGAATACCGTTTTAGCGCTAATTACCGCGATTAGCTCTAATTTGCAATAATTAGCGTGCAGCAATATAATAAATGAGCCCCATAGTGAATATAAAGTTAAATTCATTTATGAGTCTCTCTAGACAGGAATTTAATAATTCCTCTGGTCTATGTATTATTTTGAAAAGCAAGTATATGGAAAAACATCTTCATGGTCCACCCACATATTTTGCGTACATATTTTGTGCTAAAAGAAATTGTTCTTTCCCATTTAGGAAGCTGCGAGTTAAAGGAACACTAAAGTCAAAGGGCCAGATTCAGGTACACGTACATTTGCGCAGAGTATCCGAGATACGCTACGCAGCCGTATTTTACCAGGCTCTAGTACGAATTCTGGTAGATTTTTGCCCGTACGGTAGTCTATTTCTCGCCGCGTAATCGAAATACGCGATTAGGGGGCATGAAGCATTTAAATTAGGCGTGTCCCCGTGAAATTTCCCGCCGTGCATTGCGCGAAATAACGTTCATATGTCATTCGTTGTTTGAGTAGCGTCGTTTACGGACATTCCTATTCCCGGACGTTTTACCTCAAAAATAAAAAAAGACGTCGGAAAACGTTGATATTCGACGCGGGAACGACGGCCATACTTAACATGGGCTGTCTAATATTAGACCAGCAAAAAGCTGGTATAGTTTTACGTAGCAAAAAGATGACTAAAGATGCCGTAAGAGATTGCGATAGACGTTCGTAATTTTGTGGATAGTCGGCAAAAGCTCATTTGCATACCCCGATGCGGAAAACGATGGGAACTCCACCCAGCGGCCGCAATTTTATTGCAGCGTACATCCAAGGCGTATGAACACGTAAGCCAGTCGGATTGAAGCGCAAAGCCGTCTTTTCATGGTTTGAGGATTCAAACTAGTGAAAAAACGCGCGTAATTAGAAAGTACTCCAGTCTAACACCAGTTAGACAGGAGTTACGGCTCTCTGAATCTGGCCCAAATTTTTTATTTTTTTTAAATAACAAACATTTTATACTTACATTCACTGTGCAGCTCGTTTTTCACAGAGTGTCATCTAACCCTGTCTTCTGGGGTCCCTCGCGGCTGTCTCAGGTCCTGCTCGCAAAAGCATTCCACCTTAATGCGAGTGAGCTCGCACGGTGGAAAGCATTTGTGAGCGCGCTCCCGTGATACCATAGCCGCCAACTGTATCACTCGGCCCCGCCCCCCGGCACGCCGCGTCATCCGCTGTGATTGACAGCAGTGCCAGCCAATGGCTGCGCTGCTATCAATCCGCCCAGCCTAGCCAATCAACGGCCAGGCTGGGAACCGAAGAGGATGATGTGGACGCGCCGGGAATTTCGAACGGTCAGGTAAGTAAAACGGGGGCTCGGGGGGGGGGGCGGTACCAGCGGATGTTTTTTTCACCTTAATGCTTAGGATGCATTGAGGTGAAAAAACATTTACCTTTACAACCCCTTTAACCTCCCTGGCGGTATGATTCTGTCTGGAATTACGTACCAAAAGCGGTACAATTATTTGCATGGAAATTTGGCATTTTATACTGTAGGCTTGCAATTCTTAGGAATAACTCGCTTAAATCTGTCCAAACAAGACATCCCGGGTATGATAAAGTTTGAAAAACAAAATCATATTTTTTTATATAATAAAAAACTATAAATAATTATAACAAATTATAATGTAATTATAATAAAAAATATTCAATAATGTAATCAACTCAAAAACACTGAAATTTGCAGAATTGTCGCTGTCATTATTTATTTATTTTTATGACGAATTTCCCCACAAATCGCTATCGCTCAATTCTGCAAGTGATTAAAATTTATTATCGCTGTTTTCTAGCTGATCTAAAACCATTTTTGACATAAAGGGACACTTTTGGTTGATATGGGCAATCTACAGTTTGCAGGCAGAAAGAACACTTTTTATTTTATAAAAGAACATGCAGGGCACTGGGCAGACCACTAGGGACAAGGGGGGTGTGTATTTTTTACATACAGTACTGTAATCTATAAGATTACATTGTACTGTATGTAAAGTGTTTGTTTACATTTTTGAATTTGGCGCCGTTCTCCGCTTCCGTGCGTCGTAACGTCGCAGGAAACGGAGATCGGCGGCACACGGGGACGCTGTGTGAATCGAGCGAGCACCCGCTCGCTCACACAGCGGGGATGCATCTCTGGATCCAGGAAGAAGGTAAGCCAGCGCGCGCTGCAGGCTCTGCATGGCTACCCTGTGCGTGACTCGGGGATACCGTTCTTAGCAGAAAAAACCCACCCCGAGTCATGCACGGGGATACCGCCAGGGAGGTTAAGCTGGGGAACATGGGGAATTTCAGTTGCAAGAGCTTACAGCTGAAGGCCCTGTAAATTGTTAGCAGCCGTACTGTAACATGTCTATAGCCTCTTGATTTTTTTTTGGGGGGGGGGGGTTAACTATTGATGTTCACAGCATAATAACTGTTATCATGTACCTGTTCATACCAGCTAAAATTGCTTTCTATACACATTGAAGGCTCATACATACAATTGCTGAAAGAAGACGCATTTTTTTTTCTTACAGTGGAATAATTGCAAACAGAATTTATGTGCTAACATACTGAGTTCAGACTATGCAAATTGATTTTTTATGTTAAGCTTAAATATCACAATAATTAGTTGTTATGGGAGATAGTTTTATGTACTCTGGCATCCTCAGGATCTGTGTAACAAGATATTCTCCTATTGGTGGGGATAATCATACAGCTGGTATATGCTGCATGCACAGCACCCTCTGAATGGGTGAAGAGAAGAGGCACAGCCCATTCTTATTTCTAGAGACAGTAATTGGTAAGCTGCAATATAGCAAATGCCTGCTTTGGGGTTTAATATAGCTTTAAAGCTAAACAGTAATTGTCTATTTTTTAATAATAAGAAGGTCAATAGGAATGCCTAAATTTACTGTAGTAGTCTATTCTACATACAATATCTTGCTCCAGGTGCTGCTGTTGCGACTTGCCATCTGTACACTGAACACAGGATGTTGTGTAGCTCCAATCCCTCTGGCATTCAGCAATATCTTATGTATTTTCAAAGAATATAAGGTGCTCTTTGATTGGATGAGGTGGTGATCGTAAAATCATCTGCCCCTCCTTCTTTTCTTGTCCCACCAGATTTAAGGTAGGTATTGCATCAAATGCTACTTTGTTTATCTTTTAATGGGCTATTACATTTTTGTTATTTTTTTTATTTTTTAACAGAAATCTGCTTTAATGTGTATCTAAAGCCTCCTATGTTCTGTGTTAATATCTTGACCTGGTCTTCTATTGAGTTCAGCATCTTCAGTCACCTTTATTGGAAAGCTCATGATAACGTAATCCCCATGCATATGCAAGGGGAATAATTAATCTAGGTGCCAAGGAATGCCAATTGCATACACTGCGCTGTGTATGGTAGCAGAAAGGTAAAACGCTTTTTTTAATGGTTTTTTTTTTTTTGCAAAAGAGCTTTTCTCTCTTCTGCATTAAAAGCCTTCCGGTTAGAAAATGTTTCTTTTTTATCCAAAGCTGTTCTTTAAGAATATGAACTTAGATGACAGTGTTGAACATTTTACAGGGCAGCACAAAAGATAAACAACTATTCCATATTTCAGCTTTGCAGCATCTTATTTCAGTTGCCTGCTCATCTGGCTATGGAAAGAGTCATTACACCTCGAAGCTCCTGCTGTTGTTGTTCTCCTGTAATCTGTCTAAATACTGTCCTCCTACAGCTACCAACCCCTGAAATCATCTTAGATTGTTGGCATTGTGGCATCAAGTAAAACCTGATTGACTTACTTCACATAACTGTCCATTCTTTGGTTATTCCTGCAAAAGATTGTGGTGAAATAAGCATAGATTATAGGGGGGTGACACTAGAAGTATATATATATATATATATATATATATATATATATATATATATATATATAAAAAACAGTGGTATTCTAATGCATATATTCATGAACTGAAGGGGTTTAGTATCAACAGATCTTGTACATGAAATTCAGTACTTATAATTATTAGGTAAAATAAACAAATTTCAAAGATCATCTTTACAAATAATAATCAGCTTGTCTCACATAGATTTTAACATGGACGATCTTCAGGAAGGCTGATCACCTAACTGTTGATAGGGGGTAACTATAATGTTTGATTCTGGCCAACAAACGATTTAAAAATACTTATTTCATTCACTTTCTCTTGGGATTTTAGACCTGTGACACTTCTGTTCAGTATTTTTCCAAGCTAAAACTTCTTCATGTACTTTGAAATGTTTGGGATTAAATGTTCTCAAGAAAGCCCCAAGCTCCATTCATTTTTCAAAGAGTATACTTTTTATATTTTTGTGCTTTGAATTTACACCTCAGCAGGTCAGAAGTCATGAAACAAAGACAACAAAACCCAGTTACCTAGGGACTTTATCAGCCTGAACATCACAAAATAGATTCACAGCTCTCAGTCTATCAATTGTAAGCTCCAGAATCACTGATGGTCACACAAAAAGAGGGCAGCCTGATAAGGTCAGATGGCCAACATTTTTTACACTGTTGTAATATATCAAGTATTTTATGTACCAATTACAAGTCAAGATACAGATCTTGGTTTCATGTATCGGTTACAATGTATTAACCTTTTCCTTTGAAAAGTTACTCAGTTGTTGGTGGCAACTGTAATTTCAGATACAATTAAATTCCACAAAACACAGTTTCTTAGTGAGTTGGGTTATCAGGTGTCAGTTGCATGATCAATTATTTGGTGAGAGGGCTTTGCCTGAGCTAAAATAGTTTGATAGTGGATAAGGGTTAAATGTAAAGTATGAGTATAATATTTTACCATTTGCACAGTAACAATAATTTAGCTCTCATAATATGTGTGTGGTCCCCCACACTACCAGGGAAATTGAATAATTTCACCAAATGCAATGTGGATTGCTGCAAATCTATAGTGTTCACTGTTTACGATGCACTTAAAGGAGTTGTAAATAAAAATAAATGTTATGCTGAAATGACTGTTTACAGGGTATAGAGACATAATAGTTAACTGATTCCTTTTAAAAACGGTTAAAACAAGATAAAAATCATATAATGTACCTCTTGTTTCTAGTTTTGTTTTTGCATGTTGTTTCCTGCCTCTTCTGTACAGAGCTACAGAGGCAATACAGGGCAGTGATGGTATGGAAAACAAAACTGATTAGTGCTGTTGGGTTTTTGACACACAGTAATCACACCTCCTTGATTAGTGACCACAGAGAGAAAGCTCCCAGGACTGTGGTTATCAGGAAACAGACAACCAGGAAGTGTAGAGATCAGAGAAGAATTGAGACTTGAGAGCAAAAACGAACAATGGGGGCATGAAAGCAGCACTGCATTAAGGTAAAGGAAGCTATTGAGATTAAAAAAAAATCCTTTACAAACCCTTTAATAACACTGGAAATAGATAGAGATCAGGGTACTTACTCAATGGCTACAATGTGATGAATATATAAAACATAATATAAGTAAAAAACAGATGTCCAAATATCTGTGAATAATAAAGTGAGCATATAATGCACTTTATTATTCACAGATATTTGGACATTTGTTTTGCACTTTCATTATGGTTTATATATTTACCACATTGTGATTATTGAGGAATTGCGCTGATCAGTATCTATTTCTGATGAATGTCCCATGCTAAGACTAGTAGTTCCAGCTGCATTCATGGTGATAATTGGAAAAATCTCCCCTGTTCTATCACACAATGCTTTGACCCACAGTGATCAGTGTACTACAGCTGAAACTGCAAGCCTATGTGCTGGATGCTCAATATAGACAGAAGACTGATGCCTAAGGAAAAGTAAGATGTGTAACAAACACTGCAGCAGCCAGAGATGGGGCACACATCATTAGAGCTAACTTATTGTAAAATGGCCTAAATTTTTTATTTTTTTTACTTTGAATCAATTTTACAGTGGGAACACGTGTTCCAGGTGACAACTTGTAGACAGGTGCAGTTTGACCTCCAATCTGTAGGTGGTGCTGTATGCTGTGCTGCTGTATAAATGGAAAGGAGTCTGGGAGGGCCATTGTTCTTCTGCAGGCTCTGTAGGCCATCTTTATTCTGGCCAGTGTTAATAAATATAAGTGTTGTAAACAATGTGCTGCGCTACATAATGTGTTTCAATTAAGTCTAAGTATACATTAAATCACAAGTGAAAAATGAAATGCAAAAAGTATTTTTTAAAACAAATAAAATCATGAAAACATGAAGAACCGAAGAACCTTCATCTCATGAGGCAAACCACCACCAAAGGAGTTAGGTGTATGCTTACCATGTGGCAAGCACCTTCTAATTAAATGGGTTGTAAAGGAAAAAAATAGTTTTCATAATAAGCATCCTTTACCTGCAGACATTCCACTTTTCACTTCCTCATGGTTCATTTTTTCTCAGAGGTTGCTCTATTTCTTCTCTGTTCTGTTCACTTCCTGCTTGTCTGATTTTACTGACCACTGTGAAGGGAGACTTTACTGCGGTGGTCAGTAACGTGCCCGCCCCCTCCTGGGAACTACATCTGTATGGTAGGACGCTCTCTACGTGTTAGAGACTTCAAGAAGGTGTGAATTACTGGGCGTGCCGCAATTGATACTGGGAAATGTAGTTCTTACATGAACGAGCGCCGTAAACCAGGAAGTGAATGAGAGAACAGAAACTAGAATGCCGGAGGTGATATAAATGAAGGAATTTAATAGGTATTTACTCTTTTTTTAACAGAATCATTACACTATACCGTCTGTCTACCTTGCAGACATGAATTTAAGGCCACGTACACACGATCCAACATGTCTGATGAGACTTGTCCAACAGACCGTTTTCATCAGACAACTCTGAACTTGTCTGATGGTCTGATGTGCGTACACACCATCGGACCAAAATCTGATCAGACCAGAACGCGGTGACGTAGAACACAACGACGTGATGAAAAAACAAAGTTCAATCCTTCCAAGCATGCATCGACTTGATTCTGAGCATGCGCGGGTTTTTGGTCCGATGATTTTGTGTACTAACCATCGAACCTGTCCGACGGACAGGTTTTAAAGCATGTTTTAAAACTTTGGTCCACTGGAAAACGGTCCAATAGGCCGTACACACGATCGAACATGTCCACTGAAACTGGTCTGCAGACTATTTTTAGCGGACGTGTTTGATCGTGCGTACGCCGCCTAAGGCAAAAAAAATTGTTTCCTTTGCAACTCCTTTAAAGAAAGGCAAGCAGGCTATTTGAGTATATCCCATTCAGCACTCTTTCAAGCAGCTTTTGAATAGAAGTTTAATACTTACAACTAATGGAGCAAACACTACATTTGAAATGCAATACTTATATATTTATTAATTTATGGTTTTAGAGACATGTTAGCTGTTCTCCGATAAAGAAGAAAGTGGGAAATGTACTTGTTTTTGTTGCAATGTTCAGCTTGTCACTTCAAATAAATATCTGAACTTTAAATTAGACAGAGACAGAATCTGTAATAAAAAAATGTACATATTATTTCTATTATTATAGAAATACATTGAGAGATTATCACTTTCACTGATTTCAGCAACATATGTATGTAAATAGATAAGTGGATAAATGCAACTTTACAAGTCATTGCTTACAGCTTTACATGTTTATTCAAATATCATTTCAAAAATGAAAATTGAGTTTTGCAATATGACATAATCTCCTTTGGACTGTTGTGTGATGAAGGAAGAAAGATTGTGGCAGTAATCTATTTAAAAAAATGTTTTCAATTGTGTATACATTTCAAAACCATACAAACTGGAAAATACTTTTATCTCTGTTTCACCCTGAAATAGAAAATGGCATAGGTGAAGCAGATAGACCTGAACAAGGTGTATCTTCTTAGTTATTGCGCCCCTTCTGACAGTTTTCAGTGCCATCTTTATAGTGCAGGGAGTTTAGCCAATTCCCCAGCAAAAGACTAAAACATGTCTTATGAGCATCAATATATCTACCATGGCAGTAGGGTGCAAACTGTAAGGCCGCGTACACACGATCGAATATATCTGCTGAAACTGGTCCGCAGACCAGTTTCAGCGGACAGATTCGATCGTGTGTACGGGCTAGCAGACAGGTTTCCAGCAGACACAAGTTTTAAAGCATGCTTTAAAACTTGTCTGCTGGAAACCCGTCTGTCAGACATGTCCGCTGGTTAGTACGCCTAACCAGCGGACAAAAATCCCCTGCATGCGTCGAATGGATTCGACGCATGCGTGGAAGTATTTTACTTCCTGGTTCGGTGACAGGGCGGCGTCAACGTCACCGTGCTGTCTGTCCGCGGGGATTTTGGTTTGATTGTGTGTACACAGATCAAAATAGCCCAGCAGACATGTCCAATGAAAACGGTCTGTCAGACCGTTTTCATCGGATAAATCTCTTCGTGTGTACGCGGCCTTACAGTTCATTTATCATTGCAGACATGTAATCCATAAGTATATAATGGGCTCAGATAAGGTAAATGCAAAATATAGCAGTGAGGGTCTGCACAAGTAACCTTGGATACCCTTGGTTGAAAACAAGTGTATCCAGCAAGATCCAGCAAGATGTATCCAGCAAGAAGTTGGAGATGTGTTATATGAAAAAAAGTAGAGTAGTTCATTGGGCGTCAGTCTTTGTCAGACAATTGATCAGCATCGCTAGATAATGTGATTGGCACTTGATCTATATTGTTGGATTTTTTAAATTAAGGAATTTGAAGGAAGGAAGTGTCTATATTTGTATTTACGGATTATATTTTTTGTGAATAAGTGTCAGGGAACTTCTGTGAGACGTTTTGCACACAGACGTGCGCAAGCACGCCAGAGCTCGCAATTGCGGGCACGCATGCGCACAGCCACGAGCATGCACGCACACGTACAAGCCTAATTCCTTTTGGTGCCAGACAGCCTATTTAAAGGGAGTCTGGGCTCTTGTGCTTTGCTGACTGATCTTCAGCTGTGTTCCTGAATCCTGCTCTGATCCTGTGTGTCCTCCCAGTATTTAGACCCTGCTTGCTCTTGACCTTGGCTCTGTGTTCTGTCCATGTACTCATGCCCATCTCTGACCCGGCTCCATTCCTGACTCTGGCTCTGTCTATGATTTGGTACCTTACTGCCCACCTGCTGACAAACCTGGCTATCCCTACGACCTTGCTCCTGTCTATGTTCCTGGTTGCTGTTAACTCTCGGTTACCCACCTGGCTGTTACATGTCCCTGCTCAGCTCACCACAGTCTACTCCAGGCCGCTGAACCCTGCCAAGCTGTTCTCCCCGGACCTCCTGCTCCAGGCACTTGTGTCCCTCTTGTCCTTGGGCTTCCTCTGTCTCACCAGGACAGGAGATATAAGAGAGGCCGACCCCTAACAATAAGTATCCACTGGTAAAATCCACGGTCACTTTCCCATTCAGGTGGAGAGGTAGCAGATACCTGGATGCCCCTTTATTCTAAAGAGGGCTTCCAGATTTCTAAGAGTCCCCCCCTACAAAGCCCTAAATCCACGGGACCATGAATGTTAGGATGGGGCCCTTGTCCCCATGGTGCCTTGCCAGGGATAATCTGTGGCCTGGTATATGTCAGGAGGGTTTTGCTTGGATAGGGTTTTTATATGGATTTTGTTTGGGTGGCCCACATGGTTTCTTTAGTGTGAGGTTCCCCCTTAAAGTGGTTGTAAACCCTTACAATCCAATTTTTACTACAGGTAAGCCTATAATAAGGCTTACCTATAGCTACCCTGGTTATCTCCTAAACCTGCACGGTTTAAGAGATATCCCCTATATCAGCATATGCCGACGTCATTGGCATATGCGCTCTGAAGAAATGGCTCATTCATTCCGTTGCTCCCACATGCATGTTTTCTTGCATGGGGTAATAAATGTCACTCACATTAAAATTTGAGAAACGCATATCTCAAAATAAACCCGGCAAGTAACAATGGTGTTCGCGATCACTTCTGGTACATGCAATAAAGTAGGCACACCACTCTGTCCTACGTGTTTTGTCACCAATGGACCTCTTGCTGGGTTTGTTTTGTGATATGCTCACCTCAGTTTTAATCCATGTGAGTGACATTTTAATTTAATAAAACAGAAAGTTTAGAAGGTTTTACACTATCTAGTGCAATGTTTTTCAACTCCAGTCCTCAAGGCACACCAACTGGTCATGTTTTCAGGCTTTCCATTATTTTGCACAGGTGATTTGATCAGTTTCACTGCCTTAGTAATCACCACAGCCATTTCATCTGAGGGAAATCCTGAAAACTTGACCTGTTGGTGTGCCTTGAGGACTGGAGTTAAAAAAAACACTGATCTAGTGCGTTCTTCTCTGAATATATCATTATGGGAGTATTGAACATCCATTCAAAAGCTGCGTGAAAGAGTGCCGATACTGTATGGGATATACTCAAATAGCCTGCTTGCCTTTCTTTAATTAAAAGGTGCTTGCCACAAATTCCTTTGGTGGTGGTTTGCCTCATTAGATGAAGTTCTTCGGTTCTTCATGTTTTCATGATTTTATTTGTTTTAAAAAATACAATTGTTGCTATAATAAATATCCCCAAAAATATATAAAAAGTTTATTTAGACCTTTACGTATTCTTCTACATATTTTTGTTAAAAAAATCGCAGTAAGCATTTATTGATTGGTTTGCGCAAAAATTATAGCGTCTACAAAATAGGGAATAGTTTTATTGTATTTTTATAAAAAAAATGTACTAGTAATGGTGGCAATCAGCTCTGTCTATCTCTGCGTCACTCGTTCCCTCGAGTAGCAGGGGTAAAAAAAAAAAAAAAATCACCTTTGGCTTGAAATTTTTCCACTTTTTTATGTTGTCATATCTAAAAGACACCAACTTATCATGCTGCAATGATGGGCATTGGGTTGTGCAACATGGCTTCCAAACAAAATTGACATTATTTTTTCCCCACAAATAGAGCTTTCTTTTGGTGCTATTTGATCCCCCCTGCGTTTTTTATTTTTTGCTCTATAAACAAAAAATAGGGCGACAATTTTGAAAAAAAAAATGCAATATATTTTACTTTTTGCTATAATAAATATCCCCCAAAAATATATAAAACGTTTAGTTTAGACCGATACGTATTCTTCTACATATTTTTGGTAAAAAAAATCGCAATAATCATTTATTCATTGGTTTGCGCAAAAGTTATAGGCCCAGATTCAGAAAGCAATTACGTCTGTCTAACTGGTGTTAGACAGGAGTAATTTCAAATTTCGCGCGCCGTATCACTAGTTTGAATCCTCAAACCATGATACGGCGGCTTCGGGCTTCGATCCGAGAGGCTTACGTCTTCATAAGCCTTCGGATCTACGCTGCGATATATTTGCGGCCGCTGGGAGGAGTTTGCGTCGTTTTCATGCGTCGGGATATGCAAATGTGTTTTTACGGCGATCCACGAAGATACGAGTGGTCTTCGCAATCGCTTTCGTCTATTTTTTTTTACGTACTGTTAGACCAGCTTTTTGCTGGTCTAACGGTACGTAGCCCATGTTAAGTATGGCTGTCGTTCACGCGTCGCTTTTTTTTTTATTTTTTTATTTTTTACGTAACTCGTTCGGGACGAGGATTGTGCGTAAACGACGCTACTCAAACAACGAATGACGTAACTACGTGTTTTCGCGCAATGCACGGCGGGAAATTTGCGAACGGAGCATGCGCAGTTCGATCGCCGCGGGAACGCGCCTATTTTAAATGCTTCACGCCCCCTACTCGTCTAGATGGATTGCGACGGGAGAAATACACTACGCCGCCGTCGTTTACTGGACAAAATCTACCTGGATTCCACGTAGAGCCAGGTAAAATACGGCAGCGTAGTGTATTTCTGATACGCTACGAGAATCCAATTCTCTGTGAATCTGGGCCATTGCGTCTACAAAATAGAGAATAGTTTTATTGTATTTATATAAATATTTTTTTACTAGTAATGGCGGCAATCAGCAATTTTTATTGTGACTGCGACATTATGGCGGAAATATCGGACACTTTTGACGCTATTTTGGGACCATTCACATTTATACAGCGATCAGTACTATAAAAATGCACTGATTACTGTATAAATGTGACTGGCAGTGAAGGGGTTGATATATATATATATATATATATATATATATATATATATATATAATATACGTCACTTTGCCCAGCCATGCCATTCTTCTGATGTATATGTTTGTGAGCCGGTCGTTAACCTGTAAACTTCCCTTCTAAATTTGGGGTGCGAGTTAAATGCCGATAAATACGTTATATGCTGGGCCGATCCTAGGCAGGGTGCACAGGGTGCTTTGCACCCAGGCGTCTAAAGAGGTGGGGGCGCCGAAGTGGCAGAGTTCTCCCCTCCCTCCTTCTCTCCTTGTTTGTGTCCATCTACAACTAGTGTTCTGAGCATAGGTTTGTGTCCATCCAGAACTGATGTGTCTCTGACCATCTCCTGTACTATGCTTGCAGTCTCTGACCATCTCCTGTACTATGTCTGCAGTCTCTGACCATCTCCTGTATCATGTCTGCAGTCTCTGACCATCTCCTGTATCATGTCTGCAGTCTCTGACCATCTCCTGTATCATGTCTGCAGTCTCCGACTATCTCCTCTACTAATTCTGCAGTCTCTGACCATCTCCTGTACTATGCCTGCAGTCTCTGACCATCTCCTGTATCATGTCTGCAGTCTCTGACCATCTCCTGTACTAAGTCTGCAGTCTCTGACCATCTCCTGCATCATGGATGTAGTATGTCTGGGGGCTATTTCTAAAAGAAGCCCTCTCTGTGTCCATCAGAGAGGTCCCCCCCTCCAGGTCCCAATAAAGTACTCTGCTTCTCTTCCTGTATTTTGTTTATTGTTAAGAGATCATGTAAGGATCCCAGGGTAATGAAGACTTTGTGGGGGGGGGGGCATCTCTGTGGTTGAGTCATTGCCATAGAAACATGTGTAAAGGGAGGAGTTAGTAAAATGACCACGCCCATGTAGGGGCGCCAGAAATATTTCTGCACCCAGGCGCCTGTGACCCTAGGATCGGCCCTGGTTATATGTATTTGTGGCAGCTTAGTGCCCATTACGTTTACAGGCTCTTCTTCCTTCTCTGTAGTTTTACATTGTAATAGTATATTACTGCTCCTCTCTTTCAGTGAAAGTCTAGGGTCAATCAGACCTTCTATGGGTGAATCATGAATATTTCTATACAGCTAAAAGCTAACTAAGCTTATCTCACATTTGAAGTCGATAATAATTTTAGTGTTCACTGGTACATGGATAACCACTACAAATAGAATTGACAAATCTGCCTATTAAATACAGAAATTAAAATATGAAGCAGGAAGTTCATAGATCTATGAAATCCTTTTTCAAATGCCAGTTGCAGGTACATTTTGATATATATAAAAAAAAAATCCATTTGCTGAAAATATATTATTGCTTGCCTTTAAATTCGGCCTTCACCTGGAAATGAATTGTCTATGTCTGCAATTACAATATATACACGTGAAGGACTTCTTTCATTGTATGATTTAAAATGGTCTTTCATGTCAGTTCTTTTAATGAGTCCAGGCAGATTCAGGAAGTGATAAACATGGAAGTAGAAACAAAGCACTTCCTTTAAATCCAGCAGACTGACATCTCCTTACATTACATGCAGTGTGCTCTGTACAGACAAACTGATAGGAGGAAGGCAAAACAAAATGACACAATCACATACATTTATTTTCCTTTTATTGTCCTATGATTTAAAAGCTGATCACATTTTTTTTTTTTTTTACTTATTTCAATTATTTTTGGAAGAACTACTAGAAAGTAATTACATTATACATCCCAATTGGCATTTCTACCAAATGACTAAGATGAGCAGGTTGTTTACAGAACAAGACATAATATTGTGGACCAACTGCCATGTGGAATGAATATTTTGCTCAATTACAAATCCTCTTTCAATGAATATTTATTGACAAAACCATTCACAGACTAATGTTGTATTAGGGTGACTAAAACACAATTAAATAATTTAGCATTAATATCTAAAACGCTGGCAACATAAGTGAGTACACCCCTAAGTGAAAATGTCCGTATTGGGCCCAAAGTGCCAATATTTTGTGTGGCCACCATTATTTTTCAGCACTGCCTTAGCCCTCTTGGGCATGGAGTTCACCAGAGCTTCACAGGTTGCCACTGAAGTTCTCTTCCACTCCTCCATGACAACTTCACAGAGCTGGTAGATGTTAGAGACCTTACGCTCTCCTCCACCTTCTGTTTGGAGGATGTCCCACAATGCTCAATAGGGTTTATTGCTTGGTCAGTCCACCTTTACTCTTAGCTTCTTTAGCAGGGCAGTGGTCGTCTCGGACGTGTGTTTGGTGTCGTTATCATGTTGGCCCAGCCTCCGTAGGGAGGGGATCATGATCTGCTTCAGAATGTCACAGTACATGTTGGCATTCATGGTTCCCTCAATGAACTGTAGCTCCCCAGTGCTGGCAGAACTCATGCAGCCCCAGACCATGACACTCCCACCACTATGCTTGACTGTAAGCAAGACACACCGGTCTTTGTACTTTTCACCTGGTTGCCGCCACACACACTTGACACCATCTGAATCAAATACGTTTATCTTGGTCTCATTGGACCACAGGACATGGTTCCAGTAATCCATATCCTTAGTCTGCTTGTCTTCAGCAAACTATTAGCGTGATTTCTTGTGCATCATCATCAGCTTCCTTCTGGGACAACAGCCATGCAGACCAATTTGATGCAGTGTGTGGCGTATGACAGGCTGATCCCCCACTCATTCAACCTCTGCAGCAATGCTGGCACCACTCATGTGTCTATTTCCCAAAGACAACCTCTGGATATGACGCTGAGCATGTTCACTCAAATTCTTTGGTCGACCATGGCTAGGCCTGTTCTGAGTGGAACCTGTCCTGGTAAACCGTCGTATGGTCTTGGCCACCGTGTTACAGCTCAGTTTCAGGGTCTTGGAAATCTTTTTGAAGCCTAGTCCATCTTAATGTAGAGCAACAATTCATTTTTTTCAGATACACATGAGGTGCCATATTGAACTTCCTTCTTTTTTTTTTTATTTAAAAAATTTTTTTTCTCTTCTTTTAGTTTACAATATTATTTTATTGTTTTATATTCATCTTACAGGGATATCCCCTATATCCAACAGATATATGTATATATACATACTTTCTGTCTACTTAAACGAATTGAATACTTTATAATTTTTTACAAATCTTTAATACAAAGCCTCTTCAAAACCCCATAAAATAAACTAAAAAAAAAAAGAAAAAAAGAAAAAGATAAAGAGGACAAGATAGAACAGAAAAAAAAAAAAAAAAAAACTTCCAGTGACCATTATGAGAGAGTGATAACATCAAATTTAACACACCTGCTCCCCATTCACACATGAGACCTTGTAGTACCAACAAGTCACATGACACCGGGAGGGAAAATTACTAATTGGGCAATTTTGGCCATTTTCACTTAGGGGTGTACTCACTTTTGTTACCAGGAGTTTTGACATTATTGGCTGTGTGTTGAGTTATTTTTTAGGGGACAGCAAATTTACATGGTTATACAAGCTGTACATTCACTACATTGTAGCAAAGTGTCATTTCTTCAGTGTTGTCACATTAAAAGATATAATAAAATTTTTATAAAAATGTGAGATACAGTATATGTAGTGTTTACCTATCGCTCTCCAATGCTCTAAGTGTTGTTTCTCTGGTGCTTCATTCCTCTGTTATCATGCTGAGCCACTTCTGAGAAGTTTTTCCGGTACATGAGATACATTTGTGTCAGGAGGGAGGCACATATCCTCAATTCAGCTCTCACACAGTTTAACTACAGTCTCTCAGCCCTCTCCTCTGTGCTGAGACAGATGGAGAAAGATTTTGAACATGATCTGCACATTTGAAAGGGTGTAGATAGCAGAAGACTGCAGATAAACAAATACAACTTATGTAGGAAGATTTGTTTAATCTCCGTGTATCACATGAGGCTGTTCACTTCACTGGGTATATGCAAGGGTTAACAACCACTTTAACTACAGAAGTGAATCATGCTGATTTCGCAAAAACTAGCTTAGTGAATGAGGTGAGGCTTGGTTGACTTTATCCATCCAATCATTTCAAAGCAAAGCAATCCTGTTTTTTTATGTAGCCTGGTACCTTCAGTGGTAGGAAAGTCGTGACATAGGACTGGTGAGTGGACAATTATACTGTACATTGCAGTTAATAGCAGAGGGACAGATTTGCCAGCTAGAAATGCTTTACTTTTGCAAGCACCTTAAAATAGTTGAAAACCCTTACATTTAGACAGTAAATTGACTAGCCTCAGGTGATACGTAAAGATGAAACAAGTCCTTCTGCATAAGTTGTAGCTGTTTATCTGCAGCTATATGTTCTGTACAGGCTTCTATGACATAATATAACTCTGAGCCTGATTGGAGGAAAGGGACACACCCTCCACCTCACACAACATGGAGAACAAGCACTTTTTTTTTCTGGACAAAAGCTGTCAGAAGGGACTAACAGAGGAATTGGAAAGCAGAGAGAAATTACACTCAGAGCTTTGAATAGAGGCAGGTAAACAGCATATGACATTTGGCGCCACAGAGTGCAACAGAAAAACAAAGGCCTCTCATACAGTGCTTCTTGCTCTGCTTAAAGCGTAAGTAAACGCATCGCTTTGATAGTTTCAAAAAACAGTTAACATTCCCAGCATGCCGGAAATGCTAGCTGTCACATTTGCTTGTGCTCTCAACCAAACTGTCAAACCATCCAATGGCTGGTTTCATAACTGATCACATGTGCAGCATCATGGCAGTTGTAGATTAAACAGAGGCCAAGGTGGCAGCTTCCTTGACTGAAGACGATAGGAGGGTTTACTTCCACTTTAAGAGCAAAGATTTGATTCACCTTTGGCAGGACTAGTAAATATTAGGCATGTATTATAAGACATTGTAGCTAGGATAAATGCATTCTCTTTAACCACCTAAGGACCGCCTCCTGCACATAAGATCGGCAGAATGGCACGGCTGGGCACAAGCACGTACCTGTACATCCTCTTTAAGTGCCCAGCCGTGGGATGCGCGCCACAGCTCTGTGACCGCGGCTGCGGGACCCGCGCACCTGATCGCCGACGGAGTCCCACGATCGGTCATAGGAGCTGAAGAATGGGGAGAGGTGTGTGTAAACACACCAAAAAAAGAGAGACACATATAGAGAGCATAATTAGGCTACTCGCCCTGGATTTGCAAGAAAAAAACCTGGGGAACCTTTCTCTTCTTTTTTTTGTGTAAACACACCTTCCCCGTTCTTCACAGTGGCGCTGTCATTGATCGTCTGTTCCCTGATATAGGGAAAGGCGATCAATGACATCACATGTCCAGCCCCGCCCCCCTACAGTTAGAAACACATATGAGGTCACACTTAGCCCCTTCAGCGCCCCCTAGTGGTTAACTCCCAAACTGCAATTGTCATTTTCACAGTAAACAATGCATTTTTATAGCATTTTTTGCTGTGAAAATGACAATGGTCCGAAAAATGTGTCAAAATTGTCTAATGTGTCTGCCATAATGTCGCAGCCATGAAAAAAAATCGCTGATCACCGCCATTAGTAGAAAAAAAATAGTAATAAAAATGCAATAAAACTATCCCCTATTTGTAAACGCTATAAATGTTGCGCAAACCAATCGATAAACGCTTATTGCAAAATTTTTTTACCAAAAATATGTACAATAATACGTAACGGCCTAAACTGAGAAAAAAATATGTTTTTTATATCTTTTTTGTGGGTATTTATTATAGCAAAAAGTAAAAAATATTGATTTTTTTTTTCAAAATTGTCGCTCTATTTTTGTTTATAGCGCAAAAAATAAAAACCACAAAGGTGATCAAATACCACCAAAAGAAAGCTCTATTTGTGGGAAAAAAGGACACCAATTTTGTTTGCGAGCCACTTCGCATTACTGCACAATTGTCAGTTAAAGCGACGCAGTGCAGAATCGCAAAAACTGGCCAGGTCCTTTACCTGCGTAATAGTCCGGGTCTTAAGTGGTTAAAAGTGGATTTGTAAATTAAAAGTTCACTTTAAAGATTCCAAGTGTTAATGTTATAAAACATTACAAAATATCAGGGACTAGTGATGGACCAAACACCCCTCCTGAACATGGAAAAAGTTTGGACCCGTACCGCAAACCCTGTTAAAGTCTTTGGGACCTGAATTTGAAAATATTGAAGGCGTATATGCAAAATATTGTTCATAAAAAGTATATGGGGGCTCGGGTACTGTCCTGGGGGACATGTATCACAGCAATTTTTTTTTTTTTTTTTAAAAGATTGGCTTAAAAGGAGCAGTGATTTCAATTATGCTTAAAGTGATACAATTGTTTTTTTAATTCCTTTAAATATAGTGCCTGGGGGGGTCTCCCTATTCTGCCTGTAAAGTGGCATGTAACGAAATGACCCGTGACAACCAGAGACTTTGGAAGGATGGGGGATACTCCTGTGTCAGCGTCACTGATAACTCTTGGGTCTGAGTCCACCCTGTGCCCCTTTGGGCATAGGGTGGCTATTAAATCATACTTAATGTATTACATGAGATGGGACATTAATAATAATAATTCATGTTTGCAGGATGTCTTGAGATATCACAAGTTGTTGGTTATTCAATGTGGGAAAACATTCTTTTGAAAGGTGTCAATTGCATCTACTCCTAGACATTTCATTGTCCATTGTGTAAATGTGTTAATTCAGGTCTGCTCCAAGACCTCTTCATTGTGTGATAACACTGTGTGATAGCCTATTGATGCCCAGGTGTTAAGACCCTTCTGCTGGAGACAGTACGTCTGTCTAAAGATGTGGGTTGAGGTCAAATCATTGTGTGATAGTATTTTGTTTTGATGTCATTATCTAAAGGAATGTGTCTCGTCAAGATCGGTGCCGAAATGTCTGGACACTAATTAGTAATTAGCCTTAGTGTGTGATTAGGGGGGTGGAGATTTCATTGTCCCTTTGATTACTGTCACATGCTTGTAACTGCATAAAAAGATGAGAAGAAACCATTAAAGCATTCATTAATTTTGGAACAAGTACAGAGCGGAGTCTCATCTTGATTATGGGGAATGGATATGGATCGTGTATGCAGGATTGTCGGAGTGTGTCGGATAAGCTTGTCGTGGGTGGATGGAAGGTCGTAAACGGTGGTGACCGTTACATGGCACACCTGTAACGTGTATAGAACCTGCTGAAGCAAAACTGTATATATAAAGAGAAAATAAATGAATTTTCCCAGTCACAAGCTTTATTGAAAAAAAAAACATTGCCCGCAGTACCAAATTGTGAAAAAAATGGCGTAGTGGTCCCCCAAACCATGCCAGGCCCTTCAAGTCTGGGATGGATTTTAAGGTAAACCCCAATGCCAAAATATAAAATACATACCAGACCCTTATCTGAGCATGCAGCCTGGCAGGCCAGGAAAGGGGGGGGGCGAGCACCCCCCTCCTGAACCACATGTCCTCAACAGGCCCCCCACCCCAAAGCACCTTGTTGCCATGTTGATGGGTACAAGGGCCTCTTCCCCACAACCCTGAGTGATAGTTGTGGGGGTCTGTGGGCAGGGGGTTTATATTGTATCACTACTCATTCACCAAAAAAAGTGTAAAAAATAAATAAATACACACACCTGAATTTGGACCTGAAACAGAGCCAGAAATCCACAAGACCCCTGCTCCATAGAGAGCCAGTCTCAATCTCCTGTCATGCACATCGGGAAATCTGCATCCAATTTGCATAAGTGTGAACCCAGCCTCAAAGTCGGAAGAAAGGTTTAACCTTGAATTTGCGAAAAGGGTTCTTTACTGTTAAGAGCTGTAAATAAGGAAGAACTCCCTCCCACATGGAATGGAAGTGGTAGTAGCTGAGAGTTTCGACAACTTCAAAAAACTTTTAACTGTCATTCCTCAGAAAGCAGAATAAACATGGCTATTGGCCCTGTTAGAGAATACAAATCATGCCCACACTTAAACCCATGGGTGGAACTGAATGTACCTGTCTTTTTTTCAACCATATAAATTATAATTGCCTATATATGTAAAGGATGATATTCTGTGGATGAAATCTTTACAATTTTTCACGTCTCTAAAAATATATTACGTGTGTATTAGAAATGCTCTCTCAATAAAAGTGAAGAACTTCAGTGCAGCACATCGGTAACTTATAATATAGTGTTTAAAATTTTCCTTAGGTTAAAAGAAGATAGGCTCAATTTATATATAATATTTGAATCATTTTATGTTATGTTGTATGTCTTCATATTTCTGCTTGATAAGTGCCTGTTCCCTGACTTCCAGTTTACATCCTATTAAGCAGGATGAGGGTCAGTGTCTCAAAATGTTTATACAGGATAAATTAAAGTTCAGCAACTAAATCAATTTAATCTATAAAATGCTTGTATACGTTCCCAAATGGTATCAATGGCTAAATGTCTCCTATAAAAAATGATGAGATTTTGTTTTCAGCGAATCTGTATAAATTATATGTGGTGTCTTAAAAAATACACTTTTATTTCTTTATTTTACCCACTTCATTAGAGGACACTTTTATCCCCTTCCTGCCCAGACCAATTTTCAGCTTTCAGTGCTCTCACACTTTGAATTACTTAGTCATGCTACACTCTACCCAAACAACATGTTTTATTTATTTCACACAAATAGAGCTTTATTTTGATGGTATTTAATCACCACTGGGTTAAAAAAAAAAAAAAATGCAATATAAGCGAAAAATTGCGAATATTTTGAAAAAAAAAAAAACACTAAAATAAAAATAACCAAAATTAGTGTATATTATTTAATCCGTGTGAAAGTTATACAGTTTACAAGCTGTAGAAGGAAAAAAGGAAAAGTTACCCTTGTGTTGCAGCAAAAAATAAATAAATATTATTTAGTTAATACAAAAATTTTAATGTAGTTTTATATGTCTCACAAGGAAACGTATCTGATATATTTTAACCAAAACATAGTCAAGTAATTGCAATAGAAACATGTACATAAGAAATTAACAGCATATCGATTGGGCCGTAAGGGCAAACCTGCAAAAGCATGGCATAATGTTATAACAATGGTACACATGATGAACATGATAAATAAGATAAAACTTCGACGCGTTTCGACCTTGTAGAGGGCAGTCATCTTCAGGGGGTACGAAGGAGATGCTCTAGAATGAAATACATCGTATGGGTGAGATTGTTAAAAAACAAACAAAAACACTCTCAACAAAGAAAGAACAAAGAAACATCTACCATATTGACAATATTGTGAATGATGAATATATTTACCCTTTAACGGCTAAGGGAAAGGACAAAAGCACTTTCCCATGTGCTGCAACTGTGGACCGACTAGGAAACATGTAACTGCCGCCAGTACACCGCACGACCCTGGTGGAGGCGGGGGAGCTAGGATGGAAAAGGCTCGACCAAGTGGGCAGACCAAAAAAGGCTCCGAGCCTGCGAGGGGCCGCACTGATACCTTACGCATGGGGGTCGTGCGGTGTACTGGCGGCAGTTACATGGTTCTTAGTCGGTTCACAGTTGCAGCACATGGGAAAGTGCTCTTGTCCTTTCCCTTAGCCGTTAAAGGGTAAATATATTCATCATTCACAATATTGTCAATATGGTACATGTTAATTTACTAAATTACTTGTTGGTAATACTGTATATAATAATGCATCCCTTTTTTTTTTTTCATTGGTACTTTGGCTCAATGGACAGTTCCTGGTGCCATTTGTGTGCCAACTTCTTGCCTGTTGGCTCTGAAAATGACCATTACAGATTACTAAGATTTAGCTTTCATTGTCTTCAATGGGGTTTGGATTTTAGATCCAACCCTCAGTCGTATTTTCCAAATCTGCATCGAACCAAATCTGGGTACATTCAGCTCACGCCTATATTATTTGGAATGAGAAGTTATAGTGTATTTTGTTATGAATATGTATTCTGCCTTTGTCAATCGCTGAGGGGTTTATTCCAGTGTTTTGGCTAAGGAAGTGGAAAAATATATGGGGTGTTCGTCTAAAAGTCCTTTCCATTTATGGCCTGAACCTGATGCATCTGTCAAATTTTATGGTTGTACTTTGTGTGTGAATCGCAGATGCTATAGGAGCATTATCTGTCACTACATGGACAATGCTTAGAAAGCCATGTTCCTATTGTTTTACATAGTTAGCTAGCCACCTTTTATAAAATTGTATCATCTGTATGACAGAGAGTATTATATGTGCCTTGTTCGTAAAAAAAAATGCCCCATTTGTGGAGTTTATAACCATACATTATTGATAACTGCAACATATGGGATGAAGATTTCCCATATGACTATAGATTTTTGCCCTTGAAAGTATGAAAGACACATTTTCAGCTGATGCTCCTTCCAATGATTTTATTATTTTTATCTGGAGGTAAGATAGTATACAGTGCAAATTAAAACCCCTTGGTGCAATATACAGGTTTAAGCAAATGAACAATAGTGTCTGTTTAAAATATTTTGAACAGGAGATTAACATATGTTATACGTATTTTGGCACTAACATTTTTAAATATAGCCTTAAAAGCATTTTGTTATATCTATTTGATAAGTGCAAAAACACTCAGAGTACTCTTGTACCTTGTGCACACTTCATTTGTCATCTCATCAAGTCAAATTTTTTTTTTTAGAAATAGAGTAATTAGTCTTTATGTTTTTTAGATCAGGATAGAGGTCTGAGCAGGTCTTACATCAGCAGTCCATAAAAATGCTGTCTGTTCTCGGACTACAACAGGAAGCGAAAAACATTAAAAGCAAAGTGCATTTCTGACAAATCAACAGGTATTTTTCTGTAGTTGTTCTGAGAAATGTATTGCAGAGACGCACCGCACATTTTTTGTTGTTGCTTGTTTATTTGATTTTGCCATATCCTACACTTTAAACTAAAGCTCCAACTCTAAAACGTGTTCTGTTTAAATTTAAACATAACTAGCAAAGTTCAAAAAAAAAAGTAGGCCCTAAAAGATTTCCAAAAGTCTAAACTAAAGACGTTGGGCCAGATTCAGGTACAATTGCCTTGGCGCAGAGTATCAGATACACTACGCCACCATATTTTACCTGGCTCTAAGACGAATTCAGGTAGATTTCGGCCTGTAAAATACGGCCGCGTAGTGTATTTCTCGCGGCGGAATCGAAATACGCGATTAGGGGGCGTGAAGCATTTAAATTAGGCGCGTCCCCGCGGCGATCGAACTGCGCATGCTCCGTTCTGAAATTTCCCGCCGTGCATTGCGCGAAATAACGTCGTTGCGTCATTTTTTTTGAGTAGCGTGGTTTACGTACATTCCTATTCCCGGACGACTTACGCAAAAAATAAAAAAAAAATTGAAATTCGACGCGGGAACGACAGCCATACTTAACATGGGTCGTCTAACTATAGACCAGCTAATAGCTGGTATAACTTTACGCAGCAAAAAGATGACTACAGATGCCGTAAGAGATTGCGAAGGACGATCGTAACTTCGTGGATCGCCGGAAAAAGCTAATTTGCATACCCCGACGCGGAAAACGACCCGAACTCCACCCAGCGGCCGCAAAAAGATTGCAGCGTAGACCTGAAGGCATACGAAGACGTAAGCCTGCCTGATCGAAGCCGCCGTATCATGGTTTGAGGATTCTAATGATACGACGTGGGTAACTAATGATACGACGTGGGTAATTTGAAATTACTCCGGTCTAACAGGAGATAGACTGGAGTAATGGCTCTGTGAATCTGGCCCTTAGTTTTGCATAGAGGACATAAGGAAAGCATTATAATTTCAAAGAGCTATAATTCAATACTAGAATCAAATCTTTGATCTCTGATGATCTCTGCTAAACTTTATTGAAGATGAGCAGTAGCAATAGAAATGAGAAAAGATAAAATAGGTTGCACACTGGAGACCTGGAGAGGGTGTTAAGAATCTGTAAGACAAGCTCTTTAGAAGTTTACCACATGACACCTGACTTCTAGGTTAGATTTTTTTTTTGTCGTGTTAAAAGAACCTGTAATATAAGCTGCCTGCCTAAAAAACAAAATAGCATTGAGGGCCAATTAATCAACCCTGAGTTTTATTTGACTTTAAATTAAAAATGTCAGGCAATTAAAAAATTCTGGCCAAAGAATGACAATAAATGGTAAACATTACATCAAAAAGAGTATGGATAAGTATTGCACACACTACCAGTTTTTTTTCAGTGAACAAGAATAAAAGGGACCTGTGCTATCCCCAACCTTGCCAGTACATAGTCACTTTATCTTTGCTCTGTACCCTTCCCCATTTGGCTGTATAAAATAAAGAGAGGATGTTGGGTGTAAGCTCCTAGCAACAACTACCTGAATGGCCAATCACCAAGCATCAGCACTCTCATAATAAACTATAAAAATCCATCCCATGTCAAAGCCTGGATGGCTTTTCTAGATTTACCAATTGATTTTGAATCTCCTCACAAACAGCTGGAATGCCACCAGCAAATATATAGTCCACGGGAATGGATGCAAACTGCATTATAAAATCACAAAAACAGGCGCATTCCACTTTATATGTTAATACTTGTGCTAAATGCAGCCAGAAAAAAAACAAAAACTTAAAGTTGTAAAGGTTTGTTTTTTATTTTCTAAATAGGTTCCTTTAAGCTAGTGGATTGTTGGTTATTTTACCCTTTCCTTCGATTTCCCTTCTAAATGTTTTTTTCTTTGTTTCCTTTGTCTAAATTTCTCACATCCTGTTCCTCCTCAGTAAGCTGTTCTGGTTGACTAACCCCCATGAATGATGAGGGCAAGCTTACTGAGGAGAAACAGGAAGTGAGAAATTCAGACAAAGAAAAAAAAAATTAGAAGGGAAATTGAGGAAAAGGTAAGTGAACAAACAATGCACTAGCTTAACAACTTAAGCCCCAGACCATATTGCTGGTCAAAGACCAGGCCACTTTTTGCAATTCGGCACTGCATCTTTTTAACTGACAATTGCGCGGTCGTGCGATGTGGCTCCCCAACACAATTGGCGTCCTTTTTTTCCCACAAATAGAGCTTTCTTTTGGTGGTATTTGATCACCTCTGCGGTTTTTGCGCTATAAACAAAAATAGAGCTACAATTTTGAAAAAAAATATTTTTTACTTTTTGCTATAATAAATATCCCCCAAAAATATATAAAAAAACATTTTTTCCTCAGTTTAGGCCGATACACATTCTTCTACATATTTTTCGTTAAAAAAAATTTGCAATAAGTGTTTATTGATTGATTTGCGCACAAGTTTTAGCATTTACAAAATAGGGGATAGTATTATGGAATTTTTATTAATATTTTTTTTTTACTAGTAATGGCGGCGATCAGCAATTTTTGTTGGTACTGCGACATTATGGCGGACACTTCGGACACTTTTGACACATTTTTGGGACCATTGGCATTTTTATAGAGATCAGTGGTATAAAAAAAAGGGATTGATTACTATAAAAATGCCACTGGCAGGGAAGGGGTTAACTCTAGGGGGCGAGGAAGGGGTTAAGTATGTTCTAACTGAAGGGGGGGTGGTCTGACTTGGGGAAATGACTGATCGCTGTTCATACATTGTATGAACAGACAATCAGGCATTTCTCCCCCTGCCAGGACCGGGAGCTGTGTGTTTACACACACAGCTCCCAGTTCTCGCTCTCTAAAGAGCGATCGCGGGTGCCCGCCCCTATTGGCTGCTCTGGGAAATGAAGTATAGCTACGTGATCTCGCCCAGCAGAGCCGACCTGCTGAACTGCGGCGGCTGGTCGGCAAGCAGTTAAAGGAACCTATTTAGAAAATAAAAAACAAACCCTTACAACCTTTTTAAACCATCGTCTTTGGCAATATCTGTCTATCCAGAGCATTTGAAAACACACCAAAATCTTCTTGGAGCGAATTACTGGTCATAAAAGAACATTCTGTCCATGCTCGCCCTGTTTCAAATGACTGTGTCAGGATTTAGCAGCAGAGATGACCAGGTCTGCATGGCTACATTCAGAAATTGAGACCAGGCTATATATGCTTAAGAAATATATTTACAGTGAAACAAAAATCCATCAGCATAAATCAGCACACAACAACAATAAAAATACAAGTGAACCAAAAAAAACAGTGACAGAATACCTGACTAATAAACAAAGCCTAATCGAACAACTAACTATATACAGTACAATATATATAAAATGGGGAACACAGAAAAGCAGGGAAAACTGGAAGTGCAGGGAGCTGATGGGAAGGGGAAACCAAGACTGGAACCAGAAACAATAGAGAGCAGGCACAGGACAGTAGGAAACAGAGTACAGCGACCAGGGCAGGAACAGAATAAATGGCAACAGGCTCTGGCAGCAGCAAAACACTGAAGCCAGAGGCACCAGAAGTGAATATCTAAGCACCAGCACCAGGTATAGGCTAATTACTGGTGACTCCTGGCTGCTGGGAGACACCTACTGGTGCACACTGGAATTGTAACCTCCCGCTCAGGGAAGCACAGTGCCACCAGCAGGTGATTCAGAATATAACAGGATGTTGGGTCAACCACCAATGCACCTCAAAATCACCACTTAGAAAATTCAAGCATTTCCACTTGGCCAAACACTGCAACCAAATGCTCCCGAAATATAAGCCATTATTTACACTTTCCTGTAATAGCGCAGACCGGTGGGAACTCTTTTCGTGCTGCCCCCTGCAAAGTGCCACCCTGAACCTGGGCCTTGTCAGACTAGGTCAAGATTGCCTGGGGCACGCATGCTCATGTGTCTAATCACAGTGGGAGCTGATCTGCATTTTTATAGCACTGATCACTGTATAAGTGTCAGTGGTCCCAAAAAAGTTGCAGTCCCGCTAAAAATGGCAGATTGCCTCCATTTCTACAAAAAAAAAGAGAAAATAATAAAAATGCTACACATCTATTCCCTATTTTGTAGATGCTATAACTTTTGTGCAAATCAATCAATATACGGTTATTGCAATTTTTATTACCAAAAATATGTAGAAGAATACTTGTTGGCCTAAACTGATGAGGAATTACATTTTTTTTGAGTTATTAATTATAGCAAAAAGTAAAAAATATATTATTGTTTTCAAAATGTATGCTCTTTTTTTGTTTATAGTGCAAAAAATTAAAACCGCTGAGATGAGCAAATACCACCAAAAGAAAGATCATGGTCATTAGGGGGGAAAACCTCTCGGGGCTGAAGTAGTTATAGCCCTTTTCTAAAAATTTCCCTTTTATCGCTGTGATTGTAATAGGAAATCTTCCTCTCTAGTGCACTTTCTCTTCATTCTTAAGAACTGACCCAGTTTATTCAGTGCAGATCTCTCTCCCTCTTCTTTGGATAAATGTATGCAGCTCAAAAATATAAAAAGCATCCAATAGTGCTCTACATTTAAAGCGGAAGTATCACTGTATTAACTGCTTCCTATCCAGCCTATTGTAAAATGACAGCCGGGCAGGAACCGTATTATCATGGGTGGACGTCATATCGGGCTCCCAGGATTGTGCCTGACGCATACCCAACAAGCCGCACTTGGCACAATCTGTCACCCGCTTGACACAGGGGATAACAGATCAGTGTACCGGCCCAGTGCCATTACCATGTGATCGCTGTGCTTAACCACTTGTCATCTGCCCGCCGTCAATTGACGGCGGGCAGACGACTCCATTGTTCTGACATCACGTCATATGACGTGATGTCCCTTTAAAGCCGCGGGCGGGCGCGCGCGCGCGCACCCGCCGCTCCGCGGGGATCCCGTGCGAGTGCCCGGCGGCAACGATCGCCGCCGGGCACACGTGATTGCTCTGTAAGTGAGCTGGGACGTGCAGCTCTGTATGTAAACACAGAGCTGCACGTCCCTGTCAGGGAGAGAGGTGACAGATTGTGTTCCTTGTACATAGGGACACAATCGGTCACCTCCCCCAGTCACCCCCCCCTCCCCCTACAGTTAGAACACTCATAGGACACACATTTAACCCCTTCCCCGCCCCCTAGTGGTTAACCCCTTCACTGCCAGTCACATTTATACAGTAATCAATGCATATTTATAGCATTTTTCACTGTATAAATGTAAATGGTCCCAAAAATGTCAGAAAAGTGTCCGAAATGTCCGCCATAACGTCGCAGTCCCAATAAAAAAATCGCAGATCGCCGCCATTAATAGTAAAAAAATAAAAATAAAAAATGCCATAAACTATCCCCTATTTTGTAAACGCTATAAATTTTGCGCAAACCAATCGATAAACGCTTATTGCATTTTTTTTTTACCAAAAATATGTAGAAGAATACGTATCGGCCTAAACTGAGGGAAAAATTTTTTTTTTTATATATTTTTGGGGTTATTTATTATAGCAAAAAGGAAAAAATATTGCATTTTTTTAAAAATTGACACTCTATTTTTGTTTATAGCGCAAAAAATAAAAACCGCAGAGGTGATCAAATACCACCAAAAGAAAGCTCTATTTGTGGGGAAAAAAGGACGCCAATTTTGTTTGGGAGCCACGTCGCACGACCGCGCAATTGTCAGTTAAAGCGACGCAGTGCCGGAAGCTTATATTTTGTCTGGGCAGGAAGGGGGTCTAGGTGCACAGTAGGTAAGTGGTTAATCACAGCAGATCACATGACAATTGTACACAATGAATGGCTTTTATTCTTTCCAATCATTGTGTAATATTGTGTTGATTTCTGAAATTGGTCACAGTGATCACGTGGTAGCGACAGTATCATGTGATTAGCTGTGGCCAATCACAGCTAATCAGAATAGTAAACACTGAATGAATGGATTTCATTCACAGAAAAAGGTTGCCTTTAACAGTGAGATTCACTGTTATAAGTAATCATAATTTGAAAAAATAATCCGATCACCCCCCCCCCCCAGAGTAGTACAGTGTTACTATTGCAATACTGTATTGCTCTGGTAAAAGTAAGGAATATATATATATATATATATATATATATATATATATATATATATATATATATATATATATATTATTTTTTCATAAGTCAGTATCCAGGATCACTACCACACTAGTTATACCATGACACTATAATGCAATGGTGACAGAATATTTAAAAAATAATAAAAATATATTTTTTTATTTAATTTCCCCAAAAATTGTGACAAAAAAATTACTTAAAAAAACTCACCATGGCTCTTACTAAATACCTTGAATGGTCTACATTCCAAAAAGAGGCAATTTGGGGGATATTTATAATGTTCTGGCATTTTTGGGCCTCAAGAACATAGTCCGTATATACTGATTGATTTTCAGATAGTTTGTGGACTCTATGGGCCAGATTCTCAGAGGCGTTACGACGGAGTATCTCAGATACCCCGTCGTATCGCCTTTTTTTGTCCTCGTATCTATGCGCGTGATGCTTAGCATCACTTTTGCATAGATACGCTTCTACATCCGACAAGTGTAAAAGCATTACACTTTCGGATCATAGGTGTAATGACAACTCCGGCCACTAGATGGCCTTCACGTTGTTTTTTCATTTGCATATGCAAATGAGGCTAGTACGGCGATTCCCGATCGCTTTTACGCCGCCCCGTCGTCGCGTACGTCGTTTACGGACTCGTAAGGTTACCCCAGCTTCTATGTGGAGTAACCTTACGAAGTTCTGTCGGATGCCGTCGGGTGCCGTCGGACGCCATGTTAAGTATGGCGTCGGGTCAGCGTCGGCTTTTTCCGTCGCTTACGTCGTTTTACTAACTCGTTCGCGAATAGGGACTTGCGTAGTGACGCTCACGTCGCTTTGACGTCGGTTTCAACGCCGCTTCCCGACGTGAGCTGGAGCATGCGCACTGGGCTTTTTCCCCAGCCGGCGCATGCGCAGTTCGTTCGACGCGGGGGCGCGCTTAATTTAAATACAAGCCGCCCCATTTGAATTGCGCGGGTTTACGCTTGGCGATTTACGAGACGCCGGCGAAAACTACGGAGCAAGTGCTTTGAGAATAAAGCACTTGCTCTAGTACGCAGCGGCGGGGTAGTGTAAATGGCTTACGCTACGCTGCCGAAAATATATGAGAATCTGGCCCTATAACTTTCCTACAGACTAAATAATTTTCACCAAAGAAATGTAGCAGTATACATTTTGGCCTAAATTTATGAAGAAAGATAATTTGCACAGATTTATTGTGTTTTTGTAACACACAGATCAACGTCAGGTGAGAGGAGACCGATGGTGTGTTCCTTGTACAGAGGTACACCGATCAATCTCCTCCCCTTGTGAGTCCCCTCCCCCAAGAGTTAGAATCACTCCCTAGAGAACATATTCAATCCCTTGAAGCCCATTAATCTTCATACACTTAGTGGCAGCAGACCGGATAGTGGATGCAGAAAACCTGGATGTGACTCTCCTTGTTCAAAAAGTACCCTCCAGCGGTAATCATCAAATATATGTAATCCCATGCAGACAAAAGGAGATAAACCTCATTAGGCAGTACATTATAACAGTATTTATTCAGATAAAAATGATTGAATTTGCACTGACATTGCTGGCAAACAAAAGCAAGCTCAGTTTGTATGTATACAGCCTCTCCCCACCAGAAAGCCGACTGCCGTCCCCTGGCATGCAGTAGCGCCACGTTGCTGACTCCCACTCCAATCATTGGTGACGACACCAATTCTGTGCAACTTCTTATATTGTAATTTCGAGCTTATACTTAAGGTGAGCAGATTCACTTGCACATGTGTGGTGTTGTGGAGGCACACATCTGATCACCAATAAGAAGAATTGTTTCTAAAGTACACAAGCTTGTTTTGGAGATTTTAGATTTTTTGGAGACTATTGATTAATTACACAAAGACTTTTGAAAGTTTTTATAGATCGTCTCTACAAATTTATGGACACTTATGAGTTTGAATAAAAAACTTTATCTGCAGACATTCAAGTTGTAGTGCTGTACAATATTATTGAAATGTTATCATTATTTTCAGTCCACTTTTCCTAAAAAAGCACATGCTTAACCACTTGAAGTGGAGGTCTGCTGAAAAAAATAATATTAAAAGCCAGTAGCTAAAATACTGCAGCTGCTGCCTTTTAATATATGGACACTTACCTGTCCAGGGCACCCGTGATGTCGGCAGTGGAAGCCGATCTGCCATCCTTGCGGCTTCACTTCCTGGTTCCCTAATGGGCATGTGCAAGTTGCACTGCATGTTCTCACTGGTCCCTGCTGTCTTCTGGGACCTGTGTGTCTCCCAGAAGACAGCGAGTGGAGGTAAACATGTATCTGCTCCCTCCTCCCCCTGAAAGGAGCCAAATGTGACACCGGAGGGGGGGAGGATTCCAAAAAGTGGAAGTTCCATTTTTGCGTGGAACTCCACTTTAAGGGCTGCCCTATAGCAGTTTTACCTCTGCGCTTGATCACGTATATATATGTGATCTGGCTCCGCTGGTAGAGGGCATGCATGTGTAGGCACACGCAGTAACCCTTTGATTGCCATTGATGTTAACTTCTTCCCAGCGAGTGTCATTAGTACAGAGACAGTGCATATTTTTTAGCACTGATCACTGTATTAGTTTCACTGGTCCCCAAAAAATGTCAAAAGTGTCAGTTAGTGTCCGAATATCCGCTGCAATATCACAGTTCCACTATAAGTCACTGATCACCGCCATTACTAGTAAAAATGAATAAATAAATATATTCCATAGTTTGTAAACTTTTGCGCAAACCAATCAATATACGTTTATTGGGATTTTTATATGCAGCAAAGTACATATTGAGCTAAATTTATGAAGAAATCAGATGTTTTAATTTTTTTTATTGGATAGGTTTTATAGCAGAAAGTAGAAAATATTATTTATTTTGAGAGCTGGGTTTATATGAGGACAAAAATAAAAAGTATTTAGGGAGCTACACATGGTAAAACTTCTACATGCCATGACATATTTTTCATTAAAATTATTTACAGGTTTTTTATATTTTTTCATAAATGGATTTTCGTTTTTACCTGTAAGGCTCCATTCACATCTAGGCGACAAAATGCCTGTCGCCCGACGCTCGTGCCGCTGGAGGGGCGAATTCCCATTGATGTCTATAGAGATGGTTCACATCTCTGAAACGCTGTACGCCTGTCGCCTGAAAAAAAGTCCCGGACCCTTTTTTTCAGGCGACATTGGCGTTCGGCCATAGACATCAATGGAGATAATTTGATAAAAAATAAATAAAAAATGAATCGAATCGCGGCAAGTAAAACCGCGTACGCAGCGTTTACTTGTCGCCTAGATGTGAATGCAGCCTAAGGCTATCCCTGCCCTAATCAACCAAACATATGCAGGGATGGCAATGCAAACTGGGCAAAATAATGTAAGCTTGGAAGAGGGACCCAATTCGAATATATGGGACCCCAACATATAGTGGTAAACTCTTTTCAATCCATTTTGGCCCTCTATAGCAACTTCCTGTAAGCTCAAGGAAGAGGCAAGGTGCAGACAGCAACCGTAAAATTGCAAACCAGTGCTGTCACCCATAAAAACAAGTAATTGGACTTCATAACTTTAACTGAACTCTAATGACTTTCTTGTACTTTTTTTTACAAGTTCATATTAAATGCTTTTGTTTACTCTGGCGATAAGGACAACAATAGATGGTTCAAATGGTATTACTGTTCAATAGCTCCTTTTGTAACCTTACTGAGCCAAAGAAAGTGAAGCATTCCTTTTTCTATAAAGTTTTCCCCACGGGATATTTTCTTCACAATAAGTAACACAATATTGTGAAGATAAAGTAGGTCTGAACTACTTGTGGGCATATATAATTTGATAACACGCTGTCACCTACAAAAACAGCCAATACATTAGTTCATCTAAACTGCTCATTTCATTCAAACAATTATATATAATTGTGTTCACGGAGGTCACACTTTTATTCTGTTAGATCTGCATTGTGTGGTTCTTCCTAATATGAAGATGCAAATGGATAATGGATAATCTTACTTCCAAAAGGAACACTCCACTATTATTCTGGTATTGCGTAAATCCTTAGATGCATTTGTAAAAGTCTGTTTTAAAAATATAATTAGTAGATGCTTTAAATTGTAAATTGTTTAGAATTTGTTTAATGACTACAGCAGAACCAGCAAAGGAAGAATAATGAAGAGGAACCAAAGCAGCAGCAGTGGGTGCAATGTGTACATTCATTGTTTGGTGTGAGATTTTGTGTAGGAATTGGCTGCCTAACTGTGTACTCAAGAAGTAAACTGGCAGCCCCCATGCATTATTCTTCCATTATGGAAGCTTTAATGACCCCCAGATTATTTTAGTAGTCTTCCTACATATTAAGAGATGAGTGCATTGAAGCTCCAATTATCATCAGGGAGTTCTCCCACAGACACTGATCAAAATTAGGTTTATAACATAGTTTATCCTAAATTCATAAATGCCGGTAAGGTTTATTTACCGCATGCGGATAGAAGTGGGGGGGGGGGGGCGCCTCGGAAATGGGCAAAAAGGCAGAGGACACAACGGGCTCCATTTCTCAGGTTTGCCAAGGTCAGGTCAGATCAGGTTAGGATTTTTTTAAATACAGTGCATGTATTGCGCAACGTTCGTCAACCACGTTGCTCGCAATCCGAGGTTCCACGGTATTACTTGAAGATTCAAAAATGATTCCATAGCTCAGAATATGTTGTCTAAAGTAAAGCATAGTTGACTTTATAATGTATTTCTGGGTTGTTAGTATGGAAGTGATGCATTTGAATATGTGCATAAGAAAGAGGCTTGGGTTGTTTGGACAACAATTCTTTGTATTTCAGAATATTGCATTGCAGCCAAGGGAGTACTTTCAAGCCTCATACACACGATTGAGCTCCCATCACTTTTCCGTGGATTTTTATTCGAAGGGGAATTGGCTGTGAACTTGGTATGCATACACACGGCAGAACATTTTCAGCCAATATTCTTGTTTTCTGCATACGTATCACTGATACGCCGGCATAACTCTTTCTGAATCTGGCCCACTGTCTTTATCAGATGTTTGACAAGACAGCTGCACTCTCAGCCGGCTGGTCTCTTGTAAGATAGGGGTGGAGGCTTCTTCCCACCTAAAGCTCTTCAAAGTCTCCAGACTCCAAACCCTGATTCAGGAATGACTAATCCTGCAGAAAACCAAAAGACTTCACTCTCTACTCTGAATTGTACCTTTGGAACCACTCCAAATTTGTGAGAACCTTGTGTTGTTTTTATTCCTCGTAATACACTGTTTTTATAACCCATGTAAAAAAATAAATTTCAGGAATAGAAACAAACAATGATTTTAGAACCCATGTAAGGAATACAATTTCAGCAATAGGAACATACAATAACTTCAGAGTCCATGCAAGGAAAAAACAATTCCAGAAACATACAATAAGAAAATATTAGCTGAAAGACAAGCTAAAATTATCTTGTCCTCTTTTCTGACAATGCTCTGATAGAGATAATGTGCAAACCGATTTTTATTATTTCTGCATAATTTGGAAGACGTTTTCTGATAATATGTGCAGTTGGGTAATGTAAGGTACATATTATCTCAATCAAATGAATGTTAACATTTCCTACCTTAACTTTTTCCACTATAAAATGACAAGCATGTCTGTAGATTTATGAGTACATAAAAGTTTTTCACTGATGACTAAAATGTGCTTTGACCATGCAAAGGCTAAAAAACAGGCTCCCCTCCCTAGTGGCATATACAAAGTAATTTTCCTCCCCTGCTCTTTTCAGCCACCAGAAATGAAGGAAAGTCTTATAAGTCAATGGACTAGTATCATACATACTCTGAGTTACAGAATTGATATGCCCAATCCCATGCTCCTCTATACTCAAAAATAAGGGCTGAATATATGTCAGGGTGCAGGATTGAAGCAAACTTGCTTCTTTTTCCTGATTTTTTCATTTTAAAATTGTTATGCCTACCTAGGGGCAGATTTGCCAAGGCTCTGCCTCTGAAAATCTTATTGAATTTTAGCTGCCCTAGGGACCACAAAACAGGTGACTAGCAGGGTTAGTTAGAGTTTAACATGCTTAAGAATTGAGTCATTCAGAAGTAGCTGACAGGTAATTTTAGCCTGTAGTTGACCTCCTTCCAACCTGTTTTAAGCAGGTTTTGCATTCCCGTATACATGTATGGGAATGCAAAACCCATTTGAAATGGAAAAAAAACACATTAACACCCGCAGACGGATTGGACACTCCCAGTTCAGTCATACTTTGGCAGGTAAGATTTCTATCATATTTTTTTTGATGCGGGATAATACGTTGATGTGGACGCATCTGGGACACTGGCTACGCCTCCTCGCGCTGCCACGCCCAGGACCATTGCTGATGCTGGATGGGCAAGCGCCGGGCAGTGGGGGTATATAGGAGAAAAGACACCAGTATATACGCAGTGGCAGTCGTTCATATGAATGTATGCGGGCACTGGATGATTCCTTGGTAGGTTAATATTTGAGATGCTGATGGATCATGGGCTTGCCTTTTTAAGCGAGTTATTAATGCCTGGTTGAATACATAGGTTTATTTTTATAACTGAAAGGATAAGCCTTGGATGGCTCTGATTGATGGAAATTTTACACTGGAGAGTAAGTGGTAGTTTCTAAATATAACTACATTGTTTTACTTTATGGGAGATGTAGACATATTTACTAGTGATGCTATATCTGTTTATTCTAGAGGTTCCTTTGCATGGATACTGTGAACACAGCATTTTCCTGTTTGGATCTCCCCATTTATGAGCTTTTACTAAAAGGGAATATATTATCCTGAACACTATTTAGCTATAGAGCCATGACTCTCTTGGGTTATAGTGGAGCTTATCTTTTCCCCCCTTTTCCTAGAGCCATATGCCATTTATGTCTCTCTGTGCTCCCTATCATTTCATAGCTGAACATACATAGCTTATTACCAGGGAAATATTATTACCATCCCCATATTTTTGTGGTCATGTGGATTGTTAGTTTGATTGTGTAGCATTGGACCCTACTGGAATTTATAATGTATTTTATGTACAATTACCATTGCTGTGGTGTCCTATATGGCCACCCCCTATTGCTCCGGTGCACATCTGGGGAACATGTGCATTTTGTGCTGGGTTTCTAAGGTATGTCCCACACAGAAAATTAGTAATGCACTGTATTACTAGATGTATGGATATATATAAGCATTAGACATTTTCATGTAGAGGATTACTGTATTGTGTTTATGCGTCCTGATGAAGCAATATCTTGGAGAAACGTGTTGACACATGAAGACTCTATACGCCATTGGGAATACCAAACAAGAGTTTAACTATTACTCTATATGTACATTTGATCCATTTAGTACCATGATAACCAATTTTATGGAATCTCTTTGTTTTTAATAGTATGTACAATAAAATGTATGATTTTATACAAGACTCCATATTTTGGCATATATATTACGAACTTGTTTCGTTTCTTGTTTATCTATGTATTACGGCTGTTGGTCTAGAGTGTTAGTTACATTACTAATCTATACAGGTAAGATTTTTCTAAGGCCCATTCTCCTCCAACCACTTAGGTGTGTTACACATTTTATGTTGATCATTGCGTTAAGGCCGCCCAATAATTTGAATGGACTGTCAATGCCCCACAATAAACGGCAAATATGACATGCATTATTATTTAAAAAACACTGCACCACAACATGCAACCGTGTGTTACTGAATGCTGTAATGAGCTGCAATAAAGGTGCATCAGAGATTTGGCACTGTTATATGTTGCAGTTATGTGCACAATATTTAGCGCATTACTATAAATCTTTGGCTTGAAACCTTAAAAATTATTTACTAAGGAGAAAAATCAACTTAATATGTTAAACAATTTTGTTCCCGAGTTATAAAGCCAAATATGTTAGTGAAAATATTTATTTTTGCTTGTTTTTTTGTCACATGAAATGTAAAGTTCTATAATTGTAAAATCTGAAGTCCCTGGAATGTCTATTTTTGCAGATCTAAAAGATCTGAATATCTGATTTCACTAGGAGCATAGCACTTTCAATATGTACGTTCTAAAAAGGTACTTTTTTTCAGATCATTTTTCAGAATAATTTTTAGCTAAAAAGAACCTATTTAGATAGAAATAAAGAATCTGTCATTGCTTACTTGGCTTTGAAGGTTCAAACTCCAGGACTATCATTTGTTCTTTCTCTACTTGGTAAATCATTGACTTGGATCAAGCATGTTTATATCAGGTCTCAAGATATCTAATGTGCATACGTGGTCCACATCAGCTCCACATCAGCTCCACATCAGCTCCACATCAGCAATTTGTCAAGGAAATCATACTTCCTGAGACCCAGTCTGTGCAGATAATATAGAAACTTACTGACTCAACCAGATCCACAGGTAGTGTCAACCTTTTAAGAAGCCCCAGAGGCAAAAATCTGATGTAGCTTATTTCATGTTACAGAGATGTTTCCTGGGTGTTGATTGTATGGTGAAAAGAGATTCCTATCTTAATGCAAGGATAAAACAGAAACTAAATGTGGCATGGAGAGGGTGAAACTAGAGTCTAGTATAACTAACAGCAAAACAGAAGTGGGGGCAGTGAAAAATCAGGTGAAAATAAATTAGAAAAATGTAACTTCTATTTCATCTCTATCTGCCGCTTATTAAATAAATCAAAATAAACATTTATACAGAAACTGTCTGTGGCAGCACAAAATGATTGTAAGCAGTTCTAAAAAAATTTAATGAGCAGAAGACAGAAGAAATAAAAAATAAGCTATATTTTTCACATTTGTTTACACCTGATTAGATTTATTATAACAATTCACTTCTATTGACATTTTATCATAATCAGCCCCAGGCTTTCTTTAGTGCACTTCATTTTGCCTTACTTCAAACTTAAAGGATCATTAAATAACAAACATGTTATACTTACCTCCACTGTGCAGCTCGTTTTGCTGTCTCAGCCCACCTGCAAGGACTCAACACCTTAATGCGAGCGTGCTTGCATGGGGTTGCGTTCTTACGGTGTGTTCGGCCCCGCCCCCCGGCGCACCGCGTCATTGGATGTGATTGACAGCAACACGAGCCAATGGCTGCGCTGCTTTCAATCCATCCACTGTAACCAATAAACGGCCAAGCTGCGCGGCAAAGAGGATGTTGGGAGTGAGTGCGGGACTTTCAAGGGGTCAGGTAACTATAGTGGGGGGGATGTTTTTTCACCTTAATGCATAGAACGGGAGGATACCACAGAGGAAGCCACTGCTTTCCAAAAAAAAACATTGCTGCATGTTTACAGTTTGCACAAGAGCACCTGGATGTTCCACAGCAGTACTGCCAACATATTCTGTAGACAGATGAAACCAAAGTTGAGTTGTTTGGAAGTAACACACAACACTATGTGTGAAGAAAAAGAGGCACAGCACACCAACATAAAAACCTTGTCCCAACTGTAAAGTATGGTGGTGGGGCTGCTTTGCTGCATCAGGGCCTTGACGGATTGCTATCATCGAATTAAAAATAAATTCCCTAGTTTATCAAGACATTTTTCAGGAGAACTTAAGGCCATCTGTCACCAACTGAAGCTCAACAGAAGATGGGTGTTGTAACAGGACAACGGCCCAAAGCATAAAAGTAAATCAACAACAGAATGGCTTAAACAGAAGAAAATATGCTTCCTGGAGTGGCCCAGTCAGAGTCCTGACCTCAACTCGATTGAAATGCTGTGGCATGACCTCAAGAAAGTGATTGACATCAGACATCCCAAGAATATTGCTGAACTGAAACAGTTCTGTAAAGAGGAATGTTCAAGAATTACTCCTGACTAAATTGTGCACAAAGCTTCCAGATGCGTTAATCACAGGGAGCTCTCTCAGAAAATAGCCCAGAGATGGTACCTTACCCCATATCGTATCTCTAGGTTTAGTCCTTCAGCCTCTCCGCTCTGCTGGAGAGATTGTGGGGCCGTTGGTAACATCATCCATGTTTTTTGGTTCTGCAAGAACCTCACAAGGTTCTGGAGAAGTGTGTTCAAATGCATCTCACGCATTACAGGTATACTTACGCCCCCTACTCCTGAACTTGCGCTGTTAAAATTTGGGAATGGAGGGATTTCCCCCAGAGTTTCGGATAGTTGTCACTCATCTTCTACTAGCTGCTAGGTTGCTCCTGGCCAGGAATTGGAAATCTAATAAGGTTCCTAATGTTACAGAGGTCCTTGAGATAACTAGAACCAACTACACCTTTAAGGCCTTGCTGGCAAGCAGGGAGGGTAGGAGAGACAAATTTGATAAGCAGTGGAAGCCCTGGCTGGAATGGTTCTCTCTACAGTAAAGGCGACTTGTCCTCATTTGTATTTGTTCCATTGTGATGTGTTTAAGCAAAACGCCCTAGTAGGACTGTGTTTATAGTGATAATACGGTTATCCATCCTTTCTCCTTGTCCCCCTTTGCCTTTCCTTCTCCTCCAATCCTTTTTCTTTTTCCCTCCCCCCCCCTCCACACCTTACCCTCCCAGTATATTTGTTTATTGTTCCTGTGTGGCTCTGTCAAGTAGATATGTGCGTTCCCGTTCGTAACAAATAGATTTTCGTATGAATTTGTTAGTATTCGTACATTCGTATCAATTCGAACATCCGAACAGCTGAAAGACCCAAAATACGAAAATTACGGAATTACGAATAAGCAAAATAACGAACAAACGAAAATACGAACGTATGAATGGACAATCTTACTAAAATACAAAACACTGAAAAAGCAAAAGAACGAAAATTATATCTATAACGAACTATTTGCATTCCGCATTTTAAATCCTTTGTCTGTTAGTATTTTTTTATTCGTATGTTCGGATTTTCATTTGTGTGTTTTGTAAATCTGTTTCTTTGTCTGTTCGCAAATTTGTGTACTTGTAAGTTGTAACGTTCTTTCGAATGGGCAGTGTAGTTAGTGAGTGATGTATCTTACTTAACCACTTCAGGCCCGCGCTACCGTCGAATGACGGCAACAGCGCGGGTCTGAATATCCAACATGCCGTCATTTGACGGCATCTCCTTTAGGCGTTCCCAGCGAGCGCTGTAGAGCGCGCTGCGGGGAAGCCCTGTGTTGTCCGTGTCCCTTGGACTCGGCCAATCACAGATCGCGGCGAACGGCCAATCAGAGTGGTCGTTTGCGATGCGATCTGTGGGCGAATGAGAGATGATCTCTCATAGATCATCTCTCATTGCCGTTTTACACAGAGACAGCGTCCTGTCTCTGGAGAGGAGGAGCCCGATCTGTGTTCCTTCCTACATAGGGACACAGATCGGTCACCCTCCCAGTCACCCCCCCTCCCCCCACAGTTAGAACACACCTAGGATACACATTTAACCCCTTCCTCACCCCCTAGTGTTAACCCCTTCAATGCCAGTCACATTTATACTGTAATTAGTGCATATTTATAGCACTGATCGCAGTATAAATGTGAATGGCGCCAAAAATGTGTCAAAAGTGTCCGATGTGTCCGCCATAATGTCGCAGTACCAATAAAAATCGCAGATCGCCGCTATTTCTAGTAAAAAAAAAAAATAATAATAATTCTCTCCCCTATTTTGTAAGCGCTATAACTTTTGCGCAAACCAGTCGCTTATTGCGATTTTTTTTTTTACCAAAAATATGTAGAAGAATACGCATCGCCCTAAACTAAATTTTTTTATATTTTTTTTAATTGGGATATTTATTATAGCAACAAGTAAAAAATATTGTATTTTTCTTCAAAATTGTCGCTCTTTTTTGTTTATAGCGCAAAAAATAAAAACAGCGCAGGCGATCAAATACCACCAAAAGAAAGCTCTACTTGTGGGGAAAAAAGGACGTCAATTTTGTTTGGGAGCCATGTCGCACGACCGCGCAATTGTCAGTTAAAGCGACGCAGTGCCGGAAGCTGAAATTTTACCTGGGCAGGAGGGGGGTGTATGTGCCCAGTATGCGAGTGGTTAATATCTTAGCCAATCAGCTTATCTCTTTTGTGCTGAGTCACCTTGTTGGCAAAAAGTCCCGTGTGTACGGGGCTTAAGAGAAAGCATATCTTAATATTGATTAGCCGTGTGTTGCTATGTATTTACGAAAGTACAAAATTACAAATCGATTAAACGAAAATTATTATCTAACAAAATTACGAATTTCGAATCAACGAACATAAATTAGACAGAATTACGAATCATTCAGTATTAACTAAAATAAAACTGTTACGAAAATACGAACGGATCCGAACAGGAAAACTTGCGTCTTACGAAATACGAACAGGTCTGAATAGGAAAACTTGAATCTTACGAAATTACGAATCTTTACGAATCTACGAAACGAGACGAAACGGAACAAAAAAATATGAAAATTGTTGTTGTGCACATGTCTACTGTCAAGTGCTGATGGCAAACTCAGTACTTTCTAAACATGGTACCTCATTGAACCGTGTACAGACTATTGTTAATGCTTTTCTGATTGTTTGTATTAATTATGAGCGCACATGTTGTACGATTTTTCTTTTCCCCTATTTCTGGGAATGCTTGTAATTCTCCTTGTCTGCATTTAAAAATTTTCAATAAAAACTATTGATAAGAAAAAAAAAAAAGAATTACTCCTGACTGTTGTGCAGGTCTGATCTGCAACTACAGGAAACGTTTGGTTGAAGTTATTGCTGCCAAAGGAGGTTCAACAAACTATTAAATCCACGGGTTCACATACTTTTTCCACCTGCACTGTGAATGTTTACATGGTGTGTTCAATAAAAACATGGCAACATTTAATTCTTTGTGTGTTATTAGTTTAAGCAGACTGTGATTGTCTATTGTTGTGACTTGATGAAGATCAGATCACATTTTATGACCAATTTGTGCAGAAATCCATATCATTCCAAAAGGGTTCACAACATGTTTTTTTTGCAACTGTAATTATATCCTTGTGTTCTATGTTTGATTTATATATTAATTACATTTATACTTCAACCAGGATGGGATGCACTTGCTTAATCGACCAACCAAAGTGTGTCTAGCTGTTGTAACATGTTTATTTTAGAAGATACTAAGAAAGCAAACAACCAAAGTGTGTCTAGCTGCTTTAACAGGTTTATTTTAGAAGATACTAAGAAAGGAAACAGTGTTTATCTCAATATTTTCAACCAAAATATAATAATGCAATATACAGTGAGACAACATCACATTTCTCACATAAGATTTACAAGTGATATATGTGGACAATTTTATTTAGAAAAGGACTGCCTTTGCATATAAACAATGACTGAGTACAAAACAGAAGGCTGGCTTTTGCTTGTACATTGCTTAAAATATTTTACTATTTCTTCTTCTACACTATACAGTATACTAGCAAAGCATAATCCTTTTTAAGTTGCACAGTAATTATTTTAGTTGTTTGAATTTATTAAATCAGACAACTTCAACTTTAAACTGGATAGCTTACTCTTCAATAAGATTCTGCTTATTTTGTTCTTATTTCTTGTTTTAAAAGTTTTACCATCTTACAAGGTACAGTGGGCCAGATTCACATACATCGGCGCATTTTTTGACTGGCGTAGCGCACCTCCTTTACGTTAGACTGCCGCAATGTAGCGGCGCAATCACCGTATTCTCGTTTGATTTGCGCATAAATTAGCGCCTGTGCAACGTAATTTCAGAGGCGTAAGGCGGAGTAATTCAAATTGGGAAGGACATGGGCGTGTTACATTGAAATGAGCCGTGACCCCATGCAAATGAAGGGCCGGCCGGCTCGCGCATGCGCACATGAAGCAGACCATGGTCAGCACCTCTGTGCGCATGCTCACAACTCGGGACCGGCGCAATCAGTGAAATTGGAAGTGGACCCGGGCAACTTAGTAAACTACGCAGACAGCATAAATAGACAGACACAAACGCACTTCCTTTGCAAAAGTACATCCCTTTGTATCCCTTCCTATACAGCAAGGTACTTTTGTTCTGTTGTTTATTAGCGTTTGTTTGTTTGTGACGTGACGTGTCTTTGAGATATTTGGGGACTGTTTTGCAGAGTGATTTTTGTCTTTTATGTGTTTTCTTTGTTGGTATTTTTTTTTAAATAGATTTTTGCTGGGCATTTTTTATTTTTGCTGTTCAATTTTTTTTGGGTTCTGTTTGTGAATCATTTTGGAATGTGGGGGTGACATTCCTGCCGGAAAAGGGGTGTCACCCTCATTTGTGGTGGAGAAGTGATGCCCAGGTCCGTGTGAATGGTGTATGAATGTACAGTGACATAATTGGAGCCGTGGCATGGTGTTGCTGCTCACAAGTCCTGCATGGTGGGCTTGTGCCAATCCAATGTGATGAGGATGTGATGTGTCTGTGCTAGGGACCACAGTGGTGTGCATGCATGCATTCTCATTGTGCCATGATTAATGTGTGTGTTTAACGTGCAAAGATGCCTAATGTGAGCTGGCTCCTGGCTGCTCTTCCCTCAGAAGATGGGGTAGCCTCGGTTAGGGGGGATTGTCTGGTTCAGGGGTCAGGTCATCACTTATGTCAATCTCCATGCCCTTTCTTACCTACGAAGTTGTGCAGCATGCAACATGCACCAATGATCTGGCATACAAAGTTTGGGGAATATAACAGGGTACCATGGGGGTTTCGTATAGGAGTCATGAGATGGGGTCCCAGTGCATATGCAGAGTCACCCTGAAGGGATAAGACAGGAGGATGTTAATAGTGCATGTGCCCCTTGTGATTTCAGCATCATGGGGGGGGCAGTCATGTCACTCACCAACCAGCCAGCTGTCCCCATACATGTTCTGTTCGAAATCTGTGGGGATGGGGCTAGGGTTGTATATGTAGCTGTCATGGGTGTCAAGGGTGGTGTCATGTGTTGGGCTGGTGTTGTGCTCTTGCAGGGTTGTGGTTAATTCCAGGATGGCATGAGGGGTGAATCTGAAGATGCAAGACACCTCAGAATCACTCATGCCAAAGATGTCTATGCGTGTGTGATATATCAAGTGAAGAGTGAGGGGCTTGTATCAGATTATTATATCCATCAAGGTTTTAAAGGGCTATTGAAAGATAGTGAGACCGTGTTTGTAATTTGTATGTGTGTTATGTATTGATGTATATATGTATGTATATTTCTGCTCAAAATGTTTATAAAAGCAAAGAATTTTTTTTGGGATAAAAAAAAAATTCCTCTCCCGTGCCCTCCTCCTTCTTTGCTCATCTAAAGTCAGTAGTATAGCTATGAGCATGGATGCCACTGGCATGTTGGCATACAGATTGTTGTGCAACACGTGTGACTGCTCAGCTCCTCACTAACAGTGTTGCTATCTCTGTCTAATTTTATACCACCTTTCATATGGTCTAATTTTAGACAGGCCGTGCAGCTGTTGCGCACAGCGCGTAGCCTGCGCTGCACCAACGTTCTTTTGTGGATCCCCGTAACTCCCTCATTAGCATATTTGAATAGCAAATCAATGGTGTGTCTAGCGCAGTTTTGCGCGGACGGATGCGCCTGTCTATCGAAATTACGCCGGACAAAAAAAAGTAGATTTCTTGCGTATCTCGTTTTGGGGATGCGGAGCATCAAAACGCACGCGCACATTTAGACTTAAGCCGCGCATCTCCGGTTACGCCGGCGTAATTGCTCTGTGAATCTGGCCCAGTGTTTTTTTGTTACTTAGACATGCATATTGATGTTAGTTTTACGGAAATGCTAAATCATAAATTCTGCACAAAATTTGAAATAAAAGACAGTATTTCTTCATTTTTTATTTATCTGTAATCTGCATAGAATGTCACTGTATTTTTTTTATTCTGCTTCTTGCTTTACCAATGTACCTTTTGTTTTTCACAATTACTATAACTTTAAAGAAGTTTGACTCTCTTTCAGATGCTTTAAAAAGCAGCAAATTATTGTTGTATTATTTTCATTTACATAATGGTAATAAAATGGATTACACAGGGTTCAGGACAAGCTGTAATTCAGCTAAAGCTTTGGACAAGACCTAAAAAGTAATGCCTGCATCTTGAAACGGTATACTGTTTTTTTTTCCATTATAAAAGCTTTCAAAACAAGGAGATTAACTATAGTTGTTTTCAGAACAGAGAGTGATGCCCTACTCATCACATCAGGGCTGGACTAAGGGCAATTATGTCCTAAACACAGCCCGACAATGATGCCCCCTGTGACCTCTTCATTACTTAACTGCAATGGCAATTAGGCAATTATGTTGTTCACTTCACTGTAATTTCCCCTTAGCTTAGTGAATGTGGAAAAAAATAATTTTGCAAAGAATACCCAATTACATGCAAGAAAAAAAAAAACTGTAATTTGCATGCTCGTGATTGGTTAATAGAAGTCAGTAGAGCTACAATCACTAAGCTAAAGGAAACTTCCCAAGCAAAGTAAAAATTGCTTTGCAAAGTGAACAATCTTTGTTTTCATCTATGTTCCTCTACTGTCTGGGGAGGATTAAGGTAGACAAGCCCCATAGAAGTTTATGCAATACGCTTGCATGGCCAGGAGAGAGAGAGTTGCCACACAGGATATTAATAAACAGCGGAGACCCCAGCAGTCAGACTTCAGTAAAGCTGGCCATACACTTGTAGATTTTTGAATGAATGTTTGTACGAATATTCACGCAAACATTCAAAAGAAAATTCTTTGTACATTTGATGATTGGACAAATTTAGTTCAAAAGTACTTAACAATTTTATTTGTTTTGAACATTCAATTTTGGAATGAATATAATGCCCCAAAGCAAAACCGCTGTAAGAAATGTGTTTGTTCAAGATACATTTTCCATCCTGTTCCTTCAATTTCGCTCACCAATATGGTTTAAAACCATTGTCAATTTTGATCCCACTTATAACTAGAGAATGAACTTCCTAAAACAAAGACAAGATTCTAATAGTGCATAGTCAGTTCTAGTATACATCTGTGGAGGGGAAGGGTGGGATCTGTTATCTCAAGGCAAAGGGGAAAAAGTAAAAGTAAAATTGATTTCTGAAAAAAAAAAACAGTAATCTATAAAGAAAAAAATAGCTTTGTTTTAAAGAGCACTTATTCTTCAAAGGCATGGTAGCGGGTTAAAAACTCTGTAGTGCCTTCTTACCACGATGCTCTAAGCATGTGCCTATATTGCTTAATGGTTATTTCAGTCTTGCTTCACGCTATCTCTCAAATTAGTGGTCTATGTAACCCTAATGCTAACTGCTACAGCCTAGCATCAGATATACTTTTCATGTAAAGTGCTAAATAATGTTTAGGTGTGACACTTACAGCTATTTGGTACCCCCTTTACTTTCTCTCCATTCAGGAGCCATCTTTTTTCAGACACTATCTAGGATCCCCCTCTACTACCTTGACTGGGATGACAGCTCCGAGATGGCATAACCCTGTAAATCCTGGTGCATGTGAAGTTCTTGAAGTGACCCCTTATTTGAATACTTAGCTTTCCAGCAGCGGGATCTTCTTTGCTGATAGCTAGCCTTTTGATATATAAAGATTACGGGGTGCCAGAACTTTGTTTAAATTGACAGCCAGCATTTTGATTATTATCTGAAGCTGAAAGCTGCCTATAGTTTGATAAAATCTTTACAATTATTTTGTAAAACCTTGCTGCCCACATTGCTCATATACAAGCTACAGCTCATATATACAAAACCTTAAAATCATCATAATCAACAACAGATTAAAATATTACAGCAAAGTATGTGATGTATTCCATATGTCATGGATGGTTCTTTTCTAGGTGATCAGATCAGTGATGTATGGAATAGGTCATGACAATCAGTGCTTAAACAAAGTCACAGCTGCTGTTTTAGTCTTAAGCAAGTTTTAAATTTAAAGTGCACCATTTGCATGAACTGTAGAGTATATTTTGTATCCACCCAGTCACAAAATAAAATAAAAAATACCCTCAACTATATAACCTTCTGCATCAGTCCCACTGGTTCATTCCGCTGCCCTTTTGTTAAAAACATTGGGCAAGCAGGGGATAAGGAAGTATGTATCCACAGTTGTCATTGACACAAACAGAAGCAATTTGAGATACTGCATTATATACATTTTTGATTTTGTCTTTATTACCCCTATAACCACAAGACACTTTTACCTTACCAGCTTGAATAGCAGGTACACCATAAAATATTAGGTCATTAAAGTGTAAGTTAACTTTTACAAAAAAATCTGTAAGGATAAGTTACACAGGTCCCCCTCCTCGCCCCCACCCCCCGGTCCCGCTGACCTGGGCCGCGCACAATCTCTGGTTCTAAGCCTCTGTATATCCGTGCCAGGAGCCAGGGGCTTAGAAACCCTCTTAGCATCCATGCAACGTTTTTATAGCTGACAGGACGGGCTATGTGGCTGTTGATTGGTCAGCGCCATCCATGTGACGGCGCTGACCAATTAGAATGCTCCAAAATGTCCCCCTGATAAGGGGCATTTTGGACATTCAGACATAATAGGGGAGAGCGGAAAAGGGAGGGATGGGAGTACGGGAGTTTTGGGACTTTAAATGAGGCATAGGACTTGTAGGTCCTACGTCTCCATCCCTGTATCACAATAGATTTGGAAGAAAGTTGGGACTTTGTATGAAACATACACCTGGGTGAGTGATACTGGGCAATAGATGTCTGACCAATAGAATACATATTAGAGCTGCACTAGCTGAATCTCTATACTCAGCACACAAGACAATAATACATAATACTGATATTTAATAATATATATACATATGATACAATAGAGCATGAAAACATTGCAATATTTGGCAATAATATACAAAAAGTCAGACAGATTGATCCATATATCACATGATAGCTAAATACATATCATGATTGTTACAGCATAATACATTAAAAATCGTGAACAGATCCCATGTAGTAATTACTAATAGCACCGGAATAGCTCGACGCGTTTCGTGCAACTGCACTCTTCAGGAGCTGATGCTAAAGTGTATCTGAAATTAGTAAAATATAGGCTGTTGGTATAGGGTTTTGAATAAACTGAAAAGTGTATATAAAAGGGGGCAGAAATAAAAGCAGTAAACACTGGTGTGGGGCATCCTATAAAAGGTCTGTCCCAAGACTTACAAGCAATCCAAGAATTTGATTGGTAGTGAGATGGGCTGTATAATGTCCGGGCAGGACACCAGTACCGGGAGCTTGAGGCGGTGTATCCCCAAAATGGATGTAGAAGGAGACCCTCAGGAGGACCTAACCTCAACGGGGTAGGAGAACCCGTGGGTGGTGGAATAGAAGATAATGGTGTAATCATGAAGATATCTAAAAAAAAAATATATATAAAAAGCATAATAATGTAAATGGACTGTGGTATATGGTCTGCTGGCTGGATATCAAGCAAGACCAATGTAATATATAGAAGCCATAAAATCAAATATACAAATGAGTAATAATAAAAAATTCCAGTTATGCTGACTAGGTGGGGGTAGACCACTCTAGAAGGAATGAAAATGATGGTAGATGGGGTTTTACAGTTTAGTGCAAGGGGTGAATAGTAATAGGTGCAAGATAGAGTTGCAACAGCCAGGGGTAGAGAACTGCTGAAGCAAGTGAATCATTAAGCTACCTTGTCCTTAGGGTAAACCCATCAAGTCCATATGGATACCAAAAATGTACACAGACCACCATCCACACGGGACATGTATCAATCCGAGGGGAGTATAAATACTCTCAAAATGGGGAGTGACCGCCAACGTCACGCAAGCGAAAACCAGGGGAAAGGGAGGAGCCACAGCCTCAGCAGTGAGTCTGCTCGGCGAATGGCGCCAAAACCCCTAGTGCACTGCTGTTGTAGTCGCGCAGCGTCTGTGTGGCGGAGTCAGTGAGTGACGTAAGGCACACGGCGCTGGGGGGCGTGACGTCGATGCGCAGCGTGATGTGCGCCCAGTCCCTCGGCATCCGAAGACACTACCAATCAAATTCTTGGATTGCTTGTAAGTCTTGGACCTTTTATAGGATGCCCCACACCAGTGTTTACTGCTTTTATTTCTGCCCCCTTTTATATACACTTTTCAGTTTATTCAAAACCCTATACCAACAGCCTATATTTTACTAATTTCAGATACACTTTAGCATCAGCTCCTGAAGAGTGCAGTTGCACGAAACGCGTCGAGCTATTCCGGTGCTATTAGTAATTACTACATGGGATCTGTTCACGATTTTTAATGTATTATGCTGTAACAATCATGATATGTATTTAGCTATCATGTGATATATGGATCAATCTGTCTGACTTTTTGTATATTATTGCCAAATATTGCAATGTTTTCATGCTCTATTGTATCATATGTATATATATTATTAAATATCAGTATTATGTATTATTGTCTTGTGTGCTGAGTATAGAGATTCAGCTAGTGCAGCTCTAATATGTATTCTATTGGTCAGACATCTATTGCCCAGTATCACTCACCCAGGTGTATGTTTCATACAAAGTCCCAACTTTCTTCCAAATCTATTTTGGACATTCAGCTGAGAGGATTTCTAAGCCCCGGACACCTGGCGTGGATATTCCAGGGCTTAGAACCAGGGATTACTGCTGTCCAGGTCAGTGGAACCAGGAGGGGGACCTGTAGAGTTTTTTGTAAAGGTGAACTTAGCCTTTAAATAGCTGTTCTAATAACAAAAACTAGAGAGGAGCAAGGAAAGGTGAAATTGCTCATGACAACCAACCATGTATAGTTAAAATTTTGAACCTGCACAGGAAAAACTGGAATCTGATTAGCAAACATATACAACACCTATACTAGTTTACAAATAAAGCCCATTAATATTTTATAGTCAAACATTGTCAAATGGAAAAGTAAACATTGTGCTGCATCCAGGGGAATAACATTTTGCTTGTGAGACAGGAAGCGTGTTCCCAAATACACTCACTCACTCCTGACTTCTTGCTGTCCCTCCCATGCATAAAATCAAATGTAAAATAACATTTTTTTTTACTAAATAAATTTACTTTTCATTTGGCAATATTGCACTATGGTTGTTCTTTGTTTCCTTTGAGCGATATTTATACAAGAAGTAACATTCCTTGGAACGAGCTGTTTTCCTCTATGTATGGAATTACCCAAGATGTTTTGATGCCAAGTTTTGGATGTAGCTCTTCGTCTTCCCCTGGAACCTGGATGCCTTTACAGATCCATAAGCAGGATTCCTTATCTGACTATCTGATGAGCCTTGTTTGACCCTTGGGTCATTGTTGGCGGTGAGCAGCCAATTCGTAAATTTAACAGTCGATGTTTGGATAGATGTTCTATGTGTCTTTATGTCTATCAAGGTATCCCTATGAGTTTGTTGCCTTTATATAAACTAACTCCTACCATTGGGCTTTAGTTGGACTTTATTCACATTTATTTATTTATTTGTATGTTTGGATACTCATAATATTCATTCTTCGAGTATATTACTTTATGGCACGTTATTGAATAAGCACACCATTCCCATCTTTTTCTTTTAAATTTGTATGGAATGTAGCAAAACTAGATGTATAAAATCATGTTTACATGTAATGTAATATGATACAACTGGTTAGAAAATATTATTCTCCACAGTTTGATGACAAAATGTGTTTAGGGAATTGCTGTTGGATGGCAACTCCTTAATTGAAAACAAAGACAAACTTGAAATATAACATTGAATAATCCATCTAATTAATGTAAAGTTCACTCCAAGTTTAACAGTACAAAATAATGAAACTCTATCCAGTGCTGCATAATAAAGACAAGCATGTTGTGTTGTCACCAGACTGGTTAAACTTAATGTGCCCTGTTTCCAGTATTTTGTAATTCTTTGTTTTCTTTTCTAAAGAATGTGTATATATTTGTCTGCACTCTATACTTATATAATATTTGGCAGTTTTAGTGGTGTGATTTGTCCAAAAAAGTGTGTTTATATGAGGTAAATAAAACTAAAACAATTATATACAATCTAACTGTATCTAGTTTCCTCAAACAAAGAAGTGAAACTACTGCCGGATTTCTTGAATAAATTCACTAAGGCTGCTTTCACACTGGGTCGGCGGGTCCATTAGCGGTAACACCGCTATTTAGGTGGCGCTTTTCAGTCACTAGCGGGATACTTTTAACCCCCAAGAAGGGTTGTCACCAGACTGGTTATACTTAATGTGCCCTGTTTCCAGTGGCTAACTTTAAACTCAAACTTTTTTTTTTTAGTTTTAGATAGAGTAAGAAAGTATTAGAACTCTGAACTGTGAGTTTTTTATTGTTGGGTGTTCAAGGAGAAAAATCTAAAAACCATTGGAGATATAGCATGGGGATATATTTAAAAAAGCATTTGAATAGCTGATCGATTACTGAAACTGCATTTAAATTTGTTCTGTACAAATAGGACAAAATCTAATGTTCTCATGCTATTCTTTCGGCAGATCAAATATGAGAACTGAGCAAATTCTGCATTATGTGGATAGAGCTGCGGGGCACACTTGTTTCCTGTGATAATGAGAACCGTTAAGTGGTATAATGCAATGCCTCCCCATTTACACATTAATACACCACATAAAGTCCAGATGCAATTTTATTAAGACTCTTGTTTCATAAAAAGTTAATTTGTTTCAGGTGTCATGCTTGGTACTGTGAAACAAATTGCCTACTAGACTGGTAAAATTGGAAGCATCCTTAGGAGTAATTAATATAGCTAACTGGAGCAGCCATTTTCAATGGCAAAGTGATTAAAGTTAGATAGTCTGTCAAACTTAGCTGCAATTACACCTTATGGGTAAATTCCACTGTTGTTTTGCTGATTGTAGCCATATTAGTGCACTTGCAATAAAAACAAATGATTACTGTCTGTGATTTTATCTGCACTCATTTACAATTTTTCAGGACAGGCTTTTGGTGTATACCCCCTTCTTCAAGGTCCAAGCAGTACTAATACATAACGTTTTAGGAGAATGGTAAAGTAAGACAATCTCTGAGGGAAGAAAAAAACAAATGTAAACAACCATGCAATGTGGTGATCAGGGTAGCAGTAGCCTGGTGCAGAGAACTCCTACAGTGAACAGTAAAGTTGGGACACAAGTGACAGCAGAAAAGTGAAAAAAGCTTGCAGAAGGTGCAGGCTCTGTTGTACTTTCCCCCTCAAGCTCTTCTTCTTGTCAGAACAGTGCTGTATTATACATTACTGTACCCACCTGCCCACTCTGTACTGTACACTCCTAACCACTCTGTACTGTACCCTCATGCCCACTCTGTACTGTACCTCCCTGTCGGCTCTGTCCTGTGCACCTAGCGTAAAGCTGTTTTTTCTCATATTTACTCCTAGAAGCAGAGATCTTCTCATATTAATACAACAGGCAGGGTATATTGCTGCAAGTACTTTCACGTGGTATACTGTCTGTGTCAAGCGCATTGTGCACCTAAAGCTACGTGGTGTGTGTACTGTCCGTGTCCTCTGCACATTGTGCACCTAACGTAAAGCTCTTGTTTTTCATATTTACCCCTAGAAGCAGAGATCTTCTCATATTAATACTACAGGCAGGGTATTTTGCTGCAAGTACTTTCACGTGGTGTACAGTCTGTGTCCTCTGCAGTGTGCACCTAAAGCTACGTGGTGTGTGTACTGTCTGTGTCCTCTGCAGATTGTGCACCTAACGTAAAGCTGGTGTTTCCCATATTTATTCCTAGAGGCAGGGATCTGCTTATATTAATACTACAGGCAGGGGATATTGCTGCAAGTACTTTAGTATGTCTGGAAGGACAACAAGGAGAGGCAGAGAGTCACAAGCCGATAAATGAGTGCAAGCAGGCTCTGCGTCTAGAGGCAACAGTGCTGGTCGTGGACACGGTGCATCCTCATAAGCATGTGGCCGTGGGACACGTTCATCCTTTTTTCGGCAGCTGGCCGTGTTGAGCCGCAACATGCCGAAGACTTGGTAGAGTGGATGACCAAGCCATCCTAATCCTCCTCATCCTCTCTCACCCAGGCTCAGGGTACTTTGTCTGGCAAAGCAGCTGCCAACGTGGCCTCTTCCCTCTGCTCAATGGCATCAGTCACTCCTTCCCTAGCCCCACCATGTCCTCCTGAGAAGTCCCCGAACTGTTTGACCACAGTGTTGGGTACATGCTGCAAGAGGATGTGCAGCGTTTTGAAGGCTCCGATGATGGTACACAGCTAAAGGAAGGCAGTAACATGAGCCCAGAGAGAGGGGGTGCCCAAGAGGGACAGCAATCTGGCAGTCATGTTCCCCCAGCTGCAGCATACTGCCAGGTTTTCTATAGTGATGAGGAGGGAAGGGATGATGAGGTCACTGACTCTATGTGGATGCCTGATAGGAGAGAGGAGGAGGAGGAGGCACATCTCCAACGGGGCTGGATGCCCTCCAGGGGCCAGCTTAAGGGCAGCACACCGACTGCATCACAACGCAGAGCTACCCATGTGCAGGGCGCTGCTGTCTCTCAGCATTATTCCAATAGTTCTTTGAGATGAGTGCATCAGATCGCACCACTGCTATTTGCAACATATGTCTTAAGCGTATCTCGCATGGCCAAAGTACCTTAAAGTACCACACCAAAGAACAAAGCAGACCTCTCCTTGTTCCTCATCAGCTGGGATCTCCAACCCCACTATACCCTCAGTCCTCTCTGAAGCCTGCACTGATAGGACTGGAGGTGTAGAATTAGGTGTGTCACAGCCAAGTACTTGCGGGGAATCTTCTATCGGTACACCGATGGCAGATTGTACCAGGCAAATTTCCCTGCCCCAGCTGCTGCAACGCCGAAAGAAGTTCTCTCCCAGCCATCCACATGCCCAGCGGTTGAATGCTAGCTTAGCTAAATTGCTAGCACTTCAACTGCTGACTTTTCAGTTGGTAGATTCTGCCCCCTTCCGTGAGTTTGTGGAATATGCGGTACCTCAGTGGCAAGTTCCCAAACGCCACTTTTTCTCACGGAAGGCGATTCCAGCTCTCTACCGGCATGTGGAAGGCAATGTTCATGCCTCACTGGACAGGGTGGTCAGTGGTAAAGTGCTTATTACTGCTGACTCATTGTCCAGCAGGCATGGACAGGGATGTTACCTATCTTTCATGGCGCATTGGGTGACTCTGCTGGAAGCTGTGAAGGACGCAGGACAAGGTACAGTAGTGTTGGAGGTTGTTCCGCCACCACGCCTCCAAAATGCTACTACTGGTTGTGACACACCTCTCTTCTCTACCCCTCCTCTTCTTCCTCTGTGGCCTCTTCCTGTGCTGATGTGTCCTTGGAACCAGTGGTGCTCCGTAGGCGTTCAAGGGGCTACGCAGGTACGCAGGCAAAGAGATGCCATGCAGTGCTTGAGCTGGTGTGCATGCGGGACAGGAGCCACACTGGGTCAGAGGTTCTGTCACCTCTGCAGGGGCAGGCTCAGAGGTGGTTGACACCACGGCACCTTAAGCCAGGAATGGTGGTTTGCGACAATGACACCAACCTCCTCTCCACCCTGTGACAGGGACAACTGACCCATGTGCCCTGTTTTGCTCATGTCCTTAACTTGGTGGTGCAGCAGTTCTTAGGCAGGTACCCGGGCTTACAGGATGTCCGGAAGCAGGCCAGGAAAGTCTGTGTGCATTTCTGACGGTCATATAATGCCAGTGCTCAGCTGGCAGACCTCCAAAAGGAATACAACCTGCCCAAGAACTGCCTGATCTGTGACATGCCCACCAGGTGGAACTCTACGTTGGCCACGCTGCAGCGGCTGCACACGCAGCAGAGGGCCATCAATGGGTATCTGTACCAATATGGCAGCAATATGGCAGCAGGACAGGGTCAGCTTGGTTTTTTCCCCACGCCAGTGGGCCATGATCAGGGATGCATGCACTGTCCTGTCACCATTTGAGGAGGCCACAAGGATGGTGAGCAGTGACAGTGCATGCATCAGTGAGACTGTCCCTCTTATTCACATGTTGGAGCACACACTACATGGAATAATGGACAGGGCTCTTGAGGCAGAACAGAGGGAGAAAGATGAGTACTTCCTTACCTCTCAAGGCCCCCTTTATCCAGACAGTGTTCCTGCTTGTTTACCTATCACACAGGAAGAGAAGGAGGAGGAGGAGGATTGTGTCAGCATGGAGGTGGAGCCTAGCACTCAGCATCAGCAGCAGTCTTCAAGGGATCAATTACAGGCCCAAGAAACCCATGGACTTGTACGTGGCTGGGACGAGGTGGCTGCGGATCATGTTGTCCTCAGTGACCCAGAGGACTCGGCACCAAATGCCTCAGCAAACTTACGTTGTATGGCCTCCCTGATCCTGCAAATCCTGTGGAAGGATCCTTGTATTCGTGTGAATCATTACTGGCTGGCAACCCTTCTTGATCCACGTTACAAGAGTAAGGTTGCGGACCTTATCTTGCCGACACAGAGGGAGCAGAAGATGAAACATCTTCGGGAGGCCTTGCAGAAAGGACTGTGCAACGCGTTCCTAGAGACTGGGAGGTTACAAAATCCTGGTCCTGGACAACATGTTGCTGAGGCTTCAGTCAGTCACAGAAGGAGTGGTGGAGAAGGAGACCGATGCGTTCAGACAATTTTTTAGTCCGCAGTCCCAAGGTATGACCGGTTCCAGCAACCATCGCCAGCATCTATTTTACATGGTGCAGGAATACCTAGGGACAAGATCAGACTTGGACACCTTTACCAAGCAGGATGGATCACTGGCCAGAGCTTGCACAGCACGCAATTGAGCTACTGGCTTGTCCTGCATCCAGCGTTCTTTCAGAACGCACATTCAGTGCTGCTGGAGGCTTTATAACCGATCACAGGGTGCGCCTCTCCAACAAATCGGTCGATCGACTGACCATAAAAATGAATCAGGCTTGGATCACCACCAACTACCAAGCACCTGATGCAAATGTAACGGAATAATTTCTTTTGAAATGTCATATCCCTTCAATACTGCCTATGCTGAGTGACTATCCTGTTATGCTGAGTGACTATCCTTGAACATTTAAGATTTAAGATTTGAACATGTAAGAACATTTTTGGTTCTGGACACCACCACGAGTGGCTAAGGCCCAATTTTTCTGCCCATGTTTAACAGGGGCGTGTAATTACAATTTTTGATGCAATACTTTGCAGCTGGCTTATTCCTGCGCTCCAACTAGAGTATCTGTGAGGGGTTGCAGTGTTGTGGCACCAGCACCAGTGCCCAAGACCCAATTTTTTTGCCCCTGTTTAACAGGGGTGTGTAATTACAATTTTTGATCTAATATTTCACAGCAGGGCCCATTCCTGTGCCCACCAAGAGTAACTGTGAGGGCTTACAGAGTTGTGGCACCAGCACCACCACCACCAACAAAGGCCCAATTTTTCTGCCCCTGTTCAACAGGGGCATGTAATTACAATTCTTGATCTAATATTTCACAGCAGGGCCCATTCCTGCACCCACCAAGACTAACTGTGAGGACTTACAGTGTTGTGGCACCAGCACCAAAGGCCTAATTTTTCTACCACTGTTCAACAATGGTATGTAATTACAATTCTTGATATAATAGTTCACACAGCAGGGCGTTCCAGTGCCCACCAAGACTAACTGTGAGGCTTACAGTGTTGTGGCAACACCAACACTTAGGGTATATACGGCATGGCCCCTACTTTCAAACATTTAACCTACAAACGACTCCTACTTGCAAATGGAAGGAGACAACAGGAAGTGAGAGGAAATCTACCCCTAGGAAGGGAAATTCTCTTCTGCAAGAGGTGTCTCCTGTCCACTCATGCTTTATCACCAATCCTTTTTCACAAAAAAACACAAATTTTCAAAAAATCATTTGTCATTGGGACATAAAGTGAATTGCAATCTTCTGAACAGATGCACACAGACAGCAAAACAAATGTTATAGGGGTGATAACCCTTCTCTATGTTTTCAGTAAAGCTTAAAAATAGTTTTTTTGGCTGGAGATACACTTTAAAGAAGTACCAGTTGAAAATTACAAACAGATTCTACTTGACAACCTACAGTCCCTGTCTTGTTTGCACCGCCTGTATACTGCTGTTCAAAGTATATAGGGCCAAAGGGGCTGGTAATGACCTGGGGGGAGGGGGCGGGGGAAATCCATACTATTTTTCTCAATGATTTTTATCCATATTGCAGGGACCAGACATAACATTAAAGCCGCAAGCAGTTTTAAATTACTTTTTTTCTTATAGTAATCTCATTTTGTGCAGGGACAGTTCTAAACACGTGCCACTTCACAGGCATACTATAGACACCCAGCAGGTACGATATTTAAAGGACTACTTTTTTTTTCACTTTAAGCATCATTAAAATCACTGCTCCAGAAAAACGACAGTTTTTGAAACTTTTTTTACATTAATACATGTTCCCTGGGGCAAGACCCGGGTTCTCAAACCCGTTTTTCGAAAATAACTTGCATATTAGGCTTTAAAATGAGCACTTTTTAATTTGAACGTTTGAGTTCCATACACTTCAATAGGGTTCTAAATGGGGGGGTGTTCGGCTCATCCCTACTGTACATATCAAATGATAGATTAACAATCAATGCTGTACAGTACAGTATGGTAACTTAAAGCAGTATTAATCTTGATCGAGAGACCTAAATCAACAAGAAGAGCTAAGAGTTGAAACTACCACCGAAATAATAGAAAACTGACAAAACAAAAGAAAAGAAAAAAGGGAGAACAGTCCACCGTCCCTGCAATGAAAATGAATGACATTTCTCTCAACTATTCCAAATAGGAGATCTATAATTAAGAATTAGAACCTGCTGGTCTTTGAACCCCTCTCCACCATTATCTTACATTTGCAAAAGTCTATCCTTAATGAGTTGCAGGGGACCTAAACCGGGAACGTTAAGAGATGGCTGCCACATTGAATAAAACTTTTTCAGAACATCCCATTGCTGAAGTGATTTTTTTGAGGATCAGACTGTTGACATTATCTACCCATTGTCTCCCCGTCGGCACCCTGGGAGATACCCAAAGCCTTGCAATCGCTGTCCTGGCTATATAGGAGACGGATTATTGCTGTGTGGCCATTAGGTGTGAGCGAGGGCACCTCCAGTGCGCCAAGCAGACACACAATGGGGTCATGTGGAATCGGTAGTTGATATGCCTGTGAGATGGTAGTAAGAACATAATTCCAGTACCGGAAAAGTTTTGGACATTTCCACATCATATGCAGTAGGTTCCCTTCATGTATGCAACACTTTGGACAGAGTGGTGAATCTCGATATCCCCACCTATGTAGGCGAACTGGGGTCCTAGATCTTTCTCCCATCCCTTTCTGTATGGAAGTGTAGAAGCATCATGCATGATACTGAGCAATCTAGTATAGATCCTGGATATCATACCCTTCTTGTCCCCTGTCAAAAACACTTCCACCATGAGAGGGTCTACCAATAGCAAAAACTGAGACAATCTAAGTTCGCTCTGGACTGCATGCCTCAACTGCAAGTACCGATAAAATTGTGATCTGTGCAAAAATAATTCTTCCCTAAGGCCTGTGAAAGATTTAAGGACTATACCCCAAACAATTGAGCAATATAGTGTATGCCCGCTATTTCCCAAGAGCGGAAATCTTTAAGTTTAAGGAGTTCAGCAAAGTATTTATTTCTCTATATTGGGGTAAATGAGCATACTCCCCTAATCTCCAGGAGCGATCTAGTGTACAGCTACAGGGTGTTTAGCAGTCTGATAGTGGGAAGAGAGCCTGGGATATGTGTGAGTCCCACCTCCAGGTGAGATAGTCCCATGTGACTCAGAGATGTCTGCACTAACAGCGATTGAATAGGATCCTCTGCATCTCTCTCACCCCAGTTACCGATGTGCTGTAGTTGGGAGGCCACAAAATAGTACCGAGCATGCAGAACAGCCATGCCACCCTGATCCTTGGCTAATTGTAGTGATGAAAGGCTAATACGTGCTACTTTTTTTTACCCCATATTAGTTCCCTGAACTGGACATCTGTTTGGGCAAACCATGTATGGGGTATCCACATTGGAGCATTGTGAAAAAGTAGTTGAGGGGCCCAGACCATTTTGACCAAGTTAGCCCTCTCCGTAACCGTAAGGGGTAGCTTTAACCATGCCGAGCATTTTGTACAGAAAATACAAAGCAGTGGTGCCAGGTTTAGTGATAGGTATTGAGTCGGGTCAGCAGTAACCTGTATGCCCAAGTAGCGAAACTCGTCCACTATAAGAATGTCCTTAGCGCAATCAGGGAGATGACGAGTTAGGGGGTCTAAAAGCATAAGCACCGACTTGTTCCAGTTAATGCTGAATCCCGACAGCTTCCCAAAGTCTGCGATTAAGCTCATATTTTTTGTCTTTAAAGCAGACTCTGCGATAGAAGCACTATCACTATTAATGCTTTCTGTTTTATGCTTAAATTCATTCACAAGCTTCCTGTTTACATATTCCAATGTCAGTTCATCATTTTGATGTGCATCAAGTGCTGTGAAAAGCATTTCATAACTTTCTGGTAAACCGCTGAGTAATAGTGCTGCGTCATGAAAATCTTTTACTTCTTCTCATATACCTTTCAGGCATTTATTCATTTCCAAGGTGTGCTTTATGTAATCCGCATATCTTGGGATTTTATCAGCTTGGTTTAATATAGCTTTCAAATAGCTAATCAAATACACTTTATCGCTGAGATCAGCTCTTTAATGCACATTTTGTAATCCTTTCCACATTTCTTTAGCAGTTTCACACTTACATATGCGTATGATTTGATTATCTTCTATGCTAAGAGAGAGTGTGCTCTGAGCTTTTTGGTTATTCTTTAGCCACTTATCGGAAGGGTGTTCTGTCTTGACTTAACTTATACATTTCCATTTACCTTCTTCTATTAGCAGTATTTTAATCTTGAATTTCCAAGCCTGGTAGTTGTGGTTTGTCAGACTTGAAAATGAAAGCTTTGTTGCTGCTGTATTACAGGCTATTTTATTACATTCTTTTGCAGTCTTCTTTCCGTTGCTGTATCTTGCACCTATCTGCTGGACCTGGCTTTGACTGAGTGTCTGCGTGGGTGTCTGACTGGGTGTCTGGAATATGCCTGTGTCAAAAACATGTAATTCTGTATATAGCCTGCAGAACAGACAGTCACATGCATGTATCTGCTGCTTAACTGCAGACAGGAAACAGGAGCTTTATTATGCCAAAAATACTTTAACCATAGATGCAGCTAAAAACGTATAAATGATGCCATCTACTGGCTGAAAAATATACCTGTAGTTGATGTATAAAAATACATGAACAATGTATTCCAACACAAAATAATGGGGGTGGCCTGCTGCACTGTAGTTTGAAAAACTAAAGCCCTAAACAGGTAAGTTGTATTTTCTTTAGCTTTTGAGGCTTAATTTAAAATCTTGATTGGTGTGTACTTTTAAAATGTTTGTTGACCATGCAGGTTGTCCTGTAGTGACTTTGTTATACCCTATCACATATAATAATCTTTCTCCTAAGAGGAATTAACTTAATACATATTGCATATACTGTATTACCACTGCAATACCTTTTTTCAGATGCAAAGGTTGTGCAAGGATACATTTATTTTTTAAACCTTCAGAAGCAGTCATGCCTCCTACTCATTATTTCATAACAAACTGGGGTCTGAACAACCTGCAATTTACTTTGCAGAAAGACATACATTTTGGGGAAAACATGTTACCGTGTTTTATTAACTGTATGTCAGCTCACTGAAGTTGTAAGGATCAAGTCCTGTTTTGTTGTTTTTTATTTAAAGTCTGTAATGTTTGTAAAATGCAAATATATAACTGAAGAACCAGTGTACCTTTTTATACGCATATATTTATTGGTTTACTCAAAAGTTATAGCCTCTACAAAATAGGGGATAGATTTATGGACTGTTTTTGATGTTTTTACTGGTAATGGCGGCGATCCGTATCATTATGCACCCCATAATGGCTTTTTCCAAAAAAAGTATGTCTGTGGTAAGGTCAAGGCTCGCGCCTTTGTCACTGCTTTTAAACAGGACAGTAGACATGACAACCCTTCAGAGAATCCTTTTCAAATGACTTTTATACTTTCAGGTATGGACAACAGCCATATGGGGGAATGTTGGCTTGAATCTCTAAACTATTATGATGATATTATTATTATTAGCCACTGTACTTGTAGACTGTGTTATTTCCTTTTTAATTACAACTATAGAGCATTTATGTTTACATGACCTTTTCTTTGAAAATGCATTTTCCATTCCCCCTAGTCCCAGACAGAGCTCAGTGGCAGCTCACTTTGCTTTACATACAAAGCTAAGATCATGCTGATCTGATAGTAAATCATCTTATTTTGTTATATTTGCAGTCACAAGTGATATTTGAAAGGTTTTGAACTGAGCTTTAGGGCCCAACGGGGTCATGTGTCTACATCACATATCAAAAGAAGATGCATAAACTGCTAAGCAAGCAATGCATTTCCTGAAATACATTATTATTAGCAATAGCAACTGGGGCTTATACACACACTGCCTGGAGAAATTAACTTTCATGATACAAACAGTATACTATAATGAAAACGTACTAAAACTATTGGTAAGATTTCAAATTGGGTAGATCTGAAAATGCCCCAGGCCCTCTTGTGGGGTCACCACATCCTAATAATATTAGAAATCTTAATGTTTTATACCCACAAAGGATTTTGGAGGTGTCTGAGGAGAAAGCCACACCAACAACATTTATTGACGGGATCTACAATATTATTCTATGTTAGAAACAATATTCAACCATATTCAACCATAATCAAATATGTGTATGGTATACAGCTATTGCAAGGGTGCTGTTTAAGTAATTTATTTTTCCTTTTCACGTTGCAAATTTTTAGTCTGTCTCATGTCTAGTTTTAATCAATTGTATTAAAAAAAAAAAAAGTGTAAAGGAGGAGTGTAAATCTCCCAAATGTTTTACTTTGTATTAATGTGGCTTTCTTCTTAGGCACCTACAAAAATCCATTGTATAAAACACTATTTTATTGGTAATATATATTTATATATATATATATATATATATATATATATATATATATTTTGTAGACGCTATAACTTTTGCACAAACCAATCAATATACGCTTTTTGTGATTCTTATTACTAAAAAAATGTAGAAGAATACATATCGGCTTTTTTTAACCGCTTAAGCCCTTGCTTTAACAGACAATTGCACTGTCATGCAATGTGGCTCCCAAACAAAATTGACGTCCTTTTTTTCCCCCACAAATAGAGCTTTCTTTTTGTGGTATTTAATCACCTCTGCGGTTTTTAATAGAGCAACAATTTTGGAAAAAAAAAGCAATGTTTTGTACTTTTTGCTATAATAAATATCCCAAATAAAAAAAAAAAAAAAGCAATTTCTTTTATCATTTTAGGCCGATATGTATTCTTCTACATATTTTTGGTAAAAAAAATTGCAATTAGCGTATATTGATTGGTTTGCGCAAAAGTTATAGCGTCTACAAAAGAGGGGATGGTTTTATGGCATTAATATTATTATTTTTTTTACTAGTAATAGAGATAGAGATCTGTAATCTTTATCGTGACTGCAAATTTATGGCGGACACATCGGATACTTTTGACACATTTTTGGGACTATTGTCATTTTTTCAGCGATCAGTGCTATAAAAATGCACTGATTACTGTAAAAATTACACTGGCAGTGAAGGGGTTAACCACTAGGTGGCGCTAAAAGGGTTAAGTGTGCCCTAGGGCGAGATTCTTACAGTTAGGGGAGGAGTTACCAGTGACACGTCATTGATCACTGTTTCCAATCACTAGGCAGAACAGGGGAATGTCTTGTTGGGCCACCCAGGAACATTGAGTTCCCGGGACCCGCGAGCACACTCACGAGGCATGTGGCAGGCGCACGCCCGCTGGGCTTCAAATTTAAAGGGACATACAGGTATGCCCATTTGCCTGCCCATGCCATGTTGTTGATGTATATGTGTGTGCAACGGTCAACAAGTGGTTAAAAAAAATGGGGCTATTTATTACAGAAAAAAAGTACAAAATACTGTGGGTTTTTTTCCAAAATAGTCGCTCTTTTTTTGTTTATAGCGCAAAAAAATTAAAACTACAGAGGTGATCAAACACCACCAAAAGAAATCTCTATTTATGGGGGAAAAAAAGGACGTCCATTTAGTTTGGGTACAACATCGCACGACCGCACAATTGTCAGTTAAAGCAAATTGCAAAAAATGCTCTGGTCATTGAGCAGCCAATTCTTCCGGGGCTGAAGTGGTTAAAAAAACATTTGGTCAATATGTATGGAAATGTGGACCTAGTTAAAATATTATGTGGACATTTCTTGTTTTACTTAAAGTAATCATTTTGAAGAAACAAGGTATGCTTTTTAAAATAAATTAAAAGCAAGTGGAATAAGCTATTCCTTGCTACAAGATTGCTATTCTATTATCCTTAGTTGGGCAGTCAAGTGTTGACCTAATGTCCAACTGCCAGGAAAAATTAAGTGGTTCCTGCCTCTCCACTAATGTAAAACAAGTTGTCCCTTTATTTTTTTTAGGCAATGTGAATCAGACATAACAATTGCACATGGGCTAATGCATAAAACATGGCCTTATAAACAGTGACTGATCTTAAAAAGGATGTGTGAAATATAAAATGAATGCACCCTTGAACGAAAAAAACTGAATTTATGAAAAAATATGCTCTATTAGTATTTATGTATGTGTTTTTGGTTTTTATTATCTACTGAAAATAGGTACACATCCTAACAGTTCTACTTTCAATGTGCTGGTTATAGCTTTCTGACTTCAGAAGGTATAAATCTAGCCATACACTGATCAACATTTGAATTTTGAAAAGGATGTGTCTGTCTTTTTGATTAGTGTGTGTAGAATTTAAACAGATAGGGGAGGAAGGAAAAAGCTAAAACCGGGGGGGCGTGGCCAGCACGGCATGGGAGCGGACATTTTAGCACAGAGCTCCTGCATATTACCCTGATTTAATATGGTTTCCAGCAGCACAAACCGTCTTGTTTTGCCCCAGGAGCTGCAGGAACACTCGCAGTACATCCCGATCGATTTATCGGCGGCTTACATGCTATGATGACCCGGGGAAACAAAGGTGACGTCCTGCACCATGATGCCTAATATGGCGGCGCACCGCCCTCCGCACAGGAGACCAGGGGGAGCGATAAAGCCAAGGAGGGGGTGAGTAAGGCGAGCAAAGACACCAAAGACAAGACCAGAGACCCCCCTAAAGACATGCGCTACTATGCACTGAAGCTCACAGAGAAAACCAATCGCCCGGACCAACCTGCTCTGAATGCTGACACAGGCCGCAGTGATACAGACCCTGATGACACGCTGCAGGGACAAGGAGCAGCGGCCATGCTGGAGCAGGCAGATGGATCTGCAGGGGAGCTGGATGAGGCAGAGGACTCCGGAGCAGAGTAGGGTGAGCAACCAACCTTAGCAGCTATCCTCAGGGCTGTTAACAAGTGCACAGCCTCTGTTAATGGGCTGCAAGTCCGCATTGGGGGTTAGAAGAAGAGGTCAGCTTGGTCAGACAGGACCTACAGAAGTTAAGAGAATGCACAATGGCTGCTGAGAGTAGAATAAGTGACCTGGAGGACAAGCTGCCTGCCATGATTAGAGAAACACAGGCCACCACTCGTCTTGCTAAAGCCACTAACCTGCGCGGTGAAGATTTTGAGAACCGGTTGAGGCACGATAATGTCCAAATTGTCGGTCTGCCTGAGAAGGTGGAGGGTCCGGATCCCACCCAATTCGTGGAACAGTGGCTGCTGGATGTCTTTGGCAAGGAGTCACGAGCCCACAGAGTCCCTACCAGACCGTTGCCGCCGGGCCACCCTCCGCGCCCACTATTGGCTAGGCTATTGAACTAGCGTGACAGTGAAATCATTCTTCGACTGGCCAGAGAACGCAGGAACGTCCAGTTTAATGGAACCAGAGTCTTCTTTTACTCAGATTTCTCGGCGGAGGTACAACGGAGCAGAGCACGGTTCTCTGATGTTCAAAAGCACCTGCAAAGACTGCAGGCCACATTTGCCATGTTATACCCTGCAAAGCTCAGGATCACTTCTGGGGGGCAAACCCATTTTTTTGAGAATGCTACAGTGGCGCGAGAGTGGTTGGATGCCAACGAGAACGTTCTCAGGCAGGCTCAGAGGCTGGTGGCAGAGGAGGACTGAGTACACTGTCTTCGGAGCAATTGTTGATCTGCACTCTTGGATTGCTTAACCCCTTTTTTTTCTCTTGATGTGTGTGCTGCTGGAAACATACATTGATTTACTGTTCATCAAATTGCGAGATCGGAACTGTGGGCCAGATTCAGCTACACGTACATTTGCGCAGCGTATCCGAGATACGCTACGCAGCCGTATTTTACCAGGCTCTACAGCGAATTCTGGTAGATTTTTGCCCGTACGATACGGCGGCGTAGTCTATTTCTCGCCGCGTAATCGAAATACGCGATTAGGGGGCGTGAAGCATTTAAATTAGGCGCGTCCCCGCGGCGATCGAACTGCGCATGCTCCGTTCAGAAATTTCCCGCTGTGCATTGCGCGAAATAACGTCTATACGTCATTCGTTGTTTGAGTAGCGTCGTTTACGGACATTCCTATTCCCGGACGTTTTACGTCAAAAATTAAAAAAAGACGTCGGAAAACGTTGATATTCGACGCGGGAACGATGGCCATACTTAACATGGGCTGTCTAATATTAGACCAGCAAAAAGCTGGTATAGTTCTACGCAGCAAAAAGATGACTAAAGATGCCGTAAGAGATTGCGATAGACGTTCGTAATTTCGTGGATAGTCGGCAAAAGCTCATTTGCATACCCCGACGCGGAAAACAACGGGAACTCCACCCAGCGGCCGCAATTTTATTGCAGCGTAGATCCGAAGGCGTACAAACACATAAGCCAGTCGGATTGAAGCGCAAAGCCGTCTTTTCATGGTTTGAGGATTCAAACTAGTGAAAAAAACGCGCGTAATTAGAAAGTACTCCGGTCTAACACCAGTTAGACAGGAGTTGCGGCTCTGTGAATCTGGCCCTGTGTTTCTATATGGAATTCCCTAGTTAGTGTTACTAACTGGTGTCCTACTTGCTGCGGTTAGCAGTCACAGGGACAGTATTGAGGACACGTTGTCCTTTCTTTTTTCTTTTGTTTTTCCTTTTTTCTCAGAGTTGGTTTGGTCACATCGGTGCATGGGCATACAGAATACTCAGGATTTACGCTTTATTTGGCCTTTTTAGGCAGTTCTATTTATCTGCTATGCTGCACTGCAACAGTTTGGAGCACCGTTGTGCTCATTGAGCAGGTATTTTTGGTTTTATTTTTTCAGAGCATCAGATAACTTTCCTTCTACATACATGGCGGCCACTTCTCACATTGGGCTGTGGCCCAGGATGTTCCTGGACTATTGGCGTATGACTGTACTACGGTTGCCCCGTCTGCCTGGGGCACCGGGGGGTCGGAGGTACTTTATATTATCCTGCAATGTACCCACAAACATTGTCACAATGACCAGGGTATCAGTTCTCTCCTGGAACGTTAGGGGGCTTAATGATCCTTTGAAATGGATCATGGTGTCTACTCTACTTCGCAAATATTTGCCAGCTATCTGTGCCTTGCAGGAGACACTTTTGGTTTCTGACTCGGTCTCTTGTCTGGAATTTAGGTGGGCGGGGAAGGCGTACCACTCCACTTACACCTCTTTCTTTAGGGGTGTGAGTGTCCTGGTGCATAACTCTTTAGATTGTGAGGAGTTTGATTCGGTAATAGATGCTGAGGGGAGGTATATTTTTTGCTATGTCGGTTATATTGCCTTAAATGTATTCTTGCCTTTGTCTATGTACCACCGCCTTATGATAATTTAACACTTAGAGCACTGGTAGACTTTCAGACCAAACACTCTAAGGCGGCGTACACACGAGGGGATATGTCCGCTGAAAACGGTCCGATGGACCGTTTCAGCAGACATCTCCGCTCGTGTGTATGAGCTAGCGGACAGATTTCTCCACCCGACAGATTTCAAAGCAAGCTTTGAAATCTATCCGGTGGAATCTGTCCGCCCGACATGTCTGCTGGTTAGTACACTTACCAGCAGACATGTCGGCCCCCACCGCCGCCGCGCCGCTGCCGAATGGATTCGGCGCATGCGCGGAAGTGTTTTACTTCCTGTTGCGGTGACGTGGCGGTGACGCGGCGGCGTCAACGTCACCGCCGCGTCACCGCGCCGTCCGGCGGCAGGGAATTTGATCCGATGGTGTGTACACGCCATCGGATCAAACTTCCGATCGGACATATCCGATGGAAATGGTCCGCGGACCGTTTTCATCGGATATGTCCGATCGTCTGTACGCCGCCTAAGGCCGTGTACACACGATCGAATATATCTGCTGAAACTGGTCCGACGGACGGTTTCAGGGGACATATCCGATCGTGTGTACGGGCTAGCGGACATGTTTTCCCAGCGGACAAATTTCAAAGCATGCTTTGAAATTTGTCCGCCGGAGACATGTCCGTCGGATATGTCCGCTGGTTAGTACACTAACCAGCAGACATAAATCTCTGTGCATGCGTCAAATGGATTCGACGCATGCGTGGAAGTATTTCACTTCCTTGTTTGGTGACGTGGCGGCGTGAACGTCACCGCCTCGTCACCGCGTTCCCTGGCCAAGGGGATTTTCATCCGATCGTGTGTACACACCGTCGGACGAAAATCCGGAGGAGACATGTGCGCTGGAAATGGTCCGTCTGACATGTTTCAGCGTGTACGCAGCCTGAGGGGGGCCTAGGGGACTTTAATTGTTACACGGACCTGATTTTAGATAAACATCCCCCGGTCGTAGCTAGACGGGGGACCAAACGTATCGCCCTGAGATGAGGTGGGCTGGAGGGATCCGTGGAGAGCTAAATACCCGGGTCAGAAGCAGTTCTCCTGTTTCTCAAAGGGCCACTCTGCTTTTTCACGTATAGATCTGTGTGTGTTCTCCTTTGCATCTGAACATTATGTTTCTGAGATTACATATGCACCCCATAGTGTGTCAGATCACTCCCCACTGGTGGTACAGTTGGAGGTCCGTTTGCCTTCAAATTTGGCCCGGGCACCTTGGAAGTTAAATGCTTTCTGGCTCCCTCTCTTTCCCTCCCTTGAGCAAGTGGTGACACAGATAGTAGATTTCTGGCAGATTCATGCGGGGGAGACGGACACCAGCAGAGTCTGGGAAGCCTTCAAGGCGATGCTTAAGGGAGTCTTAATTAGGCAGATTCAGGCAATTAAACGTGACACTGGTGCGCTGAGGGAGGAGGTGGAGCGGATGGCAGGAGACTCTGAACGTATTTTTGTGGTAGACCCCACAGACAGTAATAGAGAGGCGTGGTTGCCTGCCCAGGCGGCCTTGCTTCACGTGACTGCCTCTACGGCAGAGAAGAAGCGATTCTTTAACAAATCAGCCTTTTACAAGGAGGGGAGCACACGGGTCGCCTCTTAGCCAAAATTGCCAACGCCCACCAAGTGTCCCCTTCTATTGGGGCACTCCGCACTGGCACTGGGCGAGTGACTAACCCCCCTTCTCAGATAATGTCCACCTTAGTCGGTTACTATTCAACACTGTATGAATCTAAACAAACTTACACAACAGATTCTCTCCACCAATATGTTGCTACTGTGCAGCTTCCCCAGATGTCATCCGTTTCTAGGATGCAATTGGATGCCCCTTTGACGCAAAAGGAATTGCAACTGGCGACCGGTGTGTTCCCCAATTGCAAGGCCCCCCGGTGATGATGGCCTCCCTTTGGAGGTGTACAAACAGTATGCAGATTGTATTTTGCCTAAACTGTTAAAGGTGTTTAAGGAGGCCAGGGGGAAGGGGGAATCTAGAGCTACGATTGTGCTAATATTGAATCCCCATAAGGACCCCCTTGACCCAGGGTCGTATCTTATTTTTGCAGAATGATGTCAAGATTTTGGTGAAAGTTTTGGCGTTACGTCTTAATATGGTGATCTCCTCGATTATTCATTTGGATTAATCCGGATTTATGCCCCAGAAATCGACGGCAATTAATTTCTCAAGCAAATTGAAGGATGAAAACTGGACAGCCGCACTCCGAAATCACTTAAAATAAGTTGTCTTTTATTTTTCAACTGTACATACAGTCACTGCAACCAACAAAATACAGTATGGCCGACACGTTTCGCACTTACAATCAGTGCTTAGTCATGGCTAAGCACTGATTGTAAGTGCGAAACGTGTCGGCCATACTGTATTTTGTTGGTTGCAGTGACTGTATGTACAGTTGAAAAATAAAAGACAACTTATTTTAAGTGATTTCGGAGTGCGGCTGTCCAGTTTTCGTCCTTCAATTTGCTATCATTAGCATTGCCAGCACCTTGGTGGTTCAACAACCCTTGATTGCACACGGTGCTCACCTGGAGCGGTGAGAAATTTGCCAATTAATTTCTCAACATCCAGTCCCCAACGGACAATGGTGGGGACTGGGCCCTTCTGTCCCTCAATGCCCATAAAGCTTTTGACAGAGTGGAATTGGAATATCTTTGGGCAGTTATGCGCAAGTTTGGGTTTGGCGATAGGTTCATCTCATGGGTCCAGCTGTTGTATTGCTCACCGGTGGTGCACATCAGGGAGGGGGGGCAGGTATCCCCTAGCTTTTAAACTACACAGGGGGACTAGGCAGGGCCCTCTGTTGCTTGCCCTGGCTATTGAGCCACTGGCCGCCATGATCCGCTTCAGCCCATCTATACAGGGACTCAGATATGGGGAACTTCATGAAAAGATAATGTTGTATGCTGATGATACGATGTTGTTTCTTGGTGATACATCCACGTCTCTTCGGGAGGCTATGGGGGTGATAAGGGAGTTTGGGACATACTCTGGGTTGGTCATAAATTGGACTAAATCCTCTCTTATGCTGTTGGATGCGACGCCCGATCCATCGTTGCTGACCATGCAAGACTTTTCACTCTCAGGCTCTATTAGATATTTGGGCATACAGGTGACCCCCCAACCATTAGAATATATTGGACTCAACCTGACCCCTATGCAAAATCGCTGTAGAGATAGGGTTAAAGTATGGAGTAGGCTTAAGCTATCCCTGGCAGGCCGTGTGAACCTTCTTAAGATGATTATGATGCCACAATTACTGTATATACTCCACAACACCCCAATGTCATCCCTCTAAAAAAAATTTGAATCATAAACTCGATTTTCCGGTCACTCCTTTGGCAGTCAAAGCCGGACAGAATCAAACTGGACAGCTGCAGTGCCCAAAAGACGCTGGAGAGTTGGCGTTGCCTAACCCTTGGCTTTACTATCTATCTGAAGAGTTGCAGCATATAGCAAGGGTGGCACACCCCCTGTGAGAGCAACACCTAAACTTGATAGATTCCACTCCCACACTACTTAGATTTACAACAGGATCGGGGGTGGAGGATGGTCTGGAGGCCCTGCACTTTACCAAATCCAACAGGTTGTTCCCTACTGATGCAAAAAATTTGGAACAAAGTGAGGGCAATGCAGGGGGTTTTGGGATTCACTAAATATAGCCCCATATGGAATAACAACCACTTCCCGGAACTGGCAAAAATACCATATGGCACCAGGTGACTACAATTTGGCATATCTCATTTGACACATATTTTTCGAGAAGGTAGGTTGAGGCCTATCGCTGAGCTTAAGGAGGCCTTCAGGCTCCCGGCTACAATGCACTTTTATTACATGCAACTTCGGCATGCGGTCAGGGCTCAGGGAGATGGGGACCAATGTTCTCTGGATCCTGCCTCCATTTTTAATTACATGCTTGAGTTCACTACATATAAAGGCTTTATCTCCTGCAGCTATACCATGCTCCTCTGCCTTTTCCACGGGGACTCCTCTCTTAAGGTGGTGTTGCAGTGGGAACGGGACGTTGGAATTTTTGAGGAGAAGCAGTGGGAGGAGGCCATGCAGGCCGTCCCCCTGTGTTCCCTGAATATGGCCCAGCATGTGTCACAGCTATATATTCTCTTGCAGGCTCATTACACGCCATCAAGGTTGGCATGTATGGGGGTAGGGTCAGGTGCAGAATGTACTAGGTGCAGCAGGGATCATGGAGATTTGATTCATCTCCTTTGGAGTTGTCTAAAACTCCACCTATACTGGTCACAATCCTGGATACCCTTGATAGGGTCTTTCAGACAAAAATTCCTATCAACCCTAAGGCTCCATTCACACCTAGGCGTTTTGTCGCCTGTAGCGCGACGCTCAGATACGCTAGATGGACAAAAATACATTACAGCCTATGAAGATGGTTCACATCTGCACGCCGATGCGCCTGACGCCAATCGCCTGTAGCTCAAACAAGTCCCGGACCCTCTTTTGTCGTGCGAATCGCGCGGTTTGGGCGTATTTAAGCGTTTTTTTTTTCCATTGAAAGTAATGTAAAACGCCCGATTTGCGCGTATAGCGCGAAAACAACCGTTTGTACGAGAGTTTTGACGCCTATTCAGCTCAAATGAAATAGAGGAAATGACACAAAAATGAAATAATTTACACAGGAAGTTCAAAAATCTCCATTTTACATTATAAAAAGACATAGGAGTACAGCATCATGGAGGATCAGGATCAACTCGATGAAACCGTGTCTCTCCTGGATCAGGAAAAATTCATCCGGATGGTGAAGGAGAAACCCTGTCTATATGACACTAGGGATCCGTCCTATAAACTGCGAACTGCTCGTAGAAAAGCATGGAACCAAATTGGCAGTCAGGTGTACCCGAACTGGGCACACATCCTGGACAAGGATAACAAAGGTAAACTCCTGCAAACAGACAATAGGGAGATAACAGAATGATTGGTTTTTTATTACATTAAGGTTTGTAAACCCACTTTTTTTACTTTTGCCTACAGATAAGCCTATAATAAGGCTTACCTGTAAGTCTATTTTTATTAAAAATGTCACATTATGGCGGACACATTGGACACTTTTGACACATTTTTAACAACATTCACATTTATACTGCAATCAGTGATATAAATAAGCACTGATTACTGTATAAATGTGACTGGCAGGGAAGTGTTTAACACTAGGGGGTGAGGAAGGGGTTAAATGTGTACCCTATATAGTGTTCTAACTGTGGGGGGAGGGGGGTGACTGGGGGGATTGACCAATCTTTGTCCCTATGTACATATGTCCCTATGTAGCCTTTATCCGGCACAATGTCATGAGGCACAATTCTGACCCCAATTTGATATCGTAGGGATACTGCACCCAAAGGTAAAAACATATCTAAATAAAATCAACATGAGACTTCTGAATACATCAATCAGATTTTTTTATTTTTTCAAAACAGCGCAGCAAACAGTACAGTTATAAAAAAACAGAAAAAGTGAAATTATTAAATTGAATCAAGCTGCCATGGGACCTGTCCTGCAGGAGACATGAAGTATGCCGCATATTGATCACGGACATGTGTACCCTGTCTGTTCCCACGTACACCAGTCCAATAAGCTCTTTCCAGGTTCTCAGAAACGGGCTCCTCAAAATCAAAGCCATCACGCTCCCGTACAAAGTTGTGCAAGGCACACGCAGCTTTAACAGCACTGACTGCATTTTGCATATTCAGCACTATTGGAGTGTGTAGGACCCGCCACTTATTAGCCAATATACCGAAAGCACATTCAACTACTCGCCGTGCTCTGGTTAGGCGATAGTTGAACACACTCTTCTCCACAGTCAGATTATGGCCCGAATAAGGCCGTAGAAGATGTGTACTTAGAGAAAAGGCCTCATCACCAACAAATACACTGGGTAGGGGAGGGCCATTTGTGCCCGGGAGTGGAGTGCATTCCGGTAGGTCCAGATCATCTGTACGCAGCATGTGTCCAAAAGAAGAGTTCCCAAATATAGCGGAGTCTGCGCTGCTGCCATACGACCCAATGTCTATGTATCGGAAACAATAATTGGCATCAGCCACAGCCATTAACACAAACGAAAAGTATTTTTTGTAGTTAAAGTACTGGCTTCCACTAGCTATGGGCTTCACAATACGAATGTGTTTCCCATCAATTGCTCCGAGACAATTGGGGAAGTTGCAGCGTTGCCAGAATACTTCAGAAATCTGTGCCCAGTCCTCTGCTGTAGGTTTTTTAAACACAATTTCCTTGAGCACTTCCCAAATTGCAGTGCAGGTGTCACGTATAATGTAGCTCGCTGTTGACTTTCCGATACGGAAGGCATAATGTAGGCTTCCTAGGGATTGTCCAGTTGATAGATACCTACAAAGAAAATAATATATATTTTTTTATTTTGTTTTTGACAGTGAAAATGCTCAAGTCAAAGTGGAAGAGCATCCGTGACGCCATGACTCGCCATTTGAGGGCACAACGAGAAAGGAGAAGTGGATCGTCAGCGTGTGCCCCAAGGGACTACATCCATTCCAAAGAATTGGAGTTCTTACGACCAATTCTGGCTTTGGGGAGGTAAGCTATTATCTGTACTAAGGTCAGTAATCGAAGTGTTAATAAGTAAGTTAGAAGAACTCATTTATATTTTCAGTACTGAAAACTGCTGGGAGGAGGCTGCTCCAACCGACCCTGTCGACACAGAAAATTCCAGCTTTGCTTCAGGCGATCAGGCTCTGGCGGGTCCGGAGCCGGAAAGCCAGTTGTCAACGTCGTCGAGGTCCACATCGGCTACATCGGTGGGAGACGAAGAGTCCACGCCAAGGGTGTTTCCTCGTGGACCTGCAAGAGGGACGAGAAGGAAGGCTACAGATCCAGACCCCAATATCGACAGAATGTTGGACATCATGTCAGACATGTCAGACAAACTGTCAAGCAACCGTTCATACGGACAAATGTCCGCTAGATGTCTGGGGGAGCTAATAGACAGGGTTCCCAAAAATCTGCAGGCAATAATGTTGGCCCGGACAATAAGGTACATTGCAACCTTTATACCTCCTGACCAAGCCTATGAATTCTCAGAACCTCCACCACCCTATGATCCCTATGCTACTCACCCCCCGCAACATCTGTCAGCACCACCACTTCCTGTTTTGTCAGGACCACCTATTCCCACCCACCTACCTCGATCAACACCACCTCCGACTTACCCTCCTCAGACAACGACAACAATTTCTGGTTACACTCATCTGCCCACACTCCCTCCGACTTACCCTTCTCAGACTACCACAACACTTTCTGCCTACACTCATCTGCCCACACCACCTCCGACTTACCCTTCTCAGACTACCACAACACTTTCTGCTACCACTCATCTGCCCACACCACCTCCGACTTACCCTCCTCAGACTACCACAACACTTTCTGCTTACACTCATCTGCCCACACCACCTTCTACTTACCATCCTCAGACGACGACAACAACTTCTTCTACATACCCTCATCTGCCGACACCATCTTCTACTTACCCTGCTCTGACAACATCAACTTCTTCTGTTTACCCACATCAGCCTAGACTACCACCTTATAATCCTCCACCAACACCACCACCACCACCACCTTCCCATTGGCCGCATGATAGCCCCTCAACCTCCAGCTGGTCACATTTTGGCCAAGCCATGACTGTGGTTATATCACCAGACGAGCGAGAGGAATCCTCGCCAACCTTTCAAAACCTCTGAAAAAAAAATTGTTCTAAAGAGCAACGTTAGCTCTATTTCTTTTGTTATTTACATATCGAACATTAAAAATTTAATGTACCAAATTTTTTGAATAGTTTTGAAAAAATTAAAAAAAAAATTAAACCTTCTAAAACGTGTGTTTGCTTTTTTTTAGATGCATATACAAATATATTACTATTGGGTAATATATGCAATAGTCTGTAACCAGACCTTGACCTAGTCAGCTAGTCAGAAGGACCCGGGCATTTTTTTTTGCGATTAATTGCACGGTCATGCGACGTGGCTCTAACGTAATTGGCATACTTTTTGTCAGATTTGAAAAAGAGTTTTAAAATTACCTCAGTGTGATGATAAGTCGCTCCACAGGGGGAATACTATTGTGGAAGTAGGTGTCCATCCTCTGCAATCTACTGCTGAGTAGTTCAAGCAACTCATCAAAGCTGTTATTAAAGATAAATGGGGATTTTAGTGGTCATGGAAAGGTACAATGTCAAAAAGAATGAATCCATTTAATTTTGACTAACCTTTTTATGGACATCCTGGTGTAGTCCAGAAATTTCTCCTCATCGTCACGTAGATCATTGTACATGACCCAAAATTGGCCTCTCTCTTCCCGACCAGCAATGACGGGGTGGATCCAATATCTGCGTGCACTCTTGTTTGTCCTCTCTCTCTGGTACAGCAGATATGAGGTAGCAGTGGCTGCTGCCAGCATACACGCCATCTCATCATCACTCATTTTCAGTAGTAAATATTATGGAGTAGGAGGCACAGGATGACCCGGAAGAGGTATATTCACCCAGGAAGAGGAAAAAAAAATCCTAACATAGCAACAAATGATGACAGCGATGAACATTTTTCCTATTGGGTAAAATAAAAAACGTTGCAGTAGAAAAACGTCGGACGACGCTGTATACAAACGCGTGCAAACGCGCGAATACGCGCAAATGTGCGCAACAAAACGACGGGAAAAACGACGAAAAAAACGCCATAAAACGCCGCAAATCGCCTACGCCTAGGTGTGAATGCAGCCTAAGTATTGTTTGCTGGGCATATTAGATGCCCTGGAGGACACCCACAGGCAGGCGGTGATGAGGGCTCTCTTTCAAGCTAGGAAGGTAATCCTGAGGCACTGGAAATGCACGGAACCCCCCACATTGCAGGAGTGGCTTGCCCAAATGGGTAAAACTATCTGTTTAGAAAAACTGATATATCAACATAGGGGTAAAAGAGGTAAATTTGATAAACTGTGGGCCCCTTGGCTAGGTGTTCCCGGTCTGGCCCCATTGGATCTGGTCTATGATCAACAACTATATGTGGTTGCTCTAAAAAAAGTTTTATCTGGATGTGGAGGGGGTGGGGTGGAATGTTTATTTTATCTGCAGTAAAGAGTGGGTTGCAATTGTTTTTGTTGATTATGTGTAGTACGTTACTGCTGTATGTGTCAGTACTGACTGTTCTTTTGTATTTATTTTGCTCTGAACCATGTGTGTACAAATACCTTTTGTGCTCAATAAATACGTTTTGCTTGATAAACAAAACAAAAAAAAAGCTAAAAACTGTAAAATCAGTGCAAATGCAATGTATATAAACACAGTTACTTAAAAAAAAAAAACTGCCATTGTATTAAAACATTTATTGAAATACAGCTTTTTGAAATATAAAATGTATAATACACTGCTCAAAAAAAGGAACACTTTGAAAACATATCAGATCTCAACGGGCAAAAATCTCATGCTGGATATCTATACTGATATGGACTGGGTAATGTGTTAGGAATGAAAGGATGGTACATCATTTGATGTAAATGAAAATTATCCACCTACAGAGGGTCGAATTCAAAGACACCCCGACAATCAAAGTGAAAAAATTATGCAGCAAGCTAGTCCATTTTGCTGAAATTTCATTGCAACAACTCAAAATGGTCCTTAGTAGTTTGTATGGCCCCCAAGTGCTTGTATGCATGTCAAACAAAATCAGGAGAAGGTTCCTAATGAGTCAACGGATGGTGTCCTGGGGTATTTCCTCCCTGATCTGGACCAGAGCATCACTGAGCTCCTGAACAGACTGAGGTGCAACCTGGCGGCACTGGATGGACCGAAACATAATGTCTCAGAGGTGTTCCCAGTAGCTGCTGACTTTTAATAAGGACACTTACCTGTCCAGGGAGCCCATGATTTCGGCGCCCTGAGGCCGATCCATCCACCAGATCGGGTGCTGGTGCTGCCATCCTAACAAGTGCAAATAATGTTCAAGCCATATATTTAAAATGTACAAAACTGCAATACATTAAAAAAAAAAATCATCTTAAGAGTGCAGAATGTAACATAGCGTGTTAGCTTTTTTGAATTGTATATTTAAAAAAAAAAACATAATTTCTTCAGCAAATTAGGTATACAATATACCAGGAAAGACATTGGTACAGGAGCTCACTGGGCATCTGCAAACCTTTACCTATTTGAAAATGTAAAACATATTTGGGTGCTAAACTTCTCTGATATCCCACATCCACTTTAAAATGGAACTAAACCCTCTGATCCTTAGCCAAGGAAACTAGCATCTAAGCTTCGGTTTGATCTACTGTTGCAATTGTTTGACACATGTGATCAGTTACTTACTGTATTACACCAGCTGTTTTATGGGTTGATAGTTCCGTTAAGAGCACAAGCATCTGTGATAGCTATCATTCATAGCATGTCTTGAATGTAACTGTTTTGTGAAACAGTTAAATAGATGGGTTTAGTTCTGCTTCAATTAGATAAGTGCTTTGTTTAGCTGACAGTGTAGAGACTAACATGAACTGGGGTCAAGAAAAATTGTGTTTTTTGTATTTTCTATTTTTAATATGACTTTAATTTAAAAAAAAACAGATACACTTTACCAATATATAGGTCTGCAAATTTTCAAATTATGAACCAAGACATAAGCACATTATTATTCCTTATCAACAAGAGATTGCGAGGGAAACAGGAATCTCAGAAATGATAGATGGATGGTTTTATACTGTATTTCAGATAATTCTATGTGCCATACTTTTATGTGTTAATACCAACATAAAGGTTACACACCTAACCTATCCCTACCTATAATCCTGAAAAATGACTTTTGTTTTCTGTAAGTGAGGCCACAACCTTCTCCGGCAGTAAATTTTACACTCTGATTGCCTCTCACATCAAAAATGTTATCTGCAATGGGTTATGAATTTATGAGAACAAACAAAGGCAAAGTAAGAGCTGTCACAAGATGGGCCCTGAGAGCAAGGCTGGCAGGTGCCTAAGAGTAAAGAAACACCAACGACAGAGAAGATAGAGATCTGTGAATAGGGTCAGCATTGTCTGAACTTCTGTTGCAGGTGCCACAATAAAATACCTTTTGAATGCACATAAATATCATAAAGCCGGTTATTATTCACAGGGTTTATTTGGTGAAAATTTCATTTACAAAGCACACAAAGATTTTGCTTTAAAACCTGAATTTAGTTATAATGTTACAAATTTACATCACTTATAGTGACTCTGCTGCTGGATTCATGGACTTTTAAAAAATCCTCCCTGGAAAAGAAAAGAGTAAGAAAAGATGCTCCAAGAAACAGTTAAGAGCTAATCTCTTTATAGCAGGCATGTCCAAAGTCCAAATGTGGCCCCCTGTTGATTTAATATGGCCCCCCTGGGGATTTGGATATATATTGTTTGTGGCCCCCAGGGCCACAAAAGATATATACCGTATTTATCGGCGCTGCCTTGGAGGGGACAGGAAGGGGGCAGGACGAGTGCCATCAGATTACATGAAGAGACTTTCCTGTTTACTCAGCAGCGTCTTTATTGCAAGTCCTGTCTCCTGGGATGCCATTGGACGACTGTTCTGTCTATCATAGGAGGCGGAACTTTGTATTAAAGAGGCCACAGAGTAAACAAGAATTTCTCCTGTTTGTAATCTGTCGGCACTTGTCCCGCCCCCCTCCCTCTGCCCTCCAAGGCTGCAGATGGGCATTGATCAGGCTGCACTGATGGCAATGGTAAGGCTGCATTTATGGCACATGTGAGGCTGTATTTATGGGACATGTGAGGCTGCATTGGTTGTAATGGTAAGGCTGCATTGATTACAATGGTAAGGCTGCATTCATGGCACATGTAAGGCTGCATTTTTGGCACATGTGAGGCTGCATTGGTTGCTATGGTAAGGCTGCATTGGTTGCAATGGTAAGGCTGCATTGGTTTCAATGGTAAGGCTGCATTCATGGCAATGGTGAGGCTGCATTCATGGCAATGGTGAGGCTGCATTAAGGGCAATGGTGAGGCCGAATTCATGGCAATGCTAAACCTGTGCGTGTTATACGCCGATAAATACGGTATATCCAAATAACATGCCCAAGCTCATCCTTAGTCCTGAGCAGTGCTCTGAGATTTGTTGGGGCCACAGAAGAAATATATACAGTATATCCGAATAACACACCCAAGCTCATCTCTTCACCATACACAGCCACAAAGGCAAGAGAATTCTTGTTGGGTAGTGCATTTGTGCTCAGACGAACACACTTAGACCGAATTTTAATGGTTCAAAGAATGTCAGGAAAATTAGTCGGCCCTCACGCATGTTTACTTCATCAAATCTGGCCCTCTTTGAAAAAAGTTTAGACACCCCTGCTTTATAGTGTTTAACAATTGTAGAATGGTGGTGGTTGTAGTGACCCTAAGGGACGGCACTGTGCAATACAATATTGACACTATTTTGTCTTGATGAAGGGACCTTGAGTGGCCCTACAATGTAGGCTATACTTCACTTACCATATGTGATATCTCACTAATAGAGTGAGAAAAAACTGCTGGAGTGCTGGTGGTTTCTTGTCTTCTTTGCTTACTTGTGCCATTGCCTGTACCACTGATCTTGTTAAATGGCTAATTGCTGAAGAATTTTAGGCACGCAGTACCACTGGGTATGTTGCATTCCTGGTGGCCTGATGTGCTCAGCAGTTTTTACCTGCCAGCACCTGTGTCACTCCTGTGTCCTGATGTAATATAGGGGCAAATGAAGGAACCACAGAGGGGGAGGCACTCCCATAAATGTCAGATGCAGAAGACTGTATAACAAGTTCAGCTCTTCAGAAGAATGAGATCGCTGGCACAGGCAGTGGGGCAGTGTTCACCTTTGTCTTGTCATGGAGGTATTCTTTTAAATGTTTTTGTCTGGCTATAGAGATGCTTTAAATAGTCACTTTATCCAGGGGTTGGACAACAGGCTATCTTTCTCTAGTACTGATTGGCCTATGGCCACACCCCCTGACTCTGCCTTCTGCCCCCTATTTGATTGTGCTTTCTTGTGACTTTATTTAAGCATCACAAGCACAGAACTCTGAGGTGGTGATAGTGTCTTCTACCTAGTTTCCTACCTGTCATGCCTTGCGTGACCTTGCTCCTCACCTGTCAAGGATTCCCTGTTGATGACCCTTGCCTTGAACTTGGACTACTCTTTTCGATTGTCACCTGACTTGACCTTGGAACACTTTACTGAATTATGATTACCCGCTGGCTGCCATGACACTTGCCTGCGGTCTGCCCTGACCTTGGTCTGTCCCTGGATTTTGCTGCCAGGTACTGTCTTTTGTCTGACTAGCCCTAAGGCTACAGGTTTCCTTCCCAGTTACATGCATTCCTTCCTAGTGCCGTCTGGCCAGGAACTATAGTTTAGTGTTTTAAAACTAGGAAGTAACCCAACAGGCCTGCTTGCCTTAATGGAAGGGGGCTGCTAAAGGTGGAGGAAACACTCCCCAGCTATAGTTTCTGACCTAGGCATCAGTCTGAGTGTCACAGGTAGGAAAAGTTAGGGTGAGTAAGGAACATTTGTATGCCACTTTTTGTTATTTTATGTACTAATATTACTTATAAGTCTGCCTCTGTGTCAAGCGGTGATAATGCAATGGTAATGATGCAGTAGTGGCTAGGATGTGGAAATTCGTTCACAACATCAGAGAATGAGAAAGCTGGTGTAAAAATACATGAGCTGTGGCAAAAAAGGTCAGTCCAAGATCTAGTCAAAAGTTCATGTGCAAGATGTGACGGTTTGACACATTTGTAAACTGTGTCTTGTATGAATTCACTGGAATGTCACAAATTGGTCCTCAAGCACTGTCATTGTGAGCATATGTAGGAACAGCCCCAGGATGTTGGAGGAATCCAATGAGAGATAACAACAAGTATTGCACATAATCTAACGGTTTGTTTGTTACTCTGAATAAAAGTTTTTGGCATACTGTAAAACAAATTATATAAGTAATATAAATGTGAGAAAGTTGCAATGAATGAGAGCACTCTATAAAATTCTCTTTTTCTGGTGGCCTCATAAAAAATGGCCAGGAATTGATGTGCTTAGTCTCTCCAAAATCTATTCATGCCTTGGACCAAAATCAATAAAAACTTGGCCAAGTGAGGATTTAACCAGAAGATACAAAAGCTCACATACAGAAAAAATATTAAAAATAAAAATAAATTAAAAACAAGAACAAACATTTGCTTAGCAAAAAAAACAGAATGGCCTTCCTATTCATAAGGTGTTCCAAGATGTTCCCATGAAACAAAATCTTAATCCTTTGCTTTATGAACAACAAGCTGTAGCCAATAGCTACATAATGCACCACAGTAGCATGTAACAGCTAACTAGGAAATGTGGGTGTGCCACAGAAGCCTACAGAGAGTTTTTTTGCCCCTTATAAGAGGGCATCTGTATTGTTTCTGGTTTATAATGTAGAAACAAGCATGTATCATTTTGCAGTTGAATTTGCACATATCTTTTACCTTGCTATTTGGTTTATTTTCCAGTAAAATAAACCCCAGTCTTTAGCATACTAAATAGTAAAAATATGCAGGAGCTTGTGTTTTTTTGTAGCTTAGATAACACTGGTATCAAGTCTGGCATTAACACCATAGTATAGCAAGGGGGTAAAACTAGAAAAACACTGATTTCACCAATGAAATACCCAAGAGTTAAAATGCACTAATGGGTACTACTAACCAGCTTCCACCACAACAAAATATACATTTTGGGTGGATTGAGCCCTGTAGGTTGTATATGATACAACACACAACACATTTCCAATATAGTTATATAAAAAATAATATTTTATGGTATATATATGATAAGATTCCCTCAATCAATGTAAATTTAATGATGCATTTATATTTTCTTGATGACACTTAGTATTTTAGTTTGTAAATGAACTTTGATTTTTATAAAGCCGCTGAAAGACAACATCTGCAATTATGTAAAATTATCTCCAAGGAATATATTTTCCCCTGCTGAGGGATTTGGCCAGTGGTCAAACATGTGGGAGAAAAGAATTATCAGGATTTACTCAAATTTATATATCCAAGGATGAGGAAGATACCTATTTATTTACTTAAACCGTGCATGTGTTCTTCAGTAAAATCCACTGAAAGCCAGCACTATATGCTGCTGAGCCAGGATAAGAGAAGATATAGCAACAGCTTTATTGGCCAATACACACTAAGGCAGTTTATTATTACAAGTTGCAAAATCTATATGTTACACGCAATATGACAATTTCTAATAGAACTATTATTTTTCTAATATAAATTGTTCTATTCATCGCTAATAAAGAAGATTGTAACATTTGACCTGTATCCTTTGTGCCCTATGTACAGGTCTCTATACCCTATGTAAAGTATATGGTCACAATACAAGAACTGCTCCTGGTTTCCCAGGCTAGATGAATATACTGCATAAAAAAAGGGTTGATATTCTTAAGGGGGTTGTAAAGGATTATTATTATTCTTTTTAAATAACAAACATGTTACACTTACCTCCACTGTGCAGTTAGTTTTGCATAGAGTGGCTCCGATCCTCAGCGGCGAACTCCGCTCCTCCCCACAATAGCAAACCCCCTCTGGGAAGCTATATCTTGTGGGGGTTAGCTTGCGGGCGCGCTCCCTGTCATACACACTGCGTCCATAGACACAGAGTGTATGATTCGATCCTGTCCCCCGGAGGCCGCGTCATTGGATTTGATTAACAGCAGTGGGAGCCAATGGCTGTGCTGCCATCAATCTATACAATCAGCGCCAAGAAGCAGTGGAGAAGAGGACGCTGGGGGATGTGCACAGCAAGTGAACGGGCTCAGGTAAGTAAAACTGGGGGGGGGGGCCGTGACAGCGAGGTGTTTTTTCACCTTAATACAAAGGATGCATTAAGGTGAAAAAACACAAAGCTTCAGGGCCGCCATCAGGGGGGTACAGGAATTACACCTGTAAGGGGCCTGAATGTTCCCAGGTGTCTGGCCGCCCCCCTGCTCAGCTCGCGGCGAGATGAGAGAAAACACTTTCATTTTTAGTTTGCGGTCGGAGGAAGAGGTGAGTGAGATGCCAGTGTCATTTTCGGCAAACCCCAGCCCCCCTTTTTTTCAATTCATGGTTCTAAATTTACGGCAGCCCCCCCGGTTCTCAATTTGGGGGGCCCATGCCTGAAGCTGTGTGAGGGGCCCCAAAACTTCTGATGGCTACCCTGCGAACCTATACAACCCCTTTAAAGCTAAACTCCAAATGAAACATCTAAACACATATAGGAAATAAATATAGGGGAGTTGTATTACCCATTGAAGAATTTGTATTTCTGTCCATCCAGTCCTTAGATTTGCACAGCCCTGCCAGACAGCTCACATTTTCTCTATGGTGGTTCAGTCAAAATAACTAGGTCTTGTTCTTTCCCTCATTTTTTGATCGATCAGTGAAGGGAAAGCAACGGTTTGACTAATATTGTTGTGGTGGTTTATTGCACACTGTATTTATAATTCCTGTAGAGAGCTACACGTTGACCACATTTTGTGACTGTATCTTAACTATGCCTGATGAATGACAACAACATTAAATGACAAGAACACCACAGAGGCTAAGACATCTTTAGCTCTACTCAGCATGACTTTACTTTGCTGGCTTTTCTTAAAGTGTGATTTCTGCTTTGATTTATGCTACCCTGATTGACAATAGAAAGCATTGTTCTGAATATTAAAAAGATCTGCAAAATGACACCAATCAAGATTCAGACGTCTCTGAGTATTCAGGCACCTAAAGCAGTGGAAAGGATGCTTTTAAAGGTAGATGATAATTTTACTGCAATCTTCTTCTGCTTCACTGAGTTTTTAACCTTAAACTTTAGCTTTTGCAATTATAATATTGCAAAAATAATGACTCCATATAGATTTGCCTTTCAGTTACACCCTTCGTATTAATGTGTATGGCATTACTTTGATCCATTTTCAGAATATATCTCTAGTTAAATGAGCTCTAGCAAGGGCTTGGTCTTGATACTGTAGATGTAAAGGGTGTTTTATTGAACATTTGCAGCATGGACAGACAATATCACTCCACACTTATGCAAAATTGATTTCCCACTTGCAATTAAATTGAAGACAGATGAGGCAGGGCTTGTTCTATTTCTATGAAGACAATGAAATGTAGTCAGCTGCAGTGTCAAAGTTTTTGACTGTTATGTAAGATATCATACCTCTAATGCACTGACTGATATTCATCACAACATATATTTATGCAGTAAGGCAATGCAAATAGCAGTATCAAGATGTGAAGTACAGTAACCCATAGCAACCTATCTAATGTATTTCGAAAAGTTTAAAAGGTGTCAAACTACATTTTACAATTTATTTATGTCTTGCATTATTGAATAACATGGTTAAAAATCAATGCATCACTTGCAAATTACTGAATAAGACAATTATTTCTGATTGATCTCAGAAGCGTCATAAACTGATGTCAAACTAATGCCATTGACACAAACACAAAACCTGTAGACAAAGGTCCATAGTTTGCTAAAACACTGTGCATCATAAACATTTGCCATGTTTTTTTCTTTTGGAAAATACTATTAGAATATCCTGGTTAGAACTAAACAGATCCATATCCTTCCTCTAATAATAATTCCCAGGGATCCATGATGGTGGCAGGCCTTGAATATATATCATTTATCCTGTCCTATCTACATAGTATACTGTGACATTTGTACAGCTTGACATGACGCTAATCCCCCCTATCCTCCAATTGGCCAGACTGTATATATGCATCTTGAGGTTTTATTTATGTTTGGTGAAACAGGTTACAAAATAGAAAGGTATACACTATTACACACAAATTCAACAATTAAACAAAGGATTTTACTACAAAAGGGTGTGGCAGATGCTAGGTACAAATAAGGTAATTTCTTACCAGAAATTCTGGCACTGTGGAAAATAGTGTTCCTGCAGGCTCAAAAGTTGGTGGCTGGCTTCTTCCACATGCTTAATTGTCCTCTGAATGAAAAATCATGGGAGGCATGTTGACCCTGTAGGGTCAAAATGTTTATACACACATTTATGTACTTATGTGAGGTAGTGCACTTTGCACCCATTAGCCTGGCCCAAGACAAGTCAAAGAAATAACAACAGTAAACATATTTAAAACCTGGGCTGGAGGCATGGCACTTCCCATCTGTAATAAGCCAACACTACCATGTGAGTCATAAGGTGACAACAAGACTAGTTCAGAAACTGGTCTGAGGAACAAGTTTGTTTCTGCAAACTTTAACTTCAACATTTCTGACTTTCCCGTCCTCACTTGGAAAACTTTTTTTAGGGCCTAACAACCAATCATTTCTTTGAGACAGGCAGTCTTTATTGTGAAAAAAGTAACAAGGTTTCAAATTAGGTTTGGAGTTTTACCCCTTGATCTGGGGCTGCAAAGTGGAGATGTGGTGCTTTATCCACCTATCCCAGGTAGGGATAGGCCCACGGTTCAAGTCAATCGTAAGTTCGACTCGAACATCGGGTGTTAGCCGAATATAAACATAATGGGCGTTTGCGGCATATTTGAGCACCGCGGAATGCCTCCTAATGCACTGCAAGATGGCAGTGCATTGATGTCTAATGATTGGTTAAACCATGGACATGACCTGCATGCTTTGGAGAATCACAGCGTGCTCTGCCAATCATGGCTCAGGCGTCTAAGTCCATGCCCCACACGATATAAGGCTACTTACACGGTGGCCGTATAAAGTGTTTTGATTGAGAGAACGTTAGCTAGAGGCAGGTTAGTTAGTAGCGTGCAGGCAATAGTGTAGTGTAGACTATATATACACAGTGCAGGCATTCCGTGAAATTGCTTTGTAGTATCTATTTACTGTATATCCGGTGTTGTTTTTTTTTGTTCTAGTAAATAATGCACATTTTAGCATCATTGTTTTTATTGTTATACAAAACTTTGTGGTACTGCTATTGGTATCATTTGGAACTTGTGTGTGTATATATATATATATATATATATATATATATATATATATATATATGTTATTTTTGGAAGGATCACCATTTTTAACATATTTATCCTTTTATCCTTACGATCTAGAATAGAGGTCTCATCAATATTTTCTTAATTTCCCATTTGATCTCATTCAGTAATGGGATGTAATTCGCCAAGTATAACTTCTCTAATATGCCGCCACCTTATGTTCCTCCTCTCCCACTCTCGCCACTCCTATATCAACATTGTTACGCAAAGTTGCAAGGAGTCCCATAGACTTTTAAAGGGTATTCCGTGGCTTTTCGAATTTGCTACGAACACCTCGAATAGTTTGCTGTTCGGCGAACGGGCGAACATCCTATGTTCGAGTCAAACTCATGTTCGACTAGAACATAAAGCTCATACCTATATACATTACCTTCTTCTGTTCCCATGAGCACACCCAGCCACCATTAACACTTCCTCTAAATCTGTTGGCCTGATACCGTAACCAATGTTCTGCCACTTAAGTATTGCTGACATAATTGTCAGGTATTTTGAATGATTAAATAAGTCATTGATATTGATTGTTTAATCAATCGATATATGAAGGTGCCTCAGAAATAAAAATACATTTTTAAATACCATAATGCTGACCAATTAATGATTGCCTGAAATGCATGCCCTATGCAGATATTTATAAGCAAAATAAACTTGTATTAAAGTATAGACTATGGAAATATAAAAATAAATTACGGGTTATTTTACAATTAAATCACTAACGGCCGCGAATAGCAGTAGGATTAATAATATGGTGTAGACACATAACATTTATATCCACAACTAATTACCTAAGTTTTCATTGCTAAAAATAGATATGCCGAGGCTCTAGAGTGAGTCGTGAGTTGACTAATTAATTTCCTCTCGTATGTATTATACCATAAACTACTAATCTAACTAACCTAGCAGACAACTAGATCTGCATTTGTTAGTCCAGACCCGTTACTCCTCTGCAGTAGGATAAAGGGGCTTAGACTACATACAGGCTGTTTAAAGGGGAGTTCCACCCACAATTTCACTTTTTAAATATAAATAACCCTGTAATACACAAGCTTAATGTATTCTAGTAAAGTTAGTCTGTAAACTAAGGTCCGTTTTGTTAGGTTGTTACAGTATTTAGATAGTTTATAATCTAGAAATAGACCGTGGCCATCTTAAGTGTGGGCAACATGAAGCCAGACTGTATGACTTCCTGGATTTCAGCTTTGCATATCTCGCACATGCTCAGTGCTGCAAAAGCAATGTAATAGGTTTCAGTCAGGTTTGCAAGGACTACTGGGAAACATGATGCCTATCCCAGAAATCCTTGCAAATAGCCATGTGACTTAATAGCCTAGGCCAGGGGTAGGCAACCTTGGCTCTCCAGCTGTTTTCAAACTACAAATCCCATAATGCCTCTGCCTGTAGGATTCATGCCTGCGATTGTCAGGGTCTTGCAATGTCTCATGGGACTTGTAGTTTCAAAACAGCTGGAGAGCCAAGGTTGCCTACCCCTGGCCTAGGCTAATAAGGAGGAGGATTAATGAAAGACTACAAAATAAAGGTATTTACAAGCAACAAAATAAATAAAAATTGTCCATTATGAACACTATGAGATTAGGGCATGCAGCACAGACAAACATAAAAAAATGGGTGGAACTCCACTTTAATACAATTGGGGTTTTGTGATGGGGGTACTAATAATAAGTACTATACCAGTACCTAATAACCAATTAACATTAACAAATTGTAAGATGCATTAGTGGTTAAATAAACATAATAAAGTGATTCATGCTTGATAATAGTAATGTAATCAATTAGAATAATAATTCATCAAAAAAGTCCTTCAGTAGTGTAATTCCAAATCATGCACCATCACCATATGCAGTGTCTTTGTATATTACGCCTGATGAGTGTGGTTCAATTTCCTACTCACCAAACAGACATGACCTCTTTAACTAAAAAGAAGCTCCAAACAAGCTTATTTTGTGAATCAATAAGCTTGCTTGAATTCCAAAGGAGATATAATGGGGGACCTTTCCATCTAAAGCCTGCTCTCCACCACAGTAACCCAGCTGAAATAAAATATGAAAGGGACCATAGTGTAATATGGTTAATTAAAAAACATAAAAACAGATTCCAAATTGGCTGCTTACATTTGGAGGTGCCCAGCACTGGGGATGATAACATACAGTAGATCACCAGACAGGAGTCAGCAGCTATCCAGCTTGCACTCGGTAGTCGTCATGCATTCCACCGCTGTAGTGATAAACTAGAAGCGTAAACCCAGAAGTAACGTGACCAGAATGTGCCTCGACGTACATTTCCTTTTACAACGTCATCCGGACGTATGTCGAAGCGCATTCCCCTCACATCAGTTACGAGATGTGCTTTATCCAGCAATTACTTTTAAGATATCAATGATTACTTCTTAAAAATATTTTATGCACATTTTTCATCTTACTCCTTGTGACGGATCTTGTATACCTCATAAGGGAACCCCCCGCCAGACCTGTGTCTCCTGTCTTCCAAATTCCCCAGCAGCCTGCAGACTCGCAATAACCATTCCTTAACCCCTCAATCACGAAGCAAACCACACAGGTGTTGAGGGTTAAACATGCAGAGCATCAACTCTTTATTAAGTGCCAAACATACACTTTTAAATACAGTGAGGGACACTCCCCTTAGTCTTGTCATAGAGGGGGTAGGGGGCAAGGAACAACCAATGGGAACTCAACACTTTTATATTCAAACTACAGTTGAAACACAAAGGGATTATGATAAGCAGGCATCCCCTCCTTACACATCCCCTGCTGGGAGGGGAGATTGCCATGACCCAACACAATTAAACACAGCAACAAGGGGGGGGGTGGGGAGAAGGGATGTAGCATTACATTACATTATCTCAATGCTATTTTGTCCGCAAGTCTCGTAGCCCCACGCTTTGGGAATACCGCCATCTTGTATATGTCTTTATCAGCTAAAAGTACATTGTTTGTGGAAAAAAGTATATATTTAGCCCAGTCGGGCCAATAGATTTAGGTAGCCAGAAACTACTCTACGAGTCCAGCCACAGATACCGCGTTCACCCAGTTCCAATGAACCGGTGACCACAGACACAAATGTCTGTAGGTGGCATCTTCTCCAGGTGGTGGGAGACGGCAAATAGCCCTCCAAATCTCACATTCTTTGCTGGGCCATAGTCTGTGGGTAGAAGTTGAGCCCACAGCCCCTTCCAAAACACACAGTGACAGTGGGTTCTGTCACATTTCTCCCCTTTTAAAAACAGACTAATCTAGTCCCTGACCCTCAACTGGTCAGTACCTGTGTTAGTCACAAATTCCCACCCCAGGCAATCAGAAAAAGAAACAGTACGACTCTGGCACTGGCGAGCAAAACTGCACATATGGTCTCCTGTGAATAAAAACAGCCGCCACAGAGCAGGAGCGGCTGTCCGCACTCCTGTGATCTGGGGGTGAGTTGCTGGTATTGGGGAGAGGTGAATAACCCTCTGCCTCAATGCCAGTGCTTTATCTGGTAGGGAATGTAGGCTGGTAGCCTTAAACCAATGGGGGGGGGGGTACTTGCTTTTCTCCTGATGTAGTTACCAGCCACTGGGGAGATAGGTTGCAGAGACTATCTCCCGGACTCTCCGTCTCTTTTTCTGATGCTGGGCAGAGACCAACAGCACTCTGTCCCATAGCCAGCGCTTCTGCTGGGGGGACATATACAAAGGTAGTGTTCAGCCACTGGAGAGGGGGAAGGGTTTTCTCCCTTTCTGGTTCTGTGACCAGCCACTGGGGTAACTTCTGACAGAGGTTGTCTCCCAAACCCTCCAAAAACATACTGAGGGCTGGGCAGGGGCCAGGACCACTCTGCCCTGTAGCCAGCACTTCTGCTGGGGGGATAAACACTGGGGTAGTGTCCAAACTCACAAGAACAATTGGAAGGTAAAGAACAAGAGATTCTAAAAAATTAAGATTTTCTTTTGTAAGCAGATAATTACGTTTATGTAATCAGATAATTGAGTTGATTTACTAAAACTGGAGAGTACAAAAGCTGGTGCAGCTGTGTATGGTAGCCAATCAGCTTATATCTTCAGCTTGTTCAATTAAGCTTTGACAAAAACAACTGGAAGCTAATTGGTTTCTATACAGAGCTGCACACGGTTTTGCACTCTCCAGTTTTAGTAAACCAACCCCAATCTATTAGCATTACATTTACATGTTTAAATTAAACTTATTTTTTATTAGGAGCCCATTCCTTTTCAAAAGGCTGGCTTATTATTACTAATACAAGTTCAAGTTGTGATTCCTTGACAAATGGGAAACTGTGCATTTGTTGGAATCCAATGTTTGTAGATGTCAGTGAAGATCCCTGCCGCTACTTCTAACTAACTCAAGCTTCTTATGGATTTTTCTTTTTGGTAAGTGTCAGTAAGTGTTCCCTTAATAAGAGGTTATGCTATATGTGTGAAGCTTTGTTGTCAGATTCTTGAGGTGTTTGGCAAGATATGAGAAGTTTGTCTAGCTGTACATCTGGTAATTACTCCTTTTGTAGGATTGACAAGCTTAAACTGAAGAACAGACTGGCATTTATCAATGCACATGCTGTAAGATAATATAAACAAAAAAGACAGCTACAACACTCTTAGAAACTAGTAACATTGATTTTTTTTCATAGACATTAAAGCTTATCTTTTATAATTGCAAATAAGATTCTTGCATGCTTTCATCAGGATGTGTTAACTTGTTATTTATATTTAATGAGAAAGAAAAGTTTAAAGGGGTTGCAAAGGTTTGTTTTTTATTTTCTAAATAGTTTCCTTTAAGCTAGTGCATTGTTGGTTCACTTACCTTTTCCTTCCATTTCCCTTCTAAGGGCCAGATTCTCAGAGGCGCTACGACGGGGTATCTTAGATACCCCGCCGTATCGCCGTTTTTTCGCCGGGTATCTATGCGAGTGATTCCTAGAATCACTTAGGCATAGATACGGGTGAAGATCCGACAAGTGTAATAAATTACACTTGCGGATCGTAGATGTAATGACAACTCCAGCCACTAGGTGGCCTTTACGTTGTTTTCTCATTTGCGTATGCAAATGAGGCTAATACGCCGATTCCCGAACGCTTTTACGCCGCCCCGTCGTCACTTACGTCGTTTTCGTCCGCGTAAGGTTACCCCTGCAAAGATGTGGAGTAACCTTACGCAGTACCGTCGGGTGCCGTCGGATGCCATGTTAAGTATGGCGTCGGGTCAGCGTCGGCTTTTTCCGTCGGTTACGTCGTTTTACTAAGTCGTTCGCGAATAGGGCATTGCGTAAGTGACGATCACGTCGTTACGACGTCGGTTTCAACAACGCTTTCCGACGTGAGCTGGAGCATGTGCACTGGGCTTTTTCCCCGGACGGCGCATGCGCAGTTCGATTGACGCGGGGCGCGCTTAATTTAAATACAAGCCGCCCCCTTTGAATTACACGGCCTTACGCTGGGCCATTTACACTATGCCTCTGCAAACTACGAAGCAAGTGCTTGGAGAATACAGCACTTGCTCTGTTAAGTTGCGGCGGCGTAGTGTAAATGGCTTACACTACGCCAGGGCAAATCTATGAGAATCTGGCCCTAAATGTTTTTTTTCTTTGTCTGAATTTCTCACTTCCTCTTTCTCCTCACTAAACTTGTCCCCATCATCCAAGCCGTTCTGGCTGGGGTTTAGTCAGCCAGAACAGCTTACTGAGGAGGAACAGGAAGTGAGAAATTCAGACAAAAAAAAAAAAAACATTTAGAAGGGAAATCAAAGTAAAAGGTAAGTGAACCAACAATGCACTAGCTAAAAGGAACCTATTTAGAAACTAAAAAACAAACCTTAACAACCCCTTTAAAGAGGATATTCACCTTGAATACTGTAGCTGTTAATCAAATCACACCTACCTGTCCAAGGATCCAGCACTGTCCTAACCTGGACCGGTTCTTCTTTGGTCTTCGGGTCCCTGCCGTCTGCATGTTTAGTGTAGAAAATCGGTTGGGACTCCTTGCGGCTTCACAGCTTGCTTCCTCACTGCGCATGTACAGGCCACTCTGGATTTTTTATTAGTCTTACAGCCTTCTGGGACCTGTGACATGACCCAGAAGACTGCAGGCAAAAAGAGGGAGGCAAACTTACACTAATGTATGGAAATCTAATATTTCAATATTACCACAATACCGGTCTCTGTAATACAGTATGCAACTTCACATATAATACACATCAAGCTGAAAATAAGACATACTGTATAAAATGAAACTTAGCAGGGATGGCGGAAACCCCTCTTATAGATATTTACCATACAGATTAATCTCAAGTGCAACAACTTTTTAGTTGCGGAGTTCCCACCCATGTAGCACTTTTATTTTTTAGATCGTTACACTTAATTTTATATGTTTTAGTTACTATTATAATGTGAATTTTTGCACTTGAAGGTAATTTTCCACCACCCTTGCTAAGTCCATGTCTTTATGTGCCTTGCTTTGTGCACTGGTGTGCAGTCATGTTGGAACAGGAAGGGGCCATCCCCAAACAAGAGTTCCCTTCACTGGAACTAACGGAGCCAAGCCAAACCCCTGAAAAACAACCCCACACCATAATCCCCCCTCTACCAAATGATTTGGACCAGTGCACAGAGCAAGGTCTATAAAGACATGTATGAGTGAGCGAGTTTGGGGTTGAGGAACTTGACTGGCCTGCTCAGAGTCCTGACCTCAACCCGATAGAACACCTTTGGGATGCATTAGAGCGGAGACTGCGAGCCAGGCCTTCTCGTCCAACATCAGTGCCTGACCTCACAAATGTGCTTATGGAAGAATGGTCCCATAAACACACTCCTAAACCTTGTGGACAGCCTGCCCAAAAGAGTTGTAGCTGTTATAGCTGCAAAGGGTAGGCCAACTCAATATTGAACCCTACGGAGTAAGACTGGGATCCGATTAAAGTTCATATGCATGTAAAGGCAGGCGTCCCAATACTTTTGTCTGTTTGAGCTTTGGGGTGCACACCCTAATGCAAAAGGCTGTGCAGGCCTATGCTGCCTGCACCTTAACACTCCCTTGTCATTTGGGTTGGCATTGGCTGGCTAAGGCTGGCTGGCTAAGGAGGAAGCCCAGAGGCGGCTCTAGGCTTGGTGAGGCCTTAGGCGGCGTACACACGATCGTGCCGCCTGCCCGTCGAGCTGCTCATCCGTGCAGCTCGACGGGCGGACGGAGTTCCCGATAAGCGCTCCAAAAAGCTTGTCGAGCCAAAGTCCTCATAGAACAACGAGGAAAAATAGAGCATGCTCTCTTTTTTGGCTCGACGAGCTTCCCGACAGGACGCTCGTCGGAAGTGTACACACGACCGAGAACCTCGGCAGAATATGTCTCCCAGCGAGCTTCTCGCTGGATTCTGCCGAGAAGCTCGGTCGTGTGTACGGGGCCTCAGGCAAACCTTAGATATGAGGCCCCACTAACTCCCATAATGGGAAAAATAATTCAAGCGTTAAAAATTAACGGTAAAAATTGCATATAAAGAGCCTTAAATCCTATGAACTATGAATTTACAGTTTCTAGAACTCGCTCTTACCAATTCTTCTTCAATCAATTATATATACACACACACACACATATATATATATATATATATATATATATATATATATATATATATATATATATATATATATTACACGCACACAAAAATAGATAACATTTGTGCAGCTGCTACTTGCAATATGGCTAAGGTATAACAAGAGTCAAAATCATCTTTCTCCATTTACATGAAGGTCAGGTTAATATAACCCAACACAGAGTTCCCCCTTACATCAGAGTGTGCAGGATTCCTCCTTACACTGCAAGGGGAAATTTGATGTAAGGAGGAATGTTGCAGACTTTGTTGTAAGGGGGAACTCTAATGTAAGGGGGGGCTCTGGTGATGAGATCACATTATATCTATATAAGAACACTGCATTCCCCTTTACATCAGCATTCCAACTTGCATTTAACATGAAAACTCTTATGTGGGGGGGACTATGGTCACCATAGAGCACCTTCCCCAGAGTGAATGCACTAATGTAAGGGGGGGGGGGGGGGCTACTGATACAACGGTGAACCTTCATATCAGTGCCTCCTTACCTTACAGTATTCCCTGCTCCCTACATCAGTGATCCCCTCAGACTGGCCTTGCTACGCTGTTGCTGACCATCACTCAGGTGCACCATGCAGGGCTCAGTCAAATAGTCCTCTCTAGGCTCCAGCTTGATGGCTCTCATTTCATCCTATATTACACTACGAGATGGTGAGGATATGATATAAAAGATGGTCAGAGACTGTGCGGCCATAATACAATATATGGTCTGGGCCTGCAGAAATACTACACTAGATGGTCAGAGAGTGTGCGGACATGGTACAGGAGATGGTCATAGACTGAATACATGGTACAAGTGATGGTCATAGACTGCATACATGGTACAAGAGATGGTCAGAGACTGCATACATGATACAAGAGATGGTCATAGACTGCAGATATGGTACAAGAGATGGTCAGAGACTGCAGACATGGTACAAGAGATGGTCAGAGACTGCAGACATGGTACACAAGATGGTCAGAGACTGCAGACATGGTACAAGAGTTAATCGGAGACTGCAGACATGGTACAAGAAATGGTCAGAGACTGCAGACATGGTACAAGCGATGTTCAGAGACTGCATACATACTACAGGAGATGGTCAGAGACTGCATACATACTACAGGACATTATCAGAAACTGCATATTTGATACAAGAGATGGTCAGAGACTGCATACTTGATATAAGAGATGGTCAGAGACTGCAGACATACTACTGGAGATGGTCAGATAGAAGGATGAGCTCTGGCGTGTTTGCACAGCCCACTTGCAGAGCCCCCCAGGAAGTTGGCACTGTGCTGCGCTAATCACAGGCAGCGAGACATTTCCCAATCTCTGTAGCTGCGCAATGGGACAATGTCTCACTGCCTGTGATTAGCGCAGTGCTGATTTTCTGGTGGGCTCTGCACATGGGCTCTGTGAAAACGCTGGAATTCATCCTTAGTCAGAGACTGCAGACATGATACAGGAGATGGTCAGAGAGTGTGCGGACATAATTGGGCTGAAATTGCACAGAGCGCACAGCGTGTTCCTGTGTTTTTCAGTGTGAACCTGGACCTGTGACCTGGAACCCACACTTTGCTAACTTGCCTGGAAAGGGGGCATTAGTATGGGCACCTGGAGCAATTTGGCACATCTCTTGTGGGATGCCAAGGGCCACCCCCTCTGTGGCAGACAGCATCTATAATTTGGGGGGGGGGGGTATGTGCTAAGGGGGTGTATTTCATATCCAAGCCCCCTTGCAGCATACGTCATAAAGTGCCCCCTAGAACATATCCTCTCCCCCAAAATTATTCAAAGTAAACTGTAAACCGTAGGCATGACCCCCTCCCTCCCCCTCTGGAAGGCTCACTTACTTTGCATTAGGGCATGTGTCATTTTGTCAGACGAGCAGCTTTTCTCGGCAGCGTTGTGAGCCTCCTTCTCCTCCCCCTCCTCCTCTGTGTACACAGGAAACATTACACAGCAGGAGAAGGAGGGGGGCGGGCTCAGTTCCCTCCGTCTCACTCTGCAATGTGTGTGTCAGGACCAGGCAGCCGGGGACTGCAGGGAGAGATGTCGGCTGACTCGGCTCTCTCTCTGCCATAAAAAGTGGAGCTTGCGGCCGCGTGCGGGAACGAAAATAGCCGGGAAAGGGTGAGGCATGGGCAAATTAGGCGGCCGAACAGGGCCTCTGACTTTGCGAGGCCCCTGACTTTGCGGGGACTAAGGCAGCCGCTTAATTTGCCTAATTAGAGAGCCGCCTCTGAGGAAGCCACTATAATTTCTAGAAAAAATAGCTTGATTAAATAAATATTTAGGACATTTCATAACAACTTCACAAAACTCAAGCTTTAAATATATTGTAAAATGTATGGCATGGTTAAATGCTTGCATTATACAAGCACAAGGAAAACATAAAATAAAAGGCTTCAGTTAAAATATATATATATATATATATATATATATACATATACTGTATATATATATATTTTCTAATTACATCAGGATGAGTACCTCAATTACATAGGTACTGTACATTGGTCAGTGATCCTCCACATTGTAGCTTCATCTAATACACGGCTCAACAATCCAATGCACTTTGCACTTGATTGCACAGAAACATTTAATAAATCATTGTAAAGCCTTGGCTTTGAGGTCATTGCTTTTATCTTTCTACAACTACTGATAAAATCCTTACCCATCTTTAGAATGTGCACGTTATTGTGCATGAAACAAACCTTATTTGAATACAATTTTATAATATTACAACACAGAGGTCACAAAACCCTCTACTAGGAATGCTAATTCATATAAAATAAAGATTACTTATTGCTTTATACTGTAAATTTTATAAAAGAAAAGAATGACATTTCTAAGAAAAAACATATTTATGACCAACACCTAAAGAGGAAGCTATGCCTTAAAATGCAAGCAGAGTATAAAAAACTAGCCATCAGTATTGCCTGTAGTTTTCCAGTAGCTTTTATTTCTCCCCCAGAATGATGTATCATGCTTTATCCAATGCATTGTCTCAATGGTAGGCCACAGCTTTAACTAAGGGATGTGCAGTCAGGGGAGGCAGGTGAGTCAGAGCATACGAAAAAAAAGCAATACAAAAACAATTGAGGGTCGTAGTTCGGCTTGATGTATGTAGCTGAAGTCCTACACCACCACTGGTCAAAATTTGGGGCTCTTGCCACCTATAGTTCCGGAGATCTGGGGCTTCTTGTGCAGCATGTCAGAAGCTACATACAGAGGGGCCAGTTTAAATACAAGCTGGCATACTTTGTTTGCAGCAGAGTGAGAGGATGAGCTCACAGTGCCTCTCACGTCATGCTCCTTTCTAGCTCAGCACTCTTTTTTAGAAGGAAAAAGCATGGGTTTATGGGTATAAGAGGGAGAATGAGAATGACAGAGAATGAGAATCTGTTTCCTGCTGAAAATATACTGTTTAAAGGGGTTGTAAAGGAAAACATTTTTTTTTATAATAAGCATCCTTTACCTGCAGGCATTCCTCTTTTCACTTCCTCATTGTTCGTTTTTGCTCAGAAGTTGCTCTTTTTTTCTCTGTTCTGTTCACTTCCTGCTTGTCTGATTGTTACTCACCACCGTGAAGGGAGGCTTTACTGCGGTGGTCAGTGACGTGCTCGCTCCCTCCTGGGAACTACATCTGTCTGGCAGGACGTTCTCTACGTGTTAGAGACTTTCAAGGAGGTGTGAATTACTGGGCGTGCCGCAATGCATACTGGGAAATGTAGTTCTTACATGAACGAGCGCCGCAAACCAGGAAGTGAATGAGAGAACAGAAACTAGAACCACCGGAGGTGATATAGATGAAGGAATTTAATAGGTATTTACTCTTTTTTTAACAGAATCATTACACTATTCTGTCTGTCTACCTTGCAGACATTAATTTTAGGCAAAACATTTTTTTCCTTTACAACTCCTTTAAACAAGCTAAATCGTATATTATTATACTATATGTTATAACATAATAATGTATTAATATTTATATTTTTTCTGTGAAATTACTGGTTTGAAGTTGTAACTTCAACTTTCAGTGATTTGTCCGTTAAGCCACCTGCTTAAAAATAGTAAATTGCTGTATTAAAATGATTTGCATATTACTTACTTATGGTAATTAACCCCTCGCCACCCAGGTCAATTCTGACACGTCTCTCCTACATGTAAAAATCATAATTTTTTTGCTCGAAAATTACTCAGAACCCCCAAACATATATCTATTTTTAGCAGAGACCCTAGGCAATAAAATGATGGTAATTGCAGTTTTTTATGTTACACAGTATTTGCTGTTTCATGATTATGAACAAAAGAAAACACTAAAGTTAATCTGATTTTTTTTTTGTATAATCTGAATGATAATGTTACGTTGAGTAAATAGATACCTAACATGTCACACTTTAAAATTGCACACACTCATGGAATGGTGTCAACACTTTGGTCCTTAAAGATCTCCATAGGCGAAACTTTTAATTTTTTACAGGTTACATGTTTAGAGCAGCCTTTCTCAACCAGTGTGCCGCGGCACACTGGTGTGCCATCAGAGGTTCTCAGGTGTGCCGCGGGGTCAGTGGAGAGAAGGCAGTCAGATGAGCCTGCTCTCCTGCCGAACTGTGAGAAGCTTTGTCGGCTTCAAAAGTGAAAGTAAAGTGCAGAGGAGTGTGCTGTGCTCTCTGCTTCCCCCTAGAGTGCAGTACCCGGCTGAACGAGGAATCTGGAAAGGTACTAAGCTAGAAGCTAGATTCATTTTAAAATGGCTTTATACATGTGTCTGTGTGTGTGTGCACATGTTTGTGACTGTATGTATGTGTGTGTGTGTGCACATGTGACTGTATGTGTGTGCACATGTGACTGTATGTATATGTGTGTGCACATGTAAGTGACTGTCTGTATGTGTGTGTGGGTGTGCACATGTATGTGACTGTCTGTATGTGTGAACATGTGACTGTCTGTATGTGTGTGTACGCACATGTATGTGACTGTCTGTATGTATGTGTGTGCACATGTGAATGTCTGTATGTGTGTGTGTGTACATGTATGTGACTGCATGTATGTGTGTGTACATGTATGTGACTGTATGTATGTGTGTGTGTGCATATGTATGTGACTGTCTGTATGTGTGCGCACGCAAATGTATGTGACTGTCTGTATATGTGTGTGTGTGTGCACATGTGACTGTATGTGTGTGTGTGCACATGTATGTGACTGTCTGTCTGTATGTGTGTGTGTGCACATGTATGTGACTGTGTGTCTGTATGTGTGTGTGTGTGCACATGTATGTGACTGTCTGTCTGTATGTGTGTGTGTGTGTGTGTGCACATGTATGTGACTGTCTGTCTGTATGTGTGTGCACATGTGGCTGTCTGTATGTGTATGTATGTATGTATGTATCAGGAGCGGTGCGTCAATAGGGACGCCGGAGCACCGCCCCCTCTCGCTCTCTCACAGCTACTAAAATATACAGATTCATGCATTGTATGAATCTGTATATTTTCGCCGCTGCCGCCCACTATTCAACTGGCCGGATGTTGAGCGCTGATCAGCTAATTAAAGGCAGCTGGCTGGCTGTGTGGAAGTGCCTATCAGAGATAGCGGCTCTCATAGGCTTTCCGAGTACAGCCCTGAGGCTGTAGTCGGCTTCCTTAAGCTTATCCTCGGGACGTACCGGCGGTGCGTTCCTTGGATAAGACTGACAGGCGTCTCAGCCAATCAGTAACCTGATTGGCTGAGCGTCATTGAGGGCGGGACGAGGGACATCGAGGGACAATAGAAGCCAGAAAGGTAAGTGCCAGGGGGGGCATTTTACAATGTACCCCATTACCAATTCACATGGGAGGCTAGGGTCTGGGGGTCCCCTTTGTTAAAGGGGTTGTCCAGATTCTGATAGGCCCCCCACCTGCAGACCCCCACAACCACCAGCCAGGTATTTGGGTTCAGGAGGGGGGCCATATCTCATCCCCCCCTCTTTTCTGCAGGCCGGCCAGGTTGCGTGCTCGGATAGGGGGTCTGGTGTGGATTTTTGGGGGAACACCACGGTATTTTTTTTTATTTTGGGTGGAGTTCCCCTTAAAATCCACACCAGACCTGAAGAATATTTGGGGGGAAACCCCACATAATTTTTTTTTTTAATTGATGGTGGGGTTCCCCCTAATATCCATACCAGACCTGAAGGGCCTGGTAATTGAATTTGGGTGGACCCCCACCCATTCTTTTTATGAATGAATTCTCTCTGAATTGCCGGGAGCCGACAATTTGTTATATTTTTAAATTACTTTTTCCTTCAGAAATTACACTTTGTGCTGAGACAGTTCTAAGTACGGGAAACATGCGTTATTTCACAGGCATACTGTACACCCCCCCCCTTTATGTACGAAATTTTAAGGAATATTTCAATTTTACTGTTTCACTTTAAGCATTATTAAAATCACTGCTCCCGAAAAAAATGCAGTTTTTAAAACTTTTTTTTTGCATTGATACATGTCCCCTGGTGCAGGACCCAGGTCCCCATGTCTTTTTAGAACAATAACTTGCATATTAGCCTTTAAAATGAGCACTTTAGATTTCTCCAATAGACTTTAACAGGGTGCTCTGCGGCTTTTCGAATTTGCCGCGAACACCCCAAATTGTTCGTTGTTCGCCGAACAGGCAATGTTCGAGTCAAACAACTTGAAATCGAAGCTCATCCCTAGTGCTGACATCACGGGCACCCTGGACAGGTAAGTGTTCTAATATGAAAAGTCAGCAGCTGCAGTATTTGTAGCTGCTGACTTTTAAAAAAAAATTGCAGCGTAGCTCCGCTTTAAGCTTGTATGGTTATGAAACAGTTGTCAACCTTTCTATTTTATTAGTGAGTAATAATATGATGAGAAACATCAAAGAAGATACTACTTAGTCAATAAAGTGCAATCGGGCATACTAAGTTTCAGATTTATTAGCTACATATTCTAAATGAAAAACATGCATTTTTGTCTCATTTGCACAGAACAAATGTACTTGCATTTTTCACTGTGAAAATTGTTTATAAATAGACCACTGCATATTTTTAAATCTGCTTATTTGGAGCATAGAAAACAAAATACTGTCAGAGGTTCTGAGCCATCCTCAGTCTTGTAAAACCTTTTTTTTTTCTTTATATTTTGCCTGTAAAGCGCCTAAAAAAGCCTCTTCTGCAATTCCAGTGTAAAAGCCTGAGTGCTCCTAACGTGCCACTGCCCATTGAAATCAAGCACCTCAGCAGTGGCACTCTGCGGACAATTTTAACATTTTATTCGGCCACTAGCGGGGGCAAAAAGCTCCCCGCTAGCGCCTGAAAAGTGACGCAAACAATGACGGTAAAGTGCCGCTAAAACTTTACCGCGCTGGCAGTGTGAAAGGGCTCTAATAAAAGACTTTGAATGGTGTCAAGCTTTAACCTGGCCTTATATCTACAGGTAAGGTCACCTAAAACTTCTTCTTAGAATTGGGTGGCTTGATCTTTAGCATATCTGGTCATCTACATTCATACAAAAACCCAAGTTCATTCCAACAAACTCCAGTTTGTGAAGGTTTGTTTAACTCCTCTATTAGCAGACAGGCTCCACTGTCATATTTTGTCTTTTACTTGCTAATGAGATACACTGCATACAATGAATACAAGTTAATATTTCTGCTAGATATGTGCATTCCCGTTCGTACGAATGTTATTTTCGTACGAAAATGTTCATTTTCGTACCCGCGGGATAATGTGTACATACGAAAAAATTAAAGCACCAAAATACGAAAACGACGGGATTACGAAAGAGCCGCATAACGAACAACCGCAAATACGAACGAACGATCCGACGAAAATACGACAAAACGAAAACGACAAAAGAACAAAAATGACGTCTATAACAAAAGATTTGCATTCTGTATTTTGTTTGAATCCTTTTTCTGTTCGTATTTTCAGTCGTATGTTCATTGTTCATATGACATCTATAACAAAAGATTTGCATTCTGTATTTTGAATTCCTTTTTTCTGTTCGTATTTTGCATTCAAAATACAGAATGCAAATCTTTTGTTATAGATGTCATATGAACATACGACTGAAAATACCAAAAGAAAAAGGATTCAAGATACAGAATGCAAATCTTTTAGATGTCATTTTGTTTTTTTTGAATGGGCAGTGAGTGAGTGTAGTTAGTAAAGCAGCTTCTCTTTTGTGCTGAGTACACTAGTACAGTGAGTAGTACAGGAAAGCCAAATTAACTTTTCTGTGGATTTTTATCTGAAGGGAGATCAGTTGGCCAGACTTTTGAACCCAAAAATAGTTTTCTGATGGAGTTTAAAAACGAACAAATTTTCTGAGATCGTTTTTATGTTTGTTGTTAAAAAAGTCTGACCATCTATGTCAGGGATATGCAATTAGCGGACCTCCAGCTGTTGCCAAACTACAAGTCCCATGAGGCATAGCGAGACTCTGACAGCATCAAGCATGGACCCAAAGGCTGAGGCATGATGGGACTTGTAGTTTGGCAACAGCTGGAGGTCCGCTAATTGCACATCCCTGATCTATGTCATATGAACATGCGACTGAAAATACGAACAGAAAAAGGATTTTCGTCATTTTGTACTTTCGTTAATCCATATTAACTATTGTTAAGCGGCGCCCAGGCTAGGGGAGACCATAGACGGCCACGATTGTGCCCTGTGTGAAGTGCAGTCCCCTGTGTCCTCACCTTGCCGCAATGTCCCCCTTATTGTTTTGTTTCCTCTTGCCATCTCCCACGACAAGGATTGTTTTTGTTTTAACTGTTATGTGATTGTGCCCGAGCCGCCCTTTGTTGGGTCCTCGGCCATGGTATGTTTCTGTTTATACTATCTGAAAAACTCAATAAACCTTTATTGAACCTAACTATTGTTAAGCCCCATACACTCGGTCAGACTATTTTAACAACAAACATAGAAACTATCGTTTTCCGTTCGTTCTCAGAAAATTTGTTTGTTTTTAAAATCATTTTGGGTTCAAAAGTCTGGCCAACTGATCTCCCTTCAGATGAAAATCCACAGAAAAGTTTATTTGGCTTTACTGTACTACTCACTGTACTAGTGTACTCAGCACAAAAGAGAAGCTGCTTCACTAACTACACTCACTCACTGCCCATTCAAAAAAACGAAAATGACATCTATAACAAAAGATTTGCATTCTGTATCTTGAATACTTTTTCTTTTGGTATTTTCAGTCGTATGTTCATATGACATCTATAACAAAAGATTTGCATTCTGTATTTTGAATCCAAAATACGAACAGAAAAAAGGAATTCAAAATACAGAATGCAAATCTTTTGTTATAGATGTCATCTGGTTTTTAGGAAAAAACTAAAGACCCATCTCTTCTGAAGGATCAGGACGTCACTGGAAGGAAAGCGCCTTGAGGCGATTAAGTTCGCATTTGTTGCGCTATACAAGTTACTCACTCACTCACTCATATGAACATACGACTGAAAATACGAACAGAAAAAAGAATTCAAAATACAGAATGCAAATCATTGACGAAAATTCACGAAAATTATTGTCTAACAAGTAACGAACATGAATTAAACAGAATAACGAACCATCCCGCATGTACTAAAATAAAACGGAAACGAAAATACGAAACGATCAGAATACGAAAATATCGCGTCGTACGAAAAACGAACGGGAACGAACAGGAAAACGGGCGTCTTACGAAAAACGAACGGAAACGAACCTACGGAACGATACAAAACGGAACAAAAAAAACGAAAATAAATTCTGTGCACATGTCTAGCTTCTGCTTCTTTCCTTCTATATCTATGTAAATTGCCATCTAATATCTACTTGTTCTACACGTAACCACTGCATATTAAATAGCAGCTGCAATGTATTTTGGTGACCTGCATTTCTGTCGAAAAGTCTAAATCTACACTAGCAAATACATTTTCTAGGGATGTCAGCAAGATGTCCAATGCAAACTGGTTGCAGAATTACAACAAAAAGTTCCAAAAATTGGCAAAAAAATATATAATACATTAAATGCATACACAGTTCAAGACTGTATAGATTGCTATACATTTAGCGTTTTGTAATTAAATTTTTTCAATAAACTTTTAAAGGGTATAAAATAATTAATCTAATTTAGGATATATTGCTAATAAATCTGAAACTTAGCATGCCAGATGGCCCTTTATTTACTAAGTAGTATCTCCTTTGATTTTTTTAATCATGTTATTTCTTGCTATTGGTCTGAAGCAGATGGGTGTACCCTATTTTACTGGCTCCAGGTTGCATTAAATATATCTTAATATATATATATATGCTCTTTTTTTTTTTTTTAACCATGCTTTTGTGTAAGAGCTACAGTTTCATATTCTAAAATGACAACCTTTTCCTGGCGTTATTAGAATTACTCTTTACTAGCTGTTTTTTAATTAGATAACACAAGTCCTTAGTTTCTGTCTTACATATTTTCCTGATGTCAAAACATAATATAATATAACAATACCGTACAGTCATGCAACGATCTGTAAATTCAAGGTTTTGAGCTTACCATGACACACATACTGCTTGAATTCAAATAATAATAAAACCAACAATCTATATATGAAAGAACAGAAAAATCATTAGCCATATAAAAAAAAAAAAAAAAACAGCCGAGTGTAGGTGGCATCCTAACAGGGTGTGTGGACTTTGTCCGACGGATCTGTCAACAGCTATAATTTCATCACTCTTACATCATGGACCATACATTAAGTTATTATCACTTTATCAGACCTTTAGATTTCATTTTTGTATAAAAAGCTCCCATGTATCCTGTCCATCTGGACTCTATTAAGTATTATGGCAGTTGTAGTGTAATCACCTCATCTTAATCTAAAGTAACCCCATATTACAGATTTTCCCAATACCCTGTATTCCATTTCCAACTGAAGGCTGTTTAAACCAATTCTAATATATCTATGTTATTAATAAGTGTCAACATCATATCAGAAATTAATACTTGAGTGGTAATCTCAATATCAAAGCCTAACTTCAATTACACAGATACATCTCCTTAAAGGAGGATGCTTCCCTCATTTACTGTTTTTAAATTTGTGTTACTCTAGTAGCACTGAACTTTTAACGTAAATTTACCTTCATTTTACCATGATTGGAAAACAGATTCAAAATAACTGTAATCACAGAGTTATCATCAAATAAGTTGAATAATCAGATTAAATGAGCCGACATATAATGTTCTTGTCCAAAAAAAAAAAAAGAAGACCTGCCATGCTTATTTATATTACAATAGATATTTACATTTACATGAAAAGTGATACAAAAAATGAAAGGGACAGTGTAAAAATAAAAAGTAAAATAAATAAGAATAAAAAATTCAAGCACCCCATCCCTCCGAGCTTACGTGGAAAAGCGAACACATACGTAAGTTGCACCCGCATATGTAAATGGTGTTCAAACCACAGTGAGGTATCGCCATGATCGTTAGAGCGAGGGCAATAATCCTAGCACAACTCTGAGCCCGTGTACACACGAGGAGACATGTCCGCTGAAACTGGTCCACAGACCAGTTTCCGCGGACATGTTCGATCGTGTGTACGGCCTAGCGGACAGGTTTCCAGCGGACAAAAGTTTCTAAACATGCTTAGAAACTTGTCTGCTGGAAACCTGTCCGTCGGACATGTCCGATGGTTAGTACGCCCAACCATCTGACCCAAATCCCGTGCATGCGTCAAATTGATTCGACGAATGATTCTAAATTGGCGTACACACGAGGAGACATGTCTGCTGAAACTGGTCCACAGACCAGTTTCTGCGGACATGTTCGATCGTGTGTACGGCCCTGTTTCATCGAACCTGTTTCATCGGACATGTCTCCTCGTGTGTACGCGGCCTAACTCTAAACAGGTAACCTGTAAAAATTATTAGTCTTAGTCTGTTGCATTCCATGAGTGTGCACAATTTTAAAGCATGACATGTTGGGTAACTATTTACCCAGTGTAATCATCTTTCACATTATACAAACAATTGGGATAACTTTACTGTTTTTTTTTTTAAATTATTCATTAGTGTATTTTTTCCCTAAAAATTGTGTTTGAAAGACTGCTGCGCAAATACAGAGTAACATAAAATATTGCAATAACCACCATTTTATTCTTCAGGGTCGCTGCTAAAATTCAAATATATAAATATATATATATATATATATTATGTGTTTGGGGGTTCTAAGTAATTTTCTAGCAAAAAATACAAATGTCTACTTGTAAACAACGCATGTCAGAAAAAGGCCTGGTCTTAAAGTGGCTCGCTTCTATCATCAGACAGACAGCCATAATGCTCATCCAATTTTTTCTTTGCTGACCACATATAAAATATTATATAATAAAGTCACCAATACTGCACTCCTTTTTTATAATTTAATGAAGTTGAGGGGCTTAGTCATTATCACATAAAGTGCAGCCATGCAAAAGCCTAATAGAAGTATCAAGCTGACATTCTCTCATCACAGCAGAAAAAAAGTGGGGTTCAGGGAGAGAGAGACAGGGGAGGGGAATCAGGGAGAGAGGAAGACAGACAGGGGGGTCAGGGATAGAGAATGACAGACAGGGAAGGGGGGTCAGGGAGAGAGACCAGTTCTAGCCCAGTAGAGCAGGAAATATTTAAATTTTAAGGACGCAGTCTGACTTTTTCCATTGGAAATTCCGATCGTGTGTACAAGGCATTGCTCTCTTGCTTATATTTTGTTTCAGCAGCTCAAGTCCACCACTGGGATCTCACAGAGAATGTTGGTTATCTTTTAGGCTCGGCTTACACTGGAACGGGCTGCGGATCGCATTCTCCAATTCAGGGAAGAATCAGAGCAAAATCCTTACCTGAATTCAGCCCTGAAACTGAGCTAAAGACGCACAGCATTTCTGTGCAGTGCGCTCCACAGCCGCCCCAGAGATATGTGAACCGGCTCCATTCTTTGCGAATTGGATGCAGGGAAATAGGTATGAACCCAGCCTGGAGGTTTTTGACAAATTAATTTATGTGTTTTCTCCCCATCCTAACAGTTTGGGAGGATCTCATAACCTTAAGCCAGGTGAATTGTGGACTGTTAAGAGGCATTTATCAATAAATAGAAATATTTGGAGACACAATAGAGCGTCATTCATGTACAGTTTTGCAAAACTTGAGGGAAAAGTCACCTGGATCCACATCATTTGTATATGTGTATATATATATATATATATATATATATATATATATATATATATATATATATATATATATTTAATGTGATTTGAAAAGTTCAGCCATGTGGAAGTCATATTGTCTTTTATATGTCTTACATTTTGTGTAGAATCATCTGTGTTTACCTATGCTGATAAGTTAGCATGTCCACAATTGAGCTAGAAGGCCATTCTGGCCACATGAGTTTACAGCCAATACTCTAAATATTTCTTATCAATCGTTTTTCACAATGAAAAGTAATTTTGTAATGAATGTCCCCGATAGAGGGGAAAAAATCCAAAAATCCACATCTCCACTCCAAAACGCCTGAAGCCGAATGCCTGAAGCTTAAAAACAAGTTCTGGACCCTTTTTTTGTCGCTCGAATTGGGCTGATTTGGGCAATTTTTTTTTACATTTGTATTCCCATAGAAACTAATGGAAGCGCTTGATTCAAGCGTCTAGCGTGACATTGAGTATTTCTACGGGCGTGTTGTCGCTTTAATCTGATCAAATGAAATAGATTTACATAAAGGAAATTACATACACAGGAAGTGCACATACAGTATAACCATTTTTTGCAGACATGGAGGCCAGCAATATGGAGGGGGAAGTGGATGAGACAGTATGTCTTTTAGATCAAGAGAGCTTTATCAGAATGGTAAAGCAGTACCCTGTCTCTATGATTCCAGAGATCCATGCTACAAACTTCAAGCGAGCAAGAGGAGGGCATGGAACCAGATTGCCAGCCAAGTTTTCACAAACTGGGCAGACCTGTCCATATGAAGGACGATAAAGGTAAACCCCTGCAAACATAACTAACCACCAAACTGACCATAGGGGGATAATAGGATGATTGTCATTTAGAACATTATAAATAACAGAACCAGAAAAACAGTACTAGCTTATGCTTATATTCCTATGCATTGCTTACAAGATTATACATATGAGAAAACAGACAATAGATGTGCAATTGCAGTTCACTATGGTCAAATATGTGTACACACAAATTGCATGTATGTAGGAATGTGGCCAGGATGAACTGGAATGGCACATCTCTCGCCTCTTTCTAAGGCCGCGTACACACGATCGAACATGTCCGCTGAAACTGGTCCGCAGACCAGTTTCCGCGGACATGTCCGATCGTGTGTACGGCATAGCGGACAGGTTTCCAGCGGACAAGTTTCTAAGCATGCTTAGAAACTTGTCCGCTGGAAACCTGTCCATCGGACATGTCCGCTGGTTAGTATGCCTAACCAGCAGACCGAAATCCCCCGCATGCGTGGAAGCATTTTACTTCCTTGTTTTCGCACGTCGTGGCGACAACGTCACCGCCACGTCACCACGTTCTCTGTCCTTGGAGATTTTGGTCTGATGGTGTGTACACACATCAGACCAAATTATCCCAGGAGACATGTCCGATGAAAATGGTCCGTGGAGCGTTTTCATCGGACATGTCTCCTCGTGTGTACGTGGCCTTATATAAGTGTAAGCATCTAATGCATAGGAGTATGAGTATAGTATTGTAAGCATGTCACAAACACATAATGGCACACTCTGACCCCTAGTGTATATTGTATGGATACTGCACCCAAAGATAAATATATATATATAAAAAAACACAAGACTTCTTCTCAATACATCAAGCATTTTTAATAATTATTCAATACAGCATAGTATATGGTTGTATTAAGAAACAACTGAAGATGTAAAATGATTCAATTGCCTCAATCTGCTATGGGACCTGTCCTGCTGGAGACATAAAGTAGGACACAAATTGATCCCTGACATGTGTGCCTTGTCTGCTTCCACAAATACCAGTCCAATTAGCTCTTTCCATGTCTGATGTAATGGGTCCTCAAACTCAAATCAATCCCGCTGCTTTACAAAAGTTATGCAAGGCACATGCAGCTTTAACAGCACAGACTGCATTTTGCATGTTTAGAACAATGGGAGTGTGTAGGACCCGCCATTTGTTTGCCAAAATGGCAAATGCACAGTCGACAACTCGACGTGCTCTTGTTAGCCGATATTTGAACACACTCTTCTGTGCAGTTACATTGTGCCCTGAATAAGGCCGTAGAAGATGCTCACTCAGAGCAAAGGCCTCATCCCCCACAAAAACACTGGGTAGGGGAGGGCCATTTGTGCCCAAAAGTGGATGTTTGCCGGAAGGTCCAGACAATTGGTACACAGCATGTGTCCAAAAGAAGAATTCCGAAAAATAGTAGAGTCAGTGCTGCTGCCATACGACCCGATAGCTATATAACGGAAGCAATAATTAGCATCAGCCACAACCATTAAAACAAATGAAAAACATTTCATGTAGTTAAAATACTGGCTTCCGCTACCCATGGGCTTTATGATCCGAATATGTTTCCCATCGATCGCTCCAACACAATTGGGGAAGTTGCAGCAATGCCAGAAAACTTCAGAGATCTGTGACCATTCTTCTGCTCTAGGTTTGTTAACCACTTAAGGACCCCTTCACGCTGATATACATTGGCAGAATGGCACGGCTGGGCACATCCACGTGCGTGCATGCGACCCGGTCCGAAGCACCGGGACTGCGGGATTCACGGACCCGATCACCGCTAGAGTCCGGCGATCGGTCCCTGGAGCTGAAGAACGGGGAGAGCGGTGTGTAAACATGACTTCCCTGTTCTTCACTGTGGCGCCCGCATTTATTGTGTGATCCCTTACATAGGATTTCTAATTTTTCAATTTTCGAAATGTCGAATTTCTAATTTTCAATTTTCGAAATTTTGAATTTCTAATTTTTCAATTTTCAAAATTTGGAAATTCAAATTTTTCATATTTCGAATTTTTCAAATTTTTAATTTTCAAATTTCGAATTTTCAAATTTCGAAATTTCGAATTTTTCAATTTTAGAATTGTTGAAATTTCGAACGAAATTTCGAATTTTTCGAACTTCGATTTTTTCAATTTCTGTATTTCCGAATTAGAAAAATTCGAAAATTCGAAATGTGAAATTTGAAATTTGAAAAATTCGAAATTTGAAATTTTAAAAAATATCGAAATTTGAAAAATTCGATTTTCGAAATTTCGAAAACTTAAAAATTTGAAAATTTGAAAATTGAAAAAATTGAAAAAATTGAAATTTCGAAATTTGAAAATGTGAAAAATTCGAAAATTGAAAAAATTGAAATTTAAACATTCGAAATCTGAAAAGTTCGAATTTCAAAATTTCGAAAATTGAAAAATTCGAACATTTCAAAATTTGAAATTTAGAAAATTGAAAAATTAGAAATTTGAAAATTTGAGAAATTCTAAATTTGAAAAATACGAAATTTTAAAAATTCGAAATTTGATTTTCCACTTGCCACGTCACCTGGCCACGTCACCTGCCACAAGTTGTGGATTGTCCACTTGCCATGTCACCTGGCCACGTCACCTGCCACATCACCTGTTCACATCACCTGGCCACTTCACCTGCCACAAGTTGTGGATTGTCCACTTGCCACATCACCTGGCCATGTCACCTGCCACAAGTTGTGGATTGTCCACCTGTCACATCACCTGGCCACATCACCTGCCACAAGTTGTGGATTGTCCACAATGCAATGCAAGCAATTACAGTTGTTGTTTTTTCATCATTTGCCATCATTTTTGAGATTTGTAATGTAAAAAAAATAGGTCACCTATAAAAACGCCTATAAACGAAATCGCGGCAAAACGCCGGTACCGCGTTTTGCCGCGATTAGCGCCGTTTTGCCGCGATTTGCGTCTGAAACACGAAAACGCCAAAAGCCTCTGACCCCATTTTTTTGCATCTGAAAAAACGAGCCTAAACCCAACTGCTTTGAAAAAAATGCCCAAATGCCTCTGAACTTGAGTTTACCAGCGTCTTGTGTGCATGGGGCCTAAAAGATTACAGAAAAAGAAAAATGGTATCATGTAATAAGAGTTTTTGAAACATAAAAAATCCAATAAATATTTGTAGATCCTATGAGAAATATTAAAGGAATCATTAAAGCAGGTTATAGTCAAACCAATCATGTTAGTCTATTGCATTTGAACTCATATACAATATTATAGAATATTGAGATATAAATGGAACCGGATATAATTATGATATGAACTATTGCTATGGAGCAATTGTAATTTTAGCAATGAATCGGTTCAAAAACTGACCGAAATAGGGGGGAGAAGGATCTTATTCATGTTAATTAATAAAACAATAGGAGCAAAATTAGATATCGTCTTTACATATTGACATTTACCATTTTATATAATGAGATAGCTTGAGCTATATATTTGAAGAAGTGAGAGATAAAAAGAAAGTGAAAGGACAGAATGTGGAGTATAAAAAGTGGAAAGTGATGAAAACAATAGGATAGGAAAGGGAGTACAGGATAGAGGAAAGGCTACGGGGTCGTTACATAATAGAGATAGTAATAATATCGATGAACTGTATCCAGAATGTTACCGGCTTACAATATCTTACCAAGGTCTCAATAGAAAATCATCTGGGTTAGATGAGATAGTATAGGTCACCCATGGGTTCCATATTGATTCATATAGGTCTATGGAATCATTGGTTATGGCTTCTGATTTTGAGTGGAGCATGGCTTGGTGTACTCTATTTCTGGTTTCAGAAACTAGAAGCGTAGCTGTTTTCCAAGCTTTGGAGATGATTTGCTTTGCGGCTGTGGTGATATGTAAGAACAGTTTAAATTGAGCATAGGAAATACAATCCGGTTTAAAATTTAGGAGTGCGGTAGTTGGATCAGGAGTAATGGATTTCTTGAAAACCGCTGAAATCATGAGGAATATTTCTTTCCAGTAAGTTTTTGTAACAAGGCACTCCCAGAAAATATGTAAATGTGTTCCCTCTATTTCTTTTTTTATATTGTTGAGCTGTATATGTGAAGAACGAACAAACAAACATAAAAAGTTATATTTCAATAATATTTTATATACTTAAAAAAAAGTTTATTTTTGGCTTTAAAAACGTGTGTTTGGTGTTTATTTTATGCATAGCCAAAAATATTAATATTGGGTTTCATGTAAGGCCTCGTACACACGACCGGACATATCCGATGAAAACGGTCCGCGGATCATTTCCATCGGATATGTCCGATCGGGAGTTTGATCCGATGGCGTGTACACACCATCGGATCAAATTCCCCGCCGCCAGCCGGCGCGGTGACGTGGCGGTGACGCGGCGGTGACGTTGACGCCGCCGCATCACCGCCACGTCACTGCACCAGGAAGTAAAACACTTCCGCGCATGCGCCGAATCCATTCGGCGGCGGCGGTGGGGGACGACATGTCTGCTGGTAAGTGTACTAACCAGCAGACATGTCGGGCGGACAGATTCCCACCGGATGGATTTCAAAGCATGCTTTGAAATCTGTCGGGTGGAGAAATCTGTCCGCTAGCCCATACACACGAGCGGAGATGTCTGCTGAAACGGTCCATCGGACCGTTTTCAGCGGACATATCCCCTCGTGTGTACGCGGCCTAAGAGTCTTTAACCACTTTAGAACCGGACACATATGCTGCGAAATGACCCAAGGTGTTTTTACAATTCGGCGCAGCGTTGCTTTAACAGACAATTGCGCGGTCGTGCGACGTGGCACCCAAACAAAATTTGTGTCCTTTTCTTCACACAAATAGAGCTTTATTTTGGTGGTATTTGATCGCCTCTGCGATTTTTATTTTTTGCACTATAAACTAAAATAGAGCAACAATTTTGAAAAAAATCACAATTTTTTACTTTTTGTTATAAAAAAAAATCAAATAAACGAAATTTTAGTAAAACATTTAGGCCAAAATTAATTCAGCCACATGTCTTTAGTAAAAAAAAAAAAATCGCAATAAAAAAAAATAGCTACCTAGCGGGAACAGCGACACTAATACAGCAATCAGAAAAATGATCGCTTAGTGACACTGGCAATAGGGAGTGAAAGGGTTAACTAGGGCAGTGATCAGGGGGTTAAAACTTTATTGGGGGGGGGGTACGGGGCTACCCTGAACCTAACACTAACTAACTTTCACACTGCCTGTCACACTGACTCTAAATGCAGTGATTAGATCACTGCATTCAGTGACACTGTGACAGGGGGGTGGGGGGTGATCACAAGGGGTTAATGTGCCTATGTGTGTGTGTGTCAGTGTTGTGTTGGTGCACACTTACTGTGGATGTCTTCTTTCATCAGCAGCGGTGGAAAACACCGCTGCGATGAGAGATGACATCATTTCCTCCTCCTGTGTAAACACAGGAGTAGGAACTGACACGAAGGGGGAGCGCTCCCATTGGCTGGGAGCGATCGCGGGGGGGGGCGGAAAAAAACGAACATCCCGCCCGCCCATCGGCGATTGCTCCCAGAGCCAGGGGGACCGCCGCACGCCGTGGAGGGGGTCCCGATCGGACCCCCGAACCGCACAAAGGCAAGGCCGTATATATACGCCCTTGTGCCTGTACGAGCCATGTTGTGGATGTACGTAGGCGTGCGGCGGTCCTTAAGTGGTTAAAAAAAAATTGAAAAAAAAATTACCTCAGTGTGAAGATTAGTCATTCCACAGGGGTATACTGTTATGGAAATGTATCCATTTTTTGCAACCGACTACTGAGTAAACCCGACATGATAAGAACGGAACAATGTCAAACATCATGAATCCAAATAAGTTTGACTAACCTTTTATGGACATCCTAGTGTAGTCCAAAAATGTATGCTCATGATCACGTAGGTACATGACCCAAAATTGGCCTCTCTCTTCTCGATCAGCAAATATAGGGTGGATCCACTATCTGTGTGCCCTCTTCTTTCTCCTCTCTCTTTAATGCAGAAAATATGATGTAACAGTGGCTGCTGCCACAAAATGATGAACTGGAAGAAGAATATTCACCCAGGAAGAAGATAAAAAATCTAAAAACATAGCAACCAATGATGAAAGAGATGATAATTTTTCCTATTGGCTAAAAAAAAAATTATGAAGTTCAAAAACACCTGAAAACGATGTATGCAAACACGCAAATACGCACAAATACGTGACAAAACGCCAGAAAAAAATGCTCAAAAAAGCTACGCTCAGGTGTGAATCGGGCCTTATGCGATCACTTTTTGTTATGAAAAAAAACGACGTTTTATGTGACGAAACAAAACAACGTTTTTTAAACTTCATTTTCAAAAACGACGTTGCATACACACCATCGTTTTTCCAAAATGCTCTTGCAAAGCGTGGTGACGTACACCACATTCAACGGCACTCTGTTCCATTAAAGCTCCTGTCTCATAACTTGCTTCTGAGCATGCGCGGGTTTAAAAACGTTGTTTTAAACGTCGTTTTGCCCACACACGATCACTTTTTATGACACAAAAAATGACATTTTGAAAAACGACACAAAAAATTCAAGCATGTTCGAAAACAATTTTGGTCGTGTTTTTGAAGACATAAAACGACGTTTTGCCCACACACGATCATTTTAAATGACGTTTTTGAAAACGTTGTTTTTTTTCATCACAAAAAGCGTTCGTGTGTATGCGGCATTAGAGTCACACCAGTCATATCATAGCGCTGTACTGCACTGGTGACTGTTCTGAATATTTTATACCAGCAATTTGATGCAAATTAAAGTGGAGGTTCACCCTATTTATTCACTTAATATGTATTAAACAGCCTTCTATTCACAAGACAAAATCTCTGCATTTTTTTTTTTTTTAGTGAAGGCCCGTTTTCTCCATTCAATTCTGGCCTGTCAATCAAAGTACACCGCGGGGGAATGGGCGTGCCTATCCATTTTCCCCCGACGGCGCTTTGTCTCCTGGGAATCTGTCTTTACGTCCCCAGGAGACGCTGTGTGCTCAAATCCCGCGATATTTCGCGGGTCACGTGACTCGGGAACTGTGCAGTGTTGACGGCGCGGCTCGCCGTCAACACTGCACATGCGCGGGATAGAGCGGTGAATGCTGGGACGTCAGCATTCACCGTATCCCGGAAATGCCTAGTGCTAGGCTTCAGCGTGGGACAGTTAAGATGGAACCTGCCACCTACAGATTTTATAAAGTATAGTTTTGTTAAAAAAAAAAAAAATGCTGGCGGCGAAAAGAGTGGTACGCACGGGCTCATATCAAGACCAGGTAAGAGCGGAACAGTAATTAAATATTTGCATTAAAAAGGTTTAATGCAAAGTATAGCTCACAGCTTACTCACATTTGGTTGGAAAACAAAAGGCAGCAGGGCTGAAGAAGTATTGTTTACGCAACGTGTCCGGGGACAGGAATTACCCTTACAGTCGCTCGCTTACTATCTGAACCTCCGCTGATGTGATCTCTTTTCCGTCCGGTTTTATAATGTTTGTGATGCCTTTTGTTTTCCAACCAAATGTGAGTAAGCTGTGAGCTATACTTTGCATTAAACCTTTTAAACATATGGAAGCTCTTAGATGGTTGTCTTTTCTCTCCATTTTGGTATGCTCTTCATGACTGATGTGTGAGGATAAGTGACAACATCTATACTCCCGGGTTACCTGGCTGATTTTTATGCGCAAAGGACCATCTGGTGAAACAGTGATCTAAGTTGGAGGTAATAGTAATTTATCCTTGTGGTGGCGGGATCACTCCATACTTTTGTTATCACCTGGTGGATTCTTTGGTCTGACAATTCAGATAATTGGATTTATGGACACTTTGCACTAAATATTTCTTGGACACTCACCCAAGTTTATTTTTATTTCTATTGATGTACCCATACTTATTTGATTATTTACCATTTGTAATCATTTCACTCATCCTGTTGTACAGGTTTCACTTTACATCTAGTATATGATATTATTATACATTAGATTTATATATTATTGTTTATTGTTTGCGCTGCACTTTTTTCTTTGTTGTATGTATTTTGGGAATTTTGTGAAAGTTCTTTTGTGTTCAGCTTGCATTCACGTGAATTTTAAACCTTGTGTTTTTTTCATTTTTATATTTAAATAAGTTTACCTCAACAATTTTGCGCTGATTGCACCCCCTCACTTTCCTATAATGAGTTGAAATAACTCAATATTGTATAAATGATATATTCAAAACCATATATCATATTAATAAAATAAATATGCAAAATATATATATATAATATATGCAAAATTTTAAATATAAAAAAACGTGAGTCTCTGTGCAAACTCCACACTTCAAGATACTGTGCAAAAAGATGAAAACCACGGATGAGGATGGATGGTATTAAGCACTTACTAACGTATATTCTAATATGGCAATAATAAATATATACATAAAGTGCAATATTAAGTGCTTATAAATTAATAGCAATACATAGCCTGATCCTGGTCTCCAAAATAAATAATTAAATATATTAGTGCAAAGTGCAATAATAAAAAATGGAAATTAATAAATATAGTCGTACAGTACGACACATATAAAAAAGAAGAAAAAAAGGAAAAAAAATCGACAATGTGTAAAAACCGTGAAAAATTTATTAAATGTACAATCAAAGGCCCAGATTCACGTACATCTGCGCATTATTGGACCGGCGTAGCGCACCGCCTTTACGTTAGACTTGCGCAATTTTGCCGCGTAATCACCCTATTCTCGTAGCTTTTGCGCAGAAAATTGCGCATGCGTAACGTTTTTTCAGAGGCGTAAGGCGGAGTAATACAAATTGGGAAGGACGTGGGGGTGTTACATTGAAATGAGCCGTGACCCCATGCAAATCAAGGGCCGGCCGGCTCGCGCATGCGCGCTTGAAGGAGACCATGGTCAGCTCCACTGTGCGCATGCTCACAACTCGGGAGCGGCGCAATCAGTGAAATTGGAAATGGACTAGGGCAACGTTGTGAACTACGCAAACAGCATAAATAGACAGACACAAACGCACTTGCATTGCAAAAGTACATCCCTTTGTCCCTTCCCATTGAACCAAGTGCTTTTGTCCTGTTGTTCGTTGCGTTGTGTTTTGTAGTTGTCAGATTAGTGTTCTGTGTGATCAAGTGTTTTTTAGTAGATCTTTGAAAGTGTTTTTTGATAAGTGTTTGAGAGACTGTTTGTTTGATATATTTCTGTTTGTTTGTTTTCTTGCTGATTTTTTGCTGTTTGTTTTTGTGACTGTTTCTTGCTGAGTGCTTGTGTGATTTTTTGGGTGTTAGTTTTCTCTTTGTGTGTGTTCTTGCTTGAATGGTTGTGCTTGTTTTTGTGAGTGATTTTTGTTGACTGGGAGTGAGTTTTTTTGGAAGTATGACAGAGAGAAAGCGAAAGCTCAATTTTACTGTGGGGGAAAAAATAATTCTTGCCCGGACCATTAGCGATTATGGGCGTTTCCTCCACGGCCCAGACAGTGCCAACACCACCCCGGCCAGGAGGAGGGAGATTTTGGACATGATCACTGAGCAGGTCAATTCAGCGGGGGAGGGGGAGACACGGACCCGGTCTGGGATTGACAAAAAAATGTATGACCTCCGGCATCTGGTCAAACAGAAGCTGGCCAGAATGCATGCCCATGCCAGGGGCACAGGAGGGGGCCCACCATGCCGTATTAGGCTGACAGCGGAGGAGCGTGCGGTGGCCCTGACCTTTCATCGGCATGAAGTTGAGGGCCTGCCCGGCTTTGACTCAAGTCCGGAGCCCGTGGTGCCAGGTAAGTATTTTTTTTAATATCAGGTGTGTAGCATGTGTGGGGGAGGGGGTGAAAGGGAATATGTGGCAAGTGTGTGGATCCTCCAACCTGTGAATGTTTTGTGTCATCCACAGATGTGCAGGAGGGTGCAGGGCCATCTGGCCTGACCGCACCATCCCCAGGACAGCAGCCTAATGAGGCCCCCCAACAAGGCCGGAGTCCGCGGAGGAGGTTCAAGAGGAGGAGGAGAATCATGAGGAGGAGGAGTCCATGTCAGGCACTGGACGTTTGGTTTTTGAGGACTCTTCCCCTCTGGCTGGCAGCAGGCAGCCCTCCCTAAGGGGGAGCCCCCCCCCTCCTCCCCCAACATGGCTCCCCTCCCAAGGGCCTCCCCTTCTCCCCGGCCACAAGCATCAGCTGGAGGCAGGATTTCATCCCAGAACACCAGGGGGTTGGCCGATCTCCTGCCCGCCACTCTGAGAAGGGACCAGGCCCTTCAGACCCGCCATCTGGGACAGGTCAGCCAGACATTGGTGCGGATGGAGGAGAGCCTGTCCTCCATCAAGGATACGCTAGGGAACCAGGACTCCCACTCCCGGGCTTTCACAACCTGCCTAAACGACCTGCAGACTACATCAGCAGGCGTTGGGCAGGATGTGAGGGCCCTTACCCAGGCTATCCAGGCCAACACGGCAACACTTGGTGCTGCCCTGGACAGAATAGCCGTGGCCTTGGAGGGCAGGCCGCCAGGTGGGCAGAGATCAGGGGCTGCTCCTCCTTCCCCGGTTTTCCCCCTCCCCATGAGTCTCCCCTGAGGAGCCGAGGCCGTGGCCGGGGGCGCCCCAGGCGTGGCTCACGTCAAGGGCAATAATTTTTTTTTCCCCTCTTTTTTTTTTTGCTGGAAAATTTTTGATTTTGCTGGTAATTTTTTTTTTGGGGGTTGTGAATGCTGTTTGAATGTGGGGGTGACATTCCTTCCGGAAAAGGGGTGTCACCCTCAATTTTGGTGGAGAAGGGTTCCCCAGGACCAGGGAGAAGTGATCCCCAGGTCCGTGTGAATGGTGTATGAATGTACAGTGACATAATTGGAGCCTTGGCATGGCGTTGCTGCTCACAAGTCCAGCATGGTGGACTGGTGCCAATCCAATTTGATGTGGATGTGGGGTGTGTGTGCTAGGGACCACAGTGGTGTGCATGCATGCATTCTCATTGTGCCATGATTAATGTGTGTGTTTAACGTGCAAAGATGCCCAATGTGAGTTGTCTCCTGGCTGCTCTTCCCTCAGAAGACGGGGTAGCCTCGGTTAGGGGGGGATTGTCTGGTTTAGGGGTCAGGTCATCACGTAGGTCAATCTGCAGGCCCTTTCTTACTGCGAAGTTGTGCAGCATGCAACATGCACCGATGATCTGGCACACGAAGTTTGGGGAATACAAGAGGGTACCCCCAGACTTATCCAGGCATTGGAAACTTGACTTTAGGAGGCCAAAGGTGCGCTCCACCACTGCTCATGTTTGGGCATGTGCTTGATTGTATCTTTCCTCTCCTGGGGTTTGGGGGTTCCGGATAGGAGTCATGAGATGGGGTCCCAGTGGATATGCAGAGTCACCTGTAAGGGAAAAGACAGGAGGATGTTAGTCATGCATGTGCCCCTTGTGATGTGTGCATCATGGGAGGGGATAGTCATGCCTGACTCCCATGTCACTCACCAACCAGCCAGGTGTCCCCATACACGTTCTGATCGAATTCCATTCGGATGTGGCATTAATTGTATATGTAGCTGTCATGGCTGGACCCTGGGTGTTTGGCACGGACGTGCCATATGAGGCCTTGGGCATCGACTATCACCTGTACGTTGATGGAATGCCAATGCTTCCGATTGCGGTACATTTGCTCTGTCTCCTGGGGGGGCTGGAGTGCCACATGTGTGCAATCAATGGCCCCCACAGTGCGTGGGAATCTGGCAATTCTGTAGAAATCTGTCATTGCCTTCAGCCGCAGGTCCTCAGTGGTGGGTTTGATGATTTGGTTGGCCAATGCGTCTGAGGATTGCAGGGACAACCTGGTGCACACATCTGCTCATGGAGGATTGTGACATCCCAGCCACCACTCCACTTGTACGCTGAAAAGAGCCACTGGCAAGGAAATGGAGTGTTGCCATGACCTTGACCAGTGGCTGCACTGCATGTGAGCGTTGTGTTGGGCTGGTGATGTCCTCCTGCAGGGTTGTGGTTAATTCCAGGATGACATGAGGGGTGAATCTGAAGATGCAATACACCTCAGAATCACTCATGCCAAACAGGTCTATGCGGGTGCAGTATATCCTCTCCTGTGCCATCCTCCGTGCCCTCATCCTTCTTTGTTCATCTAAAGTCAGTAGTATAGCTATGTGCGACGATGCCCCTGGCATGTTGGCATACAGATTGTTGTGCAACACATGTGACTGCTGAGCTCCTCACTAACAGTGTTGCTTTATCTAACAAGTAGACTTTTTTTCTCTTTTTAGACCAACTTTTATATGCTCAGAATTTTAGACAGGACATTTTGCTGTTGCGCACACTGCGTAGCCTGCGCTGCCCCAACGTTCTTTTGTGGATCCCCGTAAGTCCCTCATTAGCATATTTGACTAGCAAATCAATGGTCTGTCTAGCGCACTTTTGCGCGGACGGATGCGCCAGTCTAACGAAATTACGCGGGACAAAAAAAAGTAGATTTTTTGCGCATCTCGTTCTGGGGATGCCGTGCATCGAAACGCACGCGCACATTTCGACTTACGCATGCGCATCTCCTGTTGCGCAGGCATAATCGCTCTGTGAATCTGGGCCAAAGTCTCTATCTGCAAATCCACAAAAATAGTCCAAATAAAGTGCAGATAGTCACAATCAGTGCAGGTTTGGTAAAGGTGCTCCAAATCCACAATCCACCGCAAAATAGTGCTCTAAGTGCCCCTGTCTCCCCAGCCTCTCACCTCAGGGGGCTTATAGTAAAAGCCTCGTAAGATCTCCACTGGTACTGGTTATCACTGGCACTGCAATCACTACTTAGAATATCCAATTCCTAGCTGGCTTCCAGGCTGGCCCTTCTAGTTCTACAACAGCAACTTCTATGTGGCACTCTCCCAATATGTAAAATTAAAACAGAGGGGACTCCATAGCGTCAATACTTTTAATAGAAAAACTTACATAAAACTTACATAAAAACAAAGGACAATACGAGCATATACGTTTTTTTACACTTCTATTAAAAGTATTGACGGTATCACGCTATGGAGTCCCCTCTGTTTTAATGTTACATATTGGGAGACTGCTGTTGTAGAACTAAAAGGGCCAGCCTGGAAGCCAGCTAGGAATTGGATATTCTAAGTAGTGATTGCAGTGCCAGTGGCAACCAGTACCAGTGGAGATCTTACGAGGCTTTTACTATAAGCCCCCTGAGGTGAGAGGCTGGGGAGACAGGGGCACTTAGAGCACTATTTTGCGGTGGATTGTGGATTTGGAGCACCTTTACCAAACCTGCACTGATTGTGACTATTATTGGTGTGGCAGCTACTTAGTGTATTTTAATATTTTTACTTTAGTTCATTATTGTTTGAGTTAGTGTGGTTTGCGCATTAGTTTCCCCCATTATTCTAAAATGGATAGTATAAACCCCTGAAGTCTATGCTGCCTTAAACTCTGGAGCTAGGTCCAAGTCTACCTTCAGGACTTCACTATACCAGGAAGTAAAAAATTGACAACGTCTATATATGTACTATGAGACAGACTGGGATAGTCTCCAGAAAAAAAAAGAAAAAGAAAACAATAGTTAATTATGCCAGCTAGGTTGGTGCCCCGATGTTGAGTAGCTACCGGATACTCACAGTTCAAGAGGGCAGGAGATTGATGAAGAGCTTTGGTGGGAATAACTTGGAGAAAGGTCTAATAATGAAAAAACATACAACCAGTTCAGGGATGTTCAGGGGTCTGAGTTAATGACTTAATAGGACAGTCCTGCACAGGTAATATGGAACTGCTCAGTGGTATGCTGAGGGAGTACAGCAATGTCTAAGGAACTAGAGGGCAAACTGTGTTAGGCTAAAGTATCACTTCCTGTTGTTTAGTGTTAGTTTAGTGGGTTGGCAACCCTCTCACCAATCCTGTACTTCAGCTTTGGATGCCGACGGTGGAGAGGCCTCTCATTGATTGATGACTTGAGCTCTGGAAAACCCCCTCTGTATGTCTGGAGATGCAGGAGACCGGTGAACCTGTTCTGTATGGCTGGAGATTCTGCTGCTTGGGCCGCAGTTGAAGGGTAGTGCCTATGGACTCTAGTCTAGCACTCTATCCTGGATACCTTCCCCCTTTCCTGGTCTTGAGCCTCCCCGAACAGCTAACTGAATTCCTGCCCACTACTCTTTCCAGGTCCATAGCTCCCTGCTGCTGTGATGTAGTGCCCCCTGTTATTTAGTGAATTTTTTTTCTTCCACAGTCCTTTTCTTAACAAACCCCCCCACCCCCACAATCAGTAGATGACATAAAGAGTCAAAAGAGGCCTAGCTAACGGGCATGCCAGGACTTGTTGTCTTCTTATGTCTGACTTATTTTTACCTGGGGGCCCTTGTTCCAGCACATAGATGTGTGTGTGTGTCTGTGTATACCACATTTTATTTATGGTGAGCATAGTAAGTTGTGTACTAGCACACATATCAGGCATGGACAAAAAGGCTATCTCTGATTTGAATATTATAACGCATGATACTTTAAATCCTGCTCTGGGGTTCACCTTTAAATTCTAAAAGTAGTCTTCTAAATGTCTTTGCAATCAGTTCAAAACATCTGTAGATGTTTTCATTGAACAGAATTATAAAACCTGTGTGTTTTCATCCTCAATTTAGATACTTTATTATTTTTCCTCTACTCCGGGGCTTTTGGAATTTATTAAAACTTGCAGAATTACATTGATTTTTATGTAAAGTTTATGCCATTCCCTGGTGTTTTATGAGCAAGGCTACATATATTTTAAGTAAATCCCTGCAGAATTGGTGAAAAGTATCCACAAGACTTAATAAAAAATTGGGGGAACCCAAATTTATGCTTTCAGGCAAATCAATTCCTTTTGCAACCAATTATAGTTATTCTTTACCTAGTTAAATCTGGTAAGGAAGTATCTCCATAATTTTATAGTCTACAGGCGTTGTTAAATAAATCTAGGACTTCTTTAAACATATAAATCTGTGAAGATTTGTCAAATTGCATTGAAAGGATTGTGAAGAAGTGGGTACTGCTTTCTACGTGAGTAAGGCTAGGTTCACATCTATGCGTTTGCGTTTGATGCTGTGAGCTGGTGCGTTATTCTTTTTTAAACACGTGTTTTTGATGCATTTTTGCATGCAATTTTCATGTGTTTTGTGTTTTTTTCTCCTCGACTACTTTCCACCTGACCACTGTACATAAACGGCCGGGTGGGTCATTCCTCATTCTGAGTGAATGTTCCTGAAACTTGCTTACAGCAAAACAGCTGAATAAAAATGTGCACCCCCCAAATAGAGCTTTATTTTGGTTGTGTTTAATCATCTCTAAGATTTTTTTGCGCTATAAACAAAAAAAAGAGTGTCAATTTTGAAAAAAACACAATATTTTATACTTTTTGCCACAATAAATATCCCCAATTTCTTTTAAAAAAGCTATTTTTTTCTCAGATTAGGCCGATATGTATTCTTATACATATTTTTCGTAACATACATACATACATATTGATTGGTTTGCGCAAACGTTATAGCGTCTACAAAATAGGGGGTAGATTTATAGCATTTTTATTATTACTATTTTTTTTACTAGTAATGGTGGCGATCTGCCATTTATCAGGACTGCAACATTATGGCAGACACACATTGGACACTTTTGACACCATTGGCATTTATACAGTGATGCGTGCTATAAAAATGCACTGTTACTGTAAAAATGTCACTGGCAGGGAAGGTTTTAACACTATGGGGCGATCAAGGGGTTAATTGTGTTCCCTAGTGTGTTTCTAACTGAAGGGGGATGTGACTGACCTAGAGAAAATTACAGATCGTGGTTCCTAGCTATTAGAAATTCCCAGTCTGTCTCTCCTCACAGAACAGGTGTGTGTGTTTTCTAGTGATCTCCATATTTAATATTTTATTTTTGTGTGTCAAGTTACCACAACAACATTATTATCTTGAAAACAAGTGAAGGTGTATGTGTTGTGTCCCAAAAGGAACCGGGGACGTGAAAGGGAAGGAAATGTGGTCCAGATGCACACAGTGCATGCACAAACAGTTGGCCTCAGAGGGCAATAAAGTGATCCTAGTGAGGGTAAATATGTGTGATTCTATAGATCATAAACCTAAACCATCAGCGTAATGGATAAATGTGTATATGTCTGTACATACATATTGTGGAAAACAAATACACGAAAAAGTCCTGTCATATATTGTGGAACAAGCAAAAATATGCAATCAATCAAAAAGTCCAATAAGGTGAAATAAATTCAAAAGAAAATAAGAAAAAATATATATATAAAGTGAAGGTGAATAGATGTGATGCTAGATCATTAACCTGAACCATCAGCGTGATAAATAAGATGCATAAATCACTATACATACAAAATGTGAAAAAAATATGTACACAATGAAGATACTGGCACATGATATGAAACAAGTAAATATGTGCAAAAAAAGTCCAAATATGGTGTAAAAAATCCAAATGCGAGTGAATATCCAAAAGGATAGGACAAAGTGGTGATCCCAACAGCCAAGTGTTTGAAAGATGCAGCAAACTTCAAAGTGCAACACACACCTCCTGTGGCTCCTAGCAGCTCACCTCTAATAGCCTGATTAATCCAAAATATCCATCTGGTGACACAATCTATCTGGTGGTTGCCCTGGAGGGTCCAATGGCGGGTGTAAACATGCGAGGAAACAAACAAACGCACATATAACGTAACTCTGTCAACCTGATATAAGCTGTTAATAAGGATGGGGCCAGATGCACTCACTCAAAGTAATGGGAGGATGAGCCTATCTCCACGAGCGCTGAGCTCTTAAATGTCCTGCTTCTCTTCTCTCTTAGTCTCCTATGTTCAAGCTTGTAGTAACAGATGACTCAGAAAATGGCAATGGCAATGGAGAGAGAGAAGGGAAGAGAGGCACATCGCATAATCCAGTCGAAACACATTTATTGGTAAAAGCAAACAGTAAAAAAACTCACATTTTAAGCAACTAAAATGATAGCATAAATCCACGAGCAGCGAGCTCGTCTGCCAACCGTCAGGAAGTGCAGTAGTCCAGTGCTCCAATCCCGACGCGTATCGTCACGTGACTTCATCAGGTGTTCCCCCTGCTATCATTTTAGCTGCTTAATATGTACTTCTCAAGATACCAATTTTAGCATTCAAAAAGTTGATGTCTGCCGTAGGGACGTGCGCTTCACAAATTCCAGCAGTTTCTCCATCGCTGCCTTCCTAGCTGGTTTACTGATGCCCCAAGTTGACATTTTACCTTTGTTCTCACACAACTCTGGGACACAGCAGGTGCGTGATAATAGCACTAACAAGGAGGAAAGCCCAGAGCCAGAAACTTTCCGGTCCAGGAGGAGATATGAGGCCTCAAATATGTCCTTTGTTGAGACAGCGGAGATGATGGACATCTTGAAGAGGACCGACTATGATGGGAAGTATGGACAATACCCCAACCCAAATGTAAGAAAGGCCAAGATCATGAGTAAAGTTGTACAACGATCCAATGAGCAATTGAGGAAACGCCTTGTCAGACCTGAAATTAAGGAAACGCGATCAGTACAGAAGGATCAGGAAAATGCTTCTAAATAGTAAGTATTTGTCCTGTGTTCCTATTATTATTATTACTTGCATGTTGCTCCATGTGCTTTTCTTTACTGTTGTACAGTTTAAAATGGGATCTTTCAGGTTCGTGGGCACAGTAATTGGTCATAGTCAACATCATTTGTTCGCCCACTAAATACAAAGTTTTTGGCAGATACAGGTTAACTACATTTGGTCATGCCTATTTGTATTAAAATACATGTAGTACATTGTTGTCTAGATGTGTTTGTAAGTAGAATGAAATGCAAACTTGATTCAGTGTAAGGAGAGGACACTCAGCAGCTGTTTACCATCTGGACTCAGGAACAACCTTTTTAAGGTGTTCCACACAGGTGCTCCAGTGGATACTCGGGGTGTCTCCATGTGTTAAATTTGTCCAAAAAAAGTAAGTATTCCATCTTTAGGAAGGGAAAAAATAATGTCTTCAGCTTCGAAACTCTGCTAAAACAGACAATTGTACCACACTTTCAAGCAATGTTTCATATTCCTATTTCTGGCCTCAAATATCTGTGTGCTAAGTATACCTTTTGTTTCATTCTCATAAGGGAGAAAATAAATATGAGGACACCAGGAACCCCACACCTCAGAAAGAAGGGGAACTGATGACACCACAACCTGAAGATGTGAAGGGAGGAAAGGTATATGAAGTGGGCAAAATAGTGACCACATCAGATCAGTGAGAGGAAGGGGTTGCACCCCCAAAACTCATCCATTGATCCCCCATGATGAGAGATAGCACATGTTGACATTAGGCATTGGGTCAGGGTGGGAATCACCATTTTGACTCACAATTTGTGTGCATCTTCAAAATTTGGCTTTTCCAGGGGTGACATCACCCAATTTGATAAAGACAAGATTAACACATTTTGTCTGATATTGCCTTCAGTTTTTCTACGTTGAACTATGTAAGTTTTAGAGTTGTGTATTTTATGGTTTGAAACATGCCTGTTAAAAAAAGAAAAAAGAAATTGTCAAATTTTATTAAACAAAGATTTTTTTTGGTGTTACATTTTTTTTAAATGCACTTGTGAATGTGCACGGAGTAAACGTTTTTAGACTCAACGATTATTAGGTTTCTTCTTTCAATGCTCAATATTAGGGATGAGCTTCGCGTTCGATACAAACGTATGTTCGACTCGAACATTGTCTGTTCGTACGTTCGACGAAATTCGAACAAATGCGGTCGCTCGCGCCAAATTCGTGTGACGCAAAACGGCCCATAATTCACTGCGGCATTGCGTGCTGATGATTGGCCAAGCATGCTGTATATCCCACATGCTTGGCCAATCACAGCGCGCAAAAAACGAAGAGCCAAAATTAGCCAAAGCCTGGGTTGCTTTGGCCAATTATGGTTCAGGGCTTTAGCACATGCCCCACACTATAAAAGGCCGCCTGCCGGGCGGCCTCGTGTAGTGTGTTCTGGCTTGTTAATGAGAGCAGTCAGAGAGACCGAGAGATTGTCTTTTTATATAGCTAGATAGAGCAGGCAGGCTAGTCAGTTTAGCTTAATTTACAGTGTGTAGAGAATATATATACATCCCTAGGAGTTGTACATAAATTTATACACTGTATAGCTTAGATAGATCAGTTCTTCCTAATTTACTGGCAGGCAGGTGATTGTGCTATTTAACCCCCCTGGCGGTCTTCCCGAGTCTGACTCGGGGTTAGATTTCTGTGCTACGATCGGTAACCTCGAGTCAGACTCGGGCTCGCCTCGCTGAATCCACAGGCAGTGTTTACTTACCTTGTTCCTGGATCCAGCGATGCATCCACGCTGTGTCCCCGTGTGCCGCCGATTTCCTTTCCATGCGACGTTATGATGCACGGGGGCGGAGAACGGCGCCATATTCAAAAATGTAAACAAACACATTACATACAGTATACTGTAATCTTATAGATTACAGTACTGTATGTAAAAAATACACACCCCCTTGTCCCTAGTGGTCTGCCCTGTGTCCTACATGTCCTTTTACATAATAAAAAGTGTTCTTTCTCCCTGCAAACTGTAGATTGCCCATAGCAACCAAAAGTGTCCCTTTATGTCAAAAATGGTTTTAGAGCAGCTAAAAAACAGCGATAATAAATTAGAATCACTTGCAGAATTGAGCGATAGCGTTTTGTGGGAAAATTTGTCATAAAAATAAATAAATAATGAGAGCAACAATTCTGCAACTGAGCAAATTTCAGTGATTTTGATTTGATTACATCATTGAATAATTTTTATTATAATATTATTTGTTATAATTATTTATAATTAATTATATTATAATTTATCATTTTGTTTTAAAAAAAATGTCATACCTGGGATGCCTATTAGACTCTTGTTTGGTCAGATTTAAGTGAGTTATTCCTAAGAATTACAAGCCTACAGTATAAAACGCCAAATTTCCTTGCAAATAGTGGTACTGCTTTCAGCACCTAAAATCTGAAAGAATCATACCACCAGGGAGGTTAATGACGTTATCACACGTATAGACCCACAGCAGGTACAATATTTAAAGGAATTTTATTTTATTTTTTTAATTTAAGCATCATTAACCTCCTTGGCGTTTTTCCCGTGTCTGACACGGGGTAAAAATTTGCTGCTACTATTGTTGATCCCGTGTCAGACACGGGCTCGCCTCGCTGAATCCAGAGACTGTTTACTTACCTTCTCCCTGGATCCAGCGATGCATCCACGCTGTGTGAGCGAGCGGGTGCTCGCTCGATTCACACAGCGTCCCCGTGTGCCGCCGAGCTCCGTTCCCTGCGACGTTACGTCGCACGGGGACGGAGAACGGCGCCAAATTCAAAAATGTAAACAAACACTTTACATACAGTACAATGTAATCTTATAGATTACAGTACTGTATGTAAAAAATACACACCCCCCATGTCCCTAGTGGTCTGCCCAGTGCCCTGCATGTCATTTTATATAATAAAAACTTTTCTTTCTCCCTGCAAACTGTAGATTGCCCATAGCAACCAAAAGTGTCCCTTTATGGCAAAAATTGTTTTAGAGCAGCTAAAAAACAGCGATAATAAATTATAATCACTTGCAGAATTTAGCGATAGCGATCTGTGGGGAAATTCGTCATAAAAAAAAAAAATTATGACAGCAAAAATTCTGCAACTGAGCAAATTTCAGTGATTTTGATTTGATTACATTATTGAATAATTTTTACTATAATTATATTATTATTTGTTATAATTTTTTATAATTATTTATTATATTATAATTTTTAATAAAAAAAAAAAAAAAAAATCATACCCGGGATGCCTATTAGACTCTTGTTTAGATAGATTTAAGTAAGTACTTACTAAGAATTGCAGGCCTATAATACATAACACCACATTTCCTTGCAAAACAATTGCAACGCTTTTGGTACAAAATTCCAGACAGAATCATAACGCCAGGGAGGTTAAAATCACTGCTCCTGGAGCAGTGATTTTAATAATGTTTAAATAAAAAAAAATGAAAGATTCCTTTAAATATTGTACCTGTTGGGTGTGTATAGTTTGCCTGTGAAAACATCTTTGAGAACCCGGGTCTTGCCCGAGGGAACATGTATCAATGGAAAAACAAGTTTCAAAAACTGTTGTTTTTTCAGGAGTCCTGAAAAACGACCGTTTTTAAAACTTTTTTTCCATTAATACATGTTCCCTCGGGCAAGACCCGGGTTCTTAAAGACGTTTTCACAGGCAAACTATAGACACCCAGCACTGCAGGTACAATATTTAAAGGAATTTTTCATTTTTTTTTTATTTAAACATTATTAAAATCACTGTTCCTGGAGCAGTGATTTTAATGATGCTTAAATAAAAAAATAAAAAACATAAAAAATTGCTTTAAATATTGTACCTGCTGGGTGTCTATAGCTTGCCTGTGAAAACGTCTTTGAGAACCCGGGTCTTGCCCGAGGGAACATGTATCAATGGAAAAAAAGTTTTCAAAACGGTCTCTTTTTCAGGAGTCCTGCTCTTAAACTTTTTTCCATTGATACATATCTTTTACAAACTCTGAAAGCTGTAACGGAAAAATTAAAACCTCCATATTTCTGAGAAATTAGGTTATTTACATTTTTGCACATGTTTGATTTTCACCATTTTGCAAAAAGGCACAATTAAAAATTTACAAATATGTGTTATTTGTTATTAGTACGGTAGGAATTTAGCAGACATTTCATAAAATGTGCTGTGTTTGTATCTGATAAAGATTTCATTCAATAGCAACAATATTATTTTGATAAACATTTGCAAAAATATCACAAGGCCTAAGAAATCAGTAGCAAATTCTTTTTATTCTACAGATCATATGCTTTTAGAAAATGTATAGTTTGGAGGTCTTTACAAACTCTGTAAGCTGTAAGGGAAAAATAAAGAAGCAATGGAAAAATTGCAAATATGGTCTGGCTACCTGAGTTTAAAAAAGGAGTATGGGGTCTGGCAGTAAGGATATTAGAGCATTTATCATAGGGCAATAGCAGTGTCATTTATCAATTATACATAGTATGGAGATGGGTATTCCAAGCAGCAGTCTTTTAGCATAGAATAATAGCAGTGTCATTTAATAATCATACATAGTATGGAGATGGGTATACATAAGCATTCTAAGACAGCAGTCATGTACCTGTGAAGGATCGGAAAAGACACAATGAGAAAGTGATAGATACTTTGTTTTAAAAAAAAATGTTAAAAAAACTCCCTATTTACAACTTGACCCCTAATTATGATGTAACCAGTTAATGCCAGCTGTTGCCCTGGATTATTCCTGCACCAGTACATTGGGCGTCAATGGTATGTCTATGCTGCTACTCTCTATACCCTTTGAAATAAAGTCTTTCATGCAACCCTTAAATTTAAAAACGACTATCATTGCTACAGCATATGAATAAACTACAGTTTCTAGGACTCTGTATATATAATGCAACATTGAAATTTATATACTTAGAATTCAAAATCAGCCACTTTTGAAGTAAATGCAGCAAACTATAATTGTACTTATATTGTAATGAGACAGTGCACAAATACCTATTGGATTAATGACTGCACAGATGTGACCTGTGTGTGTCAGCATTGTGTCAGAAATATGACTCATGAAATGCCCACTGGCACAGCTTATTCTTTGTACGTCACTTCTTACTCATGCACTCATACCAGAGCTCAAAGCAATATGCTGAGGGTTCAGACATAAACAGTAAATTATAAAAGGGATTGTTTAGAAACAAAGAAGATACTGGAATTTTAAATTATATGTTTTTTTTTTTATAAAATACATTTTACTGACTGTCTAATAAAAGCTTAGTGATATACAGTATGTCCATACGAAAGCAAGAAATATTTGAAATGTAATATTTTATTGGCATTTAGGCTGGGTTCACATATAAGCTTGTCAGGTTTTGGTGCAGAGTCCGATGCAGGGTCCATTCAGCGGTGTGAATTTGATACTGAAATCGAACTGGGCTGAAAAACTCACAGCACCTTTTTTAATTTTTCAACTGCAACTGGCCCTCATATATGATGATCCACTGAAAGCCAATCTGGTTCAAAACACATCCAATTCATATATGTAAACTGAGCCTAATGTACTGTTCCATAATTTGTTTACTACCTTGATAAGAAGTACTATATATTGTAAAAGTGCTGATGCAAGGAATGTGACAGAGAAAATGTAAGAAAATCTGAAGCACTCTACTTTACCATTGTGTACTTAGTGCAAAATATATTTATTCGAATTTATTTCATTTAACCACTTAAGGACCGCCGCATGTACATTTACGTCGGCAGAATGGCACCGACAAGGCACATCAACGTATATATATGTTGGTGCCTTGGGGGGAATCGGGGGTCCGATCGGACCCCCCCCCGTACATGCGGCGGTCCGCGCGGCTGCAGGAGCGATCCGACAAGTGGGGGCGGCTATCCGTTTTCATCCGCCCCCTCCGGATCGCTCCCAGCCAATGCGCGCGCCCGCCCGCCCTGTCACTTCCTCCTCCTGTGTAAACACAGGAAGGAGGAAGCGACGTGATCTCTCCCTCGGCGTTTGTTTCAAGCGCCGCTGAGGAGAGATCACCACACACCAAGTAAGTCTGCACCAAACAGCACACTTACACACACACAAACACATTTAACCCCCGCGATCGCCCCCCCCCCCCTCCCCCCTGTCACAGTGTCACTGAATGCAGTAATCATACATGTATGATTACTGTATTTAGTGTCAGTGTGACAGACAGTGTGACAGTCAGTCAGTATTAGTGTCAGGGTAGCCCCCCCACCCCCCCCAATAAAGTTTTAACCCCTTGATCACTGCCCTAGTTAACCCTTTCACTCCCTATTGCCAGCGTCACTAAGCGATCATTTTTCTGATCGCTGCATTAGTGTCGTTGTTCCCGCTAGGTAGCTAATTTTTTTTAATGCGATTTTTTTTTTACTAAAGACATGTGGCTAAATAAATTTTGGCCTAAATGTTTGACTAAAATTTAGTTTATTGGTTTTTTATTATAACAAAAAGTAAAAAATATTGATTTTTTTTCAAAAATGTCGCTCTATTTTTGTATATAGCGCAAAAAATAGAGGCGATCAAATACCACCAAAAGAAAGCTCTATTTGTGGGAAAAAAAGGACGCAAATTTTGTTTGGGAGCCACGTCGCATGACCGCGCAATTGTCTGTTAAAGCGACGCAGTGCCGAATCGCAAAAACCCCTTGGGTCATTTGCCAGCGTATTGGTCCGGGTCTTAAGTGGTTAAAAAAGAACAAGAGAAATTTCAACCATAATCCAGGAGGGATACATTCCAATATAGTATTCTCTCCCACACAATAGGTGCTACAGTTAGAAAATAAATGACAGAAAAGCAGAAAGAAAAGAAAAATAGCATAAAATGTATTCATAATAATTTAAGGGCTCATTTACATTCTTGTGGTGCATTAATGCATTAACATTTAATATTACGTACATTAACATGCACTGCATTAGGCGGCCTATTGAAACTCTAAAATCATCCTAAAAATCTGGCGTGCAACAAAACATCCTAAAATGTGCAACAAAATGGCAACCCTGTGCAATTTAAAATGAGCATGCGTGTTACTGCTATACATACATGTAAATGTGCCCTAAATCCTTATCTAAAACTGAGACATTTTCTCATTTCTAGTAGGAAGGAATAATACATTGGTCAGTTTTTTATAAAACTATTTTTAGATTTATAACTCGACTGCTTCAAAAAACTGTAAGGAGCAGTGATACTATTTCACAGTAGGTGATTGATTCATTTTCCATTAAGGGCTACTGTAGGAATTACATCCATAATAGGAGGATGACAAAAAGTGTTAATAGGTTCAAAAATATATAGTAAATTGTTTATGGGAAGCCTAATTGTGGTAATTGATAACATAAGTTGCTACGCTAAGCAATCAAAGTGATACAAGTTATAAAAATTATAGTGTCCATATATAAAAACAGCTCATATTGTTCTCCAAAAAGGAACGGTGATTATGAACAAAGTCATCTGGTAAGTGACCAGTTTAGGTGAACAGGTAATTAGTGAGAACCAATCACCCAAGTGCACCCCCACCGTACATCACAAAAAATGCTTCCTTACCAGAAATCTAGACTCCAGGTTGTAAGAGTCTAGATCTTAAAATTTAAAGTCTAGATTTCTGGGCAATTGGGGGAATCTAGGTACGGCCATTAGTACAACATCAGTGAATATTTTTAGAACTGATCACTGTAATAATGTCACTGGTTCCCAAAAAAGTGTCAAAAATGTCAGTTAGATGTCCGATCTGTCCGGTGCAATGTCGCAGTCCCACTAAAAATCGCTGATCACCACCACTACTAGTAAAATAAAATAAAAATAATAAAAATGCCATTAAACTATCCCCTATTTTGTAGATACTATAACGTTTGCACAAACCAATCAATATACAATATTTATTTATTTTTTAACAAAAATATGTAGCAGAATACAAACTGGCCTAAATTGATGAAGAAATAAGATTAAAAAAAACAAAATTGTTGGGTGTGTTTTATAGCATTTTATTTGGGTACGCTATTTTGAGTGTTTTTGGATGGAGTTGCGTTTTAGAAAAAAACTTTTGGTAATTCTAACATTTAGCATTATATTAAAACTACCTAGCTAAAACAGATTCTAATTAGAATAGAGTTTTGCATTCTGGAAAGTGTATTTATGTTTTTTTTAATTAATTACATTTAAATTTTGAACTCTAGGGAGATTTCAGCAACCCTTTTGACCGGGGACCCACAGAAGGCCTATTTTGATCTAAATGATGCTGAGGCCCGGCAATATGAAACTCTGAAAACTGAGATTCTGGCCCGCCTTGGCGTAACAATGGCTGTGAGAGCTCAGCGCGTCGATGCTTGGCAATTTAAGGTGGACCAACCTGCAAGGTCCCAGATGTACGACCTAATTCACCTTACACGGATGTGGTTATAGCCAGAGGTCGCCACCCCAGCCCAAGTCTTGGAGAGAGTCGTAGTAGACCGATTTGTGAGAGCCCTTCCAACACCTATACAGTTTGCCGGGAGAGCTGATCCTAAAGATGCCTGACCTCATGGACCCCCCCACTTCCGGTACTAGGGTCACAGATCTTTCTAACTTTACTACTTATGACTAGTTCCCTAACAAGAATCCTTCTCCAAGAATCTCAGAAGCCCTCCAACCCCCACAAAACCTCTAAGGCCTATTCTGCCCTAAAGTAGAAGGAATCCTAAATGTTGATCTGCCAGGTTCCTGAGGCCAGAATTCACCAAAAGGGAGACCCGCAGGACCAGGGTCACTATAGTGTGCTGGCGTCACCTATTGGGGCACCTACACCAATGTCCACATAAACCAAGAATCAATGGAAATCCCCATACAGTATGACCAGAAAAGCTCCTTTTATTGCTACCACCAGGAGACGCCCCACAACACAGGCGGCATTGAGAAACAACATTTATGTCATTTAAGTGGATTGCCAAATCTTCTGGATTCTGGCAGTCTCCTCTAGTGCTTGGCAGTCTTGTGAACCCCCAAAAGTTGCAGTGACAGCTAATGGGTGTGGTTTGTATTCATGGGGATACCAAGTGCTACCCCATGGCCGTGGTATCTGTCGAGTCTCCCTGTGGCACTATGAACCATGAGGTTGGAGTAGTCCCAAATCTCATGTATAACACTGTCCTGGGGCGAGACTTCCCTCTTTTCTGGGATTTATAGGATAATGCCAAAAGAGCAAGGCCACCGGCAGGATTGGATTCCTACTGCCCAGAACCACTGGAAGATCAGAACAAAGAGAAAAAGTCTGCCCATTTTACCTTGGAGGTCCTTGCAGGTGACACAGAGATCCCTCATCCAGAGTCACGGCCAAGCTTAGCGACCCCACTCTAGCTAGGGCAAGGGAACAGGTAAAAGTGGTAAATGGGTTACCCAAAAAAACAGGAGAGGAGGCCATATTCCCACATTTTGCTATGGAAAATTACCTGTTATACAGAGTCGATGGAGTACGAGGAGAGAGACTTGAACAGTTGCTAGTACCTCAACCTCATAGACGCATGGTACTGGACCTGGCACATGCTCATGTTCTTGGGGGACATCTGTGAGTGGATAAAACTAAGCAAAGAATATTGCAATGGTTTTATTGGCCAGGCTTACACAAAGAGGTAAAAGTGTACTGTGAATCCTGCCCAGTTTGTCAGCTCACTGCTCCGGTGTCACATTTCCGGAGTCCATTGGTACCTTTACCTAGCATTGAGCTTTGACAGGATTGCCATGGATATTGTAGGTCCTTTGGTTAAGTCCGCTAGGGGGCACCAGTATATCCTGGTTGTCTTGGACTATGCCACCCAGTACACAGAGGCAATCATGCTAAGGAACCCCTCAGCTAAGAGTATTGCTAAAGAGCTTTTTCTTATATTTTCATGTGTGGGTATTCCTCGGGAGCTGCTAACCAGGGCGTGCCCTTCATGTCGACGAAGGGCCACACTTTAATGTTTTCCTTTCACGTTTTGATTAAGGCAGCTGGTCCTAGCTCTCAGAGAGAGAGTGTGGGTCTCTGTGTGAGGAGGCATATTGAAGCATGGCTGCTTTTCCCTGACTTTGGAGTATTTGTGATTGTAAGGAAACTCACTACAAAACCAAGGACTGATCAGACTATGGACACAGAAAGGCCCGGTAGAGCAGAAGTTATTTTTTTATTTTTTATTTTTGTTTGATTGATGGCAAGGTGCCCTTTTTTCTTCTGTTTCGAAATATCCTGGGCATTAAACATGGTGTTTTCCCAAAGAGGCTGTAAGTTTATCCCTGCATTGAGTCTGATCCCTCTGCAATTTACCAGTGATAAACAAAAACAAAAAAAACAAACATAGGTAAAAGTCCAAAATATTAAAAAAATCACATATAAAGTGATCACTGCTGCAAATTCCATATACAAAGTGCCGGTGCTTCAAGTTTACATGATGTGTGGTGTGCCACACTATCCTCTCGTATCCCCACCTTCCAGAGAGAAGGGACCCTCAACTTTTCAGTCTGGGGGTCAAAAGCAGATATATCTGGTGTTGGGAATACCAGGCCTCTTTGGTGCCCTTATAGAGGTCTCCAAATGCTACTCTTAGTGCCACTTTATTTGCCCAATAAAAGATTACACTTACAGGCTCTCTGCATAGAACAGGCATTAAACCAACAATGAGGCTCTTTAGGGTTCGCTGGAATTGGCATGCGTTCCATGGAGGGCGAAAGTGAGGACTTTGACAAAAAACGGAAATTACGTCAATGTGTTTGACCCCTCCCATAGGGCGTCATCAAGGACATGACAGACAGATGTACTATTTGAATTTGATGAGCTTCAGCAAGAAGAGAATCTCTAATATCATCTAACGGGAGAAAAACAGATTTGTTCCAATTCATTCTGAAGCCTGGAAAGCATCCAAATTGTTGAATAAGATGCATCAGGGTAGCTAGGAACTCTTGTGTGTCTCCTAAAAACAACAGGGCATCATCAGCATACAGAGTCACTTTATATATATACACCTTGTCTGAAGCCAATGATCCCCGTTGCTTGTTGGATGGCCAGAGCCAATGGCTCAATGGCCATGGCAAATAATAATGGTGACAATGGATAGCCTTGTCTGGTACCCCTATAAAGATTAAATGGTTGAGAAAGCGTATTATTAATTCTCAATCTAGGAGTGGGATTATTTACAATAAGTGAACCCATGCCACAAATTTCAGGCCAATACCAAAAGTAGGTAAAACTTCCCATAGATATTACCACTCCACACTGTCAAATGCCTTATGAGCATCCAAAGAGAGAATCAATCTATGGTCAATATTATCTACTGGCAATTGCATATTCAAAAATAATTGTCTAATATGTTTAGCTGCTGCTCTATTAGGTATAAAGGCCGATTGATCAGCATAGATTATGTCAGGAATGCATTTACCAAGAAGCCCCTCTCTGTCCACGACTACAACCTTAACATGGGAGGGGTTAACTTCAAGGACCAGATGGGGCCATACATAATTTCCAGTAAGTCTAGACGCTTCTCAACAACAATCATCGTTGCAATTTAGACTATAGTATCTGCTTGAATGGAAAACAAGATGAAAACATCCCATTTGATCTTCCACTTCACTCAATTCTCTATTTTTCAAGCAGGCTCTTTCCCCATCTAATTTGGGAGTTTACAAGTCGTTAGGGGAAGCCCTGGCGATTAGGTTGCAAGGTGCCACATGCATCTATTCCAAATTCAAAAAGTTGCTTAAAAAGTTGAATAGCTGTATAATAATTGTCCAAGTACAAGTGGTACCCCTTTCCAAATAAAGGTGGCACCAAGTCCCAAGCAATCTTGCCGCTGCTCTCTATGTAGTCTGGGCAGTCACTTGGCTCCACACTGCTATATTTTTCCTCGTAAATGAGGAAACTCCATGTACATTATGTGTATAAGTTGAGAACCTGCGCTAGAACTGCTAATAATAGGTTGCTGCCCCCCTAAAACCTAACCCCTCAATGAGGAGGTAGGTAAGTGTAAATAGTAGGATAAAATGGGGTGTTGGCGCTACCTAACAACGCTTAAAGACCATAATTGCTCAAACAGTAGACACTGAAGAAATGTGTGTTGAGTACAATAGGGTGCGTGGATGAGGTATAACTAGATGTGCCTCACAATAGGTTATATGACAGTATGCACAGTGGGGGGAGACAATAGAGCTGATAATCAAACAGACAAAATGCTGGAAATCTAGTCTCTATGACCTGTTAACCCACTAGGTATACACAATAGGTATGTGGGATATAGAGGTACAGCCAAAAACTAAATAATAAATAAATAAATAAATAACAGAGCCTAATATTATATAACTGTCACCATACATAAATGCCACACTGGGTACGCATCAATACAATATCACAGCTCAGCCCAATGTAATGGTGGTGGTGTTAGTCAATAGGGCCGCTGTGATATATGAGGTGAATAACCAGAGGGCTGCAGAGATGGAGTCTCTCATAACAAGTCCTATACAGTGATGGTATGAATAGAGGGGGGGTGTGTAGATCTTGCTGTGAAGGGGGTGCTTCTATAAGCCAGACGTCCGACGGTGTGGTCCGGTGCTCCCCTCAGGGTTCCCCACTCACCAGATAGCCAACCCCACCAGGGGTCACAGGCATGAATCACAGAGTCCTCCGATCACAGCTGGTATTCACTCCTCCCAGGACTGTACTCCTCGGTAATAATCCAACCAGTTTACTCCTTGTGTGTGGATATAGGGGGTTCCTCCGTTCCTCAGAGGGAAAAATAACAAAAGAGCTCCGATGGTGCAGTAGGTTTTAGATAAAAGCACTAGGTTTATTAATACCTGTGTGCCACAATGCCACACACTGACATGGGGCAACTACAGGCCAAGATGTACAGGAGCTAGAAACCATTGGCAGAAAAATGGCCACAAATAAAAACTGATATAATTAAGACAAAAACAAAACAAAGTAGAAAAAGGGCACCAAATGTCAGACAATCTGACAGCCCGGTTGAGTAGCACACTCTATGGGCTCTGCGGGTATGCGCGTGTATGGTGTTCAGCGTGCGTTGCAGCTGCGCTCCACCTGACGCTGACCCGGAAGTGACGTATGTGCGTCTATGCCTGACGTACGTTTCGAAATGGATTCGTCTTCTGAGGCATAACTGCGCATCCGTCCAATGCAGGTATAAGTGCGTCGCGCCGTGCTACGTCACGCATCCAACCCCGGGGGGAGCGGCCAATAGTGATGCAGATAGCCCATTCGCATCAACGAGAGGAGGTTAGGCAGGGGCGCCCTTGAGATAATTACTAACACAGCACGGCGTGACTCACCCTACTGGGTGACAGGTATATTGCAGCCTTAGCCGAGATGCAGCAAAGCTATTAAAAATGACATTTTGCAGCAAGGCACACATATCCACCTAATTAAGGATATGTTGCCCGCAGGTATAGTAGGGGACACAGAGATGAACATTAATACACAGTAGTGAACATTATCCCGGACCCAGTCTTCTGAGAGTCGGGTGCCCCAACGTGACTAAGTGTCTCAGAAGCTGAATAGGTCAAAAAGATTGGGAATCCCAAACGGGAAACTCAAAATGAACAAAATAACATGTATGTAGCAGCCACTCATATATCGTGGCCAAATGTGGTAGGTCCCATGCTAAACAATGTGGATAATGTGTGAGATAGTGATCCGGCTAAGGGCCACTAGTGAGACACATAATAGTGCAGAAATGGGTGTTGGATATCAACAAGATACATGTGATAAATGTGTTGTAACAACAAAATAGTGAAAAAAAATATATATATCTAAAAACATAATAGTCTCTGGATATGTGTGGGTTAAAGAAGGGGGATTTTATGAGGTGAAGGTCCAAGTAAAGTGAATAAGTTAATGTGACATCTGGGGTGGATCAGTGGGTCCCGGTGGTGCCACAACTAAATATAAAAATAAAAGGTATGGGAAACCAGTGGATAAGTGTGGGCTCTGAGTACTCCCTTATATCAGGGGTTGGAGAGAAAACAGTTGAGGTCAATGTCCACATTCAAGCCATATGGTACCAGGGTACCTAATCGATATATCCAACTGGTCTCATTTTGGGATATGGCCGTGGTTTTATTACCCCCCCTCCAATTATCCTTGACCATATCTATTCCATAGAAAATAAGGCCAGACGGGTCCTTATGGTGAAACTCTTCGAAGTGGCGGGACAGGTTGTGTTTAGGGAATGCTTTGCGGATGTTCTTGATATGTTCACGTATCCGTATACGCAGTGGTCTGGTTGTTCTGCCCACATACTGGAGATGACAGGGGCATTCGATGATATATGTGACATGGGTGGTATTACAGGTGATGAGGTCTCTGATTTTGTACACTTTCTGATCTGTTTTAGATTTAAACTCGGTCTTCCTGCGTGGCTGTTTCTTGCTCACCCTACAGGCTAGGCATCTTTGGCATTTATAGAACCCTTTAAGTTCTGGGCAGATCTCTATTTTCTTAGGTGGGTTTATGATGTTATGTACCAGATGGTGTCTCAGAGAGGGTGCTCTACGGTATATGAAGGAGGGTTTCTTTGGGAGGGCCTTCGAGAGTATAGGGTCTTCTTTTAAGATGGGCCAGTATCTTTTTAATATTGTTTCAAATTCCTTATACTGGGTATTAAATCCTGTGATAAAGGACAGATTCCGTTGGTTTGTGGTACGCTCGGATTTCTGTGTTAGCAGTTCATTGCGATCTCTATGCTCCACCTCTGTTCTCAATTTTTCAAGGTGGCCTTGTGGGTATCCCTTTTCTTTGAATCTTTCCACTATCGTGTGTGCTTGTTTTTGAAAGTCCTCTTTTGAGTCACAATTTCTCCTGATCCTCAGCAGCTGACCCTTGGGGATATTGGCCTTCCATTTTGGATGGTGGCAGCTTGAGATAGGTATGTACCCATTGCGATCGGTTCCTTTAAAGAAGGTTTTAGTTTGTAATGATGTTCCATTTTTATAGATCTCTAAGTCGAGGTATTCTATACTGTCCCTGCTATATTTGCCAGTAAAAGTCAGATGGAATCTGTTATCATCTAGCCCTGATAGGAATGCCTGGAGGGTTTCTATAGTGCCATCCCAAAGGATGAGCAGATCATCGATGTATCTCCTATACATTCTGATCTCGGGGTAGGTGTGACCATAGATGTATTCATCTTCCCAAAGATTCATGAGGAGGTTGGCTACGCTGGGGGCATACCGCGCCCCCATCGCAACCCCCTTGGTTTGTACGTAATAGGTTTTATCATACCAGAAATAGTTACATTCCATGGCCATTTTGAGTCCCTCTAATATATATTGAATTTGTTCTTGCCTGAGGTCAGTTTTATCAAACAATGCTGTCCTTACACCCATGAGACCATCCTCCTGCTCAATGCTGGTGTAGAGGGAGTTAACATCTATAGTCACCAGCAGGAGTTGTTCCGCCCCCCTAATGTTTTTAAGATCTTGGATAAGTTGTAGACTGTCCCTTAAGTATGACTGTCCTTGTTTCACCAGGGGTTGGAGAAAGGTGTCAAGGTATTCCCCAAGCCGTGAAAAGATGGAGTTGATACCACTGATGATAGGTCTACCTGGTGGTTTTACCAGTCTCTTGTGGATTTTCGGGGTATAGTACATCACTGGAGTTTTAGTGGAATTCGATATTAGATATTCGGCTTCCTCCTTACTCAATATGCCTCTCTGATGTCCATTTTTTACATATTTCTCTAGCCGTTTTAGATATTTTTGTTTAGGGTTCCCCTTCAATTTTTGGTATGTGTTCTCTACGGCAAGTAGATTGCTCATCTCCTCTTCATAGTCGTGTTTGCTGAGGATGACCAGTCCTCCCCCCTTGTCTGCGGGGCGTATGACCACTTCATTCTTTTTCCCTATTTCTTTAATTGTTTCCCACATATTTTTACTCTTGGTGTTTATTTTCCTGTTGAGTTTCCTGAGGTCCCCCTCTACCATCTTCTTGAATGCTATGACACATTGGTTTCCGGAGTTGGTGGTGGGTTAAACGTGGAATTGTTCTTCAAACTGGTGTGGGTAAAAGGCGATTCTCTTATGTCCTGCTGATCTGAGTTTGTGATGAAATATTTCTTTAAATTAATTTTTCTAAGGAATTTTTGCTCTATATAGTCTCAGATTCGAATTGGTCCAGGGGTTTTTCGGGGGCGTACTTGAGGCCTAGGTCTAATATCCTCATTTCCTCCGTTGACAACTCTGTGCCGCTGAGGTTGAAGATTCCTTTGCCTAGTACTGTCTTGGTCTTTTTCTTCTTCCCTCCCCTGCATCCTCTGGCACGTTTTCTCTTTGGATGTGCCTCTGGGGGGGCCCTGTGCCCTGATTGGGATGTCTGTTGCTCCGTGTTGGATCTTGTTCCTCCGTTTGTTGTTGTCCCCTTTGTCCTGGATATTCGTTTGCTCTTCGGATGTTTCCACGGGTACCCCCTCGGTTGCCATTCATCCCTCTCCATCCAGGGTTGCTGTAGGCTGGTCTTACTTGCCATCGACCGGGTGGTCTGTTGCGTGATCTTCCCCTGTGAAAATCCCGACTATCCCTGCCTCTACTATGAGGTGACTGCCTTCTATTACCCTGATAGTGGCTGTCTTGCTGACTCCTATTGGGAGTATGGCGTACTGCCGATTCGTATTCATCAGAGTAGTCATCAGATAAAGGCGAGTATCTATTGTAGGTAATGGGGGAGCTTCTCATCATGGTAGGGCTGTTAACATTCTGATATCTAACTCTTTTTCGTGTCCTTTGTTGTTGCCATCTTTGAGTCTGGGGTTGGCCCCGTTCTGGTCCCCCATTTCCCCCTCTGAATATTGGGGGGCTCTCCTCAGCACTAGGGGTGCCTAGTAAAGTGTGGGCTATTAGGTCCATACCACTGGCTTCAATGAGGGTTTCGTCCAGATCCTCATTGGGGTCTTCCATAGCTACCTGCCATTTGTATACTTTCAGGTCCTTATAGTCTAGGACGTCCCTTTTGAACTTCTTTTGTTTCTTGGCTTGGATGTCTCCGTCATACTTTTTGATTATCTCCTGTAACTCCAGCATTTTATCTTTGTAGTCTTGTTGGTTTAAAAACGGGGTAAGTAGGCTCTGAATTTCTGAAATACTGGACTCAATAAGTCTCAGTTTAAACCGCCTCCGGTTGATAATTTTGTGCATAAGTTCATTTTCACATGTATTGAATAGTGTATACCATTCACCCATGAGACCTGCGTCATCGATGTTGTCATTGGGGTGGATGTCCCACCTTAGCCTTCTTGGGGTGATTTTTTCCTTAATGTACATTTCTAGAGAAGCAATGTCCCACCAGACCCTAAGTTGCTTCTCCATAGTATGTCTAAGTTGCTTCATTAACCCCTGCATGTCCTGTCTATTAGTGACATCCTCCTGGCTGAAGACACCACCCACATCAATGTGTCTATTAGTCATATAACCAAATATGTCCATAGCTGCAAGGTAGATTCCACCCTAAGGTGAAAGAGTAAATGTATAAGTTGAGAACCTGCGCTAGAACTGCTAATAATAGGTTGCTGCCCCCCTAAAACCTAACCCCTCAATGAGGAGGTAGGTAAGTGTAAATAGTAGGATAAAATGGGGTGTTGGCGCTACCTAACAACGCTTAAAGACCATAATTGCTCAAACAGTAGACACTGAAGAAATGTGTGTTGAGTACAATAGGGTGCGTGGATGAGGTATAACTAGATGTGCCTCACAATAGGTTATATGACAGTATGCACAGTGGGGGGAGACAATAGAGCTGATAATCAAACAGACAAAATGCTGGAAATCTAGTCTCTATGACCTGTTAACCCACTAGGTATACACAATAGGTATGTGGGATATAGAGGTACAGCCAAAAACTAAATAATAAATAAATAAATAAATAACAGAGCCTAATATTATATAACTGTCACCATACATAAATGCCACACTGGGTACGCATCAATACAATATCACAGCTCAGCCCTACTATACCTGCGGGCAACATATCCTTAATTAGGTGGATATGTGTGCCTTGCTGCAAAATGTCATTTTTAATAGCTTTGCTGCATCTCGGCTAAGGCTGCAATATACCTGTCACCCAGTAGGGTGAGTCACGCCGTGCTGTGTTAGTAATTATCTCAAGGGCGCCCCTGCCTAACCTCCTCTCGTTGATGCGAATGGGCTATCTGCATCACTATTGGCCGCTCCCCCCGGGGTTGGATGCGTGACGTAGCACGGCGCGACGCACTTATACCTGCATTGGACGGATGCGCAGTTATGCCTCAGAAGACGAATCCATTTCGAAACGTACGTCAGGCATAGACGCACATACGTCACTTCCGGGTCAGCGTCAGGTGGAGCGCAGCTGCAACGCACGCTGAACACCATACACGCGCATACCCGCAGAGCCCATAGAGTGTGCTACTCAACCGGGCTGTCAGATTGTCTGACTTTGTGTGCCCTTTTTCTACTTTGTTTTGTTTTTATCTTAATATATCAGTTTTTATTTGTGGCCATTTTTCTGCCAATGGTTTCTAGCTCCTGTACATCTTGGCCTGTAGTTGCCCCATGTCAGTGTGTGGCATTGTGGCACACAGGTATTAATAAACCTAGTGCTTTTATCTAAAACCTACTGCACCATCGGAGCTCTTTTGTTATTTTTCCCTCTGAGGAACGGAGGAACCCCCTATATCCACACACAAGGAGTAAACTGGTTGGATTATTACCGGAGGAGTACAGTCCTGGGAGGAGTGAATACCAGCTGTGATCGGAGGACTCTGTGATTCATGCCTGTGACCCCTGGTGGGGTTGGCTATCTGGTGAGTGGGGAACCCTGAGGGGAGCACCGGGACCACACCGTCGGACGTCTGGCTTATAGAAGCACCCCCTTCACAGCAAGATCTACACACTCCCCCCTCTATTCATACCATCACTGTATAGGACTTGTTATGAGAGACTCCATCTCTGCAGCCCTCTGGTTATTCACCTCATATATCACAGCGGCCCTATTGGACTAACACCACCACCATTACATTGGGCTGAGCTGTGATATTGTATTGATGCGTACCCAGTGTGGCATTTATGTATGGTGACAGTTATATAATATTAGGCTCTGTTATTTATTTATTTATTTATTATTTAGTTTTTGGCTGTACCTCTATATCCCACATACCTATTGTGTATACCTAGTGGGTTAACAGGTCATAGAGACTAGATTTCCAGCATTTTGTCTGTTTGATTATCAGCTCTATTGTCTCCCCCCACTGTGCATACTGTCATATAACCTATTGTGAGGCACATCTAGTTATACCTCATCCACGCACCCTATTGTACTCAACACACATTTCTTCAGTGTCTACTGTTTGAGCAATTATGGTCTTTAAGCGTTGTTAGGTAGCGCCAACACCCCATTTTATCCTACTATTTCCATGTACATTATAGCCTGTTGCCTTCTCACAGAGCTTATACATTTTGATCCTATATCTGCCACGCTTGCTGGGGAGAAACTGTTTGAAAGCAAGGTGGCCAAAAAACATAATGATGGACTCATCTACGCACACAGCTCGGTGAGCCATATAAAAGGCTGAACATTTTTGGTTTAAGTAATTTCTGAGGGGCCGAATTTTGTGGAGACAATCATATGCAAGGTCACCCAAAGGATGACGAGTTCATTGTTATTAAAGTGCATAAACCGCATGATATGCTCGCATCTAACCCTGGTCATGGAAGCAGAAAACACAGGCATATGATGAATTGGGTCTGTGGATGAGCACAGATCACATACAGGTTTGTGATTCTGTGCAGAGAGGCCACCGCCCTGCAGCTTGCTTAAAGTGATTGTAAAGCCTTTAAAAAAAAATACAAATATGTCATACTTACCTCCTCTGTGTGTTGGTTTTTCACAGAACAGCATGGACCCTCCTTTATTTGGGTCCCTCTTTGTTGCTCCTGGCCTTTCCCTCCTATCGAGTCAGCAGATTCCTATGGAGGCACTGGAGCCGAGTCACAGTTCTGTGTGTCCATTCAGACATGGAGCAGCAACCCGACCCAGCCCCCTCTCTCCCCTAATTTGCTAAAATAACTTTGATTGACAGCCGCAAGAGCCAATGGCGCCGCTGCTGTGTCTCAGCCAATCATGTTCAGGGTGATGTGCAGTGTTAGTTTTTCACCCTATATAGTGTTTTGCTTTTAGGCCAAAAAGTCAAATTTTGGTCTCATCTGACCAGAGCACCCTTCTTCCACATTTTTGCTGTGTCTTCTTGCAAACTGCAAATGGGACTTTTATGGCTTTCTTTCAACAATTGTTTTCTTTTTGTCTCTCTTCCGTAAGGGACAAATTTGTGAAGTGCATGACTAATAGATTCTCCCACCTGAGCTGTGGATCTCTTCAGCTCCTCCAGAGTTACCATGGGCCTTTTAGATGCTTCTCTGATTAATGCTCTTCTTGCCGGCCTGTCAGTTTAGGTGGACGGTTATGTCTTGGTAGGTTTGCAGTTGTGATATACTTTCTATTTTTGGATGATGGATTGAAAAGCGCTCTGTAAGATGTTCAAAGCTTGGGATATTTTTTTATAACCTTACCCCGTTTTAAACTTTTCCACAACTTTATCCCTGACCTGTCTGGTGTGTTCCTTTTCCTTCATGATGCTGTTTGTTCACTAAGGGTATCTAACAAACCTCTGAGGGTGTCACAGAACAGCTGTATTTTTACTGAGATTCAATTACACACAGGTGGAGTATACAGTATTTACTAATTACGTAACTTCTGAAGGCAATTGGTTCTACTAGATTTTAGTTAGTGGTATCAAAGTAAAGGAGGCTGAATACAAATGCGTGCCACACTTTTCAGATATTTATTTGTAAATACATTTGGAAACCATTTATCATTTTCTTTCCACTTTACAATTATGTGCCACTTTGTGCTGGTCTATCTCATAAAATCCCAATAAAATACATTTGTGTTTTAGGTTGTAACATGACAATATGTGGAAAAATTCAAGGGGTATGTATACTTTTTCAAGGCAATGTATATTTTTTTAATTGCTGTTTGCATGTGAACGGGTATTCCTTACAAAAGGAAACTTTACCACTTTCCCAATGTGAGAAGAAAATACTACTGCGCTACTGCGAGTGTTGGAATGTAACCAATATCAGAAAAGACTGTGAACTAAAGCCGCTATATCTAAAGGTAACAAGCCGCTAGTGAATATATGATAAAAGGTGATAAGCGCTAAAGTGTGTGTGAAAGGTGTACAAAGGTAAATATATACGTGATAGATAAATCAATCAAATTCAAACAAAGTGCTAAGCTAGTGGGTGGTGAAACAAACTACCACAATAAATGTTAGTGGCTTCACCCTAATAGCTAGGTGAACAAAGTATAACAATGGTGAAAGTCTATGGTGAAGAGACACGATGGGTTAAAGTTGACTGATGGGTCTTCTGTAAGGGGTGAACTCATCCGAAAAACGGTCTCATATTGCCCTTACCTTAGGATGATGGCAACAGTGCAGCAGGTAGGCAATGATGGTTCCTTCTCTTGTAGTCTCTGTGGGGCTTCCTGGCGCTGTATTTGTAAAGTGGTCGTCCGTGGTATAGATTCCTGAATCTAGCAGCTCATGATGACAAGTCAGAGCGTGGGATAAAGGATACCAAAGATAGTGAAGCCTGTTTAACAAGAGGGGGGTTTTAATAAAAAATAAGCCTCTTACATAAAAAATGTTAAAACACGCCAAACAAACAAATGGGTGACAGAGCACGGCGAAGAAGTCACGAGACCGTGACGTAACGACGTAGGAAGTTGCGACCACGTGACACTCACAGCCAACCGGAGGCTAACAGACGCAAGACGACGTTTGTATTCGCCGTGCTCTGTCATCCATTTGTTTGTTTGGCGTGTTTTAACATTTTTTATGTAAGAGGCTTATTTTTTATTAAAACCCCCCTCTTGTTAAACGGGCTTCACTATCTTTGGTATCCTTCATCCCACGCTCTGACTTGTCATCATGAGCTGCTAGATTCAGGAATCTATACCACGGACGACCACTTTACAAATACAGCGCCAGGAAGCCCCACAGAGACTACAAGAGAAGGAACCATCATTGCCTACCTGCTGCACTGTTACCATCATCCTAAGGTAAGGGCAATATGAGACCGTTTTTCGGATGAGTTCACCCCTTACAGAAGACCCATCAGTCAACTTTAACCCATCATGTCTCTTCACCATAGACTTTCACCATTGTTATACTTTGTTCACCTAGCTATTAGGGTGAAGCCACTAACATTTATTGTGGTAGTTTGTTTCACCAGCCACTAGCTTAGCACTTTGTTTGATTTTGATTGAATTATCTATCACGTATATATTTACCTTTGTACACCTTTCACACACACTTTAGCGCTTATCACCTTTTATCATATATTTTACCACTTTCCCGTTAGTAAAATCACGAAAGGTTGTTAAACCTCCCTGTCATCTGGAATATTATAGACCAATCTCAAAATGATAAAGCATATACTGAAATATTCTATAATAGAAAAAAAATAAAGCAAAACCAAAAATAAATGATGGAACTACACTCTCGAAAGAAAGTGTTTGACAGAACTTTAAAACCAAGTTCTATGGTAACGCTAAAAATATAACGGGTGGTTGGAAAAGCTGATATTCATGACAAGGCCTAGTACATACTGAGCTAATGGTTATGCCCTGTACACACAATCGGTTCGTCTGATGAAAATGGACCGATGGACCGTTTTCATCAGACAAACCGATCATGTGTGGGCCCCATCAGTTTTTTTCCCATCGGTGGAAAAAAATAGAACCTGTTTTAAAATTTTCATATGGTTAAAAAACGATAAACGATTGTTTGTGGGGAAATCCATCGGTCAAAAATCTATGCATGCTCAGAATCAAGTCGACACATGCTTGGAAGCATTGAACTTAATTTTTCTCTGCACGTCGTGGTGTTTTACGTCACCTCGTTGGACACGATCAGATTTTTAACCGATGGTGTGTAGGCAAGAAAGATGAAAGTCAGCTTCATCGGATATCTGATGAAAAAATCCATCGGATTAGATTCCATCAGATTTCCGATCGTGTGTACAGGGCTTAAGTGCTGTCTTATTTAACCACTTAAAGACCCCCGCACGCACATATACGGCCACAACATGGCTCGTACAGGCACAAGGGCGTAAATTTACGTCCCCGCCTGAGTGCGGTTCGGGGGTCCCGTCGGGACCCCCTCCGCGGCGTGCGGGGGTCTTCCTACCTCTGGGAGCAATCCGGGATCTGCGGGCGGATGTCCGTGTTTTCCGCCCCCCCCGCGATCGCTCCCAGCCAATGGGAGCGCGCTCCCAGCCTGTCACTTCCTCCTCCTGTGTTTACACAGGAAGGAGGAAATGATGTATTCTCTCATCGCAGCGCTGTTTCCCAGCGCTGCTGATGAGAGAAGACATGACAAGTAAGTGTGCACCAACACAACACTGACACACACTCACATAGGCATATTAACCCCTTGTGATCGCCCCCCCCCCCCACCCCCCTGTCACAGTGTTACTGAATGCAGTGATTTAATCACTGCATTTAGTGTCAGTGTGACAGGCACTGTAAAAAACAGTTAGTGTTAGGTTCAGGATAGCCCCCCCACCCCCCCTAATAAAGTTTTAACCCCCTGATCACCGCCCTAGTTAACCCTTTCACTCCCTATTGCCAGCGTCACTAAGCGATCATTTTTCTGATCGCTGTATTAGTGTCGCTGTTCCCGCTAGGTAGCTATTTTTTTTTTATTGCGATTTTTTTTTTTTTACTAAAGACATTTGGCTAAATAAATTTTGGCCTAAATGTTTGACTAAAATTTAGTTTATTTGATTTTTTTTTAAACAAAAAGTAAAAAATAGTGTTTTTTTTTCAAAAATGTCACTCTATTTTTGTATATAGCGCAAAAAATAAAAATCGCAGAGGTGATCAAATACCACCAAAAGAAAGCTCTATTTGTGGGAAGAAAAGGACGCAAATTTTGTTTGGGAGCCACGTCGCACGACCGCGCAATTGTCTGTTAAAGCGACGCAGTGCCGAATCGCAAAAACACCTTGGGTCATTTACCAGCGTATTGGTCCGGGTCTTAAGTGGTTAAAGGCTGAAGGGAAATATGGTGCATCGGCCCACAGAGCTGACCCTGTAAGCCGACAAAACTAGAGCCAATCCTCCAAGCACAAGGGCGACTAAACTGGTGGACTTATGCGCGTCACCCCTTGTATAATGGCTCGGAACAAAGAGTGTGAAGCAAGCGACCTTTGGAGGCAAGGCCGAGATCAGATCCTTGATGTAACTTAAGGCTGGCTTCGTCTCCTTTCCAAATGCAGGAAGGCAGGAATTTTATCTTAGACAAACTTCCAAGGATGTCACCATCTGTTTCATACGAGGAACATGGGCTCTCCCGATCCTGGGATATCTGGTCCTGGAGGCCAGCCTTCCTGTATGAATCAAGGAAGTGCCGTTGATTCTAAAAACCCTGATCCTGAAGAATGTGGGCTAAAATAGCCAGACCATTAATTCACCTGTTGCACGACAGGATGTAATACCCCCTTCGAAGTAGGCCTGGACAAGATGTAAGGGACCGTGTGTCCTCTACTACCACCCCTACTGTCCCTGCACAGAAAAGGTCGTCAGGGCTATGCCGGAGTAATCAGGCCAGCTTCCGCCATCCTCTAATGTTGCATGGAAGCCACAAACGCCGCGGCACTGGGGGGAGAGACATAACCAGTGACCACTGGTCCCACCCGATTACTAACACATCTGCCCCGCATGCGGGTGGATCCCTTGTCCTTGACCTCAAGCTGTTCAATTTCTTGTTGAGCCTGGACGCCAATACATCTATTATTACAGGGTACATTTATTTCTGTCCCTTGGTCAGGAAAACAGTCGGGGTGTAGAGGTCCTTCTCCTGGAGACACTTGTTGACGGTCTACGCGAATGCCTGCCATTCTGCATTTGATGGAAATGACGAATGTCAAAGGCAAACAAGCCTCCTGGTAAATTAAGTAAATCACTTAATATGGTATAGTCTGATTGAACTCTGACCGAACCAACCAGCCCCTGAACGTTCAGGCCCCTAAGCCAGATGCTCCATCGGTAGCTCTAGCTGACAGATAAGGCTCCATTGGAGCTCGACTACTTCCCCTGGGCCAAGGTCTCTTCCTGACCTGGCAAACCCTTTAGTTAAGAACCACCAAGAGGAATTCCAGCCTATCTCTGGGACCGGTTCTTTGGATAATGCTAGGTCAAGATCCACTCCTTCTAGGCCAACACAATACTGTTTATAACAGTCCTGAATAAAAGTATAGGGAACTGTCTTGAATGAAGCAGCATCTTCTCTAGTGCCTTAAGCAGAAGGCCAAAAGTAAGGAACTGTTCCTTGCCGTAACCACCTAGACCAGCTTTCTTATAGCGATGGTCTTGTCTTAGGCCAAAAGTACTCTCCTGGTGCAAAACATACCCAGCTTCTTGTCAATGAAGAATGTATCTTTAGACTGGAATCCTAACCCAGGAGATCCAGATACCTGACCATGCTGGACACCCTTAGGTCCAGCCATGCTGCTGACTGATCCATCAGCAGGAGTCTGCTTCCGTATGCCATTACTGCTATACCCTGGGCCTACAGACCTGCTAGAGGCGGGCCCTAGCACCCTGACAACCCAGACACGGAGGCTAACCCCAAAGGGCAAGACCACCAACTGGAGATAGTGCTGTTCCCCTGCACAACGCAGACAACCTCTGCAGTCCCAAGTAAATAAACACATATGCAACTGGCTCCCCATATGTGTATGTGGCAAGTGTTAAAGCCATATGCCTCAATGGAGGCGTGTGTACATGGCAGTGTGTGTTCATGGAAGCATGAAATCATATAAATATTTCTCACGCCAAACATGCATATAGCATGTGTGCTCTGGAACGAGCATCCTTGCAAGCAAGCAAGCATGTGCTATAAACGTGTTATGCAACAATGTGCAACATGAACCCATGCAGACACGTATCTCTATGCAAACACAAGGCATCCTGTATTGCTTAATTAAGCCACCATGTGCAACTTTAAAGTAACAATGCATGCGATTCAGCATCTTCCATGCGATCAACATCTTATGCATTTTAAGCACTACTGTGCGGACAAGAACCCTTGTGTGACCAAGCACCCCTGTGCGTTCCAAAATCCTTATGCACCCAAGCATCTTAATGCGACTTTAGGCATTTCTGTGAAACAAGCCTCTCTATGTGATCAAGTATCCCTGGGTAATCCAGGACTCTGTTGATCCAACAACCATGTGTGATCCAGCTTCTTTTTGCATTCAAGCATCTTTAAGCGATCCCTTTAGGCCTTGAGTAATCCAGGACTTGGGTGATCGGGTAATCCTGTGTGATTCAGCATTTTTATGCCTTCAGGCCTCTTTATGCGATTCTAGGCATTTCTGTGGGAACAAGCCTCTTTGCGTGACCAAATATCCTTGGGGAATCAAGGACTTGGGTGATCATGTAATCCTGTGTGATTCAGCCTGTTTATACCTTCAGGCCTCTTTATGCGATTCTAGGCATTTCTGTGGGAACAAGCCTCTTTGCGTGACCAAATATCCTTGGGGAATCAAGGACTTGGGTGATCATGTAGTCCTGTGAGATTCAACCTTTTTATGCATACAAGCATCCTTTATGCGATCCAGCATTTTTATGCATACAAGCATCTTTATGCGACTTTAGGTACCTTTGTGGAAACAAGCCTATTTGTGTGACCAAACATCCTTGGGTAATCCAGGACACTGATGATCAGTTAACCATGTGTGATCCAGCATCTTTTTTGCATCCAAGCCACTTTATGCGATTTTAGGCCTTTCTGTGGAAACAAACCTCTTCTGTGTAACCAAACATCCTTGGGGGAAACAAGGACTTGGGTGATCAGGTAATCATGTGTGATTCAGCATTTTTATGCCTACAAACGTCTTTATGCGATTCAGCATTACAAGCATCTTTTATGCGACCTCTTTTGTGGAAACATGCAGCACCATATAGACAGAAACATGTATGTTTATGCGATCCACAATAGAATCTGCTCTGTTACTTGTTTTTATCCCACATGCATTCCAAACTCATGTATGTTATGCAACATGCGGACTGGTAAAGAGGAAATTATCCTCTGCAGATGTGTGTTTCCTCAATTAAGAGACATTAGCAATGTGTGCCCGCAACTGTGCATCCCTCTGATGCATTTGGTTAGCATGAAGCCGACACCAGGCTGAGGATTATATGGAGGTCTTACTAGCCACCTATAGGAAAACCTCTCTTTACACTCTAAGGAGAAGATAGAGGTGTAATCAGAACCTGTAGGGCTTTTGATAGCTTCTCCTTGTTAGGCTGCAGCTCCTATCTCCTGTCCTCTGACAGTGAAACTTTTATCCCCAAGCTTTCTAATCCCTTTGTTTCAGGATTAAAGCAGGAAAAGGGGGACACCCCCTTTTTTTTTTTTCTTGAAAAACACAAAACACATGCAGAGTGATTGCAATGTTGGGGGAAGGCTGCATTGCCTGACAGGTCTGATGGCTCAATCTATGAGCTGTTTAAGTCTCTTCAGAGGAGAATAAGGGTCCACCAGGTTCAGGTGGCGATCCCTCTTTATATTCTTACCCCTGACCTTATTCAATGGGGAGACCAAGTCCTAAGCTAAAGCAGAGGCACTTAACCCAGGTGCATCAAATAGCTGAATTTAGTCTGACACAATGCCTGCTAATCTGCACAGCTAGATGCGAGTAGGCGTCTTAGATGAATCTGTATCCAACTCACACAAGGTGCTTACGTTTGTGTCCCCCTAGCTTTACAGAGCCCTTTGAAGAGCCTTCTCTGCGACTGCACTGAGCCGGTGAGCACGTGCAACATGGTAGAGTCTGAAGCGGAGGAAGTGGGACACAATAGATCAGCTACCACTTAAGCTTCCGTTTTCTGGAAAGCATGGTAAGCAAAAACATCAGGCATGTCTTCTACTGCCCATAGTAGTGGAAACACAGATAAGACTTGCAACTACTCACGGAAGACAATCCTTTGTATAGGATTAAGGGCATATTTTTTTTTTTTTTATGTACCGGCCCCTTCAAGGGGAGATATATAGGTACTGCAGCCATCCTGTCTAACAGACATGGTGGGCCAGGCTGCATGCCGGATAGGGGAGGTATATGGGTGCCCTGAGCCATCCTGTCTCAGAAGACATAGTGGTTTACATTGCCCATGCATAGAAGCATAATATAGGCGAGACCCAAGTCCCCCACGGAGGACCTACTGTCGAACCAAGTCCTGTAGGCCCTCCTCTTACCTTCTCCACGCTGCAGGGTATTGCCAAGCAAGAGGCCCAATCTTCCCCCTTCACCGTGGGTATTGTCCTAGACCTTCAGGGACGGGGGTCCATGGCAGGAACACCAACTCCCCTGGACCTATATAGCATCCTGGCAGCAGAAAAAACATTTGGTCCTTAGAAGGCACAAAGTTCTGGAACCCAGGATCCAGCCCTCCGCAGAGAGGCATTATAGGCTAAACCTCGTTCTTCGTACCGAGGCCCGGGTACCGTCCACTTTGGCTATGAAGCACCTTGGACGGATCCGGATTTATGGAGGTTTTTTACATCCAGCATGGATCCCCCCAGTGGAGCTCCTAAGAGCACATGTTCACTCGTGACCAACACCTTAGACACTGATGAAAAAACTGAGGAGCTCCCAGTATGGGAGGGGTTATATAGGGAGGGAACTTCCTGTGTAGTTAATTACACCAGTGTCCACACCTGAAGGTAGACTCTATAACCCACATAGTAATGGATTGCCGCTCTGTGTCCCGTGATGTACGATAAAGAAAAGGTGACCTATAAAACATTCATGTGCCCAAGGCTTGTGTTCCCTTCTACCATTGCAGAAATTGGTGGGTTAATAAACAATGAATGAATGAACAAACAAAATGAACTTTTACCATAGAAACAAGTGTAGCATACATCAATAGATAATTATTTTTCTATGCTTTAAAATGCTAGAACCATACTGCAGTGGCGTTAACAGTTGTCAGGTGAAGAAGAATGTAACAATAATAGAAGTAAAAAATATAAACATTTACCTAGTTAATAACGAACAAGGTCATACATGTTCTGAAAAAAGTGAAGGTGATTGAATAGAAGAACTTCTTTTAACACTCTTTTCAAATCGATGAAAATATAATTTATCACTGACATAACTCAAATTCCATTCTGCCTGTTATAATGGTGTGACAAAAAACAGTTTCAACACAAGACACATGAATCTTTTTACATAGAACATCTTTCTTACTCTCTGTCACATAAAAGGGAAGCTACATCATAGAACATATATATGTGACTGACATGAAATGATGTTCAAGCACTAAGCATGTCAATTTTGGTGTCTAAAACTTTTATAATTTTTTAAAGAGAAGTTGAGGGTAAGCAAACCATATTTGACCCTATCAGACTTTCTTTATCTTTATTTATTTCAGTTCAAATGCATCATGATGACTCTTATGCCTCGTACACACAGTCGGACTTTCCCAGAAAAAAGTCAGACGGGTTTTTATCTTGGAAAGTCCGGCCGTGTGTAGCCTCCATCAGACTTTTTTTGTCGAAAGTCCGAGGGACCTAAGATAGAGAACCTGTTCTCTTTCTTTCCGTCAGACTTCCAACTGATTCACGGCGGACTTTTGCACGGTCAAAACTCCGACCGTGTGTACGAGGCATTAAGGCTGCCTCCAACATAATGGGTAAGAAAATTGTTTTTTTATTAATACGCCTGGATTGATAAGAAAACATGCCCTACACTAGCATCAGTCAGCGTGCAAACCAGCAGAAAATATGAGCAGTAACACAAAACTGTTTCACCTATTGTCAGCTTGACAAACATTTCTGGCAGAAAAGTACTATATAGAAATAAGTTTAACAATTACCATTTTTTCATTGACAGAAAAACAACCAAAAGAATAGAACTGAAGAACTGAATTCAGACCTTGTGCCACCAGCTGTGGCTACCACTAATACCAGATCATAGTTAAAGTGGCATGTACAAAGAACTGATAAAAATGTTGTTATAGGATACTCTCTAAACATGTACACTGTTAAAGAAGCTAAAAAAACTGATAAAATATATAAATAATCAGTTCTCCAAATTAAAGCTCTAGAGCTAGGTTGTCAGCTTGACAGCTCAATCCTGCAGAGTGCAAGAGATGTAGATGTTCTGCACCAGCTGCACCGCACCAGACAGTGTCCAAGGTGGGAGCCTTTCGTGCCTCAGCCCACAAAAGTAAATGAAAAATGGCAGAGGTGTAACTAGAACCTTCACAGCCCGGTGAAAGAAACCATGAAGGGCCCCTTTGACCCCTGACATGGGCCCTTTCCACTGATCCCAGGGCCCTTCACTCTCATTACGAGACCCTTTATTATGGCCCTGCAGAGGGCCACCTTCTTGCCATCTTGGGGTCCCCTCTTGGTGAAAGAATGCCAAAGCTCAGTGCAACCTTTGCGACCCTTGTAGTTCTGCTACTGTTTCAGTAGTTTTTATATTATTGTTGTTTTATTATTATTATTTTTTTTTTACCATTTTGTTTTATTTTATTTATATACAAATTTATTTTTTATTATTTTTTTATATTTTTTAGGACCCTCGTTGGGGGGTTTTGCCGAAATATCAGAGGTCTTTTTCAGACCCCTGATGTCTTACTTTTGAGACAGAGAAAGGGACTGAGGACAGATTTATCAGTCTCTTTCTCTGCAGCCTCAGCTGCACAGAATGAATGAACAGGAAAAGCTCTTTACATAGCTTCCCATTCATTCAGTCATGAACTGAATCATAGTAAACAGTTTATTATGCCTCAGCTATGAATGAATACAAAAAAAAAGGAGTCAGTGACCGTCACTGATCACTGACTCTATTCATTAGGACAAGGTAGCTGCTGGAGAATGACACATTTACCAGCCTCTTTCTCCGCTCTCCAGCCCAACAGATCCCGAGGATCCGGGGGCCAGGGAAGCACACGGGGATAGGAAGATAGCAGGAGAGGCATGTAGAGGAACCGATGCTCTCCATTTCCCTCCTACAGCCGCTGAATGTCTACAGGAGGGAGAAGAGGAGAATCAGGCATTCAACAGTAGTGTTGAGCGGAATACGCCATATTCGATTTTGCGATATTGCGCGAATATATAGAAGAATATTCGCGAATATCGAATATTCGTGATATTTTATCCAAAAACATTTTTGCAAAATTTCGCTAATGCAAGATTTCGCTAATGCGAAAATGATTGCGAAATTCTCATAAACGGACATCATTTCCTGTATTACTAAACTAATATGCACTAAACACTAACTCTACACTAACTCTACTTAAAAGAAAGGAGAATAAGGGGGCAAAAGAAGGGCGGAGAAAATCGCGCAATATTCCTTTTGCGCGATTATCTTCTCCGCCCTTCTTTTGCATCAGAGCCAATCAGAATAACTCGAATATTCGGCAAAAGGAATATCGCGCAATATTCCTTTTGCCGAATATTCGAGTTATTCTGATTGGCTCTGATGCAAATGAGGGGCGGAGAAGATAATCGCGCAATATTCCGTTTGCCGAATATTCGAGTTATTCTGATTGGCCCCCCTCAAGCCAACAGCTGCGCTCGACCAGGATTGGGGTGCGTTTGGCGACCTACTTCACGATTGGAGATTCTCTCTTCTATATCCCACATTCACCACATCAACTCTGTGGACGGCTGAGCCTGGAGCAGCAACACCACCTGGATACAACAGAGGGAATCCATCTGGGACAGCGAGATCTCCATACCTGATGAATCCAACTATATGCCTATATATAGCATCTTGAAGGTAAGGGAACTACATCACCTGTTGGCGACTCCCAGTACTGAACAGCTTCTAGAGTGAAGTCATCCATCATATTATCATCTAGCCCGCCAGCTGTTACCAGCAAGATACCGCCTGGCGCAATTGTCCACAGCCTAGCACATCCCCCACCGGTCCCTAAGGACCTCACTCCTGGTTTTCAGCAGTGTCTGACACATGGAACTCTATTTATCCACTATACTCGTTTTTTGCTCCCATTCACATATATGAGCCTTTGTATTCACACAGAAATTTTGAGTGTTTTGAGTTTTTTGTCTTTGACATTTCATGTATTGTGTAATTTAGTGCTCACGCACCACTATTTGTAGCGCTTATCACCCATTTTATTCATATGTTATTTTGTGTTTTGTGGACACTATAGATTGAGCTGCCTCTTAAGTGTGGTTGCTACCCATTCATTTACCACTGTTTACTCACAGTAGCGCATTAGTTTTTCCCAAACATTTTGTTTTAAAAATAAATTTGAAAAAATACGAATATTCGCCATAGCGAATATTCGCCGCAATATTCGCGTTATTCGCGAATACTCGAATATGCAATATTCGTAGCGAATATTCGCAATGCGAATATTCGTGAGCAACACTATTCAACAGCTATATGGAGGAATTTGTTCCTCTACATGACAATTCCCCCCACCAGCCTCCTATCTATCTGTACGGGAGGGGGGGGCTGGAGTATGTGACTGTGTCGCAATGGTGACTTCTGTATGCATGCCACTGAAAATTGCTAAAAACATTGTCAGAAGCGGTGCCATCTTGGTACACCTCACTTCTCTTTATGCAGTATGCGGAACCGCTAAGCCAGCTCCATAGGTTGTCTGAAATGCTGAAAATGAAAGCTGATAGGGGGAATTAATCATTGGGAGTGCACTAAGAGTTCTCACAGCATTATTTCATCTAACTAAGTGCTTAGTTAGAATAACATGGTCCACTGAAGGACAGAAGGACTATGTAAACGTCCATGCCCCTAATGGTCAAGGTGGGAAACTTCCAGACACCTTGCAAAACTATAAAGATATATATACACATTTAAAAATATACACAATGAATCTGCGGGAATATCATGAGTGATGCTATAATGTATTCTATATATATAAAAAGTATATAAATAAAAATAATACATTTATGCAAGAACATATACCATATTTATCGGCATATAACAGTTTCAGGAAAAAAACTTTCCACAGCCCCCTGCATATAACACGCAGGCACAGTTTACCCTCTATTTTCTGGGTAAAAAAGTGAGTGTTATACACCAATAAATACAGTATATATATATATATATATATATATATATAGATATATATATCTATATATATATATATATATATATATATATATATGTGTATGTATGTATATATGACATGGAATCCTTCCAAGGCATGTAGGTGATGGTCCTTATTCATATGGTGGGAGGGAGGTGGCCTACCCAATATGAGGATATTCTTAAGGGTACCCCGAAACTGCCAGGGACTGTTAATAATCTATTACTCATTCCTAGGGTTTAGAAACAGATAAGAAACTGTTGAGGCCACCTTAATTTTTTTGCCCCCTCTCCAGTGATCTTTAAACTGATCTATCCCATAAACTTTCTGGTGTACCTCCTTAAAATGTTTGGCTAAGTTATGTTTGGGAAAACCCTTCTTATATTGTTTATGTGATCACTGATTCTTACACATAAAGGTCTGGTAGTTCTGCCTACATATTGTAATCGACATGGAACTCGATAACATATGTGATGTGTCTGCTGTTACAGGTGATTAATTGGTATTCTTTATTTGTAACTCAAATACATTTTTTGGGTTGTTTATTGATTACTCTACGTGGTAGACATGTTTGCCATCTATAGAACACTTTCATGTCTGAGAACAGTTTAAAAGTTTTTGGGGGTCAATGATATTATGGACCAAATTATTCCTAAGAGTATGAACTCTTTTATATTAAAATCTTGATGACAGCTTGAGATTGGTATGTAACCATTACGGTGCGTTGGTTTGAAGGATGTTCTGGTGTATAAACTGTCTCGTCTTTTAAATATTTGTAGATCCTGGTAAGCTATCTGTTCATAGTCCCAACTATTGGTGACAGAGATTCCATATTTGTTGTGGTTAATCGCACTGAGAAAGGCCTCCAAAGATTTAACCGATCCTTCCCATAAGATAATAACATCATCTATGTATCTAACGTAGATCTTTAATTGTGGTCGTTCACTCTCATAGATGTGTTCCTCCTCCTCATGTTCATAAAAAGGTTGGCGACAATGGGAGCATAGCAAGCTCCCATTGCCACCCCTTAGTCTGAACATAATAGTACTTCTTGTACCAAAAAGAGTAACTCTCCATAGCCATTTTGAGACCATCAAGAATACACTCAATCTGTTCTTGTTTTAACTCTGTGTTCTCATGTAGTGCATTTTCTACTCCCTTAAGCCTGTCTTTCTGTACTATACTAGTGTACAATGAGTTAACATCAATAGTGGCCAAAAGGAAATTTTTAACACTTGTAATATTTTCAAGTTCCATGATTAATTGAGTACTATTTCTAAGGTACAATTTCCCTATTTGTACCAATGGCTTCAGATATTGATCAAGGTACTCTTCTAATTTTGAAAATAGTGAATTTATCCCACTAATATTAGGTCTTCCTGGAGGCTTATCACTCCTCTTATGCATCTTTGTCAGATTATATATTACTGGAGTTTTTGTAGATTCTGATATAAGGTATCTGGCCTCTCTTTTATTTAGTACCCCCCTTTCTCTTCAATTTCCTCTCATATTGAGTTTTAGAGTTACCCTTTAATCTCTTATAGGTATTTTCTAATCTCAACAGATTCTCCATTACACACTCATAATCTTTCTTGTTTATAAGACCAGTCCCCCACCCTTGTCCGCCGGATGTATCACAACTTTCATTTTCTTCCCTATATCTTTGATTGTTTTCCAAACGTTCTTATTCTTGGGACCTCACCACTCCTGGTGAAAAAGAAAAAAGGAAAGAGAACCATATACTGATGTAGCCTTCATTACCGGATTCAACCAGCAGTATCAATCAATTGAACAGATAGAAGGGAAATATTGACCTATCCTGAAATCATATAGGGTTCTAGCCAAGATTCTTCTTCTTCTGCTTCTTCTTCTTCTTCTTCTTCAAAAAACAAAAACAAAACAAGATTTGTATATAAAAGAGCTCCCACTCTTAGGAATGTTTTGGTCCATAATGCCATTGACCCCTCAAAAACTGTTAAACTGCTCTCAGACAGGAAATGGTTCTATAGATGCCAAAAATGTCTACCATGTAATGTAAGCAAGAAACAACCAAGAAAAAGAATTGTCAGTTAAAGCGACGCAGTGCCGTATTGCAAAAAATTGCCTGGTCATTGAGCAGCCAAATCTTCAGGGGCTGAAGTGGTTAAAGGAGCTCACTACAAGACTTGGGAAGAGTGTTGGGTGGAGGTGAAATTTAAACTTAAAAAGTTGATTGTCTGCAAAACAAAATACTGTAGTAATAGTACAAGAATACTCTCATGTCCCACTGTATCAGCTTAGTCTTTTAAAGAATCAATTGCCATAGTGAGAAAGACATTTTCCCAGGGCCAGAGAAAACTGTAGACACAGCTTCCTATAATTATATATATATATAAAAAAAAAAGAACTATCTACAGAGTGCTTGATCATGAAGTTCCAATATGCCTTCTGCAATAAGCACATTTTAATCATTGCTCCCCATACACACTTCTTTTGAAGCCTATAAAAGCATATTGAAGAAAAATAGGTCATTCTACTTCAACAGCCTAACAAAAAATATTGTGATTGATTTACTAAAGGCAAAAAGACTGCTTGCTTTGCAAGGGCAGCTGCACTTGGCGGGGGGAATTTGCCCAAAAGCTTAGTGAATGAGGTGATGCTCTGTTGACTTCCATCATTCAACCATGTGCAAAAAAAAATATGCAGTTTCTTTCCCTTGAACATGTATAGTGAAACATCCCCACAATCACTAACCTCCTGGGAAATCTCCCTTGCAAAGTGAACAGCATATTTGCTTTTAGTAAATCAATGCCTGTGAATCATGACTGGACATCAGGGCCGATCCACCCTATAGGCTCACTATGCAACCTGCTTAGGGCCCGGCAAAGCTGCGGAGGGCCCCCCAAATTACTAGAGGCCCTGCCTGGTGAGAAGTAATTTTTCGGCCCCCTCACCCCGCTTCTCAACTTACTGGCTACTAGGGAGAAGAGGTAAGAAGACAGCACCTCCCGCTTCTTACTTTAATGTAAGATGTCATTTCCGAAACAGCAGAACACCCCCTCCCCCGCTTCTCAACTTTCATCTTTAATGTAACATGTCACTGTCAGCAGCGCCCTCTTCTCAACCTTAATGTGACATGTTTAGGGCCCCAGGGAGGTCAGGATCGGCACTACTGGACATAAACACTGTTTAGAAAGCTGATGATGTTTTAGCTACTGTATGCCTTGCAGCATGCCTCCTCCTTCCTTCATATATTCTTGATTTGAACCTCCAAGTTTGTCGAGAAAAAAACACTCCTCTCCAGGTGAGCCATTTCAAAGCGATGACTTTATGAAAGAGCACCTTTGCCTGTCAAAAGTTGGAGGATCTAATTTGTAACCACCTAGTTAGGTTTAGTTGTTTATATACTTAGATAATGGGAAATCTAGACAATTTGGTATACACAGAAAGTACCATGGACACGCAAACAAAATATTTTTATTAAGGTTAAAGTATAAAATGGCCTATGGAGCAGTATTTTATGTGTCTATAACAAAAGATAACTGGTTATGCATTTCTAATGCACTACAATCAATAGATACATTTTATTAAAGCCTGATTTTCATTCTCACCTCAGTTTATTTCCAGATTACTTATGTACTTTGCTATTTATTTATTTATTTTTACATTTGGTTTATTATTGCAAAAGCACCTAGTCAGTTCTAGTTCCACGATTTATTTCTGCTGCTGTAGATCGAGATATAGATATTCATGCAAATGAATGCAAAGAGAATAAAACTTTCTTCTATAGATGGTAATCACTTGAATATGTAGCAGCTAAACATGTTGAATTATATCAGTCTTATGTTCTAGATCAAAAGCATGCAAATTACATATGAACTAGCAAGCGAATACATTGGGCCGCATGATGGATAATATATAATAAAGTTTTTCAATAGAGCATATTCACAGATAAACTGGCGATTGTATGCCATAATAATTTCTAAGCGCAGTTCAACAAGACATGAGAAATTAATTATAGGACAGAATACAAAGATCAAGACAGGATGATATGACTTAGCTGTGCTAATATTTATCATTTTAATTATTTAGAATATGGTATTTTAATAGTTCTTTTTGTTGCCAACACAAAAATAAAATATAGATAAGTAGTCACTGAAATGCCTGCAAACAATGACATCTCATACATTAAAAAACGAACTTGTAAAAAAAAAAAAAAAAAAAAACACAGCAATGACAATATGTTAAGTGCAGTAACTCTCAGAAGTATACATATACTATGATGAGATTCATAATAGAAAACCGGTACTTAGACTCTTTCTGAGTCACTAACTTGGAGCAAGCCATAGGTGTGTGCAGCCTTTTGCATTAGGGTGTTTACCCCAAAGCTCAAACCCACTTTACTGATCATTCACAATATTTATTCAGAAAGGGAAGGGGCCATTAAATGGTATATTTACTGGCCCCTTCCCCCACTCATCCTAAAACATCCACAGCAACAACCGGTGGGAGAGGGGGAATCTGTTCTGCACAGGGTGATTAGGGTGTGCCTGGGCACACCTGGCACACCCTGTGCGGACGCCTATGGAGCAAGCATTTAGCAAATTAGGCTGGACTGTAGTAAGACTTAGAAAGAAAATAAATATGCATTCGTCAGGACACCATGGATCTTGAATTGCAGTCCAAAACTTGCAGAAAGATCACAACAGGATATGTGCAATGTTTCGGAGCTACACAGGACCCCTTTGTCAAGCATGTGCCTGACTAAGTGGTCCTGCATGGCACCAAAATGTTGCACTTATACTGTTGTAAAAATAGCAGAATTTTAATGCATAGGAGACATGCTTTGCCTCTTCTACATAAAAATTACCTGCCTGTCTGCCCCTATACAGACAGCTACACAAGCGCAGCTCACTGTAGAAACTCAGCAATGCTTAAGAATTCCCATACATGTGCAAGAGCAATGTCACCCCCAGCCAAGGAAAGTGGGCAGCATTCAATGCTAGGAAACTGGACACTCAAAGATGTCAAAAGCCGGTGGAGAGATGCAGGAGCAAAGGTAGGTAAAAAAACATAACTTCAAAACACATTTTTGTCAAGACACAGGCAGTATAGTTTGGGAAACACCATCAGGCATTTTTGTATTGCATAGTACTATGCAAATTGTATGCGTACGTCATTTTTTGCTTGAGTGGTAGTCATAAACAACAGAAAATGGAATTCCTAACTGCACATTGTTGTCATTCTCTATATGAACACCAGTATCTTATTATATGGATCTGACATCATAGAAGCTTTTTTGTTCATATACAATGCAGAACTAAGAATCATAACAGCTTGGTTTTGCACACAAATAAAACCAAAGCCTCCACACATTTTTAAATTGTATAGCTACAGCTTTGAGCTTTTGAGTAGGCTGTGGGAAGAATAATGTTTTTTTTTTTTTTTTATCCCATTAGGATACCCAAGGCGTCCTAGCTGCCAACAACTTTTGTCACAATAAAGGTTTAGTAAATATTTTTACACCAGTGTCGTATTTTATGACTCTTATGCCATTGAATGTTTTGTGCTAATATACAAAGTGGAACTAAGAATCTTGAGCCATAACTGCTTGGTTTTGCACAAAAATAGATTCAAACCTTCATACATTTTCAAATTGTATAGCTATAGCTTTCATCATCCTAGCCACCAACAGCTTTTGTCACAATAATGTAATTTTCATAAAAAGCCCCAGAAAATAGGGGTCTAGATATTGATATTGATGTCAAATACTACCTTAAGGAGGCCCATTTCCAGGGATGTATTTAGGTTTTGTGCTGCCCTAGGCCTGACTAAACACGTGCACCCCTAATTTAAATATGACCCACCCCTTCCTGTCAAGGCCACACCCCTTGCTTTTAAAGACCTGCCCTTCCTTTACCTTACCCTTACTCTATCCAAAATTAAATAGAAAAGTGTTCCTAAAGTTCTACTTTAGGCCCAAATTTCTGATAATTTTATGGAGAGGACTAAAAAGATATAACCATGCCAATGGTACAGCAGATAACATATAGCACAGTAAGGAAGGTTTGTGGTCCAGGATGATAGGACAGTCAATATTAGAAGCTCCGCCCCCCCTACAGTTGCGGAATGCTTGCCTCTCTACCCAGTCCGCCCCATAAGACTGGCGCTACACTAACAGTGCTACACTAATAGTGCAAGCCGGCGGAGACTCTTTCCGTGCTGCCCCCCTGCAACCTGCTGCCCTAGGCCTGGGCCTTGTTGACCTAGGCCAGGATACAGCTCTGCCCATTTCTATTAGCCAATAATCTCCAAGAGATGTACAGGTCTACTAACTATGTACAGTGGAACCTCGGTTTAAGAGTAACTTGGTTTGAGAGCATTTTGATTTGCGAGCAACTTTTTTTAAAATTCTGACTCGGTTTTCAAGTGTTGACTCACAAAACGAGCAAAATTCAAGCTAAATAGGCCTGCAGTACCTCATTTGGCCTGAGGTACAGGGGCGCAGAAGCTGAGTAGAGCCTAAAATAGGCCTGCAGTACATAATTTGACTCGAGGTACGCGGCGCAGGAGCCGAGAAAAGCCAAACATTGGCCTGCAGTACCTCATTTGGCCTGAGGTACGGGGGCGCAGGAAACAAGCCGAAGTGTCCTCGGCCTTTTTAAAAGGTTTTTTTCTCTCTCTGGCACCCCCCACCTCTGGCCGCATTCGGTATTGCATCCCATTGAAGTCAATGCGGAACTTATTATTTCCGTTTCCATTGACTTCAATGGGAAAACTCGCTTTGATATGCGAATACTTTGGATCACAAGCATACTCTTGGAACGGATTATGCTCGTAATCCAAAGTTCAACTGTATAAGTATGCTCCTATCTCTTACAATATTTAAAAAAAATCTTGAGAGGTGAGGTGCTCCATTCAAAGTTAATTACATTTTTCAGTGTAAAAATTAATCCATACTGTAAAATACAAGAGAGCCTTGGATTATTATTATCAAAAATCACAAAACTTGATAATTTCCTGTTTAAAAAATAAATAAATAAAAACTTTATGAAGATTATTCAATATTGGCACATACTTTGTTTTATTTCCAAACCTATTTTCCCTACAAGCCACTAATCAAATCCATATTTACCATTACCTACTACCTTTTCTCTCTGAAGCCTCATTAACTTCACTTGTATCAGCTTCACCCAATTATGTTACATTTGTTTTTCATCCTGACTATTGGGGTAATAATAAAAACATCAGAAAATATTCTCTGGTCAACAGCATATATTACCTATGACTGCTTGTACCTACATTGCTTTTAGTTTTAGCACGCGGTAACTTTGAGGTCCATACAGTATTCTTTGCACAATGATATTGTGTTTTATCTTGAATGTCATTTGCAGAAATTAGTACACCAGTGACAATAATCTGTCAAATAATGTTGAGATACAAACTTTACAGAACAAGATCAACAAATCCTTGAATATCGTCATTGACATTATTGATATTGCGTAAATGTCAGTGTATGTCGCAGATGTAGATTTGTTCTTCATCCTTTCTTTATTTACATTTTACATTTCCGGAAAAACAAATCGAATTTAAAAAAAGACTAGCAGGCCTGCATCATTTTATAAAAAGGAAAATAGGGTCTCTTTGTATAGTAGTGAGAACTAGAGAAACAAAAGAGGCAGTTGCCACTCAAATGTCAATAAATATGAAGAAGAACAAAGCTCTAAATGCCAACATACTGGAAATGCAAAATTATTGCAACACCAAAAATTAAAAACAATTTTGTCAAAGGCTTTGTGGTCATTGTACCATTAAATCAGTGTGTCTGCTTTATATAATTTTGTCATTAAATGATGACTATAGGCAATTTTTTTTTTTCATTTTGGAAAGAGCAAGGGAGGATAGGACCCCTGTCAGATATTGTTTTTTGCCATCTGTGTCCTATTGCAAAGATTTCTCTTCACTTGCTGTCCTATATCCAAACAGGAAGTGATCAGAACACCCTGCAAGATATGGGAATCCCTTGGGGACCCCCAGGTCACCAGAACTAATGTTCCCAATGCAAAATTTGGGATTTTCTTTCACTTTCCATGATAATGGTAAACAGGACAAATAGAGAGGGGGGATCTCCCTGATGGGGGCCCAGACAGCAATAAAAACAGACAAGGATTCTTTTCCCTCTCCACTCTATTCAAAACGAAAAAAAAAAAAATATTTACCTTAACCTCCCTGGCGGTATGATTCTTTAAGATTTTAGGTGCTGAAAGCGGTACCATTATTTGCAAGGGAATTTGGCGTTTTATACTGTAGGCTTGTAATTCTTAGGAATAACTCACTTAAATCTATCCAAACAAGAGTCTAATAGGCATCCCGGGTATGATTTTTTTTTTTTAATTAAAAATTATAATATAATAAATAATTATAAAAAAATTATAACAAATAATAATATAATTATAGTAACAATTATTCAATAATGTAATCAAATCAAAATCACTGAAATTTGCTCAGTTGCAGAATTTTTGCTGTCATTATTTTTTTTTTTGTTATGACGAATTTCCCCACAAATCGCTATCGCTAAATTCTGCAAGTGATTATAATTTATTATCGCTGTTTTCTAGCTGATCTAAAACCATTTTTGACATACAGGGACACTTTTGGTTGCTATGGGCAATCTACAGTTTCCAGGCAGAAAACAGTTTTTATTATATAAAAGAACATGCAGGGCACTGGACAGACCACTAGGGACATGGGGGTGTGTGTATTTTTTACATACAGTACTGTAATCTATAAGATTACAGTATACTGTATATAAAGTGTTTGTTTACTTTTTTGAATTTGGCACCGTTCTCCGCTCCCCTGCGTCGTAACGTCGCAGGGAACGGAGCTCGGCGGCACACGGGGACGCTGTGTGAATCGAGCGAGCACCTGCTCGCTCACACAGCGTGGATGCATCGCTGGATCCAGGAAGAAGGTAAGACAGCGCGCGCTGCAGGCTCTGCATGTCTATCCCGAGAGTGACTTGGGGATACCGTTCTTAGCAAGAAAAAAACACCCTGAGTCACGCTCGGGAATACCGCCAGGGAGGTTAAGTTATACTTTAATATACAATGAGGGCTGGGTGAGTCCACTTAGACAACTATGGTCAGTAGAGTCAAAGATATTGTCCAGTCTATTAGCCTTAATTCTAGGGTTTCAAGTCAGTAAATAGTATTGATATCAGGAAACATCTCCTTGGATGTTACTACTACCCCTTTTTTATTTAATGCAGCATTAAACCCAAAAGAAAACATCTATTATATTGTAGATTTCCAATTCATAGATGTGATGGCTGTATTGTTTTTCTTTTTAGACTTTATTTATTTTATTTTCATCTGGTAATCCAGCCAGTAAGTCTCTTGTTTTTCAAAAGTAAAGGCTCTCCAGCACAATGTATCCGTTTCAGAGATGAGAAACAATTTACCACTGACATGGGTGCTAACAATGATCATCTTTTACCAAAATCCCCGCGGACAGACAATGCCGGTGACGTGGCTGTGACATTGACGCCGCTCTCTCTCTCTCTCTCCCCTCAACACACTATGCAGGGCTGACGTGCAGGAGGCCTTATATAGTGTGGGGCGTGGACTTAAAGTGGAGTACCACAGCTGCTGACCTTTAAAATATGGACACTTACCTGTCCAGTGCGCCCACGATGTCGGCACGCGAGGCCGACGCGTACCTCGGTCCTCTAATGCAGTGTTTCCCAACTCCAGTCCTCAAGGCACACCAACAGGTCATGTTTTCAGGATTTCCCTCAATTAAAACAGCTGTGGTAATTACTAAGGCAGTGAAACTGATCGAATCACCTGTGCAAAATAATGGAAATCCTGAAAACATGACCTGTTGGTGTGCCTTGAGGACTGGAGTTGGGAAACACTGCTCTAATGCCGCCTCCGACATCTTTGCTAAGGAAATCAGGAAATGAAGCCACTTCTGTTAAAATATAGTGTTTGCTGAAGTGGAATTTTTAAAGAGGAATATATAAAAACACATTGATATTATGATTTTACAATCATATCTCCATTGAATATAAGCTTACCTAAACATTTGCTAATGCATTTGGTCACTTGGTAATAGATGAGCTTATCTCTGCAGTTTATAAACAAATACATATACTAACAGAACTTTGCTAATGAATTTAAATTCTAAACAGTCCATTTTTTTAATTGCAATTCAAATGTTGTTTAAAATGCACTTTCACTTCCACCAGTGAATATACTAAATTGGACAGTTAGAATTTTAAACAGGCAAAGAGTTTAATAATTAATTCACAGCATTATCCACAGCTGATTTAAAAGCCCATTAATTATATCCCTAGAGAGCAACCAACAAGGGACTTGTTAAATTGTGTATAGAGCTTTCAAAACATGTAGAGCTACTCCTGTCACAAGTGGGAATAATCTAACCACCAAGTTTACACGGTGTATAGATAAAAAAAAAACATTGCTGGATAAACCTGAACTCCTAGCTACCAAGCTTGTAAAACACACCAGGTGTCATGCATAGATAGTGAAAGGAAAGCAACCAACAGATTCTACCTTCATTTATTAACCTGCGTTGGAACAATGTAATTATATTCTGATTATCTGCTGCAAGAACACACTTTTCATATCCCCTGCTTGTTTAAAGAGGGCTTGATTAGATACCCTTTAGATTAGATTAGGGATGTTGGCTCTATGACTTCATTCAAAAATTAACTAGTACCTAATGTTATCTTAAAAACCCCCAAAACAGCCTGATTAAAGCAGAACTCTAGTTTAAATAGAAAATAAAACAAAAACATTTCTAGCCCAAAAAAATTGGTTTTTGCTGCCTTACTCATCTTTAATCCAGCGCTGCACCCAACAGTAATTATAATCTGCCATTAAGACTTGGGTCACACTTCACAGTCTGCAGGCTGGTAGCATGTTCAGGAATCGCACCTGGTCCCGCACCCACAATCACCCTAGGCCAAATTGCGCTGCTCCGTCTGCAGGCTGGTAGCATGTTCAGGAATCGCACCTGGTCCCGCACCCACAATCACCCTAGGCCAAATCGCGCTGCTCCTATGCAATGCATGGGGCTGCCATTTATTTTGAATAGCAGCCCCCACGCATCTTAGCCTGCAGCGCGTTTGCGGGTCCGGGAACAACAGGAAAATCACATGGTCAAGAAAACCATGCAGTTTCCCTGTGGCTGCATTTGTAAAATGACCATGCACCTTTTTTCTGCATGAAACACAGGCACAGCAGCCCATTTAAATGAATGCCCTAGCAAACGAGGGCTGCATGGCCTTTAATATTGTGAACTGAGCCTAATTGTCACAAGTTCACCTAAACTGGAGTTAGTAAACCTGTGTCTATACTAAGAACATTCAAATATTTACAAATTTATAACAAAGAGTAAGCAAGCACAGCAGAAAAATTTATAATTAAGGTGTTATGCAGAAACATTGAACAAGCAATGAACAAGTAATGAAGTTCTTCAAGTCCATCTCTCAGCAACTCATCTCCCCCTCTTTTGTGTAGAGATTAAAGGGTGTAATTAACAAACATGTCATACTTACCTCCACTGTACGGCTTGTTTTGCACAGAGTGGCCCCGATCCTGGTCTTTTGGGGTCCCTCGGCGGCTGTCTGAGCTCCTCCCCGCATCAGCTAACCCCCTTCATGGGAAGCTCTCTCATAAGGGGGATAGCTTGCGGGCACGCTCCCGTGATACAGCTGGCGGCTAGAGCTGCTGACTGTATCACTCGGCCCCGCCCCCCCGGCACACCGCATCATTGCGAGCAGCAGGAGCCAATGGCTGGGCTGCTATCAATCAACCAATGAATGAGCCAAGAAGCCCGGCCAAGAAGCCAGCTCGTTCACAGTGCTGGACTTTCGAGGGGTCAGGTAAGTAAACGGGAGGTCTAGGGGGCCGCTAATCCTCGGATGTTTTTTCACCTTAATGCATAGAATGCATTAAGGTGAAAAAACATGTACCTTTACAACCCTTTTAAGCTGCAATGCTATCGAGTCACTATTTGGAAGGGGTACTGAGCTGGCTTAGACATCAAACTTAGTGCTTGAAGGGTTAAATAACTGTTTAATATAATGATGAATAATATGTCAGGCTGTAGAGTGCCTCTTTGTACAATTCAGTTTAGCCACTTCCATACCGGGCCTATATTGGCACTTCTCTCCTTCATGTAAAAATCATAATTTTTTTTGCACTCCCAAACATTATATATGTTTATTTTAGCAGACACCCTAGGGAATAAAATGACGGTCATTGCAACTTTTTATCTTGTATGGTATTTGTGGAAATAATATATATGTACTACACCATCAAATAAAGCAAGTGACCTGTAATATATAAAAGCAGCGCTTGAATAGTGAAATGTGATTTCCACTTAACTAAATAATGTGACTAAATGTGACACATAACATATATCATATAACATAAATCACCTTTTACAGTGAAAATGAACAAACAAAACAGAAATGTTTAGCAAAGAGCGAAAAAAAGGGTTCAAATCCTGTGATAGTCAGTGAAAAGGTAAAAATTAGTTCATAGATGGATTATTAGTATCAATCTTCTCAATCTTCCAACACACCGCCTGTGCTCAGTGAATTCTTCACCCTTCCAAAATGCGCACTCACCACAATTAAATGCCCACCACTCTCGTGTCAAGGCGCAAAAGCCAAAATCCAAATCTCTCCAAAATAGTCGATATCAGTATCCAATTCAGTGATAAGTTCCAACGTGTTCACATAAATAAAGAAAAAATAGTACTATAGTGTAATATTGTAAAACCAGTTTAATCACACCACTAAAAATCTTCATAAAATGCACTCACAAACGTGATCTTTCACCAAACTTTGAATAACAAATGACAGTTGAAGTTAGCCCGATGTAGTTAGATGTGTGTCGCACGTCCATATAGTTCACACAGGATCAATGATTAGTGACCACGCCCCCAACATGTTTCTTCATACCGACTTAGTCATGGGATTGGTCACATACTCTAAAAGTCGCCCTTTTATTTCGTTCCTCTATCGAAAAAGACGCGTATGCCGGAAACTGCGTCAAAAGTGACGTAATCACGCAGCGTGCTCACGCGATCAACGTCTCTTTCAGGACCTCCTACAGGTCTATGTGTATTCGTTATTCCGTCGAATGTGGCAATCCGTGCGGCCTGCCCCAGTTCGTCATCATGTCGGAAATGACGTTTCGATGTAAGCTAAACAAGGCACATACAACCAACACTGCTATTGGTCAAGAGTCCCTGTGACCACAGAGCTCATCTTAAACAATTACACATATACCTCATTAACTAAAATTACAATATAATGAAACTGTTAACGTTCCATTGGTTGAATGCCTAAAATATGAACATATAAATATAAAAATATATAAATATACATAATCTACATAACTGCAAAGTCAAATTAGAACAGTATAATAAATAGTTAAACCGTATCTAAAAATTAAAACTCAAAAATTAAAAATCTAAAAGAGATGTACATGAAGAACATCATTAGGTTATTAATTCAATTAAACATTTAATGCTTGTACGGTACTTGCTCAATAATTTTTCAAACACGTTTTTTGGAAAAAAAAAAACAATTTCATGAATTAAAAAATAACAAAACAGTAAAGCTAGCCCAATTTTTTTTGTAGAATGTGAAAGATGATGTTACGGTGAGTAAATAGATACCTAACATGTCAGGCTTTAAAATTGGGCACACTCATAGAATGGTGCCAAACTTCAGTACTGTTTGTTACAGTTTACCAGTTTACCGTTACAGAGGAGGTCTAGTGTTAGGCCTCGTACACACGTTCAAATCTGTCTGCTGGAAACGGTCGGCCCGACCGTCCCAGCAAACAGATTTGACCATGTGTACGGGCAAGCCAAAGGATTTGGCCACCCGACAGATTTCAAAGCATGCTTTGAAATCTATCGGCTGGGAACCCGTCCGCCCGACATGTCTGCTGGTTAGTATGCTAACCAGCAGACATGTCTTCTCGCACACAAGCCAAAAGATTTCGACGCATGCGCGGAAGTGTTTTACTTCCTGGTGCGGTGACGTGGCGGCGTCAACGTCACTGCCACGTCACCGACACGTCAGCGCGCTGTCTGCTGGCGGGGATTTTGATTTGCTCGTGTGTACACGCGAGCAAACCAAAATGCCAGCAGACAGATCTGTTCAAATCGGTCGGTCCGACCGATTTGAACAGATAGATTGCCTCGTGTGTACGAGGCCTTAGAATTGTTGCACGCGCTTGAATGCACGGGTCGATACGTCACATGTGTGGTTTGAACGGCGTTTATATATGTGGGTGGGACTTACGTGAGTGTTCACTTCTGAACGTGAGCTATTGGGGACAGGGGTGTTTTACTCTTTCTTTTTTTACTTAATTTTTTAAATCTGTACAATTTTTTTTTTACATTTTTTTATCACTTTTATTCCAAATACAACTAATGTAAGTATCCCTTGTAATAGGAATGGTTAGTGACAGGTCCTCTTTATGGAGAGATGCAGGGCCAATTCACTGATCTCATGCTGACAGCCACGATTGCGGCTTTGTTTACTTTCAGGAATCCGGGCCTGACATCATAGAGATGACTGAAGGTCACCGGAAATCTCTATCGTTGTCAGCCGGCACCGGACGATTCTTTCTCTGGGCCCCCGATGGCATGGGAGAACCCTGAAAACCACCGGATGGCAGAGGGAGGGGGGGGGGTGTCTCCTCCCGTCGCCTATAAGAACGATCAAGAGGCGGAACTGCCACTATGATCATTCTTATTGTGCACAGAATCGCCAGCTGAAAAGAAGGATATATGAATGATGACTGTAGCTGCAGGCATCATTCAGATATCACCACACAAATTCAAGGACGTCATACGACAGCATGCAGTAGGGAAGTAGTTAAAAGAGTGTTAATGAACTTTTTACAGTAAACTTGTATTAATTGTACAATTTTATATGGGGAACTTATAAGTGGCCATATGTATTGGACAAATGTCTCGGCTGTTAGACATAGGAAACCGCTGGCGCTTTTTATAACCTTGTCTAAATTACAGTATATAGAGTTGCCTCGATACAAATACGTAAAGAATTTCAAATATGTGTATCTCTAAGATTGGTTAAATGAATTGGGGGTCTTCTTTTTATAAAGGAAATGTGTCATCAAAACATGTACCTCTTATTGGTGGAAAATTATTCATAACACTCATCTCATCCTGTGTACTTAAGATACAGTACAATACAAAATAAACAAGTCTCTTCTCTTCAGTTCAGTGTCTGTGTCTGATTAAGCGGAACTTCCAGGGCCCTGAGCCAAGGCTAAAAGGTAAAAGAGACCACTGGTAGAATTTAACCCTTACAGTTCAGTGGTGTCAGAAGTGGAATAGGTAGAGGCCACTTTTTTGGTTGCCCTCCTATTACGAACTCTAAGTGGGTTAAGGGTTATAAAGAGGACCGGATGGCAGCTGCCAAAGTGCATATGTCCTCTCTGGTTGCTCTGGAGAAGGACCGGATACTGCAGGCTGTCTAGATGCATACTGTGAGTGCTGGTTGCTTCAGAAGTGCTGGCTGGTAAGCTGCCCCTAGATATATATTGCCGTGCTGGTTGCTTTAGACACTCCGTCCAATAAGCAAAAGTTTCAGGTTATCCAGAGCTGTGGAGCTCATGGAGAATTTAATGGCAAGGTAAGGCTAGGCAAGGTAAAGGTAACGGATCCCAGGAATCCAGAGATCCTACCCCCTTGACTAATATTTGTATATAGAGAATAAGTGCTTATTACACTTGAAAATAGTAAATGTTAAGTAGATGTATTAATGTGTCTCTTGATGACCGCCTTGAGGGTGAAAGCATGGAATGATCTCAAGGAGTCAGGAGTATTTTTGAGTGTGCAACTTGCAACTTTAAGCCATAGTTGAAACGTGTTTGACTGTGCTATTTCAGTGCCACCTCTCCTGCACATAGAATAGTTGTACTCTCAAAGATACATAGATCTGCTTGCATAATTTGTTTTCTGCCTAAATTATGCATAAAGAGGAAGTGTTTTTTACAATGAAAACTAGCCTTACAAGATACAGAGGGTACAGAGGAATTTAATACACTTATGCCACGTACACATGACCAGTTTTGTCGTTGAATACAAAACCGATGTTTTTCCCGGCGGAATTCCGGCCAAGCTTGTCTTGCGTACACACGGTCAGACCAAATTCCGCCCATCCAAAGCGTGGTGACGTAGAAAACACGTACGATGGCACTATAAAGGGAAGGTTCAATTCCAATGGCGCCACCCTTTGGGCTGCTTTTGCTGATCCTTGTGTTAGTAAAAGTTTGGTGAGAGACAATTCAGGCTTTTTAGCCTCGTGCTTTTCAGTCCGTTACAGCGTGACAAATGTACTATCTCCATTACTAACGCTAGTTTTACCAGAACGAGCGCTCCCAACTGATACTTTTTTTTTTTAAAGTGTATTTTGTGCGTAAACTCGAGAGAGCGGAGCTGGACTGCAGGAGTTGGGAGTAGGCAGACCCTCCCCCCGGAGGCAATCGCCATCCTTCTCCATGCCCCCGGTGGCAATGGGGCCACTCACCCCGCCCTACCTGCTCCACTTGGGAGCCCAACTGGGGCCCAACGGGACCCCAACAGGGCAGAGGGACTCCCCCTATGAGGGAGTGAGGGGGTCTAGCCCACCCAGCCAGCCCCGTAGGTCCTTCGCCTCTCTTTATTTTAGGAGACCTCATGGCCAAAGTGCGTGTGTGTTAAACCAATTTCGTGTGCGTGCAAGTGTGGTGTTTTTTTTTGGGGGGGGTGGGCATACTAAGCACAGGCGTACCTTGCATAGCACACCCACCGGGAGCCGGGCTGAGACCACCAAACTCAATTCATATGTTCCTGAGACCGGGATCCGAACCCTTGGCTGCAGAGGTGAACGGCTTGTCAGCGCAGTGCCAATCACGTTGAGCCACCACCGATCCCACCCCCAATTCATACTTGATTCCGTCGGAAAAACATACAGACAAATGGTTTTCCCGCTATGATTTTTTCCTGATGGGAAAAAAAACAGATCCTGCTCTATAAAAGTGAAATAAGATGATGATTCCTACTTAGGATGTTTTATAGGATAGAATAGACAAAAAAAAGAATATAATAGTTTAAGGTTGAATAAAAACACAAGACCTTCCAGTTCAACCTGTGTGGGTGTGTTCACGTCCACAAAACATTTTCTATATCCCTGTATACTGTGTTTACTAGGATACCTGTTCAAGAGTTTTTTTTTTTAAACTATCAATACTTCCTGTTGACACCACCAATTGCGGAAGTAAATTCCCCACCCTTACCGCCAGTGAAAAACCCCTGACACGATTTAATGTTAAACTGCTTCTCCTGTAATGTTATTGAGTGACCATGTGTCTTCGTCATTGATACTGAATAGTTTATTCCCTATGCTCGAATCACCAGCTAGGTATTTGAATATCACTATCATATCGCCTCTAAAGCGTCTAATCTCCAGAGTTGTGTTTGTAGTCATTTCTCATTACTGAGCTGCTCCAGTCCCCCTGTTAATTTTGTTGCCCTTCTCTGGACGCTCTACAGTTTCCACACATCCTTTTTAGGATTGGTGACCAGCATTGGTTGGGATACTCAAGATGTGGCTGAACCTGTCCTGAGTTTTATAAAGTGGCAGGATTATGGTTTCAGTTTCATCTCTGGAGTTTATGCATGTTAATATTCTTCTAGCATTGATTGCTGCAGCTTGGCATTGCATGCCATTGCTGAGCCGGTGATCTACTAGACCCTTTTCCATTCTGGATACCCACAGAGGTTTTTCCCAGCGAGTACCTTGCATTCATATTTCTAGTCCCCAGGGGCATTACTTTACATTTTCAACATTAATTCTCATTTGCTATGTACTGTAGTTGCCCACTTCATTATTTTATTGAAGTCCTCTTGTAAGGTCTCTATATCTTCTGAAGTTATTGCTCTACTTAGCTTGTTACCATCAGCAAACACTGAGGTTAAACTATTTATATCAACCTCTATATCATTTGTGAAAAAAAATACCAGAATAGAACAGAACAGAAAAGAATTTAAAGAAATAGAATAGAACAGAATAGACTAGAATAGACACACATTTGAATTTAGAAAGCTTCCCAGGTATGGAAATCAGTCACAGGTGAGAGTGCATTGTGTTCAATGAACTATCAAACTGACACACATTAACACCTTCACGCCTAAGGGTAAAATAAAACACTTAACCACTTGCTGACCGCGCTATAGCAAAAATACTGCTACAGCGCGGTCAAGCTACTGTGGGACGTCATCCTTCACTTCCGCGATTGCGCGTCCCCTGGGACGCGCTCGCGGAAGTGTCCGTGCTCGCCGGGTGTAGAAGACCCGGCGCATCACGGATCACGGTAAATTGCCGCTGATAGCGGCTGTTTACCACGTGATCGCGCCGTCGAATGACGGCGCGATCACTTGTAAACAAACCGGGGTCATTTGATGACGCCGGTTCCTCCCTCTCCTGCGTCTCCTCTCTGTACCGTTCGGTACAGTGTGCGAGGAGAGGGGGGGGGAGCGGGGTGTCAGCAGCTGAGCTGTGGCTGGATCTGTGACAAATGCAGTCACAGATCCAGCCATCCCTCAATCCATCCCAGCTCTGCAGTACCCCAGTACCCTGCAATCCCCAGTACCCTGCAATCCCCAGTACCCAGCAATCCCCCAGTACCCAGCAATCCCCCAGTACCCAACAATACCCCAGTACCCAACAATACCCCAGTACCCAGCAATACCCCAATACTCAGCAATACCCCAATACTCAGCAATACCCCAGTAGTCAACAATACCCCAATACTCGGCAATACCCCAATACTCGGCATTACCCCAATACTCGGCAATACCCCAGTACTCGGCAATACTCCAGTACTCGGCAATACCCCAGTACTCAGCAATACCCCAATACTCAGCAATACCCCAGTACTCAACAATACCCCAGTACTCGGCAATACCCCAGTACTCGGCAATATCCCAGTACTCGGCAATATCCCAGTACTCGGCAATACCCCAATACTCGGCAATACCCCAGTACTCGGCAATACCCCAATACTCGGCAATTCCCCAATACTCGGCAATTCCCCAATACTCTGCAATACCCCAATACCCTGCATGATACTTTGCGATACCCCAATACTCTGCAATACCGCCTATGGAGATTTTTAAGTAGCAAAGTTTGGCGTCATTCCACGAGTGTGCGCAATTTTGAAGTGTGACATGTTGGGTATCTATTTACTCCGCGTAACTTCATCTTTCACATTATGAATACAAATTGGGCTAACTTTACTGTTTTGTTTTGTTTTAAGCACAAAATATTATTTTTTTTAAAACACGCGTTTAATAAATTTCTGCGAAAATACCGTGCGAGATAAAAAGTTGTAACGGCCGCCATTGTATTCTCTAGGGTCTTTGCTAAAAAAGCATATATAATGTTTTGGGGTTCTATGTAATTTTCTAGCAAATAAATGATGATTTTTCCATGTAGAGAAATGTCAGAATTGGTCTGGGTGTTCCAGAACGCCTGATGGCGTTCCCTGCATGTTGGGCCTCTGTGTGTAGCCACGCTGTGTAAAAGTCTCACACATGGGGTATCGCCATACTCGGGAGGAATAGCAGAATGTGTTTTGGGGTGTAATTTGTGGTATGCGTATATGCTGTGTGTGAGAAATAACCTACTAATATGACAGAAACAAGTTTGTTTTTGTTTTTTTACAGATTTTTCAGTCGTTTTTCTTTTATAGCGCAAAAAATTAATAACCCAGAGGTGATCAAATACCACCAAAAGAAAGCTCTATTTGTGTGAAAAAAAGGACACAAATTTCAAATGGGTACAATGTTGTATGACTGAGTAATTGTCATTCAAATTGTGAGAGCACCGAAAGCTGAAAATTGGTCTGGTTAGGAAGGGGGTTTAAGTGCTCAGTGGTCAAGTGGTTAAAGTGTTACTAAAACCACAACAGTAAAATCAGACTGTATATGCAGTAAAGCCTGCTTGTTATACTCACTGTGAAACCTAAGTGGTTAATCCTCTGCATTGTGTAACGACGGGCCGAGAAAATTAACTTCAATGGTTCTGAGCATGCATTGGATTGTTCCTTAGCATGCGTCCGAATTTTGCGTGTCGGAATTGCTACAGCTGATAGGAATTTTTCCTTTGAGAACCAGCTTTTTCCTTTTGAGAACCAGCTCTCAATCTTTTGTTGGCGGAAATTCCGACAGCAAAAGTCATATGGAGCATACACACGGTCAGAATTTCCATTCAAAAGCTCACATCAGACATAAGACACATTGATAACATTCTTTACCTGATTCTTTACCTGATTCTTACTATTCTTTAAGCTGATGTCTTGTACATGTAGAGTACATATACAAATGAATCAAAAGACTATATATTTCCTTTAAACAAGTTCTGTTTTCTAGTAAGTAGGTTGCTCCCAATGCAATGCAGGGACAAGGTGCAGTAAACTAAAGTGGTAATCACAACAAGCTACTGTTTAAATTGGATAGATGTGTTGCCTTCCATGTTTCCAATACCACTGTGACCACATGTGCAGGAATTCAGTGTACCAGTCCAAAGCAATGGCAGTCAGCTTTTCAGTGATGCATATAAAGTGTACCTTAAGCATAAATTGCATTCGTTTTAATCGATTGGCACTTTACTAGGGGGAATATGTGCATAATTACACTGTACATTGCTTTACATTTTGAATTATTTACATATATAAAGTACATATGTAGTAAGACATCAATAATTAAAAGGTTTTGTAAATAATTTTTTGACAGAACTACCAAAAGATATTAGTTTGTTATAGAAAAAAGTGGCCATTAGTCATTACCGATTCAACAACACTAGACAGACAGCACCATACATTGCCTGAATCCGTAATAACACTGTGACTTGACACCTGGAAATGGGAGGGAATTTCCCAACACAGGGTAGTGATTTACTAAAGGAATAGGGACCCTTAACTTTGCAGTGAATGTTCATGGAGCTTAGTAATTAAAATCTTCAATCATCAAAAAAAAAAAAAAAAGTTGAATTCCCTTCACAGATAATTGGCTATTTAAAGTGAGCACAGGTTCAACCTATTTACTATAATTCAATTTATAACAGCCTCAACATAATTAGTAAATTAACACTGGTGAGTTTAAGTTGGTACACACCTAAATAAACAGTTGACATGTAAACTGTTTTAGCTTCAGCCTGGGTTTACACTAATGCAAATTTACAATGGGTTTGATGTGTTTAGAAACACACAGATTTGCAGGTCATTTAAAAAGCATAGTATTTTATGGCTTTGGTTCACATCTATACATTGCGAATTTGGTGCGAGAAAAAAAAAGGGTCCTATGCATGTTGACTGCAGGTGCAATGCCAATTCCTATGGCGCAGTGAAAATTGTATCTTCATAAGCCTCAATTGAACTTTCAATAAACTTGCAGCACACAGGTCACATCTCTGCGAATTGTTCACTGTCTGCCACGGTAAAACCGTGGTCAATTTGCACCTGTTCACCTCAAAATGCAAGGCAAATTCGCACCTCACAGAGGACAAAAAACGTATTAAATTCACAGTACATCTCATTGCAGTAGTGTAAACCTAGGCTCAAAGTGATTTTACTTCTGCTCACCCAGTCTTGTGATTTATACATCTGACAAACTGAAGAGCCAGAAAGATTAGTCCACATAACATTTAAAAATAAAGCTCGTTATAGACTGATTAGAATTTAATCAGTGCATGGCAGCAGTGCCGGATTTATAAGAGGTGAAAGGGGCAATTGCCCTGAGCCCCCTGCCTGAGAGGGTCCCAGACTTCCTATAAAAAAAAATTATTTTCCTTATAGACTTATTATATTTGTTGAGGAAATTGTCCAGTTTGCAGCCTTTGCCAAGCTCTGATCATGTCTCACTCCATCTCAACATTTTGTTTTTTTACATGAAGAAAGGCTTGTGTATAGTTTTCCAGCAGTGGCGACACTAGAGTTGGTGTCACCTGGTGCGGTAAAACATGGTGTCACCCCCCTTCCTATTTTTGGACCAGCAGCTTAACATTGGAGCTTGTTGGCACACGTTTTGGCTCTCTCTCTTGTGGTGCTGGGCAGTGTGGCGCTCTCTCTGGTGGTGCTGGACAGGGTGACTCTCTCTCTCTCTGGTGGTGCTGGGCAGCGTGACTCTCACTTTGGTTGTGCTGGGCAGTGTGGCTCTCTTTCTGGTGGTGCTGGCAGCAGCATGGTTCTCTCTCTAGTGGTGCTGGGCAGCAACGTGGCTCTCTCTCTGGCTTCCACCAGCATTGTCCTCTATTTATTTTTCCCCCTTTTCCTGTAACTGTTACAGTGTAGCACTTACTCCCTGAGATTTTTTCCAGGTTCCAGACTCTCTCTCTCTCCCCCCCAGCAGAGTGTATCCCGGGGGCAGTGCGGACAACAATAGGGCCGCTAATCTTCCTGGACTACATTTCTAGTCTCTTACAATTTTCCCTCCACTGTGACCAATGGGAAGGGAAAAAGAGCTGGCAGGAAGCTTTGCAGCGGCCTGATGAGAGCTGCTCTCTCTTCTCCCGCACTGCTGCCAGAAAAAAAGGGGGCAAGCGGGGGAAACACTCTGACAGCCTACAGCTCACCTCTCCCCTGTCACTTGGCCATTGCCTGAGTTCTCTCTGGAAAAGAGCCGCTTCACTCAGAGCCTGACAGCACCCACCACAGCTGTTTCCTTGAGGGTGTCACACCTCTGGTGTTAATATAGCTGGACTATTTAAGCATGATGGTCTCTATTTGTTCGGGAGAAAGGTAGTTCAGCAAATTAGCACTGATAAAGAATTATCTGAGAACCACGCTTACCCATGAAAGACTAGGGGCCAGATTCAGGTAGAGTTGCGCTGGAGTATTTCGATATGCGCCGCGCAACTGTGAATATGCGCCGTCGTTTCTATGTGGCCGTACCCACCAAACTAGATGCGACAGAAAACGGGCCATTTCCAATCGGCTTAACTTTCCGACACCAGAGTCTCGTCAGCACATAATTTCGCTTGGCGCATCAGTCGCGCCTATTGATTTCCCCTGCAAATATGCAAATGAGGGAGATTTCCGGATTCACGAACGGATTAGCACCATACGCTGGCTACATGCGCCGCGCGTATCTCGTCCGTCCGGCGCAAAGTTATTTCTACAAATAGCTGCTTTATCTTTACTCCAGACGGCCACAGGTCAGCAGGAGAGCAGCTACAGCAGCGTTACCGACGATAAGAGCTAGCTGAGCACCCCCACTTGCAGGACAACACCTCTGTCCATGCTTGTCTGTCAACTTTTACAGCCATGGAGGAAGACATCATAGGTCTCCATAGCCGAGATGACGGCTGACAGCTCCTGGCCTTTAGAGTTCAGTTTTCTCCTGTGTGTTTGCCGGGAATGGGAGCAGCCATCTCAGAACAAAAGTAACTTCACTGCGGGGAGGGGGAACAGGATATACTTTAGTGCCGGAATGGCGCATCTACGGGCGCATTTAAACGCCCAACGGAACGCATTGCGCTGACGTTTCCCGTGAAGTGGTGCCGACGGAAGTTGTGAGCATGCGCACAAGGGGGCGAGTGAAGCCTCACTTACTGCGCATGCTCCGTGGATGATGCGCTGAACGTAAGCCTCTGCGCTGGGCTCCGCCCATCATTTACATATGATCACACCCACTTTCACTTGCGTCGGGTTACGCCAGCGCATTTTCGTTACTCCGGCGCAAGTTTAGGAGCAAGTGCTATGTGAATAACAGTACTTGCGCCGAAAGTGTCGGCGGAGTAACGTAAATGAGAAACATTACTCCAAAGTAAAGAAGTGCCCATCTACCTGAATCTGGCCCTAAGTGTTCTGAGTCGACTAGCTGCCAAGAGAAGTGCCCTCAAGATGATACAGTTTGATGAGTTAGGCAGCCCATAAATTATGCAATTTTCTTTCCTTCCATCATGGGTGGAAAGAAAGAAACCAAAAAAAAAAAAAAAAATCGCTCAATTCCCCCATTAACACAGTCAGTGCTGATGTCTCCTACAGTACTTTTGTGGCCCCCTGGTGAGGAGTTTTCCCAGCCAGGAGAACACAATGATCATGCTTGCATCTATAGTCAGCATCTATAGAGATCACATGTAAAAAATCCAACAGGCTGGTTGTACCCAAGTTAAATCAATGAATCCCAATGGCACCCCAAATGCGTTTAAAAATCGCATCTGGGCTTGTCACCCAAAAAGGAGCTGGAGCTTCGTTTGAGCAACAAACCCAAAAAGGATGGCCCATTGAAGTGAATGGGCTGCACTATGCATGACACATATTACCGCTTGTAAATCTCACCTTAAAAATGGAGGTTAATGGTTTCCAAACGTGTAGTGTGCATTCTCCCATTATTTGGAATCATAGGCTTGCAATTTCAAATTGCTTTATGTGAGCCTTGTGTTTGCATTATTGGAGCTGGTTCACAAAGGTCCAGGGCAGCCGTGGTCTGCATTCAAAAAGGGTCCTGTGCATGTTTGGGTCTGATTCAGATGCAAGTTGTGGCAAAAATTCAGACCTGAAACCCGGCCTAAAGGAAGAGGTAATTGACAAGGCCAGATAGACAACACAACACAAATCACTGAACATCCAACGACAACCTGGAGAAGCAGATAGATGATTTATTTCATTTTCTTTGAAGGATTTCAGAATGGCATTGTTATCAACTTTGAAATAAAAAAAGTTAAATAAAAAAGTAGCCAAAGAAATATGTTTATTGTTAAGAATATCTTAAACTGATGGAGAAATCTTTTTTTTTAATTATATCCTACAGATACACTAAGATACAATTATCCGTTGACAAGGATCCTTTTATCAGCTACAAGTAACAAGTTAAGTGTATCTATCGTAAAAATGTAAAATTATACATTCATTCCCACATTATGAAAAAACAAGAAAAAACAGGAAAAAACAGAAACTGCGCTAAACCAAAAAAATAAAAGAAAACTAAAAGGCAGCGGCAATCGTGTGAAAACACAAAGTAATGCAATTTGGCAAAACCGTGCTCATACAAACAAAAAAACAAAGTACGTTAGATGAGGACTGCTAGGCAACAGTCTCCTGTGTTTAAACAAATAATATAACACGGAGCATCTCTCATTAGCATAGGGTGATGCCCAAAAGCTCTCCTGTAAGTTAAAAGATTAACAATGCATAAAAGTAAACATAAAATAATGTGTATCCCAGAAAGTGTTAATAGGGAAATAGCACAAAAGTTCATATAGTCCTTGCAATTGCTGTGTTAAAATGTAATTGAAAACAGTCTCAGGAAATAGAACAGCAGTAAAATCCTAATGGTTCACACCACCACAGTGACGAGATGATAACATCAAAGTGATCCCTTCACCAAAATAAGGGGGGGCCGCTTACCAGAGGGCAAGCTCAATGTAGCAATTGGCTATAACCCAGCCGCGGCCTTTGAAATCTTAGATGGTTCCTGGATGCGACTTCCAGCAGATACCAAAGCTGGCGGTACTCACGGACATCAACCATAGGTGGAGAGAGAAGGATGGACCAATAGTGTGATTCCGTTTAAACAAGGAGGATTTATTAAAACAAAAAATGATACTCACAATTTGACAAAATATCAAAAGCATGTAAAAACAGATCGCCGGCCGGCAAACAGATCGGAGCCCTTCCTCCGTACGTGGTGACGTCACTGCGCGTCCTTCCAGACGCGTTTCGTCATCAAAAGGACGTTATCAATGGGTAACATTGATAACGTCCTTTTGATGACGAAACGCGTCTGGGAGGACGCGCAGTGACCTCACCACGTACGGAGGAAGGGCTCCGATCTGTTTGCCGGCCGGCGATCTGTTTTTACATGCTTTTGATATTTTGTCAAATTGTGAGTATCATTTTTTGTTTTAATAAATCCTCCTTGTTTAAACGGAATCACACTATTGGTCCATCCTTCTCTCTCCACCTATGGTTGATGTCCGTGAGTACCGCCAGCTTTGGTATCTGCTGGAAGTCGCATCCAGGAACCATCTAAGATTTCAAAGGCCGCGGCTGGGTTATAGCCAATTGCTACATTGAGCTTGCCCTCTGGTAAGCGGCCCCACCTTATTTTAGTGAAGGGATCACTTTGATGTTATCATCTCGTCACTGTGGTGGTGTGAACCATTAGGATTTTACTGCTATTCTATTTCCTGAGACTGTTTTCAATTACATTTTAACACAGCAATTGCAAGGACTATATGAACTTTTGTGCTATTTCCCTATTAACACTTTCTGGGATACACATTATTTTATGTTTACTTGTATGTATTGTTAATCTTTTAACTTACAGGAGAGCTTTTGGGCATCACCCTATGCTAATGAGAGATGCTCCGTGTTATATTATTTGTTTAAACACAGGAGACTGTTGCCTAGCAGTCCTCATCTAACGTACTTTGTTTTTTTGTTTGTATGAGCGCGGTTTTGCCAAATTGCATTCCCACATTATAGTTCAATTATTTCTAGCCTACTCCTATTATTCTGAATTATCCTGAAGTTTACAAAGCTACCTGGTTAAGAACTGCACACACATTTACTTCCGGGACAATCTGTGACATGTATTTACAATGCTCTGTGAGTAGGCACTGCTGTTTTACACATTTCACAGAGGTGTTGAGAGGAGGAGTTTCAGGAGAAAGAGTCAGTAGACTAATCATAGCTTGTGGGCAGCAAGGTATCATGGGATATGTTGTCGGCCATAGGTGTGCGCAAGGGGTGTGCCAGATGTGCTTGGGCACACCCTAATCCTGAGGTTGGCAACCCGTCAATCGTGAGCTACCTGCCGATCATGGGCAGGTGACAGGTAAACCACGATCCTTCCTTGCCGACCCCCAGAATCTGGACAGGATGGGCAGCAGGGCTGGAATATAGTGGAACCGATCTGTATTTTCCTCCTGCAGCAGCTGAGAGTAGGCTTCTCCTCCTCTCCGTCTCCCCGACATTCAGTTGCTACAGGAGCAAAATACAGGGGGATCAGTACCAATATATGCCACTGGCGCCACCCCCTTTTTCCTGTTCATCTTCTTTCTGCCGCCCGGATCAGCCTTGCTCCCCCGCTTTGTTTCAGGATGGATGGTGGGGAAGAGGCCGGTACATATGTCACACACTCATATGTGTTAGAGCTTTAAGGTGCACACCCTAATGCAATAGGCTGCGCACACCTATGTTGTCGGCAAAAATTTAAAGCAAAAGGGAAGCTGCAAGCATGTAAGGAATCCAGGAAGTTGTGGAAAGAGATGGGCAGTGGACATGCAGAACAACATGAAAGGAGATTTTTCAAGTAAGTTTATATTGGATTGTCAAATATAACTATCAGCCCATAAATATTGTGGAGCCTGGCCAGTTGGGAGTCAGGTGGAAGATGGAAAGTTGCTGTGTGTAGGCTGGAGGTTGGAAGAAGGAAGCTGAAAGAGGGATCTCCACTGCCCTGCAGTCCCCCGTGAAGGTCAGCCTGCTTAGCCAGGATATAAACTAGTCCAGCGAAAGGCCTGAAAGCAGTTTCACCTACAGTTGCAGGACAAGGACAGTGTGAGTACCTTTACATCCCCATGGCCTACAGGTAAGAAGGCTGCTAAGTGTCGTACCCAACCAGTTCTCCACAGGAGAGTGCTAACAGTCTGTTCGGAATCCCTTGCTCTGGGATACGCTTTGAGACAGCCGGGTGGATAGGCAGTTTCTGAGGTTTGTTTAAAGGGGACCAAGTGCTCCTTACAGAGACTGATCCATTAAAAGACAGAAGCCACTCCGGGAGAGAATTTAAAGTCCAGAATCCATCTTTCTGGGGGCGTTTTTGGACAAAAATAGGAAGTTTTGTCCTCCAAGTTGTGTTTCGTGTTAGGCATCCCATATACCCCTATATGCCATCCAAGTTGTTTACCCTAAATAAAACAACAAAAACAAGCCTATGGAATGGTTACAGACTTTGGATGCTTGACTGTGCAGGAATAGGGGGCCAAAAAGCTCAACAGCTCCTTAGGGGGTAGCGCTTCATATGTATCTTAACTGAGGACTTAGATGTTTATCTGTAGTTCTTCAAGGGTTTCTTTCACATAAAGCATTTTGCTGATAAAGGAGAGATTTTATACTTAGGCCTCATGCACACTGGTTTATTGTAAACGCTGTTCCCCCTGACAGGAAAATCTGTGAAAAAACACATCTAAGTTGCAGTTTTCAAATGCGTTTTGATACGTTTAGACATTTGTTTATTTCATTGGCCAGAATGGTAATTTACTCTGGCCATTAAAAAGAATAAATGCTCAAGTACTAAACACACGAAGCACTTAGGTGCGCTTAGACACGTTTAGCCTATTTTGGCATTTTTATGACCAAAAGCTCCTCCTCTGAATGTGATTCTTGTGTGTTCAGGCAAAGGAGCTTTGACAGCCATTAAATGCTGCTGTTTTTAAACACCTCTTAAACCCTATGGGCCAGATTCAGAAATAGTTATGCTGGCGTATTAGTGATATGCCGGCATAACTCACACTTTGCGCCGGCTTATCTGTTTTCTGTATGGAGAAAACAAGATACGCCGGTTTGCAGCAAAGATCCGACCGGCGTAATTGTATTACACCGTCGGATCTTAAATGCAGTTTTAAAATGGCCGCCGGGGGCGCTCTCGCTGATTTACGCCGAGAATATGTAAATCAGCGAGATACGCCAATTCCCGAACGTACGCGGGCCCGACGCAGTCACTTTATGCCGTTTACGTAAGGGTTTTCCAGGCGTAAAGATAAAGCTGCCCAAAGCAGGCGCATCCTATGTTAAGTATGGATGTCATGACCTTGTCGTATTGGACGTAAGTTACGTCGTTTGCGTAAGTCGAATCAGAATGGGGCTGGCGTAAGTTACATTTACGTCGCTTTCATTGACAAGTAGCGACGAGATTTGGAGCATGCGCACTGGGTTTTTTCTATGGCCGGCGCATGCGCAGTACGTTCGGCGCGCGGACGCGCCTAATTTGAATAGGAGACGCCCCCTACCCGGCTATTTTGAATTAGGCCGCCCAAATTACGCTACCCCGCCGCAACTTAACACGCAAGTGCTTTGTGAATACAGCACTTGCATGTTAAGTTGCGGCGGCGTAACGCAAATAAGAAAAGTTACGCTGCCGCAACTTTACGTGCGGCTTGATGAATCTGGCCCTATGTGTACATAGGGGCTGTTTTTTTTGTCAAAGCTTAATTGAACAAGCTGAAGTTAGAAGCTGATTGGCCACCAAACACGGCTTCACCTGGGTTTGCACTGTACAGTTTTAGTAAATTAATCCCATAGGCTTTTATTGAGGAGAGTTCAGGCAAAAAATGCCAAAGCCCCAAAAACATCAGTTTAGGAACAGTAGTGTGCATGAACCTTTAGCTTTAAGACATATTGGGGGTTATTTACAAAAGGCAAATCCACTTTGCACTGCAAGTGCACTTGGAAGCGCAGTCGTTGTACATCTGAGGGGAAGATCTGAAATGAGGGGGAAGCTCTGCTGATTTTATCATCCAATCATGTGGAAGCTAAAATGCTTTTTTTTATTTTCCTTGCATGTGCCCCTCAGATCTACAACAACTGCACTTCCAAGTGAACTTGCGGTGCAAAGTGGATTTTATTTAGTAAATAACACCCATTGAGCCTTGTTTATTTAAGTAAATTGGATGCCGTCAAGTTTATTTTATTTTGCAAACTTAGTGACAGACAAATAAAATGGTCTGTTCAAATAGAATAAGAGTAAAATCAGTGCATCATTTACACATACTGCTAATTGCCAATTAGGTTTAATTGATTTGTCTGAGACTTTTGTACAGTACAAAGATAAAAGACACACCATCTCCATTACTAGATTGATGCATTTGTCACATTTTATTTTCAATATCTTTTACTGCCGTTACTACAAAACAGTTTCATTCAGTATGATTTAATTACAGCATAGAATTATACCTGCTAAACCATACTCATAATACCATAGACTGTTTTGATTTGATGTTGAAATACCTTTATTTTCTCAGATCCGAAAAACTGGTATATAAACCCAGGGCTGCTGTTAGAAATCTTGGGGCCCCGTACAGCCTACTTTTCACAAAAAATACACTAAAATCGTTTTTTAGTGGACACAAACATAACAGAGAACCTGTGTAAATAAGCCATTTTATAATAGAACAGGAAGGGGGATCAGTGCAGGGGAAGCAATTACAGGAACAATGGCCTGTGTCTACGTCTCTCCCTGCAGCAGCTGAAAGCTGGGGGGAGGGGGAGAAACCATCTTTCAGCTGCTGCAGAGAGCTGTACTGGGCATCTTTCTGTAATTGCCCCTTTGCCCGACCACACTGACTCTGCCTGCTGTTCGGGGCTCCTCTGTGTGCCAGGGCCCCCTACAGGAGGACTGGTGGTCCCCCCTAACAGCGGCCCTGTATAAACCAGTATATGAGATGGGAAATTTGGATGGCCTCATACATTTCAAGCCGGACTCCAGACAAACAGCTATACACACAGATGAAATACACATATGGGAGCTGTTTTTCCTACCAAGTGATTTGTCTTTTTGTCAATCTAGTCCTGAGATTTTTTACAAATCTTTACAGATGGCCCTAGAATGAAAAGGGGGTGCAATTTGGTGCCCACCGGCTTTAAGCTGTGGCCACCCCACCTCGTGCATTGTTAGGAAATGTATATTTAAATGTAAGGTGCAGGTTAGGCAGTTTAGATTACTAAGATATATGTACATATTCCCACGCTACTTAGTAGATAGCTATCTGGTAATAAACTGCTGCAAGAAGTTTAGATTACTGTCACTTTAAGAAATAGGAAGGGAAGAATTCCAGGATCCAATGAGAATCTTTGGAATTTTCTGGAAGTTGGACTTGCCTATTTAAGGGCTGCTGCTGTGGGTCTTTTCCCGTGGGACAGGAACAGCAGCACAAAAGCTCAGCGAGTCTTACCTGCGGTAATAGAATCTCTGGTCAGGCAGTTCTTGGAAAGGGCTGGCAGTGCCAGAGGGTAAACATGGCTACCCCACTGCCTGGCATTAGCAGAATATAATAGGGAAGAGCAACCAGAGTGTAGGGGGACTTGCATGATAGACTACGCTGCTGCATCCCACCAAAGAGACAGAGTACAGCGTTGGAGGAGGCAGAGAAGGAGCAGGTTGTCATCCTTCTCATTCATTCTCTCAGCACAATATAGTTTCATTGATGGACATTCGGATGCAGAGCAAGGTCTTAGTTACTGAACTAGTGAATGCTGCTGCACTTGTCAGGAACAATGTCCCCGAAGCTTGTATGAAGGAGGTTATGCCATGTGAAATTCCAACCCTATGTTATCATTTGATTCAGTCAGTAAAATAGAGCATATCGAAGGGTGATTTATAGAGATATTGTCACTCCTCTCTTTTCACAAGGATGCTATTTTTAACCACTACAGCCCCCGGAAGGATTTGCCCCCTTAATGACCAGGCCATTTTTTGCGATTCAGCACTGCATTGCTTTAACCACTTAAGGGACATTGCCCCTTTTTGTGATTCGGCACTGCGTCGCTTTAACTGACAATTGCACACATGGCTCCCAAACAAAATTGGCGTTCTTTTTTTTTTACCACAAATAGAGCTTTCTTTTGGTGGTATTTGATCACCGCTGCAGTTTAATTTTTTTTGCGCTATAAACAAAAATAGGGCAACAATTTAAAAAAAAATGCAATATTTTTTACTTTTTGCTATAATAAATATCCCCAAAAAAGATATAAAAAAACTATTTTTTTCCTCAGTTTAGGCCGATACGAATTCTTCTACCTATTTTTGGTAAAAAAAATTGCAATAAGCGTTTATCGATTGCTTTGAGCAACATTTATAGCGTTTACAAAATAGGGAATAGTTTTATGGCATTTTTATTAATATTTTTTCTCTACTACTAATGGCGGCGATCTGCAATTTTTTTCATGACTGCGACATTATGGTGGACACATCGGACAATTTTGACACATTTTTGCGACCATTGTAATTTTCACAGCGAAAAGTGCTATAAAAATGTACGGATTTCTGTGAAAATGGCAATTGTAGTTTAGATGTTAACCACTAGGGGGCACTGTAGGGATTAAGTGTGACCTCATATGTGTTTCTAACTGTAGGGGGGGCGGGGCTGAACATGTGACATCACTGATCGTCTTTCCCTATATCAGGGAACAGCGGATCACTGACATTGCCACAATAAAGAACGTGAAAGGTGTGTTTACACACGCCTCTCCCCGTTCTTCAGCTCCTGTGACCGATCGTGGGACACCGGTGGCGTTTGGGTCTGCGGGTCCCGCGGGCGCGATCACAGAGCTTCGGACCGGGTCACAAGCGCGCCGCCGGTGCACACGCGACCCCATGACCCCACGGTGGGGCTCTTAAAGAGGACGTACAGGTACTTGCTTGTGCCCAGCCATGCCATTCTGCCGACGTATATCCGCGTAAAGGGGTCCTTAAGTGGTTAAGCGATGCTGCACCCAAACAAAATTAAGTCCTTTTCTTCACACAAATAGAGCTTGCTTTTGGTGGTATTTGATTACCTCAGCGGTTTTTATTTTTGCGCTATACACAAAAAAAGAGCGACTTATTTAGAAAAAAATATATATTTTTGCTATATTAAATATCCCCAATTTTTTTTGGGGGTTGGGGGGACACATTCATTCATCAGTTTAGGCCAATATGTATTTTACATATTTTTGGTAAAAAAATAAAAATGGCAATAGGTATATTTTGATTGGTTTGCGCAAAGGTTACAGGGTCAACAAAATGCCACTTTTGTTATTATTTTTTACTAGTGATGGTGCCGATCTGCAGTTTTTTTAGCGGGACTGTGACATTGCGGTGGACAGATCAGACAATTTTTGACACTTGACAGGGAGCGATCAAGAGGTTAAGTGTGTCCTGGGAAGTGTTTCTAACTGTGGGGACTGGGAGTAAAGAGACATCGCTGTTTCTAATCTCTAGAAACTGCATGTTATCTCTCCTCTCCCTGACAGAACGGGGATCTATTTGTTTACATTTACCAATTCTCTCTCTTTCTCAGTAGCGATCGCGGGTGCCTGGAGGACATCGCCTCCACCGGGCATGTGCATCAGCTCCTACGTCACATGGCTGGCGTGCGTCTACCAAGTGTATTTAAAGGGTCGGCATACAGCTACGGCAACTTGCCTAAGAGAGCCAACCTACCACAATATAATGACGTCAGCAAGTCGGCTGGCGGTTAAAGTGGACAGAAAAGGGGAATAGAAGCAGGATGATGACGTAGGCAAATACCAAGGTCTTTTCACAACTGGCTACAGGCCTTTTGTATATATGCTGGTGTGATGGCGGAGAAACACCCAAAGTTGTGTGGAGGTATGTTCCAGCACTTGGATCACATATTGGAGGCTTACAAAAATGTTGGAGACCTGGGGTGGTATGCCTATGATGAGTCTTTCAGACATAAATTGTCCATCCATCTCACTTAGATGTGGCATAAAAGTTGTGGGTTTGTGGCTTAAAGTAATTTTGCCCCAGAAGCCAGCCACACCGAAGCAGGGCTTGGTTAACCTTTCACAGACAGTGTATAGAAGAGGCTGTTGTTTTGCTTTCACTGAAAATCAATGCCACTGGAACGCCACCTGTAAATATAGGTATGAATGTGCACATTCAGTGGCTAAATGTTTTAAGAAGAATGCGAATGCTGGGTCCAGTAACACACATAGGGATATTTTTCAAAAAATCCTGCATGCCAGTAAGGCTGGAAAAAATGCTCCTGTGGTTGGTACCCAAAGGAGAAGGCGATTTTTCACATTGAAGGTTTTGCAGAGGGTTTCCATTGCCCCTCTTTATAGGTAAAGGATGTGAGGTGGTGGGAAATTTGAAATTTGTTGAGATTTTTCCCCAGGTAGTTAAGGATAAGGTGTTTAAAGAGATTGCTGAGGGGGCGCGTTGAGGGCCCATTTAGGGATCCACCATTTCATAATATTTGCATCTCTCCATTAGGGTGGTGGCTAAGAGGGAACACAACGCTTTCTACCTCATACATCACCTATCCTTTCCGAAAAGGGAATTCTCTAAATGAGGAGATTGACATGGCCTCATGCTCAGACTTTTATGCGACTTTCGAGAACGCTATTGTTAAAATCAGGTCATTTGGGGTGGGAGCTCCAATGGCTAAAGCGGATATAAAATCAGCTTTCCGCCTCCTGCCAATTCTTCCCTTAAGCGTTCAGTTCCCTAGGTTTTCATTTTGAGGATTGTTTTTTCTTTGACAATTGTCTCCCTATGAAATGTTCCTTGTCATGTTCCTATTTGGAAGCCTTCTCTAATCTCTGTGCGGATTTGTTCCAAACAATCCTTAGTATCGCCCAGGATTTTGGGGTGCCGTTGGTGGAGGAAAAGACATGTTTGCCTACCTCGTCGTTAGAATTCTTGGGGATTTACATAGACACGTGTAGAATGGAAGTCCATTTGTCCAAGGAGAAGCTTGTGAAATTAACATTTTTGCTGTCACGTTTCTTATAGAAGAAGAAAGTGCTTTTGAAGGACATGCAATAGTTTCTAGGAATGTTAGCTTTCGCATGCAGGATCATGCCTGTAGGTCTAATCTTTTCCGTGCCACTTGTATCTTTCTATATCTGGACTCAAGTCTCCATTTGCTCATATGAGATGGTCAAATTCCCTTAAGGAAGATTTATTTGCATGGGCAAAGTTTCTAGATACATATAATGGGCGGTCCTTCTTTCAGAGTGAGTTTGTGTTTGCCCGAGATATTTGCTTGTTCACAGATGTGGCTAGTTCCAAAGATTTTGTGGCAATTCGGGGTACAAATTGGTGTTGTGCAGCATGGCCAGAGTCCTGGATTAGCAAAGGAGCTACGAAGAATGTGGTCCTGTTGGAATTGCTTCTAATTTTGGTAGCCATGGATCTTTTGGGGAACTTGCTTTTCTAATAGAAGGATTTTAGTGGAAACAGATAATAATGGTGTTCTTTTTGAAGTGAACTGCTTTTCATCTAGTTCTTTATGTCATGGATCTGCCACCTAAGGGTTAATAGTGCAGGCTGATTTCAGTGATTGGCAACAGGCTGCCTTATTTAAACACCTCAGCAGCACTGTGTTTTTGCTGTCTGATCTGCAGTTCATACCTGTTCCCATGACTTCCTGCTCCTGTGATCTGATCTGTTTCCTGTGTTTGACCCAGCTTGTTTGTCTACGATTGATCTCTGTTATCCTGATCCCGGCCTGTTTTGTAACCACGCTCAGCTCTACACTGCTTGATATCCTGTTGCCGAACTCTGCCTGTATCCTGACCATTCTCTGCCTGTTGACTATACCTACATCTGATCATCTGTTACCAAACCGGCTTGTCTGACTACGTATTCAATGTCTCCCCGCCAGGCTCTTTTGGCCACTGTTGCAACATTGGTGGCCCTTGAGCCGGAGTTGTAGGAGAAAACCTTCCCACTGCATGTCAGGCTCATCCGGCAGGTATGTAACACTTTACTTGTAAGGTATTGAGACAGATTGTTTTGTCTTAAGTACAATCTATGGATGAAAGCAAAATACACTCTGAGTAAGTTGAATACTATAGCTGATTCCTTGTCCCGGTTTCAGATGGACCATTTTCGTCAGTTGCATCCAGATGCAGACGAGCAGGGCATCAGGTGCCCGGGGAGCCTGTGACGGATAATATGAAGCTGGCTTCGGAAGCTATGAAGGGAACGATTTCTTCGAAGACCTGGGTGAGTTATTCTGCTGCCTGGATGGGTTGGCTGTCATTTGTGAGCGACGTCAGACCGATGGAAGGAAGTATTTGTTGAGCTTGTTGGCTTGTTGAGTTTTAATTCTAGAGATTGCAGGGAAATCCCAGGAGATCAGAGAACTGTGAAATGCTGCTACCACCTTATCTGGCATTTGCAATCTTTAGACAGAAATCCTTCTCATTTAATGTTTGTCAAACAATAAATTAACCTCTTTACCAAGTCTGCATGCTTAGCTAGCAACTACATACATTGCTGTTGGGCTATTTGCATTATCAAGCAAGTATACCCAATTAAATGGCTGCTAAGTGTACTCATCCCCCTCCCAAGTAGATTCGGAGGTACATTGGACCAGAGACACTTTATTGATTGGTTTCAATCAAGAGTACCATAAGGGTTAGATAGTTTGCTGATATAGCAGTAAACTTTCTTGTCATATTAGTTATGAACATCGTTGAAAATGCCATTGATCCCAGAATCCCAGATAAAACATGATAAAAATGTTTGGCATATGACTGGCAGCATCATCAATGTTTGAATACCGGGTCTGAACTACTGATATTCTAAGTGATACAAGCCTGGAATAACATTTTTCAAGTTTTTGATAACAGAATAAGAATATATACTATAGTAAGTGGAGGCCTTATTTTTGCCGACATTGATAAATAAAATATATTGCCCAAATCAATTTAAAATGTAACATTTGTTCGAGGTACTACATTCAATTACAAGTAGATTACAAGTAAATGTAAGTGCTTGGATTTCCATGTCCAACAGTGTTTATATAATGACTAATAATAAACGAAAGAAATGTGACTTTTACTAACAGCTTTACATATTTATACAGGTATGCAGTAGATTCATAGGCTTATCAGAACTGGTTTTGAGCTTTATTGGGGCAAAGTTGAATATTTTCTTACACATTAGGTTTCCCATTAAATATTATAGTCTGGTATCAATCAAAGTTAAAATACCACAACCGGCCCTTAAGCCTCGTACACATGATGAGAACATCGGACAAATTATTGTTTTGCATGCTAGTCTCATAGCGCAAACTAATAGGTTACTAAAGTTTGGAAAATTCTCGTACGACAAAATACAACTTTGTAAGTAATGTAATGTGTTGTATCATATTGTATTGTATTCTTTAGTTTCCAAGCATGTGTGGTGTTCATCTTCTGTTTTTGTTTTGGACAAATACTGTACTGCTTAAATAAAAAATGTACGTTCTGGCGAGAAAGGTTTTTGTGTTTGTCCCTTCAGATTTTGCGTGAACCATCCTGATCAGCTCTCAAAAGCTGTGTACTAACGAACAGATTATTGTATGATCTCTTCGAAAGCAGTATTTTTTGTTTGATTTTCTGATCATGTGTACAAGGCTTTATTCCAGGCTATAGGGATCTACGCCCATTCTCAATCGGATTTCTCCCAACTACACAAAGGGTTTATTAGTGGATTGGTGAATCCCCTGAAACATGTGGCTATTGTTTTAACTCTAGGAATGAACAAAGATAGAATTGGAATGTGCTCTCCTGCTCTCTCTACATTCGACCAAACATACTACTACAGTTGAACCTCGGATTACAAGCATAATCTGTTCCAGGAGAATGCCCGTAATCCAAAGAACTTGCATATGAAAGCGAGTTTCCCCATTGAGGTCAATGGAAGCGAAAATAATTTGTTTTCCGCATTGACTTCAATGGGATGCAATACCGCATGCGGACAAAGTAGGGGGGCGCCGGAGAGCCTCGAAAATGGGCAGAAGGGCCCGAGGACACATTGGCTGACCTTGAAAAACGTCGGAAAGGCTCGGAAACTGAGTATTTCCGTGTATTTCCGTGTCTTTCAGAGAATTGCAGAACAACTGCGATCGTCACTGTTCGGCTCTGCTTGGCTCCGCCCCCCGCACCTCAGGCCAAATGCAGTACTGCAGGCCCTATTAGGTTGAATTATGCTCGAGACAACATTCACAAACCGAGTCAGAATAATAAAAAAAGTTGCTCGCAAATCAAAACGCTTGTTAACTGCATTACTCTTAAACCAAGGTTCCACTGTATATCAGACAACTAGATAAGAACAGACTTTCACCTTACTCTGCTGGCAGTTTGGTTATGCGTGTATATACCAGGGGGAAGCTGGATGGGGGTCCCTTAGACAGTACAGGTTGTATATGTTCTTCTGGAGACCCCGAATAGAGGTGTTGCCTTATTCAGACGTTAGTCAGTGACAGATGCTGTATAGATATGATATCATACCTGCAATCCACATATATCAATTTCCTTTGCGGCTCCAGAAAGGTTTTATATGAGTAATCCATGTTCCCTAAAACAACACCCGTCATTCTTGATGGTGGCCGATGGCTGCAGCACCATGGTGTTGCACTTACTTTGGCCAACAGGAAGTTGTCTCCATCATGAACTCTTCAAGCTGGTCTCGCAGACCATGAATCCAGGCTGTCTTGAAGCCCCCAACTCAGACACCCAAGAATTTTGCAGTGAATTGTCGGATTTCTTCATCAATAAAATTGAGAAGATCCGGGAAAGCATTCCGCAAAACAATACCCCTGAGCTACCACTCAGCACCCAGAGGAACATTCTACAACCAACAATGTTCACTCTGGAACCCATCTCCATCGATGCCACAGAAAATATCATTGGCGCTTTGCGTAACAGCACATCGCCTAATGATATCATCCCCACTAAGCTGCTGAAGGAATGTGCCGATATCCTGGCGCCTCCCATTACGCAGCTTATAAACCAGTCATTTAAGGAAGGCATAGTGCCTCCCCTGCTGAAAGAGGGCATAATCCAGCCCATCTTGAAGAAACCTACCCTGGATCCCAAGGACCCAACGCACCGCCGTCCCATAACAATGCTAAACGTTTTCTCCAAGGTAATGGAGAAAGTGGTGGTACAACAGCTGCAACAGCATCTAGATACCCACAACCTACTTGACCCACTGCAATCGGGATTCCGCCCTGGACACGGGACGGAGACAGCACTGCTCAAAATATGGGACGACGTTTTTGAGGCCGCAGACGAAGGAGAATCATCTCTCCTGGTTCTGCTGGACCTTAGTGCAGCCTTTGACACGGTTGATCACAAACTGCTACTGACTCGGCTGGCTGAGGTAGCCGGAGTCACAGAGGGTGATTTGACATGGTTTTCCTCTTTTTTGGAAAATCGATCACAAACCGTGAAATTGGGACCGTTCACTTCTGGAAAACGCACAGTGTCATGTGGAGTCCCCCAAGGATCACCCCTGTCACCGGTGCTTTTCAACATCTATCTTCGCCCACTCTTTGAAGTCATCAGTAGTCAACAACTACTTTATCACTCATATGCAGACGACACGCAACTGTATTTTCGCATCTGCAATAGAAAGGATCATCATCTCAGTTTAGAGAATTGTCTCTCTTCAATAGAAAACTGGATGACTAAGAGTTATCTTAAACTCAACAATTCCAAAACAGAACTTCTTCTGTTTCAGGCCAGTCGGAAGAGTCAGCTGGCAACAACCTGGACTCCCCCGCCCATTTTGGGCCAAATCATCACCCCTAGCGCCAAAGTCAAAAGTCTCGGCGTCATCTTCGACACCCACATGACTATGGACGCACAAATAGGGTCAGTAGTCAGCGGATCTCACCATCTGCTGTGCCTACTACGCAGACTTATCCCATTCATTCCCAAAGAAGACGTAGCAGTCGTGGTGGGAACAATGGTGAACTCCAGACTGGACTATGCAAATGCCCTTTACCTCGGACTCCCAAAGTACCAAATCGCTCGTCTGCAAGTCGTCCAAAATACGGCCGCCAGACTGGTGACTGATAAAAAACCATGGGAATCAATCTCCCCGGCTCGGAGATCCCTCCACTGGTTGCCAGTAAAAGACAGAATTGCTTTTAAAGCCCTCTGTCTGACCCATAAGTGCATCCATGGAAAAGCCCCGCAATATCTTTGCGATAAAATAGAAGCCCACAATCCCAATCTCGTTCTGCGATCCAGCGACCAAAATTTGGTCAAAGTACCCAAGGCCAGATTTAAGTCCAAAGGAGAAAGAAGGTTTGCGGTCCAAGGTCCCAGACTATGGAACGCTCTACCAACCAGCATTCGGTTGGAGGAAAACCACCTGAGCTTCAGAAGACAGATTAAAACTCTGCTCTTTTGAGGTTATGAGATACTGGAGCAACGAGCGCCCAGAGGCGATTTAGTTCGCATGTGCCGCGCTATATAAGTTTTTTCATTCATTCATTCATTCATTCATGAAATGTTTCATTCAAGGACAACAACATGGGGCAAAGATGGATTGCATTGCCAGGTGAGTCTGGGTCATTTTATTGTACTTGACAGCAAGATTATTTGTAGGCAGGGATGTGCCACCCCTTGTCAACCTTGGTCATGGCAGAAATCCAGTCTTGTGTTCAAAATTACAGCTGGTAATTGGAATGTACAAGAAAGATGTACTATATTTTAAAGTGGAACTTAACCCTCCTATCCCTTTCAGCCAAGGATGCTCTCATCTTACCCTCTGTTTGATCTTTAACTGCTATGATGCTGCACGTGATCAGTTATGACACCAGCCATTTGATGGTTTGATAGTTTAGTTGTGAGCACAAGCAAATGTGACAGTTAGCATGCCGGTGTTCTGTCAAATTAGCCAACTAATCAGACAATTTGACAAATTGCTGTTTGGACACAACACCGGCAACCGAATACAGTTCGGTACAGGAAGATTTTGAAGTTATGACACCACAGCGGCCAACCAGAAATTTGTCGAAATCTCCAATTACTCATGGTTTACCCACTTAAGACCCGGACCAATATGCACAATGGGGATCGAAAGTTTGGACACCCCAGGTAAAAAATTGTATTAATGTGCATAACGAAGCCAAGGAAAGATGGAAAAATCTTCAAAAGGCATCAAATTACAGATTAGACATTCTTATAATATGTCAAAAAGGTTAGATTTTATTTCCATCATTTACACTTTCAAAATGACAGAAAACAAAAAAATGGCGAATTTATAGCATGCACTGCCCCCTTTGCAAAGCTGAGATCTGCCAGTATCATGGATTGTTCTCAATCATGGTCTGGGAAGACCAGGTGATGTCAATCTCAAAGGTTTTAAATGCCCAGACTCATCTGACCTTGCCCCAACAATCAGCACCATGGGTTCTTCTAAGCAGTTGTCTAGAACAGTGTTTCTCAACCTTTTTCCAGTCGGGGCTCCCTTGAAAAGTATTTTCAGTCTTGAGGCACCCCTGTCCAAGACTTGGTTCACGTCGATGTGTGTTGCGGAATACGCGCAAAATCGCGCTCGTTCTTGACACACAGACAAATGCTCTGTTCTTTAGGGGTGCCATTAATTGTTAATGGTGCCCCATCCATTGGCAAACATGGGTTGCTTTTGTTATGGCACAATTAAAAAAGAAGGGTCGGGGACTTCTTTCCCCGCATTACTGCGGGTAGGGAACTGAATAGGCTGCCCTACACGCAACACGCATCCACACAGAACCAAGAGCTTGTTCACATGTCAGGCTGGAGGGGCAGTAAAACCACATGGTTGAGCTGTTTTTACCACCCCCAACTTTTGCTCCTTTAGCTGCAGAGGCAACAGCTGGGGGTGTAAACATGCTGTGGCTGCAGCTGGAGGTATACCCAGGGTGAATGGGGCTGCACTGCAACTACCCCGCAACTTACGGGCTTAAAACAGGTGGTGAGGAGGCAAGATATGCCTCTTTACTGGCTGACAAATGCCCCTGAAAAGCGATATGAACACAAATTGCTTTTCAGAGGAGCAGCAGTCCTTGCTGCTATCTCGAATCCTACAAAAGTAGTTCTGATGGTACAGGAATAGGGGGGTCACAGTGGCGACAATTGATGGGCACAGTGGCTGCGTTTGATGGCACAGTGGCTGCGTGTGATGAGCACAGTGGCGACAATTGATGGGCACAGTGGCTGCGTTTGGTGACACAGTGGCTGCGTGTGATGAGCACACAGTGGCTGCGTGTGATGAGCACACAGTGGCTGCGTGTGATGAGCACACAGTGGCTGCGTGTGATGAGCACACAGTGGCTGCGTGTGATGAGCACACAGTGGCTGCGTGTGATGAGCACACAGTGGCTGCGTGTGATGGGCACAGTGGCTGCGTTTGATGGGCACAGTAGCTGTGTGTGATGGCAGAGTGATTGCGTTTGGTGGCACAGTGAGACTGCACTTAATGTTTTTTTTTTCTTTAGTCAGAGAAGGCAAGCTCAAAATAACAAACATTTTTTTAAACTGCTATTTTTTATTAAAAAAATTACGGTCACCTCAGTTTTTTTAAATAAAAAATAGCAGTTTAAATTTGTTTTTGTTATTTTGAGCTTGCCTTCTCTGACTAAAGAAAAAAAAAAAACATTGAAGTCCTCAGCTCAGTCCAACACCCCCCCCCCCCAATACACAATACTTTCTTACTTACAGTCTCTGACTTGTCTCTGTCTTCTTGCAGGCAGTTTTTACTGTAGGCACTAGTAGGCAGGCCAGGCCCAGGCGTAGCAGCAGGCTCCTCGTGCCTTGTCCTGTTTTCTGGCGCCGACAGTCACTCTCGCTCCCTCCTCCCTCTCACCTCCGGCCGCCGGCGTGACGTCACGCGGCGCACGTGGGCGGACTAAACCAAATAAATCCTCCATGGGGGGGGGCGAGGAGACACACAGAAGGAAAGGGAGCCAGCCAGGAGCGCACGCGGCAGCCAGTGAGTCGGCGCCAGCGGGACACAGTTTAGTGACTGCGCTGTCACATCTGGGGGGGATTTTGCTGCGGCACACCTGGGGACTCTTCACGGCACACCAGTGTGCCGTGGCACACAGGTTAAGAAACGTTGGTCTAGAAAACTGAAACTGAAAATAGTTGACACTCACAAAGATGGAGAAGGCTATAAGAAGATATCAAAGCGTTTTCAGATGTTAATATCCTCTGTTCGGATTGTAATTAAGAAATGGCAGTCATCAGGAACAGTGGAAGTTAAACTAAGATCTGGAAGACCAAGAAAAATATCAGACAGAATAGCTCGCAGGATTGTGAGAAAAGCAAGTCAAAACCTACGTTTGACTGCACGATCCCACCAGAAAGATCTGGCAGACACTGGAGTTGTGGTACACTATTCCACTATAAAGAGATACGTGTACAAATATGGTCTTCATTGAAGAGTCATCAGAAGAAAACCTCTTCTACGTCCTCACCACAAAAATCAGCATTTGAACTTTGCAAATGAACATATAGACAAGCCTGATGCATTTTGGAAACAAGTTCTGTGGACCGATGAGGTTAAAATAGAATTGTTTGGCCGGAATGAGCAAAGGTACGTTTGGAGAAGAAAGGGCACAGAATTGAATGAAAAGAACCTCTGTCCAACTGTTAAGCATGGGGGTGGATCAATCATGCTTTGGGATTGTATTGCAGCCAGTGGCACAGGAAACATTTCACGAGTAGAAGCAAATTTTGGATGGTAACTTGATGCCATCTGTGAAAAAGCTGAAGTTAAAGAGAGGATGGCTTCTACAAATGGATAATGATCCTAAACACACCTCAAAATCCACGGGGGATTACAACAAGAGGCGTAAACTGAAGGTTTTGCCATGGCCTTCACAATCTCCTGACCTCAACATAATTGAGAATCTATGGATAGACCTTAAAAGAGCAGTGCGTGGCAGACAGCCTAGAAATCTCAAAGAACTGGAAGACTTTTGTAAGGTAGGATAGGCAACGATACCTCAAAGAAGAATTGAAAGACTCTTGGCTGGCTACAAAAAAACATTTACAAGCTGTGATACTTGCCAAAGGGGGCAGTACAAGATATTAACTCTGCAGGGTGCCCAAACTTTTGCAGACACCATTTTTTTGTTTTCTGTAATTTTGTAAGTGTAAATGATGGAAATAAAATCTAACTTTTTTTGACATATTATAAGAATGTCTAATCTGTAATTTGATGCCTTTTGGAGAATCTTTCATCTTTGCTTGGCTTCAGTATGCACATTAATACAAATTTTTACCTGGGGTGCCCAAACTTTCGATCCCCACTATAGCTACAGGACCTTGCCCCTTTTTGCGATTCGGCACTGCGGTCACTTTAACTGACAATTGCGCGGTCGTGAGAAGTGGCTCCCAAACAAAATTGGTGTCCTTTTTTCCCTACAAATAGAGCTGGGCTTTAAAAGGGGACGTACCTGTACGTGCCTGTGCCCAGACGTGACATTCTGCCGACGTTAAGTGGTTAAAGAAACCGGAAGTGAGGTGGTTGGAGTTTCTGACAAGTTGGCTTATTTAACATAACAGTGTGCACAATAACTGAATAAATAAAAGAACCACAAAAAAATAATAAACACGGTAAACAAAAGCTGCATGTAGTGATATCCCCTCAGGAGCCGCTGGTTGAATTGGGATCAGCGTATTTAAGTTACCTTAGATGTTGTCTAGGGGTGAAGTTAGTGAGTAAAAATAGTAAGCGAATGTCCAGCCAGAAGTTACGGTTTTCCAATGCTTTATTTCTTTTTTTTTTTTTACTTTAAAGGTTTTTATTAAAGTAGTCACAAAATACAAAGGAGTACAGTACATCTTAAACGAAAGCAAGAGTAATCGTACATAGAACAAAAAATTAAAGACAAGAAAATATTATCTGTCAATGTAGGGCATGTAAAGCAAATATCTCTAGACAGTCCATGCAAGGACTGAGAAGAGTCAGTATAAGCATATTTAATCTTGAACACAATCTACAAAGTAGCATAAGAGATGTCGAAATAACAGTGTTCAACTCAGCATGCATTCCCATTAAGAAATATACTGTAAATCGGATTACGGAAGTAAAAGAGTCTAAATGAAATGAGAGGGAAGAAAAAAATAAAAAATAAAATGAAAAGTAAATAAATTAAAGATTGGAGGAAGCAAGAGGGTAGGAGCTCAAAATGAGCCAGTAAAAAAGAAATAGAAACAAAGAGAGATATGCTTAGCATCGTTTCAGTTTTATAAAGGAAATAAGTATGCTATACAGATTGGATACGTAGTAGCCACCATGGGGTCCATTTAGCATCATATATTGGGACCGAATCCCGTAAGGTATAGAAAATGCGTTCTGACAGCATGACCTGGTCCATCCTAGAAAGAACTTGAGGGAAGGAGATCGCAGGAGACTTCCAATTGAGAGCAATTGCCCAAAGAACCGCTGTGCAAAGTGTATGTATCAACTTCCTCAATGGTCTAGGAGTGTCAGGGATTCTCTCAAAGAGCAGACAATGCACATACGACAAATCAATATGGCAATCCGCCAATCTGTCGACTAGATCGAAGACCTTCTTCCAAACTGAGGAGACTTTCTCACAATCCCAGAAAATATGGAAGAAAGTGCCCGGTGTAGGACATCCCCGAAAACAATTTGGGGAGGACTGGGGGAAAATCTGGTGTATGCGATGGGGGGTGTAATACCAACGGGTAAACAGCTTGATCGCAGTCTCCCTAAAAGAAGCTGATACCGTGCTCTGACGGAGATTTTGCCAGTTCCTCTCCCAATCCTCCAATTCATACTCCAGGCCCAATTCTGCCTCCCACCTGTTCATATATGTAAGTTTGTCTAGGGTTTGAGCATTTGTCATTATATTGTACAGTGCTGATATCATCCCCTTCTGTCTGGGCCCAGAACTACACAATCGTTCAAAAGAAGAATGCGAAAGAGATGGGGACTGTGGGTAATGAGTCAAGAAAAAATGCCTGATTTGCATATATCTATAAAATTCACCCAATGGGGCATTTGTAAGAGATTGCAATTGAGAGAAGGAGATGAATTTACCATTATGTTGAAGGTCCCCTAAGGTTGTGAAACCAGAGGAGATCCACCAACTGAAGGAGTCAGGGTTCGAAAAGGCAGATGGCATTCTAGAGTCCCCTAGAAAGGAGGCCCCAGGGGGGGCCACCGAGGAAAGGGACATCGAAGAGCTATAGCGCCTCCACAGTCTCAAACCCTGAGCCACCAGAAGGTTATAATCATCCAACTCCGGGGGACGGGGACCCGAGAACCATAAAAGGCCCGGCAGGTAGAGGGGATAAATAGAGTCCCTTTCAAACTTTACCCATGGGACCTTAGGATTCTTAATGGACCATTGAGCTTGCTGAGAAAACCTACTAGCTAAATAATATAACCATAACTGAGGGACCCCCAGACCCCCTAACTTATAAGATCTATAAAGAGTGGCTCTAGCGAATCTGGGGGGTTTATCTCTCCAGATAAATTTGTTAATGCAGGACTGCCAATGCTTTATTTCTGAGGTCCAACACGACCAACATTAATAGGAGGTAGACAGGACAGATTGATGAATGAAGAAAACCTTGCGGTATCAGGCTTGGATAAATGAGGAAAGCAAGCCTGCTTTCAGTATCAGTAAATTGCATCACCACTCCGATTAAGTGGGTGAAGTGTTCCCCAGACAGACTCCTGCCACAAGCCTGGCAGCCGGAAAAAGTCACTTTAGGATTTCCAGAAGGTACAGGTCCTGGCCCTTTTTTGGTCTAAGACATCAATTGAGATCTGGTATGCTCTGTAGCTTAAAGCGGAAGTAAACCCATCGATTTAACAGTTTCAAAAAGCAGTTAAATTTCCGGCATGCCGGGATTGCTAACTGTCACATTGGTTGTGCTCTCAACCAAACTGTCAAACCATCCAATGGCTGGTGTCATAACTGATCACATGTGCAGCACCACGGCAGTTGAAGATTAAACAGAGGCCAAGATGGCAGCTTCCTTGGCTGAAAATGATAGGTGGGTTTACTTCCACTTTAAGATCTCCTTCATGGAATTAGGGACCCCGATAGACCACTGAGGCCCCTCGGCAGCATGCACGTGGAGCTCTGCATAATTAAGGATCCCGGCCTGGTAGACCATATCGCTGGGGTCCACCGGATACGCACACCCTAAAGGCGGGTGCCGCACCCCGAACCAGGAACTCGCGAAAAGAACCCCCTTAAAAAAGGCGTCCGCCCCAGACATAACCTCTCCCAGCATGCCCCGCAGGAGGGGAACTCCTCCAATTGGCTGCTGGGGAACGTAACTCCGCCAGAACTCCTCTGGTGCCGTCCGCTGTCCGGGGGTGGAACCACACCCCCGGAGCACAGACTGACCCACATGACAGCTCCAGGACGACAGCAGCCCAAAATTTAACAAATTTAGAATGGAAGCAACTCTCCCA